>JACEFO010000618.1:0-1394752 GCA_015342445.1 Digitaria exilis
ATAATCAATACAAGATACAACATACAGGACGTAGGGTATTACGCTCCGGCGACCCGAACCTGTCTAAACCGTCTCTTGTCACCTTCGGCTCTAGATTTCTCGACGACTTCTTCCTAAACCCTTCTCTCGAGGCACCCCCTCGAGGAACCTAGTCAGCATAATTCGCCGACACTTTGGCGCCGTCCCGTGGGGATCTACTCGTCGAGTTTTCAGTAAAGAGTCGATGGCCACCTTCAGCGCCTCCATCGTCACCAAGTTCGAGGCAGGCGCCTCCTTCATCTTCGGCTCCTGGCTTTGCATTGCAAACCAGGAAGGCGAACTCCAACACCACTTGCGCGACGAGGAGGCTGCAACCAGCTTTGCCACGCGCGCAGACCGCTCCGCAAAGATCTCGGAAGACTCCAAATTCCGACACGATCTCTGGATCGTATCCTACTCGGAGGAGTACGTGGCGCCCGAAGCAGATTCAATCCCGGGCAGACCACGACAACCCAACCCCTACCAAGGGGCAGGATCAAGCCACGTGTCCAAGACTCCCCGGCGGACTTCCGGATCACTTCCGAGTTCCGCCAGGGTTCAACGATCAGGACCGTGATAGCAACCCCGCGGGTATCCAGGAACCCTGGCCACAACCCCCCGCGGGACGAAGACTTCATCACGTGGATCGCGCGCATCCCAGTTTTCCCTTCGGGTTAACAAACTCAGCCGCGGTCCACCAGAAGCACCTGAAGAAGAAGGTTCTCCAACCCCGCGGAGCACACCTCGGATTCTTGTCCTGACCACAACTCCCTCGGGGGTTATTGTTCATTGGCCCTGACATGGATCCCGAGGCGGCTCTATCCGAAGGCAAACGTATCTTCCACGGTACGGGACATCCTACCTCTGGCTTCCTTTCCAAGAAGGCAGAGAGCTCCCTGTTGCACGAGTAACAGAAGAACCGGGCCTAGCAACCCCGGTCGCCAGTCCTGCGTGATCCTCAACGATCACAGCGACGAAGAAGTTGTCTCCGACGACGCTCCAACAGAGGAAGGGGAAACCGACGCAGACCGGGAACTCCGTATCGAGCGCAACCGCAACCGCGCACTCCGACGTCGCTTCATCAAGAAGAAGAATCTCAACTCGGAGTTTGACAAGCAAGACATCTTCAACTCCCCTGTTGCCAACATCTTGTTCGGGGTCAGCGTCTTCGAAGGGTTCCAAACAACCCCAGAGATCAACCTCGCTAAGGCTCGCCTAGAAGCCGCAGCCGTCATGGTCGATCGCCTGGATGGAGGCCGCTCCTCCTCCAAAAGCAAGAGTTCTTCGCGCCAGCAAGCACCGTCAGCCAAGCGTCAGAGCAGTCACTATGGCAGCTCCGCCGGCCAAACCAAGGACAAGAACAGGCCTCGCGAAGAACCCCGCCGTCCTCGCGAGGAACCTCCTAGGTCCCAGCGTCGCGAAGAACCCCGTCCAGCTCGCTCTCATAACACACCCAACGACGCCCGCAACGACATCATCCGGATCAGAGAGGGAAGAGCTACCTCCCCACGTTGCGGATTCTGCAGGAAGATGCGGCGTCCCCAATCCTGATGCCCTGCCATGCTACACACGCACCATCCGCGTCAGCTCCTTCCCGCGGTAGTTCAAGCCGCCAGGCATCACCAGCTTCGACGGGAAGCAAGATCCAAACATCTGGCTACGCAGATACTCCTCTGCAATCGAAGCATCAGGGGGCGACGACATCTCAAAGATGCTCTACTTCCCAGTTGCGATGGAGCAGGGTCCTCTCACCTGGCTCGAGTCCCTCCATCCAGACTCCATCGACAGCTGGCACGCGCTGAAGAAGGCTTTCGTCTCCAACTACCAGGGTTCTTTCGAGCGCCCTGGCAGCAAATATGAACTCCGCGCGTGCAAACAGAAGCCAGATGAGTCCCTGCGCGACTACAACAGGCGATTCTTCGCCATCAAGGCATCCTGCGTCCCCATCCCCGACTCAGAAGTCATCGACTACTTTCAAGAAGGGATGACTGATCGCACCCTCTTCCGTGACTTCGGTCACAACCGTCCTCGCGACCTCGAGGAATTTCGCGCACTGGTGTCCAATTGGATGGACACCGATGATCAAGAACGGGAGCGCTACGGCAAGAGACCCAACAACCCTGGTCGCAAGAACCAGGAGGACAGCAGGGATCCGCCGCGCGACTCCTTCCAACGCAACGGCAACAACCCACGGAAGCGACCACACAACACGGTCGCCACCGTCCAGACCGTCCGCTCCGCCAAATCTGCGCAGCAACGAAGGGAAGAGTTCAACAAACTTCTCAAGAAGCGCTGCCCTTACCACCTCGACAGCAAGCACACCATGGGCGAGTGCGTACTCCTCCGGGAGACGTTCAGCACCCCCAACAAGAAGCAGAAGTCGGCTGGCGACGGAGACGACGGACACGACAAGGGAGACAGCGGTTTCCCAGACATCAACAACACTGTCAACGTCATCTTCGGAGGCATGGCAGTCAGCGACACCTCGCGCAACCGCAAGAATGCAAGGCGCGAGGCATACGCAGCAGAACCAGCGGTGGTTACACCGCTACGGTGGTCTGACACCACCATCACCTGGTCCCGAGAAGACCAGTGGGCCGAGATCACCTCTCCTGGACGGTATCCGCTCGTCCTCGAGACTGTGGTAGCAAACAGCAGGCTCACCAAGGTCCTGATCGACGGAGGCAGTGGGCTCAACCTCATCTTCGCCAAGACGCTGAAGTCTATGGGCCTCGACATGAGTACGCTGCAGCCGGCGGATACTCCTTTCTACGGCATCGTGCCTGGAAGAGCCGCCATCCCCCTCGGGCATATCACCTTGCCCGTCACGTACGGCACGTCATCCAATTACCGTACAGAGTTCATTAAGTTCGAAGTTGCAGACTTCGACACCTCCTACCACGCCATCCTCGGGCGACCAGCATTGGCCAAGTTCATGGCCATCCCCCACTACACCTACCTGGTGCTGAAGATGCCAGGGCCTCATGGCGTTCTTTCCCTTCGCGGTGATATCAAGCGCTCCTACCTCTGCGACAAAGAAGCAGTAGAGTACGCCGTCAGAGCCGCATCCACCATAGATCGCCAAGAACTCCAACCCTTGGCTGCAACCGTCGTCGCAGAAGACGATGACGCCCCGACGCAGAAGAAGACACGGGCCATCAAGCCTGTGGAGAAGGTCGCCACAAAGACGATCGATCTCCAAACAGGAGATCCATCGAAGACAGCCGTTATCGGCTCCACCCTCACTCCTGCATAGGAAAGCGCGCTCGTCGACTTCCTGCGAGCCCAGGCGGACATCTTTGCAACAAAGCCCTCCGATATGCCTAGAGTACCCAGAGAGTTGATCGAGCACAAGCCATACCTCAACGAGAGCGCAAAACCCAAGAAGCAGCGCCTCCGAAGATTCGCCACAGAGCGTCGGGAAGCCATCAAGAAAGAGCTAGCTAAATTATTAGCGGCCGGCTTCATTAAAGAAGTCTTTTACCCGGATTGGTTAGCCAATCCGGTTCTTGTAAGGAAAAAGAATTCAAATGAATGGAGAATGTGTGTTGATTATACTGATCTCAACAAACACTGCAAGAAGGATCCCTTTGGGCTTCCTCGCATCGACCAAGTCATCGACAGCACCGCCGGGTGCACACTACTCTGTTTCCTCGATTGTTACTCAGGATATCATCAGATATCACTGAAAGAAGAGGATCAGATCAAAACTTCGTTCATCACGTCATTTGGCGCATATTGTTATACAACCATGCCTTTTGGCTTGAAAAATGCAGGTGCCACATACCAGCGGGCTATACAGGGTTGTCTTCAAGAACAACTTCATCGAAATGTTGAAGCTTACGTTGATGATGTGGTAGTCAAGACAAGAAATCCCGAGGATCTCATCGCTGACCTCACCGAGACGTTCGATAACTTACGCAAATGGCGCTGGAAGCTCAACCCCGCCAAGTGTGTTTTCGGCGTACCATCTGGAAAGCTCCTCGGGTTCATTATCAGTGAACGCGGCATTGAAGCAAATCCAGAAAAGATAGCAACTATCATGAACATGGAGCCGCCGACCACTGTTAAGGATGTCATGAAGCTTACAGGCTGCATGGCTGCACTCAACCGCTTTATCTCCAAACTGGGGGAACGCGGCACTGAGTTCTTCAAACTACTCAAGAAGCAAGACAGATTTCAGTGGACTCAGGAGGCTCAGGACGCCTTCGACAAGCTCAAGCTATTCTTGACTACGCCTCCCGTGCTCACTGCACCGCTTCCGGGCGAAGATCTTCTGCTCTATATTACAGCAACCACCAATGTCGTCAGCGCCACTATTGTCGTTGAACGCGACGAGGAAGGCCATCTTCAGAAGATTCAACGGCCTGTGTACTTTGTGAGCGAAGTCCTCTCGGACTCCAAATCCAGGTACCCTCAAGTTCAAAAAATTCTATATGCTGTCTTAATGACATCCAGAAAACTGCGGCATTATTTCGACACCTACAAGATCGTCGTGGTTACTGGTTATCCTATTGGCGAGATTCTCCACAATCAAGACGCTACAGGGCGTATCGCCAAATGGGCTGTGGAGCTCGGAACATACAGCATCGAGTTCCGTTCTCGCACGGCCATGAAGTCTCAAGTACTTACTGATTTCATATCGGAATGGACCGAGCACAATCTCCCAGTCGCCAACACCAAGCCTGAGCATTGGATCATGTATTTCGACGGGTCACTCAAGCTGGAAGGCGGAGGCGCTGGAGTTCTGTTGATTTCACCTCGAGGGGATCAACTCAAGTATGTTTTGCAGATTCAGTTTGCTGTCACCAACAACGCTGCAGAATACGAAGCACTTCTTCACGGCATGAAGATGGCCATTACTCTTAGTATCAAGCGTCTGCTGGTATATGGGGACTCCATGTTGGTCATCAAACAAGTCAATAAGGACTGGAATCGCAACCATGAAGACATGGACGCGTACTGTGAAGAAGTCCGGAAATTGGAAAAACACTTCCTCGGCATTGAATTTCATCATGTCGAGCGAGATTACAACGTCGCTGCAGACGTCCTATCAAAGCTGGGTTCTTCCAGAGCAGAGGTGCCCAGCGGGGTGTTCGTCAATGAACTCTCCAAGCCATCAATTTCTGCAGCGGTACCTCCTGATGCTGCAATATCAGCTCCCGAGGTTATGCTCATCGACGCCACTTGGAGTGCTCCGATTATAGACTACATCTTGCACGACAAACTTCCCGCCGAGAAGGCAGATGCTCAACAAATTGTCCGCCGTAGCAAGTCCTATGTTATAATCGGCGATACACTGTACCGACGTGGTGCACGCTCTGGCGCATTGATGAAATGCGTCTCACAGCAAGAAGGAGTCAACATCCTGGAGGAAATTCATGCAGGAGAATGTGGCAATCATGCAGCTTCTCGCACTATTGTAGGCAAAGCCTTCCGTGCCGGGTTCTATTGGCCTACAGCTCTACACGATGCTGAGGAAATTGTTCGTTACTGCAAGGGTTGTCAATACTTCGCTCATCATTCACATCAGCCTGCCCACAAGATCAAATTGATACCTCCGTCATGGCCATTCGCATGCTGGGGGCTTGATATGATTGGGAAACTACCCCGGGCGCCTGGTGGATTCGAATATTGCTTCGTCGCAATTGACAAGTTTACAAAGTGGATAGAAGTCTTCCCGGTTGTCAAACCAACCTCTGAGAAAGCAGTCCAATTTCTCCAAGAATTGATTCTTCGCTTCGGGATACCACACCAAATCATCACAGATTTGGGTACCACCTTCACTGGCAACAAGTTCTGGGACTACTGTGAAGACCGTAGCATCGAGGTATCCTACGCCTCGGTTGCTCATCCTCGTGCCAATGGACAAGTTGAACGAGCCAATGGCATGCTCCTCGATGGACTTAAAGCTCGCATGGAAAGAACCCTGAAGAAAGCAGAAGGCCGGTGGATGAAAGAACTCTTTCCAGTTGTCTGGGGCCTACGATCTCAACCCAGTAAAGCTACAGGGCAATCCCCCTTCTTCCTGATGTATGGATCAGAGGCCGTTCTACCTGTTGATGTCATGCACGACGCTCCTCGTGTCGAGGAGTTCCAAGAAGCCATGGCGGATGAACAACGGATGCTGGAAGTCGATACGGCTGAAGAAGCGCGATTGGCAGCCTTGTTACACAATGCTGCATATCTTCAGGGCATTCGCAGATTCCATGACAAGAATGTGAAGACAAGATCATTCCAGATCGGGGACTTGGTGCTACGCCGGATCCAGAATACAGCTGGTCACTCCAAGCTTACTTCACCTTGGGATGGTCCATTTATTGTCTCCAAGGTACTCAAACCAGGCACCTACAGACTTCAAACAGAAGATGGTGTGGAATTACCAAATCCTTGGAATATAGAACGCCTACGCAAATTCTACGCGTAGCTCTGTCACTTCAGCAGTGCTTCGGCACCACAAGAACCAATTGCTTCGGCACCCAGAGTTCTTCTGTAAACATTGCTCCGGCAATATATGAACTACTTGCCTCGGCAATACATGTTCTCTTGTTCCGTTGTTCCGGCAACGAGGTTTTTTTCAATAAAACTCCCTTTACTGGGCTGTTTACTTGTCTTCGTGACATTACCTACAACTTCCGTGTTCTTCTGAGACTTGGAAAGTTTCTTTTACATTCGGAGCCTATAACTGAGGTCTATCCGGGTTCTTTCAAGGCCAAAAACGGATCTGTTCCTCCTATTGCACTACTCTGTGCTATTTTTTAGCTTCCCGCTGCCGCTCCGTGGGTCTTACTGGGTTCTTGCTTCGGCAGACCATATACAGTTAGTTCCCAAGTATCCTTCCAGGGTACATTTTATTAAGATAGCTTATGCTATAAGAAATCTCCCTGGGTTCCTTTGGGTCCTTAACAGGGTTGTTTTTCAAGTTAAAATCTACTCAGCGTACATTTTAACTAAGTCCTGGTTATTAACACAGCGACAACCCAGGAATTCATAAAAATTCTTGGTTTTTCATCCAAATATGGCAATAAAAATATATTACATTGCATGGTACTTATGTTACAATAACATCTGTTTACAATTACAGCCTAAGGCTCTGAGCAATTGCTTCTGCAATTGGCTCGGCCTCTTGCTTCAGGTCCCTAAAGGCAGACTCCGTACAGTTTGGCTCTGCGCCCTCAACTATTTTGCCTATGTCTACCTCCGGGTACCTGGACTTCACTACGGCCAGGACATGCACAAGACAAGCCTTCGAAGATCTCTTGATGTATGCTTTCAGCTGTCTTGGCATGGCCTTCAGGCGCTCCAGGAATGTTTGCGGCGCTGAAGGGTCTTCGGGCACCAAGGCTTTCACCACCGGGTTCGCTGCCTTCTCTAGCTGCGAGATCCGGTTCAAGGCTTCCGCCAGGTCGTCGTCCGACTTCTTCATCAACCGCAGCTCTTCTTCAAGCTCAGACATCCTCCTGGCCGCCTGCTCAAGCTTCTCGTCCAGCACCTTCTTGTCTGCTAGATGCTTCTGTGCCTGGACGAGATCCCTGGATAACCGATTATTCTCCTCGCGAGCACCCTCCAAGTTCTTGGCAAGTTGCTTCTGTTGCTCGAGGATTTGAACCAGCTGTTCATCGGCATCCTTGCGCTGTTGGACCGCTACTCTGAGTTGTTCTTTGACGCCTTCATGGTCAGCAGAGAGGGTCTTCAGCGCTTCTTCATAACGGTTGGCCACATTGGACCAATCCGTCATCTTGCTCTGGGCTGTTGCTAATTGCTGTTGTGCCCCTGCGAACACACGACAAAAGACAGAGTTGTTATTGAACACAGGCGAAGGACAATTCTTTACAAGACTCTGGTGGCGACAGCGTACCTTTGAGCTCTGATTTTGCCGCCGCAAGCTTCTTCTTCATGTCCTCCTTCTCTGCGGCCAATTCCTTGGTCCGCAGGTGCAAGGTACGGATCATGTCGGCGTCTTCCGCCTCCTGGAGCTTGCGGTCTTCGCGTTCGCGCTCTAGCTCCTTTTGGAGACGGTCCGCCTTGGCGTGCATCAAGGATATGTTGTGGAGGTACTCGGTCTTCTTCCTTGATGCTTCGCCAACAGCCTACAGCAGAGTTGTTATGAGATATACTTCGTCACATACTACAAGACCAGGGTTGTTTTACTAACCTTGAAGTAGGCTACTGCCCTCTCGGCGTGGTAAAGCCCCCTGTCGATGTGTTGTTCATCCTCCTCCGCGTCCAGAATGTACTCGAAGGTCTGCGGATTCGGATTGCACATTGGGTCGAAGCTTCCGATGCGGAAGCTCCTACCCTCCTCTTCAGCTCCGGTACTTTGAGGTACCCTGGGGATTTCTTCAATCACTTGCTCTGGGGTTGTATCTTCAGTTTGCTTCTCCCTTGAGCACTCTGCTTCCGCCTCGGCCTGGGTTGTTACTGTCACGCTCGGGGGCTGCGCAGAGGACTGATCGCGGCGCTCTTGCTCGGATTCTTCAAGTACCGCCGCCGTGACCAGTTGTTCGATCTCCGCCAGCACTTCAGCAACTGTCTCCTCGACTTGGGCTTCTTCTGGTGCTGGCGGGTCTGCTGGCAGAGTTGTTTGCACTTCCGACAGGGTTGTTTCTGGAACAACCCTGGGTTCTTCGGGCACTGCGGCCTCTGGCTCTACAGATATATGAGCAACCACGGATTCTACCCTGGTTGTTGTTGGTGCTTCTTCAACACTGGAATATTGAAGTTTGTTAGTCACATCAGTATACTACAACGGTACATTCAATACTACCTCACGAAGTACTTACATGGTGGAGGGTCGCATAGGGATCTCTGGCTCCCCCAAGGTGAACTCCTCTTCCCCCTCCTGCCCCGCCGTTGACGGTCCTGCTGGACAGGGTTCTTCAATAATTGGTGTCGTTCCTTCAAACGGCGCGGAGGCAGGGTTGAAGATCTCGCGCAGAATTTCTTCATCAGATACTGCACGTCGCGCAGAGCTGCTTTGCTGCGGCATGCTGGTTCCAATTTCTCCGATAGCTATCCCCACCGATGCTGATGTCCTGGGTTGTGGGGATACCTTTGCCCTCCCTTCTGGAATCGTTCTGGCTCGGGGCTTGGGCAAGGTGCGTGCTCTCTTCGGCACTGGTGCTTGTACTTCAGATGGCGCCGGTCTCTTGGACCTCTCTCCTCCTCTGGATGTCGCTCATGCCTCGGATTGGGCCTCTTCAGGGTCCTGTGGTTCAGATTTAATCATTGGCTCATCAGGGTCCTCACTTGTCGTGGGCTTGCTTATGCGAACTTGATCTCTTACCCCTGGATCCACACAGCGTGCCAACAATGCCGCTTCTTCAGTGTTGGTTGGGTCCAGGGGCGGCAGACTTACATATAAGGCGCGCCGGGCTTCATACTGTGTTGATCAAGACATTAGTTCACAATATATTTTCAACACTGCAGAACTATACTCAGAAAAGGATTTTACCTCAGGTGTCATGGTTATTGCAGATACTTCCATTATTTCAGGAAATTGATCATCAGTAATCACCAGGAACTTCTTCAAGAGTTGGTTCAGTCTCTTCTCCGATATGTTCCCGGTGGCATTTCTTGAGGGGTCTGTTTCCCCAGAGTACAAGTACCCTGGGTGACTGCGTTGTTTGCATGGCTGGATTCTCCTCAGCAGAAATGACTTATATACCATGGCTCCTGTTAGGCCTTGTGCCTTTAGATCTCTGATCATGTTGAGCAGCTCAGGAATTTGAATTGCTTGATTTGTACCAACTGTTTCGCTCCAGTTCGGCCTCATCACTGGAGGATTCCCTGAACGGCTCTGCAACTGTGGTTGGTGGTTCCATGCATAGAACCATTCCTTCTGCCAGTCCTTGAGGCTTTCCTTGGTTGTGTAATCCAAATACAATGGCCTCATGCCCTGGCGGAACTGGATAACTACTTTGCCAACCACTTGCAGTGGTCCGCTGGAGGTCTTAACCCTAAAAAGATGGCGGAAAAGGGCAAAATGGGGGTCTATCCCTAGGTATGCTTCGCACAGATGGATGAAGATGGCTAGATTGAGAATGGAGTTGGGATTTAGATGACACAGTTCAATTCCATAAAATTGGAGGACACGGCGGAAGAAATCACAAGTGGGTATGCCAAAACCAACTTCATAGAAGGCCTTCCATACCGTGATTTCTTCGGTTTCTTCAGTGGGGTATTCTTGCCCGTATGCGCTTCTCCATCGGCTTATTCCTTGTGCTGGCAAGAATCCATCCGTCTCTAGGGCCTTGATATGCTTCTCCTTCATGATACTGGTCGGCCAGTCGCTGATTGGATTTCCAATAATTGGCATGTCCCCCGCGGACGTTGCCTCCTCGGTCGTAACGATCTGCTTCATCGCCTCTGCCTTCCTCTTCGAGCCTTTGCCTCTGCTGGATCCTTCACCACCGGCCATTGGGATCTCTTGTGATTTGGTGTGGATTGGATCTAAGATTGGGGGAAGTTGTGGATGCTTGTGTGCGATCTCTGGATTACGCGAACTGCAACTGTCGCAAACCCTAGATCTGTATTGCGCAAGCGTACGGATACAAAGGGTCGCGGGCGGTTTATATGGGCTTTTCGAAGCGGTTACTTCGGTAATTTTTCAATTTTGGTCCTTTCTTGATCCTATATTTGAATTCGTTCAAATTTAGGCTCGGGGGCTGTGGATATATTTTCAGGAAATATTTTTCTGAAAGTTTTCGGCATCAATTGATAAATTTTTGAAGAATTTTACAAGACTTCGGGTTTCTTCGGAAATTGATTCTCTTTTGGTTCGGACTTCGAAAGAGCCTCGAATTTCTTCTTCAAAGATAAACGAGGCTCGGGGGCTGCCCAATTGGGCGCACCTGATCGGTGCGCACCAATCCGAACTTCGAGAAGATTTATGAGCACATCATTACCTATTGAACAGCATGGTTGCAACTTCCAAGATCAAAGAACCCTGGCGGTCTCAAAGAACCCTGGCGGTCTCAAAGAACCCTGGCGGTCTCAAAGAACCCTGGTGGATTTCAAAAGAACTCTGGAGGACCTCAAAGAACTCTGTATTTTCAACAAGGCTGTTCTTTAGGAGATAAGGTGCTCGGGGGCTTGTGGGTGTAGAGTCCTGACGGACTAAACAACCCTGGCGGCCCATCCTATGGGCCGGCCCATGAACAAGACTTGACGCACAAGACAAGGATTAGTTCTAGTCGGTTTGGATATACTGTATTAGGGAATTAGAGATAAAACTTGTAAAAGTCTCCTAGTCCTATACGGTTCCCATGTAGACCGGACTATATAAGGCGAGGCAGGGACCCCCTCAAAACATCATAATCAATACAAGATACAACATACAGGACGTAGGGTATTACGCTCCGGCGACCCGAACCTGTCTAAACCGTCTCTTGTCACCTTCGGCTCTAGATTCTCGACGACTTCTTCCTAAACCCTTCTCTCGGGGCACCCCCTCGAGAACCTAGTCAGCATAATTCGCCGACACTGCCCCAGCCCCCATCCAGTGCTGCTCGAGCACCATTTCCTTCCCCTCTCCCTCCTAGTTAAGCCCCGAGCAGTTCCCCTCTCTTCCGCGCCGAAATCACTCGCCGGAGTCTGCAGAGCCGCCGCTGAGCTCGCTCACGTGGCCAGCCTTCTCCGCTGCTCCTCCGGCCAAACCGAGGCTCGCGCTAGCTTCCCCATCACCCACCGCCACTCCTCGACCAAGCCCCGACCCTTTTCCGCCACCGCAGCCGCCGGCGCAGCTCGCCGGAGAAGCTCAAGCTTCCGCCGTCGGCCGCGCACGTGGACAGCACGCTCCGCTCCTCCTCCGGTTGAACCGAGGGCACCTACAGCTTCGCCGTGATGCGCTGGTGCTCATCGACCTCTTCCTCGACCCTCTCCGACCCCGACGCCGCCGGTCACCGCTCGCCGGAGTTGACCGAGCCGCCATCGCCGTCGCCGACCACGTTCCCGGCCTTCCCCGACCCCGAGACCTCGCCCAAGGAACGCGTGGTGAGCCCCACTCCGTTTTCCCCCACTTCCCCGTCCCGGACTCGCCGCCGTTTGGCCGGCGTACGCACGCCGGCGAGCTCGAGGACCAAAGTGTATCTTCTTCCTTTTTCTAGAGGGCCGACTGTAAGATTCCAGGGACCCTTTTGTGAGGATTCAAAACTTCTAGGGTTAACGGCGTAAATAGATTCTATCCTTTGAGCACTATTCACTGCAATCTTCAAAAATTCGTAGAAAATCGTAGAAAAATCAGAAAAATGCCAAACAAATTTTGTAGTGACCAGTGAATCTAGAAGTCCAACTTCTTCCTTTGCACCTCACTCAGTGGAGGCTTAGTTTACAGTTTAAAAATTTATAAAGTTTGAGCACCATTCTTCATAGCTTGAAATCCACTCATGCACTAGGGCTGAGCTTTGTATATATTGGACTCATGGGTGACATAGGACCTCTGCCCAAGTGGTGCACAAAAATTCCCAGTGGATTTAGAGTTATGAATTTCCAAACTTATACCTTTCTATTTTGGCAAATAAATCACAGAAAATAATTCACTCAGTGGAAAATCACCTCCTTCACACAGAAACTTAATCAAGACATTAGAAACCTTAGAAAAATGAAAATGGTAATTTTTGGACATTGGAAAATGGCTAAATGATTTTTGGTAGTTTAAACATGGTGAAATTCCACAAAAATAACCATAAATCAATACCACATGTAAACTTGCAGAGAGGTCACTCTTGGTACCCTAAGTCACTGTGCCAAGTGGTGTGGACAGAAACCTTATAGTTATTTTTGTAGGAATTTAGTTTGTTTTTAGGCAAAAAGATAAGAACATTTTTAATAAATTATAGAAAAACCACCTTGAGCCAAGTTTTGGGCTAGGCTCCTGCCTTGGCATGAGCAAGCCTCTGGCCAAATGGCACATGAAAATAATATTCCTAAGTTCACCTTTTGAATAATAGAAAAATGACTTAAATGGTGGAAAAGAGAAGAAAAAGAAAAAGAAAAGAGAAAAACCTAAATCTCTAAAATCAAATTAAAGGTTCAAAATGAAAAGGGTATATTCACTTATAATTAATGTTTATCCTTTCCAATTCATTAACCAAGAATTAAGCAAACCCTAACTATATTAATCTCGATATTTAAACACTTCATGCATCTCGTGTAGATTCGGGTCTCGCCGACGGAGTCTACGAGCTAGTTCCCGCTACCGAGGAGATTGCCCAGGAGTCCGAGGTGAACGTGGTGCACGTGGATCCGAGCCCCGAGCAGGAGTACCGCTTCGAGCCGGAAGGCAAGCCCCGGAGCATAACCTAACTTTACTTACGCGATTTATTTGATTATATGTTTGCGATTTATTTGATTATATGTTTGCGCATTTAAGTTTCAAGGAGTTGAATGAAACCCTAGATTGCATGATCATAGTTTCCTTTGAATGAACACTAGTATGTAGGTTCGATAGTCGCTATGCTTAGGACCAATAGAAGTCGAGCGTTTTCCGACACTCGCGAGATATAGGAGTTGTATGTCTACTCATATCAAAAATACTAGAGATGATGGACGGATGATTGTAGATACCCGTCTATCGATGGTTTAATTGGAAACACGTGGTACTTTTGTGTCAAGCTTTTGAACGTACCACACATATGCACGGACTATGGGACCGGTAAGTCCCGGTATCCGATTGATGCGAGCAGGTCCGACAGCCCTCTGACTTGGAAACGTTATCCCATGGGCACATGAGGGTAGTTGCGTGAGTCCCAGTAGTGGTAAACCTTTACCCTGAGGCTTTGGGACTCTGGAGCCACTCGCAGAGAAAGGAGAAAGGATTGGGGTGTGTTGGCATTTTCAACCATTCCGTATGTATGGGTTTTCCCTGGCCAGGTAGTAAATTCGGTTCGAACTGTCCGCTTCTCGCGGTTAATGAGACTGCTTGACCGATGTATGACATATTATGAAGTGAACTTGGAAGGATGAAATCTTTGTATGGAATAATTGTATTGCAAAACTTGGTTGTCTAGTTAGGCTCACCTAGAATGGATAGGTTAAAGGAATTAAAATCAAAATAGATAAACTAGAAATCAGCTTAGTCGCTTTTGGCAAAAGAACCCCACTAGACAAACAGCCTCTCATTTTAGGAGTCGGTGATGTAGTGATCACCAGTCAGGTAAGTCTTGTTGAGTATAACTAGTATACTCAGCCTTGCTTGTGGCTAAATTTTCAGGACCGTCCCCTCAGGAGGTAGCTGCCTCTATGGCTTGGGCCTCCCAGCTTCCTCCGGGTTACAGCATCGAGTGGGAGCCGACCTCTCCCGAGGATCGTGAGGAGTAGCGTCACGGTTGACTTCATCGTGACGATACTACGGATCGTCGCTAGTATCTCGTTTACTTTCCGCTGCATGAACTCGAACTATTTTATTTATCATTTCAATCTGGTTGTAATAACTCTGAAACTTGTTGTAATTTGAATTGTGGAATGATGTGATCTTTGGAACTCACCTTCGAGTGAGCGTATGAACGGACGATCTTCAGTTGCAGTTAGTCGAGCTTGACTCGACGGTCGTACCCGCATTTGGGAACATTTTTGTGTATTAGCACCAACAGAAGGTGAAATATACTTAAGTGGGCCCATTTCTCAGGTAAGATCGCTACATACACTATTAGTTACAGGATTCTCGGAGGGTCTGATCCCAAAAGCTTGAAGCTTTCAGCCATGGTGGCCCTGGCCACAGAGCACGCTGGTTTTCTGCAGTACTTCGCGGCAGGGGATCCTCTAGCTCAGTTGCTCCCGGGCCCGGAGGCAGGCCCTCTCTGACCGGCTCGTGGACAAGCTCTTCTCCAACTCCGGCGAGCGCCTCGCGTTCGCGGTCGCCGCAGGACCCAGGAGTGGCCGCCGTCCAAAGAAAACAGATGGCCTAATTGTTGGAGATCCCGACGACCCCTCGTCGCCGGTGATCGCCTGACCACCTGGAAACCCTGGCAACCCCTTGCCGCCGGCATTCCCAGAACACACGTGAACGCCTGCAATATGTGGACACACAGAAGAACACACAGAACTTTGGTGCCGCCAAAACGTTGCAGCTTTTCTGAGTTAATATTGCAGAATATAAAGATTGAACTACCTCTATTGCATGCGCGACATGGCTGCCGCAACGACCGCGCCATCCCACGATCAACAGCCATGTCACGCTCTTCTCCTACATTCTAGGACACGACTTACTCAACGTGCTCCGCATGAACTGGCATGCGTCAAGCTCTATGTACTGGCCATCCACTACTTGACCGTTATTGACTACTAAACTTTGTACACTACGTGGCACAGGATTATGTTCTACATTCTCCTCCTAATCCTGATGCCGTGGTTTGATGTTGACGACGCCAATTCGGTCGCGCAGCTCCTGGAACTTCAGACGTCCGAGTGGCTTCGTCAAGATATCTGCGAGCTGGTTGTCTGTGGACACCTGCTCAAGACTGATCCTCCCGTCCTCCACACACTCTCTTATGTAATGATATTTCACGTCAATGTGTTTGCTTCTATCATGGTGGACAGGGTTCTTACTTAGTTCAATGGCAGACTTGCTGTCCATCTTAGGGTTGGTGCTCCCTGCTTTGATCCGACGAGATCACCCAGTAGCCGGGACAGCCAGACTCCTTGACATGCTCCTCCTGCACCAGCAATATACTCGGCATCACACGTCGAGAGTGCCACCACCTTCTGCTTGCTCGACTGCCATGTGATGGGGTTGGACCCTAGACAGTACAAGACTCCGTTGGTGCCCTTTCGGTCATCAACATCGTCGGCGTGATCACTATCACTATAGCCAATCAGCCGACAGTTGTTGCCCTTTCCCTTCCTGCTGTAGAACACCCCGAGGTCCTGTGTCCCGGCGATGTATCTGAGCAGAATGCAATGTCTGGCCGTGAGTTCACCAAATACCGCAGACTTCCCACAATGCTGCAATACTCCCTTGCATCTACCAGTGGGCTGCTGCTCCTCTTGCTTAACTTGAGTCGTGCTTCCAAAGGCACGAAACACGGATTGCAGTCGGACATGCCACTCCGATCAAGGATCTTTGTGGCGTAAGCAGCTTGGCAGATGCTGATCCCTTCACTGCTTTGCTTGACCTCAAGCCCCAAATAGTACGAGAGCAATCCCAAATCACTCATTTTGAACTTCTTCTTTATCTCAGCCTTGAATCTGTCGATGTCGTTGCCCCCTGTGATTACAAGGTCATCGACTTACATGCCTACCACCAGACGTGCGTTCCCAGTCCCACGGGTGTACACGCCGTGCTCTGTCGTGCTCTTCTAGAAACCAAGCGACATAAGTGTGTTGTCAAGCTTGGCATTCCAGGCCCTGGGCGCTTGACGAAGTCCGTATAAGGCTTTCCGCAACCTGTACACCTTGCGCTCCATCTTGGGCACGGTGTACCCCCCCCGGCTGCGCGACATAGACTTCCTCCTCGAGGTCCCCGTTGAGGAACGCACTCTTCACGTCCATGTGGTGGACTTCCCATCCCTGCGTAGCAGCAAGAGCGAGGAGCGTCCGTACCGACTCGAGCCTGGCAACCGGTGCGAACACTTCTTCAATGTCGATGCCTGCACGCTGGACATAACCCTTTGCAACGAGCCGAGCCTTGTGCTTGACAATATTCCCAGACTCGTCACGCTTCACCTTGAACACCCATTTCAATCCAATGGCTTTGTGGTGTGCTGGAAGATCAACAAGTTCCCAGGTCTTGTTCTCCACAATGGACTTCATTTCCTCGTCCATGGCACGGCGCCAACACTCCTCTTGTTCTGCTTCCTTGAACGACATCGGCTCCTCCGCGGTGGTGAACATCAGCTCGCCGCCATCAAAGGTGCGCTCGGCCAGACCAGGTGGGGTGCTGGGACCAAGCAGATTGTCAAGGGTGCGAACCTTGAGTGGAGCATCATCGTGGTCGATGTCCAGCAAATCCCCGAAGTCCTTTGGCGGAGAGGCAAACTCCACCGGTGTAGGTGCGCCTTGGGTATGAGCAGGTGTGCTTGGTGTCGATGGCGCCATTGGGGTAGAGGCCCCTGCCTCTGTGACGGTGACTGGCGGTGAGGGGTGTGTCGGTGTAGGACCCCTGCCTGCGGCCTCCCGTGCTGCAGCTCCCCGTGTTGTCGTAATGGGCTTAAGGCCCACCTAGCTGTACTCGACTGTGAAGGTTCCTGTGTGGTCACCATGGAGTGGCTCCTCTCCCAGTTCCACTTTGCGCCTTCGTCGAAAACAGCATCGTGAGACACTTGTACGCGTCCCGTCCTTGGATCATACATGCGGTATGCCTTTGATCCAGGTTCATACCCCACAAATATCATTGGAGTGCTCCTCTCCTCCAGTTTCTTCAGATGTGGCTTGGGATTCCGCACGTGAGCTAGGTAGCCAAACGTCCAGAAGAAGCTCACCGCCGGCTGTTCACCATGCCAGGCTTCATATGGGGTCTTTCCCTTGAGGCTGCGAGTGGGCGATCGATTGAGGATGAACACCGCCGTTGTCACCGCTTCGCCCCAGAACATGCCAGGAAGGCCCTTTGCTAGGAGCATGCTCCGCGCCATCCCGACCACGGTCTGGTTGCAGCGCTCCACAACACCATTTTGTTGTGGCGAGTATGGTGCTGTGAGCTGCCGCTGGACACCCTCCTCCGAGCAGTAGGCACCAAATTGCACCGAGGTGAACTCTCCACCATGGTCTGTGCGCAACACTTTGAGTTTGCGCCCAGACTCCACCTCCGCCATGGACTTGAACTGCTTGATCACTTTCGGTGCCTGATCTTTCCTGGCCAGGAGACGCAACCACATGTAGCGACTCATATCATCAACCAGGAGGAGGAAATACCGGTTCCCACTTAGAGTCGTTGGTGTGATAGGACCATAGATGTCGCCGTGCACCAGGTCTAGTGCACCCGCAACGCGTCGGCACGCCTGCTCCGGGATAGACTTCGTCGCTGCTTCCCCGCCATGCAGCCTTCGCACACTTGATCTACATGATCAATGTGCGGCAATCCCCTCACCATGTTCTCCTTCGCCAGCTTGCGCAGTGCCTAAAAGTTGATATGGCCAAAGCGTTGGTGCCATGTCCATGCTTCGTCAGCATGCCTCGTCATGAGGCACACCGGTCGCGCGATCTGGAGCTTGATGGAGTAGAGCCGGTTTGCCGACCGCCTCACGTTCGTCAGAGGCTGGCGATCTTCATCACGAATGCGCATCATGCCGGCCCCGATGTGCACCTCATAGCCGTCCTCATCCAGCTGGCCGACACTAATGAGATTTGTGTCAAGCCGCGGGATGAAGTACACTCCTGTGAGTCGACGGTGTTCGCCGGTTTTGTAGGAGAAGAGCACCGTGCCCCTCCCCTCGATGCCGACAACGGATCCATCTCCGAAGCGCACCGTGCCCCTCCCCTCGATGCCGACAACGGATCCATCTCCGAAGCGCACCGTGCCGACGATGTTGTCAACGATCTCGGAGAAGACGTCCCTTGATCTCGTCATGTGGTTGGTAGCCCTGGTGTCGAGGTACCACACGGCGTCGTCGTCGCATTTGCTACCATCAAACTGTGCAAATACACGACATTCATCCAAATGAACCGGCCGTACCTTGGTGACCAGTGCCGCTTCGCTGCCGGCCACTGGTGTGTCGGATCGTAGCTCCACAGTGCACACCCGTGCCATGAATAGGGTGTCTCCACCCTCCTCCTCGATCTGCGCCAGGTGTGCGGACGCATTGCGCTTCTTCCTGCGGCACTCACGCGCCCAGTGGCCCATGTCGCCACAGTAGCGGCACTGATCGCCTGCGACCTCGCCGCTGAACCCGCGCACGTCATCCCCCTTTCTGGGCCCTTCGCCGCTCTTCTTCTTTTGGCCGTTGCCACGCCCTCCGCCACGCCAGCCGCCGCAGCCGCGGCCTCTGCGTGATCCACCCCCGGGACCACCAGAGCTTTGGCCCCTCTCGCCACCAGCGCCAATCTGGAGTCGCTTGGTGACTCGCGCCACCAGCTCTTCCTCGGTGAGGTTGAGACGCGCGCTGTTGTTGCCGGTGCCGCTGAGGTCGTGCCGCTCCTCCGCCGCCTTCAGCCGCCCGATGAGCTCCTCGACAGACAGTTGGTCCAGATCCAACAAAGTCTCGATAGACATTGCGATCTGATGGTAGCGCGGGGGAAGTGCTTGCAGGAACTTCCGCACGACCGTCGGCTCGGTGTAGTCATCCCCAAGCGTCTTCAGTTGTTGGACGGTGCTGTTGATCCGCACCGCGAACTCGTCGATGCTCTCGCCGTCCTTGAAGGAGAGTGCGTCGAACTCCCTCCGCAGGGTGTGCGCCTTGGCCTTGCGAACACGCTCGACCCCCAAGTTTGCCGTCTTGAGGTCGTCCCACGCCACCTTGGCGCTCCTCTTGTTCGCTGTCGTCTCCGCCATGTCGGACGGGACCGCCTTGCAGATGGCCTCCATGGCCAACATGTCCTCGTGCTTGTCCACGTCGGTGTAGTTCACACCGTCCCACAGGCCGCGCGCACGGAGCATCACCTTCATCAACGCCGATCAGGCGCCATAGTTGGTCTTCATGAGCATCGACCAACCCGCGCTACCGACCTCCTTGACGACTCGCCGTTCGACGATGACGCGCTCGCGGAACCTCGGCCTCCGGCGCGGCGGCGATGGCGACTCGCGCCGCCTCCCAAGAGATGGCGAGCGCGAGTGGGTTGTGAACTCAGGGAGGGACGCCATGACAGCTCCCAGAGATCAATAACGGCTCTGATGCCAACTGTTGGAGATCCCGACGACCCCTCGTCGCCGGTGATCACCTGACCACCTGGAAACCTCAGCAACCCCTTGCCGCCGGCGTTCCCAGAACACACGCGAACGCCTGAATATGTGGACACACAGAACTTTGGTGCCGCCAAAACGTTGCAGCTTTTCTGAGTTAATATTGCAAAATATAAAGATTGAACTACCTCTACTGCATGCGCAACATGGTTGCCGCAACGACCGGACCATCCCACGATCAACAGCCATGCCGCGCTCTTCTCCTACATTCTAGGACACGACTTACTCATCGTGCTCCGCATGAACTGGCATGCGTCAAGCTCTACCTACTGGTCATCCACCGCTTGATCGTTATTGACTACTAAACTTTGTACACTACGTGGCACAGGATTATGTTCTACACTGATCTCTCTGCTCCCCTTGCTCAAGCGCAGCAGCACACCGCCACAAAATCCACTGCGCAACAGCCCACGACGACGACCCCAGGCCGCACACCGCTGTCTGCTGCAACGCCGCGCACGCTGCCGGTGCCTGTGGTCCTGGCCCGCCATTCGCTTCTCGGGACCTCGATGATGCCGTCAAGGCTTCAACCACGTGAAGCGGAGAGGAAGGACGTGAAGTTGCAAGGAGCCAAATCAATCTCAACGACGCCTGCAATGTGCTCGATGATATGCGCTAAAGGTAAGCCTCCAAAGTGAACGAGCAAGTACGAGTCCAGTCAGCGCCGTTTTTATCTGTCCACTCATCCGAGACAGCATGCCATAGGTCAGGTGACTAGGCGCCACATCAGCATAGACTACCATGGAAACCGGAGAAGGTTGTAACATAAACGGTTTTGACACTTGGAGGTTAAAAGATTTCTAGTTTTACATATTAAGGTTGAAAAACGAACGCACGCAATAGTTTAAGGTTGTAAAATAGACTTTTTCCTAAGGGAAAAGTTTATTTTTCACCCTCCAACTGTTATTTTCAACCTCAAACTACAAAACCGGATACTGGAGGCCATCCAACTATCCAAACCATGTAAAATTAGCCCTTTGAGTGGTTTTGAGGGTGGTTTTAGATTTTATAAAAATAGAAGAAATATTATTTAAACTTTAAAAACCGTAACTAATTCATTTTAGGCCCAAAAAATATGAAATCAGTGACAAAAGTTCCCTTAAAATGTAAACAACCTATTGGCACACTATTTAATATTATTTGGCTATTATATATTTATATTACTAGTGTCTTATTGGTTTTTTCTAAAAATAATTAGAATAAAAATAAATAATATGCAAATTAACTTCTAATGGTGCACCAACATATAGGTCACATTTTTAGAAAAATATTGGCACCAAATTCATATTTTATAATTCAAAATAAATTAGTTATGAATTTTTAAATACAATTTTTTTTAATTTTTTAGAAAATACAAAACCACCTTCAAAACCACCAAAAGGCTAATTTTGCACAATTTGAATAGTTAGAGGGTCTTCAGTGTTTGGTTTTGTAGTTGTAGGTTGAAAATTAGACTTTTATACTAGTTGGAGGGTGAAAATAGACTTTTCCGGAAGGCTCTTAAAGTGGGATTCTCGAGTGGGCCGACAGAGACGCCCCTTTGTTCAGTTACTGACACACACAACAAGTGGGGTAGGCAAACCCAATTCGATGCACCTAAAGCCCAAATGGCCCATCACGGGGGCAAATCGGAGAATGCCGCAAACTAAAAGAGGCTCACAAAAACCTCTCGCCCTCCCACTCGAGTCTTGTCATCTCGGCGGCGGCGGCGGCGGCGGCGCGTAAGAAGGAAGAGCAGCTGCAGGCGGCGCCCCGGAGCGACTACCCCAAGCTTGCAACCATGGTGAGCACCGCTTACTCCAGCGCCTGCCTTTCCGTCTCGCTCGCTCGCGTAGATCTGAGCCGTGGCGCCCTTTGTTTTGGCCACGCGTGGCGCCGCCGCTGTAGATGCATCCGATTGCTTCGGTTATCCTTGTTCCGGTTAGGATGCTTGTCCTGCCGCAGTGGAGATTCATGATTCGCTAGGTCCATGAGGGTAGTGCACTTGGTTCCTTCGCTGTTGCTCGGGAAGAAATTTTGGTGGTGTTCCTTCGCCATGTTATCGATGTCCGCCCGATTCACATGACTGGGTCTTACAGGATTTGATCTGTTGATTTGGCGGAATTTAGTTAAAAGGGGCATATATTGTGGATCACTTTCCAGTTTTCAGGCAGGTGCCACATGATTCTCCTGGGTTACGGTGCAGTATTAGTTTCCTGGTGGCACTGTTAGGGATGCCCAATGCTAGTTGAGTGTTGCATGGATGCTACAAAATTTAGTGGTTGGTTTGGTCATGGGTAATCTGGAGGTTTTGTCATAGCGTTTCCAGGGTGCATATATATATTATTCTTTGATTTATTTGTTTTTCAGTTCGACTTGTACCTTGTAAATGCTGTGTAGTTGCCTTGTTGTTTTGTATAATAAAGATGCATGTACTGAGTTTGTGTTAGCACTGTGATGAATTGGTAGAGCTGTAGGCTGTTGTCATTTCTTAATCGTGTCTACCAGGAAAGCTATAGGCAGTTCTTTTTTGTATGACTGAAATAATGATTTGTTTGATGTGGTGTTGTGTTCTAATCATTATCCTATAATTCAGGCTAGGGGATTGAAGAAGCATCTCAAGAGGCTCAATGCGCCTAAGCATTGGATGTTGGACAAACTTGGCGGAGCTTTTGTAAGTCTAAAGGATTTCTCTGTTCTCTCAATCTATGATATTCAGCTGTTCAGCAATCTGATGTATCATTGGTATTTTCCGTAGGCCCCCAAGCCATCTTCTGGTCCTCACAAGTCCAGAGAGTGCCTTCCCCTGATCCTCATCATCAGGAACAGGCTCAAGTATGCTCTGACCTACCGTGAGGTTATTTCCATCCTGATGCAACGCCATGTCCTTGTTGATGGCAAGGTCAGGACTGACAAGACCTACCCTGCTGGATTCATGGGTATGCACTTACCTTTCTTCCGGTAAAAATATTCTTCCAAGCTTTTCTATCTGGTTGCTAAGCTGTTGATTTTTTTTTTTTTTGGCAGATGTCATTTCCATTCCCAAGACCAATGAGAACTACAGGCTTCTGTACGATACCAAGGGCCGCTTCCGTCTTCACCCCATCAGGGATGAGGATGCTAAGGTTAGAATAATCCTTTTCGTAACATTTCTTGTTGTTCCAGATGAGCATGAATGTTGTTAGCTGAGAGGTTAATGTTTTCAGTCGAAATACATAAAAGGATTGAGCTTAGAACTTGATGTTCTTTTCTATATGATGTATATCTCCTACAAATATGAGGTATCTTTTGTGTGCATTGGAATTTTCTGCTATTAGGAATATATGGAGGTTGTCATTTCATCCATTTGTAGTGTCATAGTTAGTTCCCTTGCCGTTCCCTAGCTTAATGTGAATTCTTAATGTTTGATTTATCTATTGGCAGTTCAAGCTCTGCAAGGTTAGGTCTGTTCAGTTTGGCCAGAAGGGCATCCCCTACCTGAACACCTATGATGGCCGCACCATCCGCTACCCTGACCCGCTCATCAAGGCCAACGATACCATCAAGATCGACCTTGAGACAAACAAGATCGTTGACTTCATCAAGTTTGATGTGGGCAACGTTGTCATGGTCACTGGTGGAAGGAACACTGGGCGTGTTGGTGTGATCAAGAACAGGGAGAAGCATAAGGGCAGCTTTGAGACCATCCACGTCGAGGACGCCCTGGGCCACCAGTTCGCCACCCGTCTGGGCAATGTGTTCACCATTGGCAAGGGCAACAAGCCGTGGGTGAGCCTACCCAAGGGCAAGGGTATCAAGCTCAGCATCATCGAGGAGCAGAGGAAGAGGGATGCCGCTGCCCAGGCTGCAGCCAATGCATAAAATCCGTAGAATGTGCTTCGAGTTTTGCTATAGGGGGTTTATCTGCAAGATATAGAACTATCTTCCCAGATCATCGTGTTTTAAGTTTTGCGTGATGGTTGTTGATCCATGAACCTATGTTTGCAGCTACCTGTAATGCGACTATTTATCTTATCTAAGTGCTTTTTCGTGACCAACCCTACCTGTTTACTTTTCCTTGTTTGCGTTGAGGTGTTTCTGTGGATTACTGGTTATTTTGGCTGTGGCTGTCATACCTGGATGCGTACATGCTGTTGATATAGGTGCTCTGAATTCTGTCTGGTTCTGGGATTCTTGATATCAAGCATGTATCGTCATAAAAATTATGATCTAATTTGATTCACATTCCATGTTTGCATTGGAAGAGCCGTCTCGCCACAAGATGACAAGACCCAACATGTTTTTTGAGTGCTGGAAGAGCAGTTTTCATGTCCGTGCCTCGGCTTTTCTCAGTTCTATTGGTTCTTGGATTGTTTGAGATGTCATGTCGAATTTGGCATACCCAAGCATGAATGTCCTTTTGAAATAATCTGTGTTTTATGCAGCAATGCGATTCACATCTTGATTGCAACGGAAGAACATCAGAAGGCGTTCGTGGGATGCTATTTGAATCTACGCGAGCTGGAAGAATCCTCTGGCGATGGTGCCGTTGGCTCCCCTGGGGAGGAACCCGCCGGGGATCTGCTCGTTGCGCGAGCCGTAGAGGATGCGGAGCACCTCCGCCGGCGTGCGCTGGAACCCGAGCGAGTCCTCGCCGGCGCCGAGGATGTTGCTGATGGTCCGCCGCTCGGCTCCCTGCTGCCTGTCGAGCACCTTGACCCCCTCGTCCTTGGCCCCGCACCCCGACATCCTGTTCCGCCAGTCGGACATCCGCCGTGTGAAGTCGGCCACCGTGTGCCCCTGGTACGGCGGCACGGCCTCGTCGGCGCGCTGGTACAGCAGCAGCCTGATCACCGCGTCATGCCCGGCCTCCACCGCCAGGATGCTCGACTGCAGCTGCACGAAACATATCCGGCAACAGGTCGATCGATCGGTCAATCTAGCGTCCAGCCATTGCATTGCATATTTCAATGCGGTAGCTTCATCGATCGGAGAGAACGTTTTGGTTACCCGTTTGGAGACGAAGCCCATGAGCGAGGAGCTGATGCCCATGGTGGCGGAGGCAGTGATGTGGGGGAAGAGGTAGGAGGCGAGGAGGAAGTTGACGGTGCTGGCGTAAGGGTCGAAGGGAGGGTCGAGGCGGGCGCCCATGGCGTCGTCCATGACCATGGCGAAGCGGTCGGCGGCGAGGTCGATGGGCGGGCGAGGGAACCCGCCGACGGCCTGGCGGATGGCCCGGATGTGGCCCACCTCCTGGTACCCGAGCTCGGCGGCGACCTCGGTGGTGCGGAAGTCGAGGGCGGCCTTCCTCGCCCCCGACGGCCGTGGCCCGCCGGCGGAGAGGTTGCGGTCGAGGAAGTCCACGCCGCGGCCCAGCGCGCCGTGCAGGAACCACTCGGCCTCCACGAACTTGGCGTTGAGGAGGAACTGGAGCTGCTCCATGTCGCTCGGGTACACCGCCAGCGCGCCACGCCGCGGCGGCGTCGCACGGCACCGAGGGTCCTGAGGGGCCGGGGCGCTCGGCACCATGGTGGCCAATGCGGCGAGAGGCAGGAGGATGGATGCCAAGAGGAGGGCGGCGGTGTCGTGCGTGCGCGCCATGGCTTGGCTTTGGTTTGGAATTGGGAGCGGGAAGGTCGGCTCCGGGAGTGGATTTGTAGTGTGGCCGTGTCGGTTAGTTTAGTTAGTTGTAGTTAGCGTAGGCTGGTGAGGGGTAGCATGCGTTTTGGCAAGACACGGGATGCTTGTGTAGTTGTGTGTACATTGGTGTTTTGTAGGTGCAGATGGAATTGTTTTGCTAAAGTTTCATCAAATTAAATCTGTTCTTTAACACGTACATACTTTTAAGGGCTGACAGCATTCAAAATCGTTGGAATTTGGATGCAACAAAACTTCGTTTTAGAAAATCGTTGAGTGTTGGGTGCGTTGGAATTTGGATGCAACAAAACTTCTAGTTTTAGACATAGCGTAGTGTTTCAGTATTTTCACTCAGAATATCTCTATTCTACACAACGGTTTTATTTTTTATAACAATAATATATTATTCCTATACTTATCTAGAACTACAGCATCGAAACGTGACCTAATCGGTTTTATATTTAAGCATTTACTGCTAACTTGTTTGTGGCGTGTCATTGTGACGAGTGCCCAGGGGAATCATCATACTCGCGCCCTATACCAAGCATGATTCTTGTTATAAGCAACTCATCTTATAATGTCAGCTTGACTCTACTTGGAGGTTTAAGGCGACATACATTAAGATGTACGGAGTCAGGGGCGGAGCCAGCCGTCTGAGCCACCGATGTCAGCTGTAATATCCACCAGTGTCAGTTCCTTTGTTCAACAGTGTGGAAGAGTAATTCCTTTGTAATTTTCCAGGAAGCCATTGTTGTCGGCTGACAACAGTGACAACACTTAGCTCCGCCCCTGTACGGAGTTAAATTTGTTAATAGTTGATCAGTCTTGAGATATATGTTGAAGGTGTCTAATAGTTGATCGGTATATAGTAATAGTAACATCTATACCGCTGGAGGAATCGGCAGCCTCTCGCCGATTCCGTCCGCGAGTTTTCCTCTTTTTCTTTTTTTTTTCTTTTTTACCCTTTTTACTTCTTAAATTTTTGTTTTACCTTTTCTCCCTTCTGGATTTATGTCTTACATCAATTATACATCGTTTCTTTTGCTAGCCTATGAAGGTCTAGATAAATAAATTTGCTAGCCTACGGCTGTTCTACGTATGTCATGTAAGGATGCGTGAAATTTGCCATAGTAGAAAAATAAGGTGGCCTCCGCTCTGATTTATGTTTGGGAAATGCACTACGTTCCTACAGCCTCTACACGAATAGAGCTTTCTCATCATTGGTGCCTCACGATGAAATCGAGTTAGCAGTCCAGGCTACTCTCATATTTGGTTTCTGGTTCACATGTGCTTAGAATAGGCCCTTCCATATCGAAAAATTTGATGCTATTTAAGAGGAGTAATTATGAAACTAATTGCGTAAGCCTTATACTTTCCCGCGATATAAATCTATTAAGGTTAATTAACCTATGATTAGCATATGCTCGGATGGGGTAACCACGCATATGAGGCTTTATAGATTCATCTCTCAAAAAAGTTTAGGGCTTATGGAATTCATCATGTCATTGGTCTTTGTTTAATACACTAATTAGTATCCAACATAAGATGTGATTGAGTATATTTTAAGCCCTAGGGAACCAATGCTCTCACATGTTATTTTTCTTTTATGGTTTTATCTCACCTCACACTGCTAGAAAAAGGTGCATGGCAGGGGTGATCCATCGTGCTTTTTGCACTCCTTTAAGATAGAGTTTGTGCCACTACACCTTAAAATAAGATGCTTAGTCAAAAGTTATGATAATGTTTCATCGCTTGCACATAGTTTGTTCATGTATTTGTACTCCAAAGGTGTTGTTGATGTCTTTTTTCATTTGCTTTTGTGTTTGTAATATATTAATTTAGGAGATCTATAAGACTATTTACAATATTGCTAATGTCTCATATGGTTATACATTCTCATATAGAGTAAAGTATTGAAATTAAGATACATCCTTTATTGAAATATTATTCTGTAAAGAAACATTTTTTACTGGCGAGGCGTTAGCGCGCCTAACCTCCTAGTATGTAACCTTTCATCGCTGATAGAATCCGCGCGACGGGAGAGCTCCGACGCTGGCGGCGTATCGCTCTCGGCCACGTGGCCCGGTGGCCGTTTTTTACATATGTTTCGGTTGGGCCTTATAGGTAAAGTTTTACGGGGTGTAATGCGGCCCGGCAACGGCGTTGTCTATGTGCGCACACCCTTTCTCATTTTTGTCACAGCTTGGCCCATTTGCGTGTTCGGCGGCACTCTCTGCTTGCCTTCCGCCTGCCTTCGTCCGTCGGCTGCCGCAGCTTCCTGGATAAGCTAGGGTTTGTTCACCTCTTCACTCATCCCCGTTCTAATCCTACTGCTTTCACCGGCGGCTGCTGCACGAGTGGTCTTGCTTCCGGCGCCGGCGTCTTCCAACGGTCTTCATCCTTGCGGAGGTTCTTTCTCTCCAGCGTATTTCCTTCTGTTCTGGTACTGCATCTTGGTCTGCTTTCTCATCTTCGCCGTTGTTTCCTCTTGATATATTGCTCGGCCATGCATGAGCGACAGCATTTGTTATTTGCGGTTGCGTTCTTTGGCCTCTCCAAGCAGTGCGACCGGCAAGTGCACGTGCGACCGACACCAAACTACATGGCTTCGTTTGTAGCAGATCTCAGCTATATGCCTTCTTTTCCCTCATGGTGTAGCCGTCGAATGAGACCAAATCTCTCACCTATTCTTTCTTTTCAGGTTTCCAAATCACTTCAATGGGTTCAATTTGAGGGATCCCGCCGGCCACCTTTTGGAACAGCACCTGCACAGTGGCATCCTCTTAGCTCCCACAAGTATGCAGGGACAGAAAACAGATAAGGAAGCAACGACATGTCAGCCACGTATGTTGGAATTTGTAGGTTACTCTGGTTCTTATTTGACTCTAATTTATATTGGTTAATATGCTAAACTTGACAGTTGACATGATGCAATATAGAACATTAATGTCTCATTTTGACTTACATTCACACTGATAGGTTTTCCAACTGTTCGGTAAAGCAATTTCAAAATAGCTCCTGATCTTGGTGCCCTTGCAGCTATGTCAGAAACTCAACAAAGGTTGTCAGTCATGGGGAAGCCTTTTTATGACAAAAGATTTCTGGTGAAACACTAAAGGTAATGCTCCGAAATAATATAATTTCGAGTAATTTATGTTACATTATCGTTTATGTCTCCTAGACTATACATAACATTGTTCAGATCTTGCTTCAGAAAGGATGTGTTGCTAGCAATAAATAGATGTTATTCTTTAATAATGATTCAGATAATTGTAATCTTTGATCTCTGCCCATCATTAAATTTTAGTTATACATTTTAGTTATATATTTAATAATAATATAGATATGCTACAGTTTGTATTATAGATATGCTACATTTTAGTTAGTAGCAAGGCAGTATATGAATCTGTTCACCTCATCATGGGGTATTTGTAAGAAAAACGGTAAGCAACGGATGATGTGCATGTTCTTCTTTGTCTGACAGGATGAGTTAATTAGATCCTATTATAATTTAATTATTTCACCATTAAAATTTAGTGCAAACCCCTTCTAGATACATAAATGGGTTATTTTTAGCTATCCCTTTTCTTAAAGATTCTCCTAAGGAGATTCTGTCAGCGAAGCCATTCTCCTACATGTATGCAATATAAAGGAAGACTTGCTATGATTTGCCATGTCTGTACTAGAGCAAAAGGTGAACAACAATTTAAACTTGCAGTTAGAAAGGTACTTTTGAGTTGTTTACTCTTAATGTAAACGTGCTTAATCTATTAAGGGGTGCCTGAATAATAATTATTTTGTTGTTTGCACCATACTCGCGTCACCCAGGATACTGATTTTATTACAAAACTGAAGGTAGTAGTTCCATGCTTTGGTATATTGCCACTGAAATTCTTATTTCTGTTGCCTTTAAAAAAAATCTTATTTCGGTTATTTAAGGGCTTCAACATTCAGAACATTATTGCTGATGTCAAATTCCCGATCAGGCCTCTGGGTCTTCAATACTCGCATGGTGCTTTCTTAAGTATAAGTTAAAATGCAGTATTTGGCTTCTTTGCCACTACTTTGTCACTTTCCATCTTGGTTTTACTGTTTCGGCTCTGAAACTAATGGTCTGCTTTGCTTTCCCTCTCAGCCTGAACCGGAGCTCTTCCCAGAAAAATATACTGTGCGACGCAACTGAATTGTCTTGAAATTTTTTGTTTTACGCAAAATTACTTTAGCTGGAGCTAGGTTAGTGGTCATTTCCTGTGCATTTGCCTCACTAACTGTGTTAAGAGTATATCTAAGCTATCCTCTTTCCATGTGAGACAAGAGACGTATACTTCTTTGGAAAATATCTATCCCGCCCTTTACACGGTTTAAAACAGTCCAGCAATGGCATGTAGTATCTAAGTAAATTGTGTCTAAGGGGCATGACAAAATAGAAACTGCTATTGTATTATTGTGACTATTGGTTGTGATGCTTTCTATTATTTTATTTATGGTTGTCTGCGTGAGATAAATAATCATGTTTTTAGAAATCTTATATTTGTCACTTGGCATATGCAGAGAACTTATTGGAAAAAAGAATAAATATAGAATGTGAGGTCTTAGCTGCCTATCATCTTCAACTTGCAGGTGTAGTTATAACCAGGGGAACCTATCCATCTCATCATTCTCTTGAGCTATGATGTGGCACACATGTTGCCTTGGACGGTTTAAGTATTTGTGAATTGTGATGCACAATGTTTGGCCATTCGATTCATGGATAGTGGTTCTAAGTTGCAATGTTGTGCACAAGTACAGAACCATGTATTCCTTGACAAAGTATGTAAATAGGTAGAACTAAGAAATATATTGAAAAGAGATTGTCAATGGGAAAGGCATCATATCTTTCGCTCATGTATGCGCGCGCGGCGAAGCGCGCGAACCATCCTAGTATGGTCTATTGTAGAAAGAATCAAGCGCCACTGACGAATATAACTAAGCTTATCATGTAAATCACTATGGCTCTATGGCATGTCCGATTGGATGGTTCTGGCTAGGCTGATCAACCCAATCATTTGGCGGCCTCTTCGTAAGTAAGCCACTGCAAGCAGCAGCTCAGTCTAGCTGTTTCTTCTTAACAACTTCAGTTACTTTACCGCTTTGGTAGCCATGTTGGAAACATTATGTTCAAAACGAGTTCACTCACAACACTAGTTGTAGTTGGTTTCCTTTCAAAGTTTCAAACTCAGGGATGTTTGGATCCATGAGAAAATAGCAAATGACATCTATTTTGCTCTTTTTTGTTTGCCATTTGCCTCCAAACACCCCATAAGCAAAAGGGTAAATAAAAAAATAGTTCGCAAAAAACTCTTGTCTCCAAAGTGGCCCAAAAAGTGGGCAAAAGTTTTTGCATTTGTTCTTTTTGCCAAGGTGTTTGGAGGCAAATGGCAAAAAAAAAGACAAAATAGATGCCATTTGTCAAAAGTTTTGTCATTGGATATAAACATTCCTAATGGTAAAACTTTTGCCATCTTTTCTTAAAGGTAAAAATTTCGCTCTTTTTTGCTCTTTGTCCCACGGATCGAAACACCCAGTCCTAAGAACTTTGATCAGACTGCTTTCATATTTTTTTCTTATTCTTAAAAAAATGACTTGGACACCACGCTTTCTGCCAGAGTTTTTTCAAACAAAAAATTTCAGTCAAGAGCTCATTTGACATTGGCGCAGTGGCTAGTGAGTGACTTGAGCACAACGTTTGCTGGAAGAGTTAAGACAACGCATCCCCGCCGTCCATCGTCAGATCGGATCCTCTTCCTCCTCCCGCGCTAGGGTTTTGCATCGGCTTCAATGGCGTCCTCCCCCGCCGCCGCCGTCACGCTCGGCGGCAAGGGCGCCGCCCTGTCGCCGGCCGCTGTCTACGCGCTCTCCCTCGGCCTCGTGTCCCCCTCCATCGACGCCTCCGCGCTGAAGGCGCTCTCCACCCGCGCCCCCTCGCCGCAGGAGGCCCCCGCCTCCCTCGGCACCGCCCTGGTGGCGCTGGCGCCTGCCGAGTCTCGCGCCGCAGCGGCCGTGCTTCTGAACAAGCTCCTCCTCACCGCGTCTGACTCCGCCTCCGCGCTTGTCACCGCCGCCACCGCCACCCGCCTCGCAGAGTCGCTCGACGTCGCCGCGGCGCTGCCGCTGGGGTCCCGCGACGAGGCCGCGGTGGCTGCGGTCTCCGCGCCCGTCGCCGTCGCGCTCGCGGCCCTGATCGACTGCTGCGCCACGCCGCTGGCCCGCGTCGCAGACGCTGTCGCGGCGCTCTCCTGCGAGGCTGTGCGCGGGGACGCCGCGGCCTTCGACGTGCCAGCGTCCGGCGATGGGCTCTCCGCCAAGGACGAGGCGGACGTCGCGGCCGACATCAAAATGCTTGTCTTTGGCTCCAAGCTCGTGGGCAGCACCGGGGGCGCTCCGGCCCCCGCCACGTTCGCCAAGGTACCCACCGTGAACGGCATCTTCCGCGAGGCGGTGCGGGCGCTGCACGCGAGGGTGCGGATCGAGCTCAACGCCCCGGTGAAGCTGGGGAAGAGGGATGCCCGTGAAACTGGTGAAGGAAAGGAAGAGGCCTTGGTGGTGCTGGCCACGCAGCTCGGGAGAGCAGTGCAGGCATTGTGCAAGCTGAGTGTTGCTCGGGCAAAGCTCTGCACAGAGACCATTGCTGATGCTGAGCTTCGGGAGAAGCTTACTGGCGGCTTCAGCATCGATGATTTGAAAGGAATGCTTGACAGGGTTTTGATTGATTCGGATGTGGTTTCGGTCCTGAAGGGGGTGTACAACCATTTGCTCAAGTTCAGGGACTTCCTTGCGTGGGAGGCAGCTGTGGCCATGGCGGTGATTGAAGGAGACAGTTCGATTGAGAAGCCCCAAGCTGATGTTCAGAATGAAGTGGGCAGTTCAGCTGAGAAGGCACAGGCTGGTGGGGACAAAGGGAAGGGAGACAAGAAGAGCAAGAAGAAGAAAACTTTGGGGAAGGGTACTTCTGCTGTGCTGATGCTCCTTAGGGACCATGTAACAAATGGAACTGCTATTACTTCCTTGAATTCTGCGTTGGTTGCGGAGTGGGCAACCTCTCTCTCATTGATGTTTGATCCCAAGTGTGCCGGATTGGAGTCCCTTGTGGAGAAGGTGAAAGAGATTGTTGAGAGCAATGAAGTGAGGAGATTGCCTAAAATTCCTAAGGTGAGAATCATATTGTTTGCAGAAACTGCTGGTTTAGCTATATGGTTGAATGAGTGGTATGTCAATTGTCTTGCTGTTCCGTTGTCTCTCTTCTGAATGTTTATGTTGACTCCTATTAGGGAACACGTGACTTCGGGAAAGAGCAAATGGCGATACGGGAGCGTGCATTTTCAATTATAACAGGTGTATTCAAGATGCACGGTGCTACTGCACTTGATACACCTGTATTTGAGCTAAGAGAAACCCTTATGGGCAAATATGGTGAAGACTCCAAGTTGATATATGACCTAGCTGATCAGGTATTTTTTCAGTATCTTAGTTCGTTTCATGTGTAGTGTGTTACTTGGCAGAAGAAATTTGTTCATGTTTTTATTGTTATGCAATGGCTCTTGTATAAATCATCCATGTGAGGTTAAGGATGCATTGCCAATATTGGGGGTACTCAAGCCGTTACTTTGCTGCAGTATTTTCCTTATATTTTCATCGTAATGATGGTTTGGTGACTTACCATTAAATAATCTGCAGGGTGGTGAGCTTTGCTCTTTGCGTTATGATCTGACTGTTCCGTTTGCCCGATATGTTGCCATGAATAATATAAGCGCACTGAAGAGATACCAGATTGCAAAAGTATATAGGAGAGATAATCCATCTAAGGGAAGATATCGAGAATTCTATCAATGTGATTTTGACATTGCTGGTGTGTATGAACCTATGGAACCAGATTTTGAGGTCATCAAAGTTTTGACTGAATTGCTGAATCAGCTGGATATAGGCACATATGAGATAAAATTAAATCACAGAAAATTGCTAGATGGAATGTTAGAAATTTGTGGTGTGCCTCCTCAAAAGTTCAGAACAGTTTGCTCGAGCATTGACAAGCTGGATAAGCAAACATTTGAACAAGTGAAAAAGGAACTGGTAAGCATCTGAACTACTGTATCTGTTTCAGCAGTCCATTATTTTTTTATTTAATTGTACCGCCTTGATGTGGACATGTCGATCATAGTTGTAAATGTTTGTTATGTTCAAACAGGTGGATGAGAAAGGTATATCAAATGAAACTGCAGATGAAATTGGCACTTTAGTAAAGACCAGGGGACCCCCATTGGAAGTTCTGCTGGAGCTGAGAAAGGAGGGTAGCAAGTTCATGCAGAATGAAGGTTCTGTTGTTGCACTGAATGATCTGGAGATATTGTTCAAAGCTCTGGAGAAAGCAAATGCGCTAGACAGGATTGTTTTTGACTTAAGTCTGGCTAGGGGCCTTGATTACTATACTGGTGTTATATATGAAGCTGTGTTCAAGGGTGCCACACAGGTTAGATATATTTACTTATTACTGCATGTTGATGTTGCCATTACATGTTCCAGAGCAGCAGTGCCAAGCATATTCTTGTTCATTCACTTGATATGTTGGCGATCTATCCACACCTTTTTAACTCAGCAAAGAGCTGAAGACCACTCTAGTTTATTCCTGTTCTGACCATATTTGGCAATAGGTTGGCTCCATTGCAGCTGGTGGCCGGTATGACAACCTTGTGGGTATGTTCAGCGGTAAGCAGATCCCTGCTGTGGGTGTCAGCCTTGGAATAGAGAGGGTCTTTGCAATTATGGAGCAACAGGAAAAAGAGCGCAATGAGGTATAGTTATTTCTAAAATCACTCTACCCTTCTTGTTTCAACTTTCAAGTAGGGATCTGGTTCACTGCTTTATGTGTTGTAGCTCTATGGCATTTAGCCTAAGGGCTTGTTCGGTTCCATCGGATTCAATCCGGGCCTGGAATGATAAATATAACAAGAAATTTATAATAGGTACATCTAGAGACCGGGATTTATTCCGGGTTAGAAACTAATTTATTCGTGATGGATACATCAAGAGACCCGGAATGATTCCCCACCTCTTGACTAGTGGATTGATTCCTTGTCTTTTGGTGTCACTATCGTGTGTAAATTAGCTCTTGACCCGGAATGAATCCCGGTCTCTTATTGTACCTATCATAAATTTCTTGTTATATTTTCATTCCTGGTCCGGATTGAATCCGATGGAACCGAACAAGCCCTAAATGGTTTCAATTTCAACCAATCTATAGTTGATAGCCAAGGTCGCGTTATTAGTACTCGGGCTGATATCATCAACCGTGCTCATCTTGGTATGGAGGTAATGCACGAACGTAATGCTGACAGCTTCCTTGAAGTCCCCTATCTTAATGGATAAAGTTTTTCTACTAACATCTAGGAATTTTTTAAGGAAACCTGGAAATACGCAATAACTTTGTTCGAACAGGATATTGACTCTTTCTTTGCTTAGTCTGAATTTTATCATTCTGAATTCAGCTAACGACGGACTTGCACTAATTGGGCGGATCTTAAATTGCAGATGATCCGGGCTACTGAGACAGAGGTATTGGTGTCAATCCTCGGAAAGGACCTTACACTAGCCGCCGAGCTGGTGAGCGAGCTGTGGAGTGCTGGAATAAAGGCAGAGTTCAAGCTCACTACCAGAGTGCAGAACCACATCAAGTATGCCTTGCAATCAGGCATTCCTTGGATGGTGCTGGTCGGTGAGTCTGAGTTGCAGAAAGGAAGTGTGAAGTTGAAGGATGTTAAAGCCAACCAGGAAGAAGAGGTTGACAGGAAGGTTTTTGTTCAAGAGCTGAAAAAGAGATTGAGTTAAAAGGGAAGTTTTAGGTGTTGACCTCATATCTTTTTGGCACCATTTGAGGCGATTGACAAGTGAAATAGGCAATGTCATTGCAACATTTGAATTGAACTAATGGGGGTGTTTTTGTCGGTTTGGTATGGGAAGCCAAACCAATGCGGGTTGTTATAATCATTCGAATCCCTGAATTCCAATGCATTGTGCTGAATCAGGCTGTGTGCCCTTTTGTGAATGACACAGGAATGATAAGGCCTTCTCTTCAGATTTTGAAACTGATGTTACTTCAAACAAAAGTTATTTTTGAACCTAAATAACACCAGTAAACCAGTAATCTTTTTTATTGCATTTATTAAACACGATAAATACTGTTATTATTCTTGGTGATTAGTTGAAACAACTAAAATGGGGGACAAACCATTACATCAACGCACACTTGGAGTCAGTTCCCATCCTTGCAATACAATATCGTGCAGCACTTGAGAATGAGATGAAATCCCTCCTACTCGACTATTCCGCGCTTTGCACCGTCAACCGTGTTCTTCAGCAGCATCGCCACTGTCATTGGGCCGACGCCTCCTGGTACTGGCGTCAGGTAACCGGCGACCTTGCTCACCTCTGCGAAATCGACATCGCCGACGAGCCGGTATCCAGACTTCCGGGTAGGGTCGTCGATCGAGTTTGTCCCAACATCGATAACTGCAGCGCCAGGCTTGATCCAGTCCCCCTTGATCTGAACAAAGAAAGCAAACCGTGACTCAGTGATGAATTGGCGATGAATTGAAGGATACTGCATCATGCCGTGAGAGCTGAGAATTTGTCGCAGTGGAGCTACAAACCATCATAGCCTGCCCAGCTGCTGCGATGACTATGTCAGCTTTGCGGACAATGCTTTCTGGATCAGGGGTCCGTGAATGCACAATTGATACTGTCGCGTCCGCCTTCAGAAGGAGCAGGGATACAGGTAGCCCGACTATGTTGCTGCGGCCAACCACAACTGCTTGTTTCCCTTTTACGGTAACTCCACTCCGTGACAAGAGCTCCATGCACCCCTTCAAAGTTCAAAGGGAAACCACCACCATGGCTAAGAATCACAAGTGATAATTACATCTACAAAACGTTTCAATACCTTTGTACTAATGTGTTTCTTTGTACTTAGGTAAAATGCTATGCACAATGTTTCAATACCTTTGGCGTACATGGCACATAAAGTGGCTCCCTGCCTTTCATTGCAAGTTTGCCAATATTGAGAGGATGGAAACCATCGACATCTTTCTCAATGCTGATCTCACTCAATATCTTCTCTTCATTGATATGCTTAGGCAATGGAAGCTGCACAAGGATGCCTGGAATTGAAGCACATAGTCATCAAGTCAATAGCTTTCCTTCATATTTTGAAATAAGGATTTGATTCTCTGAAACTAAAGTAGTCATAGTGAGAGTTTTCATACAGGTAAAACAAGAAATGGATAAACATGAGATGGAGCTGTCAAGTACTAGCGGCCAACTAAAGTTGTTTTTCTATGAACCCAAAGGGATCTAGAGACAAGTTCCTTTTAAACCCCCAGTCCCCTACCTGACTACTCCCATATATTGGATAACACTCATCCCCATAGTTATGAGAAGACAAGTTTTTCTATGAACCCAAGGGGATCTAGAGACAAGTTCCTTTTAAACCCCCAGTCCCCTACCCAACTACTCCCATATATTGGATAACACTCATCCCCATAGTTATGAGAAGACAAGTTGATTGTCAAGTGCAGAACTCCAAAATTCAGATGTTTGGGAAAATATTCAACCTAGATTGATCATGCATAGGCTTTTATTAGCTCCAGCTTCTCATCTGCAACCAAAGTAGTGGAACACATCATCTCTCTATGGGCTATGGCCATACCAATTTTACTTGAACTTGGATAAAGATAACCTCCTATGTTCTAACAGAATGGCAAAAGAACTTGGAAACTCTTTAACTTGGGTCCACAGGGAAAACCTGTAGCATCATCATCAGGTAAAGAATGACACGCCAAAACAAAACATTGGGCGTTTTTTTACTCTGATCATTTGCTCCCTTTAAAAATCTGTGCAACTTTACAACTGGAAATACCTAAGTTCTGATGCCTAATCTAGTGATTCCCCAATCCAAACCACAGCCAAACCTTGGGATATGCATACCCTTGGTTAAGAGACGAGAGCATATAGCAGTGTCATTGATTACTCTTTTCAAATTTAGCTGCATGCCGTAAAGCCCTCAGGGATTCCAATTCCAAGCATGGAACCAGAAATGTTCAAGTGAATAGACCCTACGAAGAAAGTATGAGACCAAATCCACTGAACTTGCAAACCTGCTGATACCAATCTCTAAATGAATGGAATCACCATAGGCAAAGCATCATCAGATAGCACAAGCATAAGCAAAGCATCATCAGATAGCACAAGTGACTAAGTGAGCATATAGCATCTGATTCTGATGTACTTGTAGGCAAGCAGCAATGGATACATTCGAAGCACAATGAATCAGAGCAGCATGCCTACCTAAGCCTAGGAACCAGACTACCAGAGACAGAGAACACAAAGTCACAAACTGACAGACATATGTGTTCTTCCGCACAGCAGCCCAGATATGGTACCGGAATTCCGGAAAGAGAGAACTAAAGCAAGAGAGGCATTACCGTGCACGGCCGGGTCGGCGTTTAGGCGGTGGACCTCGGCGACGAGCGCGAGCTCGGAGATGTCCTCCGGGAGGTCGACGTGGACAGAGCAGATGCCGACCTCAGCGCAGGCCTTGCGCTTCATGCTCACGTACGTCTGCGAGTCCTTCCTGCTCCCCACGATTACCACCGCCAGCCCCGGCACCTGTGCGCGCCGGGAGTCAGCTCAGCGACAGGCGACAGCACTAGTTACTAAGTCCCGACCCGAGCCCCCGATCCAAGAAGGAACGTACCCACGGGCAGGGAGAGGGGAGGGGATAAGGGAGGCTTACGAAGTTGTGCTTCGAGGAGAGCGCGGCGACCTCGGCCGCGACCTCGCGGCGGATGTCGGCGGCGATGGCCTTGCCGTCGATGATCTGCGCCATCGCGATGGCTGTCTGGGGTGGGTGGAGTGGCAACGACGACGTCTGGGTTGAGGGGACCTGGGAGAAATCTTGGCTGAGTGGCTTAGGTGAGCCTGGCCCATTGGGCCACTTACTTGCATGGGCTCTCTCTTAATTAAGCCTGCATAGTCGCCACCGCCAGCCCGGGCACCACGCGGGAGTCAGCACTAGCAGCTGCTCGTGCTCAGTCCGACCCGAAGGCAAAGGGAAGCAAGTAGGCAATGTGTATGACAGATTGAAAAACAGAATCAGGAATCACCTTACTTTGACAAAATGTCAAAATTTCCATGTAAATGTTCCCGTTGCTACCATGATTGATAGTGGATGCAAACTATGGACTGAACTCAATGGGTGCGAAATTTTTTTGAAGACGAAGGCGAGCACCGGTCGCAGGGTTCAAAGAACCCTTTCCTTGTCTGGTTACCTAGGATGAAGTCCAACTCCGTGAACAAATGCAGCTTGATGCAGATGAATCAAAGACTCCTGAGAACTCCTGTACTCACCCTTCCCTTTCAAACAGTCCTCAATGAGAATAGGGATGGCATGTTCTCGGAACTGGTTGTTTTCATCGAATAATATGTTGCACACTTTGGCACAGTGCACTTTGTACTAGATTTTAGCACAAAAAAAATCATGAGATCTGTTGTGTCTAGTTTCAAAAGTACTTTTCAACTTCTAGAACACACTTTTCAGAAAATTCTTTTTCCACATTTCCTATTCATTCTCCTCATGGAAGACGCTTTCAAAAAAAAAGTACTTTTCTCTCCCTCACAAACTAAACACAGCCAGTTTAACTTCCTTTATGACAGAGTTTCTGAGATTCCAAATTAAAGGAACAGTGTAGAACTGAAGATCTCAGTTTGTTCATATTGGCACCTCTTGGTGCCTGTTGATGCCTTGATGGAATTTCACTCTTGTCAGTGGATGAAGAGCCAACGATGCCATGGATATTTGGTATATACCAATCCAATTGCTCATGGCAGTGACTATAGAGTGTATGTGGATTCCTTTCTGGTTCTTTTGATGTTGTTGACAGGCAGGGAGAGAAAGAGGAAGAGATGCCACCAGAAATACCCCAGTGAGGTTAGAGAGGATGAAGCATATGCAGTAGCAGCCACTGCCAGCAGGGATCTATAGATGATGTGAATACAGCATGGAGATTGATGCACCAATCTTCTCCAGATTCCTTTCTCCACTTTCTGGATAGTGCTAGACGTATCACATGATGATCTGGGGCGAGATTTGGACCTGCATAAACATCAATTTAGCCAGTACCTCACGAACAACAGGGAGGGGCCAGAAAATGATTGCAAAACTTCAATGTAGCAAACTATTTTGGGAAGCATGTCCTGTGAGAGGGATCACGGTTTTTAATAGAATGAAAGTTCAAAAAGTTTGCAAAGTTGCCGGGGCCTAAGTGAGTTCAACTCAAAATTAAGTGCTGCAGGATCTTCCATATTATTTTTTTTCTTGCTCACAATCTAGGCAAACGTTATGGAAAGTATAATAGCAGTTTCATTTTCTCAAAAACACACTCTCCCAGAATGCCACTTTCTTTTACCCTTTTTCTTTCTATTTCCTTACATGAGAATATGTTGGTCTGTGAGCCTTTGATGCTATGTGCGTTATCACTTTATCAGATAAAAAGATGGAGCATGGAACGGGCCCTCCCTTGAGAATCAGCCGGTGGCGATAAGTTTGAGAGTGAAAGAAAGAAAGGTTCCCTTTGACATCAAACTGGCCCAGTGTCATGCACACATCAAATTTATTTTTAAAAATATATAAAAGGATGCAAATTAAAAGGAGAATATCAAAGTGGCCAGGAACAAGAGCAAGATACATCCATACATGTACCTGGCCATATACTACTAATGCACTGCCAGTTTGCACAGTCGAAGGATTTTTTTATTTTTATTCTTTTGACAAAAATGTGAAAGGTACTAACATGTACAACAAAAGCAAAGTCCTGCTAGATATCGTTTCTGCAATTTTTTTCAGGCGATCCATCCATCAAAGGAGTCAATTCTCTGCAACCTTCAGGTTAAGATGCAGTTCACTGAAAAAGAGTCACAAAAGAAAAGGAAGGAAAAAAGGGGGAGATAAGTGACATCAAATGTACCCTGCTGCAAATCAGCGAGTGATCCAAGGACACACAGGCTGTTCTTGTCAGAGGCTACTTTGCCTTCCTGTTCCTGCAGCACAATGCCACTATGCAAACCTGCACGGGTGTGTCATTCACATACATGCATTTTTGAATTTTGTACATGTCCTAGGGCGAGCTAACTAATATGGTTTTACTACATCTTTGTTGAATTTTTTGCAGTTAATAGGGGAACTCATCCCTATGGATTTTGATTCAAGCTATGGGTTTCAACACAATGTTTGGTTGAAGCACTAAAGTTCCCCTAAATTATAACTCAATCTCTAATTCTCTATTAACCTTTCTGTGACATCCCCGATTTTTGAACGGCACGAAGTTTGACCAAAGTCAAAATTTGATCAAAATTCGACATAAATTTGGAGTAAAAATGTATTATCGATCAAGAAGATTGGGAGAAAATGTTGGACACAAATTTGGGATGAAATGGAGAATGGAGATAGCTCAATTAAATGGAGAAAGAAAAATGAGAAAAGTTACTATTGCAAATCTGAAAATAGGAGTTTGAAATTCAGTTTTGGCCATGTTGAGCAGCAATGTTTGAGTGATCATAAAAATTTATTGGTTGATCTTTTGACCGTGGTAAAAAAACAAAAGTTGTAAAGTAAGGTATAAAGAAGAACTTTGTTTTTGGGTTCAGCGTGAGCTTAAATGTAAATCAAGGAGAAAAACGTGATTGAAAATCGAATCAGAAAAAGACTTGAGAAAATTTAGGGTTAAGTGGCTGAGATGTAAATTCTTAAATTAAGCTCAAACCGTTGAGAATCTGAAAGAGGTCCAAAAATAAGAAATGAAATTCAAGTCAAGGCAAAGAACTTTTGTGTTTTGAGGAATAGCATGTTCTATTCAAAATTTGGGAGTAATTTGAGTTTGAATTTCTGAACAAGGTTAGGGTTTCAGAGTTCATATGAACACCTTAACCCGACTGATGATCAAGGCTCGAATTCGAGCGATCGATCGAGAATTTGAGTATGGTGCCAAAATAGAAAGTGAAATTGGATGTGTTGCGGACAAGTTTCATTTGGGGATCGATGAGAGTTTGAATGGAAATTTGAAAGTAATTTGAAGAATTCGATTTTCGGGTCTGAAAATTGGGGATGAAACTCGCCGACATCGGAGCTTCGATTCCGCGTTGCACACTGCTTGAATCGAAAACGTTGCAACATGAAAGTTGGAGAGTTTAGTTTTCTCTACAAGTTCTATGTTCGGAGTTTGGCAAGTTTTGATGAGGTTTTGGAAGAAATCGGGCCACAATCTCTCGGCTCTAGAGCTTGGTTAGGCGGCAATGGCGGTTCGATGTCGGTGGCTCGGCCACGCGTCGCCGGGCATGGGATCGCCGTGGCAGGGTGTTAGCAGGATCTGGCGGCCGTCCAGGGTCGGCTCTCGTTGATATATACTCCTCCTTGGCCTCCGTTCTATCTCTTTTCTTCCTCCTCCGCATTCCCGTCCACATCTCGGTCGCCGGCGGAGCTCACCGTCGCGCGCCCTTGTCCAGCCGCCTCCGTCCAATTCCACTTGCTCACAGCTGCGCCTTGACTTCCTCCACCTTCCAGACCGACTCTCTTTCACCCTCATCACCTCCAGAGCTGTCGCGCCGTCTTCTTCCTCAGTGGCTTCGTCGAGCTCGGCCGGGTAAGCGCCCCCGCCGTCAAGGGAGGTCCTGTAGGGGTGTCTGGAGGGTTTGGAGAGTACGGTGAGGTCATGCAAGGGCTGGGGCTCGTGTAGGTCTTGTTGGTGGTTTGTTTGGGGGCTTGGTTCGGCGAAGGCGCGTTGTCGCCGCCGTGCGCGTATCCGCCATGGCTGGCGCGCGTGAGCAGGCCGCTCGGGGCCGTCGCGGTTCGCGGTTGAGGGTGCATTAGATTCGCCTTGCCTCGCTGGTGCTCGTGGGTTTGCTCGCGTGGCTTGCGACGTCGAGGTTTGGCCGGCCGGCGTGTCGCCGTCGTGCGCCGCCGCCGGAGTCGTCGCGGAGGCGAGGGTGCTTGGGAAGCTGTCGAGTTTTAGGGCTAGGCGAGTGCGCGAAGGCGAGGCGGTGCCGTAGGGCTCGGTGTCGGGGTCGGGGGACCTCGCCGCCGGTGAGCCTGCCGCCGGTCAGCGCGGCCGGAGCGCGGTCAGCGCGCTCCCCTGTTTTGAACGGGGGAGGGGCCGCAGGGGAGAAGAAGCGTTTTTCCAGGGGGTTTTCTGTAAAACTGTCATTTAGATTTTGAAATAGATTTAAATTTCATGTTTTTCACCTTTTAATTCATAGAAAATTATAGGAAGGTCCAAAAATGATGAAATAAATTTTGTTGAACTTGTTTTAAAATTTGTCATCCATTAAAAATGTTAAATAACTTTGTGTAGATAATTAATTTAATTCCTTTGTTTAGATTAATTAAATAAATGTTTAATAATTTCTAAAAGGGTTAAAATTCTGAATAATTCTTTTATAATTAGAAATAATTTCTAAAATTGTTTATGTATTTATTTAAATGCTTTACCCTTTAGAAAATGATTTTAAGTCATTAAAAATAAACTAAAAATGATTTAGGGAAAGTTTTATTAAAGGAAAAATATAGGTTTGTCTTTTAAAAGTCTTGGGTAGTTTGTGTTGGCTTGCAACTTTATCGAGGCGGGAAAGTTGCTTAGCTTCTTCGTAAAGTGTTGCATAGCATATCGCTAACTTGCATTACGTTTTAGTCTCTCAAGCTTCGGAGTACGAGCTCGTGGGATTCGCGGAGGAGCAGCGACAAGTCAAGGAAGTGATCGTCATCGCTCCGGAATCTCGGATCGCGGAAGGATCTAACCTGATCGTGATTCCAGGCAAGCACTGGAGCATCTTTGAATCACCCATTATTTCATAATAATCATGAGTCCAAATTCTATGATTTTATGTGCATTAGGTTAGGGATTGGTTGAAAACCTTTGATGCATGAAATATTCCTTGGTAGAACTATCCTTGCTTAGTTAAGAAATTTGATTAGCAATGTCTACATTGGCTATGCTTAGAAAGGTTAAGTAAGAGATGATGAGCTAGGCTATCACCAATCTCATATGAATCATGAACGGTTTGGGTTGAAAAATAGTGGGCAGAAGTTGGTAGGAGGGATTGAGGTAAGCTCGATCCGTAGTTCTGCCTACTTGCTCAAGTGACTAAGGACCGATCCGTTGTTTAATTGATTGATCAAGTGATTCTGCCTGGTTTCTTACTGGGTTATGGGACCAGTAAAGCCAATTAGATTAGTTGGTTCACTGATTGGAAATATCGCTTACCCGTGCTTGTTGGGTCGGAGAAAGGCGGGACCGTAGCCTGTAACTCACGGGGTGGTCGCCAGACGTGGGACCCACGTGGGGGTGCGTTCTCGGGTTTGAGTAAGGATATTTCCGGTCGTTGGCCCAGCTGATTGAAAGGTTGTTGCGTACAGTAAGATCGACTGTGCGTGACTGGGGGCTAGGTATCTCCTACAGGATGTACATGGATCCGGATCGACACAACTCTTGGTTATGAGTGCACTTGATCAGGTGTTAAACATCGTAGAGGAAACAAGTTGAACAAGAGGAGGTTGATTCATAAATGCTGGTTGACCTTAGTACAACCTGTATGCAAAATATTTTATAACTTAGATGAATAAGTAACCACTCAATTGAGCATAAAATACATAAAATATAAGGATCAAGTTTTAGTAATGCTTTTTAGGCAAAAGAGTCGAGTCAGCCAAATCCACATAAAGCCCAATCATATTCCTTGGGAGTCTTTTCTTTGGTAAGGCGGGTAAGTCTTGCTGAGTACCTTCGTACTCAAGGAATCTCCCCTTTTGTTTTTCAGAAGAAGCTACGGAGGAGATCACCAAGAAGGTCCAGAAGACCTAGATCATCGTGGTCCCGGTGATTCTAGGGTTAAGCCGGATGCTGTAGATATTTGTGATATAGAACTACCCAGACTGGTTTGTATTAAACTCTTAGTAATGGCTTGACGTGCATTTAAGTTCTCTTCAAAACCTGGCTTGTATTCAAGTAAGAATCTTGGTATGTTGTGTAAAAATGATAATGTTCGTTGTGTTCTCCTTACCGAAAACGATCCTGATGTATGGCAAAGATATGAGTTAACGTGGTTTATCGAGGTGTCCGAGGGACACTCGACAGATCACCAGTTTAAACTGTTTGAAGTGCGTCCGATGACCTTAAATGGCCGTTATGGCGCACTTGAGTCAGTTTAAATTGGCGGTTCTGCCACACTTTCCAAGGGTCAAAAGACATAAACTAAAATTTAACAATGGATGTCATGGTCATGCAAAACCCACCGTTAAATTTGAATGGGGGGCTTTGGAAATACAAGCACATTAAACTTTTCATTGCACTTTCTCTATGGCATTAAGCTGACTAGTACTTGCTAGCGTATAACCCTGTCCTTTTGTTGCCTTGGTTTAGTCAAGACTCAAGAGACTTGTAAGCCTATAATATTAGTAGGTGGTTAGGGAACAAAGCAGCCAAGAATCCGTTCAAGAGAGAGGAAAGAAACAAAAGACAAGAACATTGTACCTCTCATGCATGGGAAAGTGTTCCATTCTTTGGTAAAAAAAACAGAGTCCTCCGGTACCATGTATCACTGTGATATTCCGGTGTTGTTTGTTATTGGGGCTGCCTTGGTGAAAGAACATTGGGAAACTGATGTGGGCAATGCTTCTCATTGTTGCTTTCTCTCCTGAAGAATCTTGCCAACTTTCCTAACATTGGGCTCTGCAAAGCCCTGCTGTGCTCAAACTGGTAACAGCTCATTCTAAACAAGTTATTTAAAAATGAAAAACAGATGCTAAGTTGTACCAATGTGGTAATTAACAAAACGCCTTGTGAACAACAAAATTGTTTGCAGAAATCATATTTGTTATGCACATTTTATGTTGAAATGGTCCCTGCCAAAGGCGCTATAGGTGTATTAAGTTTTTTAAAAGTCAAATGTCATAAATATTGACCAACGATTAGTCAAATTATACATACTCAGTGCATAAATGTTATATGAATGGATTCATATTTCAAAGATCTTCCAATATGAAATTGTTTTTTTAACAATGGCATATATATTGTAAGAGAAACTGATAGTCAAAGTATACCTATAAAGACTTTTAAAATCCCAATAAGCCTACCAAAAAAAAATGATGGCGTAGATCTTTATTTTTTGGACCAAGAAAAAGAAGCCTTTTTTGTTGATCTATTTGCATTTTAAATTTTCGAAAATGGAATTCAACAAAAAAACACTCAAATTAGTACAATAGTGTAATGATTTTTTTTTGGGTAACATACAATAGTGTAATGATGATACATCAGGGCTAAGCTAAAACAGCTAGCCCGAGTCCCATAGTGACTTTATCAGGCTCTTTGCTTCGCAGATCTTGAATCAACAAATATTTGGGCCTTGATTTGACTAAAAGCCTTTGAAAATTGATTTTTGGGTCCCATCCTTTGGTTATGTCTCTGTTTTTTTTATCCACACCTTTCCACCCTTTGGTTAAGGTCCCTAGAGACCGTTCTAAGCATAATAAGGATCAAGTGATTAATCTAAGCACATACTGAGGCACTTTTTAAAATCAAAGGTTCTCCATGCATCTTTGAAAGGCTCAAAGATTGGCGTCCTTGAATAATTAAATATGGTGATCTGCTCTAAGACTCATTAGTAGCTTGAAAAGTGACTTTCTGAGCCACTACTTCCCTGTGCAATGTAGTTTTGAGCCACAAATTATTATCTATTTTTATGCAGCTACAAGATCATTTGAACGGTAAAAAAGACATATTTCCAATCTGATACAACAACCTGGTTGGGCTTGGTTCAACCTATTGCACTCTGGTTAGTTTGAGTTCTAAACAAGTTCATGCTCAAAGTAGCTCAACTTTCTTAGTACAAAAACTTGGTGAGTCATTGAAAGTGCCCGTGGTTGCATTTTCTTGGTGAACCATATGAACCACCTTTGCATTTTCTTGCTTCGCTCACTTTGTGTTTAAATTTTTTGTTTCCTCCAACGTCTTGAGACTGCATCCAATAAAGCTACCGAGACATAAGTTTGACATTCTTCGTTGACCCATAGAGAATTTATCATAACATATTCTTGCAAATAGAATCCTCGATCTCTTCTTGAAATTGGAATATCTATTCTTCTCCAACTTGCCAATGAGTAAGCTCCCTACAGACAAACTTTCAGGCCGGCGTAGCGTATATGCCACGTTGCTATCCTTGAAACACTTTTTGGCAATTTGTTGCATCTCCAAAGGGAAAAAAAGAAAAAACTTGTGTAGTTGTGTTCATCCGTGTCTCTCTTCTTAGTGTACCTTCTTCACACCGTACCGCTTTTACCTTGGCCATAGATCAAAGAATAACTATCTATATAAGCAGTTCATGCAACAAAAATGCAGCGAACAACCGAACAGACGATGGTGCAAATCATGTTGCTAAGCTGCTCTAATCTAATCTACTAACACATCCAGAATTCATATATTTCTCCAGGGATACAGCAAAACGTTGCAGGTTGCAGCAAATTAACTTACACCCACAGTTCGATCTTGGCCACAACAAGAGCATAATATAACACAGCCAGGCTTCTTGTTGCTACATCTTTTACTAGTAGTCATCAATTGAATTGAATTTGCAACAAGATCAGAGCATAATCCTCTCCTCTCTCACATGACACGGCAGGCGTTGGCGTTCTCCTCGCTGAACATGTAGTACGACCCGGGCGCCGCCGACACCGGCGCCGTTGAGTAGAAGTACCCGCCGCCGCCTGCCGTGGTGTACGCCGCGCCAGCCATCGGGTGGTAGTAGGCGCTGCTCCGGAGCGCCGGGCTCGGGTGCACCGTGTTGTAGCTCATGACGTACGCCGGCGGCGGGTGGACGACCCCGCCCGGGTAGTACCCCGGCGGGTAGCTCATCATCGCCGCCGCGCCCGGAGGCGGAGGAGGGTACGGCCCGGCGTCGACGACGGCGAGAGGCCCGGAGTTGCCCGCGCCCGGCTTCGTCGGCGCCTCCGGCGGCGGGTGGACCTCCACCATTGCTCCGGCGCCGGCGCCACCGACGTCTCCGTTGGCATTTGCATTGGCATTGCCGTTGCCGTGACCGCCGCCTTTCTTGCCTTTCTTCTTACCGCCGCCGCCGCCGCCGTTGCCGTTCGCGGCGGGTGCGATGGGCTGCGGGGCGCCTGCACCGCCGTCGAGCGCGTCTCCGGCGCCAGCTGGGCCGTTGCTGCCGCCGCCACCCTCAGGCTTATCGTGCTCGCCATCGGACGCCTCATCGCACGAGCCGCCGCCGCCGCCGCCCTCCACCGGCGCCGGACGGGGGCACGGGCCGGTCCCGCCCTCCGCCGCCGGCGCTGGGTCGGCGGGCTTGTTGTTGTTGTTGTTCGCAGTGTTCTTGCTCTTGCTCTTCTTTTTCTTCTTCTTGCCTCCACTACCTGGGGATCCACCGGGGGGCGCGTCGGCGGCGGCGGCCGGCGGCGGAGCGGGTTCCGGCCACGGCTCGGCGTGCTTGCCGGTCTTGAGGAGCTTCTTGACGAGCTCGTCGGCGGAGACGTTGCCGATGACCACCACCTTATGCTGCTGCATGTCGATGTCCGTCTTGTACACCCCTGTGAACGAAGAGTCCACTCGATGCATCAGTAACATTGTAGTAACAAACAAAAACGAATTTGAAGTAAATTTACAACACGGAGCATCGTCAGGTACATGAGCTAGTGGAACCGTGCAAGCACTCTGATCCTAAACCTTCTGGTCGGTGCAAGAAACAGGGGAGGCTTTGGTCAACAAAAATGACCCAGCAATTCTGAACTCGGAAACGTGTGCGCAAAAAGACGGCAAGCACAACACCGGCAAAGATCAGCTCAGGCTTCTTTTGTTTTTCAAGTTGTCCAAATCTGATTCAGAGAAAAAGAGTGCTTGAAGGCTTTGAGAAACTGAATAGCAGGTACCTTCGATGCTGTGCAGCACCTTCTTGACCTTCTTCTTGCATCCCTCACAGTGGATGCTCACCTTCAAGGCCAGAGTCTGCCAATGAACACAACCAGCACCAGCCAGAACCCAAGATTCAGCACTCCAAGAAAGCCCAAAAGCATGCAGGTCTGAGGTTTGAACTGTGAATTGCTTACCTGATACCTGAGCGGCTCTGAACCTTCTTCAGGAGCCGCCATGACAGACCAGAGAAAGAGAGGAGGGAAGCTGGATGGAGATGGAAGTGTGATGCAGGGGAATAAGAAGAAATGGGCAGAGAGGGAAAGTGTGGCAGCCGTTAAAGAAGAGAGTGGTGGCACCAAGAGGGGGGCAGAAGAAAGTGGCAATGTTTGGCCCTGAGGAGAGCCGGACTGGGCTAAATAGCATCTGGCAGCAGGGGTGAATAATTCTCTAGGTTTTTCTTCGTCCTTTTTTTTCGTAAAATAAATCTTTTTGTGTTGTCTGCTTGTGTGGAATTGGATGAGGTGATTGTCCCCCAGATTTGGCGGTTGCAAGATGCCCCCTGTCTTGTTACTGTGTTAGGCCAAACCAGCTCGGTCCTTTTCCAGAAAATCAAGCATAAACAGGCATGATAGTGTTTTTTTTTTCTGATAATAACTCTTTTCTTTATAGATCCAAATCCAACTATCAAAATCATCTAGCCGAGAAATAATACTCTATCCACTCCAAAACTTAGGCCATCTTAGTTTTATCGTAAATCAAACTCCTCTAACTCTGTGTATATATTTGTCGGCGTCGTAGATGTTTATATATTATTCTTAAAACTTTACAGAGCTAAAAAAAGTCCGGCTTAGAAAAAACTGTATTATTCTTGAACGGTACAATTTTTCTTTTGAACAGCGATGTACTATCCCCAACTCGCCTAGTAGGATGGTGTCCATAGAATTAATTGTAGTGCCACATAAGATTTTCAGGTGATGTGTCATGTATTAAATAAGAGAGAGGAGAGACGGGAAGAAACTGGGTCTTGCATGAGACCCAGTGTCTATGCGAAAACCAATGCACTAGACAATGTTAATATTAATATTAGCATTGGGGGAGACTAGTGTCTATATAGTTTATGATGAAGCAAGATGATTGGTCAATAGGCATAGAAAAAAGTGAATGAAATGGCTAATTAATTATTAGAAAAAGTCATTTTTACAACATTCAACTATTGCGATAGTTCGATTCTCAACCTTAATATATAAAACCATGAATCTTGCGGCCTCCAATTATCAAAACCGTTTACTTTTCACCCTTCTGGGTGGTTTGGGCTGACGTGGCACCTAGTCACCCGACACGTGCTGTGCTGACTAGGATCGCTAGGGGTAGATAAAAAAAAAGGTGCTGATCTAATTAGTTGTAGGGTTGTTTTTGAAATATTGCAAGACATAAGAATACACAGACTATTAGTCGGTTTCTCAAGGTCCTAAACGTAAAAGCTTGGCTCTCACTGGCCATGGCCGGGTGGGGATATACGCGTGGTCCTCGGCCGGCAAAGTCGCTGCCGACGAGGAATCCGGCGACGGGGCCGACAGGGCTAGACTCCCACAACCCTGCGCATCCATTGCCCCCCAAAACCCACTTGGATTGGAAACGGGAAGATGGTGGGCAATGACTTAGGCGGCGGCGCCATGGCGGGGCTCGTCGGCAAAACGGCGACACTCAACTAGCTTACAGGCTTCACTTGACGAGGGGATACATTGACTAAATGCAGAGTATCTGCTCTCGCAACCTTGAACTGCTCGCACGGATTCACTTCCTCCCAATCCAGCCACGTATCTGGATTCTGTACACGGAATTAGCTCCCCCGCAACGCTCCATCCACAAATGTGTAGTGGACTAGTGGTGTAGAATGCAGACTTGAGCGCAGGTGTAGCCGTGCAGGGGATTCTGCAAAGGGCGGAGGCGGCGCCTCGGCGACAATAAAGCTCCGGCACGCAGCAAGGGGCGGGGCGAGGAGCTCATGCGGCTGCGGTGCCGATGAGAGGCGACAGGCTCGGCTCCTACAGCTGGCCGCCTCTAGACGTTGTGGTTGCCGCCGAGAGCCAGCATGGCCAGGGAGGGTGCCAAAGCTCGGTGAGGCAGAGCCATAGAGGACGACAGCGGTGAACGCGGTGAAGAAGATGATGTGGGCTTAGTCAGCACTCCACATGTCTGGTGACTAGGCGCCACGTCAGCCCAAACCAGCTGGAAACTGGAGAAGGGTGAAAAACAAACGGTTTTCATAGTTGGAGGTTGAAAGATTTCTGGTTTTATAGATAAAGGATGAAAATCGAACTATCGCAATAGTTGAAGGTTGTAAAATGGACTTTTTCCTTAATTATTTAGACTCTTAGGAGATGTGATGCATTGGATATCATAGTTTCTCGAGTAGTTCATACGACATGGCACACATAGACATCACTTGGGTTGGGATAGCCTAACACGGTCAACAAAATAATTCTGCCATTTCCATTTCTATCGTATAATTCTGCGAAATTAATACTCAAGCTTAGTTGGGCCCAGTGCAGTGCCAACACACCTTGCGCATAACTGGGCCGGTCCCACTAAAAACTGATTGGGCCGGACCCGCCGCAACTGTCACGATGGCCCCACGTGTTAGTGTCAGGCGCCCCTCCTCCTGTCTGGTGTCTGCTGGCTTCCCTCTCCCGCCGCGCCTCCCGCGATTCGAAACGGAAACCCTCGCATTCCGCATCTCCTCTCTAGAAGCCTCTAGAAGCTTCTCCCTCTGCCTACCCCGCGAGCGAGCCCGGCGGCGGGGTGTCGCTCGGAGGCGTCCGGCTTCAGCATCACTGGTAATCTCACGCGCAGCCCGCCAAAATCCCGATTCGAATCGCTGGACGCTGTCTCGTGATTTTGGGGTGGATTTGCCGCGGCCCGCTGGTTTCTCGGGGCGCTACTGCGGTCCACCATGGAGCCCGGCGCCGCCGGGACCGGGGGCGACGTGTCCGCCGACGGCCTCATCGCCGAGCTGCTCGACATGGGCTTCGACTTCGATGACATCAGCGCGGCGGTCGGCGCCATCGGCCCGCGCCGCGCGGAGGTGCTCGACGTCCTGCTGGGCGGGCCCGTCGCTGTCGCTGGCGCGGGGCAGGCGAGGCGAGGAGGGGGCGCGCTGAGCCGTCCCGCCTCGTTTGCAGCACCGCCACGGCCAGCTGGGAGGGGGACGAAATCGAGTAACCCTAGGGGAAGCGGGAAGCTGAGGCAGTCTAGCATTACCGATCACATTGCCTCGGCTACTGGAAGTAGAAACGAGTCTGGTCAGGAAGCGAGCACTTCGTTTCTTTGTTCACAGGCTCCCGCTGATCGCAGGGTGCCAGTTGGGGTTGATATTTGTTCTAAGCTGGGACCTGAATTACAGCCTTTGATTGATAACTTGGGGGTCGATTGCAGCCACAAGGTCAGAATTGGTGCTGTGTTGCAAAAACATTTTGGATTTTCCTCTCTGAAAGGCTTCCAAATGGAAGTTTTGGATGCTTGGTTTGCGCACAAGGACTGTCTTGTTCTAGCAGCTACAAGATCGGGTATGTTTTTTAATCACTCTTTTATCTTCTGTAATTTCGATGAATTTTTATCCTCATCATTGTGCGATTGCCGATTTGGTTTCCTTGCTTACACGAATGACTCTGCTGGCAGGAAAGTCCCTTTGTTTTCAGATTCCAGCTCTACTAAGTACAAAGATTGTGGTGGTGATATCACCCTTGATAAGTCTAATGCACGATCAGTGTCTCAAACTTGCAAAGCATGGGATATCAGCATGCTTCCTTGGATCAGGGCAACCTGATAGTCACGTTGAGGGTAAAGCGATGGCTGGCATGTATAAGATTGTTTATGTTTGCCCTGAGACGGTATTAAGGTAATCATTCTGCGTTTGGAATGCTAAACTTGGATATTGTGCTGCCATGCTTATTTTCGGAACGTTTATACTTGCAGGCTAATGGAACCGTTGAAGAAACTTGCAGAAAAGCCAGGGATTGCACTTTTTGCCATTGATGAGGTTCATTGTGTTTCTAAGTGGGGCCATGATTTTCGGCCTGACTATAGGTCTGCTCTTGTGTTCAATATCCTTTGTTAAAGGTGCAAGTTATTGTTTGATATTATGTTTTATCATCATTATTTTAGTTTCCACATATAATGAAATAATATTTATTTCTTTATACATAGAACCAACATAGAAGGGCAGGCCTGGTGCAGTTGGTTGAGCACTTGCTCACCGAAGTGCCAGGTCGTGGGTTCGAGCGGCCACCCTGCAGTTTACTGTGGGGGTTAGGCTTACCTGTTATATTCCCTTCCCCAGGACCCCACCCGAGTGGGAGCCTCTGGCACTGGGTCAGGCCTTTTTTACATCAAATCAACATGTGCCTTTTATTTTCTCACATCTTACAACTCTTTAGGGTTTAACAATTATTCATGCTTTGTTCTTCCACAACAGGAGGTTATCTGTGCTGAGAGAAAATTTCACTTCCAGCAAACTGAAGTTCTTGAAGCATGACATTCCTTTGATGGCATTGACAGCAACTGCAACTATTCCTGTACGAGGAGACATTGTTAAGTCTTTAAAAATGTCAGAAGATACGGAAATTGTATTGACATCTTTTTTCCGACCAAATCTGCGGTTTACTGTGAGTCAAACTTGTGTCCTGCTATTTTTTATTTTTGTATCTTCTACTTAGGGGGAGCAATTGCATTGTACGTTAATATGTAGGCCATTGAATTACAATTAGCTATGTGTCTGTTTTGCAGTGGTTCTCCAACTAAAAGCAATGAATCATAAACTTGTGCCATAGAGCCATCGCAGCATTCTAACTGCTCGTTAAAACACATAAACCATATTAATTCAACTGTCACTTACATGGCTACACAATTCTGGCGCGAAAATCAAAACCCATGCAGAATCAGCTATTAATACCACCACCACCACAACCAACTCACTCTTTTAAAGAAGTAAAGAATAAAAACATGCTGTTCGGATTTAAAGACTGAAGTACCATACCAAATTACAGGCTTCAAATCCTACCTACTGATTAATGGTTATGTCACTATGTGCTGCGTTGTGCTTCTTGCAATCTTCCCATCCCAATCTTTGTTTTCAGGTGAAACACAGCAGAACTTCTGCATCCTCATATGGAAAGGATTTCCAAGAGCTGATAGGGAAATATAAAAGAAAATTTAAAGGGAAAGAGCAGCAAATTCTTCATGGAATTGAACCCGACTCCGAGAGCAGTTCATATGAGTCTCTGAATGATAGCGCATCAGATGATGAATATGCAAATGCTGATTCTGGGAGCTGTGGAGATAAGAATGTTGGAAAACCTAAAACTGGCATGAGTTTGGTAAAAGAAAACGCTGAAAATGAGTTGGATCTGTATCCAGGAGTAGATGATTTTGATGGTAATGAACTAATAACGATTCACTTTTTATTGATATTTTCTTTTGAGTTTCAATTGTTGCTTTTGACCTTAATTTTGAATTTGTCAATCTTCTGAGTAAGTAGGATGCTTTGATTGACCCTTCAATTTCTTTTGTAGTTTCATGCGGGGAGTTCGTAGAATGCTTGCAACATGAGGGTTCTGCATTCCCTTCTCAATCTGATGAAACTAGCTCCTCAGAATGTTTGGATCAAGGTCCTACGATTATTTATGTACCCACGAGGAAAGAAACAGTCGAACTAGCTAACTTTCTTTGCAAATCTGGTCTCAAAGCAGCAGCATATAATGCAAAGGTAATCATCATTGTTTACTGCATATGTAAGGAAATCGGTAATTTTTTCCATGAGAAGAAAAAGGAAACCGATAAGTGTGAATCATTTACGCATACATCTTATTTTATAGAAGAAATTAAAATGCATACAGTTAATTGTCTGGAAATTGCAGTATTATTGATGATATTATCTATTCTCTTAATATTGGCAATCCTGTAACTTATTTGGTGCTATCTGACGCTTATTTTCAGATGCCTAAATCTCATTTGCGGCAGGTGCACCAGCAGTTTCATTGCAATGACTTGGAGGTAGTAGCTGCTATTGTAGTTTACTGGTATTTTATCTGAGATATGACTGGATTGTTGGAATATTCTATTGGAAAGGTTGCACTTGCACCTCTTCATTTCATTACTAGATACAAGGTCCTTGTTTTCATTTGCTGCATGCAAAATTTCTTTTGAAACAAAGCTTTGTATTTTCAATTGAAGATAATCAAGTAAATAAATTATCAATGTGTTAAATAAGATTTCTTATTTACTCCTTTGTTCAGAGATTTGTAGCTTATTGCACACTTTTAGTACGAGATGTCCAAGGATCATGGATAAGTTTGTGCACATATATGTTGAATTGATACTCATGGTTCTTGCTAGTTTTTTCCTTGTAGTTTAAACACCTATATATGTCAGGTGAGTAGTTTTTTTGACATTTCAACAATGATATCTGTCAGTATCTATTGCATGTTCACACTTTATTTACTAGGCTGTGCCAATCACCAATTTAGCATGTTGCAAGAGATTTGGTGCTAGGAAATGGTGTTGAAATGTTGGTTCATAAGTTACGTCACCAGTATGTGGTGCAGAAGTAATTGTTTAGTAGTCTGTTTCTAGTGCTTAAGGATTTTTTAAATCTTAGTATACATGGGTTTAGAGCCATGAGCAAAAATACCTTTTCCACATCTTCATTTGTTAAGAATTAAGATGATATCAAATTCCTGGCTGCATAACTGTTACAAAGACTTATTTTTCAGAAGGATGAGTAAATCCGATCTACCATTCGAAGTCATATCTGTAGAAGCTCTCCATATATTTTCTGTATATCTACCACACTTTGTTGATTCCTTAGGCCTTTGCCCCCAACATTAATGACCTTCTGCTCTCTATGTAGGTTGTGGTGGCTACCATAGCATTTGGCATGGGAATTGACAAATCAAATGTCAGGAGAATTATTCACTACGGTCTCCCACAGGTTAAGACTTTATTACTTTTGTACTTCCTTTCAGGCATGGTTTTACTATCCACATCTTGTTGTCTCAATAGCCAGCGAAGCAGATGCTTTATACATATATTTGCAAACATTTCTAGAAGGCCCTTGCACTGTTACGAGTCCAAAGACTTGCTGTGCTTGTGTTGATGTCAGAACTGTCACACACCTGAACTCATAAGCATGTGCTGCCAAGCTACGAGTTTACGATGGTGGCAGTTAAGGGAATCAGGCAATATGAAAATTGTGGGTGCTGACTGTTTGTTACCTGTTGCTAGTGGGCTGCTAAAACGTCTGCCAGTCTGGATTACCAATCTATTGTCATGGCAGAAACAGTAGGACTTGAACCAGTGGCATATTGACTTTCCCTTAGAATTCAGAATTTCAGAGACATCCCGTGCTGTTTCAACCTTTCTGTATTTTTTACTTTCTGTCGGAGTTCTAATTAGCCTGTAATTGATTTGCGCAGAGTTTAGAAGCATATTATCAAGAAGCTGGCCGAGCTGGTAGAGATGGAAAGCTGTCAGACTGCAGTGAGTTGTGATGCTTCAGATCTGTTACAGTTTCCGTACCCATGATGCTGCTTACTTGTTTGTAGACTTTGTGAAAAATATGATGAGTTGTACATGTGTTATTTATATTTATCTTCGACTACTACAAAAACCTTGAAGCATCACCTTTTTATGACAATGGGGCCTTCTAAGCAAGTGTTTTGACATCAATACCTTGCTTATGGTTTTTGCTATAAACATGCCGAAACTGGTCAACATTCAGTGTTTGGTCTGGAGCTTTACTTTCATTTTAGTACCAAAATTTTCTCTGTTCATTCAGTATGTCCAATTAAATATGAATCTGTAGAGTGAATTACTTGCCAATTCTTGTATTTTGCTTATGATCGTGTTTGATTTTCAAGTTTACAAGCAAAGCAGTATGGTATGTTCTGGAACATGTTCTATGTTGTTTGCAGGGGCGGATCCAGGATTGGACTGAGCCCCGGGCTAAACTAGCTACGACATGTTGCAACTGAGCTTTAGATCTAATATTTCTTTAGTTTTTTTTTTAAGGGAAAAGCTATTTGAAACTAGCTTCCGTGCAAATTTTGGCTTAGGACCAGGGCTGCAGCCCGGGCAGCCCGGGTCGTAGATCCGCCACTGGTTGTTTGGGTGGTGTAAGTTGATGATGTCAATAGATTTTAGGGTGTGTTTAGATTGGGGAAAGATTCCCCAAAAATGTACTGTTCACCGAAAAAACACTGTAGATAAATAGTGTTCTGTGAGTGGGAGAGATGTGATGAATAGTGAAAATTTAGATGAATAGTGCATTTTTAGGGAATCTTCTGGGAACTAAACGGGGCCTTAATGGAACAGTTTGATGACAGTTCTTTGCTGTGCCTTTTTGTCTCATTCAAAGTACAACTTAGAAACCAGAGCTTTCATTAAGATGCACCACTATTGATATGTCTAGATAATTGGACACTAAAGATACTGACAGCAGAATAGATCCGCTAACTCGCCCTCCCACAGACAGGAGGCTCTGAGATACTCTCTTGATCTATTTTCTGCTTACCTAACCTAGGACTCATGGCAATCTTTTATAGACAAGGCCCTTATCAGACCCGCTAACAAATCTTAGAAACTAACTAATCCTGTGTGCTCACAAACTACTATTATCTTCTGCTGTCAAACTTATTCTGGTCAGGGCCGGCCCACTTTACCATAACAACTTTTATCAATTATTGTCAAGGCTCACTTTATTTCCTCCTGCATTGCGTCACTTACTTTTCCCTGAATATTTTCTGCAGTTTTGTATTGTAATTTTCTGAGAGCACCCACTCTCCTTCCTAATAAAAGAAGTGAGGAACAGACAAAGGCTGCATATAGAATGCTACGTGATTGTTTTCAGTATGTCTCTAATTATCCAACTCTGATGATGGCATGACAAGTATTTTTTTTTTAATTTCACGGAATTTAAATTGGTTATGTATATTATTCTGTTGCAGCTATGCTTTGAACACTTCAATGTGTAGAGCCAAAATACTAGTGAAGTACTTCGGTGAGGAATTTGGTCCTGATGGATGCCGCATGTATTTTTCTGTTTCCTCATGTTACTTCTTAATACAAATCAAGGGCGTGCTTCTTGCAATTTCATGTGAAGCTAATATTCTTAATTGCGTGCATATTTTTTATGACTGCCTCTGATTTTTTTACTTTTGACTTTAGGTGTGACATCTGTATTAATGGCCCTCCTCAAATGCATGATTTAAAAGAAGCAGCAGTTGTGTTCATGAATGTGCTCCAGGGTCGAAGTGTGAGTATCCTGTGTAAATCTGGTGGATCCTGTACTATTTTTAGTGCTGAACCCTAATAATAAAGTGTAAGGAGATGGCAAATTCTCAACTTAGTTTTTGAGGAAGTCAGTAGGTTGCTTTAGTCATACCTTTCGTGTCGTTTGGTCTGCGTTGTTTTAATGGCTGTCTGAAGCCAAAGCCTCAATGTGGATACAGTTCTGATATTCCATTCATTATGTCAGTGTCAAGGTTCCTTTTTGTTCTGAGGGAAAACCTAATCATCTCTAGTCTCAGGTGCATATATATTTCTGTTTTTTTATATCCTCTAAACTTTTGATAGGTGTCTTTTACTTTAGAGTAAAGTCCATTTTTGGCCATTCAACTCTTGCCTCAGTTTGGTTTTGGCCATCGAACTCCAAAACCGGGTATCTTTGGCCATCTAACTATCAAAACCGTTCAAATTTGGCCATCGGGCTGTTTTGATGAGTGGTTTTATATTTTTTAATTTATAATTTAGTCCTTAGATCTTAAAATGATTATTACTTTTTGCTTGTACCTCCGATTTAGGTGATTCTTGCGATCACGTGTTCCTAACAGTGAGCTTTATCTTTTAAAATAGTTTTTATACTATTTTATCACTATCTGTTATGTTTTTCTTATGTTGTTGTGCAAAAACAATAATATAAGAAAATTAAAACAAACAATTATAAAATAATATAATCAACGTTTTAAAAGATAAAGCTCATTGTTACGAATGCATGACCACAAGAACCACTTTAGTCGGAAATTCGAGACAGTAATAATTTTAAGATCCAAGGACTAAAAATGATACTATTTATCATTTTTAGTCCTTGGATCTTAAAATTGTTACTATTTTTTTTCTCGTATCTCTGATTTAAGTGATTCTTGTAGTCAGGCATGCATAACAATGAGCTTTATCTTTTAAAATGTTGATCATATTATTTTATAATTGTTTATTTTATTTTCTTGTATTATTGTTTCTACATAACAACATAAGAATAATATAATAAATATTGACAAAATAGTATAAATGCCATTTTAAAAGATAAAGTTCACCGTCAGGAACACATGACTGTAAAAATCACCTAAATCGGAGGTACAACCAAAAAGTAATAATCATTTTAAGATCTAAGAACTAAATTGTAAATAAAAAATTTAAAACCACTTATCAAAACAACCCAATGGCTAAATCTGAACGGTTTTGATAGTTGGATGGCCAAGGATACCCGGTTTTGGAGTTTGATGGCCAAAACCAAACTGAGACAAGAGTTCGATGGTCAAAAATGGACTTTACTCTTTACTTTATTATTGTTAACACTGGTTCATGCAATGGTGGTGTAGAAATTTTATTTCTTAGTAAATTTACATTATATATAGCATCAAAGTGCCTGGTGATGGAATAATAAAAAGAACACAGCTAAAGCCAAAGTGATCTTGGAAGGAACATGTGGAATTGTCACCTCTAATGTTGTTTAGTTACAGGATACAGGTTCAAGGTGCTAGTTTTTCACATTTTCCCTTTTATGTGGTTTCGTCTCCTTTGCGCTTCTCGTGAATGGCTGTGAAAATGGAAATTTTGTGATGATAAATGGAGCTACTTTTGATATCTGCAACACAAATTGTAGTTACACAGCATCCTTTTAGCCATTCTATATTACTGTAACTTGATGTAAATCTTGTTATCCAGGGTGATGAAAATGAAGATATGTTTTGCAGTGGTGTACCACATTATAGATCTAGCAGGCGAAGATTTGGAGAGGCACCTAATTTCAGAATGGTTCTCAGTCATATAAGGGAAAAGGTTTGTTCTAATGCCTTTTCCAGCTTTTAAATTTAGGAAACTGAGAACAATAAACAGGAACTTCTGTTCTTATTAGGTATGGACCATAGATTAGTGAAGATTGTACATGTCAAAATAAGTACTCCCTCCGTCCCAAATTGTAAGTCATTCCGAGATTCTTGGAGAGTCAAACTATCTCAAATTTGACTAAATTTATATAACAAAGTACTAAGATTTATGGTACCAAATAAGTATCATTAACTTCTCCATTAAGTATATTTTTAGATTATATATATTTGGTTCCATAAATTTTTGTGATTCACTCTATAATTTCGGTCAAACATAAAAAGAGTTTGACTCTCCAAAAATCTTGGAATGACTTACAATTTGGGACGGAGCTTGGTTAATCTTTTTTTATCATTAATTCCATTGGAACTGTAGTCTCTTAGTTGCAATGGCAGCGACTGTTGTTATAACTGCATGGTATTTGTAGTTTCCCAGGTTTGCTACAACAGCCAGGATGTGGTGGCAAGGTCTTGCTCGTATACTAGAAGGCATGGGATACGTACATGAAGCAGCTGAAACTGTAAGCCATTTTCTTGAGCAGTTCATTCTTGTCTGCAATTTTAAATTCAATGTTGTTGTAATGTCTGGCATGAAATTGTTGTTACTATTCATAAACCGCATGCATGCATTTATAAACTAGTGATACTCCTTATTCACCATTGTGGATCCAAGCGCTGATGTCCTGTCTCTCGATCTGCTAATAGTTTGTCTTCTTTTTGTCCCATCCATATCATTTTGGCTCACAAACAAATTAAGTATCGAGCTCTTTCAGTTTTACATTGCACACCTGGTCTCTACTATAAAGAAACATAGTCTGACAGATATCAGAACAGAACTTTACCCAATCTGTCTGGCCCGTATACTCATGCTAGTTACATATTGTGGCCATCAAATGATGGGTGCCAAGTAGACAGCACATCAATTTGCCACCTGGTATGAAAACTTTGCCGTAGATGGATCAAGGACTAGTAGTAAAGTTCCTCCTTGTGATGGTCATTGTCGGCACCTTTAGAAACTCTGCACAGTTTGTTCAATGATTTGCCTTCACCCGGAGTTTGTTCAAACCTTTGTTATCCTCTATAGTTGCCCCTTGTCACTCCAGAAGTTTCAGCACAAAATGACTCTCTTAGGAACAAAAAATTATCTGTTGCTAGCTTTATCTTATTTTCATCAGTCAACTGATTGCAAATCTGCTTGCAGCCTCGCGTCTCAATCCAGCACCCTGAGCTGACGGAAGACGGGCTAAAGTTCCTGAACTCATGATCATCAGAGGAGCCTCTCTATGCACACCCGGACGCGGCTATGGCACTGGCGACGAACGACCCAAGACCCTTCTCTAGTTCGTCCGAATGGGGCAGGGGCTGGGCCGATCCCGAGATCCGTCGTCAGCGCCTCGCGGGCAGGAAGACCACCGGCCGAAGGAAAAGAATGCGGCACTCCGCGCCCTCCGGGCAGCAGCCGACGGGCTTCACCACCGCAAGGGAGAGGTTGGCTGCCATACTCTCCAAGAAGCGGATGAGGTGATGGTGAGATGAGTGCATGCATTTCCTTTTCTGTAGAGTAGGACGCAGGATCGATCTATCTATCTTCCTAAAGATGGGTATCGTTGTTGCACTTTTAGCCATTGATGAGGTTCATTGTGTTTCTAAGTGGGGCCATGATTTTCGGCCTGACTATAGGTCTGCTCTTGTGTTCAATGTCCTCTGTTAAAGGTGCAAGTTATTGTTTGATATTATGTTTTATCATCATTATTTTAGTTTCCACATATAATGAAATAATATTTATTTCTTTATACATAGAACCAACATAGAAGGGCAGGCCTGGTGCAGTTGGTTGAGCACTTGCTCACCGAAGTGCCAGGTCGTGGGTTCGAGCGGCCACCCTGCAGTTTACTGTGGGGGTTAGGCTTACCTGTTATATTCCCTTCCCCAGGACCCCACCCGAGTGGGAGCCTCTGGCACTGGGTCAGGCCTTTTTTACATCAAATCAACATGTGCCTTTTATTTTCTCACATCTTACAACTCTTTAGGGTTTAACAATTATTCATGCTTTGTTCTTCCACAACAGGAGGTTATCTGTGCTGAGAGAAAATTTCACTTCCAGCAAACTGAAGTTCTTGAAGCATGACATTCCTTTGATGGCATTGACAGCAACTGCAACTATTCCTGTACGAGGAGACATTGTTAAGTCTTTAAAAATGTCAGAAGATACGGAAATTGTATTGACATCTTTTTTCCGACCAAATCTGCGGTTTACTGTGAGTCAAACTTGTGTCCTGCTATTTTTTATTTTTGTATCTTCTACTTAGGGGGAGCAATTGCATTGTACGTTAATATGTAGGCCATTGAATTACAATTAGCTATGTGTCTGTTTTGCAGTGGTTCTCCAACTAAAAGCAATGAAGCATAAACTTGTGCCATAGAGCCATCGCAGCATTCTAACTGCTCGTTAAAACACATAAACCATATTAATTCAACTGTCACTTACATGGCTACACAATTCTGGCGCGAAAATCAAAACCCATGCAGAATCAGCTATTAATACCACCACCACCACAACCAACTCACTCTTTTAAAGAAGTAAAGAATAAAAACATGCTGTTCGGATTTAAAGACTGAAGTACCATACCAAATTACAGGCTTCAAATCCTACCTACTGATTAATGGTTATGTCACTATGTGCTGCGTTGTGCTTCTTGCAATCTTCCCATCCCAATCTTTGTTTTCAGGTGAAACACAGCAGAACTTCTGCATCCTCATATGGAAAGGATTTCCAAGAGCTGATAGGGAAATATAAAAGAAAATTTAAAGGGAAAGAGCAGCAAATTCTTCATGGAATTGAACCTAGCAGTTCATATGAGTCTCTCTGAATGACAGCGCATCAGATGATGAATATGCACATGCTGATTCTGGGAGCTGTGTAGATAAGGGCAAGTACAACAGTGTCTACGCCTGTTGTCTATTCGGCACAAATAGACAGCTTGTACAATCATGCAGGCAGCTGCTGTCTATTCAATATATTTAATGCATCCTTTGACACATAAAACATGATGATCTAGTGGATACTCGATCTTTATAGCTATTTTGTTGCATACATAGTATTTTTTCTCCTCCTTTCTCTTTTTCTTTATTTTTCTTTTTTCTGTATTTTTTATTTTCTATCTTTCTTTTTTCCTCCCCTTCTCTTTCTTTTTTCCCTTTTCCCCTTTCTTTCCTTTTCTTTTCCCCTTCTCTCGCTTCTCTGTCTCTCCGCCCGGTTTCTTCTCGATAGCTCCGAAGCCGCGCCGCCGCAATGCCTCCGCTCGCTGGCCCCCCTCCATCTTCCCCCTCTCCGGTAGGCGCAACCAGACCCCTCCCTCTCCGGCCTTCGCTCACTGGCCCCTTCCCTCTCCCTCCTCTCCGGCAGGTGCGCACAGGTGCGATCTGGCCGCTCCCTCTCCGGCCTGCGCGAGCAGCCCCTCCCTGCAGGTGATTTTGGAGCTCGATTTAATCTTTCGAAGGTGATTTGGAGCTCGATTTGGACTTCTTGGTGCTCGATTTCATCTTCTTGGTGCTCGATTTGATCTTCTTGACCTCGATTTCATCTTTGTGCTTGTGCATCCGGCCGGCGCTCGCCATGGCCGCCATGGCAGCGAGCTCGATTTGAACTTCTTGAGCTTGATTTGTTCTTTGTGCTAATATGGCGCGAACCTTCCCGCCCGCGCAACGGATCCGAGTCGCCGTCGTCTCCCCGCATCGGCTTCCTACAGCGCTCTCCGACTCGTCGCTCGGTCCTGGGAGCACGTGCTCGAGCCGTAGATGAACGAGACGACGGCCTCGTCTGGGAGCCGGTGCCGCGGGGGGTTTGTGCAAAAAATCATCTGCATGTCGACAGCAATCGTCGGCCGTTGTACGTGCCCTAAGAATGTTTTGAAAACCTAAAACTGGCATAAGTTTGGTAAAAGAAAACGCTGAAAATGAGTTGGATCTTTATCCAGGAGTAGATGATTTTGATGGTAATGAACTAATTAACTATTCACTTTGTATAGATATATTTTTTAGTTTCAATGATTGCTTTTGACTTTAATTTTGAATTTGCCAATCTTTTGAGTGCGTAGGATGCTCTGATTGACGCTGCTCGCAAGTAATGGGAAACACCGAAGGAAGAAGGGTTTAAGGCTGCGCCTCCCTTCGACTTCGAGCGGGAGTCAGATCCTCGGCGGTCGGCCAAAACGACTGCTGTCGGCGGTCACAGCATCTACGCCCTCCATTCTAAATCAGACGATGACCAGCCCCAGCAGCTCAATCATTCCACGTAATGGGCCTCAGCCCAACAGCAGCACGGCCTGCAGATGAAAAGAGCTATGGCCCCTCTCGTTATTTTAGTGCCAACGGACAGAGTTCGCTTATTATTTCTATTTTGCAGGGAGTAATCACCCATGATCTTGCTGCTGAATTCTAGCAATCGAGCATGGTTCAGTATTAAATGTTTAGTCCAGTATATCATGCACTTGAGTTTCAGTATTATGTTTTGTTTGTGTATCAAATGTTTAGTCCAGTATATACGAGTCATCTTCCATCTTGAGCTTGCACTTCTAATTTGTGCTCTCCGTGCCCTGCAGCAACTGCTCTCGTGGGCAGAGACGAATGGCACAGACGCATCAAGCCACGTTGCATCCACATCCGCATGTACACACTCCGTTGAATCCGTTCCTGCGCCGCCGCCGCCGACGGACGTGGTGGCGGAGAGCCGGCAGGAGGTCTGGCCGTGGTGGTGATGGTCGACGGCGAGAGTGGCCGAGAGGCCCGTGGCCGGGAGGGTGCCATGGGAGGTCAGGAGGCACCGTAGGAGGCTGGGATGCGCCTTGGCGGTGACACGGCGGCAGTGGCGGCGGTGGCGAGCGCTTCGGAACCGCAACTGCGATGGGCCGAGATGGGCCAGTTCGCCCGTTGTTGAGAGGCAGCCTTACGAGGGATTGCTTGCTGTGGATTGCCCAGTTGGTTTGCGTCGGTCGGATTGGTCGTGGATGGAGCAGATCAGTCGACTGCCGTGAGCAGTCGTTTTTGCCGACTGCCGAGGATCTGAGTCCCTTCGAGCGACCATCCGCCGTTGGATTGTAGCTTGGACAGTTGGGACTGACTGGGCCGTGGCTCGTAGCTATAGGCTTATAGTTATATAGGACACGCTTGAGTTCTACGGCCCAAAGTAGGCCGTGTTTAGTTGTGGTGGAGAAAAAGTACTTTTTTTCTGGGATGCGTGTTATGTGAGGGGGATGAATAGGAAAGGAGAAAAAGGAATTTTTGGGGATGCGTGTTCTGTGAGGGGGATGAATAGGAAGTAAAAAGTACTTTTGGGAACTAAACACGGCCTGGATATTAGAGCCGTATTGAGTTCCCCAAAATAAGCCTGCATTAGAGCCATGCTTCATGGTTGTAATAAAATCCAATAATGAGATGCTAAAAAAAAATCCAATAATGATAAAAAATAAAAATAAAATCCAATAGAAATTTGGCCTCGTATAGAGAAAGAAAAATCCTAAAATATTATAAAAGTTGTGTGCCTCGTTGCTAGTTAATTGGCGTATATACTAAATTTTATTCAAAAAAACATATTTGAATGCCAGAGTCATAAGGAGCATATAGACATTGTTTTGGAGGCCCTGGTAGGTTCACCCTTGTAACGGGTCTGTTTAGAATAATAGAATGGTTGTTGGACTTGCTTAGTCCTCGTTTTGTTTTGTCAATCGGATGTAGCATCCATTTAAATTTCGATCCCGTGGCTGACCTAGTCAGCTAAAAATTAGCTCTTGATGTTCTAAACAGGAGAGACTAAAGGTGGTCTAAAACTTCTAAACTCTAGTCCATTAGCTGTCCAAACCCATCTAATAAGGGCTAATTTCAGACTATAAATGCCAAGAAAAAGTCCAAATTGCTTTCCAACCAACACTTATTTCTTTTTTCACATATCCTCGCTAAGGGTAGAATAGATCCTAATCAATGCATCTGCTAAAAATTAGTTCTAGATCTATATAAACACATGGCTAATTTTATATTTTTTAGGGAAGGCTAATTTTATATTTTTTTATGGAAGGCTAATTTTATATGGCTAAAGTTTGGATGCCTAAACTTTAGTGAAGGTTAAACTTTAGTTTTAGTAGCCTAGGCCTGTTTGGCTCCCACGGATAGAGAACACCCCCCGCATTTAGATGCCAATTAATATTAAATATAATATGATTGGAAAACTAATAATTGCAGGATAATTATCGAGACAAACACATTTATGCTTATTAGTTCATGACTAGTCCAAATTTATTGTAGCATCATATGTACTAATTAAGATATTAAGTTTATTTCAATAATTAGCTAGGCTTAGTTATACAATTTATACAATTAATATAGTCGTGTAATTAGCTCAGGTAGGTGACAATTAATATAGTCGTGTAATTAGCTGACGTAGGCGGCGTGTGCAGACGTTGGGGCAATTTTTTTTTATTGTGGGGCAACTTTTTAGCATGGTGGAGGTAAACAAAGCCCATATAATCTAGAGAAAAAAGAAGTCGTGCTCGAGTAACTGAGCATAGTGTTTATACGGCCCAAAAAGAGATTAGTTAGTGGTTGATTGTGTTGGCTATGATTGTTTGGATGGATGCCAATTCATTGGCTGGCCAACACATACCTCCCATTCCATGTTCATTTTTCTGCCAACATTGGCCAAAGTAATGGCGGCCAAAAGGCCCACCAAAAAATTGGCTTGGCAAGACTAGGCTAAAGGCACGTTTGGTTTACAACCAATGGTTGCCAAGCTAAAATTTTAGTCATTAACTGAGCAAAACATGTGTATTTGGATTGCAGCCAAAATTTAGCAAATCAATGGAGGAGGCAATTAACCAAAACGTTGCCAATTAAATTGAGCAGAAAAAAATTGGCTCACGGTCAGGCAGGCATGGGAAAAACCAAACAGCCCCTGAATCCAAACACGCCCGCATTGAGGGTTCTATTCTGTGTCGGCGATGTCGTTTCGGCGGGGCCAGTGGTGCATCGAGCTCTCTGACCTAATTTAACTTTCCCCAATTCTCCATCCAGGGGAGCTGGCAAATCAACGACGCTCCATCAATCGTGAGATCGGCTAACACTGCTCGCACATGGCGCCGACCGGCCCGCAAGATGAGAGGGGAGAGGGATCGGGGTCAAAAAAGAGGCGGCGGCGGCGGCGGCAGAGGCAGCGCAACCCCACGGAGCCCTTGCTAACGGAACCATCTCCGCCGTCGCAAGATGGCAAGAGAAACGGATCCGGAGACAAGAAGGGGGAAAGAGATAGGGCGCCGGCTTCAGATTCAGCTCTGGTAGAGCATGCCTCCTCCGGGGCCTCGTCTGCAGTCAGCTCCCCCCTCCGTTGGCCCTTGCTCTGCCGCACCGTCGTAGGGGAACATTCCTCCGGCGAGAAGATATACGAACCGTTCATCAAGTTGAACCCCAGGCTCGTGGATGCTTGTGAAGAGTTGAAATTCAAGTACCATGAGAAAAGAAGTGAGTTTTTTATTGCCCCTTAGTTCGTTCTCTCCATGGTCAATGACATGCTGGATCAAAAACAATTTTACTTGTGAAGAGTTGAAATTCAACTACCATGAGAAAAGAAGTGAGTTTTTTTTTTATTGCCCCTTAGTTCGTTCTCTAATGTTGCCATGGTTAATGACATGATGGACCAAAAACAAATTTCACCCGTGGTTCTTGAACTTGTCAAAGTGCTCTTGAACAGAACTAGTGAATTATTGAGGTAGACCCAGGACGTGCCCAGCCCATATTGAGATTATGGCTTTTGAAATGTTCCTGGAAGTTTTGGTAGAGATGCCTAGCATAAAACTGATGCTCGGACTGTGAGAAGACCCTTCATGGACAGAAAACAAGAATAGGATGAAACTGAGTAACGGACTCTTAATTATCTCCTTGCTCTTTTTTGCTACGCCTTGTTCTGTAACATCCGATTCCACGTTACCGTGATAAGATCATCATCAAGATATCAACACACTCTACATCGTTGTCGTTGTCCAATAACTATGGATCATTAGACCCTTAAAGTTCAGCTGCAATTATTTGGAGATTTTTTGTGTGTAGTTAGCATGTTAATTGAGATTCTTTTTGCAGGTCGCCAACTGAAACTAGTTACACTTCGTCATCATGTATCTCGATCTTGCTTGACAAATCAAGAATTGCTCCCAACACGTGACTCTGCAACGAAGACAGTGCTGAAAGCTGCCAAAGTTATTATGGGGCTATCCTCATATGTTGGTATGTGACCTCTCCCACTATCTAAGGATTTTGCAATGTCTTCTTTCTTTCTAATGAGCACACGCATTTGCCGATGGTAGATCATTGACGCGACTTTGCTATGATTTCTGTTTTTCTAACCAGCGTATGTATTTTGCAGATGGTAGATTGTTGACACGAACCACTGGTTTTTTAATTGCTTGGAATGCTGAGAGTAAAGTTGGTACTTTGTTGACGTCTGCTTTCCTCTTCCGCTCCAAGTCTTCCTCTGTGGAAGAGTGGATGGGTGCAGATGAATATGTCCCTGAAGCTGAGGTGAGTTCGCAACCATACTAAGGGGCTAAGGGGCCAAATGGGGTGTTTGGGACTGCTCCACCCCAGAAAAAACTCAAGTGCACCAACTCCACCGTGGAGCAGCTCTACCATAAAGCTAGAATTGTTGAAGGGGTGTTTGGCTACTCTAGCTCCAGGAATGATTCTCTTTTTAGTATATTGTCAATGTTACCCTCTCACTATGGATTACTTGCAGCTAAAAGAATACTAAGCGATGTTATTATCGAAATATGTGTGTTATATATATTTATGGTTGTATGATTATTTATAAATCAGTGAAATTCACCAGCAATCCTTAAGCTTCTCCCTTATTTTCATCTAGATCCATGAACTCTCAAAATGCATACCTATGTATCTCAAAATACTTATTATTGTTGTTGAACCTTGAGTTTAACAATTGTAAGGTTTAAGCACATAAAACCAAAACACCAATGAGCCAGCTTTTATTGAAAGCAAAATTATTGGGCTATCAATTTACAAACATGGGTTGAAAAACTGTTCACAGATAGCTTCATCTCCACCCAGCGACAACAAAAAGGGCAATGCAAACTAATAGCTACTACCTTAACCGTTATACAAACGCAAGGACACGACAGCACACACATTTAACACATAGTCATAGGTGAAGCTGGCCCACTTGTAGCTCAACCATCCCTTGAGCTTTGTCCATTGTTTCAAGTAGCCATAGGATTTATAAACTATTTACTGTGAAATTACAATTCTTGAGGATGCCCAGTCATTCCTAGTTTTTTCACAAAACCAAAGCAACTCCAGGTAGTACAAAAATCAGTTATTGTTTGCACTTCTGATGTGCAGCTTGTATAGCATCCAATTTGATTAGATGCCAGAACTCCCCCATGTGCAGCTTGCATATCATCTCGGATGTGTCCAATTTTATTATATGCCAAAACTCTTTGACGAACAACACTGAAACACCATCTGGATCAAGGGTTGAGTTGCTTTCTGTAAATTTGATCATTAGAGGCAAGATTGTGGATTTGTGCTAAAATTGTCACTGCTCGTTTCTTAAAAGATGTTACCTTTCCTTTTGAAACCATTTTCAGGTCCTTGTACATTTGTTGGATAGACATGACACGACTGTAGCTGCGGAGTTGATACACTATGACCGGAATTATAACCTTGCTTTGCTCAATGTCACGATGAATTTATCTGCTGAGGTAGAGGTACTGTCTTTAAGAAGCGAGCTAAAATTTGGGCAAGAAGTCTTTGTGCTTGGAAGAGATAAGGATCTATATCTGAGTATCGATCATGGTAATGTGCAATATGCGGGCCCACATGAATATGAGCGCCGCCACTTTATGTTTGTCAATTGTGCGCTCAGAGAGGTACAATTCATCGATACTCGACATTATTATTTTTTGTTGGTTACAATTATAACTTAATTCATATGTTGCAGTGTGGATATGGAGCACCGGTTATTGACTTAGATGGAGAAGTTATGGGGATGGTTAACAGTCCAAGCACAGGATTTATTCCTTCTGCAACTATACTCAAATGCATACATATGTGGGAGAAATTTGAGTAAGCTGCTCTTTGATTTCTACCATTGTATTATGTTATTCAAATGCATATTTTAATACAAAAATTAGCCTTTAACTTTCGGTCACTATAATTATATTTTTTCAGTGATAATTTATATCACAAGGTTACTATCCTTTTTGACAAAAGGATATGATTACTATCTCTAGGAATGTACAGAGGATAACTCCCGATTAACCCAAACCACACCTCCACCCACAATGTTCGTAACCGTTTTATATCTTCCCAAGCCACCCCTTTGGATAAGACACTCTAATTGGTTCGCGGTAAATATTTTGTGAAAACTCAATTTGTTTTGTTGTTTTGATATCAACTGTGTTGTGTTGGTATGCATTATACTCTGTAAAAGAATGTTTGTGTTGATTTTTTTATATATTTTAGACAAATTCTATTTAGTGGAAATGGATTGCTTACAATAGTTTTCTGTTTATCTTCTCAAACATTTTAGCCAAAGCTCATTTAGTGGAAATGGTTTTGTTACAATAGTTGTGTTCTGATGTTTAGGTCTTCTCAATCTGTTTTTTTTTTTTTTTAAATTTGGTATAGTTGCATCCCTCGGCTGCATATTGGCATGAAATTTTCTGCTATCAAATTTCTGGATCCTATTCAGATAGAGGCAATCTATCGGAAGTGTAATATTGATGAGGGTTTGATTGTTAAACAGGTACAAATTCTCTGCTTAATCTGTGGAACATGTCCCTTTGCTGTAATTTTGTTTACTGGTGCATATTATCAAGTTTTTTGTTGCCGAAACGAACCACAGGTGTCTAAAGAATCAAGTGCTGAGAGGCAAGGAATCAGAACTGGTGATATCCTTCAATCTTTGAATGGAGTGGGTATTTCTACCATGGTTGAGGTAGGTGAAGTCAATTTATTATGCTCCCTTTAAATGAACAGAAATAATAGCAACATCCTGAACAAGTTTATGTATGTTTGGAGATCAAATCTAACATGAGCCACTGACAAAGCAGGCATGTAAGAAAAAAAACATTATTATTAATATTGATGAAGATGGTTATTTAGTGTATTGGATGGAAATTTTGTTTCATGCATCTGTGATTCTTGTTGCTGTTGTCAGCTGGAGAACCTCATGTTGGAAATGTGCGAGGCACATCTGAACAAAGGAAACGAGATTAATTCCACTCTGGAAGTTGAAGTAAGTTTAGTTAAAACAAGTCATTTGTTTTTATTGTGATTTACTAACCTTCTATTTGTTTCAAAACATTTCTTTAAGCAAATGATGTCACAAGGATGCCCAAACATCCAACTGTAAGGAAACATTGTTTACAGAGTCAACTAGTAGGAGTATCTGCATGAATCAAAACTAAAGATTCACAATTTTTGCCTATGTCTTTATCTGTATTTACACATTTGTTTTTGAGTGGGGAGAGCATAGAGAGGCCCGAGTAGCATTAATTTGTATTTCAAAGGTAAACTAGGTAGTAACCACATGAACGAAACTAAAAAGATTTAGAGTACGAATTTTGCAGTATTTGTTATCTTACTCTTTTACCTTGCGAATAAGAAGTATTCTGTATACTACTTCCATACTATATTAAGTGGTGTTTTACTTTGGAAAATGTGCTGTTCCTGAGTGTTCCTGGTAGATTTCTGTAATGTTTTAATAAAATGAGCTTTGTGGAACCTTTTCTCTTTTATCTTTTTAAGATTGCACTATTGTTTATTGCTATGAACATACTATTTCAACTGCAGGTTGGTATATTTCGTACACGCAGTGGCTTGCATTGCATTAAAAAGGTTGCAGTAAAAGTATCTGATGACATAGAAGTGATTCCAAGAGGTATGCATTTGCATCTGTTTACGGAAGTTGCACATTGTGTGGAACTGTTTTCTCGCAGATGCTTATATTTTTCGCTTGACTAAGAATGGTATTTCTATTTTATAGACACATATCCTGTCTCCAATGAAATGCTTAATGATTACGTGTGTGAAGGTAAGTTAACTTCATTGTTTGCTTTAGCTGCTAAACATCAATTAACTAAATAAAGACTGGTCAAATATGTTAATATCAATAGCTTCTTTTTACAGCTTAAATATTTTTTTTGTTCTTTCTGAAAGCAATGCTTTTGAATTACACTTTTATTATTTCTTTTAGGTGATGGTTTTTATGTAAAAAGTAATAGCTGTGGTGATGCATGATGTGCAAATAAATTGGCTTGGTATAAATACTTGTACAGTTTGTAATTTTTTTGAATCAGCTAACTATTCCATCAAGAACATAGCGACTGCAGAAACAAATTGTCAATCTAGCACTTCTCACGTTTGATCCCTTAGTTCACCACTGCTGGTTTCAAGTTTGAAGCAAATTGTGCTAATTTAAATTTTTAACCAAAATATTATTGTTTAAAGGTTTAAGCAAAATATGCTAGTTTGAAGTTTTAAGCTCTTAGTAGATGGAGCCTTTAGGGCCCTGGGTTTCTGTACGAGCAGAGCCTGGCTCGTATCTGGGAGCCAACACTGGTGTTTGGTTTCTCGCTGTTCTTAATCCTGGCTACCTGATTGGTTACCTGTTCATATGCATGTGCCCCTAGCCTTTTCACCTCATGCGGCGTGCAGCTATGCTCGGCAATGTGTTTTCCATCTCGTCTGCTATGCTCTGCTGCTCAACCAGGCAACCAGTCAATACGAACTTGCACCCAGCGAGCCTGGCCAAGCTGAATCCAACAAACCAATCACCCCCTTACTGAATTAGATTCAGTGGCATACTGGATCAGCAAATTTCGGACATACAGGGGAAGTAGCTCAATAGCTTTTTTAAGAGCTCATTAATTTATATCAAAATTTGTAACTAACCTCTGCAATGGAGTAAATAAAAACCTTGAAGAGCCTTTCGCTAGATCTAGTTTCATCTTTCGCTAGATCTAGTTGTATCATTTAGTTGGAGCTATATGGAGTAGTACGCACGTCGGAAAAGGAATGCACTTGTCATGTTAATAGTACTATTTTGTATATGCGTCAGTCCACCTGGCAATGATTTTTTTTTTTGTTTTTTACTTTAACAGAGGAGGCACTTCATGGTAGCGGGTGATCTTCATGTTTGCGATGACTAAATGGTGGCAATTTTCTAGGTAAGGATTGTTATGCAAGTAATAAATGGGTGGCAAGTAAATTTTCTAGAGGGGGATGTGTCAATTGACTCAGCAATAGTGAATTTTACTGTCAGGAGATAATCTCGGGGAACATGCAAGGACAATGATAATGACTATGTAAATGCTGTCGTTTGCCACGAAGGTTGTAGAGCATAACTTATCGACAAAGAATGGGGTGGTTATTTGGATTTGTATTTCGTATTAAGTTTAAACTCGAGGAATTGTTGTGAGGAAAAGATGGTTTTTATGGTTGTCATTGACTGGACGGTTGCAATGCTCTTAGACTTCGTATAGTTTTGTCACGTTAATGTTTTGAATGTGTTTCACGGGTTCGTATTACGAGTTTCTGACTGCTGCTTCTCTCGGTTGCTGTACTCGGAACGTTTGTTATTGATTTGTCTTCTTCGTATCTAATCCATACTAAACATTCATTATGAGAAATGCACTGCCGGCCTTCTCGTAAGTTTCGCTAATCGCTCTGCCGTGGAAAAAATATCACATGTTTAAATATAATATCTTAGATTTGCAACGTCTAATCTTTTCTAGTCATGTTATGGTCCTTAACACGACGAAATGTTAGATCTTGAAGTTCAGCAGTAGACTTACACAGGCTGGTGCCGAAGCACTTCAGAAACTGCGTCATCGTGTGCCAAAGATTCCGCGGTGCCAGAAGAAGGCCGGAACCTCCCAACAGCGAGAAGGTCCAGCAGCTGCGAGATCTTGAGCCTGAGGAGGAGGCTGCAACTGAAATAGCGAAGCCCGGCTGATAACCAGCCCAGCCCACAAAGCCTCCGCCAGAGGCCCACCACCACGAACTCACCAGATTAATTAATATCGACAAAAAGTTGACCTTTTGAACTGTAACTGCTGGGATGGACGATGGGAGATCGTGGTTGCGTAGAAATCCATTTTACTACCAAGAGCATCTCAAACAGATTAAATCACTATGGATTGGTAAAAAAGAAAAAAAGGTCCATAAAACTCCGTTCCAACATAACAGCTATAACCGTTGCCTTGCTTTCTCAATCGGCATCCCGGAGAATGTGGAAGCTATTTTTGCCTATGCACCATTCGTTCGCCATCCTCCCGTTCCTGCACGTCCGTCTTTCCCGTGCGGTCGTCGCCGGATCGGTAGAGTGGTAGGTTAAGAGCATAGTTTCTTCGAATCACACTAGTTAAATTTCTATTTAGCTAATCAATTAACTACTCCCTCCGTTCCAAAATGTTGGTCGTTTGACTTTTCAGCCCCAAGTTTGACCGCTCGTTTTATTCAAAATATTTATGCAAATGTAGTCAAATTTAGGTCAATCTTGAAATTCATTTATTACTAAAGCTAGCCATAACAAAAAAATACGATATTTTGCAAAAAAAATTTAAATAAGACGAGTGGTCAAAGTTGGGGTTGAAAAAGTTAAACGACCTACATTTTGGAACGGAGGAGTACCCATTTAGCTTTTCAAGAGGTGCAGAACCAACATACTAGTCAAAATTTTCTCAAAACTAGTAAAGACGTACGTGCGACACGCACGTGATACAAAGGGTATAACCAGCGTCCGCCGGATAAAGAATCAGATGGGTAAGCAAAATATTAAATAGATGTATTTGACATAAATATTCTAGAACTCGTAATTTTGATGGGTCTACACCTTCACTTATCTCACTTTGGTCGTTACAAATGGATCTAACATAAGGGATAGACTTTGGCACCCCTACATTGCTATCAGTCAATACCATATTGTTTCTTGTTCGTTTGCGGCCTTCGCTATGACAAATATATGGAGGCCTCTGCCCGATAGCGGAGGAAGAAAAAAATCAAGGCATGGCGAAGTTGTATTATAGGTAACAATTGAAATAAAAGTTGCCGATTGAGATAATATAAAATTTAAGGTTTTTTTTTGTGACCATAAAATCAGATGGGTAGCATAAAGAAAAAAATAGTCAAGAGACAGATCAAATATACAAATTCTTCTTCCCTGTCTACTTTATTTTCATATACTCTAATACTTGGATTTGATCATTTGAGATGCTGTTGCTAGACTAAAAAGCTCCTTGTTTCTGCAATCCAACACCAAAATACAAAAGGAAAGATTTGTTTGGCATATTGGGCCGGTAGATATCCTAACAGGTGGCATATTGGGTCGGTACTCAGCAGCAGATGGTACAAGTGGCCCAAAAAAAAAATACTCGGCCTGATAACGATTCGCATCCTGGTGGCCCGTTCTTCTTCCTGTGTATCTTCCTCAGAAGTCTGCAGCTCCAACAGGGAGGGAGCCATGGTGCCCGGATCAGAGATTCAGCCATGGCAGAAGAATATTGGAAGGATCTCACAGAAAAATCAAGGCATGGCGAGCGCCATACCATCTTTCGGCGTTGCCGCGTCCAAGTGTGCGAAGGATTTCCTGGGCATGGCTGCCGCCGTCAATGCGGATCCCTGTGTGGCTGCGTCACGAAAAATTTTTAACTGGCTTGGTGCTGCTGGCCTAGTGGCCTCTTGTAAGCAACGTGGTGGGCTCCAATACCAGTTCTGAACCGGAGGAGATGGGCTATTGGGCCGTAATAAATATTTTTTATTTCTATTAAACGAGAGCTCGATGGAAATTACCGAGAGAGAGACAGGTGGGTACATAAGGTGGGTAAGGATGATTGTAGGTGCGAAAATAATTATATTTTTGGTAGAAATATTTTCTAAATATCAGTTTTTATGGGTTTGACCTCTTTTCCACCTCTGTTGACCTTTACAGGTGGGTCCGGCGTGAGGGGTAAGCGGACCTAAATTGGGTGAGAAACGTTTCAATTCTACTCGATCTTTTATATAGAAAATAATAGGAAAGACGCACGTGCGACACACACGTGATACGAAAAAATTTAAACATAACACATCATATCATTTGTTAATACAGTGTTATGGCCTACTCTTTCATTATCGATGAATTCTAACTTTTTGTCTACCTTTTTTATTAGCGACTGATTGTGGTTGGTTAATCAACAACTTTATCACATGAGTCAAACTATGGGCATTCCCTATAGTAAAAAAGCTTGTTAGTGAATATTACCTTCGTTCTAAATTATAGGTCGTTTGATTTTTTTTTAACCCCAACTTTAACTGTTTGTTTTATTTAAAAAATGTATGTAAACATAGTCATATGATTTAATATATGCAAACATAGTCAAATTTAAGTTATTTTTGAAGAGCTTTAATTTATACAGTAAGTCATAATAAAAAATAAAAAATTTAAGTACACGTCCAGCTTGCATAATCAAAATTTGGCAGCACGGCGAGGTGGCCAGCGGCAGGCAGCAGCGAGAGTGCGGCAGCATTGGAAGCCGTCAAATTTAAGTTATTTTTGAAAAGCTTTAATTAATAGAATAAGTCGGAATAAAAAAAATATAAAATTCAAGTACCTGTCCACTCGCTCGCTTGCCTAATCAAAATTTGGCAGCACGGCGAGCCGGCGAGGTGGCCAGCGGCAGCGTCGGAAGCCGCGTGGGGTCGCATGGGCTTTGAGGGTTGAAGGACCGATTGCTTAAAGGTCGGGTGGAATTTTTTGTTGGGCTGAAAGTCCAAATCTTAAATGTGGACAGCCAGGCAAGAGAGATCGCTTGGGCCTTAGGGGCTTTGCAGACAGGAGAGTCCGTTTATCGTCTCCTTTGAGCTTGCCCGGCCGTGGAGGACTCTGTCGTGGCGTGACCGACTGAAAACGTGCGTGGGCAGCATGGGTAAGACGAACCATGGTGAAAAATATAATTGATTTTTGGCAAAAACATTTTCTAAATATCAGTTTTTATGGGTTTGACACTCTTTCTACCGCCGTTGCCTCTTACAGATGGGTCCAGTGTGAAGGATAAGGTAGACCCAAATTGGGTGAGAAATGTTTTCAATTCTACTCGTACTTATATAGATACTAGTAAAGACGCACGTGCGACACGCACGTGATACAAATTAAATTTAGCAATCATCAATGTAAGAGCATCGTCAACAGATTACTTATCCTTCTTCCCAATACCAAAAGGTAGTCATTTTGATGATGAGGGGTGCTCCGGTAGATTAACAATCCGATCCCCATTACCAAAAAATTTTGGCGATCACCAAACAAACATTCCTCACACCTAAAAGAAGCGGATTCATCTCTCTTGGTAATCTGTAGCATTGGTTACCAAAAACACCAAAAAAATTATTGATAAGGAGAGAGAAGATATATTGGTTATTTTAGGGTCAGCACGACCATAGTGTCGAGTATGGAATTAGAAAATGCAAATTTACCTTCCAAAGCTTTATTAGGATCATCTGGTTCCCAAAATCCATATTCTAATTGATCTACTATAATTGCTGAACCAATATTAATCCCTATATGCAAAATTAATATTGTCAGCAAAGAAGTCACAATGTCGCATAGTGTCATATAAACTATATAATTTCAATGAGAAAAATCCAACCAATGTTATTCATTCTTGTTTGAGACCGTGTCAATACTTTTGGTACAGCAGTAAGAGCCGAAGGTGCTTCAGACATTTTATTGCTAATTCTTGTACACTGAATCTTTGACATCTTTTCTTTTTTCCCTAATTCAGACATGTTTGCATATCGATCTCTTTCTCTCTTTCTCTTTAGTTCTTGTGGAGACAGGTCTTTGGAACCACCGGGATGCAAATTTCAATATTTTGCATAGATACACTTCATATTCACCAAAACAATATAGTCGAATAAAGTGTTACAATACACACCTGGCACAGGAGCACTCATATTGGACTATCAGCTTGCTTGTTTCACAGCCGTCTCTGGACATCACTTTAAAGAACAATAATCTGGTGAGTCAGTAAAGAAACAGAAAAGATCAGAGAAAAACTGTTGCTATATGAGTTTAGGCACTAACACAGGCTACCCAATTGGAGTAGATTTAGAGGACACACACGGACAGAGGCTTTACTATATTGTTGCCGAACTATACAGTAACAGAAGAAGGGATAAACACGGGACGGGATCGGACACGGCATTACCTTTTAAGAGTTTGATCAATTGCCGATTGGGGAAGTCCAACGGTCATGGCGCTGGGAGTGGAAGACTGCCCGGATTGGGAAGTCTAGGCAAGGGAGGAGCTCGAGCTCGCATATGTAGTTTCCTCGGCGTCAGGATCAGATCCTTCCAGGCCTCCATGGCAGGGAAGCGACGGCGACGTGTGTTGCTCGACAGCAGGATCAGATGCCGTCGGACGGCGGCGCCGGCAGAGGCGCAACGACACGGCCAGCTCGGGCGGCTGGTCCGACAGAGGCGCGGCTGCGCGGGTGGCATGGCGGCCCTGGAGGAAGATTGAGCGGCGGCAGGTGACAGCGCAGGAGCGGTGGCCGGCGGTCATCTCCTCGTGAAAGCAGGCGAGAGCGACGGCGTGGGTAAGAATAGGAGCGTCATGCCTTCCTATTGCTGGCTCGCTAGTATCTTTGCGTGGGCCACTAATGGGCCGAAAGCGCACGCAGGCAGGTGGAGCGTTCGCACGCGGACCGTGTGCGCCTGTGTCCTTCGCCTTTACACATCCCATAAATAATTTTCGTGGCGTGTCTAATTAAAAAAGGAAAAATAATTTTGGTGGGTAAGAAAACATGGGTGACAAAATAATTATGATTTTGGCAGAAATATTTTCTAACTCTCGGTTTTGGTGGGTTTGACCCCCTCCCCACCTCCGTTGACCCTTACATGTGGGTCCGGCGTGAGGGCTACCGCGGGTCCGATTTGGGTAAGAAACGTTTTCAATTTAACTCGTTCTTTTATAGATAGATATAGATATCCAACTCTCCACACTTCCCCTCTCCCCAACTCAATGACGCGTGGGCCCCCACAACTCTCCTCTCTCCTCGCATCCTCCTCTGCTCCCCAATCCCGATCGATGGCGGCAGCGCTTGCCACTCACGCCATGGAGCTTGCCACGCACGCCATGGAGCTTGCCTTGCGTCGCACGCCGGTGGAGCTTGACTCACGCGCGCGCCGTTCCGCTGCAGGGAGCTCGCCCTCCACCGTTCCACCGCATGGAGCTGGCCCTCAGCCAGTAGGAGATTGTGCTCCACCGCCGGGGAGCTTGTGCAGGGTCCTCGACGTCTGGGCGACGGCGACGCGCACCAGGAGGCGGAGGAAGGGTCCACGGCGGAGAGCAAGACACCAAAACGGGTGCACGGGAGGACGGGCGCGCAGGAACGGAAAGAAACCACGTGGGAAGAGGCGATACCGAGCGGGGAAGGATAGGCAAAGATAGCTCCTGACGGAGACGGGATGCCGAACGAGGAACCGGGACGACAATGATAGCGATTCTCTTGGTCTCTTGGAACGCATTTTTACCGGAGTTTTTCTACTTTTCCATATCTATCTCAATTTACCTGAGTTGCTCTATTTACCTGAGTTGCTCTAAGTACATGGCATACTTTTAGTCATCTAGTGCATGTGCATCTCCGGCAGGAGCCGGTGTAGAAGTATGTGGAGCAGAGCCTGAAAACCCACGGCTCCACGCCGTCCACATGCACCACGCCGGCGAGCGTGTACGTGCGACCACATATATACACTAGCAAGAACGGCGCGCTCCGCCGCGCCCGCATATACCGCCCTCATGGTTAGCGTTAGTTAGGTAAGAAAAATATGGATGCATTAGAATTTCAATCGTTTTGCAGCGTTTGTAGTAATAAAGACTAAAATGCAACAGTTTTAGGACTAAGACTGAAGGTCCAGAAAAAACTCATGATTTAACAAATTATGGTTGCAAATGTTGAAAAATACATGAGTTCCTTGGGCCTGTAGAGTCAGCGCACAAAGAACTAAGTATCTCGGTTTGCACTATGCATTCTTTTCCGTTAACAAAACAGGAAAAAAATAATACTATCACACAATCTCTGCATTCTTTTTCAGATACAAACTTTTGGCCATAAGCAATCATAGTATATTGGAAACGTAGTTTAGGTAGAAATGATAAACTCCCAATAGGGGAGTGTCATTCAACATTGTTTATGTATCCTGTAGTAGTCAAGGTTGTTCTTCGGCCTTTACTCAGATGAATAAACAACTTTGATGCTCTCCTCCGTCAGAAACAATCTGTAAGTACATTTAAAAGTGACTTCACAAATTTGCCAGCCTCCAAACATAACTGCATCGATAAATGGAGAGCAGATAAATTTATAGCATGCTGAAGAAACTAAGACAAAAGAAACACACCTCATCTCTGCTCCTCCGCAGGAGAATGATGTCTCTGTCCACGTTGCAAGCAGTCGTTGAAATATAGTTCCTTATTTCTCTAATCTTCTGTTTTGAAGCTGCATGAAGGAATATCAATTAAGCAAACAATTGAATCAGATGTAAAACAGGAGCATGCAAAAGGGAGGAGGTGACATGATGTCAGGTAAGAAAAAAATGGATATACAGGCACAAATTGAAAATGAGCTCTTTTACAATGATTGGCAAGTACCAGCTAGTACTACCAGGTACTTTAAGTACTTTTCCTGGTACTTACCGGTACTTTAATTAGAATTTTGAAAAAATAAATAAATAATAATAAGGGTATATTAGTACTTTCATATACCCTGATTAGAATATACCCTCCCACAACATATCACGATAATTTTTTTCCCACCGCCTCTACCCCCACATCAGCAAAAAAAGACGTATATACCCTTTCTTTTTAATTGAAAAATAAAATAAAATAATTAGCTGGGCCCATTTATCTAGTACTTGGTCCCACAATTTTGGTACTTTTTGGTACTTTTGGATGGGTACTTTTAGGTACTAGACATTTTTTCCACCGTTGGATTTTATATCCTGGTAGTACTATGGTACTTGCCAATCATTGTAAAAGAGCTCATTGAAAATATATAAATAGGAAGACTCAATCTGCCGTTGTGCAATTAAAAAATATGAAAGGATACTATGTAATCTTAGACTATTAACCAAAAATTTCATGGTCCAGAGTCCAGATCCATTCATGACCCATGCAACCATGGAAACCTTTTGTCTGAAGGATATAAGCATTGGCCGTAACATTTAAGATGAATGGAAATATGGTTCTGAAAGGCTGTTGATCTGCAATGGTAAAAACCATGTAAAAAGGAGGGCCGAGATACATATAATGTGTAAATATAATGGAAGGTATGTTTCGAAGGAATATATAAGGGAAAATGCTGCATATGAGTCATGGAAACAAAGAACATGATTAGTAGGAAGCCATAGCTCATAAATCGTATAGCAAAAAGAGTAGATGATAGCATGGTATATTTACCTTTTTTTCAATATCTTATGATGGGGGTGAAGTTGTATAAGGAAAATTCTGGAAGCTCATATTCGTAGCCCAAGTGTTGAACTGCCCAAACTCTGACATGAGAAAAGAATTCATGAACCTAATTCAAGAATTTTATCATCTAGTAAAACCACTTAATTTTTTGAACCAATTACAGAAGGAAAGTGGAAATTTGTGCAACCTGACACCTTGTAATAAGGGATGGAAATGCAACAGATAGAAGAATTAGGAGCGCTATATGTGCAAACCACATAAATAAATCTGGAAATAGCAATCAGCGTAGTCGTTTTCTTTTGTGACATGTCGTGCGATCGAATCAGACTCACAATGAAGATATGAAAAAGGGCAAGTACACATGAAAAAGAAAGAATGGCAATAACACTACGTAGAAATAAATTCTATAGAGCCATTTGGGGAAAAAATGTAGAAATTAGTATGGAGCATATCTTAGAACCACCAGCAATATAGGTAACACGCGAGGCAACTATCATAGATAGCGATAAGCAAGGGAACCCCAATCATACATTGATTTTCTCTATTCACTGATATTGTCTGGAAAATATAAATGTGCATACTAATGAGTTATTACTGTGTTAGGATCGTATCATGTATGAAAGGAATATTTAGAATGAGCGTCAGAATGAAGAAGCAAGATTAGCATGGTTTTGTATCACTGATCTCAGATACAACCTAGCTATAACATAATTTGAAGGAAGACTACACACAGTTTAGTTAGAGGCTGCACTATCTTTGTTGCTGTCAGGATATACTGCACTCCTATGCAGTTTTTCATACCTAACATACATGCTAAATGGTAAACACGGCAAAGAAAAAAAAAAGGTTGAAGCACCCATTCAGAACGCTATGAAGGGCTATAACTGTCGAATGTCATGAGTCAGGACCTCCAATTTCTTTGGTTACTGTTGACGACCAAAAGTGGCTTAAAGCCGATCAGGCTGGGACAGCCGGTCTAGACCGCCTGTACACGAGGTTAGACCGGCTGGCCCTGTAGCCGATCTGGCAATGTGCCAGGCGGTCTAATCGCCTGTCACAGGCGGTCTGACCGCCTGTCCCCGAGTCCGAGTAGAATCAAGTTTTTTCACATTTTTAGATCTGTACAAGGACTTTCTTGCGGGGCAAGACCTCCCCACCCTATAATATAAAGGGCCGTGGCCGATTGAGGACCTCTACCCAATCGAACAAATCATTATCTTACTTTTTATCTCCAAACCCTAGCTTTTCCAACCCCTTTGCTTTCCTTCTTCGTCTCCGCGACGTTTTAGGACGTTCTAAGTGGCCTTGCCGACCTTAGAACAACCCTAGGTTTGCAGCCTCCGATGGGGTCCCTCTCAAGGTTGTGATCATAGGTTTTCGCGGCGCCTCTGCAACAGGCGGTCTGACCGGCCCCTACAGGCAGTCTGACCGGCTGCGTCCAGGAGCTCCGGCGAGGAGAATTCGACGACCGCGCGATCTAGCGATTTCGTGTGTTGACCAAAAGCGCGTCAACATATTTTGGCGACTCCGCTGGGGATAGAAATCTGGTTTTTGAAGACCGATCTGCTATTCCTAGCACTATGGGTTTCAACGTTGGAGAAGACAACATCGTGACAGCCTCGCTTGAAGAACTTTCTTCCGAAGATCATGAGAGGTTCATGGCGCTCCTGAAGCACATTGAGGCGGAGTTCTTGAAGACGTTTCGGAAAGGTCGTGAAGAACGATCGGTGAAGAGTGTTCGAGACTTCGTAATGCCTTCTTTCAAGATGAGTAAGGGGCAAATTGAGGTAATCGACAATGTAAGCACTTCTGCACCTCAACCCCCTACATCTACTCCTTCGGCTCCAACTTTTTCGGATCGTGATGCATTAGTTGTACGATTATTGGAACGAATGGAAAAATTAGAGGGTAAATCTATAGATACTCACGAATTACCTGAGCGTAATATTTTCTATGGTATGCCACTGAATTACTTTACTAGACAGACCCCGCCACCACCCACTATATCCAGACCGAACACGGTCAATGCAATTGGGTCGGCAGCGGTTGGGTCTGCAGCCAGTCAGACCGCCAGCACAGCCGGTCAGACCGCGACAGGCGGTCAGACCGTGGCTACAGACGGTCAGACCGCGTGTTCTGGTGGTCAGCCAAACTTGACCAATGCTATAGTGTTCGTGCCGGAGCAACCTTTGCCGTTTTCCAAACTCGGTCTCTGCTGGCCGTGCTGGTCCAGTAGCTACAACAGGAGCTACTTATTCCACGACTATGCATACTGCAAATTCGGGTGGTATTCCCGATGATGTTTTTAATGCACATAGAGATATGCAGAATAGGCAATCACCTCACTTGAATTATATGAATTCTATGCAACCTTCGGCCCAACAAGACCCCCAATGGGCCGAATTTAATAGATTCAGTGATGAATTGTCTGATTTGATGAGAAATAAGCTAGGTGTTGATTTTGGTAATACTAGAGTTTATCAAAAACCTTATCATTCTAGCTTTGATAATGTTTCTTTTCCCAATGGGTGGCGTTTGCCTGATTTTGTTAAGTTTAGTGGAGATGATGAGCGCACTATTTAGGAACATATTAGTCAGTATGTAGCTCAACTAGGGGAGGCTGGAAATTATGAAACATTTAGAGTACGTTTGTTCTCATTGTCACTTACTGGTATTGCTTTTGCTTGGTTTTCTTCATTAGCCTCTGGTTCTATTATGAGTTGGAATCAACTAGAGCGTAAATTTCATGATCATTTTTATAGTGGCAATCATGAGATAAAATTGGCAGATTTAGCATCGATTAGACAAGGTCGGGATGAAACTGTCTCTCAATTTATGAGAAGGTTTAAAGGCATTAAAAACCGTTGCTTTAATTTATCTATTTCTGAGGTTGATCTTGCTGGCTTATGCTTTAGAGGTTTAAAATCCTCTATTAGAGAAAAGATTGACAATTGTGATTATTATTCGGTCGCACAAGTGCATATTAGAGCTGAAGTAGCTGAAGACCGAATGAATAAAGAAAAAGATAGTTTTAAGACACGTCGGTCTAATGTTCATATAGTTGATTATGAATCCGATGATTCGACCGACGATGATAATGATGTTTATTTAGCAGAGTTTGTATGACCTGCTAATAAGAAAACTGTGTCATGCTCATCTCTTAAGCCGATTCATAAGAATCGGCAAGAAGATATAAAATTTACTTTTGATGTATCCAAATGTGATCGTATATTTGATGAATTTCATAAATTTGGTTACATCAAGATTTTTCATGTTTTGCCACCTACGGAAGAATTGAGGAAACGTGCTTATTGTAAGTTTCATAATTCTTTTTCGCATACTACTAATGATTGTAATGTCTTCCGTCGGCAGGTTCAATCGGCTATTAATGAGAGCCGTTTGAAGTTTCATGAGATGCAAGTTGACGAGACTCCTTTTCCGGTCAACACCATGGAGTTGCAGCAGCCCAAGGCCAAGGAACGGGTAAGATTAGAGTGTGTATTGATTTTAGAAATCTTAATCGTGCTACTCCTAAAGATGAATATCCTATGCCAATAGCAGATATGCTTATCGATGCTGCGTCTGGACATAGAATGATTAGCTTTCTTGATGGTAATGCTGGTTACAATCAAATATTCATGGCCGAAGAGGATATATCCAAAACGGCTTTTTTATGTTCAGGCTTTGTTGGTTTGTTTGAGTGGATTATTATGACTTTTGGTTTGAAGAATGCTGGTGCTACTTATCAAAGGGCGATGAATTTGATCTTCCATGATTTGTTTGGTATTATCTTGGAAGTTTATATTGATGATATTGTTGTCAAATCGGCTGGAAGTGTTTCTCATTTGGCCGATTTGAGACTTGCATCTGAAAGAATGCGTCGGTAGGGTTTGAACATGAATCCACTCAAGTGTGCTTTTGGTGTGTCGGCCGGTAAGTTTTTGGGCTTTATAGTTCTTGAGCATGGCATAGAAATTGATCCAAAGAAGGCCGACACTATTGGCAAGTTGCAGGCGCCTAGTTCTAAGAAAGAGTTGCAGAAATTCTTGGGCAAGGTGAATTACTTGAGAAGATTTATTTGCAATTTGTCGGAAAAGGTGAATGCTTTTACTCCTTTGCTTCGGGTTAAAAATGATGCTGAATTTACTTGGGGGGCAAAACAGCAAGAGGCGTTTGAAGAGATCAAGCATTATTTATCTTCGCCTCCGGTTCTTCGAGCACCTAGGAGAGGGGTTCCTTTTAAATTATATATTACGGCCGAAGAAAGTGTTATTGGAGCTGTTTTGATCCAAGAGACCGAAGGGAAGGAATATATTATTTCATATGCAAGTAGAAGATTATTGGACGCCGAAACAAGGTATACTTTCATTGAAAAGTTATGCTTGTCATTATATAATGCTTGTACAAAGTTGATGCATTATTTGTTATTAAATACTTGCATAGTTGCTAGTCAAGCCGACATAATTAAATACATGTTGCATAGACCTATATTAAGTGGTAGAATCGGCAAATGGGCTTATGCTTTAATTGAATATGATTTAGTCTTTGAGCCATTAAAATCTATGAAAGGACAAATCGTTGCCGATTTTATTGTTGAACATAGGATTAGTGAACATCTTGATTTAAATGTCGGCTATATTACTTTTACTCCATGGAAATTGTATTTTGATGGATCGGTTTGCAAAAGTGGTTGTGGAGTTGGTGTTTTTCTTATTTCACCAAACGGTGTTGTTTTTGAGGCTCTTAACCGATTAGATCATAAGTGCACTAATAACCAAACCGAATATGAAGCTTTATTATTTGGGTTGGAGATGTTACATGACATGGGAGTAAAACATGTAGAAGCATATGGTGTTTCTCTTTTAGTGGTTTAGCAAGTATCTAAAGTTTGTCAATGCTTAGATGGATTTTTGAATGCTTATCTTGATAAGTGTTTAGATATTATATCTTGCTTTGATGAATTTGTCATTTATCATGTACCAAGAGAAGAGAATCCTAGAGCTAATGCGTTGGCACAGCAAGCATCAGGCTATAATGTTCAGAAAAGAAATTTTCATGAAAAGAGGCCGATGTTTTGTGAAGCCGACGTTTCTGCTCGGGAACAGGCGGTTCGACCGCCTGTTACAGCCGGTCTGACCGCCTGCACCTCTGAAAACACCGATTCAGCTGTTAATGATTTTCAATCTATTGTGGCCGATGCTGGTGATTGCAGGGAGCCTCTGGTGAAGTATTTGCAGGATACTAGCAGGTCAGTGGATCGAAAAGTCCAACGATGGGCTTTTATGTTTACTTTGATTGATGGTGAACTATATCGTCGGACCATGGATGGATTGCTTTCGAAATGTTTAGATCCTGATCAAGCTAGATTGGCTATGGCAGAGGTTCATGAAGGAATTTGTGGTACACATCAATCGGCTCGAATGATGAAGTGGCTCCTTAGACGGGCTTGTTTTATTGGCCTACGATGATAGCCGATTGTTTTCGTTACTACAAAGGATGTGAAGAGTGTCAAAAATTCGGGGATATTCAGATTGTACCTGCTGCGTTAATGCATCCGATCATTAAGCCATGGCCTTTTTGAGGATGGGGTTTAGATTTTGTTGGTAAGATTCATCCTCCTTCATCGAAAGGTCATTGTTTTGTGATTGTGGCTACTGATTATTTTACCAAGTGGACTGAAGCAATTCCCCTCAAGCACATGACACATCGGAGAGGTGATTGAGTTTATTACTGAGCATATTATTCATAGATTTGGGATTCCTCAAACATTGACGACGGATCAAGGGATGTCGTTTATTTCTAAGGAGGTACGTGAGTTTGTTGGATCCTATGGTTTTAAATTGCTCAATTCATCTCCGTATTATGCTCAAGCCAGTGGTCAAGCCGAGTCTAGCAACAAGATTTTGATCAAGCTCATAAAGAAGAAGATTGAAGATCATCCTAAGCGGTGGCACGAGGTATTATCTGAAGCATTATGGACGCATCGTATTTCTAAACATGGTGCTACTAAGGTTGCTCCATTTGAGCTCGTCTATGGTCAAGAGGCCGTTTTGCCCGTTGAGGTAAATCTGACTGCTTATAGATTGGCTAAGGAAAATGATCTTGATGCTAGTACATATTGTGCTTTGATGATGGATAATATTGATGATGTGACCGACAAGCGTTTGGAGGCCTTAGAGGAGATTGAAAAAGACAAAAGAAGAGTGGCTCGAGCATATAACAAGAAGGTAAAACTCAAATCCTTTCAAGTTGGTGATTTGGTTTGGAAGACTATTTTGCCTATATGAACAAAGAGCAACAAATTTGGTAAATGGTCGCCGAATTGGAAAGGACCATATTGTATTGTGAAGGTTTGTTCTGGGAATTCCTATGTGGTGGAGACTTTGCAAGGATTTCAGTTGCCAAGAGCACTCAATAGGAAGTACTTGAAGAAATATCATCCAAGTATTTGGCAACATGCTTGAAAGGATATGACAGATATGTGATATCGCCCTTAGGGAAAAAATGGCCGACAATAGAGGGTCGCCCTTAGTCTGATTAAATGTTTTGTGGTAAATAAAGTTTTACAAAAAAACAGGGGGGCATATGTTGACGACCAAAAGTGGCTTAAAGCCGATCAGGCTGGGACAACCGGTCTAGACCGCACGTACACGAGGTTAGACCGGCTGGCCCTGTAGGCTGTCTGACCGCCTGTCCCTGAGTCCGAGTAGAATCAAGTTTTTTCACATTTTTAGATCTATACAAGGACTTCCTTGCGAGGCAAGACCTCCCCACCCTATAAATATAAAGGGCCGTGGCCGATTGAGGACCTCTACCCAATCGAACAAATCATTATCTTACTTTTTATCTCTAAACCCTAGCTTTTTTAACCCCTTTTCTTTCCTTCTTCGTCTCCATGACGTTTTAGGACGTTCTAAGTGGCCTTGCCGACCTTAGAACAACCCTAGGTTTGCAGCCTCCGACGGAGTCCCTCCCGAGGTTGTGATCGTAGGTTTTCGCGGCGCCTCTGCAACAGGCGGTCTGACCGGCCCCTACAGGCGGTCTGACCGGCTGCGTCCAGGAGCTCCGGTGAGGAGAATTCGATGACCGCGCGATCTAGCGCTTTCGTGTGTTGACCAAAAGCGCGTCAACAGTTACAGACTAAAAAATCACAGCGAGAGCAAAATTAATCCATAACATTGTTGTTGCAAGGGTTCTTCAGTCTATATCAGTGTGGGGGCAACTGGGCAAGGGGAGGATGAAGACAACCATATGGGTAGAGAAGAGCTAATTTGTGATTCCTGCAAACCATGTGACCTCCAATGATGAATTAGTCTTGTGCTGTCTGCACCTGAGACTTTGACTCCACTATCGGATAATAAAAGAACTATCTAGCCTAATTGAGATGGAGACAATAGGAAAACCTTAAAGTTGGATCCAATTGCAGGAGTCGGCGACGACCACGATGCCCACGGCGATGTTGAGTGGCAGCACAGAAGCAGCGGGGGACAAATTGCCGAGGAGGTGGATGGAGCAGCAAGCATCAACATGGTGAAAAACTCTATGGACAGGCCAAATCAAGGATGCTATGTCAAAAGTGACTTACAGTCGAGTTGAATCTGAGTCTCTGATTTCGCCGCCGCGAGCATGAATCAAAGAGCGGAGAAGATACTGGGAGTGCAAAGACGATGTAGGTGGAGACGAAAGCCAATGCCGGGGCAGGCTGGTCCGGCCTCCACGGTCCTTGCGGCAGTTCAGGTAGGTGAGGAACAAAGGTGTAGATAGAGGAGGGGGTGATGACGACACCAGCAAGCATATTGCTGCCGCTACGACATCCTGTCAGGCTGCCCGGCTGCCCCCGGTTGGCTGGATTGCAAGATTTCAGCAACGACGCATGAGGAAGCAGAGGAGGCAAGCATTGGGGAGAAGAGTAGAGGAGCCTGGAGGACGGCTGCAGGAATGACCTGCAGATGCGGCACGGCAACAACGGATCAGGGAGCGGCGGGGGGCGACGGAGGATGAGCGGCGTTCGATTTCTTCCACACACATTGCCGATGCTCTTGTCCTCCGCCGCTGGGTCTTGCGTATGGCTGACGTGGGCATGCAGCGAGGCAGGACAGGCCAAGAACCGGATGGGCACCAGCTCAACGTGGAGAGGCCACGCGTCGGGCGGGGACGCGGCAAGGTCCGGATGGCCGCGGAGTCTTCGAGTGAGAAGAAGTTACTTATTCGCAGGCCTTTCTCGTCATGGAGGTGCTGGCATCGCTGGCAGCCGTCGTTGTACCCACCGTCGGCGGCAGATGACCTATGATTGGCCGGTGAACCGGTGATATGAGTCCAGGGCCCACACATATAAGTAGAGTAAAAAAGGTTGTTGGTTCCCTCACCCTTTGAGAAGCTTTATATTTTTTACCTAGTCTTTTACCTTCTGTTTAGCTATGATTTTTACATAATCGGTTGGAGATGCTCTCATGTTACATTCTAATAACGTTTGGTCCATGGCTAGTCGATTAATCTAGAGCGTTAGATGCTGAGTTAGGGTTATCCTGACTCCTATTCCAGCGGACCAGCGCCACCTCCTTTTCCAGGGACTCGTTCTTGACTAGAAAGAGGGGCGTGCTGTTGCTGCGCCTGGAGAAATGCACATTTAATTGTTGATTATATTTTGGTAATCATAACTATAACAAATTTGTTAGAAAAGATAGGCCTGAAATAGACCAATAGAAATATTGATTTGGAAATAATGATAAGAACAAATAACAAAGACGACAAAAAGTTCATGTTCTTTGTCAATTTAGAAACGAAAAGAACTATGAAAGAATAAATAAACACGTGACTTCACATAACGATTAATGACTAATAAAAAGGGTAACATATCAGGTGCGAACCAACCTTATAGCTGTGTGCAACCGTGCAAACTTCTAATATGGGTCACATGATGTTGAGTCAAGAGAGTGCATGAGAGGTGGGAGGGGTGATTTTGCAAAATAATATTTTAGTCATGTGTGTACCTTAGTCTCAATGCCTTATTGTTTGTGGGATTGGATAACTATATATTATATTAGCAATATCATAAATAATTGTATAGCTATCCTAAAATAATATATTACAAACACAAAAGAAAACAGGGGAAACATAAAAATTGTAACAACAACACACCTTATGCTAAGCATCTTATTTCGAGGTATAGTGCATTAACTCTATCTCAAAGGAGTACAAAAGACTATTTATAATAAAATATAGATAGACATTTCTTCCATAGTTGAGCACGATGGGCTGCTCCCACCTGCACCTTTCTGGCAGCGAGAGATGAGATAAAATCACAAAGAATTAGGAGTATTAAAGACCAATGACATAATAAATTCCACAAGGCCTAAATTTTTTTTGCGGAAGAGGAATCTATTAAGTCTAATACCCCATATGGTGCTCAGCTGAGTACTCCCTCCGTCCAGAAATATAAGTCGTATTAGGATCATCCAAAAGTCAAACTTCAAAAATTTTGACCAACAATTAGTTAAAATATAAATACATTTGGTATATAAATTTTACATCAATATATTTGTACTTAAATCTATTTTGAGATAACATGAAGTCTTTACCAATTGATATTATATTATGATAGAAATTAAGAGTCAAAATCTACTTCGACTGACTTTTCCCCAACTCTTATACGACTTAGATTTATGGGCAGAGGGAGTATATCCTAATCATGAGTTAATTAATCTTAATATATTGGTCTCGCTCAATTAGTTTTGTAATTAAATTATATTTAGTTATCATAAATAGCATCTAAACATTTGATATAAAAAAGCCTATTTAGAGTTGGAATCAAACACCCAACAGAAGGGTCGTCTGCTGACTCCTCAATTTCATCACGAGGCATAGATGATACTGTTTCGATGAAAAAAAAACGCTCCCGGGTAGGGGAGTTTTTTCCTAATGCGTACATAAATAAAATAATACGGGCGTGCCAGTATACTAAAGTATACAAAATAAATAATAGAGACAAGCAAACTCAGGGAACACTGATCTTTATTAATTCATATGAGAATTACAAGTATATGTTCCCACTAGAATTTACATTGAAATGCGTCTAATACATCAGACTAAGCAGGTCGATGTGTTGTTCTTGGTTCCCGTGGCCTCGTGAAACCGCCGGTTAATTACATCCATGGTGTTGGGCCATGGAAGACCTCCGATTAAGCTCCGCTGATGGTCGTCGTCTTAAAGTCTCAAAGTGTGTATAAGCTGTAACATGAAAAGGACAGATGTAGTGGGCCAAAGCCTCGTCGGTCTCTGGTGGGCAATATCCAACCTCATCGGTCACGAAGTTCATATTAAAGTATGCAAATAACCATGTTCGGCCTCGTCGGTCACGAACTAGTGATTGTCCAGCCTCGTCGGTCAGGACATCGGAATTTCCGGCCTCATCGGTCACGGAATAATAGCGTAAATGAGTGATCCCCGCCTCGTCGGTCAGGGAGAGTAGAGCAGACTTCGTATAAACACACATGTGTTGACAATGCCGAAATAAGCAAATTATCATAGCGGCAGTACTAAACTCATATACTGATGAGAGAACCTCTCAGTGATCAACCGATTAGCTAAGGGACTCTCTTTCATGTCACGTGGATACAACCACTAGCTACTCACAACTTGTGTTAATGGCAAAGCAGCATCTTAACTGTACTGTGTGTTGATTGCTGAAATGTGACCATTGCTGAGAATGACAAGCTTACTACCAGCTGCTGGGTCACTGCATGAGTTGCTGAGGCTGTCAGATACTGTCGGCTTCCATGATGCTCTCGATCGGGCATTAAGAATGCTGCTCAGACCTTCATCGACCACATATGCTGCACAACCATTTGTTGCTAAGCATTGTCAGAAGGATGCATAGGGCTTAAAACCATCACATTTGGTTGCTACATTGTCTCAAATACAGCCTGACTCGCTCTAGAGATTATATACAACTTGCATGTAACAATGGCATTAGTTTGCCATGAGGGCCAATAACCAATAAATTAGTACTAGCTAGCTGCCCTGTTGAGTATTACAAAGGAGGATTTATTGCACATTGATTCTCATCCGAAGCTCGTACATGAGAAAGTAAAATTATAGAGAACTCATTATGAACCAAGCATAAACGTTTTGTGTACATCTGGGCCAGACTACTAGCTATGCCGCAGGAGAATACTAAGCCTATCTCTAAAACAGGAGAAACATGATTGCAGCTCTTATAACCAAAACCATACTAATTGCCAGGCAGTATTATCAAGGCCTCTTATTAGCAAGGGCTTCACTACTGTCAGTTTGTATAGCTATGCCTTGTCGTCTTCAGTAAACTTCATGAAGCACTGTTAATACTCCATGAATCTCCACAGGCCACACTACACTTGATATAATATTATAATCTGCTTGCTACATTCTGTGTTACTAGGCGCCATGTTCTTGGCTATTGAGCCATGTTACCATCTCTCTTGTAACTCACTAAATAAATATTGCATTGCCACTCTATCTATGGCCGGCACCGAGCTGCTGTTTGCATATCTCCACCTCTTCTCAATATATGGCCGAGTAAACTAATCAAACACCACCACATTCTCATTTATGAGGGCTGCACGACGATTGCTGCTTCTCTGCAACTGCTAGAACACAGACCATTGATAATCACCAGAGCCTTGCCAATTGACTATTCACTACTATCATCGGCAGTTGCTGTTCTAAACAAATGGCCACACAATTGGAACATAAGTCGTAAATCTTCACTTCTCAACTTCTAAACTGATCAATTATTAAACTCATATATCAGGCCAGAACATCAAAGAGCCTCGTATTAGAATTATTGCCTCTTACTGGAAGGGCTGCGTCACTGCCCGCCACAAGGGGGCATCAAGTTACCTTCACACAATTGCGACTGCCAGCTAATGTTCACCTCAGATCATGGTGGAATGTGTCGCTAGCTTCCTACAAACTGCCAGTGTACTTCTATATTTACTGCTGCCCTTGGGAAAATAACTATACGGCCAAGTCAGTCAGCGACTTCACCACAACTGCCGTTGCTCATCATCAGAGGCACAGCTAATTGCATATGTAGTTTTGCACTGCAATGTACTATTCATACACTCACGATCTGATTGCTTCTTTTCTTCTAATGCCAGCATCTCCTTTCAAACTAAACTCCTTTCAAACTAAACTGACATCTTGATCTTGTTTGTAGTATATGTGCTTTATCTTCTACACTACAGCCAGCCTTCTTCTATTGCTGCTGCAGATCACATCTAAATATCTCATCGTCAGCCCACCACTACACACTGATGAGAACTGTGTGACGATCGACGATGCGGCGGCCATGGCAACAACACGGCACGCTGCGATCTCTGCTGATCTCAAATCTCTCTACTACTGAGGAACAGCTGCGCATCCACTCCTTGGCCTTATACACGCCATATCAACTCACAACAAACACCATGGCTGACTCTTCTCTAGCTATGTGAGCCCTTGACTGCAGTACTGATCCTCACATCTATCCAGATCTCTCTCCTCCCATACATCGAGCACCATGAGGACCTGCTACTACTTTGACTGGCCTCTTCAACGATGCCGGCAACGGCGACGGCGGCGGCGAACTGCAGCTAGCAAAAAAGAAATAAACATGGGGTTGTACCAGCCACCACAGAGTCTCACTATTCTTTGCAGCCATGGCGACGACGGCAACGACGATGCTCTTCCTCGACGTGACTGGAGGCACTACGCAAGGTGTATGTGTGTGAGAGCGGTGGCAGCAGGATGCCGGCGTGGTGAGGGTGGATGTGTCATGTGTGTGTGCAAGGCGCCGGCGTGGTGTGGACAGGGAGAGCCGGCAGGGCCTCGGCCTCTCTTTTTGGCGTAGGGTCCGGGACCCTGGCCTACAGATGGAAGGCGAGGGCTTTATATAGGCGACTCCTAGGGTTAACCGTAGGAGGAGCGTCAGGAGGCCAGCGCCGCCGCGTTGCTGTTGTTGGAAGACCTCTTCTCCCGGACGACTCCGAGGTTGAAGGAGGACCATGCGATGAGCTCGTGATTTCAAATTTGGAATTGAAGCCTTATCCTCTCTGATGGTCTGGAACCTTCCGAGCTTCTCAAACAACAGGACAAGAAGAATTCATACGCTGCAAGCACTTGCATATGGCCGCGTATTTTATACGTATATACTTGCTTTACTTTAGCCGGACAACGCTAACTGGATTGCACATGGGCCATTGGCAAACTTTTGGGCATTCACACATACACGTGCGTAGCTCTTTCACGAAGAGGTGCATACACCTGTATTTGTGCATGCACGCCACACATATCTATGGCCGCCTATCTCGTATAAATACGCATACTGGATGAATTGTGTACGTGGGCTGTTGGAAGGCTTGTGTTTTCATGCATCCACTAAGATGCATGGCCCGGCATGCTGAATTGCTTGCTGATCACATGGCAGAGTCTTAGCATCGACTAAGCCAAGAACCATAGGAAATATCAGGGCTAATTAGAAAGCACGTATGTAACTTCTTGTGTGTTTAAGAATCATGCAGGCTCAAATACATGGTATATGTGAATGTGACCCTTAACTCCTGGAATGCAAATAGCCGCAAATAATCACATCTCTTCAATGAATAGCTTGATGACAAGTGGACCCACACCATCTACATTTTTATAAAATGTGACAAAATATCATATTACAAATACGAAAGGCCTATCCGCGTAGAGACTGCAGGGGATATAGTGTATTTCTCAAATAGAAAGCGGAGTGAAGGCCTCTATCTTCTTTTTTACTATGGTAAATTTACTTGTCGTTACAATTAAATTATATTTAATCCTCGTAAATAGCATGTGAACATTGGATATGAAATGACCTATTTGTGGCCCCTTTGAACCAAATACCTAATAGAAGGGTCGTCTGGACTGCTAACTCATCGATTTCTTTGCGAGGCACCGACGATGCGAAAGGCTTATCCGTGTGGACGTTGGAAGGGACATAACATGTTTCCTGAACAAAGCACGAAGCTGAGGCCGTATCTTTGCTGCAGTAGATTTCACGCATTGTCACAAAGCAGGCAAAGGACTGAGAGACCTCCGTAGGCTTGAAAAATCCCCTACGATCATAGAAAAAAAATAGCCTATTGTTAATGTAGGTACAAATTCAAAAGGAGAAGAAAAAAAAGAAGGGAAGAAATAGAAAAAGGGAAATGGAAAAATAGGAAAGAAAATTTGGAACTAAAAAAAGAAAAAAAAACTCCTACGGAACTCACATGGTTTCACGGATTCCTCCCGCGGTATAAGTAGTAGTAAGCCGTATCTCCGGCCAGGCTGCCACCGCCAATACCTCACGCCGCCAGAACCTCTACATTCTATGGCTTCCTCTTCGATTCCTTTTAGGCTATCCCCAACCCAATAACTAGGATGGTGTCCATGGCATTAAATAGGCTGCCACATAAGCAATTTGATGATGTGGCGGAGTAATTAAAGATGGGAGAGAAGGACATGGTGTCTTGCATGAGAAACCATATCTATACAAGAATCAAGAAATAAAGTAAGATGATATGGAGAGTAAAGGAGAGAGAAGACATTGGATTGGATGATAATTTATTTTTAGAAAACTATGCATTGGGGAGGTAGTTTATATGTGTAGTGTCTAATTGACAGGGATGTATGGACTGTCTTGGGTTGGGGATGGCCTATGCCACCACCTCCTGCTCCTTGCATTAGGTTGGCACCCATCCCTAGTCGAGGCAGCTCTGGAACGTTTTGCTTGCTGGCCAGTGGTTAGGGCAGTCTCAATGCTAGAAACTATCATAGTTTCTATAGTGTAGGATATCGTGTCAAGAAACTATCATCTACAATGCAAGACTTGGTTTCCATACTCTAGGGTCCACTTGTCTCTCTCACAGATTGTCTTGGTTTGCGTGAAGACTTGGTTTCTTAACTAGACTTGGTTTCTTCACTTTCTTCATTCTCTCTTCAATAAATGCTAGGCCACATCATTATTTTGCCTACATGGCAGCATAATTGTTGACGCGCTTTTGGTTAACACACGAAAGCGCTAGATCGCGCGGTCGTCGAATTCTCCTCGCCGGAGCTCCTGGACGCAGCCGGTCAGACCGCCTGTAGGGGCCGGTCAGACCACCTGTTGCAGAGGCGCCGCGAAAACCTACGATCACAACCTCGGGAGGGACCCCGTCGGAGGCTGCAAACCTAGGGTTGTTCTAAGGTCGGCAAGGCCACTTAGAACGTCCTAAAACGTCGCGGAGACGAAGAAGGAAAGCAAAGGGGATGGAAAAGCTAGGGTTTGGAGATAAAAAGTAAGATAATGAGGCCACGGCCCTTTATATTTATAGGGTGGGGAGGTCTTGCCCCGTAAGGAAGTCCTTGTACAGATCTAAAAATGTAAAAAAACTTGATTCTACTCGGACTCGGGGACAGACGGTTAGACCGCCTGGCACATTGCCAAATCGGCTACAGGGCCAGCCGGTCTAACCTCGTGTACAGGCGGTCTAGACCGGCTGTCCCAGCCTGATCGACTTTAAGCCACTTTTGGTCGTCAACATATGCCCCCCTGTTTTTTGGTAAAACTTTGTTTACCACAAAACATTTAATCAGACTAAGGGCGACCCTCTATTGTCGGCCATTTTTTCCCTAAGGGCGATATCACATATCGGCCATATCCTTTCAAGCATGTTGCCAAACACTTGGATGATATTTCTTCAAGTACTTCCCATTGAGCGCTCTTGGCAACTGAAATCCTTGCAAAGTCTCCACCACATAGGAATTCCCAGAACAAACCTTCACAATACGATATGGTCCTTCCCAATTCGGCGACCATTTACCAAATTTGTTGCTCTTGTTCCTATAGGCAAAATAGTCTTCCAAACCAAATCACCAACTTAAAAGGATTTGAGTTTTGCCTTCTTGTTATATGCTCGAACCACTCTTCTTTTGTCTTTTTCAATCTCCTCTAAGGCCTCCAAACGCTTGTCGGTCACATTATCAATATTATCCATCATCAAAGCACAATATGTACTAGCATCAAGATCATTTTGCTTAGCCAATCTATAAGCAGCCAGATTTACCTCAACGGGCAAAACGGCCTCTTGACCGTAGACGAAGTCAAATGGAGTAACCTTAGTAGCACCATGTCTAGAAATACGATGCGCCCATAATGCTTCAGATAATACATCGTGCCACCGCTTAGGATGATCTTCAATCTTCTTCTTTATGAGCTTGATCAAAATCTTGTTGCTAGACTCGGCTTGACCAATGGCTTGAGCATAATACGGAGATGAATTGAGCAATTTAATACCATAGGATCCAACAAACTCATGTACCTCCTTAGAAATAAACGACGTCCCTTGATCCGTCGTCAATGTTTGAGGAATCCCAAATCTATGAATAATATGCTCAGTAATAAACTCAATCACCTCTCGATGTGTCATGTTCTTGAGGGGAATTGCTTCAGTCCACTTGGTAAAATAATCAGTAGCCACAATCACAAAACAATGACCTTTGGATGAAGGAGGATGAATCTTACCAACAAAATCTAAACCCCATCGTCTAAAAGGCCATGGCCTAATGATCGGATGCATTAACGCAGCAAGTGCAATATGAGTATCCCCGAACTTTTGACACTCTTCACATCCTTTGTAGTAACGAAAACAATCGGCTATCATCGTAGGCCAATAAAAACAAGCCCGTCTAAGGAGCCACCTCATCATTCGAGCCGATTGATGTGTACCACAAATTCCTTCATGAACTTCTGCCATTGCCAATCTAGCTTGATCAGGATCTAAACATTTCAAAAGCAATCCATCCATGGTCCGACGATATAGTTCCCCATTAATCAAAGTAAACTTAAAAGCCCATCGTTAGACATTTCAATCCACTGACCTGCTAGTATCCTGCAAATACTTCACCAGAGGCTCCCTCCAATCACCAGCATCGGCCACAATAGATTGAAAATCATTAACAGCTGAATCGGTGTTTTCAGAGGTGCAGGCGGTCAGACCGCCCGTACTGGCGGTTAGACCGGCCGTGCCGGTCAGACCGGCTGTAACAGGCGATCGAACCGCCTGTTCCAGAGCAGAAACGTCGGCTTCACGAAACATCGGCCTCTTTTCATGAAAATTTCTTTTCTGAACATTATAGCCTGATGCTTGCTGTGCCAACGCATTAGCTCTAGGATTCTCTTCTCTTGGTACATGATAAATGACAAATTCATCAAAGCAAGATATAATATCTAAACACTTATCAAGATAAGCATTCAAAAATCCATCTAGGCATTGACAAACTTTAGATACTTGCTGAACCACTAAAAGAGAATCACCATATGCTTCTACATGTTTTACTCCCATGTCATGTAACATCTCCAACCCAAATAATAAAGCTTCATATTCGGTTTGGTTATTAGTGCACTTATGATCTAATCGGTTAAGAGCCTCAAAAACAACACCGTTTGATGAAATAAGAATAACACCAACTCCACAACCACTTTTGCAAACCGATCCATCAAAATACAATTTCCATGGAGTAAAAGTAATGTAGCCGACATTTAAATCGAGATGTTCACTAATCCTATGTTCAACAATAAAATCGGCAACGATTTGTCCTTTCATAGATTTTAATGGCTCAAAGACTAAATCATATTCAATTAAAGCATAAGCCCATTTGCCGATTCTACCACTTAATATAGGTCTATGCAACATGTATTTAATTATGTCGGCTTGACTAGCAACTATGCAAGTATTTAATAACAAATAATGCATCAACTTTGTACAAGCATTATATAATGACAAGCATAACTTTTCAATGAAAGTATACCTTGTTTCGGCGTCTAATAATCTTCTACTTGCATATGAAATAATATATTCCTTCCCTTCGGTCTCTTGGATCAAATCAGCTCCAATAACACTTTTTCGGCCGTAATATATAATTTAAAAGGAACCCCTCTCCTAGGTGCTCGAAGAACCGGAGGCGAAGATAAATAATGCTTGATCTCTTCAAACGCCTCTTGCTGTTTTGCCCCCCAAGTAAATTCATCATCATTTTTAACCCGAAGCAAAGGAGTAAAAGCATTCACCTTTTCCGACAAATTGCAAATAAATCTTCTCAAGTAATTCACCTTGCCCAAGAATTTCTGCAACTCTTTCTTAGAACTAGGCGCCTGCAACTTGCCAATAGTGTCGGCCTTCTTTGGATCAATTTCTATGCCATGCTCAAGAACTATAAAGCCCAAAAACTTACCGACCGACACACCAAAAGCACACTTGAGTGGATTCATCTTCAAACCATACCGACGTATTCTTTCAGATGCAAGTCTCAAATCGGCCAAATGAGAAACACTTCCAGCCGATTTGACAACAATATCATCAATATAAACTTCCAAGATAATACCAAACAAATCATGGAAGATCAAATTCATCGCCCTTTGATAAGTAGCACCGGCATTCTTCAAACCAAAAGTCATAACAATCCACTCAAACAAACCAACAAAGCCTGGACATATAAAAGCCGTTTTGGATATATCCTCTTCGGCCATGAATATTTGATTGTAACCAGCATTACCATCAAGAAAGCTAATCATTCTATGTCCAGACGCAGCATCGATAATCATATCGGCTATTGGCATAGGATATTCATCTTTAGGAGTAGCACGATTAAGATTTCTAAAATCAATACACACTCTAATCTTACCCGTTCCTTTCTTTTCCACGGGTACAATATTAGAAATCCATTTAGCATATCGACAGGGTCTAATAAACTTTGCTTCTAATAACCGATTTATTTCCTCTTTAACTCGGTCATAAATTTCAGAATTGAAATGCCTAGTTGGTTGTTTATAAGGCCTAAAACCAGACTTAATAGGCAACCGATGCTCAACAAGCTCTCGGCTTAAACCAGGCATTTCATGATAATTCCAAGCAAAGCAATCGACATACTCCTTTAATAACTTTATTAATTCAGATTTAAAAATAAGATCTAAATTCTTATTTACAAACGTCGGCCTGGGTATAGAACCATCACCAATGTCTACCTCCTCAAGAGGATCGGCCGACGTGAAACCACATCCTAGCTTGCTTATATCATCAAAATCTTCAATGGCTTCACACATATCGTTCTGATGCGCCCGATAATGATCAAGTCTCTGCTGCAACCACTCTCGATTATCCATTAAGTCATACGAGATGATTCAGCCGATTGTGTATCAGCTTTATGACAGCGGGAACAAAGGCATTCTTAGTACAGCTGACAAACTCAAATTCAGAAAGATCTAATCCTGACAAACATTTAACATCACCATGAATGCCAACCAAAGAGCTATCAGCTAAAGCAACACAAGCAGAAGTATCACCATGCACAACTTCTACATCATCATCTACCCATTGAATCAAACATTGATGCAAAGTAGAAGGAATGCATTGGTTTGCATGAATCCAATCACGACCCAAGATTAAACTAAAGTTACCTTGAGTCTCAGCGACAAAGAAAGCAGTGGCCAAGGTCTTGCTCCCAATAGTAAGCTCCATAGAAATCACCCCCTTGGCACCAATAAGCTCTCCTCCTCCAATGCCGCTGATGGTCATATTGGTCTTGATCAGCTCCGAATCTGAACCACCAAGCTTCTTGTATAAAGAATAGGGCATCATGTTCACAATAGCCCCTCCATCGACCAACATCTGCGAGATTGGCTTCCCATTGATATGTCCCTTCAGATATAAAGCCTTCAAGTGATTGTCTTCATCTTTAGCCTTCTGAAATATAGCTTCCTTGGGACCAAAATAAAAATGAGTAACCTCCTCCTCCGAAAGCATGTCCCCATTCATGGACATATGAAGCACATTCACATCAACATTCATGCGCTCCGGAGAAGAACTGTAATCAACAAGCTCTTCATCATCCTCAACAGTGGGAACCGATGTTGACTTGCCATCACGAGCCAAAGAACTGGAAGAAAAAACACCGGGCGCTTCTGCGTCACCCGGTCTGACCGCCTGGGCCGCCGGTCCTGAGTGACAGGCGGTCTGGACCGCCTGTGCAGCCGGTTTGACCACCTGTTGGTCTTCCTTCGCTTCCACTCCTTCTGTGGAATCATGGGTTTGACTTGGTTGAAGACTTCATCTCTCTGCTTCTCTAACTCTTTCTCTTGTCTTTCCTGAAAACGGAGTCTCTGAAGCTTCCTCTTCTGCGTGCGAGTCAACCCTTCAGGACACCACCTTATAAGAAAGTGTTGTTGAGCCTTGCTAGTACTGGCCCCCTGATCTTCCACCATCTTCTCACTGGAAGTCGGCTTCATAGCCAGACTTTTCTCAATGGGAACATCCATGGTCCCAACTTGAATAATGTCGAACTCAGTAGTCCTCTCTGAGTCCACATCCATGCTCTGCACCTCCTCCTTCCTCTTAGGTCAATAAACCTGCCTCGGAGGAACTCTTGGCGGCTGACCCTGACGGGCGGTCTGACCGCCTGTTACAGGCAGTCTAACCGCCTGTACCCGCTCTTGACCAGATTGATGGAAAGCCAATCGGTCCCTCCTGGGATAAAGAATCCTATCCTGCACACGTCTTCTTGGACCTTCCCAGCCAAGATGAAACGAAGGCTGCACGTTTGAATGATATGGCACCCACATCACTCCATTGTCATCCCACACCGGATCCAACTTCATACGAGGAGGCGAAGGAACCTTCTCGTTCTGAATCGGTGATCTCATTCTTTTTTTAATGGCCGATCGCTTGGAACGGCCTTTTGTTTGGTGTACTTGTCATAAAACATATCAAACGTGACTTTGATCTTCTGAACACCCTGCTCCTTTGCCACGTTCATCTTCCAAGTACCAACTTCTGGACGCTTCGGAATCAGCATCTTCGGGCGTCCATGGGGACAGGCGGTCTGACCGCCTGTAGCAGACCAGCCCCGGGCGCCCGCGGTCCAGGAATAGTGACCGATCCTTGCCCCCCTTGACCAGAGGATCTCATAGTAACTTTGAACGACTCTTTGCCATCAGCCGTCTTCTCAAAAGTCACTTCTCTAACCGACTCTTTTGAAGACGGTCTTTCCTCTCCAATCACCATGTTCTTCCCTTTAGTAGATTCGGCTTGATGCGGCCGAACCAAGACCTTGGGCTGCTGCAACTCCATGGTGTTGACCGGAAAAGGAGTCTCGTCAACTTGCATCTCATGAAACTTCAAACGGCTCTCATTAATAGCCGATTGAACCTGCCGACGGAAGACATTACAATCATTAGTAGCATGCGAAAAAGAATTATGAAACTTACAATAAGCACGCTTCCTCAATTCTTCTGTAGTTGAGCTACATACTGACTAATATGTTCCCAAGTAGTGCGCTCATCATCTCCACTAAACTTATCAAAATCAGGCAAGCGCCACCCATTGGGAAAAGAAACATTATCAAAGCTAGAATGATAAGGTTTTTGATAAACTCTAGTATTACCAAAATCAACACCTAGCTTATTTCTCATCAAATCAGACAATTCATCCCTGAATCTAGTAAATTCGGCCCATTGGGGGTCTTGTTGGGCCGAAGGTTGCATAGAATTCATATAATTCAAGTGAGGTGATTGCCTATTCTGCATATCTCTATGTGCATTAAAAACATCATCGGGAATACCACCCGAATTTACAGTATGTATAGTCGTGGAATAAGTAGCGCCTGCTGTAGCTACTGGACCAGCACGGCCAGCAGAGACCGAGTTTGGAACAGTAGACAACGGCAAAGGTTGCTCCGGCACGAACAACATAGCATTGGTCAAGTTTGGCTAACCGCCTGTAGCCACAGTCTGACCGCCTGTCGCGGTCTGACCGGCTGTGCTGGCGGACTGACCGGCTGCAGACCCAACCGCTGCCGACCCAATTGCATTGACCGTGTTCGGTCTGGACATATTGGGTGGTGGCGGGGTCTGTCCAGTAAAGTAATTTGGTGGCATACCATAGAAAATATTACGCTCAGGTAATTCATGAGTATCTATAGATTTACCCTCCAAGTTTTCCATTCGTTCCAATAATCGTACAACTAATGCATCACGATCCGAAAAAGTTGGAGCCGAAGGAGTAGATGCAGGGGGTTGTGGTGCAGAAGTGCTTACATTGTCGATTACCTCAATTTGCCCCTTACTCATCTTGAAAAAAGGCATTACGAAGTCTCGAACACTCTTCGCCGATCGTTCTTCACGACCTTTCCAAAACGTCTTCAAGAACTCCACCTCGATGTGCTTCTAGAGCGCCATGAACCTCTCATGATCTTCGGAAGAAAGATCTTCAAGCGAGGCCGTCATGATGTTGTCTTCTCCAACGTCGAAGCCCATAGCGCTAGGAATAGTAGATCGGTCTTCAAAAACCAGATTTCTATCCCCAGCGAGTCGCCAAAATATGTTGACGCGCTTTTGGTCAACACACGAAAGCGCTAGATCGCGCGGTCGTCGAATTCTCCTCGCCGGAGCTCCTGGACGCAGCCGGTCAGACCGCCTGTAGGGGCCGGTCAGACCGCCTGTTGCAAAGGCACCGCGAAAACCTACGATCACAACCTCGGGAGGGACCCCGTCGGAGGCTGCAAACCTAGGGTCGTTCTAAGGTCGGCAAGGCCACTTAGAACGTCCTAAAACGTCGCGGAGACGAAGAAGGAAAGCAAAGGGGTTGGAAAAGTTAGGGTTTGGAGATAAAAGTAAGATAATGATTTGTTCGATTGGGTAGAGGTCCTCAATCGGCCACGACCCTTTATATTTATAGGGTGGGGAGGTCTTGCCCCGCAAGGAAGTCCTTGTACAGATCTAAAAATGTGAAAAAAGTTGATTCTACTCGGATCGGGGACAGGCGGTCAGACCGCCTGTGACAGGCGGTTAGACCGCCTGTGACAGGCGGTTAGACCGCCTGGCACATTGTCAGATCGGCTACAGGGCCAGCCGGTCTAACCTCGTGTACAGGCGGTCTAGACCGGCTGTCCCAGCCTGATCGGTTTAAGCCACTTTTGGTCGTCAACAATAATTAATGACTTTATACTCTAAAATAGAGTCTATATTGGGACTGCCCTTACTGCAGCCGCAGCATGAGGAGAGGATCCAGGGAAGGGGACAAGGACAGAGAGAAAACGTGAATTAGAACAAGAAGAGGAATGTTAGAAATTCTTTATTGCTTCCAAGATCGTGTAAATTAGTGAGCGTATAAGCCTATAACCAAGGTGCTGGCCTCTGCCCGCAAAGTATTTGTCAGGGATAACTAACAATTCGATTTTAGTTATGTCAAATCAATTAGGTTGATTTATTTGGCGAATTTCTAGAATTAATTGGTGTGGAATTTGGTACTACTCTAATTTCTTAATTAAAAAAGTTGTAGAGTTCATCATTATCTTTTCAACAGTGCTGGTTTCATCCCAATTTTGCTAACGTTTTAGGAGTTATCAACAGAACAATGCTTCTGCCCTGCAGTTGTCTGATTATTTATTTCCGTCATCTCTACAAGCAGAATTTGTCCAGGCCACCAGAAACAAAAATTTTGGAAATTTTATCTAGATATCCGAGATGTATTTATTTGCTGGATTTGCCAAAGAGAATCAAAAGTTATAGTCAGAACAGTGAACCAGCATCGTGTAGTCTAATTTCTTGATGATCTCAAATCAGATTCGCTCCACAAATCAGTTCAGTTCTTTTAGCAAGATTTTATTTTAGTTCCTAAATGTGGATTACCCCCACAGGTCTGTAGAGTTCAGTCAAGGGCAACATGCCGGATTCCCATCAAGGTTAAGGCAAGTGCATGATGAACCTATGTGATGATGTGTTTGGTTGATTGTTATTATTTGAGATTTTCAAATATGTTTCTATTCATGGTATTCGTATTTCAATATTCCGATTCAAGCTATTCATTTATATTTCATTCATGTTCTAGTGGAATCGGATGTGCAATATGCTTCTTATATTCATGTTCCCGTGGTTTCAAGTTGTTCGTTTACATTCCATTCATGTTCCGGTGGATCCGGATGTGCAATTTGCTTCTATATTCATGTTCCTGTGAGTAAGTGCTAGCTCCATTTGCTCGGCTTTACCGGTAAATGCTAAGGATGTTTCAGGTTGTGTCTGTTTTGGATGAAAACTAGTATTTCATTGGTGTTCCTTCATCCATAATTCGTGGATCGTTGTTGCTATTTTTTTCCGGTTCTAATTTTACTTCCTGAGTGTTTTTACTCACTCTTGTGTTTTATTTGGTTTTTAGGTACCGAAATTTTGCAGCATGCATGGGAATTGGGAGTAGCATGATCTGGAAGAACACATACATTTATTTCACATGTTTAGTCTATCTTAATCAACTCTTAGGGTTTTTATTTTGCTTTGGGTTGGACCGTGATGCTTGTTTATCGGTTATATGCTATTTGGAATAATTTAATATATAAATTGCTTGTCTAGTATGTCCTATTCATAAGATAGACTCTGTCAAAATTTTAGATAGCCTAAACTCGTGTTTTATTAATGTTTTTGGTAGCCTCCGGGTTTTGGAAAAATTCAGGGTGTTACATTTGGTATCCAGAGCCTAGGTTATAGTTCTTTTGGGTACATGTAGGTTTTAAATAAATAAAATTGGATATAGGTTTAAATTAGTTAAAAACTGACACACAATTGGACATTAGGATGGGTTATCGGGTCATTCATTATTGCATTACTTTTCGAGTTTCTTTTATTTCTTGAATTTCTATTGCCTTCTGTTGTGGGTCCCTTGTTCTAGATATAGCCGTCAAAGGCATATAGTGCTTATCACATGTTTATTCTTGCTTATCTCTCTTATACTAGTCAATGCCTTGTTAGTTAAACTTTCATTGAAGACTAAGTGGTTCACCACTGAAAGAATGTGTGATACTATTCTCGTAGACTTATCAGTATCAATTTAAGAGATATCGATTGTTGGACTAAGATATGACGGATATGTAACTTTGGATCTTAGAAAGATGTATGGATTATAGAAATGTAATTCACGAGGGCCATTCTTATGAAGAGACGGGCCTAGAAATTGTAGTGAACCAATCAACCAAGGAGGTTTTGGATATATTCAAATAATTTACGGCTTTGACTCTGTTCATGGACATTCGGTCGAATACCTTAATCTATGTCTACGATATCTTGATCAAGCTAGGATAGCTGGGCCCCTAGGAATTTGATTTCATATGCTTTGCTTAATTAAGTTAGGAATTATTGTCCGTCCTGTTTTACTCTTTACTATCCATCACGTACAAAATATCCCTCCTTAGTATGTATACCTATCGCCTGATGAGTAAAAAAACTAGTACATGAGTTAGCCAATTCCTCTAGGCTATCTATCTGTAGGTTGAAACGATCAATAACTGATTTGTTCCTCTTTCTTGGAGATGAATTCCTAGTCATTATAACTTGTGCCTTGGTACGAATGTCGTAGCATGTGAGGGTTACGTTTGATCTGTCTACCCACCATTGCTAGATTATATGTGCAATAGATGGCCTGATCAACCATGCTATTTGCTCATATGTTCCATGCTAGCTATTGTAGATTGATAGATTAAAATATTTTCCTTCATAAAACCTTGCTGAGAGCCCACCAACACATAAATAATGAATGGAGTTCATAGATTTCAGTTATTGTTGCTAGATCTTTTAGTATCTATAAGTTTTAATTATTGTTGTTTGTGGAAAAAAGAAATTCATTAGATTGAATTGTGATATCATGTCAAAATGAGTAACTACCATAGAACAGCTTTGTCATGCGATCGTCGGGTGCCTATCGATCCTTTGTTTTTAGTGATATATAATTCTTTTCCTAGATGGACAATGTTTATGAAATGCATTGTTTGCAATTTTAGTAAGCTTGGAATCAGGACAAGTAGGGATGTCAAATACTACCTCCGTTCTTGAATATATGACACCATTAACTTTTTTTCTTCGTTTGACTATTCGTCTTTTCTACAAATATTTATGCAATTAGATAAGTCTACTAGTTAATCCAAAGTATTATCAATAATAGATGTAGTGGTACCCATTTTATGCTATTTAACAAAGTAACTAATAAAATATCATTGGTCAAAGTTGAAGGAAAAAGTCAATGGTGTCATATATTTAAGAACGGAGGTAGTAGGTTGTTTGGACAAACAGGTTTGGTTCCATAGCTCCTCATCGTGTAGCTTTCACCTTTCAAGAGTAATCGGTAAAAATGAATTGTCACTCCATAGGACATTGATGTTTGTTCACCTATATGGTATAGAATTTGGAGGAAGTGTTGGATCGGTTTACTTTGACTACACTATAACCTCAAGAGAATGTACATTTTGCCAAGCGTCATTGGTATGATCACTTTTACATGGATGTCATGTTGATGATATAATCTATGGGTTGTGTTTAGTCAAGATTAGATACAAGGAGATAATGTTACCACGTTTGCATGTTTTGAGTGCAATAAGGTTTATGAGATAATGATATAATTCTTGGGTTCGTGGAGGTGTGCCATTCATGGAGGAGATGGTAGCATGGTGCATAAATATCTAGACAAGTATTCAACAAATCTTCCCTAAGAATCAATATTTTGTGTTGCTACAGTCTTCCCATCGATTGAGAATTCTTAGTGGACCTACTTGACATTCATGCTTAAATAAACCTTATTCACATATTTTGTAACGTTCTATAACAGACAATATAGAACGTTACAAAAGACAATAATTGAATAAAAATGCTCAAGAATAGACATTGCATTTCATATTTTCATTGCAGCACAGCTCAAAAATTATTCACACCAAAGATTGCAGAACTGCAATACAGTCATGTTATTCACACAATTAAATCACTATTAAATTATACATCTTTTCGTCATTCACAATGATTTACTCAATGGACAAAGTTACTGAATGCAATCTTTTAAAAAAATAAAACTCTAAATCCTGAAACTAAGTTAGGACTAACTGAATGGAAATTACACTTGATCATATAAAAAAACTCAATGTCACTTCTGCATTCAAATTGAATCCGCAGTAGTTACATTCAGTTTAAAGCTAGCTAGAGCATTGGATGCACCAGACTGTCATTGAAATTGAATCAACAGCCGTTTAAATTCACTTTAGACAATTTCAAAGGGAGGAAGGAGTGACCTACATACAAAAACATATTTGTTGGAGGTGGAAAGGCTCCGTCAGCTTGCCAGCACCTGATCCGATTGTATCGGATGAACGTGCCAGCGGGGCAAACCGCAGGAGCGGACCAAAAGAACTCCGTCCCGCATTCCTTCTTCACAGACATGCGGCAGTGCGCCACGACCATTGTAGCATTGTATAGTGCTTAACATAAACAATGATTGATGGAAAAACTGGATCTACAAAAAATAGGACGAAGGTTACAGCATGATGCCCCTACATGTGTGGTCCTATGTCAAATTAGGGTTGAGCAATGGATGCAATTAACAGCAAGGATATAATGATCTTCTCACACAAAGAAAGTATAAATTTCCTTTGCTTGCGTTGCTCCTCTCTCTGGAGCATTAGGTCAATCACGTCATGCGGATGAAGCCAAAGGCAGATAATAACCAAAGCAGAATTTTGAAACACAAGAAACAGCAAGCAACGACCAATGAAAGCAGATCCATGTTCAGGCAGCCTCGTGACCTTGTAGGCATGGAGCAGATCCATGGTCAGGCGATCTGCAAGCACTGTGTCCCTGACGAGGAGCCGGCCAGTGACGCCACCAACCAAGGATCATCCGCATGTACACCAACACGAAAGAATTGAATATTCAGAGTTTCAGACTCGATTGAAATGGGGGCACACATGTTGCACTAACCTGGAGCTCGGTGAGGGGGACGCACCTGTGAGGTTCCGTGGATAGGATTGGAGGGCACAAGATGGCGAGTTAGCGCGTACCGGATTGGAGGGCTGAATGTTTTCCGACGGGAGGCAGGCTCAAGGGACGAAGTGCTGCATTCGTCCGATTGGCGGGAGGGAGCCGTGGACGACAGCGGACGCAGGGAGGGGGACAGAGACCTGGACGTTGAGCGTTGGGAGGCCGGCCGGGTGAGGGCGCAGGGCGACAAACATCGGGAGAGGGCAGGGACGACGTCGGACGCAGCAGGGGTGGACCTTGAGCAAAATTTGAGTGAGGGCACACCTCAAAAGGACCTCTAGATCAACTAAATTAATGAGCTTTTATATGGTAAAATTTTGCCAATCAACTAGATTACAAGAACTTGAGTGAGGGTCTGTGACCTCACTGACCCTAACGTGGGTCCACCCTGGGATGCAGGGAGGGCGGCGGAAATTGTAACATCCTTGGTCTTTAGAGCTCAATGATGCACTAAAAGCATAATTAAAACAACAATTTGGAATGCACTTGTTTGGGTTTCAAAATTTGAATTTCAAAATTTGAAGTGCCAATTTGACACCCTGTTGTGATCTCAAATTTTTCTACTAAACTTGAAAACCTCCAAATGAAGCCATCACAAATGAAGCCTAGTTACTGTTTGGAATTTTTTCAAATTTTGTAGTTAAGCCCCTCAAAAACCTAGAAAACAGTTCAGAACACCTTTTCAAACCTAGCTTGTTTGAGCTCGAAATATTCGAAATTTCAGGTTCATCCCAGAAATAAAGTCGTGTCCCATCTTCCAAACTCCAACTTTTGTTTTTGCACATTTGAATGTTCAATTCAAATTTTTGGAGAAAATCTACAGTGAACTAAGGAGCTCCACGGGCACCCGACAGCTCGCCCTGGCGCGCTCTGCCCTGGCCGCAGACCGGCCGCCACGTGGCCGGCGAGCCGCGGTGGCCTCGCCTGGCTTGCCAAGCCACGGCAGCCGTGTCCCTGGTCCTCGCGCATGCGCCTGACGCCCCGTCCGGTCTTTTCCCGCGATGCCCGCCCCTGAGCAGCCTCGCGCCGTGCGGAACGCCATGATGGCGAGCAGAGCACCGCCATTGGCGGCGACCGCGCACGCCGAGCAGGGCTCCCCGCGGCCCGGATTCGCGCTCGCTACGTGCCAGCGGCGCATCTCCCTTCGCGCACGCCAAATCCCCGACCGCCAACCCCTTCGCGCGCCCTGCCCGAGCTCGCAGGTGCACTCATGGCAGTCTGCGCGCCCAAACCACGCGCACGCGCGCCCGATCCGTCCCCCGGCCGCGCCAAGCCCTCCTCCACCTCCTCTGGCCTCTCCTCTATCTTCTCTATGGATAGGGAAACCCCTCGTGCGCCGTGCGACCCCAAACCCCCTCGCCGGAGCCACCATTGCCATTACCGAGCCGAGCTCGACGTCAACGGCCCGCACCAAGCAACCACTGCGTTTCCCAACCACTAGGGCACCTTCGCCTCACCTCCCTGATACTCGACGACCACTACCCCCACCTCGAGCCTCTCTCTCCTCGCCGGATTTGGAGCTGCGACGGCCGTGCCGCCACTGCTTCCGTCGTCGGCCACCTCCGAGCCTCCTCCGGCCTCCCAACCGCCACCAATCGAGTCGAGGTGAGCTGCTCGTCATTTCCCCCCACCTCTCCGACCTCATCCCACCGCCGTTTGACGGGTGCAACGACGCCGACGAGCCCAAGGGCATATCTTCATCTTCTTCCTTTTCGCAGGGTACCCAGTGAAAGAAACCAGGGGCCTGCTTGCGAGTTTTCAAAAGATTCAAGGGTCGCGGCATAAAAAGATTCTTAAGGTCTAGTTCAATTTCATGAAATCTTCTAAAATCCATTAAAAATCATAGAAAATCAGGAAAATACAAATAAATACTTCCTGTACTCGTGAGATTCTAAACTTCAATCCCATGTATGCATGTATAGGCTTTTGATGAACGGATTTTGAATTAAAATTCAAACTCCGTTTTTAGATTTTTGTGCACCAATTCAAATCCACTGATCCACTGGGGCTCAACTTTGGATATGTTGTTTCTATGGCTTGTGTTAGCTTAGTGTCCAAAGGGGACCTTAAAATATGCCTTGTAGCACCTGCTATGATTTATTAAGTGTTTCCTGCTCCAGTTCAGTTTTAGCTTTGTTAAAAATAAATCCTGCAGCCAAAAATCATCACCTTTCGTCAGAGGCTTACAAACTTGATAGAACATGCTATAAAAATGTCAAACTTAATTTTTAAATCTTTTTAGGCTACCAATTAAATAGATATATGTTTTCGGGTTAATATTTATTTAGAACTGTTTTAGTAGAATTTTTGGCTACCACTTGGCCAAGGCACTTATTTTCATCATGACTATCTCTGGTAGTGTGGGTGTAGAGTCCTGAAGGACTAAACAACCCTGGCGGCCCATCCTATGGGCCGGCCCATGAACAAGACTTGACGCACAAGACAAGGATTAGTCCTAGTCAGTTTGGATATACTATATTTGGGAATTAGAGATAAACTTGTAAAAGTCTCCTAGTCCTATGCGGTTCCTATGTAACCCTGCCCTCCGGACTATATAAGGGGAGGCAGGGATCCCTTCAAAACAATATCATCAATACAAGAAACACCATACAGGACGTAGGGTATTGCTCTCTAGCGACCCGAACCTGTCTAAAACCGTCTCTTGTCACCTTCGACTCTAGATTCTCGACGACTTCTCCCTAAACCCTTCTCTCGGGGCACCCCCTCGAGAACCCAGTCAGCATAAATCGCCGACACTTTGGCGCCGTCCGTGGGATCTACTCGTCGAGTCTTCAGTAAAGAGTCGATGGCCTCCTTTAGCGCCTCCATCGTCACCGAGTTCGAGGCAGGCGCCTCCTTCATCTTCGGCTCCTGGCTTTGCACCGCAAACCAGGAAGGCGAGCTTCAACACCAACTGCGCGACGAGGCGGCTGTACCAGCTCCGCCACGCACGCAAACCACTCCGCGAGGATCTCGGAAAATCCCAAATTCCGACACGATCCCTGGATCGTATCCTACCCGGAGGAGTACATGGCGCCCGAAGCAGATTCAATCCCGGGCCGACCACGTCAACTCAACCCCTATCAAGGGGCAAGATCAAGCCACGTGTCCACGACTCCCCGGCGGATTGCGGATCACTTCCGAGTCCCGCCAGGGTTCAACGATCAGGACCGTGACAGCAACCCCGCGAGCACCCAGGAACCCTGGCTCCAACCCCCGCGGGACGAAGACTTCACCACGTGGGTCGCGCGCATCCCAGTTTCCCTTCGGGTTAACAAACTCAGCCGCGGTCCACCAGAAGCACCTGAAGAAGAAGGTTCTCCAATCTCGCGGAGCAACCTCGGATCTTGTCATGACCACAACTCCCTCGGGGGTTATCGTTCATTGGCCCGACATGGATCCCGAGGTGGCTCTCTTTGAAGCAAACGTACCTTCTACGGTACGGGACATCCTACCTCTGCTTCCTTTCCAAGAAGGCAGAGAGCTCCCTGTTACCACGAGTAACAGAAGAACCGGGCCTAGCAACCCCGATCGCCAGTCCTGCGTGATCCTCAATGATCACAACGATGAAGAAGTTGTCTCCGACGACGCCCCAACAGAGGAAGGAGAAACCGATGCGGATCGGGAACTCCGTATCGAGCGCAACCGCAACCGCGCCCTCCGACGTCGCTTCATCAAGAAGAAAAATCTCAACTCTGAGTTCGACAAGCAAGACATCTTCAACTCCCCTGTGGCCAACATCTTGTTCGGGGTCAGCGTCTTCGAGGGGTTCCAAACTACCCCTGAGATCAACCTCGCCAAAGCCCGCCTAGAAGCCGCAGCGGTCATGGTTGATCGCCTGGACGGAGGCCGCTGCGCCTCCAAAAGCAAGAGTTCTTCGCGCCACCAAGCACCGTCCGCCAGGCGCCAGAGCAGCCACTACGGCAGCTCTGCAGGACAAACGAAGGACAAGAACAGACCTCGCGAAGAACCCCCCCGTCCTCGCGAGGAACCTCCTAGGTCCCAGCGTCGCGAAGAACCCCGTCCAGCCCGCTCTCACGTCACGCCGAACGACGCCCGCAACGACATCATCCGGATCCGAGAGGGGAGAGCTACCTCCCACGTTGCGGATTCTGCAGGAAGATGCGACGTCCCCAACCCCGATGCTCTGCCATGTTACACACGCGCCATCCGCGTCAGGTCCTTCCCGTGGAAGTTCAAGCCGCCAGGCATCGCCAACTTCGACGGGAAGCAAGATCCGAACAACTGGCTGCGCAGATACTCTTCTGCAATTGAAGCATCAGGGGGCGATGACATCTCTAAGATGCTCTACTTCCCAGTTGCGATGGAGCAGGGTCCTCTCACCTGGCTCGAGTCCCTCCATCCAGACTCCATCGACAGCTGGCACGCGCTGAAGAAGGCTTTCGTCTCCAACTACCAGGGTTCTTTTGAGCGCCCTGGCAGCAAGTATGAACTCCGCGCGTGCAAACAGAAGCCAGACGAGTCCCTGCGCGACTACAACAGGCGATTCTTCGCCATCAAGGCATCCTGCGTTCCCATCCCCGACTCAGAAGTCATCGACTACTTTCAAGAAGGGATGACCGATCGCACCCTCTTCCGTGACTTCGGTCACAACCGTCCTCGCGACCTCGAGGAATTTCGCGCACTGGTGTCCAATTGGATGGACACCGATGATCAAGAACGGGAGCGCTACGGTAAGAGACCCAACAACCCTGGTCGCAAGAACCAGGAAGACAACAGGGATCAGCCGCGCGACTCCTTCCAGCGTAACGGCAACAACCCACGGAAGCGACCACACAACACGGTCGCAACCGTCCAGACCGTCCGCTCCGCCAAATCCGCGCAGCAACGAAGAGAAGAATTCAACAAACTTCTCAAGAAGCGCTGCCCTTACCACCCTGACAGCAAGCACACCATGGGCGAGTGCGTGCTCCTCCGGGAGACGTTCAGCACCCCCAACAAGAAGCAGAAGTCGGCTGGCGACGGAGACGACGGACACAACAAGGGAGACAGCGGTTTCCCAGACATCACCAACACTGTCAACGTCATCTTCGGAGGCATGGCAGTCAGCGACGCCTCGCGCAACCGCAAGAATGCAAGGCGCGAGGCCTACGCAGCAGAACCAGCGGTGGTTACACCGCTACGGTGGTCTGACACCACCATCACCTGGTCCCGAGAAGATCAATGGGCCGAGATCACCTCTCCTGGACGATATCCCCTTGTCCTCGAGACCGTGGTAGCAAACAGCAGGCTCACCAAGGTCCTGATCGACGGAGGCAGTGGGCTCAACCTCATCTTCGCCAAGACGCTGAAGTCCATGGGCCTCGACACGAGCATGCTGCAGCCGGCGGATACTCCTTTCTACGGCATCGTACCTGGGAAGGCCGCCATCCCCCTCGGGCAAATCACCTTGCCCGTCACGTACGGTACGTCATCCAATTACCGTACAGAATTCATTAAATTCGAAGTTGCAGACTTCGAAACTTCCTACCATGCCATCCTCGGGCGACCAGCATTGGCCAAGTTCATGGCCATCCCCCACTACACCTACCTGGTACTAAAGATGCCAGGGCCTCACGGTGTTCTTTCCCTTCGCGGTAATATCAAGCGCTCCTACCTCTGCGACAAAGAGGCAGTGGAGTATGCCGTCAGAGCCGCATCCACCATAGATCGCCAAGAACTCCAACCCTTGGCTGCAGCCGTCGTTGCAGAAGACGATGATGTCCCGACGCAGAAGAAGACACGGGCTATCAAGCCTGTGGAGAAGGTCGCAACAAAGACGATCGATCTCCAAACAGGAGATCCATCGAAGACAGCAGTGATCGGCTCTACCCTCACTCCTGCATAGGAAAGCGCGCTCGTCGACGTCCTGCGAGCCCAGGCGGACATCTTTGCTACAAAGCCCTCCGACATGCCTGGAGTCCCCAGAGAGTTGATCGAGCACAAGCTAGACCTCAACGAGAGCGCAAAGCCCAAAAAGCAGCGCCTCCGAAGATTCGCCACAGAGCGTCGGGAAGCCATCAAGAAAGAGCTAGCTAAGTTATTAGCAGCCGGCTTCATTAAAGAAGTCTTCTACCCGGATTGGTTAGCCAATCCGGTTCTTGTAAGAAAAAAGAATTCAAATGAATGGAGAATGTGTGTTGATTATACCGATCTCAACAAACACTGCAAGAAGGATCCCTTTGGGCTTCCTCGCATCGACCAAGTCATCGACAGCACCGCCGGGTGCATCCTACTCTGTTTCCTCGATTGTTACTCAGGATATCATCAGATATCGCTGAAGGAAGAGGATCAGATTAAAACTTCGTTCATCACGCCATATGGTGCATATTGTTATACAACTATGCCTTTTGGCTTGAAAAATGCAGGTGCCACATATCAGCGGGCGATACAGGGTTGTCTCCAAGACCAACTTCACCGAAATGTTGAAGCCTATGTTGACGATGTGGTAGTCAAGACAAGAAACCCCGAGGATCTCATCGCTGACCTCACCGAGACGTTCGATAACTTACGCAAGTGGCGATGGAAGCTTAATCCCACCAAGTGCGTTTTCGGCGTTCCATCTGGAAAACTCCTTGGGTTCATCATCAGCGAACGCGGCATTGAGGCTAATCCAGAGAAGATAGCAACTATCATGAACATGGAGCCACCGCGCACCGTCAAGGATGTCATGAAGCTCACAGGCTGCATGGCTGCACTCAACCGCTTTATCTCTAAACTGGGGGAACGCGGGACTGAGTTCTTCAAACTGCTCAAGAAGCAAGATAGATTTCAGTGGTCTCAGGAAGCTCAAGCCGCCTTCGACAAGCTCAAGCTGTTCCTGACTACACCACCTGTGCTCACTGCACCGCTCCCGGGCGAAGACCTCTTGCTCTACATCTCAGCAACCACTAATGTCGTCAGCGCCGCCATTGTTGTTGAACGCGACGAGGAAGGCCATCTTCAGAAGATTCAACGGCCTGTGTACTTCGTGAGCGAAGTCCTCTCGGATTCCAAATCCAGGTACCCTCAAGTTCAAAAAATTCTATATGCTGTCTTAATGACATCCAGAAAATTGCGGCATTACTTCGATACCTACAAGATCATCGTGGTTACTGGTTATCCTGTTGGCGAGATTCTCCATAATCAAGACGCTACAGGGCATATCGCCAAGTGGGCTGTTGAGCTCGGAACATACAGCATCGAGTTCCGTTCTCGCACGGCCATGAAGTCTCAAGTCCTTACTGATTTCATATCGGAATGGACCGAGCACAATCTCCCAGTCGCCACTACCAAGCCCGAGCATTGGATCATGTATTTCGACGGGTCACTCAAGCTGGAAGGCGGAGGCGCTGGAGTTCTGTTGATCTCACCTCGAGGGGATCAACTCAAGTATGTTCTGCAGATTCAGTTCGCTGTCACCAACAACGCTGCAGAATACGAAGCACTTCTTCACGGCATGAAGATGGCCATCACCCTCAGTATCAAGCGTCTGCTGGTATATGGGGACTCAATGTTGGTCATCAAACAAGTCAATAAGGACTGGAATCGAAACCATGAAGACATGGATGCATACTGTGAAGAAGTTCGGAAATTGGAAAAACACTTCCTCGGCATTGAATTTCATCATGTCGAGCGAGATTACAACGTCGCTGCAGACGTCCTATCAAAGCTGGGTTCTTCCAGAGCAGAGGTGCCTAGTGGGGTGTTCGTCAATGAACTCTCCAAGCCGTCGATCTCTGCAGTGGTAACTTCTGATGATACAACTTCAGCTTCCGAGGTTATGCCCATCGACGCCGTTTGGAGCGCTCGGATTATAGACTACATCTTGCATAACAAACTTCCTGCCGAGAAGGCAGAAGCTCAGCAAATTGTCCGCCGTAGCAAGTCCTATGTTATAATCGGTGATACACTGTACCGACGTGGTGCACGCTCTGGCGCATTGATGAAATGTATCTCACAGCAAGAAGGAGTCAACATCCTGGAGGAAATTCATGCAAGAGAATGTGGCAATCATGCAGCTTCCCGCACCATCGTAGGCAAAGCCTTCCGTGCCGGGTTCTACTGGCCTACAGCTCTACATGATGCTGAGGAAATTGTTCGTCACTGCAAGGGTTGCCAATATTTCGCTCATCACTCACATCAGCCTGCTCACAAGATCAAACTGATACCTCCGTCATGGCCATTTGCATGTTGGGGTCTTGATATGATTGGGAAACTACCCAGGGCGCCTGGTGGATTCGAATACTGTTTCGTCGCAATTGACAAATTCACAAAGTGGATAGAAGTCTTTCCGGTTGTCAAACCAACCTCTGAGAAAGCAGTCCAATTTCTCCAGGAATTGATCCTTCGCTTCGGGATACCACACCAAATCATCACAGATTTGGGTACCACCTTCACAGGCAACAAGTTCTGGGACTACTGTGAAGATCGTAGCATCGAGGTATCCTATGCCTCGGTTGCTCATCCTCGTGCCAACGGACAAGTCGAAAGGGCCAATGGCATGCTCCTTGATGGACTTAAAGCTCGCATGGAAAGAACCCTGAAGAAAGCAGAAGGCCGGTGGCTGAAAGAACTCTTTCCAGTTGTCTGGGGCCTACGATCTCAACCCAGTAAAGCTATAGGGCAATCTCCCTTCTTCCTGGTGTATGGATCAGAGGCCGTTCTACCTGTTGATGTCATGCACGGCGCTCCTCGTGTCGAGGAGTTCCAAGAAGCCATGGCGGATGAACAACGGATGCTGGAAGTCGATACGGCTGAAGAAGCGCGACTGGCAGCCTTGTTACACAATGTTGCATATCTTCAGGGAATCCGCAGATTCCATGACAAAAATGTGAAGACAAGATCATTCCAAATTGGAGACTTGGTGCTACGCCGAATCCAGAATACAGCCGGTCACTCCAAGCTTACTTCACCTTGGGATGGTCCATTCATTGTTTCCAAGGTACTCAAACCAGGCACCTACAGACTTCAAACAGAAGACGGTGTGGAATTACCAAATCCTTGGAATATAGAACACCTACGCAAATTCTACGCGTAGCTCCTTTACTTCGGCAGTGCTTCGGCACCACAGGAACCCATCGCTCCAGCATCCAGGGTTCTTCTGTAAACATTGCTCCGGCAATATATGAACTAATTGCTTCGGCATTACATGTTCTCTTGTACCGTTGTTCCGGCAACGAGATATATCTCAAAAAAAAAGCTCCCTTTACTGGGTTGTTTATTTGTCTTCGTGACATTATCTAAAACTTTCGTGTTCTTTTTAGACTTGGAAAGTTTCTTTTATGTAAATTCGGAGCCTATAACTAAGGTCTATCCGGGTTCTTTCGAGGCCGAGAACGGATCTGTTCCTCCTATTACACTACTCTGAGATAATTTCCAGCTCAACGCTGCCGCTCCGTGGGTCTTCCTGGGTTCTTGCTTCGGCAAACCATATACAGATAGTTCCCAAGTATCCTCCCAGGGTACATGTTATTAGATAGCTTATGCTATAAGAAATCTCCCTGGGTTCCTTCGGGTCCTTAACAGGGTTGTTTTTCACAAGTTAAAATCTACGCAACGTATATTTTGACTAAGTCCTGGTTATCAACACAGAGACAACCCAGAAATTCATAGAAATTCTTGGTTTTTCATAACATGGCACTAAATATATTACATTGCATGAAACTTATATTACAATAATATTTGTTTATATTTACAGCCTAAGGCTCTGAGCAATTGCTTCTGCAACTGGCTCGGCCTCTTGCTTCAGGTCCCTGAAGGCAGACTCAGTACAGTTTGGCTCTGCGCCTTCAACTAATTTGCCTATGTCTACCTCCGGGTACCTGGACTTCACTATGGCAAGGACATGCACAAGACAAGCTTTCGAAGATCTCTTGATGTACGCCTTCAGTTGTCTTGGCATGGCCTTCAGGCGCTCCAGGAATGTTTGCGGTGCTGCAGGGTCTTCTGGGACCAAGGCTTTCACCACCGGGTTCGCTGCCTTCTCTAGCAGCGAGATCCGGTTCAAGGCTTCCGCCAGGTCGTCGTCAGACTTCTTCATCAACCGCAATGACTCTTCGAGCTCTGACATCCTCCTGGCCGTCTGTTCGAGCTTCTCGTCCAGCACCTTCTTGTCTGCAAGATGCTTCTTTGCCTGGACGAGATCATTGGCAAGCTGACTCTTCTCGGCGCAAGCATCATCCAAGTCTTTGGCAAGTTTTTGCTGCTGCTTGAGGACTTGGATTAGCTGCGCGTCAGCATCCTTGCGTTGCTTGACCGCCACTCTGAGTTCTTCTTGGAGGCTTTCATGCTCCGCAGAGAGGGTCTTCAACGCTTCTTCGTAGCGGTTGGCCACGTTGGACCAATCCGTCATCTTGCTCTGGGCTGTTGCTAGCTGCTGTTGTACCCCTGAGAACACAAGACAATGGCAGAGTTGATATTCAACAAAGGCAGTGGAAAAGTTGTTACAATTTCGGTAGCGGCAGAGTACCTTTGAGCTCTGTTTTCGTCGTTGCAAGCTTCTTTTTCATGTCCTCCTTCTCTGCGGCCAATTCCTTGGTCCGCAGGTGCAAGGTGCGGATCATGTCGGCGTCTTCCGCCTCCTGGAGTTTCCGATCTTCGCGCTCACGCTCCAGCTCCTTTTGGAGACGGTCCGCCTTGGCGTGCATCAAGGATATGTTGTGGAGGTACTCGGTCTTCTTCCTTGATGCCTCGCCAACAGCCTACAATAGAGTTGTTATAATAAATGCTTCATCAATACTACAAGACCAGGGTTGTTTTACTAACCTTGAAGTAGGCTACTGCCCTCTCGGCGTGGTAAAGTCCCCTGTCGATGTGGTGCTCATCCTCCTCCGCGTCCAATATGTACTCGAAGGTCTGCGGGTTCGGATTGAGCATTGGGTCGAAGCTCCCGATGCGGAAGCTCCCACCCTCTTCTTCAGCTCCGGTACTCTTGGGTACCCTGGGGATTTCTTCAATTACCTGCTCTTGGGTTGATGTTTCTGCTTGTTTCCCCCTCGAGCACTCTGCCTCCGCCCCGGCTTGGGTTGTTTCTGTGACGCTCGGGGGCTGCGCAGAGGACTGGTCACGGCGCTCTTGCTCGGATTCCTCCATCACCGCCTGCGAGACCAGTTGTTCGATACCCGCCAGCACCTCGGCAATTGTTTCCTCGACTTGGACTTCTTCTAGTTCTGGCGGGTCTGATGGTGGAGCTGCTTGAACCTCCGGCAGGGTTGTTTCTGGAACAACCCTGGGTTCTTCGGGCACTGCGGCCTCTGGCTGTACAGCTATGTGGTCAACCAAGGATTCTACCCTGGTTGTTGCTGAAGTTTCTTCAACTCTAGAATAATAATGTTTGTTAGTCCCGACAGTATATTACAACGGTAAATTCAACACTACCTAACGAAGTACTTACATGGTGGAGGGTCGCATGGGGATCTCTGGCTCCCCCAAGGTGAATTCTTCCTCCACCTCCTGCTCCGCTGCCGAAGGTCCTGCTGGACAGGGTTCTTCGATAATTGACGTTGTCCTTTCAAACGGCGCGGAGACAGGGTTGAAGATCTCGTGCAGGATCTCTTCATCGGATAATGCTCGCCGAGCAGAGCTGCTTTGCTGCGGCATGCCGGTTCCAATTTCTCCGATAGATATCCCCACTGAAGATGTTGTCCTGGGTTGTGGGGATACCTTTGCCCTCTCCTCTAGGATTGTTCTGGCTCGGGGCTTGGGCAAGGTGCGTGCTCTCTTGGGCACTGGTGCTTGTGCTTCTGATGGCGCCGGTCTCTTGGACCTTTCTCCTCCCCTGGAGGTTGCTCCTGACTTGGATTGGGATTCTTCAGGGTCCTGTGGTTCAAGTTTAACCATTGGCTCATCAGGGTCTTCAATTGCAGTTGGCTTGCTTGGGCGACCTTGATCTCTTACCTTTGGATCTACACACCGAGCTAACAGAGCAGCTTCTTCGGTGTTGGTCGGGTCCAGGGGTGGCAAACTCACATAGAGTGCGCGCCGGGCTTCATACTGTGATGATCAAGACATTAGTTCACAATATATTTTCAACAATGCAGAAATGTATTCAGATACGGATTTTACCTCAGGTGTCATGGTTATTGCAGAAACTTCCATTATTTCAGGAAATTGTTCATCATTGATCACCAGGAACTTCTTCAAGAGTTGATTCACTCTCTTCTCCGATATGTTCCCGGTGGCATTCCTTGAGGGGTCTGCTTCCCCAGAGTACAAGTACCCTGGGTTACAGCGTTGTTTGCACGGCTGGATCCTTCTCTGCAGGAATGACTTATATACCATGGCTCCTGTTAGGCCTTGTGCCTTTAGATCTCTGATCATGTTGAGCAGCTCAGGGATTTGCATGGCCTGGTTGATTCCAACTGTCTCGCTCCAAAATGGCTTCATCACTGGAGGATTTTCTGAGCGGCTCTGCAGCTGTGGCTGGTGGTTCCATGCGTAGAACCACTCCTTCTGCCAGTCCTTGAGGCTTTCCTTAGTAGTGTAATCCAAATACACCGGCCTCATGTCCTGGCGGAACTGGATCACAACTTTGCCTACCACTTGCAGTGGCCCGCTGGAGGTCTTTACCCTAAACAGATGGCGGAAAAGGGTAAAATGGGGATCTATCCCTAGGAATGCTTCGCACAAATGGATGTAAATGGACAGATTCAGAATGGAGTTGGGATTCAGGTGACACAGTTCGATCCCATAAAATTGAAGCACACGGCGGAAAAAATCACAAGTGGGCATGCCAAACCCAACCTCATAGAAGGCTTTCCATACCGTGATTTCTTCGGTTTCCTCGGTGGGGTATTCGTGCCCGTGTGCGCTTCTCCATTGACTGATTTCTTGCGCTGGCAAGAATCCATCTGCCTCTAGGGCCTTGATGTGTTTCTCCTTCAGAATACTGGTTGGCCAGTCGCTGATTGGATCTTCAATGATTGGCATTTCCCCCGCGGATACTGTCTCCTCGGTCGTAACGACCTGCTTCATCGCCTCTGCCTTCCTCTTCGAACCCTTGCCTCGGCTGGATCCTTCACCACCGGCCATTGGGATCTCTTGTGATTTGGTGTGGATTGGATCTAAGATTGGGGGAAGCTGTGGATGCTTGTGCGCGGTCTCTGGATTGCGCGAACTGCAGCTGTCGCAAACCCTAGATCTGTTTTGCGAAAGCGTACGGATACAAAGGGTCACGAGCAGTTTATATGGGCTTTTCGAAGCGTTATTTCGGTAATTTTCACTTTTGGTCCTTTCTTGATCCTATATTTGAATTCGTTCAAATTTAGGCTCGGGGGCTGTGGACATATTTTCAGGAAATATTTTTCTGAGACTTTTCGGCTTCAATTGATAAATTTATAAGGAATTCTAAAAGAATACGGGCTTCTTCGGAAATTGATTCTCTTTTGGTTCGGACTTCGAAAGAGCCTCGAATTTCTTCTTCAAAGATAAACGAGGCTCGGGGGCTGCCCAATTGGGCGCACCTAATCGGTGCGCACCAATCCGAACTTCGAGAAGATTTATGAGCACATCATTACCTATTGAACAGCATGGTTGCAACTTCCAAGCTCAAAGAACCCTGGCGGATTTCAAAAGAACTCTGGAGGACCTCAAAGAACTCTGTACTTTCAACGAGGCTGTTCTTCAGGAGATAAGGTGCTCGGGGGCTTGTGGGTGTAGAGTCCTGAAGGACTAAACAACCCTGGCGGCCCATCCTATGGGCCGGCCCATGAACAAGACTTGACGCACAAGACAAGGATTAGTCCTAGTCGGTTTGGATATACTATATTTGGGAATTAGAGATAAACTTGTAAAAGTCTCCTAGTCCTATACGGTTCCTATGTAACCCTGCCCTCTGGACTATATAAGGGGAGGCAGGGATCCCTTCAAAACAATATCATCAATACAAGAAACACCATACAGGACGTAGGGTATTTCTCTCTGGCGACCCGAACCTGTCTAAAACCGTCTCTTGTCACCTTCGACTCTAGATTCTCGACGACTTCTCCCTAAACCCTTCTCTCGGGGCACCCCCTCGAGAACCCAGTCCACATAAATCGCCGACAGGTAGAAATATCCACTGTATTGGATGTGTTTTTGAATTTATATGCTTTAATTTTAAATCTAGGGGCAGTAACTTGTTCTATTTTTAATAAATTCTGTATAACTCGGTTTTAGCTAAATTTTGGTGTGAGCTTAGTTCTTATACACCAGTAGCTTTCATAAAGTTTGTGGATTAAAAGGATGAACAGAACCAGAGAAACAAAAATGAGAAGAAAACTAAAGAAAAATCGGTTTTAATAAAAAGAGGTAAATCACTTGTGTGTTAAGCAAATTAAAAGTGGCTATTAACTAACTCTTTTCAAATTTCAGAACGTAGTACTTGTTTAAGAGAGGCAATTTTAATTTATATTAGATATGTACACAAACACCATCATGAAAGCATAAAGCTTTGCACCACACACGTTGTTTATGGTATAAAGAAAAGAGAAGTTCATTAAAGTGTCTAGGTGAATATGGCCTTAGTGCCGTAATCTTTAAATCATGAAATGGGAAGCAACACTTAACTTATGCATCTCATGTAGAAGGCGCTCTCGCTGACGGCATCTACGACCTCGTCCCCATCAACGACGACGGAGCTCCAGACGGTGGTGCCAACGTCATCGTGACTGAACCGGAGGTTGACGCCAGCCCAGCCCAAGAAGGCAAGACCCGGAGCATAACCTAACTTTTAAATTGTGCAACTATAAATTATTTATGTCTGCGCATTTACGTTTCAAGGAGTTGTTTGAATACCCTAGTTGCATAATTCTAGTACCTATGACTTGAAATACTAGTATGATAAGGTCGATAGTGCAATGCTTTAGGACCGTTACAAGTCGAGTGATTTCCTGTCACTCGCGAGATATAGGAGTTGCTTGTCTTTACTTATGTTGGAATCATAAGGATGGACGGGCGGGCTGGTATGTGTAGTTCTCCCGTCCGTATATGCTAAATGGATTAAGGTCGAAACGTGTGGTTCTGTGTGTTAAGTTTTTGAACGTACCACGCGCATGCCGACCTATAGGAACCGGTAAGCCCGGTACCCGATTGATACAGCTAGGACCGATAGCCCTCTTTCCTTGGAAATGTATTTTTCCCTTGCTGTACACAAGTGGGTACATGTGTGAGATCGCCCGGCTGAGTCCGCGAGTATCCGATAACCTTGTATCCTAAGGGAGTGGGAGTTGGTTTCGAATTGTGGATTGAGGGGAAAGGTTGGATACATGTTTGTGCCTTTTGAGGGCAAGAAATATCCGTGTGTGTTGGGTTTTCCTGGCCAGGTAGTGAAATTCGGTTCGAACTGTCCGCTTCTCGCGGTTAATGAGACTGCTTGACCGCTGTGCTACATTGAGTAATAAGTGGAATGTTGAGAATGATGAACTTGTTGTATGTATTAAATTGTAATGTACCACTTGTATGCTTAGAAAGGTTGCTCATCTAGAATGGTTAACACTACTAGAACTTGATGCTAAAATAATGAAAGTAAGGATCCACTCTTAGACGCTTTCTGGCAAACAAACCCACCAGCCAAAAGCCTCTCATTCTAGGAGTCGGTGATGTAGTTTTCACCCGACGGGCAAGCCTTGCTGAGTATTAGTATACTCAGCCTTGCTTGTGGCTTTTATTTCAGGTATGGATGTTGCAGAGACCATTACTAGTGTCACTTGGCCTACCCAGGTTCCTCCTGGCTGGCACATCGAGTGGGTTCCGTCCTGGTCCGAGGATCGTGAGGAGTAGCACCATGGACGGCTTCATTCGGGTGTTGCTATGTATCATCATTAGTTTATTTTTCCGCTGCTAAAACTCTCAACTGTTATTTTTAAAAATTCAGACTTGGCTTGTAATAACTTTATGATACTATTTATTTTAAGTTGAACTTGTGGAATGATGTAATCTCTGGAACTCACCTTCGTGTGGGCGCATGTGTTGTTTCGATCGTGAAAGAATGTGGTTAATCGAGTATAAACCGTGTTAGATGAAGTTCCATCTGGTCGCACCATGGACGGAATAATTCCATCTTTACATACTTTATAAGTACTCTTGACTGAGAAAATCTCTTTCTTATCATAGTGCCAAGCAAAGCAACAAGCTTTTGTCTTCCTTCCTGGACACGTAGAGCTAGAATAATCTTGCTATCTTCTTCGTCCCAAATTTCCGTTATAAGAGATGAGCATGGTGATGTGATCACTGCTGGTCGTGGTAGGATCGACCATCTACTGGATTCTTTCCAAGCTGAAGTCATTGTTAGTCTGCAAGGCATCCGGCCGGGCTGTTATAAACATTGGGGCATAGTGAGTTTTTGTGGATGATCCAATATTGAAAAGTCTCCCCTTATGTATCATGAACTTGGTTGCTGTCGATTTGGTGTCGCGTGATTAATAAAAGGAAGAAGTCCATTTTTTGCCGTCGAACTATTACCGTGGTTTGATTTTGATTATTGGACTCCAAAACCAGGAATCTTTGGCCATCAAACTATCAATACCGAGCATAATTGGCCATCCAGCGGTTTCGATGAGTGGTTTCGGTGATGTGGACAGCCACGCGTCTATGGGGCCCACGAGTCAGCTCATTTTCTCTCTCCTCTCCCCTGCCCAGACGGATCTCCCCCCCTCCGGCCACACCGCTCGCAGCAAGTCGCCGGCCATCCTCCGCTCCTCGCCGCCAGCGGAGCAGGACAGCGACAGCAGCCTCCTGGCTCATCACGGCGGCTGCCACCTCGGTCGCCTTGCCGTCGCCGCAGCGGGCCGCCTCCGCAAGCAGCCACAGCACGGGCTCCGCGGCCGCCACGGAATCGAGACCGTCAGCAGCCGTGGCGTGGCCGAACCTTCCTCCGCGCCGCCGCTCGTGACCCCTAGCTGCTGCCATCGTCGTTGTACCCACCACCTACCTCGCTATCGAGAACAGAGAGAAGATGTTCGGAGAAGAGCACCTGCAAATTGATGAATAGAGAGAAGAGCATCTTCCTGATGGGGAGTGATCCGCCCTCTTTAAATTGATGATTTCCCCAATAGGATAAGCATTCAATCGTTAGAGGATTTTGAAGCTATCCATCTCTCCGTGGACGAACTTGGCGGCACGGAGCTCTGCATTGACGGTCATGCGCAGAAGGATGGCCACGACGCCTGGCATGCCTGCGTGAACGTGGCCGCATTGGACACCCCCTGGCCGCGTGGCCAGCTCATCTGCATGCTGTCCCACTCTCGCCAGCGCCCTGACCGCCCATCTAGACAGCTCGCCTGCATGCCTCCTGCCTGCGCGCCTCCACCGTCGGAGCGTCTGGCCTCCCTCGAGCTGCCACTCCCCCCGCCTCCAAAGAGCCTACCCATCACCGGAGTGCCACCCGCGCGCTGCACGTCTGCCATTGCCGCCAGAGCTAGCTGGTCTAGACAAGAAAGGGAAGAGATAAAATGAGCTGACTTGTGGGCCCCGTAGCCGTGTGGCTGTCCACGTCACTGAAACCACCTATCGAAACCGCCATATGGCCAATTATGCACGGTATTGATAGTTTGATGGCCAAAGATTCTTGGTTTTGGAATTCGATGGTCAAAAACAAACCGTGGTGATAGTTCAATGGCCAAAAATAGACTTCTTCCTTAATAAAATTGTGTTTCATCTAAAAAAAGAGAGATACAACATTAGAGCAAGTATAATAGTGGGCTGGAAGAAGGTTGAATGTTGAGGGGGGTGAGAGAGAAGAGGAGAAAGATGAGATGTGGGTTGTAAGCTTCAGCCCGCTCAAGCACAGGAACCAAGAAAAGTTGTGCAGGAGACATGTAGGCCACATAATTACAATGAAGAGCTAAACCACTGTATGGATGGGCTAAATGGTAAGCTGTAAAAAACTATTCAGCCAGCAGCGGGCTGTATTATTAGCCTTGCTCGGGTGCGTATAGATCACCAAAGTTTTCCAAAAAAACACCATTCATGCAACTTTTCTCTATTTTTCTTTTTTTCCTCAAATACGCAGGAGAGCTGTGTATATTTATATTAAAAGAGAGAGGAAAAAACCCATACAAACCACACCACCTCACTCCGGATCAAGCTGTGAGGGATAACACTAAACAAACTAGTTTGTGACCTTTATAAAAAATGCAGACGGGAGGGACCAGACCTAACACATGCCTACGCTCACCCTACCACCTAAGTTTGGCCAATGCTCAAGGAGGCCAGCCTCCGAGCATCAGCCATGCCCCATAGGTGTTCTTCATCTTTAAAGGCTCTAAGCAACACATCCATGCATGGACTGGCTCCTTCGAAGACACACAAGTTATGTAGTCACCAGTGAATTGAATCATTTTCGCTTGATCTTCTTCACTTTTTTCACACTCTTCCTCCACTATTCAGCAAATGAAGTGACCTCTTGTGAGGGTGTACACCTTTGTAAGCTAAGAGGAGAAAGAATCTTGAACCAGAATTCTTTTGCAAAAACACAGGTGGTAAGAATATGTTGGATTGTCTCTTCTTCTTGATCGCAGAGAGGGCAAAGGCTGGGATGCGACAGGTTTCTTTTGGCTAACCTGTATGCAGTCCAGCACCTATTCCTAACTGCTAATCAAAGGAAGATTTTGCATTTGGCTGGGGCCCATGATTTTCAAATGCGCCTCCACTTTTCTCTATTCATCATATTTCTCTCACTCACAAAACACGCTTCCTAGCACGACCTACAATGTTTTTCTGGATCTACAGAAAACACATTGTAGATCTTAGGTGTGTTTAGATTGAGGATCTACAAAATACACCAACTCGAGTTGGTGTGTTTTAGATTGGGGAAGATTCCCTGAAAAAATACTATAGACAAAAAATATTGTAGATGAATAGTGTTCTGTGAGTGGGAGCGATGGGATGAATAGGAAAAATTTAGATGAATAATTTTAGCCATGCATTGCCATGTTATCTTGAGGCGATATAACAGGTAACTCATACAATGGGTTATCTTGTATATTGTCTCATAATAAATGCATAATCCTTAAGTTATGCATAGAAAAAAGAAATATTGTGAGTTGCATGGCAACAATAACCCGTATAGTGGTGAGATTGTCGTCTCATAGTCCCAAATTTTAGCCTATGAGATGGTTGCCTCGCGATACAACCACCTTGTTCTCTCTCCTCTCTCTCTCTTTCCGCCACCTCATAAAAAATCCTACGTGAACTTGCATGAGACGACCTATAAGACCGCACCTATAGTGTGCAGAGAAGGGCGGCCATAAGCTGCTTGCGACCAACCTCATACATTAGGCCATCGACCTTAGAGAAAGTACATTGGTGTGGTCTAATAGGCGGTCTCATGCATTGTCATGTCGTCTTGAGATGACTTGAGGCGATATAATAGGTAACTCATACAATGGGTTGTCTTATGTGTTGTCTCATAATAAATGCGCAATCCTTAATTTATGCACATAAAAAAAATATTGTGAGTTGCATGGCAATAACAACTCATACAATGGTGAGAAAGTTGTCTCAAAGTTCTAAATTTTAGCCTATGAGGCGGTTGCCTCACGAAACAACCACCTGGTTCTCTCCTCCTTTTCTCTCCACCTCACCAAAAATCCTACGTGGACTTACATAAGACGACCTATGAGACCGCTAACCTTTAGCAATGTACTTGTCCTTAGGCCGACCCTAAGCAGCAAAAGCATGAGGTCCGGTCTGAAGCTAAAGACGCGACTAAAAAATCACGGAAGGTTGCACCTCTCGTGTGAACGACTGAATGGAAGAGAGACCCAAAAGATCAGGCATAGGAGGACTTTTTTATTTTAAAGCGGGGCTCACCTTTGAAGCAAGGTCGGTCGTATACACGAGGTGCCCGACCCCAAGCCAGCGTGGGACCTATCTCTAATATCTCTAATGGCGACTCGACCTCAAACACTAGTGATGTCCTTAGGCCTTGTCCAATGGGGAATCGATAAACAGTATCAAAACAGTACTAAAATAGTACATTAAGTTGGCACTCCTAGCCGTTTCTATTTCCTAAACAGTGAAGAGCTTGACGTGACCAGTTGTATATTTACAGCTACAGTTCGCCACATTAAGCTCTTCACTGTCAGGGAATATACGAGCTTCCAATGGGGAATCGTTGAACAGTATCAAAACAATACTAAAATAGTACATTAGGTTAGCTTTTTACTAACTCTTAGCTAGCTCCTAACAGTTTCTATTTCCTAAACTGTGAAGAGCTTGATGTGACCAGCTGTAGATCTACCGCTACAGTTCGTCACATCAAGCTCTTCACTGTCAAGGAATAGAAAATGCTATGAGCTAGCTTAGAGCTAGTAAAGATGTAACCCAGTATATTGTTTTGGTATGATTTTAACATTGTTCAACCATTAAACAATTTAATAGCTAGCTTATAGCTCTTATTGCACGAGGCCTAGAGGGGTTTGGGTCTGAAGGGAACCGACGGGCCTGAGTTTATGCTGTGTTCAGTTTCCAAAAGTACTTTTTACTTTTTATTCATCCTCCTCACATAACATGCATCTCTAAAATTTTTTTTCACCATTCCTATTCATCCCCCTCACATAACACGCATCACAGAAAAAAAAAAGTATTTTTCCTATCTTTATCTTTTGTGAAAGAAATCAATATGGCCAGAGTTAATGCGATGGGACGCCGCCCATAATAACGACGTCAATGCAGACCTACCGCACCCCACCCGCTCTATTTCCCCCTCTTCTCTCTCCATACACGCTCGCACCCTCTACAGTCTACCCTCAATCTCCATGGCTGGTTTCTTCGCCGGCTGGAGTTTTGTCACGCGCTGGCGACCGCTTGCTTGGATGGACGTACATGGAGCGGCCGGTGGGCGGATGGACGGAGGCGCAACCGGCGGGGACGGAGGCGCAACCGGCGGGGACGGAGGCGCGTCGTCGTCACAATCCGCGCCGCAGCATGCATGTTCCCGGAGATTGATGTATGACGAGGAATCTCGAACGTGGCCGTCAACAGATGGACTCGCTAATTTCGTTGGACAGTGGATGAATCTCTGCGGAGGATCTGTCGTGGTGCTCTTCCATCCATGGTACGGTTCTGATATGTCCTCTCTCAAGGTGAGCTGAGTTTTCGTCAAGTTTGTTTGCAAATAGCCAAATATTATATGGACGAGGCAACGGATTTTGTGACCCTGCTTGCTTGTATGTATATCTACGAGGGCTTCCGATCAGATCCGGATCCGGACGACTCCTCATCCCACAGCACAGCAGCCCTAGTTATTTTAGTGGATCTGAGCAACCTCCGCCGTGTTTTTCCATTAATAAAGGTGCTGTTTAGTTAGAACATTTGTAAAGTCAACCGATTACATCGGCAATCGATGGCGTTAAACTTGTTTGTTGCGCGCAAGTTGTTATCGCTTCACGTGTAATCAGATACCGCGCTATACAAATCTATGGTCACTCCCACCCAGAGGCGTAATCAGATTGCCCAGCTTTTTTTTCTCCAATCTCCACTAAGGCATGCATCTGGCAGCCCATGCATGCGGCCTGGGACAGCGCTGCATCTGGAGACCACGATGGTGCCGTCGAGCCGCTTCTGTGCTCTGTGGCAGCGGCGATGGTATTCCTAATGGTGCTTCCTTCAGATCCGCCGATTCCCATCGCATTTGTATTATTTTTGCTCTCAATTCATCGCACATCTGATGGTCATGGCGTTGATTAACTGGTGATTGGTTCTTTTTGCTTTCTGAAACAACAGACGACTCTGACTCATTAATAATCTACTATGTTGGGAAATCGTTCTTCCAGTTTTTTTTTGTGCGGTGTCGTTGCGAGGGGATTCTGGTTTCTGCAGCTTTGCTCTATAGTTGACCAGGCGTCCAGGCCCAGCATACTAATAATCCCTGGGATCTGATACCATTGTATACTTGAACCAAACAAAGCTCGTGTTGACTTGTTCTGCAACCATTCCCTCCGGTCTCCGGATGTGGTACCGTTAGACTTGCAGTGACAGAACCAAACACTGCCTAAATTTTAGCATAATCTCTAAGTCCCATCAGCTCGCAATGTCCACGGCAGTTACCAGTTTCCCCCTCACGCACCCTACTGCTATTGATGCCTGTCTGCGGTGGAGCTCGAATCACCACTGTGGTCTGTGATGTGAGCTTCAAAAGGCAGCAGAGCTAGCTAGCGCGCATCATGTGGCAGTGGTTGTGGGGTGGGACAGGCAATCCTTTTTGTATAATTCATTTAATAGCTGTTGGTTTTTTATGTTTATGGTATCTATCTAATGGTTGTTTTTGCAGATTCGATTGTGAATGGTGGGCACCATGTTGTTAGGCATATGAGTTGGTGCAAAAATTCCCTGCGCCAAGGAACTTATTGTGCAGACTCTGAGAGGCTCCAATGTGACAGCATTTGCAAACTGAGGAAGCAATGCAACATTGTTCTCTGAGCCGCACAAGCCAGAAAGCTTGTAATTCCAATTCGCTACTTAGCAACGAGTTGTACATGAACAACCAATAAAGGTTACGAACTGATTAGCCTTTTGTTTGATTTCCAGGTACCTGATAGTTTGTGTTCATGGAATGGAATGATGCTAATCATATTGAAATTCCACATGCCTTAAGACTGGAGAGACAGCAAATGAGGCCAGAACCTTACTGAATCACTTTGTACTTCTGAGGAAGCAAGAAGCTTTGGATCATGCACGGAAATGCCCCGCCAACAAGGTTCTCTGAATCACAGAAAGAGTCTTAACCAATCAAGTTTTTCTGAAACTCTTAGCTCGATCAGAAGATGGTCATGAACAGCAACTCAAGGTTAGGAACGAATATACTGATTTTGGTGTTACTGCCACGTTTCATTCATTCAGGACTTTCTGCAGAATCAACAAAAAGTTTCCATAGTTTTTCAATAATACTTATCTCTGTTTGGGTCTTTATTGAAGGGTATGTTTGGTGAGAACGAACTGATTAAAGGGATATATTGAACTTCAAAATATAGAGGTAAATTTAGTTGGGGCCAATACTTCAAATTCTGCAGCTACTCTATTTTCTACTTTTTTTCCCCTGAAAAAGGCTACATTGTGACTTGCTATTATTAACATCTTGTCCTTTTGTTTGCATCATTTAGTTTAACATCTATGCATCTTGACAGTCTCAGTGGAGCAAATGCGTTGATGGAAGATGGAGATTATATCTGCCCTAGTCCTCTTTGTACATTTCACTGGATCAGAGTGAAGACTAATCAGGATTTAAATGGCCTTGACCTAAAGGTACTTCCCACGATTTTTTGCATGTTCGTTCCGATTCTTTGTTACAAAAGCAAGAACTCCCTTATCGAAGAGAAGAGAAAACACAAAACCCAGGAATCCCTTCAATGGTTCTTTCTGATTCTTTCTTAATATGTGAATCTTGCTACACCCTTTTGAGGAGAACACGGCATAAAATATGTGGATATTTCAAAATGCCACTAGCTCTCTGTATGGCATTTAAGATCAGTGTCCCAGATCAATATAGTAGAGGTCTAATACTTTAATGGATGACAAATGTTAGAAATGTCATTTCTTAAAATCGTGCCATGTAACGAGCATCTGCTACAAGAAGTGGAAAAACACAAAATGACATAAGAGAATGAAGAAAGAAAGCACTCGTAATTTACAGACAGCCCACGTTGAAACCTATAGGTTGCTCTGGTCCATGATATTTGATGTCAGCCAGTACCTACTTAACACAACAGCCCTCTGTCCCCAATTGATTGTCGTTGAAGCTACAGAGAGAAATCCCCTATTAAGGACGTGTTTAGTTGAGGTTGGAAAAAATATCTTTTTTCTGAGATGCGTGTTATGTGAGGGAGATGAATAGGAAAAGGAAAAAGGGAATTTTTGGGGATGCGTGTTCTGTGAGGGGATGAATAGGAAGTAAAAAGTACTTTTAGGAACTAAACACCGCCTAATTGTCGCCCTGTATCAGTACATAGCTGCAGGCTGCAGCGCCTGGCTTATCCTATTTCTCTCGCCACGGCTTCACAACTACAGCTATTGCTTTATAGGGGTGTTTGACTCATTGACCAATTGCTTTAGGAACTGGATTTGTGTTCTGGCGACCATTAATAAGGGACCGAGGGAGGACATCCTTTTGAATTTTGAGGTGAAACCCCTGAGCCCTGTTCACGTTATGTCAGGCTTATGTGGTTTCCAAAATGGGGGTGATGTGGTGAAATTATTTCATGAATTGCATATTTAATAAAATGTATCGGTTTAACTAGTCCTAGGAATTAATTGAAACTGAAGCAAGAAACCATTGTGCTACCCTTTGACACCATTGCATGTTTAATAAAATGTATCGGTTTAACTAGTCCTCAAGGGATTCTTGGTGTGGAATAGCTTAAAGCTATCACCGAACTGTAACATTTAGAGGAGGCCTAGCAACGAAATTACAAAGGAGTGCCCCATAATTTTTGTTCTAGAAAACTAAATTACTACTTAGGCCTCCTCCAATTATAGGAGCTAAGCACTCTAAGGCCTCTCCAGTAGCCGCACCCTCGTTCCAGTTGGCAGCGGGAGAGACCGATGCAACGACGGGAGCAGGCACACCCTTGAGGAGAGAGAGAAGCAGTGTACCCTATTTTGGATTCGACCCCTGGATGAGAGAGAAGCATATGTGAGATGAAAAGACATCATGATGTGAGAGAAGAGGGGGAAAAGAAGTGCGGTTGAGGCATGCACCGTTGGAGGAGGAAGAGCCGGTTTCAAAAAAGAGAATCTTTCCTCTTTTCTAGCCATGCAACGCGTCCACGACTAGAGAAGGCCTAAGAGACAACTCCAATGATCTAGCTCTTAGCACATACTCCCTCTGTCCCTAAAAGCTTGTCGTTTTCGCTTCCTGATAAATAATTTTGACTAAATGTATAATAAAAACTATTAATTTTATGGTATATGATTAGTACCATTAGAAAGATATTTGAATCTAGGTTTTTAACAAATTTATTTGGAGACTATATATATAATAAAAACTATTGATATTTATGGTATATGATTAGTACCACTAGAAAGATATTTGAATCTAGGTTTTTAACAAATTTATTTGGAGATAAAAATGTTACACATATTTTTCTACAAATAAAGTCAAACATGTGACACGCACACCAACGATGACATTCTTTTGGGGACGGAGGGAGTAGCTCATAATACGAACGACCTCAACGTCATTCCCAAGTAATCTCGAAGTGCACGTATACGGCTATAGTTTGGTTAAGAGATACTTCGCCCTCTTCTATTGAAATATGAAAAAAAAAAGAAGAAATTGTAAGAGCTTAGCTAAAAAGTAACCCTTGGACTCTAGGCCAGTGTGCCTCACTCAGGGCCAACAGCCTGCCTAGCACAGGAAGTCAGGAACAATCACAGAGTTCCAAGCTTTTATTTATCTTTTCAACGCATCAGTTTTTATTTGCCTCGGAGCTGACTAAATATATATGATAACTTGTGACAGGCAGAGAAGCTGATTGGCAGCAGCAAGCACAGTGCAAGCGAAGAGTGCCATGTCTGACCGTAACGTAGGGAGCAACCCCAAGACCCCAAAGCATTAGTCATCGGAGGAGCGGTGCCGCCGGCGATTGCAGACGGTTGTGCGGCCTACGTCGTCTACGACCTTGTTGAAGTCATCCTTTTTGTGGTCACCGCTGCCGCTGGCCTCTTCTAAAGAAAAAAGGTCACCGCTGGCCTTAGCACCGCAGGGCTGGTGTGTGTGTGTATGAGACGTTACGCGACCTCGGCCCACTCAGTAGTTTTGTTTTATTTTCGAGGCTTGACGTGGTGGGCCGGCCGGCCCACTTTCAGATTGCATTAACGGTCAACTCCAATTCGAACATTTTTCCCAGCACTCCCAGCCCGTCTCTCGCCCCTTCCTTCTCCTGTCAGTCGTCGTGTCCTCACCAAATTAGATCGAAAACTCGGCTGGAGGCGGGCGAGGCGAGGCAGCGAGGGAACTCCGCCGGCGCGGCCAGGCCGGCAACAGGAGCTGCCGATCTACCCCTGTAGCCGGACAAATACCCCTCCCCGGCTCCGCTGCGGTACGTGGTGCTTCTCATCCCTGTGCTCTGGATTGTGGTCCCCGTGCGGCTGCGGGCCTGCGTGGTGCTTGCAGGGTGTTCGACGGTTTGTAGCTGTTTTTTCTCCGCGCGCTCGGCGTGACTTTGCATCGGCGTGGTCTGGCATGTCTCTGTGATAGCGTGAGACAGTTGACGTGCGTGTCCCCGGGCGCCCGCAGGGTGTTCGACAGTTTGCTGCAGCGGCTGTGGCCGCGCGCTTGGGAGCAGAGTCGTGGCAACTGGCAAGGTGCAAGGGGACACGTCTAGGGGTCTGAGCGAGTGCACGGTGGGTGGCTCCCCCCTGTGGTAGATTGAGCGAGTGCACGGTGGGTGGCTTCCCCTGTCGTAGATGATTTTGTGATTTTGAAAGGATTTGGTTGCCGCACGTCTCCCTCTCCATGGGCTCTCATTCATGTAGGGTACGGGGTTAAGACAGGAACATTGGGGCTAGATGATTTTGAAAAGGATTTGGTTGCCACACGCCTCTGTATACTTCTGTGTGATAAATTGATTATCTGTTTGATAAATATATGATTCTGTGTGATAAATTGATAGTGCATGTATACTCTCCTATCCTACTACTAACTCATATTAGTTGTAGTTAAATGTTAATCTGTTTGACAACTGCAAATTCATTTTTCCTTGCTTTTTTCTTGTAATTTACAAAACCTGCTTCACAATTAAAAAAAAAAGGAATGCATTAACATATTGATTCTACCTCGTGTAATTTTTATCGGAGCAATAGAAGCACAACATGCACTGTAGCAACAGGTCTCTCCTGTCTCCTGGCACTGATGGCAAAAAAAAAAAGCTACGCAGTAGTAGAGGCCTTTTTGAATAAGAGTAGGGGGGGGGGGGGCTTTATGAGTTCATTTTTTAGCTCTAGGTGGTGAACGGATGGGTGATGGCAAGTAGTAGGGGGGCCTTCTTGAGTTTATTTTTTGGCTGTATTAGAGCTGCTCATAGGTTATTTGGTTTTATGATTATTAGAACTGTCTAACTATAACATTTCTTTGTTTATTACTCAAACAGATGTCGTCTCCTCCAAACTCATTCTCAAATCAGCTGGAGGTCTGGATATACAAAAAACATATCAGTTCAGTTGTGTCCGTCGAGTTCAGACCTGACAGCATGAAGGTGCTCGAGAGATGGAATTATGTTGCTCCTCTTGCCGAAGGAAGCCCTGAAGAGCAAAAGAGATTTGATGCCTGTCAAGTAAGTGCTTATTCAACTGGTTCGGTGATAGGTGAAGATAATGAAGGCCGGATGCTCATATTGACATGTGCGCATGTCTTGGGTCCGGCTTTCAGTTCTGGGAACCCGATCACCGCAGAGGAAATAGAACAATTGTATCAGCCTTTTGTTATGTGCGATCACCGAGAGAGTAGATTCCAAAGGCATGAGGATGCAAATAGAGTACCTACCTATGCAACAGTGGCTGAAATAAGCTGCACAAACGACCTTCTTCTACTTAAGGTAATGTCTTTTGCGTTGTTGTGTGTGTCCTTAATAACTCGTGACGAATGCCTTCTCCTAATGGACCGTTATGTTGTATTTTCTGCAGATACCTAGAGGACGTATGATGCACTACTGCAATGAACCTCACGTGCCTGTGGTATTTAGCAGTCGGGCTGCTAAAGAACTCAGGCGAGTTGTGATGCTATCCTGGCCCTGTTGCCGAAACCGGACAGCTGTTGAAGGAAATGTTTCGCATCGTGGTAGAGACATGGATGATATCTCACTGCAAAATCCATTCAACCTCACAACAAAAATGGCTGAGGTGGACATCACGTCTGATGTTGGAAGTTCAGGTGCGGTTTTGTTCGATGCTTGGGGGGAAGGTGTCGGAATGCTGCATGGTGGAGATAAATGCTTCTCCTACTTCATCTCTCTCGACGCGATCAGACAGACTTTGGCTCAATGGGGTAAGTAAACTCTTGTTATTAGTAAATTCTCGTGAGTACCTATCTAGCTATAGCTTAGGATGTGTTTGTGTGTTTGGTCATGAGCCTAGCTTATTGCCAACCTACCCATGTGTGGGTGTGTGCCTGGTTGGTTTAGCCGGCCTGCCCTGTGTTTGGTAGTTAGTGAGATATAGTTAGTTAGAGTCCTAAGGAAATAAAAAGGTGCAGATCCAACGCGCCTTCGATATGCGCCTTCTGAATCACTCATCAAGTTTCTAATGTTTTATTGTATTTGCAGGATTTGAAGAATATGCTGATGAGTGATCCCGAAGCCTGCCAAAGAACTACTGAATATGCTGATACTACTACTGAATATGCTGATGAATGATTTAACTCTGAAGCCTTCCAAAGGCTTTGCCCAATCTATTTATGTACCTGGCTCTGCTTTGATTTGCACACCGTAAGCCATGGCTCTGCTTTGATTTATGCCCAGAAGCGTGTTTTTTTCGAACAATGCCCAGAAGCGTGTTACATGGCTTGTATCTCAGATCATTCTATCAGTAAAGCAACTACCGCTGCTTCGAATTTTTTGTGTTCATCTTTCATCTTGTTCATTTTGATTTGTTTTTATACGTTCTTCTATCTACTCGACAACGTTACCAGAGCCGCTCTTCCTTGGCGGATCTCTTCTTCCATAGCTCTGTTCCTCGATTCGTGTCTGCTAAGTAAATACACTGTACTTCATATATCAAAGAAGAGCCGGCCTTTTAAGTTTTAACACTGTTTCATAGCAGTTTACATCAAGTAAACACATGGTCAAAGTGTGCCAAAAAAAATGGTGGCCACAACACATAGCATCGACATTACAAATTTATAGACGAGCAAAACAGAACACCATGTCTGCACATGCTCAATGGCTCAATGCAGGGCACATCCGTTTGCAGTACATTATCTAGAGCGGCTGGAAAATGCACTAGTCAAAATTTGAACCAAATCAAGCACTTGGGTATATAACCCTTTCCATATTGACCATTAAGGACGACTGTTTAACAGTATAGCGCTGAAAAACCAAGAGACGAAACAAGGGAAAAAAAGAAAAGTAACTGAGAAAGGCTGCTATTGCATGTTATATAAGCTGTAAGATTTTTTTAACAAAAATCATAAGTGTTTAGACATTACAAATTTAATATGAAAGAAAAGCTTTGGAGTCATCAGTTCATTGGCGAGCAATCCCAGTCCGTGGAGAATGTCAGGGGTTGACCACTTAACTCACTCAGGCCTCGCTGGGCGGGCCTGAGTGGGTGCGAGCTGGGCGACAGACAATTGCTAAGCGATCTAATCGTCGCTCGTTTGTTTCTTCCCTAGGCAAATTTCTTCCATGGGCTTGCATCCCAGGGTATCTCAAAACTACACTTGACTCTACGGGTCTCCTGGAAGTTACAAGCGAGTGCCAGAGCTGCTGTTCGTGCGCAAGAGCCAGCAGCACGGACATCACCTATTGTATCAGAATGCCTGACAGATAGATAGACCTCTGTATTTTTTATTAAAAGAAATTAATGGCTTTCACAAGTACTGAGGGAAACTGCAAGCAATCCATAAATCACAAGTTTAACATAGCAACTGCCTGATTGATACTAGTAATAAATATATTGGAAAGTGCCCTACTTAATTTGTTCATTCACATCTATCATGTTGGGTATGGATACCTAGGGTTCCCTAAGACTCCTACTAGGACACCTTGTCCTACTAGGACTCTTCAATTGTACTAACTGACTAGAAGACTTACCATGTAAACCTTATCCACTGGGATATATAAAGGAGGGCAGGGGTCCCTAGATTAGACCATCGAGCAACGCCGTCAGGCATTGCAACACATCTCATCTATACAAGACGCACCATACAGGACACAGGGTATTACGCATATTGCGGCCTGAACCTGTTTAAATCGCCTCTTGTTACCTTCGATTCTAGATTCTTGACGACTTCTCCTCAAACCCTTCTCTCGGGGCATCCCCTTGAGAACGTAGTCAGCATAACTCGCCGACACTTTGGCGCCGTCCGTGGGATTCCCGCCGAGAATCCGCCGTTGAATTCGAAGGACAACATCATCAAAATTGATCTACTTCGTGACGCGACGTCATGTTTTTCAGAACCAGCAGTTCGTCGAGTCCCGACGTCAAGATTCAAGCGCTAAAGTGAATCAAGTTCAATAAGGCGCTATGTCCGTCGTTAGCACCTGATTTTGCATCGAAGTTCTTCGATGTCGCCTTGCAAATTCCATGCAGGAACGATTTCTCCAACAGCTACATGGATCACATCTGTGCATGAAGTCCCGAGGAACAGGTCAGCAACAAGTTCGAGTCGATCACGGCATCCAGCCCAAGCTGAGATCCCTGTTCTGGTGCGTACTCATCATTATGGAAAGAAAAAACTCCACATGTGGATCGAGGCGGGGAAGCAAGCTACGGGTTCCTGTTTTGCTACTTGCACTGCTAGATCAGTCTGCGTTGACTTATTACCAACAACGACTCCAAGTTTCCAACTTGCCAACATCCCCGACACCTGGCCGCTCGAAAACAAGTCTTCTGCTCACGAACTGGTTGGAAACAACTCGGACCGGCCAGGCTTCTTCAACAACCGCCGCGACTTCATCAACAAATCGTCTACGAATCAAGTTAAGTCATATGCTTTAATTATTTATTCGTACCTACAAGTGGATACCTTCGCGGTACATGATTTCGTCGGTTTCTTCATGCGCTTTTTGCGTTTTCGCTGACTTCTTCAGTATGTTTGGTTTTATCCCTAAAAGTCGAGTGTCTTGAGAAGTTTTTGTCTGACGATGCAAACCGTGCTTTTTCCAAGCCGATGTGTTTATTAACCGGGGTATCGTGGAGGGCACGGCTAGCGAGGCTAACTACTTGAGCACGCGATCTTGCCGGGTTGTTTTCGCAAATTGCATGTGCTTTTTACATTTTCGCTGACTTTTTCAGTGTGTTCTGTTTTATCTCTAAAGTCGAGTGTATCGAGAGTTTTTGTCTGACGATGCAAACCGTGCTTTTTCCAAGCCGATGTGTTATTGACCGGGGTATCGTGGGGGGCACGGCTAGCGGGACAAACTACTCGGACCTACGATCTTGAAAAGATACAGACACCAAAACAATCTCATATTGAAACACTTCGCGTAATTTGCGCTCTCGTCGACTTCTTCATGCGGGATCTTCGCGCTCATCGATTTCATATCTGCGCAATGCGCAATATCTTGTCGATTCGCCGACAAGACTGAATAAATTTTAGTTTTTCGAATATTCTTCAATATTTGCTACATAATATTTTTATTTTTGCAGATCAAGCTTCGGCGCACCATCGCAGTTCTGCGCACTTTCGTGCTCGGGGGCTGATGCAAGCCGGGTTCTTTTTTCAACAAAGAACTCGGACCACGACGCCAGCCGGGTTCTTTTTTCAACAAAGAACTCAGACCATGATGCTAGCCGAGTACTTTTTCAGCAAAGTACTCGGACATCTTCGCTCCATCGGAGTTACATCAGATCTTCTTCAAATCCTGGAGTCCAGATCCTTAATTCGATTTATTAAATCGGATCAAGGCTCGGGGGCTGTGGGTACGTCATTAAAGATTCTTCGAAAAATTTTCGGTTAAATACTGAATCTCGGAGGCAACGCTAGGGTTCAACAGAACTCGGATTCTTCGGAAATTGAAGCTCCTAGGGAAATATTCATTGAAGACCCTCGAATTCCTTCTTCAAAGTAAAACGAGGCTCGGGGGCTGCCCAATTGGGCGCACCTTTACGGTGCGCACCAATGAGATTCTCCAAGAAGTTTTTGAGCACCTCAAAGTCTTCATACAACCAAGCTAAGAGAACTCGGATGACTTCAGAAGAGCTCGAGTTGGCAAACAACTCGGTAATATTCCAACACTCACAGCAGGGTTGAACTTCAGACAATGAAGCGCTCAGGGGCTTGTTGGGTATGGATACCTAGGGTTCCCTAAGCAAGATAGACTCCTACTAGGACATCTTGTCCTACTAGGACTCTTCAATTGTAACTGACTAGGAGACTTACCATGTAAACCTTGCCCCCTGGGATATATAAAGGAGGGCAGGGGTCCCTACATTAGACCATCGAGCAACGCCGTCAGGCATTGCAACACATCTCATCTAAACAAGACACACCATACAGGACGTAGGGTATTACGCGTATTGCGGCCTGAACCTGTCTAAATCGCCTCTTGTTACCTTCGATTCTAGATTCTTGACGACTTCTCCTCAAACCCTTCTCTCGGGGCATCCCCTCGAGAACGTAGTCAGCATAACTCGCCGACATATCAAAGGGTTAAAAACCACACAAACTGTATTTTAAGTAGATGGTTGTGCAATCACAAGAAACTCATTACTGAAGTGAAGCATGTTGAAAAGCTAGAGAAGTTAATGAGGCCAGGATTTCTACCTAGAACATCTTGAACTTTACAGCAGTATAAGAACAAGAGCTTTTTTACTTGCCAATCATTGTAAAAGAGTTCTTAAAATATAAATATTCTTTATTAGGAAGACAAGAGTTGGCGTGAATCTTTGTCCAGGGCCATTCACTACTACAGAATAGATCATCATAGATTATCAGAGGTGGCCATTTTGGGTTATTTGAGGCGGGCAAAGCATCCACCTCTGCCATGGGGCTTCTGTTAATCGAGCGTTTTCGGAAGCGGTCGGCCAACCACTTCCGTTAATGTCATTGACGGAGGCGGTCGTCTTAAAACAACCGCCTCGGTTAATGCTTTAACGGAGGCGGTTGCGTTAAGTCGACCGCCTCCGATGATACTTTAACAGAGACGGTTAGTTTAACTCGTCCACTGTAACACGTCTGGTGTTTAAATATGTTTAGAACAATCAAGAGAGGGAATTTAAACTTAATTAAAAACTTAATGAACCTTGAAAAAAAATCATCACCAAAGAACTTTTCAACGACCATAAGTACTTGACATACACTATATATGAGTTGCCAGCTACTTGTACATGTTAAGAGTCATGACAAAAGGCACCATTTCAAAAAAAAAATCGTACATGTCAAACAATTTCACTTAAATGCTCCCAATCAAACTCAAAAGGTATAAACATGAGATGAAAAGCACAGTGTCACACACACACACACACAAAAAGAAGTTTACTTGATCTATGAATAAAATAATATTTAAGTGCTTCTCAAGATTGTTTAATAAAATAATTGCTAATATTAGGATTAAGCACATGAATGAATAAAGCTTGTGATTCTAATCATGACCTTCATGTGGCAATCTCTTTGTTCTTAGAGATAAAATGAAATTTTGTTCACCACATGAGCTTTCGCTCAATATAGAGGTTGTAGCTTTCATTAGGATAAAATCCATCAAGTATGATGTCTCTGACTTTTAACCCACCATAACAATGGAATGATAAAAGCTAATTCCTTCATCACATGAAAATGATGACGGCCCTAAGCTTAGTTAATATAGAAAAATTGTTTTTTACTCATTCCTTAGAAACCCAAATTATATCTAAACTTGCAAATATAGAAAAACAAAAGTTGTTAATTAATATTCTAGTAAATTTAAAGTTTGCTTAACAACACAATTAAAGTTTGACACATGGAATTAATAAGCTAATCACCTCCATGTGTCCATGTCTTAATTTTAAGTTAAAATAAGATTTTACTCCCAAAACAAAAGGAGGTAGAACTTTTAAATGAGAAAACTCTCTTTGAGTATGATATCCCTGATGTTTAGTGACACTAATGAAGGGTTTAATAGAGAAAGGAGAGGTTAAACAAAGTAAATAATAAAAAAGGGTTTTGGAATATCTTAAATCAATAATACCAAAAATGAAGGCCGATTCGGTTTTGACTCTTGAAAGCCTAAAACTTCAACACATCTCAAAATTTTGTCAATACAAAGGTTTCAGTAAATTTCAAACCTGACAACCTACATATTTGAGGTTTTGTCCGAAAATCATAGGAAAATTGTCAAAAACTCCAAAACATTTCAAGGAACTCTAATTTTAACCTAAATGTTTCTCTGTTATTTCTGAAGATCAGCAAATTACTCTTAATTTCATAATACAACTTGAAAATATCCAAAAAGGAAAGTTGTCAAAAAGTTTATAAAAAACACCAGAATTTTTTTGAGTTTGAGCTATTTTTTACCAGAGGGTGCTTAAAAACATATGTTTGGGCCAGATTTCAATGCAGTGGCAACCCAAAGTTGCCACCGCATCACGTCTTAAACCATCAAGTTTTTCCTATGTCTGACCTTGCCAAAACAAAATTTCAATGTCCATAGATGAACTTTCATGTTGTATGTTTTCGCTTTTGAGTTCGTTTGATTGGCGAACGCGGCTTGCCAACATGCTCGCCACGAGCGCCATCCCTGCTCCAGAGTGCGCCGGACGCGCTCCGCGTTCTTCCCGTCGCCGCGCCTTACCACGTGGCCGGCGATTCCTGACGCTGCTTCATGCCAAACCAATTGCAAGAGGATGCTTCTGGGCGAAGTATCCAGCTCCGACAAGCCAGCTACATTGGACCGTCGCCCAAGCAACGCCGCAACGCGGCAGCCCACGCGCACCACACGGCGTCGCCAGGTCGACCATCCCGCTGGCGCTGCCCCTCCCTTTTCTTCGACCCAAAGCTTCCCCACCTATCTGCGCGCTTATAGGAGTACCAGGAAGCAACCGGTTGCCCTTTGCCCCTGCCTTTCTTCCCCGCCGCGCTGAAGCAGTGCAGAGCCGAGCAGAGACCTTGCCAAGCGTCACCGGCGAAATTCCACCGCCCAGCTCTTCCAATCCCCAATTCCTCCACTGCCGAGCCTCCCTCACCACACCAAAACGCCCCTCGACCAACTCCAATCAAGCCCCGCCGAGCCTCGCCACGAATCTGAGCTTCTCAGCGCCGCCGGCCACCATTGTTGCCGCCGAGCCCCACTTATGCTCTCAGGCCCCTCCAACCGCAGCCCCCATCGCCGTCCTCGCCGGAGTTGAAGCAGAGGCGGCTGCAATGCTGCTGCTCACGTCGCCGGCCCTCTCCGGTCGACCTCCGACCTCTCCGACGCATCAAAACGATCGTGGGTGAGTCCCTAGTCGTTCCCGTGGCCTCATCCCATCCAACCCCGGCCGCCCCTCACCGGAATTGAGCCCTCCGTGCTTTCAGTTCCACCCAAGTACCCAATTGTGAATCGAGAATTCTTCTTAGGGTCCCCAATGCAACAATAAAGGACCTATTTGTAATAACCGAAGTTCAGATCTAAGGTTAAAAGCTATAAACTTAAAAATTCCACTAAAAATCATAGAAAACTCGTAAAAATGTAAAATAAATTTCTATGGTCTCCAAATTTTGTCCATTTTAACATGGTCACAGGCTCACAGCATGTATATACTTTTGGGGAATATTTTAGGCTGCAAAAATAAAATTGATAAATGAACTTTTGTGCATAACTAAAAATCTACAACTGCTATGGGTGTGATCTTTGGATATGTTGTTTCACCTGTAGTCACTGCTCTACAGTATCAATGTCGCACGGATTTATATTTTGTAGCTTCAGATATAAAGTGTTTAGTTTATCCCGGCTGAAACATTGTTTGAATTTTAGTAATTAATTCCTTCAACAAAAATTATCCAGATTTGTACAGTAGTGTATCCATGTTATCAGTTATCTTAGAAAAATGCTAAACCCCATTTTTAGCTCCCGTAACATGCTTAAATAAATTGGGGTAAGAAAAAGAAGTAGCATTTGTTTAGCTCTTGTTTGCTACTAAAACTGAGAACCTACTTGATAGATGAGCTAAACATGACTTCTTTTTGCTCCAGTAAATAGTTCATATTGTTTTGCTGTGTATTTATGTTTCTAGGATTTAATTTGGTTTCCTAGCGGCTGAAATTACTTAAATACAAGAAATAAAATTTCTGGATAAAAATAAATCCATTCTTCTTTAGGGAAATAAGTTCAATAATCTGAGTGTAATTATAAGTTTCACTATAAATTTCTGATCATTAAAAATTAAGAAACAAAAGGGAAATGAAATCTTGCTTAAAAAATGAAAGAAATAACCAAATCTTTTTCACATGAAATGGAGGTATGATCAATTGGGGAAAATATTTAATAAGCCAAAAACAGTACTGAATTGCTAAAATAAAGTAATAAGATTGTGAATTTTATATATGTATACAATCATGATAAAAAATAAAACTATATTGGCACATTTCCAAGTGTGTTGTAAGGTACGAGAAGAGAATTTATTTTTGTCTAGGTGAATATGGCCTCAAATGCACTATGCTTTTTATTCGCGCATTGGAATCAATTTAAATCTTATGCATTTGCATCTCGTATAGATCCCGAAACGTGCGTACTTATCCCAGATTCCGAAGGCGGACTGCAAGAAGGACGGAAGAACGTTGTTGAAGCAACTCAAGCTAACCCCGCCTTAGCCGGAGACTAGAGCCGAGCAAGAAGGCAAGCACCGGAGCATGGCCTAATTTCTAAACTTCTCGCAAGTTTGGTTTCTTTATGTTTGTGCATTTACATTTCAAGAATTGAATGGAAACTAGATGCATAATCGTAATACCTATGTTTTGAGTACTAATATGATAGGATCGATTTGTTATGCTTTAATTATCCGTTACAAGTCGAGTGATTTCCTATCACTCACGAGATATAGGAGTTGAATGACTTTATCTATGATGGAATCATAAGGATTGACGGGGCGGGATGACAGGTGTAGAACTCCCGTCCGTGTATGTGAAAGTTGTTAAGGTCGAAACGTGTGGTTGCGTGCGTCAAGCTTTTGAACGTACCACGCACATACCGGTATATGGGAACCGGTAAGTCTAGTACCGGATTGAAATAACTAGGGCCGCTTTGCCTACTTCCTTGGAAATTTATTTCCCTTGCTGTATACATGTGGTTACATGCGTGAGATCGGCCAGCATGTGTCCGCGAGTATCCGATAACCGTGTATCCTAAGGAGTTGGCCCCGGTTCCGAATTGTGGATTGATGAGAAAAGTTGGATGGTGTTTGTGCATTTTATAACGAGCATTATTCGTATGTGTTGGGTTTTCCCTGGCCAGGTAGTGAAATTCGGTTCGAACTGTCCGCTTCTCGCGGTTAATGAGACTGCTTGACCCACTTGGCTGCATTGAGTAACAAGTAGAACTATGAGAATGATGAATTTAATGTTTGTATATAATTGTATTGCTCCACTTGGTTGTTTAGAAAGGATGCTCATCTAGAATAATTAATCTACTAGAACTTGATGCTAAAATATTGAAAGTAAGGATCTATCCTTAGTGCTTTTGGCAAAACAAACCCCTCCGCCAAAAAGCCTTGCATGTCTAGAGGTTGGTGAAGTAGCTATCACCTGACGGGTAAGACTTGTTGAGTATTTGTATACTCAGCCTTGCTTGTGGCTAAAATTTTCAGGTAATACTCTTGAGGAGTCAGTTTCCGGTGTTGGTTGGCCGACCCAAATTTCTTTCTGGTTGGTCCGTCATTTGGGAGCCATCCTCGGGTGAGGATTGGGTGGAGTAGCATCATGGAACGCTTCATCATGATGTTACTTGTATCGTCGTTTATATCATCGTTTGCTTTCTGCTGCTTTGAACACCGAAACATTATTTATGTCTTTCGAACTTGGCATGTAATCATTTCAATCAAGATTTATGAAAATTTGGACCGTTGAATGTTATAATCTCTGTGACTCGCCTTCGTGCGGGCGTGTTGTTTCGATCGTTAGTACGTAGTTAATCGAGCTAGACTCGACGGCGCTCCAGCTTATTCCCATTTAAGTGCATGATTGCGTTCAGTGGTCCACAATGTACTTAACTTGGAATAGTTTTGGGGTAGTCCGCCACACCCGCCTCTGTTAAGTTCTTCTCACAAAAATCTTTGACATGGAACTTCCACACTGTGTAATCTTTGACGAAGCTGTATCGGATCAAGTGAGATTGCACCACCACGTCTGGATAGACAAGTATATTCTTACAGCTATTACACGGACAAATGGTGTCTTTCCGACCAAGACTTTGACGATACCTTTTTGCCATGGCAATAAATTTTCTTATATTTTTTCAGAAATGTCAAATCGCTTCCAATTCTCGACAAATTGTACATCCACTCTCTACTTTCCATGACCGCAACCTAAAATCATATGAAAAAAATAAAGATGAGAGTTAGAGAGTGACTAGATCCGTTTTCTCTCTCCTCCATTTGGATCTAGATCTAGATCTAGAGCTCAATTTAAAAAGAGAGTGAGATGAGAGTTTAGAGAGGAAGAAATCAACCTTTGGTGATGTTTCTCTTCACCCAATACAAGGGCAAAACCTCCCCTCTTTAAAAATAGCCACCTTTTGTATTTTGAGCTCAAAACACAAAAAATGGAGGAGTCGCGGGGAAGAAGAGGAGGGGGTACTGTATATATAGGATTCGTTAACGGAGGCGGTCTGCATAAATGAACCTCTTCTGTTAATCCATCAATGGAAGCGGACGTCCTAACTGGCCGCTTCGGTTAATTGACTATTGATGGAGGCTGTCGGGTAACGGTGACCGCTTCCGTTAATACATTAATAGAAGCGGTTGGTCGGCCGCCAGCCATGGTGCGGCCCTCGGCCATTAACAGTGGCAGTTGGGAGAACTGTCCGCCTCCGATAAAAAATGGGCAGTGTCTCCTAAAATTATATTTGTAGTAGTGATTGTTGCAATATGTATCAGCAAGATCATATTGAAGCAAAATAAACTAGGACAGCTTCTAGTTATTAAATTTAGTGTTTGTTGAATCATTTTACTGTTTTACGTAGGAAAATGTTGAGTTTTCATGTATACCAATATGTTTGTTCTTAGAGCTCTTTTTATCATATTAACCAGTAAGGATCCTCCCACTGTTTCCTACAAAAATGAATATTATATATCGTAGCATACAAATCACTCTGCAACATGTAACTGAAACACAAAGTAAAAGTTTAAAGTATTTTGGGAAAATAAATATAACTAACCTGCCCCCCTGATGCTTTAACCAAGCTAGTCACCACTACTTGACTTGGTTTCACATTTGATGTTACAAAGACTCTTTTTCCCTGCACAAATGATTTTTCAGTAATAAAATAAAAAAACATACAGGACAGGCAGAGATTTAAAGGATTACAAAATCAACTATACCAGCAGAAGAGGATGGTTGCAAGCTGAGGCCAGTGATATAGGCATGCTGAAACCTAACTCCTTTTCTTTTTTGGCATCCCCCAGAATATACTTTTTCTCATCAATAAAACAGCCTGCTTGTCCACAATTTTCGAGCCACATTGATGTAACTACTGGCTTCCCAAGAGTTATTGCTTCTAGCATATTCCTGCTCAATCTGATAAAACTAGCTCCTCGGAATGTTTGGATCAAGATCCTACAATTATTTATGTACCCACGAGGAAAGAAACGGTCGAACTAGCTAACTTTCTTTGCAAATCTGGTCTCAAAGCAGCAGTATGTAATCATCATTGTTTACTGCATATGTAAGGAAATTGGTAATTTTTTCCATGAGAAGAAAAAGGAAACTGATAAGTGTGAAGTGTGAACCATTTACACATGCATCTTATTTTATAGAAGAAATTAAATGCATGCAGTTAATTGTCTGGAGAATATTGGCAATCCTGTAACTTATTTGGTGCTATCTGACGCTTATTTTCAGATGCCTAAATCCCATTTGCGGCAGGTGCACCAGCAGTTTCATTGCAATGACTTGGAGGTAGTAGCTGCTATTGTAGTTTACTAGTATTTTATCTGAGATATGGCTGGATTGTTGGAATATTCTATTGGAGAGGTTGCACTTGCACCTCTTCATTTGATTACTAGACACAGGTTCCATGTTTTCCTTTGCTGCATGCAAAATTTCTTTTGAACAAAGCTTTGCATTTTCAATTAAAGACCACGAAGTAATGAATTATCATTGTGTTAAATAAGATTTCTTATTTACTCCTTTGTTCAGAGATTAGTAGCTTATTGCCCACTTTTATTACCAGATGTCTAAGGATCATGTATAAGTTTGTGCACACATATGTTGAATTGATACTCATGGTTCTTGCTAGTTTTTTCCTTGTAGTTTAAACACCTATACATGTCAGATGAGCAGGGTTTTTTTCTACATTTCAACAATGATATCTGTCAATATCTATTGCATGTTCACATTTTATTTACTAGGCTGTATCAATCACCAATTTAGCATGTTGCAAGAGACTTGGTGCTAGGAAATGGTGTTGAAATGTTGGTTCATAAGTTATGTCACCAGTACGAGGTGCAGAAGTAATTGTTTAGTAGTCCACTGTTTCTAGTGCTTAAATATTTTTAAAATCTTAGTATACAGGGTTTAGAGCCATGAGCAAAAATACCTTTTCCACATCTTTATTTGTTAAGATGATATCAAATTCCCTGCCGCATAACTGTTACAGAGACTTATTTTTCAGAAGGATGAGTAAATCCAATCTACCATTCGAAATCATCTGTAGAAGCTCTCCATATATTTTCTGTATATCTACCACATTTTGTTGAAGCCTTAGGCCTTTTCCCCCAACTTTAATGACCTTCTGCTCTCTATGTAGGCTGTGGTGGCTACCATAGCATTTGGCATGGGAATTGACAAATCAAATGTCAGGAGAATTATTCACTACGGTCTCCCACAGGTTAAGGCTTTATTACTTTTGTACTTCCTTTCAGGCATAGTTTTAATATCCACATCATTGTGCACCCCTATTTGTATAAAACGAATGAGATCTTGTTGTCTCAATAAGCAGATGCTTTATACATATATTTGCAAACATTTCTAGAAGGCCCTTACACTGTTACGAGTCCAAAGACTCTCTGTGCTTGTGTTGATGTCAGAACTGTCACACACCTGAACTCATAAGCATGTGCCGCCAAGCTACGAGTTTACAATAGTGGCAGTTAAGGGAATCAGGCAATATGAAAATTGTGGGTGCTGACTGTTTGCTACCTTTTCTCTAGCCTGCTATTTTTTGTTGTTAGGGGCCTATATGGCTGCATCTTCTAAAACGTCTGCCAGCCTGGATTAGCAATCTATTGTCATGGCAGAAACAGTAGGACTTGACCAGTGGCATATTGGCTTTCCCTTAGAATTCAGAATTTCAGACACATCCCATGCTGTTTCAACCTTTCTGTATTTTTGACTTTCTGTCGGAGTTCTAATTAGCCTGTAATTAATTTGTGCAGAGTTTAGAAGCATATTATCAAGAAGCTGGCCGAGCTGGTAGAGATGGAAAGCTGTCAGATTGCAGTGAGTTGTGATACTTCTGATCTGTTACACTTTACATACCCATGAGTACTTGTTTGTAGACTTTGTGAAAAATATTTTGAGTTGTACATGTGTTATTTATATTTATCTTCAACTGTACAAAAAGCCTTCAGGCATCATTTTTTTATGACAATGGGGCCTTCTAAGAAAAAATGTTTTGACATCAATACCTTGCTTATGGTTTTTACTATGAACATGCTGAAACTGGTCAACATATTCAAGGTCACAGTTTTTGAAGGTATCAAAGGTTCTAGAATATTTGGTCTGCAGCTTTACTTACATTTGAGCACCAAATCTTCTCTGTTCAGTATGTCCAATTAAATATGCATCTGTCGAGTGAATTACTTGCCAATTCTTGTATTTTGCTTGATTGAGTTTGATTTTCATGTTTACAAGCAAAGCAGTATGGTATGTTCTGGAGCATGTTCTATGTTGTTTGGGTTATTTAAGTTGATGATATCAATAGATTTTAATGGAACAATTCGATGACAGTTCTTTGCTGTGCCTTTTGTCTCATTCAAAGTACATCTTAGAAACCAGAGCTTTCATTAGGATGCACCACTATTGATATGTCTAGATAATTGGACACTAAAGATACTGACAGCAAATTAGATCGGCTGACTCGCCCTCCCACAGACAAGAGGCTCTGAAACTATCTTGATTTATTTTCTGCTTACCTAACCTAGGACTCATGCCTTTTATAGACAAGGCCCTTAACAGACCCACTAACAAATCTTAGAAACTAACTAATCCTGTGTGCTAACAAACTACTACTATCTTCTGCTGCCAATCTTATTCTGCTCAGGGCCGGCCCACTTTACCATAGCAACTTTTATCAATTATTGTCAAGGTTCACTTTATTTCCTCCCGCACTACATCACTTACTTTTCCCTGAATATTTTCTGCAGTTTTGTATTGTAATTTTCTGAGAGCACCCACGCTCCTTCCTAATAAAAGAAGCGAGGAACAGACGAAGGCTGCATATAGAATGCTACGTGATTGTTTTTAGTATGTCCCTAATTATCCAACAGTCCAACTCTGATGAAGTGATGATGGCATGGCAAGTATTTTTTTTAGTGTCAAGGAATTAAAATTGGTTATGTATATTATTCTGTTGCAGCTATGCTTTGAACACTTCAACATGTAGAGCCAAAATACTAGTGAAGTACTTCGGTGAGGAATTTGGTCCTGATGCATGCCGCATGTATTTTTCTGTTTCCTCGTGTTACTTCTTTGAACACTTTTAATTGTGTGCATATTTTTTATGACTACCTCTGATTTTCCACTTTTGACTTTAGGTGTGACAACTGTATTAATGGCCCTCCTCAAATGCATGATTTAAAGAAGCAGCAATTGTGTTCATGAATGTGCTCCAGGGTCAAAGTGTGAGTATCCTCTGTAAATCTGGTGGATCCTGTACTGTTTTTAGTGCTGAACCCTAATAATAAAGTGTAAGGAGATGGCAAATTCTCAACTCAGCTGTTGAGGAAGCCAGTAGATTGCTTTAGTCATACCTTTCATGTTGTTTGGTCTGCGTTTTTTTAATGGCTGTCTGAAGCCAAAGCCTCAATGTGGATACAGTTCTGATATTCCATTCATTATGTCAGTGTCAAGGTTCCTTTTTGTTCTGAGGGAAAACCTAATCATCTCTAGTTTCAGGTGTTTATATATTTCTGTTTTTTATATCCTCTAAACTTTTGATAAGTGTCTTTTACTTTATTATTGCCAACACTGGTTCATGCATAAGCTTGGTGGTGTAGAAATTTTATTTCTTAGTAAACTTACATTATATATAGTATCAAAGTGCCTGGTCATGCAATTATAAAAAGAACACAGCTAAAATCAAAATGATCTGTGGAAGGAACATGTGGAATTGTCACCTACTCACCTCTATTGTTGTTTAGTTACAGGATACAGGTTAAAGGTGCTAGGTGTTTCACATTTTCCCTTTTATGTGGTTTCGTCTTCTTTGCCCTTCTCGTGAATGGCTGTGAAAATGGAAATTTTGTGATGATAAATTGGGCTACTTTTGATATCTGCAACACAAATTGTAGTTATACAGCATCCTTTTAGCCATTCTATATTACTGTAACTTGATGTAAATCTTGTTATCCAGGGTGATGAAAATGAAGATATGTTTTGCAGTGGTGTACCCCATTATAGATCTGGCAGGCGGAGATTTGGAGAGGCACCCAATTTCAGAATGGTTCTCAGTCATATAAGGGAAAAGGTTTGTTCTAATGCCTTTCCCTGCTTTTAAATTTAGGAAACTGAGAACAATAAACAGGGACTTCTGTTCTTATTAGGTATGGACCATAGATACATGAAGATTGTACATGTCAAAATAAGTACTTGGCTAATCTTTTTTATTCTTTATTCCGTTACACCTGTAGTCTCTTAGTTGCAATGGCAGTGACTGTTGTTATAACTGCATGGTATTTGTAGTTTCCCAGGTTTGCTACAAAAGACAGGATGTGGTGGCAAGGTCTTGCTCGTATACTAGAAGGCATGGGATACATACATGAAACAGCTGAAACTGTAAGCCATTTTTGTTGAGCAGTTCATTCTTGTCTGCAGTTTTCAATTCAATGTTGTTGTAATGTCTGGCATGAAATTGTTGTCACTATTCATAAACCGTATGCATGCATTTATAAACTAGTGGTATTCCTTAATTCACCATTATGGATCCAAGCGCTGATGTCCTGTCTCTCGATCTGCTAATAGTTTGGCTTCTTTTTGTCCCATCCATATCATTTTGGCTCACAAACAAATTAAGTATCGAGCTCTTTCAGTTTCAGTTTTACATTGCACACCTGGTCTCTACTATAAAGAAACATTGTCTGACAGATATCAGAACAGAACTTACCCAATCTGTCTGGCTCATATGCTCATCCTAGTTACATATTGTGTCCACCAAATGATGGGTGCCATGTAGACAGCACATCAATTGTGCCGCCTGGTATGAAAACTTTGCCGTAGATGGATTAATGACTAGTAGTAAAGTTCCTCGTGATGGTCATTGTCGGCACGTGTAGAAACTCTGGACAGTTTGTTCAATGCTTTGCCTTCACCCGGAGTTTAGTTCAAACCTTTGTTATCCTCTATAGTTGTCCCTTGTCACTCCTCTTAGGAACAAAAATTATCTGTTGCTAACTTTATCTTCTTTTCATCAGTCATCAGTCAACTGATTGCAAATGTGCTTGCAGCCTCGCGTCTCAATCCAGCACCCTGAGCTGACGGAAGACGGGCTAAAGTTGCTGAGCTCACGATCATCATCAGAGCCTCTCTATGCACACCCCGACGCGGCTATGGTACTGGCGACGAACGACCCAAGACCCTTGTCCAATTCGTCCGAATGGGGTAGGGGCTGGGCCGACCCCGAGATCCGTTGTCAGCGCCTAGCTGGCAGGAAGACCACCGGCCGAAGGAAAAGAACGCGGCACTCCTCGCCCTCCGGGCAGCAGCAGCCGACGGGCTTCACCACCGCGAGGGAGAGGTTGGCTGCCATTCTCTCCAAGAAGCGGAGGAGGTGATGGTGAGATACTCATAGATGAGAGCATGCAGTTCCTTTTCTGTAGAGTAGGACGCAAGATCGATCGTTCGATCTATCTATCTATCTATAGTTCCTAAACACAGGTATAGTTGATGTACTAGGTAGTCAAATTCGTTTGGAAGGATGATGAATTGATGATTGGTTTGGTTGGTGGTCAGTGGTCACACGGGAGAGAAAGAGCTTGTCCTCCTCTCCCTCCCTTGTCAACGGACGGTGCGCGTGGCCTCCAAGTGTGCGCGCCCCCGACGCGCCACGCTCCCGCTCCCCGCGCCGCGCCGCGGCGTTGCGTTGCCTGCTTGAACCCGAAGAAGAAGCTGCTGCTGCAGCTATAACGGCAAAGCGTGGTGGTGTGGTGGATGTGCTGTGTTAGCGCGTGGGTTGGCCGGTGGCGGCCAAGGGACAGCCGGGCCCGGGCGGCGAGCGCTGCACAGTGGCGAGCGAGGGAGCGCTGTGGCTGCACTCTCATGCTTCAGTAGTCCTGTCCTGCTGGTGTGGTGGTGGATCGGGGGCTATTGAGCCTCTGCGTGGGGGGGCGGCGGCGGCCTTGCTTCTTTGCTTGATAAAGAGCCGTCTAATCGAGTGCGCTGTAGCCTACTAGTGTTCGGTCATTGTAGATTTGTAGTGTACCGCAGGGCCGGTAGATGTCACGCAGGTCGCCTCGCCTTCCTGCCTTTTTGTGCGAATTGCGTTTGTGATGATAATCTCCTTCTCTCTGTAGGCTGTAGCGAGCGAGGTTGTTGGGTGAGTGAGCTGAGGTCGGAACAAAAACATTTGCAGTTCCAACGCTAGAGGTGGTGGTGGGCGGCTCATAGACATTCACAGTAGATGCTACCACCACCACTACGCTGCTCCTCAACAGCATTGCGCTCCGCTGGATCTTCGCGCAAGAAAAACTGCCATGATCTTGTAGGTTCATGTTCATTTGCATGTGGCGGCCAGGCACAGCACGTCTCCTCCACATTTCCGCGGCCAGGAGCGGCTCGTGAATTTTGTTGCATGGACATGATCGTGTAGTCGTGTTTCGGCAGGTGGTAGTAGGGAGGGATCGAGGAGAAAGAACCCCCCTGGAATCTGCACTGCAAGTTTGCAACCGTGCGCGCGCGAGGCCTCAGGCCTGAGGATGAGAGATTCGGAGCACACGAGGAGGCGCGGTGAGGTGGCGTCTTTGTAATGTTTTTTTTTTTCTCCAAAGTCAAATGTTTAGAATATTGCAAAAAAACCTGACGACCAGTACTACAAATACTATTTTTCCTCCTCTGTCTGCTCTCGTATCTTGCGTCCTGGTATCTGCGTTACGTTCTCAAAGAGAGAGAGAGAGAGAAGCAATCTTCTTCGTTCTCGTCCTGCGTCTGTATTCGATTTCTAAAAAGGAAATAAAAAAACTTCTTCACTTGCCTCTTGCATCAATATCGTATATCAAAAGGAAAAAGAACCTTCATTTGCGTGTTTTTTATATTCACACTGACGAATAACAAAATGCAGTCTTCAAGTAACACTCCAATGTAGTATGTACGGTCGGCACCCCTTTTCCATCGGCATGTGCGCTCGTGTAATCTACCTGTTCACCTCCTCCCCCAAACCGCCACGCATCCATCATCCATGCCAAAATAAAAACGGAACGAGATAAAACCTCCTGCATTCAGTATTCATCACAGGGGAGGGGGTGAAATGAAAAGAGAAGGGATAAGAATAAAGAAAAAGAAAAGGCATTCCCGAGCGCAGGCCTGAAAAAAAGCCGCGAGACCCACCATGTCAGGCAAAAGCGAGAAGAGAAAAAAAAATAAAGGCCAGTGACGTCACCCTGGGGGCATTTCGGTAACCTCGCCGCCCAAATGATTTGGTCAATCGGATCTGGACGGCGGGGCCCACGCCTCCCTATCCCTCCCTGGCTCACTCCTATCATGCACGCGTCCTCCTTTTTCCATTTGTTTCCCGATTTATTTTACATGTTTTCTGACTGTTTAGAAACTATTTTTTGGTGCAGACTATAATGGCGTGGGCATCATGACTCATGAGATGGTGCAGCAGCAGGATATGCATGCAAACGCAGTGCTGCCGACTTGTAGCCTTTTGCCGGCCAAAGAATTAATAGAGAGAGAGAGATAGGGATGAACCGAGGACCACTGGTTATATCATCATCTCAGTGATGAGCTGAGGACCATTTTTTTTCGCAGAGATTGTTTGATTTTAGGTTTAAAAAGCATGTTTTGTATGGACTAAAAAATTTGGAGGAACCTATGGCATGTGGGTTTAATGAGTATTTTAGGGTTGTTTGTGCCGAATTCCTCTTCCTTGAAGTGTGATGACTGCGTGAGCATGAAAAACTGAGGACATGAAATGCTATCCGGATGAGTGAAATTCAAGAAAGGCTATATATGCATGATTAAAAACATTTTATTTTGGTATCTACCGACGAACGAAAGTATGGTTCTTGCCTGATGTTAAGTGACATTATGGTTCCTTAGCGGCTTAGCCCTTGTGAAAACATTTATCCTCTTGCAACGAAGAGTTGCGCTTCCCTTTTTTTTTTTTTTTTTTGCGCAAAGGAGAGTTGCACTTCTGTGGATGCTATATGCTCACAACATTACATGCTGTAAAATCTCAGAGGAATCAATTTTTCCCGAACACATAGTCCCCCATTGTTATTTTGATCTGAATATCTGCCGAACAAGTATCAACAAAAAGGTACAATCTTCAAATTAATCCAAACATATATCCAATAAAGGCAAACGACGAGGCATCCACACGCACACGAAACAGATCCTGCAACAAGCATCAGAACAGTCTCGATTTCCCGATCAAGAATGAACCCATGACTTTTATCCGCCGAGGCTGCAATACAGGGTTTGCGAGACAGAAATGGGTCGGCTCGATCCTTTTACAGGGTCGTGAGCCTGCAATACACCGTTGGCGCACGGGACCGGGACGACCGGTCGTCTCTCTCGGTCGACAAGAGGAGGAACACTGTCACACTGATCGCTTGGACCATTTTTGCTGGTCAGTAAAGCCTAACGGTGAGGCACAGGAGCAGCAGATTGGCTGTTGCGATGAGCTCATCTCATCATCTCATCTCATCTCATCCCAGCGCTGTGAAAGGCAAGTACCACAGACTGACTTGGCCTAACTTTACAGTGTTTTTCTTTTCTATGGTACCCAGCTAATTATTCCTTTCATTTTTACACGTACAATTAGTACTGTTACCACTGCGCCCACTAATGGTGCTCAATTCTGTTGGGCATTTTGAAGCCGAAGAAAAAAAACCAGCCCATGTTTATTTATATGCATAGAGAGAGAGAAGCAATGAGGATACAGTTTATTTATTTACCAATTACCACGTTTCGTAGCTCTGATGGTTCAGGAAGGAGGGTGAGGTGAAAGAGAAGGGGGTGAATCGGGCTGATTTGATCTGGATCGGGGTGACTTGATCACGGGATTCGAGGGAGGGTGGGAGAGGGGACCTTATTAATTAACCGGCCGGGCGGAGCGCTGGAGATTAGCGGCGACGGCGGCGGCAGCGGGCCGCCGGCGCGTGCGGCCGCAGACGGACGGAAACCCTTCACGCGCCCTCCGTCTCTCGCGCAACCAAGCGCAAAACACCACGCACGTCGAGATTACCGTCGCCTGGTTAAACTAATGGCCGATTAATTAGTTTACCACCAGCTGCTACAGCTGGTAGAGTACAGTGCTGGTACACTATTTTAACTAGTACTCCCACCGCCAGATGGGGATTAGACTATTGAGGATGACAGTGGTTAGATAGCGATGGATGGATGACAGGTGTAACATGACCCTCTACTACTTTTTAGAGACTGGGAGAGAAAAAATATACTCCCTCCGTCCCTAAAAGGGATGACACTATGGGATGCGTGTACGTGTTACTTTCTCAACTTTAACTTAATTTGTAGAAAAATATATGTAATATTTATATCTCTAATAAATTTGTTAAAAACTAGATTCAAATATTTATCTAATGATACTAATGATATACTATAAATATTAATATTATTTTATATATAATTAGTTAATGCTCAAAGATACTGTTTTTATTGGGAAGCGAGAATGACATCTATTTTGGAACGTAGTGAGCAGTACTCTAGGAGAGATTTCTTTGCAAGCTACTGCTGCTAGTGTTTTCTTTTCTCCGCGAGGGAATTTTCTTAGACGGCATTTGGTATGCAGGAAATGTTATCGCCGATAAACAAATGCTCTCGTAATTACTAACGCCAGACGCGAGTAAAATACAGTGTCGGCTAGTGACAGTGCTGTCAAGGGGATACAAAATGCGGCCACGTAGCACGCGCAAGGCCAGAAAATTTTGCCGGGTGGGATGCATTCGTTTAGGGATGAAACTGGTATGGATATTTTCCGTCCGACCGACCCTCCGAAGGCCCTCAGACCTTAAAATGGTACATACCGCATCCGAAACCAAAAAATCAATATTCGACCGTATCCGTATCCGCATAACAAAAGTTGAATGTCTATTGTAGATATGTACTGTATATCAATATCCGATGCATATCCGACATATTTTATACTTTCCGTATCCGAATCCGATCCGGCAAAAAAATATATATCAGTATTCGTATCCGGGCATATCCGTCCGTGTCCGATCCGTTTTCATCCCTACATTCGTTCGCTAGGATCGGTTACATGGACAAACCATGTAACACTGTGTTTTTCCACTGATTTTGAAAAATTCTGTTAGGTTCCGGCAAAAATATTGTACTCCGCCATATTGTAAAGGAAGTCGTTTGGTACATTGACATGATCTTCAAAACTTAATCTGAACAAATAGTTTTTGCTATAAAATATATTAAACAGTATGTTTACGAAATTATATTTCAATATGGATTTACGAAATTACATTTCAATATGGATGCACTACCATTTTCACATCTCTAAACTTCACACATAAAAGGATATCTATGGTCAAAGTTTAGCATTTTAATTTAGAACAATATCAAAACGACTTTTTTTACATAAGGAGGAAGTACTAAACAACTCTTTTTGCCAATTTTATTCACTGGTGTAGTATTTTCTCTTGCCAGGAGGGAGGAGGCTTCTGAGCAGGGAAAATGGAAAGTGTGCGATGCAACACGTTACTGAATAAGAAGACAGAAAAGTCGTTTTCATCCTTTAGCTATTAACCGAGACTCAGATTTCCACTACCAAACCGGTCGTTCAAGTCTTTGCATTTTTCACATGGCTCAATTTCCTTTGTCCTACGTGTCATGCCACATCGGCGTGCCGTGTCAACATTCTTTTGGCTAGGATTAAAATCGCCTAGACTCTTTTACCCTTCACGTTAGACCTATTAAAGATGAGAGTCGCATCTAATACTTTTGACACGACGACAAAATGAGAAAAAAAATCATAGGGCTTGTTTAGTTTAAAAAGTTGGTGGCAAGTTGGCGTTTTCTGTGAGAGAGGCACGGTTTTCAATATGTCAAGTTGGTGGAAAGTTGGGAAACTAAAACCTTGTTTAGATCGTCAACTTTCGCCAACTTATTTTGTCAACTTGTCATATCGAATGTTTGAACACTAATTAGGAGTATTAAATATAAGTGTAAAAAAACTAATTACATATATGGACACAACATTGTGAGACGAATCTATTAAGCCTAATTAATTCGTTATTAGACACTGTCATGTTATAGTAATCCGTCATTAAAAATACGCTAATGACGTTACATATTAGGCTTAATAGATTCGTCTTGAGACAAAGAGTAAATCGGTGTAATTAATTTTATAATTAATCTATATTTAGTAATCCTAATTAGTGTTAAAAGGATAGATGTGACATTTCACCAACTTTCGCCAACTTTACATCCTCAATCGCAACAAGGCCTAAACAAGGCCATAGTGAAGTAGTATCAAACCATTAATCTTTTTTTTTACAGTTTAGCAATAATGAGAATGATCTTGTTGCTTAACCTTAATCGGAGTGGACAGGTATGGACCTATACCGCATATGGAGCGCATTTTACTAGATGCAGACAAGCCATGCTAATGAATATGATGGAGAACGGAACTGAGCTGCAAGGGAAAGTTTAAGAACTAAATGATTGTTCGGGTAGTTTTCAGATGAAATTAAGCCTTTGCCGATAATTTAAGAATGAAAATGACTATTCCACGGAACAAGAGCACATCGCTCTGCTTAACCAAGACGAGTGTGATTTATCCTTCAATCATGCTAGTTTTCCTGGCGTTTAGTACTCTCGTTTCTTAATGCTGTAAGCACTGCCTATAAGTACACTTGTGTGTAGACTCTTAGGCCAGTCTCAATGGAGGGTTTCATAGGAGTTTCATGAGCATTAAATTCACTGCCACATCAGTAGTTTTGCTGACATGACAGGGTAATTAAGAGGGAGAGTTTCATATGATGTGAAGAAGGGTAATTAAGAGGGAGAGTTTCATGGGATGTGAAGAGAGTTTCATCACCATAAAACTCATGTGGCACAGTTAATTAGTTTCTAGTCTAGTTAACTATGTCTGTGAAACTGGCCTAGCCTTAGCTTCACGAGATCCCGCCGTTCTAAATAAGCGCTTGATGCCCGAGCTAGTATAATTGGCCAAAGATTTTATATTAGAGCTGGTGGCCGGCGCTAGAAATCATCTCTTTCTAGTACTGTATTTCACCAATGATCAATTTATACAGATTACCAGGCATGCGAACAGTTCATTTTCTGATGGACCATAGTTACATTCATGTTAGTTCAGTAATGCTTTCCCTTTTGCATAGAGAGAATGCGTATTTTTTTTAAGAAAGAGAGAGAGAATGTGTAATGTTACAACAATTGGAGTAGGATTAATTGTGTTTTCGGCTGTCAAAAGATGTTTGCAATCGGATTGGTTCCAACAGTGAAAAGGCGAGAATGGATGATTTCTCGAGATTGGGATTTGAGAGAGGACGGGGGCAAGCAGGTCAAAAAAGGTGAAAGTAAAAATAGCTCGTGATATCTTTTGGTTAATTTTTTTTTTTTGTGTCACCGGGGCAGTAAAAGGTCCAGAGGCCCATGCCCCCGTCACATGCTGCCATGGCGCTGATGGCTCCACTGCCCACTCTGCGTGGGACCACGCCCCCCAACCCTGCAGGATCCTCTGCGCCCGCCTCAACCCAGTGGTCTCTACTAGTACCAGTAGTGCAAAACACTTCGCCTTTCATTAATTTTTTGAACAAAAAAGACACTTCACCTTTCATTCAGTTTGAAGAAATAAATTCAACTTTGAATGGGGTTTAATATAGTTTTCATTCAGATTTCACTGTGTGTTCATTCCTCCCCTATAGGCAGGCAGCAGGCTCCTACCACCACTCCCATCACTGTTCATTCCCTCCCCTATAGTTGGCTGTAGAGTGTAGACTTTGGAAAAAAATACGCAGCAAAAAAAAAAGAAAACAAAACCCTCTAATCAAAAAAATAAAGTGAGATAAAAAATTGGAAAAAAAGTGGGAGAGAGAGAGAGAGGAGCAGCTGCAGCAGTAAAGAGAAGGAGAGAGAGAAGGGAAGAGAAGACCACAGGAGGCTCCCCTCGAGCTGCAGCTAGCTCCCCCCATTCGAGCTCCAGCAGCCAGATGCTCTCCCCCGTGAGAGCCCTACCGCCGCCACCCGCAACGCTCCTCCCCTGGCCCGTCCCAGCCGCCGGGTAGCCCGATCCGACGGCCCCCGCCGCCCCCATGGGCCGCGGCGGCTCGCACGCGGCACCCGCCGCCGCGTCGCCGCCGTGGCACGCGCTCCCGGACGAGGTCTGGGAGCACGCCTTCTCCTTCCTCCCGGCGGACTCGGACCGGGGAGCCGCCGCCGCAGCCTGCCGCTCCTGGCTCCGCGCCGAGCGCCGCTCGCGCCGCCGCCTGGTCATCGCCAACTGCTACGCCGCGTCCCCCCAGGACGCCGTCGACCGCTTCCCCTCCGTCCGCGCGGTCGAGGTCAAGGGCAAGCCTCACTTCGCGGACTTCGGGCTCGTGCCGCCCGGCTGGGGCGCCGCTGCTGCGCCATGGGTCGCCGCCGCCGCCGACGGGTGGCCGCTGCTCGAGGAGCTCAGCTTCAAGCGCATGTACGTCACCGATGACTGCCTCGAAATGATCGCGGCCTCCTTCAGGAACTTCCAGGTGCTGCGCCTCGTTTCATGCGAGGGCTTCAGTACCTCCGGGCTCGCCGCCATTGCCGCCGGATGCAGGTGAGACAGCGCATCCAGGCCGAGATTTGAGCTTGAACTAAACCTTTGCCTGGTTCCTGGTTTCCTATTTAGCTCCAAAGTTGTTGGTATCGTTTTGGGGTTTTGTGATCTAAAGTAGTTCTTACTTAGGAGAATGATTTGAACTTGGCTTTCTTCTCAAGGATGAACTACTTTTGATGACTTTGAGCTAGGCATTGATCTTCTTTGTGTGATTGTTGAGTAGTATTTGTGAACAGTGCTAAGCTCCAGTTCAGATTCGATCTATTCTTGGAGTTCATCGTACTAAAGGTAAACCTTCAATTTGTTCTGGTGTGATCTGGAGTATTTTAGGGTTTGCCCCAAGGCGAAGAATAGCGTGCTATTTTAGATTCCTACTTGATTGCGTCAAAAGAGTGATTTGTACTCTGGCAGAAAGGATTTTTGGTGAACTTTAATACAATTTGTTGCTCATGTCACCATCAAAAGCTTGACCTTTCTTAGTTTCGATTCCTCAGTAAGCTTTTATTTTTTTCCTTGGAAGCTTTGACTCTGGATTCTACTGTGATTTTGAGTGATTTGTTCGTGGAGGTGCTATCTTTCTTGCTTTCTTGCACGGATCTGTGGGTTTGGCAGAATAAACATTTCTATTTGCTGGGCAATGATGGATGCATCCCTTTATCTTTCCACCAAAATGATAGGGTTGTTTCAAGATTAGAACCAATTGGACGCACCTTTACTTAAACAATTATATTTTCCCCACCTCATGAGATGCTAGATCTGACTGGAACTGTTTTGCTTTTCATTTATGCTTGAGATTCAAATGGGTTCATTCCTGGTATACGCTTGTACCTGGATTCAAAGAATCGAAGTCTTTTGTCATGCTTTTGATATCTAGATACCCATTTGTGCGCCCCTCCCTTTTGTCATTAAGTTCTAGCTGCTACCTTTATTTAGGTGAAAGTATGTTCTATTTACTCCTATGATAATGTTTGCATTAAGGACTTATAAGTAGGAGCACATTCACTTCACTTTATTAGTGTGACTGTTGAATTGAATTTCACACTAGAAAAAAAAAATTGCCAGCTAGAATTAGGATCTTCTAAAGCCCCTCTTTTTAGAAAAAAAAAGGGAACTTGAAGAATCTGACACCTAGGTTACCAAAATTTTATTCGTTTGATCTATACCATGCCAAAGCTGTATCATTTGTATTATTTATTAGTGACTAGAAACACTTCACCATGGAACACCTGATATTGCGGTTGGTTTCTGATACACTGGTGCCTGTGCATATGCAGAAAGGTTTTGACACAATCAAATATACGCCCTGTAGTTGTGGAAGTGCACATTAGCAGAATGAGAATGAATTGGTTCTGGATAGCACATATTGTTGTTGTTATGAATAGCACAAGACAAGGTGTCATACATGTTTTGACTTCTTTTATTCTTCTTGATTGATAGAGTTAGTATTGAAAAACTTTAGCCTCTCTATTGTTCTGCTAGGTGCTAGCCTGCTAGGGTTCTTGTAACGCCAATAGGTTGGTCAGGGACATCAGGGTGTGCATATCTTTGATTGTTTTGATTAAAATGATACGGTAGTCAGTCTATGATTGGATGGAGCTGTTCCTTAATCAACTATTATTAGTTTGCTAATTTAGACTCTTAGATGTATCTATTACTCATGTTGTGGTTTCATAATAATTAGTTATCTAATGGGTGCGAGGTCACATCCAGGTTGTGTTTGGCCAACTAAAAATTGGCTGTTTTCATTTTTTGGAATCTGAAATCTTGGAGTGCCTCCCAAAATACATTAAGGACTTAGGTTATGTTTTTATTTTGCTGACATTAATGCTACTTGCTAACTAAATCCTGGTTAAGTTGTCTAAAGTTGAAACTTTAGCACATTGCTGTTCCATGTCAGTTGTTCTGCTTCTGCTGTCCTGTGAATTCCTCAATTCCTTGACCTCTTTATTGCCACGTCTGATTTGTATCTGCTGACGTTCGGAGATTTCTGAGTTAATTCTGCAACAATGGAAGTCCATGTTGCTCTGGATGTGAACTAAGCCCTTTTATTTGAAAAGACATACCTTGAGGAATATTGCTTTATACTGGTTATTCCCATAAAGCACCTCAATATGTCACACCTGCTCCTGAATGGTTCTATTGTTACGGCCCACATGGCTGTGGGCTAAGCCCCTGGCATCTATATTGACAAGATACTATATATTATTTCTGCATGATTATATATAACATAAAAAAGGAGCTGGCAAGTGCAATGTCTGTAGCTTATCCCAGGCACTGGTGTAGTATGCCATGTAAGAACATGATGTGTGTACGCTATAAACAATTATTAGCTGTTGCTTTCTCCTTTTGTCTTCGAATAATGTTTACATTAACAGAGCGTATGTTTCTTGTGTTGCCCTTCCATGCCTTTAGGGTGACTGAATATTAGCAAGTTTCAGTGGAAGATTGAATTGTCTGTATTGCTGCTATAGTCCTTCCTGCAATAAACTTCAGACTAGTGCAGGAGTGTTCCTGAGCTTTTTTTTACCTGGTTTCCTGAACTTTCTGAACTGTGACTTTGTTGATGCCGAGTGTTGGAGTCCTGTTTGTTTTTTTGTCCCCTCTCTGCTTTTGTTTACTGGTTTGCCTTTTAAGTTTCTGTAACCAGCTGTGTTTTCAGGATTCTCATGCAGTAGTTAAGTATTACCTTAGTTCCTTTAGTGATTTAACATTGGAAATCCCCATGCTTTTTTAATGTGATAATAGCCTTTGCTATTGTTCCTTGTTCCAGTTTTCATTATTCTCTGCATGGTTCATATGGCGGTGAGGCGTCCTGTGGCGTTCTGCCAACGCCTTGTCGCCTAGGCGGGCGCCTTATCGCCTAGGCGACAAATCCTGTGGCGTTCTACCAACGCCTTGTCGCCTAGGCGACGCCTTATGAATCATGATTCTCTGAAGATGACTTACAAACTGTTATTTGCAGCTCCTAATTTTTGTGTACTCTCTCTGCAGAAATGTAAGAGAACTTGACCTACAGGAGAATGAAATTGAGGATTGCTCTATTCATTGGCTCAGTCTCTTTCCAGAATCCTTCACTTCTTTGGTAACTCTAAATTTTTCATGCTTAGAGGGGGATGTTGATATTACTGTACTTGAACGACTAGTAACCAGATGCCGCAACCTCAAGACTCTTAAGCTCAACAATGCTATACCTCTTGACAAGCTTGCTAGCCTCCTTCGCAAGGCTCCTCAGATTGTAGAGCTCGGAACAGGAAGATTTTCTGCAGATTATCATCTGGATCTCTTTTCAAAGCTTGCAGCAGCATTTGCTGGTTGTAAAAGCCTAAGAAGGCTTTCTGGAGCTTGGGATGCTGTTCCAGAGTACCTGCCAGCATTTTATTGCGTATGTGAGGGCCTCACATCACTGAATCTGAGTTATGCTACTGTACGAGGCCCTGAGCTGGTAAAATTCATTAGCAGATGCAAAAATCTGCAACTCTTATGGGTATGGAACCCTTATCCACATCTTTTAGTTAACTGAACAGTTTTTCAAATTTACCTATAAAGTTCTAGGAAGTAAAATTGCTAGAAACTCTTATTGGTATGAACCCTTGAATTCTAGGAAGTAAAATTGCCTGCATAAATGTTGTTTTGATTGTTTTAGTTAGTGTTAGATCCTGTGTGTATGCTTTTTTGAAACAACTATTTTATTAGGTTGTGCGGCATCACATTGTATGTTGAAGCATCGCATGAAGCTATTGGGATTAGTGCATTTTTTTTTATCTTGAGAAATTCGAACGTTGTTGACAACACAATAAGTTGTATGCCATTATATTCAGTTCAATTTCAAAGAGCTATTATATGAATTGCTTCCTTTTGTTTTAGAGCAGCATACTTATTCTCAAACATTCTCGTCTGAACTTCAAAGCTACAATTTTCAGGTGATGGATTTGATTGAGGACCACGGTCTAGCTGCTGTGGCATCATCTTGTAATAAACTGCAGGAGTTGCGGGTCTTCCCTTCCGCTCCTTTTGATGCAGCTGAGCAGGTTTCATTGACTGAAAGAGGTCTTGTTGATGTCTCTGCCAGTTGCCCAATGTTGGAGTCGGTCCTCTACTTCTGCAGACGGATGACCAATGAGGCCCTTATTACCATTGCAAAGAACAGGCCCAACTTCACTTGCTTCCGCCTGTGCATCATAGAACCACACACACCAGATTACATCACACATCAGCCTCTTGATGCAGGTTTTAGTGCCATAGTGGAATCATGCAAGGGTCTTAGGCGGCTTTCTGTCTCAGGCCTTCTCACAGATCGTGTATTTCGATCAATTGGAGCACATGCTGATCGTCTTGAGATGCTCTCGATCGCCTTTGCTGGGAACAGCGACTTGGGCCTTCATTACATTCTTTCGGGCTGCAAGAGCTTGAAGAAGCTGGAGATAAGGGACTGCCCATTTGGTGATAAGCCCTTGTTGGCAAATGCTGCCAAGCTGGAGACAATGCGATCCCTTTGGATGTCGTCATGTTCACTGACCCTGGGCGCATGCCGACAGCTTGCACGCAAGATGCCCCGCCTTAGTGTGGAGGTCATGAATGATCCCCGACGGGCGTGCCCCTTGGACTCCCTCACAGATGAGAGCCATGTCGAAACATTGTATGTCTACCGGACAATTGCAGGTCCAAGGTCCGACACACCAGCCTGCGTCCAAATTGTTTAGGGAGTGGCAACCTGCAGTATGGGAAGGTACTATGGAAGTATCCATTTTCAGTCTGGATTTGTACCTTCAGTACCTCTCTTGCATATCATGGGTATTCTCGTTGAAGTAGAAAGGCTGGCCAGCTGGATGACCCTATCATAACATCTGTTCAGCTGTAAAACTGTTGCTGCGAGTTTAATGGCTGGACTTGGGGCCTCTTTCAGGTGTTAATAACTGTAGGGAGGAGACTGAATGAGTTACAGAAACTACTAGATAGCGTCTTGAGAAAACTTGCGTTTGTTTTCTTAGCGTGTTTAGTTCTTTTCATGTATAAAAAAAATATGGGATCATTCCAGTGACGCAATGTACTTGTACTATTGGAACAATTGCACCAGGAGCCTCTGCTTTTTTGACCTCCCCTATCTAATTATGGGTTGTTCCAACTTGTAGTGATTTGTGAATGTAGAATAATTGAAGCTTGTCTGTGGGCCTTTGTTTGACATGGGGTTTCTGGAGAACTGTACCTCACTTTGTTTTAGTCACCCTTGCTTTTGGATCTTACTGTAAGTATCCTCCTGTGATTTTGGGTGAATTTTACAGTGCTTCTGAATCTGTTGTGACTATCCAGTTGAGTTGTACAAGATGTTTTTTTTCTCAGGCGAGTGCAAAATTTACCACTGGGCGGCGTAAGTTATGTATTTTTCTATGCTATATCTAATATAATCGGTATAATACATCTACGAGACTGCGGGTATCGGGTCAGTGCTGGACATAATCATTAGTTTCTCTCCTAGTTCTGAATCATTCTTCTGCTGACCTTTTGCGAACCATCCTGCATTTAACCATCTAGATTTCGCATGGTTTGCACACTGACACCGGCAGGCATATGATAGATCCTGATTCTATCAGAAAAGGAAAAGCATCATACAGCGTGGTCAGAAGCAAGTACATGCCAGCTCAAAACGTGTGCATAGGTTCTTCAATGTATGTGCCTGGATTCTTTGGGCAGAAAATGCCGTGTCTGCATATAGTTTTTTTTTTTAACTGAAAACCAACAGGGCTATAATAAACCGTTGAGTGTTGCTACCTACAATGCGAGTTTTCCAGTTTTGTGTGTGTTGAGTTCAAAACTCTATGGATGGTTTTCTGCGCGGAAAACATCGAGGACGAGATTGAAATATGCAGAAGCAGAATCAACACCGGCCATGGGCAAGTTAAGGCGGCCCGTGTCCTAGAGGGTGTCCTTATTTGAGCTGGCTATTTAATAGCTGACTTATCTCATCATACGACGTGGATGAGAGGGAGCAGAAAAAATCAACTCACTAGCTATTTGCTCATCGCTAGTTAGGAGCATATAAATCGAGAAAAGTACATACAACACTCTGCTAGATGGCTGTGAAAAGATAAAGAAAAGTATATTTATAGGCCTAAAAAAAGAAAAAGAAATATTTAAGATCTTACCGATGGGTCCATGAGATGATATTGATTTCTCCAAGCTAGCTGTTGTAAAACACGTCGTCAATGGTTGGATCTTCTCCCTCTCACATCTCTCATGATAAGCACAAGAACAAAGTAGACAAAACACAATATAGGTGGAGCTTCTCTTTATTACTCATATTCGATAATTTACAATGACAATCTCTCTCATATATATACTCCGACCTATGACTAGAGTTTTGGTAAAAACCCACAAGCAACCGGACATAGACTAGGACTTTTAGTCCTTCTTTCCTTCTATTCAAGTCCGGACAACCGGATATGGACTAGGACTTCTAGTCCTTCTTTCCTTCCATTCAAGTCCGGTTGTTTACCACACTAGCAACCGGCTAGCACGCCCTAAACACCGTCGAGACTAGAGAAGAATAATAGCTAGGGTCAAGGCACGGCAGAGAAAAAGATAAAGAAAAATTTTATTTGAACGATCGTAAATGATTCATCGGCTATGAACGTTTGCTAATGGACGCCTGGTCTTCGGTAGGAACTCAGATACACTTCTTGTTCAAGTAGGACAATATCTATTCAATGTTCTATAAATGAAAACCAGAGAAAAATCCATAAAAAAACCAGGAGAAGTTTCATCCCCCCAACGAGCTTATCTTCCATCTATCCCAACAAAAATGGGCAATACATGGAATGGTTTAAAAAAGGAACACAGAGATAACCGAGGATTCCTTTTATGCTTGCACGCGGCTGTGGGATCTCCTCTTAATCTCCACCCGTTTCCTTGTCCTATGCTTGCAAACTTATCTTTGTTGCCTTTACTTTTTGTCTTTTTCCTTCACGCATGCATGTAGCCAAGATGGTAATATGTACTGAACATGAACTTCTGGGCCTCCATCTCGCTACTGTCGAAAATTTCTGGAAACATCAGGCAAAATAGGGCAAATGAATCAACAACACTGTAAAGCGACCGAATCAATCAAAATAATGCATCTATATATGGCCAAATATTTTCTAGGAATCAAAACTTGCAATTTGGTGCTCGCCAAGAAATGACTTGGATCGGACCAAATTTACCTATGACGTATAACTTAAAATATAATTGTTTTCATATTATTGTCATAACAAAAAGTAACCCAGTAAAGTATGAACCTAAGACAATTGTACATTGGGTAAAAACTAAAAAGACCATTCCTTAAGATCTCATTTACGGTGCCTTATCCTAACGTATACTAGTGTTTGAAAAGAACTAGTAAAAAACATCCGACGGTCAAAATTAATTGCATACTAAGTTTCACTAGTAGTATGGGTAGTATATGAGTAGTACAAGTAGTATAAGGGTATTATTGTAGGAAAAGAACAAAAATAATGTCATGATAATATACTTTTTAAACTAAAAATCTACCCTACGAAAGATAATTAATACATATACAATCGTTACTAAATTACCCTTAACAATGGATTATTTGATCTCATCTATATAGTCAATTATTAAATGCATCAAATGAAGCTGAGCGTAACTTGGTTGGTAAATTTGAATTTTGTTCTGTGGGAGTTTGGCGTCATTTTGAGTCATCATTCATCGACTCAGTATTTGTGCTCGTATTATTTATATTTAATTAAGAATTAACAAAAGGATCCCTCGAGACATATTAGAAATAAAGTCTGCGTTTCGTAAAAAAAAAAAGTTGCATCCACGGCACCTGGTCTATTTTCCCTCTAGCTGTCATCTCTGAATTTTTTTTATTTTTCCTTTATTTGTTGGCCCTATTATTATTTTTTTTGTCTGGTATGTGCTCCAGCAAGTGGAATCGATTCGATCTGGTCAATGAAAATGATGATAGCCGACGCTTAATCCCGAGTGAAAATTATGATGCGCACATGGCAGCCGGGAGGAGAGATTATTACAAGCAAACACTGGGCTAGTGGAGGTGAAGCGCAGACAAGAAAGAAAGGCTCCCGAAAGCAACACGCCCCTCTTCCCAATCTTCGTAATCATGCCACTGCTGCCACTGTTACCCCCTAATGCTCCTAGTTTAGCTTACCTCGTCTCGCGGTCGTAGCTGCAGCAGCAGGTAGAGAGCCAAGCGCCCAAGCCCCAGCGAAGGCTGCGTCGCAGCAGCCCGCGCCGCGATTCCACTAACCCCATCCTGGGGAAAATCACATCTTTGTTTCTGGAAGAAGGAGAAGGTCTCTATTTTGTGGGGTTTATTAGTTATATATGGTTCGTCTCCTCTACTGATTGCCTCTGTTGGAGCTGCAGAGGGAGAGAGGAGGACGAATCAGGAAGGTGTTTTCAGGTTGGCTCTCTAGTTTCCTCTGTTTGTCAATTCTCGGGTTGGGGGAGGTTTCTTGGTCGCTGTGCTTGGGCTTCCGCATGATCTGATGATTGGGGTGGGTTCTTGGGGGATTTGATCGATCTCCCCTGTGCACGAGGCGGGTCTTCATCCCGGGACAAGGATTCGTAGAGAGAGTAATCCCACGGCCGAATCCCGGTTCTCTCGTCAATTTGGGGGATTAGCTCTTTATCAGATCATTTCCTGGGATTTTTATGGGTGGTTAAAAGCGAATTCGGCTTGTGGGTCTGTCGGCCCGGGAGTCCAGGATGCTTCCTTGATTTCTTGTGGCACCGCATTGATTGGTACGGCCAACTGAATCGATGCTTCCCAATTTATTTCAGAAGGAAGTAAACGATTCCTAAATCCGGTGTTCTTGCTGCTGTCCTTTGCTGTTTTATTGCTTCTGCTGCGCCGCTAGTGGTGACCCGTTAGCAGAGAATCTTCCTGCAAGGCTGCATTCATCTCGTATCGTATGCCTGTTACTGCAAGTCCAGCATTTGGTTTATTGCTAAACTTTAATCCGGGGCTTCTTCTTCTTCAGGACAGTGGGTGCAGCGGCAGTTATTGTTTCATCTTATCTGCTGCAGCAAGTGGAAGCCATGGGTATACTAAGCCAAGGGTTACTCTGGGAGAGTATGGGAGGATGCTACTACCAAGTCTGAGGCTTAACCTGGCACGTCAGTCTTGAAGGTATGCTTCTTTGTGTCATGAGATGCTTTTGTTCATACTGTTTATCAGGTTATGCATCGAGATGCAGTCTTTCTCCCTGTGAGCATGTAATGGTTATATGTGTAGTAACTTGTAATTAGATGTGCATTTCCTGCTTAATGTGCAGCCATGTACAAGAACCAGCTCCAGGAGCTTGCTCAAAGGAGCTGCTTCAATCTACCGTCCTATGCGTGTATCCGGGAGGGACCAGATCATGCGCCTCGGTTTAAGGCCACAGTTAATTTCAATGGAGAGACGTTCGAGAGCCCGGTTTTCTGTTCTACTTTGCGGCAGGCAGAGCATGCGGCGGCTGAGGTAGCGCTCAGTGAATTATCAAAGAGGGGACCTTCATCAACACTGGCTGCCAAAGTTCTGGTTAGTTCTGTTGATGCCTCTGGAAACCTATTCTCCATTGAAGTATAATATGGAAAACGCTGTATGTTGCTTGCACAGAACCTCCTTTTGCATATCCTACCTATAGTCAGTAGACAACAGCCTGGAAGAACACTCACGTTAGATTTTACATAATTTTGAATTGTACGATATGCCAAACAATACCCTTGCCTTGTTCCTACAAAATTTTAGTAGCATCAATGATCTCAACTGGCATATTTGCTGGCCATCAATCGCGAGCTACCACAATCATAATCATAAAAAAACTACACATCCATCCTAGAGAATCCCTTTCTTTCCCTCTTTAAGGTACTGAAGGTGAAAAACAAAGATTATCCATATTTCTGCAGGTTAGTTATATGCAGTATTATATGTTTTGACGAGGGCTAGGCACCTATTCCAGTTAAAACATGCAGAATAATACTATACGAGCCTTTACACATTTCTTAGACAAGATTGTAAAGTGCCATGGGTGTGAGTTGTAAGCCAGCCTATTCCTCAAGTCAAAGAACAATCAATTTCATCTGGTTTATGGATCTGTGCCAGACACAGTCAAATCCCAACGCAGAGTATATTAAAAGTTCACTATTCTTGACAATTCCTACCGCAATAAGTCAAACTGAGAAGTGTTATTTATGATGGTTTGGTTGGGAAGGTGCATTCTTTTATGATGTCTGATGTTGACTTGCTAGTTGTCCCATCCTGATTGCCTGATTTTGCAGTAAGTACAATTTCAAGTGGTTGAAATTTCAAGGTCGCATGTTTGTGATCCTTTTTCTCCCCATATACATCCTCTGTCCAATACTTATGTCATTGCTGTCGTCTACATCACATTATTTGGATTGATAATTAGACAAAATTTTTGTCCCATCCTCATTGCCTGCTTTTTGCAGCAGTATTGACCATGGATTCAAGTGGTTGAAATTTCAAGGTGGCATGTTTTTGAACTTTTTCTCCTTATATACATAACTAGTCAATACTTATGTGGTTGATGCCATCCAGATTTCCATATTTGCATTGGGGGTTAGACAAACTTTGTGCTTACTGCTACTTAATATGTCCCCTACTTTATAATGCAATTGTAATGGCATGTGTGCAACTAGGTAACCTTTTGAAGATTGTTGTTGAAGCCGAGGCGCTAACACTGTTTACTCCACAGGATGAAACTGGGATATACAAGAATCTACTTCAAGAAACTGCTCATCGAGCTGGTTTAAAACTTCCAGTGTACACTACTATTAGATCTGGGCCAGGTCACACACCTGTGTTTACATGCACAGTGGAGTTGGCAGGAAAGACATTTACTGGCAATCCTGGCAAGACCAAGAAGCAAGCTCAAAAAAATGCGGCAATGGCTGCCTGGTCTGAACTGAAGCAACGTGAGTACCTTTACCAGCTCCAGTTCGTTGGTGCATCATTTTGTTGCATAAGTCATGCATTTCGTTGCTTTTTTTAGTGCCACAATTATCAACATATCTTTACAAAATCATCATATCTTTTAGCATAAATGGTGCACAGAGACGTTTCTAATTTATTGTAACTTAATATGTTTGCTGACTAATTAATTTGCTGTTCCTAACAGTTCCGCGGGTAGGTGAGCCGTCATCCTCATCATGTCCATCCGATCAGGATGATGAGGAGCATGGACAGGCCATAGTTACTCGTACTCTAGCAAGCTTGAACCAGGCAAATGGCGGCAAGACGCCGCATCAAAAGGAAAAACAGCAAAGCAATAACCGTCCATCATCACGGAGATCTCATCCTAAACAAAATCCGTCGTTCTACCGATCACATTTACCAAACCAGGCTTATCCTAGTGTTCCACCGGAGCAAGCAATGTACCATATGTGGCATCGGGTGCAAGCAACACAAGCAGCACCTCGTTTTTCAATGGTACCAACAATGGGTAATATGAGGTTCCCACCACCAGAAGCTATGCTCTCCTTGTACTCTTCACCTCGAGGGCAATTCGCTACACCTGCCTGCCAAGATGCAGTGGGTCTTCTTCCATGTTTTCCTGAAGCTGCTCCTGGCCTCCCAAGGTACTTCTCGCCTTACCCTGTCTCCTATATGCCAAGAAGTCCTTTGCCAGCTACTGTTCACAAAATTCATGAGAGAAGGCAAGATCATTCTGAAACAGTTGAGCTTCGTGATGCTACGGTCTTCTCCCAATATGGTGGTCCACACAAGTTTCAAGAGCCACCCAAAAATGGGAAAGAAGAATATACTGGGGGTAGTGGTTCCCCTGAGGAAGAAAATATTGCTTCTCTCAGTATCTCAAGCTCAACCACACATCCATCATCACAGAATCTGGATCTGAATGAAGAAAAAGAAACTTTGGGCAGTAAGCATGCAGAGGCAAATAAATCCCAAGAACAACAGCCAAAGTCTTGGGTTAGCCCATCGATGCCAGCACATGTTTCTATCCGTGGAAAACAATATGCTAGCTCTGTTCAGCATGAGCCCAACCACAGAAATGATCCTCCTCAAACGAGTCGGCCTTTGTTGCCAGAGTTGTGGTCTTCCTGCTCACCAGCTGCACTCAGATCCAGAACTGCAGTCCCTGTAAATTCACCACGCTCGCTATACCAGCAGCGACCTCCTTGGTTGGCTGCTCCTGTTACAGTCAGAACCACGGTTCCAGTGTGTTCAGCTAGGCCGAATGTGATGAATGCAGCTGGTGGAGCAGCTCGAGTAAGACCGAATTCCCAGAACCATGTGGACCCAGATAGAGGTGAGCCAGAAACTCCCAGGAGTAAGAATGAAAGAGTCCCGAACAGCGAGCTCTGAACTTAGTAAGCTCCATGCCTGAGCCACAGTTTTGGTTTCTGCTGAGCTTTAGTTAGGTTTGAGACTTGGTAGCGTCTCAGTTTTTGTTCCTCCTTTTCCCCTTCTCATTTTCCCTGTTGTGTTTTAGCTAGATACTGAACTCTTGAAAGAGCTACGTGGGAGTTGTGCTTGCGGCATGGCCATTAGATTCTACAGATATCACGTCCTTATCAAGATAAATGAACATGAGTTACAATATCAATAGAGAATACAGTTTTTCCTTATGGGCTTAGCGTTCAGTTTTCTTTTTGCCAGTGGTGACATAATGCTGGATTTTTTGCCTTGGTGTTTCAGTTTGTCGTACAGTACGATCTGTTGCACCTGGAGTTCCTACTATTATCATCTCTGATTCTCCTTGTGCTTCGTTTTTGTAGTTCCAGCGAGCCGCTTGCACAGCCTGTTTGATTACGATCTTTTGTTTGATCAGACAAATTTGGGGCTTTTTTTTTGTTTTGGCCCACGACCTCTGTTTCTTGCACCAAAACGTCAATGGTTGATAACGAATTCATGTAGGAGAAACGTGTGCCATTTGATAATAGGATTGAAACAGAAGATTCTCTGAGAAATTTTACAATGGTTGAAACAAATGAATGCTACATTCGTTGGTAGCCGGTTCGGCTCTTAAGTTATTCCCTCCCATGCTATTGACACACACCCGTCAACAACTAGAAAGTTAAAGGTCAAGTTATTCTCTCCCCTACAGCCAACACTTCCATTTTTCAGTACCCGGCCTCTGCGACCGCACACAGCCAACACTTCCATAGAAGTTACTATAAGCAGTCCGGCAAGGTTCATAAACTGATCAATGGCTTATGGTTGTCACTGCTGGGCTGCGTGGAGGAACTCGGCATTCCTGTAGCATTAGCAATGCCGTTTGATTCTTGCGCTGCTGGATCTCTACTGGAGCAATGGCGCGGCTGAGACGAGTGACGACGATCAGCCCTATTGGGAGCAGCCAGGGGTCTGTTTGGTTGGTTGCATGTTCTGGCCAGGCTCGTACCTGTAGAGCCAAGCTCAACTCAGCCAGGCTGAGTTTATGCAATGGCGTGATGTTTGGTTGGTTGTATCGGTTAGCCTGGCTGATGGGAGATGTTGTTTGGTTGCCTGTATGTACGAAGATATGTCGCATGAGATAAAAAAAATAATAAAAAAACTATTATCTTGATGTTTATAGTATCTAAACATGTTTTAGTAATTGCTATTTTCTCATATTGTGGCTTAATATTCTTTAAAATATTTTAATACAATTTGATATGAGCTAATGATATACTAAAACATCATTAGTTGGATAATTGCCTGCATCCAGAGAGCCTGACTCAGGAGAAACGCCCAAAATCTACGTATGTGCAGAGCCAGGCTGTGAGGCTCCTTTTGCATCCAGAGAGCTAGGCTCAGGAGCCCGAGCAGGCAACCAAACAGCAGCATCTTATATCCCACGAGCCTGGTTCAGGCATATACAGGCAACCAAACGCACTCGTGGATGCGGCCGGCGGGAGGATCTCCTTGCTACCAACCGGTACTAGCCTATTTTGACAAAAAAATAAATAAATTGTAGGAGAAAGATACAATGGCCATGTTTTTGTTTGTAAATTAGTAGGGCAATTATCCACTCCCAACGTATAGGTTTAAAAGGTCTAGATCCGTCTAGAAATACATTTCCAACCAAACAAAAATTTTAAGAAAACAACCAAAAAGAAAAGAAAAGAAAAGAAAAACATTCCACTCGACGGGCTCGGCTCGAAGCCACGAACTAGCCAAGAGTCAAGACACAGGAACAGAGCTCGGCTCCTACAAGGCCACTAGCCCACTACCAACCCCTCACGGCGGCGGTGGCTTCGGCGGCGGAGTCCGGATCGTCGGCGGCTGCGGAGGCGGAGATGGCGTCCGTGGCCGCGGCAGAGGGCGCGGCGGCGGCGCTCCGCTCGGTGCTGTCGCGCGCGCACCAGGCGGCGGCGCGGGCGGGGCGCGCTCCGGGGTCCGTGCGCGTGGTGGCGGTCAGCAAGACCAAGCCGTTGCCCGTCATCCGCGGCGTCTACGACGCGGGCCACCGCTGCTTCGGCGAGAACTACGTCCAGGAGCTCATCGACAAGGCGCCCCAGGTAGGACTGGGTTGGATTGGCCCCATCTCCCTCGGTTGCCCGCGAGTCACAACAGCAAAATCCTGCCTTTGTTCTCGTCACTGCGCGAATTGCCGGTTAGAACGCGGAATGAGAGCCAGCAGCTTGTTAATTAAGCTTGGTGCTGAGTCCTTGTAACTGCGTCATAAGCACTGGGAACGGGAGATAAACAGCAGTGGTCCGTGGAGATAGTCATTGTAGAATAGCGAATTGACTATTGCAACGTTAAATTGGATTCGAGTATGCGATAGCTTGCTATTCCTTCTTATCGCTGAGTTCTCATAGCTGTTTGTTGTTCGCGTCTGAATCAAGAGATTGGTAGCCATGGTATCTATTCCTCGGATGCTGTATTGATATACAACTTAATGCATTCTGAAGTATTCTGCATAGACGTAGTCTCATGGGTATCGAAGTGTTCTGGAAGTGGCTATAATTTTAGTTGCTAGGGCATCATTTTGGAATGCATTGGAACTATGAAATGGAACATATATTATCTCTAGGCATATCCTAATATTTTGTTTTTTTGTTTAATCCTAGAAAGTATTTACAAGCTTTGTTGGTATTCAGATACATCACTGGTAATATGGTGGCAATACTGACATTTTTTCTGTGAAAAACTTATATTTTAACATGCGAATCGAAAAGATATATCCGAACCAAAGGGCAGGGGCGGATCCACGGCCTGGGCTGGGGGGGCTGCAGCCCGGGCCTTAGTCCAGTGATTAACTCTATTACCATCATGCGATGACTCAGGCCAAGCCAAGGCGAAGCACCATCATCCGCTAGCAGCGTCTGGCTGTTCTCGATGCTCGTCAGTCTCGTGGTTTTTTTGTACACATGCAGTCGTATGTCAGTCCCCTGGGCTGGTGTATCTGGCCGACAGGCTGCCTCTTGTGCAGTTGTGCTACGCTGCTAGACTACCTACTGTCTTGCTTTGCTCAGTACCATACGTAGCAGTATATTAGTGCTACAACTTTGGCATCTTGCTTGGCCACTGACACTTATTTACTGCATGGACAATGGCTAATGAATGACTTTGAAGACCACATGATTGAAGGATTGAGCTTGCTGCTCGCATAATTGCAATTTTGAGAAATATGCTTAAAAACCAATGTTAAGTGCTAGTGCTCCTTTGAAAATTATGGTGGAATATGTCAACGGTTTGGGTTATTGGCTTACTGCCGTGGTACAATTTTGTTTCAACTTAATTTGATTTTTGACCTTTCACTATTTAGCTCCCCCTTTACGCTGATCCTGGATCCGCCACTGGGCAAAGGGTATAAAAATTTGGGTACCTTATTGGACATCATTTGATCAATCACATACATTTTTTATTTTTTATTCTAATAAACAATATAGACCAAAGATTTAGCAATATCTATCCATTAAGCACTGAAAGTTGACAGCTGACTGTTATATTGAAAGAATTTTCATGAACTTTAATGTTTCCAGCGTCAATAACTATATTTCATGGCTCAGAAGTTCTCTCTCTGCATGCTTCCTAGTCCTTAGACTCTAAACAAGTGCTCTTCTTGTTACAGCTTCCTGAGGACATCGAGTGGCACTTCATTGGGAACTTGCAAAGCAACAAAGCTAAAGCCCTACTTGGTTTGTACTGCTGTCTGTTCTTTCTTACCTTTCATTATAGGACATCAATATGTTCTATGAACATCTTTTATGTTAGTCATGAGTCATCTGTTATAATACAACAATACTGGACTTCTTACAAATGAGCTCTTGAAATGTTTTTAATTGCTAGTCTACTGATTGCATTTTCAGTTTCATGTGAAACAATCGTAATTCATGCATATCAGTGGTCAAGGTTTCAAAACATTGAATGCAGACGCATCCTTGGATGACAAGTAAAAGAACTAAAGAGCATCGGTTTTCTAGTTTGCACATAGTTTTTAGGAGTTTGCACTACGTGGTCTCAGTCTGAATTTCCAGATGATCAAGTTTCGCTGTAGCCAAGATTGTTGTTTTACGTATACTATTACCTCAAAAGGGATATCTTGACATATGCTGTACATCTTATGTATTCTGGTCTGAGCTAACATTTCTTTTATTGTTTCTTTGACCTTTAGCTGGTGTACCAAATCTTGATATGGTCGAAAGTGTAGATGATGAGAAGGTATGTGATAAACCTATATTTTCTTATGTTTCATCAGGTTCATTTCTTTCTGGTTTCATGGTGTGCTCACTTTTGAGGCGCTTACTCTTCAGCTGACAGCTGTACACTCACTTTGGTTGCTTTCTAGTAAGAGCCTAAGAGGATATCCTTTGAGTCTTAATGCCTATCTACATCTTAGTAGAACTTGACATTTATAGTGAGATCTGGCCATTCATAATGTATGTTCAATTCATGTTTATATAGACTTTGCATTTATCATTAAAAAAATGAGTACAATTTTGTTTCAGCATTTTAGGACCTAAAAAACAATAGATGGTGTTGCAGTTATTCATCATGGTGCATTTTGGTATTGTTGATCTTTCATATATAACCAGACTAAGTGTACTATTCATTCTTTTAGATTGCTAACCGTCTTGATCGCGTGGTAGCTGACTTGGGAAGAAAACCTCTAAAGATTTTGGTCCAAGTCAACACTAGTGGAGAGGAATGTGAGTACTCCTTTGTCAATAGAATTATTAACTTTTCCTCAAATATCTACGGAATCTCTAAAGCCTGGAAGTATCACTTTGGCCTTTTTGTGGTTGAGTTTCTGAATGTTGGAGCCTTCATTCTCTTATTGTTTCCTGGCCCTAATCGTGGACATAAGGTTTGCGGTCTGGCAGTATAGCTATCCTGTCTGAGCATGCATAGATCTGAAACCTTTTTTGCCTTTTTTTTTTTTGGCAGCAAAATTCGGAGTAGAACCATCAGGATGTGTGCAGTTAGCAAAGCATGTCAAATTGAACTGCCCGAACCTTGTGTTTTCTGGCTTGATGACAATTGGGATGCTTGATTACTCCTCAACTCCAGAGAATTTCAAGGTAACATAAACCCTGAGAATGGGATACATGCCTTTATGGCTAACATGCACATGCCTACATTTTATTTGGAGTGGCATGCCTTTACGGCTAACATGCACATGATCTGTTGAATTCATAGACACTGGCTAATTGCCGGAAAGAGGTTTGCAAGGAGCTTGGCATACCCGAAGAGCAGTGCGAGTTGTCGATGGGCATGTCTGCTGATTTTGAGCAAGCGGTAAGGAAAATACTGAGAAGATAGAAGAGGTGTAATAGGCCAATAGCTTCACTAATAATGATATTGACTGTTTCCATGTTGTCTACAGATTGAAATGGGCAGCACAAATGTAAGAGTAGGATCAACCATATTTGGTGCTAGAGAGTACCCAAAGAAGAACTAGGATGCCTGTACACTCAGGTTTTGTTGTGACTGGCGCATAGAACAATGAGGGGTCTCCTTCACCGGTTGCAGTATTTGATATATGTGCGGTTATGTACCCATTTTGGTCATCAGAAAACATTGTGGCACTTCACATACCATGTGCTACAAATAAAGACGTTGATTTGCCATTATAGCTGTGCGCCTATTTACTCAACTAATAAAGGTGCACATGAGTTCTGAATTCTGATTTCCTTGTTGCTTGTATGTCAGTTGGTAGTATGTGTACTGCCTGTTTCCTCGCTGCCTTCTACTAGTTACTCCCTCCATTCCAAATTATTAGTCATCCTAGGTGTTATTTGAGTGTCTAAATTCATGGCATCTTCTACAAACTAGACCTATACTTGTCTAAATTCATAACATTTTTAATGAATTTGATAAAAAGTCAGGATGACTAATAATTTGGAACGGAGTATTTCCAATTGTTACATAAGTGTTCTTTAGTGTCATGCATCTGGACACGTGTGTTCTATTGGTATGTGAAAGAAAAAAAAAACAAAAATTGGTGTTTTGTGTGGCAAGTCTCTAAAAGGCATTACATGTTTATGCTATTTTTTCTATGCTGGCGGCTGCAGATGATTATGTAACGGCATGTACCTACAAGGAACAATGATCCTGTAGCAACTCTTCCTGGTGGAAAAAAAAAATGCATCGTTGCTGCAGCGCCTGGTCAAAGGCAGAGCAATCCGAGAGGCAGAGCAATCCGAGAGGAAGCGCTGAGAATGAACAATGTGCATGGAGAGAATACGGCCCAGATTCTATTTTCAAATCTTTGATGTGTACAGCCTGGGACCACGTTAGCTTTGCAGCAGTTCTGGCAATTAACTGTTCAAACTCAGACCCTAGGCGTCCAAAGACAATCCAAGTTCTGTTGATATTGCACGTTCATACCCTACTAGCTTACAGCGTTCATGGTGCAAACCCCGTTCATGGGTCCAGTTGCCATGCCTGTTGTCTGACGTGGCTATTGTGCAACCAGGCGTTGCTCTTTGAATACGAGGAGTTGCCATGGTGATCTTCGAGTTCACGATGTTTCTCTATAGCAGCTCAGCATCGTCTTGGTCGGCGTCTATGTCATCAGCCTCATTGTCTTCATCCTCTTCAGGTGCATCTGGGTCTACTCCCTGCACGTGAGAATTCAACACGGCCTGTCCTTAATATCTTGCTCCAATGGGATATTAAGATAGGTGAGTGAACAAGGCAGAAACAAAAGAACTGAATAATTTGGTAGTCTGTAAGCGTGATATGGTTCTGAAACTGTACAGACCTTCATTTGTTTCTCCAAACGCTCCAACCCTTTCTTTGCAGATTCATTTTGTGGGTTTATCCTGAAAAGCCAAGTGATTTACTTTCCTTCAGCTAGAGTATTAATATCCAAAGAGAGAACAGTAGGCACACGATAGAGGTTAGAAACCAAAATCCCACCAGCCAGTTTACTAAAACTGCTGCTGGCTCCGCGATGGTTACCAGTAGTGAAAACACTAAAGTAGTTGATTTGTATCCCAAAGCGTTTAAGATACACTGGAACTGAGCCTACTGGAACACATATACATAAATTACACAACTCGCATGCTGCTTAGGTAGCATTTGAAGTCGGAGGTATGCAGTTTGGCGTTGGACGATAATGATGTAAAATGATTGTTTTAGTTAGCAGGTCAAAATAGGTCAATGCTCCCAAAAGGGGTAGAATATACATTAGGTGAAACTTGAGAATACAAAATCAGTCAGTTCACCCAATCCCACCCAGGAAACTCAGCCAGACACAGGTCTCGTCTAAACCATCGTACTAATATTAAGAGTCAAGTTTCAATTGAAAAATGAAGGCAAAGCATGACTTAGCATGAAGATTTTACCACCGTTTATTCACAATTGAAAAATGAAGGCAAAGCATGACTTAGCATGAAGATTTTACCACCGTTTATTCACATTTCATAGATGGCATATAAATCCAACTCTAGGAACATTATTCAAACCTACCTCTGGATTCAGATTTACTGATACATATTCACAAACTACAACTTGAATAACCATGTGGCTAGGTCTTAAGGATTCAAATTAACAACGAAGATAGGGATAATTGAAAAATTACTATTTCAAATCTCCAAGAAAAAGCACACCTTAATGCAGATTGATAATGGGAAAGTGCATCAGAAAGCATATTTGTTGCCGCAAATACTTGAGCCAGCTTGATGTGTAGAGAATCATCTGCCCATTGTCGTAGATATCTTTCAAGTAGCATAACAGCCTCCCTATTACGTCCTTCCACAACATGCAGATCAGCCAGGGCCAGTGCAGCTCCAAGAAATCCAGGTTCAAGACGAATGGCAGATTCATAGAACTTTCTTGCCTGCAAGTTGATATTTATATCAGCACTATTTGGATTGAGGGTAGCATACAAAGGTAAATCATAGGAAAATGGTCATTCAAAAAGAGAAAGATGTGTTTCAATGAAGCCAGAGAAAGTTGGCTGGTTGGTAGAGGAAAGCACAAGCAGATTTGCTCCTTGACTAAAGGAAACATGGGTTCATCGTTCATATGGCTAACAGCATAACAAATAGCAGCAACCCTCCAAGGAACAATATTGCAAAAGGATGCCCAAGTCTGATGATACCTAAGTAATGTGAAACATTGGTAAACGTTATCATATTTTATTATAAAAAGACTGCTATAGGCTATAGCTATGAACATTATAAGAGAATATCCATATCTTGGTAACTACCATGGAATTGTTTTTTGGGTTTCATCTCTAGCCTACCCCAGCTTGCTTGGGACTAAAGGCTATGTTGTTGTTGTTGTTGTGGTGGTGGTGGTAACTAACATGAAATTACAAGGGAAATTACTAAAACTATGGGGCAAATCTGATAGCGGTCCTTCTTGGGTAACGCTTGACCAGCATATAAATATCCATCAATTAAAAAAAGGTCTGTTTTCATGTCAAACATTGTCATTTTACATGTAAAGAAGGTGATTAACTGTTGTGTTTTCCTGCAGCCATCTTTTACCTCTCAGGTGAGGTATAGAGGCTGCTTTGTATGGGATTCTTTCCCTTTTTTCTCTCTTTCAATATAAAGATACACAGCTCTACTGCATGTGGGATAAAAGAATGTCAGATATTATCTAACTGGTGCAATGGCCATCAGTAACAAAGTGATCTAGCTGGCCCTTACTTTCTTCCAGAACCCCAGAAATTGTGAATCAATGACTCATGGCAAAGTAAGATTACCTTCTCTCTCCCACTGGAACTGATTGCATGAACATCACCAACTAGCTTAAGAGCTTTTGCAGACTGATGCATAACCTTCATTGCCTCACGTGCAGTGAATAATGCATCTTTGCACTTCGCAAGTGCTAGATAAGCGCGCACCAAACCTTAGGAGAACATCTACATTTAGACCGACAATAGGACAATTGATTTGAATATCATAAATATAAAGTCTACAAACCTTGATAAGAACGAAGATCAGCCCTCAATTCTTGAGCTCCCCTGAAGTCTGTCACTGCCAAATCTGGCCGGTTCAATGAAAGATGCAGATTACCCTAGAAAGAAAAGTAAGCAGACAATAACATGCCAATGATGGAAATAATGATAAACCCTAAAAATGGGAAGATGACCCTTTAAAAACGAATATGGTAGCAGACACAAATCATGCATAGCTATTAGCTTCCCAGACCAATAAAACAGCAACCACACAGGGGTCTTGTAAATCCACCAACTATGTTTATGCTTTGCAAATTGCAGTGCAAGAGGAATTATCAGTATTACCTTCATAATATAACCAGTTATATGCCTATCATCAACTCGAAGGCTCTGATGAAAACGAAAACATCATAAGGAACATTAGACGGAAGATAAGCTTCCATAAAAAACACATAATTAAAGGGCATGAACCTTTTCTGCATATGTCAAAGCTTTTCTTTCATCTTTTCTTTCCCACATTGCTGCAAGAGCAACACATGTTTCTGGTCTTGCAGGGTCAATATGCAGCATATCATGTACCAACTTGTTCAGTTTGATGTAGTCAGATTTTGTTTTTAGAAGAATTGCGTACTCATCCATATATGTCATAATGTTTGGGTCAATCAACCGAGCCTGCAAAAAAAAACAGCACATACAACATATGGTCTTAGAACCATTTGTTCAAGTGCCTGTAAGTCTATTTATTCAATTTACCTTCTCAAAGTTCATTATTGCTTCGTCATTCCTGCCTATGATCGCTTCAACCTTCAAATAACAAGTTCAAAAATCAGGATTAACACATGAAGAAAGCTTATTAAAACCATCAAAAACAAAATTGAAAATGAAGATTGTCCTTAACAAGTTCTCTGACACTGTCAAACATGCTGGCATCGAACTTGAAGGAATATATGAACTAAGAGAACGTGATGCCGATTTATTTGTACTTTAACAAGCCTAGAGCATAGGGTGGAGGATAAAAAGACAAGTTGAAGAAAACATACCTTTGCAATTTCCAGGAGGATATGCGTGTTATTGGGGAATCGTTGCATTAGTTCTAGATATATGTCAAGGCCACCTATAAAAAGCAAAGTGACTACTACAAATGAATACAAATCGTTACTACTAGAAATGAATACATATCATTGCTGCCATGTTAAAATCTGCAACTTTATGTTCGACATGTAAAGCTAAAAGTTGTATAGTTTACAAAGGTAATATTCATTATTGATAGTGAAAAAATTGCATCTCAGAAAGAACAGGGTTCAAAGCTATAACTATATGCTTAACAGATACTGGTAAACTAGAAGTTCAGGGAAGGTTGACCATAAAAACACTCAGTGGCACAAGACAATTTCTACCTCAAACATCTAACCGACAAAGGAAATCTTCAGTAATAATGCGACATGTGTCTTGACCAGAACAGCAAATTCAACTATGCACTTATGTAGAAATTGTCAGATAAAACATGTTGCATAAGAACAGCTATGTCACCTTTATAATCATGTGAAGCAATGCAACACTGCGCCTCAACATACCGCTGTTAAGAATATAATGACTTAAGCAAATAATCATCTGAACTGATATATAAAAAGAATAAAGAAGTATGATGACATGTATGAGTGAGTTGACAGAGTTTCAGGAAAATCATAACTAAACAATTAAAGTCAAAACTGCAATAATAAGTACTGTTCTGAAGAACTATAATTTCTTGATTGATACGTTCTTAAGATAGATACAGTTGGACATGATTCCAGGTATAACTATAAGAATTTGGTTGTTATGTGATCACACTTGGTCAATGGTGGTATGGGAAAACAGACAAAACAATTTGCATGTTCAGAAAAGGGCCAGAAGTACAGCAAACAACATGAACCTAAAAGGATAAGGAATTCATCCACTGTTTGATTTAGCAGAGTTGGCATTTATATGTGCACTATGCTGCTTTGAGCCTAATAGTAACGTGATATGATATACTATATTACTATCCTAGAGCCCAGAAACATTAGCAGCACACTTGGATGTAGCAGTGTTCACTTACATTCCACCAACGCTGTGCATCTACAGAATCACTTGGAAGCTTGCCTCCTCTATTTGGTGCCTACAGGTAAAATAATAGTCATTTCAAGCTTAGACTTAAAACAAGTTTGAGCAACTAGTGACTAAAATCTATTGAACACAACTTAAGTTGCTAAAAAAAATTATGAATGTTTGTTATTCCTATAACGCTTGCATGTGTGGTGTTCAAAAAAAATGTTATGGATGTTTATTATTCCTACAAAGCTTGCATATGTGGCATTCAAAAAAAGGGAACCCATCAGTCCATATATTAACTATACGTATGATGTATGGAACAAGTGTAAAAAGGAAGAAAAGCTTCGGTGGATGATGATTCTATTATTATGTTGAATCGTGTGAAGGTAAATCTTGTGTGCAGAATGAGAAGAAAAATTCAGCAACTGCAATGACATTATGACAGGACGCTGCTCGTAGATAGATAGGATCAACATCTTTTGCTACAAAAGCAAAGGGGAAGATTCATTTTGTATATCAGCTTTTATTGCAAATCGGGCAGAGCATGAATAGACTCTGATAGCCTATTCAGATAGTATGGACAATTGGCACCAGGAAATCTGTCAATAAAACGAAGTTCTGAATTCTAACGTGAAATTTAGATTCATTGTCTCTCAAAGCTTCCTTTTCACAACTTAAACAGAATAAATGTACACTTACTTGTGAAAATAATAAAGAAAACTCCTTTGTAGAAAGCCCCATTTCTGCCAAAGCTGTAATAGCTTCGAAAACATAAGGGCATTGCCTGACAGAGAAGCATGAAGATGTAGATAGAACCTTGTGAGCACAGATAAGCTGAGTAGGTTCTGTAATCAAGTTTAGAAAGGAGCACTACAAGAACAAAGTGCAAATCCATGCTGTGTTTGATATGTTATACCTCAAGCACTCTTTATAACAGGCAGCAGCTGAACGGATATTTTTTGATATTCGATAAAGCTTCCCTAACATCAGATTCATTTTCAGCGTTCTAACTTTAGAAGGAATACCTTCCATCTGCAGATAGCACACATATCAGCACGCCATATGCGCATCATCTATATTCATAAAACAGGATTCAAGGTTGAAAAAGAAGATCAAACAAATGTAAATGAAAACAAGGAACCTCTTGAAGTGCTTCACGATGCTCACATAGAGCAGAATGGCAAAGAGCAATCTTGAACTTCACCTGCAATGAGCACAGCAAAACTGAATGAGGTACTCTCTACACATGACAAAAAATATAGACACGAAGATGTCAAAATTTCATGTTCAGCCATTGACACCTCATTTTCATTGAATGATAAAATATTTGAAGAATTCGGAGAAGGTGACCGCCCTGTGGCAGACACTGAGCTTCTGATGCTACTTGTTGCTTGCCTAGGAATACTTCTGCTATACTGCATAGCTTGCTTGTATGCATTCTACCATAGAGGAAAGAGAACTTAGAAATTAAGATTTCAGCAATTCATATGTTTAATGCAGTAGTGCATTGCGAGTCAATCGGAAGCTTCTTTGGAACAAACACTACCAGTGCCCTGCGGAACTCTTTCTCTCCATACAAAGCATCACCATGCAGGACCTGCGACACAGCAACAAGCAAATCAGCGGATCAGCCTTAAAAAAACAACCCTTCCATGTAAGCAACATAATTGGCATTGCATGATTGCAAAATGCTAAAATGTGCAGGACAGTCCATGCATTTCCGTGCACAGTAACTGTCCATAGTTTGTTTCTGCAACTAGAGCACACAAAGTGGAGTTGACAGCAGCACAGCATAAAGTAAGACCAAAGTAGGCAGCACAGCACTGGGAAGCTTACCAGGCTTTCCACCTTCATGGACATGCCAGCGTCGTTGCTCGCACCCGCTGACGACACAAGGAAACACCCCTGCAAGCGAAGGAGACGAGTAATCAGTTATAAGTTATAACCGCAAAACCTCGCCCCACTACACGACGCAGCGACCCAACACCGCTCATTGCGCGCAGGCAACACGGTCCTGCGCGGCGACAACACCAGGCAGGGTGAACACTTTGGGCCCGAACCCAGCGCGAGCCACGGCTGATTCGTGGCAAAACCCTAGTGACTCGAGGTGGACGGAAGGGCGGGGGGAAGGGAAGAGGGGGCAGGGATCGCGGCACCGACCAGCGTTTGGGCGGAGCCGAAGAGGCCAGCGTCGAGGAGCGCCGCCATGGACTCCCGCGCCGCCTCCATCTCCGGCGGCGAGCTCTGCCGGCGGAATTTGAAATCGGAGCTCGTGCGGGGATTTTTGGTGTTTGGTGGATTGGTTTGAGTTGCTGATCCGGCACTGACTGACCGAGAGCCGTCGCCGTCTGTGTCGTCTCGCTCGCACTGTACCGACCGACTTGCACGGAGAGGAGAGAAGCAAGATTTGGGTTGTGCCATTTCCGGCCCATTCGGCCCAACATATTTCTTTTTTCCCCAGTCCCATTCGAGGAAAAATAACGCAATCCTAAAAAAAAAATGCAGTAATTTATTAATACAATCCAGTCTGGGTTGCAGCATTAACAGGACACTGAGACAACCATTCATCAACCTGAGCTAGCAAGAATGGCATCATCAAAACAGGCCATCAGGAAACATCCCAAACGCTTGTACGAACACAACAAAACGTATATTACTTATAGGCTTTCATTACATGCACAACGCGAAATACGAACAGCGTGCTAATTTAGGTGTACATACAATCAGGCCCTCCCGGTGCAGTGTCTAGAGATCAAACCGACTAGCCTCAACATGTTCCAAAGGCCGCTACAGAACACTTACAAGTTACAGGGAACCGGTAGGAATTGATCCATACACTATCTACTAGGTTACGGTAACTGATACAGCTGTGGGGCAACTGCGAGAACATCGGAAATGCAGTAGGATTACTTGGCATTTGGGGAGCTCATGCCTCTTCCACTTGCTCTTCCTCTTCCTGGAGAAGGTTCTCCCTGTTGTCATGGGCCCAAAAGCCACGCACATCTATAAGCATGCTGGCGATAGTCCCGCCTTGCTTGCAAGACAGAAGATCAGATAGTGAGATCCTGAGAGGATCTGCTGGCTTCACCATGTCCCAGATTTCATCCCTCACATCTTCGATGCAAAGCTCATAGTTTCCACCCTCGATCCATTTCTGGTGTACGTCTCTGGAAAGATGAATAAGGTTGCATGAGAAAGATGAATGATCAAACAAAAGAGAACACAGCCGACTGGTCTCATCAGGCAACAGGATCATAGAATAAGCTCCTCAATGCATAAGACTCCACTAGCATGAAGTATAGAATTTAAAGCACTACTCGCAAAAATATTTCCAAATATTACTGAGAAAGTAACGGAATAAGAGATCGAATTTCTGAGTTCATCAGCCCCTGTTATTTATAGTCTTAAGTATACTTGTTGATTGATCAAAATAAGATATCACTGGATCCAGTAACTATTTTTAACTAAATAGACAGCACAAAGAACCACAGCAACTGCGACGCCCCTTCTCAGGGAGAATATATGTCACTCGCTTCACATATCTTGCCTAACAACACTGCAGGAATACCAAAAAAAAATAGAGAATGCAAAGCGAGTACAAGAAGTTAAAAGAAAAGAAAAGGAATATGCACAACAGCATGTGGTGGTTAGATATTAACTATTGAAGTAACTGATATACTGCCTGTTAAGGCCAGCAGAACAGTCTAATAGTTCAGCAAGCCCAAAAATGACAGATTCAATCTAGGAAGATGGTATCAGGCAGGAATGTTAACTCTAACAGCCTCCTTTCTTTTCTTCCAGAATCCAGGTGCTTAAAATTAGATTTGAACAGAATTAATGCGTGTTAATTCACAGTATTATCGAACACAAAATTCAGTTTTATTGTTATACATGTAGTCATATAATGATGACGAGCTGAGCCTAGGCAGCTTGGAATAACACAAATATGAAGGGGAACAGAATCGACCCAAGCAAGTTTGAAGCCAACCTGTAGTTTAAGAGACAGTACTTTCCCTCTCTTTTACTTTCAGGCTGGTAATTTTCCGCAAAAAAAAAGTAAAATACAAATGACAGAGGATACTAGTATAGCATCACGTGGAAGCAGGTCAAACTGAAGTAAGGTTGGCATTAATTTCAAGTCAAATAGATTAATCACAAGCGTTTCAATTGTCAAGCTTAGGTTAGAAATGGTATGCTAAAGCACTTCAATTCGGTCATTAAAAGGAGGGACCTGTGTATGAATGTCCATGATTATAAAAGAACGCAATGAACAGGTCTATTATGAGAGGCCATAAAAGAACGCAATAACACTAAACAGTGTAAAGTTAGCCATACATACCTAAAAAGAGTATGTATATCTGCAGTTGTAAGGAACCCTCTTCCATTAAGATCAAGACATCTAAATAAATATGTCAAGCCTTCAGGTGCATCTTTGTTTTCCAAAGCCAAAACAAAATCAAGAAAGCTTTCAAAGTCCATCTCGCGACTGTTTCCACCTCCAACTTTGCTCCGGCGGACATGCTCATCAAAAACTGAAAATCAAAATGACATCATTGTTATGTACTCATGAATAAATTCCTAAAGGTAGTTCATGAAAAAATGACTAAATGTATAGAAGTTTCAAGGGAATATAGCAAAAAAGTTCCATAACAGTGGCAGATTCTAACCTCTTTCAATGAAAATCTCAGTTAAGGTGCCATCTGCATATTCCTTCAGCTCTTGTTTGCTCAGTGTACCATTTGTATCCTTATCTAGTGCAAGAAACATATCTGCACAAGAAAAAGGCAAAAATCAAACACAGATCATACGCCGCACAAGAATGCTAGATACTAGATACATAATTCATTGCAATCTATTGGTGGTAGTTGGAGGGAGCAGTATTTATGAGACTTCCAGCTGACATACCACATATGCGCTGAGCTGAAGTTAAGGAAAACCAATTTTCAGCCTGCTCGGTATCAGTTACCTCTTCCTCGCTCTCCTGACAATATGAGTGATGAGAATTATTGCGGTATGCAAATCCCAAAGATGATGCGAAATATGAAGCAAAATTGTTAGAATATAGGAGTAGAAGATAGTCAAGTTCACCACATTGAAAAGTAAAAAAAGTATATAAAAAAATTTACCTGATGCAGTTCCATTAGCTCCTGAAGACAATTGCTCAGCAGCACTTTCTTTATGCATGCTTTCCCTGCAAGAATAAGTGGTAGAATATGACATAGGAAGTTAATCCCGTATGATGTTTTGGATGTAAATCCATTGTATAAGTCTAGTATACCTCGTCTGTGTGGATCACAGAAGAAAAAAAACTTGCGTGCAGCTATGCGGCAGTACATTTGAACGAATTGGGTGGGCATGTCGCGCAATTGTGCCAAGTTGGGGATAAGTCCTCTTATATATGCTTCCATTTCCTATGAAAATAACTATGTGAGCCCTCTTATGCATGCTTCCATTTCATATGAAATAATTAAGGTGTGAAAAAAAAAAAACACTCCTAAGGCGTAAATGTAATCAACTCGTCCTGGAGTGTCCTTACATGAGGCTGAAGGAAACCATCAGAATCTTCATCGAGTTCACTCATATCGATTCTTGCTTGAGTAAGAGAAACCTGCAGAAGCACCATCAAGGAAATGACAAATATATACGGGTATAGGACTATAATTTCACAATAAGACTCCCAAGTGTAGCCTGCAAGTTTGTTTCAACAAACTGGTATAGATAATAAAGCAGAATAACTAGTTGAACAAAAATACTTTAGATCAGAATAGAGAGCAGCATTGTTAATAATATCAGTTTTAATCAACTCACGATCTAAGAACAAAATGATGCACATGGGACAAAACTAGCTACCAATTTTAGCTACTTTTTCTTGTGGAAATAACTTACCGTCCGCATAACGTAAAGGTAAAATGGTAGGATAGCAATCCTCCCAGAATCATCCTTCTCAAACTTCATGAAATTTGAAGGGCTGAAGAAACGTTTGCACTTCTGACCAATCTGCTCTGTGCAGACAGTGGCAATATGGCAAAAATCTTCATAGTTCATCTGCAGTATTCCAGGAAAGCTGAGTAAGCAAGATGATAACAAAAGCAGAGCCTCATAAACACCTAAATAAATATAAATGGAGATCATGCATGTAGCTGTTAGCAGTGAACCCCAGAATGAAACCGGTATGATGATATTAAAAATATGCATCAGTAACTATCACTTTGGAAGTGGATGCGTAAAACACACACACATATATATATCAGAAAAGAATCTTACCTTTTCAGCACCAGTAGCGTCATCAATGACACAATTTTCTCTTAGACAAACCCACATGGCATCAAGATCATCAGCATTCAACAGAAGTTCTGCTTGTTTCTGTAATTGGTTTTGAATAGCCCTCATAAGACATAAGTCGTGAGAAGGAAAATAACAAAACGAAGCTTTGAAACAAACTCATGGAATGTCTCCAAAATCAGAAGAAAGGTTAAATGTTATACCTTTAGAAACCTGTACTTGGCCAATCGCTGAACTCTAGAGCTAATGGATCCTTCTTCAGGTTTCTAAATGAAAACATGGCATAAGTTTAAGTATCCACGGCTAATGTGCTAGGTTATAGAATTAGAAATTTAGAAGCAAGTGGAATTACTCAAGGAACCCAAAAAAGTATTACTATCCTCTGCGCATGAAGCTAGACAGCTAACGCCATATTTTAAGATACACTGCAAATTTTATCCTAAGAGTGCAGCAAGAAAAAAGATAGTAGAATGGTCTTTGTCTATCGACATGCAGCTAGCACTTCTAATGTGTATTTTAAGCTATACACTGAACGTTTTTTATCTTAAGAGTACAACAAGGACTTAAAAACTAGAATCATCTTTGTTGACGGATTTGAATTGTCACCTTCTTGTAGAAGCTTGGGATGGAACCAGCTTCAGCACTTTTTCGCTGCCGCTCCTTGAAGATCTCCAGCAATATCCTTTTTGTTTCCAGTTCTGAAAATTATATGTTGAAAATAAATCATAAGCGTTGTATCACCAACATTGAGAAATGCATATATTGGTACCACTGTAGTCAAGCACTTCGCATTTTAAGTCGAGCGTGTTTCCAAAGAGAGCTACCCAATTTCTGTATCACTTTACCATGCCAATGAATAATAAGGAACTAGCAGATTACTTCAATGAAACAAATGCAATACATTACAGACAAGCATATCCTAGTTCTGTGTGCATGTGCACGGACAGAGCAGTTCTGGCACTAACTGGCCAGGTAGTCAGTCCAATTATCAGAATGTGTATAGACGCTAGCTCAAACTTCAGACGCCCAGAACTTATTGCCTTCCCAACCCATCACTACCGCTTGATACAGCACCATTTTCCTTTGTAAAACAATCTCCACCAGACCCAACAACTGCAAGCCAATACCCAACCTTTTTCAGGTACCCGTCAGCTGCATTGCATTGTCATACATCCTATGGCACACAAATCTCATCCTCGTCGCGGAAATGCCACTCAGTAATCCCCCTTTCATACCGTACATTTTTTAAACAGGAAGGCATGTAAACCCTAGTCCTAGCACTACCTCTACCTTGAACCCGAAGCGCGCACCTCCGGCCAAGCCTAGAGCAGCAGCTAAGGGAGGAGCATAAGCGAGAGGCACTAACCCATGAGGGCCTCGGATCCGAGGGCTGCGCCCGAGCCGACGAAGCGGCGGAGGTTGCGGACCCACGGCATGGAAGAGGCCGGCGGGATCCGCCTCCCGGCGGAAGCCGCTGCCGCGGAGGAGGACCCATCGCCGCCGGCGTCCGCGCCGTCGCCGGAAGCGGTGCTCATCGCGGCCGCGGAGGTGGATCGGGAGGCGCGCGTGGGGAGTGAGCGAAGGTTGGCCGGGTCCGGTGGCAGACGCGGCTTGGGTTGGGGCTTGCGGGCTGCAACCGAGAGGATGGGCTCGGTCACGGCTCACACGATTTTCACTTATCAGTCAGTCACTCAGGACTCAGAACAGCTTATGATCCGATTTGGAGTACTCTCTCTTTGAAGTCATTTAAATTATTTAATTGTTGAACATTGTTAAAATCGTAGTTCATAGCATTTTATATTCACTTAACAGTGAAGAGCTTGATGTGAGCCAACTCAGTGCTCTGTTTTAGTACGGTTTTGACATGGTTCAACGATTAAACAATTTAAAAGCTAGCTTCCCCTTGTTGGAGGATGCTTGAGGTCCACTACAAAATAAAAAAAAAAGATATTTTACTCATTGCATCCCTCACAAGAAGAGCAGCAGTACGATCAGCTCTCTCTCTTCTCTTTGCACTGGTTCATAATTTTAAATAAATCAGCTCTTTTCTCCTCTTGAATCGGAGCCCTCCAATCGTTGAATTGGTTCATTAATGTGCCAGATTGACTCATGAATCGAGTATGAATCGGCCAGTGGAGATGGACTTAGGTCGTCAACGAACGACAAACATAACAAGTTTTAAAAAATAAGTTAACAATGTATATTTGTCTTGGGCAGGTTGTGACTAATAGAGGAAACATAGTTGAACATATCAAAATTTAAATATGTGTATTTTCTAGTGCTGGTAAATATATATATGGAAAAACAAGTATTGGCCACACAAACAACAATTTTACATTACACCGCATCGATATGAGCCTATAGATACAAGTTGATAATGCTAATGTGATGATACAAAAAAAATAATATGTTTTATGTACACGGGATTCGAGTAGCGATTAGAATAGTCGGATGCCATACATACAAAACAAGTCTAACACCATAAACATAGAAAAAGAAAAAATGAAACCCCATAATGGGCAGATCATCTATGTTATGATTTTATGAGTATCTTTTTAGAGAAAGTGGATGTGCTCTATGTCACTATTTACTTTTATTGTATTCATATATTTTTTCTTAAACAAAACACGAACGTATTATACTCTCTCCATCTCGAAAAGAATGTTGTTTTATGTTTTTTTATACATATTATGAGTGGATAAAAAAGCATCCACCTTATAAATGTCATTTTAGAGGAGAATTGGTTTTCATTTAATCATGCATGCACAAAATATTCCTAATTTCCTATGCATGCATGCCAAAACTCAATTTTTATAAGAAAAATTTTGAATGCTAAACCATCATTCTTTTTGGGACGGGAGGAGTATATGTGTTTTAAGTGATTTAGACTTGCTTGGTAGCACATGTTTGACCAAACAAATCATTTTGTTGGAAAATCCATTGTTTTTTTTTGTCATTTGGACAGTTATCTATAAAAAAATGAAATAGTGTTACTGTTTTTTAAAACGATTAAGAAATATATAAATGAAAAAGAAGATGAGAAGTGTGGGACTCCCTTCGTCCTAATATATAAGACATGACTTTTTTTTCTCCAATGTCCCAAAATACAAGGCATCTCTTTCTTGGTTTCCGTGTAATGAATGAGCATCGGGTGTAAACAACATATTTTTTTTATCTTCCCTTTGTTAGAGTTGACTTAAATGTATTACTTGGTCTCTATGTTGAAGGAGTTGTGTTTGTGTTATTGGATGGAATGAATATCGTTTATGAGTGCATAAGCGTTATCGATATAGTCGTACTCATATGGATTAATGTATCGCCACGTAGACAGTAATAATAAAATTGTTTTGGACGATCGCGTATGTGCGAACGATATATTACTAGATGGCAGTATGGATGGGCATGTTAAAGTCATTTAGACACTTGGCGCGTGAAGCTTTCTAAAAATGACATTTGCAGTGAATAATAGACTTTGTCGACATGCGGTATAAGGCTATTATGGACGATCGTGTGCTCACAACTTTTTAGAAAGGCACATGGATGGGTACGATAATATCGTCATGGACCCTCGTGCGCACAAAACGTTATAGAAATGACTTTTGCAATGAACAACGGATTACTAAATGCCCACATAGGCTGGCATGGCAGGATCGCTATGAGCGCTTATGTATGATGTTTTGAAATGTTGTTTTTTTTAATAAACATAGATATGCACTATAAGCTTGTTACATAAGCTTGGGCACCGAAACTTCCTAGAAACAACATTTGTAGTGAACTCTCGTGTTTAGTAATAGTGTTTGCAGTGAACCTTTATTATATACTTAGATTAGATCATCTATCACACTCATGCTAAAAAAATATTCCGGCAAGCTCATTTTATTTATCCCAATCTGAGACTACCTTTAATTTATTTTTACTTTATACAACAAAACATTTTTTTGAAAATTACAACAAAGCATTTATACTTTTGAGCTTTTACATTGGTTTGTTTATTTGATGAAAAAAAGACTACTACACAACAAATTAGATTGTGTTCGCACTCGTCATCTAGGCCGTCCACATCGTGACGGACGGCGTCCACAAAACCACGAGCCTTCCCCTCGAAGGCCGAAGCCAAGCCCAGGGTCAGAGAAGCCGAGGCGGGGTGCACTGTGCAAAACTGCGACCTGAACGGCCGACCCCCCCTCCTCAAAGGCTCTCCATCTCCATCTCCCTTTCTCCGTTTCTTGCCTCGCGCAGACCAGAGCCCCACCCCCAAAAAGCGAACCAGCAAACCCCCCGCGGCGGCGCTAGGGTTTGCGGCTTCCCGCGGCGGCACCGGCACCGCCACCGGCGGCAGCAGCGGCGATGGCGGGGCAGGAGCGGAGGACGATCGATCTGGAGGAGGGATGGGCCTTCATGCAGAAGGGCATCACCAAGCTGAAGAACATCCTTGAGGGCAAGCCCGAGCCGCAGTTCAGCTCCGAGGACTACATGATGCTCTACACGTACGTATCTCTCCCCTCTTCCTCCTACCCGGCGGCGGCGGCGGCGGCCGCCATCTCCGCTCGGCGACCTCTAGGGTTTCCCGTCTCGATCCGCCTCGATCCGGTTCTGATCTAGGGTTTTGGTCCCCTTCTCGCAGGACGATATACAACATGTGCACGCAGAAGCCGCCGCACGACTACTCGCAGCAGCTCTACGACAAGTACCGTGAGTCCTTCGAGGAGTACATCACCTCCATGGTGAGCCCCATGTCGATTTGCCCCTTTTCTGATGTGAATGTCCGTGTGCGACCTACGTGATCTAGTACGTGCAGTTTGTTATCAGGGTTAGATTTCGTAATTCGAGGGGAATAAAACAGCTCATCGTGGTTTCTTAGCTTTGGTGGATTATTAGTGCTTGTTTGGTTGCTAAGTTGGGACGAGGACGCACTTGGTGTGTTTGGGGATCATCTCATTTCTTTTTGGTTGTTTTGTGCTAAATAACAGAATATTGGGCAATCATTTTTTTTTGTTTTTTTTTTTGCTAAATTACAGATTGTTTGACACTTATTAGCCGTGTAGTACTCTGTTGTCTCTCAGTAGGACAGAACTTACTGGGCTAAATAGGCAATCGCTTACATTGATTCAGAAATAAACATTTTGCAGTTTCTAAGGTGTTCCTTAGTACAGTTGCATTATTCATTATCTTCTGCTCTCGTGGTAGGCCAATTGGCCAATAATGCAGCACAAACAAGTAGAAGCTGGAAACCTGGTACCCCTACAGGCATCATGCATTGAGCATGGTGGTCTAATGGCTCTGGGTAGATTTCACCAGAGGCTGTTAGTGCTGGGGCTATTTCTGTATTTCATGTGGTCTTTGTTGGAACTTGTGTTAGTGCAAGGGTAGTGTGCACATAATGTGCATCCAGGAGAATTTTTTTAACTAAGTAGATAAGCAATTTTTTTGGGGGTAAACATGAGTGCAACACATAGCTTGTTGCTCCCTGAGTCTACATTTGTTTTGATCCGTTTGTTGTTCTTGAGCTAATCAGAAGCTTTCGAATATTGAATGGTAGCCATTAGCTCTCTTCCCTTATTTTGTTCATCTCTTGATTTGTACAGGATAATTGAAACTATTTGTTTTGTCTGTAAGCATCTCGATGTGATGAAACAGTGGTCTAGTTCCTTGACCTGTGTAGCGACAATTATGTGCTCATCCTTTGTACATTGCAGCTCATTTCATATATAGTTAAATATGAACATCTATGGAACCCTTATTTTTCAAGGTTGAAGCAACTTTTTAGCGGCAAGAAAATAAACAAGGATCGGTGCTCAGTATATGACAGGAAGCTAGATACTGTTTTGCATACTTGAGCGCACATGTTTTTTTAAGGAACTTCTTTGCGGTTTGCAATGATGCATCTTCGCATGACCGGGACTGAATCTTTGAATTGTGTGATTTTGTATGACATTGTAGTCTGAATTATTGTATCATTCCATGCTTTGTGTCTTTGTTATTGTCTCCACTGTAATTGTACATTAACATCTGATGAGACATACATTTAACTTTGTGCAGGTACTGCCTTCGTTAAGGGAGAAGCATGACGAGTTCATGTTGAGGGAACTGGTGCAAAGGTGGTCAAACCATAAAGTCATGGTTCGGTGGCTCTCACGTTTTTTTCATTACCTTGATCGGTACTTCATCTCAAGGAGGTCACTTACCCCACTTAAAGAAGTTGGGCTTACTTGCTTCCGAGACTTGGTAAAACAACATTACTTGATTTCCAGCTTCTTTTCCATGCAGTCGTTTTCAATCTCCATGTACTAATGAATTTAACCCATATTAACAGATTTATCAAGAGATTAAAGGACAAGTAAAAGATGCAGTTATAGCTCTGGTGAGTCTTAGCATCTCTATTCAAGTTTATGTAAAATTGTTGGCTGTACCGCATCCATTCTTTTCTACTATGTTTTGGGCAGGACATGATCCCAATGTTGAAGTTTTCCTAAGTATTATTGCTGAAACTGTTGAAAATATAACCCTCATCGTATGCTTATTCTGTACATTGGTGGTGGTTAAAGTTTATAAAGTTCCATTGTACACATCCTTAAGCGTCATCTGTTTGAGAATGGAGGGAGTGACATGATGTGACACTGCTCTTTTTGTTTTTCAACAGATAGACAAAGAGCGTGAGGGTGAACAGATTGATAGGGCTTTATTGAAGAATGTTTTGGACATATTTGTTGAAATTGGGCTGGGTCAAATGGAGTGTTATGAGAATGACTTTGAAGATTTCTTGCTTAAGGATACCACAGAGTATTACTCGGTCAAGGCTCAAAGCTGGATTCTTGAGGACTCCTGTCCAGATTATATGATCAAGGTACCTTTAGTTGAGGTTACTGTCTGCTCAAATTGATATTAATGCATGGCTATTAAATGGACAATCCTCTTTCGTTAGGCGGAGGAGTGTTTGAAGCGGGAGAAGGAGCGAGTTGGTCACTATTTGCATATTAGCAGTGAACAGAAGTTATTGGAGGTCTGTTGAAAGTTTGCTGTTCCAAATTTAGTGTTCCTTGATTAATATTTTATTTACGGAGAAGTATTTCATAGTTTTGTATTCAGAATGTTGCATTATTACTTGAATAATGCTATACTATTCCCTGCATGGACTTTACATTATTGCAATTTTTTTTTTATTTCCACAGAAAGTGCAAAATGAATTGCTTGCTCAATATGCAACTCCACTGTTGGAGAAGGAGCATTCTGGATGTTCTGCTTTGCTTCGTGATGATAAGGTTTGATTAAAAAACATGATTTGCTGTTTGATAAATGCATTACTTATTTCCTAACAATATTAACCATCTCTGCAGGTTGAGGATCTTTCTAGGATGTACAGGCTCTTCTCTAAGATAAACCGTGGCCTGGAGCCTATTTCTAACATGTTCAAAATGGTATTTATTTGCCTTACCTAGTGTCCCAATTCTCTTTTAGCTCACTCACTTTATTTGTTATATAAAACTGAATTTCTGATTGATCTTTTTTTTCTGTGCAGCATGTTACGAATGAGGGTACAGCCTTGGTCAAGCAAGCAGAAGATTCTGCTAGTAATAAGAAGGTACACTATTTCTTTAGCTATTAAATTATTTATGTTTACTTTTTGCAGTTTATAATCTATATGGAAAACATCAAGTTTTGCCAAATAACTCCACATGCCATGTTAATAGTTTGTGACCACCTACATCTTACCTCTGGTGCCAGGTTGCCAAGTGGCACTCATTTCTCAGTCATTTTCTTGCATGTCATTTTTTTTTATGTTGGCACCTGGCCGTTTGATTTTTCTGTGTTGTTTGGTTACTTCTCTGATTTTGTGATTCATCTTACCTATTTTTTTTTACAACTCATTGCATGATCAGCCAGAGAAGAAGGATATGGTTGGCATGCAGGAACAGGTGTGTACCGTTGCACTCATTCTTTTGTCGTGGTTGTGGTTGGTGTCACCTGATGTTGATGTTCATTTGTTCTTTTTTAGGTTTTTGTGTGGAAAATCATCGAGTTGCATGACAAATATGTGGCTTATGTGACGGATTGTTTCCAGGGTCATACACTCTTCCATAAGGTCTGTCAATAATCCGTTCTTGATTGATTTTTCTGTTGCCAGAAATTGCTAATGGTGCCTTACTAAAATATTTCTTACTTTGCAGGCACTTAAAGAAGCTTTTGAGGTATTTTGTAACAAGGGTGTCTCTGGCAGTTCGAGTGCTGAATTGCTGGCTACCTTCTGTGACAATATTCTGAAGAAAGGCTGCAGTGAAAAGCTCAGTGATGAAGCCATTGAAGATGCCCTTGAGAAGGTATCTCGGTTTTTTTTGTTGCTTCTATTAAATTACGTCTGTCAACTATACATGTGGCTAGTTTTATTCAGAAAAAACTCGGGCTGTGACTGGTTTCCAGGTGGTCAGGTTGCTGGCATACATTAGTGATAAAGATCTCTTTGCTGAGTTCTATAGGTAAGTGCCTGTCAACCTGCATGGTGTTTTCAATGCTTTTGGGTCCCATGTGTAAGGACATCTTTTGCCACTTGGAACTTGGTTTTTATGTTTTGTATTGTGAACTGTCTTGCAGGAAGAAACTTGCAAGAAGATTGCTTTTTGACAAAAGTGCTAATGATGAACATGAGAGAAGCATCCTGACAAAGCTCAAGCAACAATGTGGGGGCCAGTTTACTTCAAAAATGGAGGGCATGGTTACGGACCTTACCGTTGCTAGAGATCATCAAACTAAGTTTGAGGAGTTTGTAACTGGACATCCTGAGTTGAATCCTGGGATAGACTTGGCTGTTACTGTTTTGACAACAGGATTTTGGCCAAGCTACAAAACTTTTGATATAAACCTGCCTGCTGAGATGGTAAGTTTATTCTTTGATCAACTCAAGAGCACCTTTGCATTATGTTAGCGCAATTTGAAATGAATCTTTATATATTTGTCAATGTTTTATTAGGTAAAATGTGTAGAGGTTTTCAAAGAGTTCTACCAAACAAGAACAAAGCACAGGAAGCTTACCTGGATTTATTCCTTGGGAACCTGTAACATCAATGCTAAGTTTGATGCCAAGCCTATAGAGCTTATTGTTACGACATATCAGGTATGCTTTGGATCATTTCAGTATCAGTAACTGGTGCTATAGTGACCTGTCTAACATCTTTCGAAATTCCTCTCATTTTGGCAGGCTGCATTGCTACTGCTTTTCAACGGATCTGACAGGCTTAGTTATTCTGAGATTGTAACTCAACTAAACTTGTCAGATGATGATGTAGTGCGCTTGCTCCATTCACTCTCTTGTGCTAAATACAAGATTCTTAACAAAGAACCATCAAATAGGTCCATCTCCCCCAATGATGTTTTTGAGTTCAATTCAAAATTTACTGACAGAATGAGAAGAATTAAGGTATTTCCTGTTTTCATTTTCTTTTGCCATTTGCTGGACAGCTAATTGGACTTTAGTCCCTGTGATGCTAATATTGCATTTCGTTTTCACCCAATGTCCAGATTCCTCTACCTCCTGTTGATGAGAAGAAAAAGGTTGTTGAAGATGTTGACAAAGACAGAAGGTATGCAATTGATGCATCAATTGTGCGCATTATGAAGAGCCGCAAAGTTATGGGTCATCAACAGCTAGTCGCGGAATGTGTCGAGCAGCTCAGCCGCATGTTCAAGGTACTAACGTCGTATCTCCTTTGTTGAAAAGTTCTATACAGTATGCTCGCATGCTTGAGGTTCTTGGTTTTCTTTTGAGTCAGATGGTTATGTAGTTGTTGCAGTAGGCACATATTTGTAATTCAATTGCAGTCCTCTGCTCATGGTATTTTGGTAGCCTGATGCTGCATCTGAAGTTGACATTGTCATTTTGGACTGAAGTTGCTTTTCTTACCATATTAAGCTAGCTGTTTGTATGAATGACATTTGTCCTAGGACTTGGAACTAGGTCATTTACATAAACTAAAGCTAGTTTTATTGGCTTGTTCATGGGTGTGGAATCTGTTATCTCATATAAACTTGTTTTGGTAATACCTGCTTGCATTGTGTCCGATTCCTTACTGTGCTTGTGTAAATGCTGCAGCCTGACTTCAAAGCCATCAAGAAGAGGATTGAGGACCTCATCACGAGGGACTACTTGGAGCGGGACAAGGACAATGCAAACATGTACAAATACCTGGCTTGATTGGTACCGTTGGCAAGTGAAAACAAGCTTCCAGACTTGCGACGATACCACAGGTGGCAGCTCCTGCAGTGTCGTGGTGCCTCGACAACTTTTGCCATGGTTCGCAGCACCATTTGTGTGCGTGCAGCCTATCCACCCAGCCACAGCACGAGCTAGCCGCATTTTGTACATTCATCGTCAAATAGGATAATCGTGTTGACATACACTAGATATATGATGTGAGGATAGGAGGGGCACTCCGGATGCCGTGCCTTTATGCAATGCTTATGTTTACCCCCTGTCAGTTAACTGAGATGATGCTTGGGAGTGTTTTGCTCTATGAAATTGTGCTTAATATGGCAAATTCCTTTACGATTTGGTTCCAGTCATTTCACTTTTATATGTCTTTCCATGACTGGAGCGGAGGCGATATCTTGGCCTATCAACTGGCCAGCTCCGTGTGGATGTCAGCGCGCTGCACTGCTGTTGCATTGCGTGTTTGATGAGGATATATGCTGCTGATGCAACTGGTCGTTGATGCTTGTTGCTTGGTGCTCGCGGTTAAGCCCATGGCGAGTACGCCAGATTTTGAAACGATCATCCTTTCTAACACTTAAATAAATGACCGCACGACGCACAGGGGTGGCTTTTCGGCGCTGCTAGCGCCCGGATGTCCGATCCGGGCGCTGGCGTCGGACGGTGATGAAAAAAAATCCCACCGCAACATTAAGTTCGTGTTGCACGCAACATCACCTACGTCCGTATCCTACGATTTGAAAAACTCCCACCGTAACATTAGGTCGTGTTGCATGCAACGTCGCCGTGCTGCCAACGCCAGCGACTCCAGTCAGACGGTCGCGGCTAGGACGGAGGAAATTCCCACCGCAACATTTGCCCAATGTTTCATGCAACATAGCGCATCCTAACTGTTCGCATCTTCTACCTCGTCAAGACAAAATCCTTCCTCGCAAACTTTCCCATCGGGCGGTCCCGGAACATCGGCGCAGACCTGTCGAAACATCGATAGAATGCTTTTGAAACATACGAAGCCAGTGCATACAACATCTAGAAAACACCTGGTCATCTGCTCGCTCTTCTCCATCGTCGTCGCCTCCGAATCGACAAGTGTGGAACCACGATGTTGCAGTTGTGGTCTCGTGATGTTGCGGCAGCGATCTCGTGATGTTGTGGAAGCCTCGCCATGATGTTTCAGAAACATCCCGAATTGATGTTGCACGGGACATAGGCCCGATGTTGCGGCGGGAATTTTCCCTCGGTGGCCTGACCGCTCGGCGCGTCCCCTTTGACGTTGCAGGCATCGGCTCACTTTGTTGCGAGAGCATCTCCTCAGTGTTTCAGCAGGTCTGCGGCGACCACGACCCAATGTTGCGGTAGGAGTTTTTCAAATCGAAGGGTACGGGCGTAGGTGATGTTGCATGCAACACGAACTCAATGTTACGGTGGGAATTTTTTCGGTTACAACTGCTACGGGAGCGTCTGATTTTTTCGCGTCCGTTCGGACGACCAACCAGTAGCATTACCGAATCTGAAATATCAGCACCTACATATCTAAGAAGAGACACTGAAATGATTTCAGAAAACCAAGAAAAGGTAGTTCTATAGGAAAACCATAAAATAGATACTGAACTAGCCTTTACTGCAAACTTGAAAATGTAATTAGAAAATATATAAATACCAAGAGGGTTGCAGTGCCCATCTAATGCAAGAACTGAAACAAAATGATCGGGAGCTGAAATATAGAACGATGGCAATGGGAAAATAATCTGAAACAGCAGGATCAAGCAGTCAAGCTCTATCTGACATTTCAAAAGAAGATGGTTCTGGCATTCAGCGCTTGGACAGAAGGTGCGCTCCGCAGGCAAGTTGGGTTGGACCAAGCAGAGGTTGGGAGCTTTTTGGCACTTTGTCGCGCAGGTCTGCACGTCGCCCAAGCTCGTCAATTGGGAATGAGCTTCTGCACCAAGGCCGACCCTGTCAACCTCACACCACATCAGGGAGTAAAAAACAGCAGCTATTGAAAAGAAAATCCTGATCAATCGGTGAGAGATAGAACTAACAGCAGGATATCAGAAACCCAACCAAAGGCCAATTCGGTTAGCGAAACCATGGGATCGATAGTCAAATCCACTCTTACAGTATAACTCAGTATAACTTGAAGTATTATTCAATTAAAAAATTAATCCCCACAAGACAAGAACTCGCAGACCACATCTCATGCAAAGCGCTAAAACAGAATGAACCTTTGCGGCACGGAGGCGGGAGACTCTCACCGTACCGCAAGTCCGCAACGGCACCCGATGCGAACATCTGCAACTCGCCGGACGAAAAAGCGACGCATCGACGGAGGGTCACCATCGGGGCAGCAGGCAGGGTACCCGTAAAATGGTGGTCGGCGCGGGTGTCTTCAGGCTGTAGCTCGCCGGAGCGGCACGGGAGCCGGCGGAGCAGGGTACCGTTGAAACGGCGGCCGGCGCGGACATCTTCAGGCTGCAGTTCGCCGGGGCGGCACAAGAGCCGGCGTTGCAGGGGCAGGGTTGTATGGGAGCCGGCGGCACAGGGTTGCGTCACAAAATTGGAAACTGACGCCCACGATCTAGGTTGCAGGAGCTGCAAGGAAAAAAGACCAGGAGAGAAAAAGGAAAAATCACGGGAAAAAGAAACGGACGAACGGTGGGAACCGACAGAGAAAACCGGACGTGGGGAGCGCGCGGGGGTACCGAGTAGTTATTCAGTACCAGGTAGGATATAGAGCTATTTTATATATATATATATATATATATATATATATATATATATATATATATATATATATATATATATATATATATATATATATATGGTACGTTTATTTGGCTCGCAGCGCGACAAATAATATTTAGCGCGTCCTCGGCGTCGGTCCGGACCTCCGACGAAGTAAATCAGCGACAAAATTACTCCGTTTTCGTCCGCAGGAGTAAAAATCAGATACGGCAGATTAGATTTGATCCGGCGATCCGCGGTCATGTTTGTCAAGCCTCGAAGGCCGCCCGCCGGTCGTCTTTGCCGCCGGTTGTAGACGTCGTGGTTTGCTGGACGTTCTTGGGTTTACGTGCCTCCATCCTCGTCACCACGGCGGTGCCGCCGGTGCATGCATCGTGGCTGGAGATGAGGACAAGAAGCTAATATAGCTCTACGCCGTGGCAGCACAAGAACGACAGGGTGCTAATCGACCTGAAACCGTAAATTAATAGTTGTTCTTCCATCCGTTTTGCTTGTGTTTGCCTGCAACTGTAATCCCGTCGATTATGGACCGACGGCCAGCAGGTCACGCCACCCTAGGACCTAAAGCCTCTGTACGTACCTCCGCCCTGCATCAGATAAGGTCGGTCGGGCCAGGTAGCAGCACCACCCATCGAGCGCATCACCGCCCTGAAGAAGAACGACGCTGCGACGGTAAGATGAATAATTACATGCCGAGATAAGGATGGAAGATTCTCTGGTCGCAGCCTAATTTTCATTATCCTGCACGCAAATTGATCACCATGCATTCTTTAGAGATGATGTGTGATTGCCGGTTGTAGAATAATTCTCATTATTCTGCATGGAGACTAATATTGCAGAGTTGCAGGTATCCAGTATAGCATTCAAACATAAGCCTTGCGTGTAGTTGCACGGTGCAGGGCGGGGGACTAAAAGCTTCACCGTGAGGCAGTAAAAGCTTCACGGATGGTGCAAGCAGAGGGAGTAAAAGCAGATGGAAGGTGATGATGCAATCAATTATGATTGATCTAAATTATGAAAAGAAACTCTAATTTGGGAGGAATCAAAAGGAGTAATATTCAAAAGTATGTAAAAAGGAGTAAAATTACTACTTGTTCTAAGCTTTACTTATTCTCTGGTTTCAGCATTATTATTGAGAGAAGTAATTTTCAAATATCTAGCATTCAAATTGGCTGTAAAGAAGTAAATTTAAAATTTAGAGCAGAATTTTTAAAATGAAATTCTAATAATAATAAATTACTTTTATGGTGTAACCAGGAGTAATTATTCTATATTTATTAATATTACTTCCCAATACAACTAGCAGGCAAAACATCTCCTACTGTTTTTATTCTCAGTATTATATCTTCTATTTGAAGAGAGGATTTTAACCATTGATTATTGCTCTATTTTTTTATCAATAGGAGCTAGTAAGAAGTAATTTTCAAACATAAATAAGTAATTGTTCCAGATGAATATTTCTCTATAGTATTTGTCCTGGTTTTAGAAATAGAATAGTAATTGGCCACTCTTATGTATAAAGAAATTAGGGAGTAATTGGCCATAGATAGACACGAGTAATTGGCCACTCTTAGAAGTAGGAGTATTCCATCTGCCAGGAGCAATATTTATTTCCATCTGTCAGGAGTACTTTTTAGATGTCAAGATTATTTTCCACCTGACATGGAGTACTTTTTCAAATGACAAGAGTATTTTCAACTAACTGTAGAAGTATTTATTTTCAGCTGTCGGGAGTATTAAATTTTTTCATTTGACCAGAGGAGTATTTTCATAAAATGATATGAGTAATTTTCAAATAGAGTAATTTTTTATTCATTTTGTTTGCCGTTTGGAGTAATTAGTTATCAAAATAATAGCTGCACATGTAGTAATTTGGCGCAAATATTTTATAGAGTGAATGGACTTTTAGCCATCTGAAAGGATGCATGGATGCATCAATGCATGAAAGAGATTTCAGACTGCGCGTAAAACTTTGCTGGGACGATGCATGGAAGGTTGCTCGACTCATATTTATATTTAGTATGAGATTAAGAGGTTTAATGGGCAATAAACATTTGCATGCATAGAGGGAGTGATTTCGGGGTCAACCTGCTGCATCATGCACGGAATGAATACAAACAGAGTAGTATTTTTAGTCACATTAGAGGAGTAATATTCAACATAGAAGTATATTTTAACATCATAGGAGTGATTCTGAATATGAGTAATTTTCAATATTAGACTATTACGTATTTCAACATTTTAGAGGGGTAATTTTCATTTTATATGAGTATTTCAATAACATTGGACGAGTAATATTACATATTAGATTAGAGTAATTTCCTAATATTTGAGGTATTTTTCCATATTTTAGTATTTGAATTTGATGAGTGTTTAGTTTTAACACAATCTGGTACAAGTGATTAACAGAGAAAGGAAAACTTCCGTCCCGCAGTGCTCACGTATTGAGTTCCTGTGTGCATCACCCCGGGTCTACCTGCAAACAGATGAGTCAATTCTACAGATATGAACATCGAATTGATGTGATATCACATCGAAGTCCTCCCCCATGATTTAAGTCCCCAGGGAGCCCTCTTGCCTGCCAAGTTTGTGGAAGACCATGGCATTTGGGGCTTGTTCTCAGATTATAAAAACAAAAAGAGTGTTCGCCAGGGAGGGACGATGGACACGGAAACGCCCTGCAATATCAGATGCGGGAATTGACTACCGATGTATCTGGACGGAATTGACTGCCGATTAATCAAATGGACAGGATTGAAATCCTACTCTCCCTTAGTCTTCTATAGGCATGCACAAGGAAAATCTGATATTTAGAATCGGAAAATCACTTGCAAAATCAAATCAAGATACTAAAATTCCTGTATCGTATCGTACCAATTTGACCACTTCTGATTTACTAATCAGATGAACTTGCAGGTGTTCGATGGTGGAGCCGCGGAGGGATCGATGCACATGCACGAACGGGGAAGGACCTGGACCTGCATTCAGCAACGCGAGGCCGGTAAACACAATCTAGTAGATCAGGCTCATCCACGTAGCTCCAGGTTCTGCATCGCCTTAAACCCCAAAACACAGGAAAGAAATTGGGGACGGCGGCGATTGCGGGAGAGTCCGTTGCTCCACATACATATGTTTGAGTTTTTACGGTTTTGTTAGAAGGGAGGAGTAAATACGATTAAGATTTTACGACCGTGGGGAGTCGCCGGTGTTTTGCGAGCGGGCGGCGCTCCGCCGACGCGTTAAATACTATTCAACGCGTAGGGAGCTCAATATACATTACCTATATATATATATATACACACAGTATGTATATTGGGAGCCTATAGGCAGCTCAATATACATTACCTATATATATATATATATATATATATACACACAGTATGTATATTGGGAGCCTATAGGCTTCTGATACCTATTGGAAGCCTGAGCCAACCCATGCACCACCTGGTGCTACCCAACCAGCTCACGCATGAACCGGACGTCCAGACTTGTGGGTGGCCACTTCACACCTCATGCGTGGGCCCACCTAAACTGGCATCTAAAAGCCTAAAACAGGATGCGTCTCTCTCCCCCACCTCGTTCATTTGAATCTCCCCCCCTCTCTCACTCTCTCTCAAACCAGATTCCGGTGGGCAGCGATGGCGGACCCCTTGCGGAGCTGCGCATCCTGATGGGTTTGGAGGAGGTCGGCACGCGGAAGACCTTGGCCCAGGCGGAATCCCCTGCCTCTGCTCCGCTGCAGAGTCCCCCAAGGGTCCTCGCGCACACCGTTGTCGTGCGCTGGGATGCCTCCGAGAAGCTCCCTCCCTTGCTGGATTGTCGTCGATTCGGCCTCCGAGAAGCCATCTCCGCCTCGCATGCACTGGTTGCTTGTTTTTGTTTTTCTTCTTGCAGATCCAGTTGGCATGACCTCCAGGCTCGACTTGTTGCCATTTCTCTAGGCTGTTATGCTCATGCAAGTAATCTGTTGGGTGAAATGCCTCTCAAGATGATGCGTATAAATTGTTTTCTTGCATAGAAATCAAGGATTTTGATATTGTGTTGAGCATAGATAGTTGTCTGTGTACCGATGTTTATATGACTGTCTTCATTAGTTGTTATGCCACTTGGATGCATTGCTAACTTGCTCCAATCTTGTGCAATTTCTACATTTTTATGCATAGCCTAACAGGATTCTATGATTTTTTTGCTGCTTCAATAGAGCCTTCTTACTGTTGCCATGTCAGTTGCATCGATCATATATGGATAGTGATTTCATCATAGATACTTTTCTATGATCTCATTCAACTGTTTCTATGCTCATCATTGCTTTGGCCAATGATTAATTATTTCACTGTGGTTTAGGTTGAATTAGCATTCTAGTTATGCAACTAGCTTGTGTTTTAGACTACAACTATTCGAAATCATGATATTTGTTTGTTTCTTTGGTGTTGATCATATATGCACCCGCATTTAATCATATATGCCGCTTTTTTGTTCGTCTCTGGTCCTACAGCCTGCTCGCTCATCTTCTCTGTGTTGCCATGGCATGGTGCAAGCCATGTCTTTGTGTAAATGCCTCAGCAAAGCTAAAGAATCATGCAGGCCGACATGTTTCTATGCCACTATGTAAAGGTTTCTATGCTCATGTTGTCTGTACGTTTAGATTCTTGAAGTTCACATGCATTTTCTCACAAAGAGCATTCCTTTTCTTGACTTCGATGCATAGAAATTGTACTTTTTTGCATAGAAATCATGGTCTTGGCATGTTCTCACAGTTAGGATCCCTTGTGCAGGATAGTTGGAGGAACAACGAGGGGAAAGGCACATGAGAGAAAGAGAGGACATATGATGCACTGGGTAGTTTATATGATGTACTGGGTAGTGATTTCTATGATGTACTGGGTAGTTTATATGGTCTCAACATGGTATCTTTTTGAACTGCTCCTGTTTTATATGATGTGGGACAACGAGGAGCCAGCGTGACGGGCCAGACCGGCCACCCGACGATGACCAGACACGAGCGTGCCAGCGCTAGCCCGCGTGACAGACATGAGGAGCCAAGCGTGCTGACGGTTTCATGATTTATATGCTCCATCCCTTGGTTTATATGATATATTCCGTGGTTTGTATGCTGCGCGCTGACTGTTTCGTGGTTTATATGCTCCATCCCTTGGTTTATATGATATATTCTATGGTTTGTATGCTGTGCACTGACGGTTTCGTGGTTTATATGATCCATCCTTTGGTTTATATGATATATACTATGGTTTGTATGTGTGGACAACGATGACCAGAAACGTGCGGGCTAGTCGTATAATGTGCGTGTTGCCAACGCGCTGTTGTAGCATGCTACTTCCACAGTATACGACCAAATGAACTATGTTGTACGCACCATACAGACCACCCCAATGCTTCATACAAACTCAGTCAGCTTAATTATTGCACAGCAAACAGTTTCCGTGAACCATAACGAGAGCATAGAAACTACGACTTCTGTCATATAAATTGTCATCCCAAGCATATATTCCATATGAACATTAACTAAGTTTCCTCCTTTCAGCGAATAATTTCATCAGATCCCCGTTGTTATCGTATTTGACCGATCAAGGGTAACATGAGAGAAAAGAAATCGCGTGATGTGAGCATACAAACAACCACACAAAGCATATATTTCAAGTGAAGATCGAATGGCTCACATGCAGGCAGGACGCAACTTCTGGACCTTCCATCGCTCCTTCCGCTGCGGCCCCGCGCGGGCCAGCGCGCGGAGGCGCGCTGGCACGCTCGCGTCACCGCGGGCCAGCGCGCGGAGGCGCGCTGGCACGCTCGTGTCTGATCATCGGGTCCCAGTGGCAGGTATGTGTCTAGGCTCTGAATATTATTCGGAGCCTATAGGCTCCCAATAGTCAAGCCCTATATATATGTGTATATGTATATATATATATATGTATATATATATGTATATATATATATATATGTATATATATATATATAGTAACTCTATATTGTACCCTGGGTACTGATTAACTATTCGGTACCCGAGGCCAAACTCTCTCCTGCCGACCGAACCCACCCCCTTCGCCTGCCTACCGGCCACCGCGTCTCCCAAGTCCCACCACGTCTTGTCCATTTTTTTCCTCTCCCGGTCATCCGTGAAATAGATCGTGGCCTGTCGAGTAGTTTTTAATTCCACCCACAGTCTCCTGTCTCCTGCCGGCCCGGTTGCGACGGCGACGATGCGGAACTGCCGACCCTCGGCCGCCCCGGCGTGCTGCCACCCTGCGACGTGCAACCCCTCCCCCGACTTGGCGAGCTGCAGACGACATCGCCGGCGCGCCGCCGCCGCTTGGAGCACAGGGACGCCGGTCGCCGTCTCGGAAGTCCGCTGTCCAACCTCGACCCTGCAGTCGGTGAATACCTCGTCGCAACCCTTTTCCTCTCCTCTCCCTCGAGCGCTGATCTCTGGCTGGATTGGATGCAGATCGACGACATGCACGCGCCTTTCTCGACCTCATGGACCAATCCATCGCCTGCTACAGCAAGGGGCTCGAGATCCAGATGGCGCGCTCGGTTCCATGCCGACGAGGTCGCCCATACCTGCCTGTGTAACGTGTGCCTGGACTTGCTTGTCTTCACCAGTAGCAGCGCACGAGCCGGCGGCCAGAGGGGCGCTCCTCTGCTGCTCGCATCTCGGCCGAGGGGGCCTTGCCTTCACCAGCAGCAGACGAGGCTGCAACCACAAGTCCACAAGGACAAATCTGCCATACTAATGTAACATTTATCTGATTTCTTTGTATTAGCATCTGATTTCCTCCAGATTAGAAGTTGATTCCCAATCGATTATATTGTTCTTCATCCAGTTTTTTAGTGCTTTTCAATTGGTCTGAGCCTCTCTGAGGTGAGCAGCTGGAAAAAAAAAATCCACGTTGCTAATTCAAAACGATTTGATTCGATTTGCATTAGTAGCAGATACCTCTAGATTAGCTGCAGGCTCCCCTCGAATTAGATTTGTTGCTTCACTGCACATCCATTGTTAGAGCTTTTCTGCTGGTTTGATTTCTCACAAGTAATAGGCTTGATTTCTCACAAGTAATAGGCTTTTACGGTGTATCACATCACATAAATTTGACCGCCCTGGCAGCATATCTTTCTTTTGATTTTATCAATTTTTGGTACTGGTCCTTCGCAGTGCTAGATTGTTCGAATCTAATTTAGTACTTCTGTCCAGGACACCAGATGGTTACTGTGTTCCTTGGGAACCTCCTCAGCTGTGACTACATCTTCAGCTAGGACTGTCATTATATTCTTGTAAATCTCATTTAGAATTCATTATTTTTACTTGTCAAATGGAGGAAGAATGCTCTTTTCTTTGTGCTGATTATATGATCATGCTGTTTACTTGATATATCCAGTCCTTTATTGTCTTGGTAGTAAATTTCAACGTATAAAACCGAGATATAAATGGCTAGTGTATGATGATGGCTACTGCTTAAGATATTGTTTGGGTGGATGGCGGTAGCTCTACACATGTGGTTTTGATGACACCTAAAACGATTTGCAAATTATAGCCTCAGTTCTTGTCACTGCAAAATATTATGGAATTTTCAGAAAAGACAGCTGCATGGAAATTCCTTTGGACCTGTATAGTTTGACTTAAAATTTACATCTTCAGTTCTGCTGATGAATACTATTGTCTATTGGGTCATGGGTCTTATTTACATGCTTTTGTTACAGATTTATAGTTCCTGACTTTTACTTTGCTTAGGACACCATGCAGGTGAGACCATCCAGTAATCTCTGCAGCTGTAAGATCACATTAGAGCAAATTGGTCTGAACAAACAACGCTGGCATTTGTTTCATTATGGAAGGCATTCAAACAAGATCTCAGATGATGGAAAGCTGAAATATCTCAAGGGAAATGTAGAATATTCTTGTTTGCGATAGGGTTAATGTCTACCTTTGTATGCCTGTAATATTATTTACGAGACATCACAGTCCATATGATATATAAATTCTTTGATGTGTACTTTGTTTAGATTTTCTGGAAGCCAATACTCTTTTTCTTTTTTATTCAAATAGTTCTTTTAATTAATTTATGGTTCATAATTTTTCTAGTCTTTGTAAATTTGAATCATAAAAAATTGGCACCATCAAGCGTAAATGACCACTTGTAGTTGTAATCGGGAAAGAATAACTTTTGCTGTTTATTGTGTTCGTCTACCATCTTCCAATTCGTTACTGATCTCAGAGTTTTCCATTATAATATTGGAAGACCCTCAAGGTTCGGTCTGGTCAGGCACGGTTGAGCATGTGTCTCCAGCCTGAACATCGAAATAATTAGAAATGTATTTTAGCTAGGTGGGCAGACTGAAAATCGATGACGATGCGAGGTAAAACAATGCAGAGGAGACGTGAAAAACTGCTACCCACGAAAACCAGATAAGGCCCAGATAAAAAAGAAAAGGGAACAGACAAGGCCGCACGAGGAGCCTGGAAAACCGGTGGGGACGCTCCGTGCGGGCGCACCTGAGGAAACCCGAAGTGGGCCGCCGGACGCTCGGAGCGGGCGGCGTGCCGCGTGCGTCGGGGGTCTCGGGGAGGGGTCGGGTATGGAATAGCTATTTGGTACCCAGGGTACCATTTAGCGTTGCCCTATATATATATATATATATATATATATATATATATATATATATATATATATATATATATATATATATATATATATATATATATATATACCTGGCGCCAACGCGAGCATGGGCAGGAGGCATGCCGAGTGACACAGAGCAGCAACACGTGGCCCAAGAGCAGGCAGGAGCGATCGGCTACTCGGCAGACAGGCGCGTGCAGAGACATCGCCAGGTAGGAGAGAAGGCATGCGTGCAGAGCAGGGTGCAGAGCCGTCGGCCACCCCCACTTGCATGCATGCATGGCGTCAATCAGCTGAGGTCTTCACGCCTAGGTAAGCAAGATACTCTAGCATATAAACCTTTATCTGTGTCATAGACATTATAGCTTTTGGCATAAAAATTGTTGCTCATATGTTTATATGCCACTGATGAAGATATATATGCTCATACAATTTTAAAACTTGGCAACGTAAGTTATGGAAAATGTCTTGGGGAGTTCTATGCATTTTATCAAACTTCTATGATTTGTTCATATAGAATATATGATGAGACCTGCCATATCTATGACCAGCGCTCACTTGAACACGTTTATATGTTAGCTGTGATTGGTTCTATGCTGCTAGAATGATGGTCGCAGAACGTTTCTATGTTGGACTTTGAAGTATTCTATGATGCGGATCCTCGACACACTTGCATCTCACACCGACCACCAGCATGCAGGGACACGAGCCGGCCATTAGCGCCACTGGATGTCAGTAGTGCAGATGGGCCATGCAGAATCCATGACAAGCATGGTAGTCTCTATGCTTACTTGAAGCATCGTCATGTTGGTCCAGCCTATCTTTCGACCTAGTACTGCCGTGCTATCTGCGATATAAGCAAGCATCATATAATAATTAAGATCAGAGTTATATACAGAGATTCAGCTTGAATATATGCTTAGTAGTGAGTAGTGACATATATATGATCAGCACGTTAGTTTCTATGACAAAACATATTAGGCCGACGAGTCGTTGATTTCTCTCGCTTTGTAGTTATTGTGGTCGTAGATTCGTATGATTATGATCGTATAATGTGAAACCATCGTAGAAGTGAACTCATAAAGTCATATAATCTATGCTTAGTATTGTCAAGTACAATATGTGCCTATGATTGCAATATATATGACAATGGTGGTAGTTTCTATGCTTTCTTGAAGCCTCCGCACGCTGGCTGAGCCTGCCTTCCACCACAAAACTGAGTATCATATAATGAGTTTGCTTCAGAGTTCTATGCACAATTTTAAATTGAACATATGCTTAGGATTGACATATATATGACATGCGTGATCGTTTCTATGACAAGCCGAGTCAAATTTTGTTCTATGATGCAATATTTAGGTTGAATGAGGCCTTGAGTTATACATGGGGGAGAGTTGTGCGGCCACAGTGTCAGGCTGTGTGGGCACGACGTATAAAATGTTCTGAGTATAGAAATGTGCCACACGAGTTTCATAATAAGCTGGCAAGCATGTCACTCACACTATATCTCTCCCACCTCACGTATGAGAATCATAGAAATCAGTTAGGACAATCATATAACTGATTCAAACAATGCAACATGTCACCGTGGACCCATCAGAAACGATGGAAAAATTGTCTACATAGCCTTTGGTATGTCTTCTATTATGTACAGTATAGAGGCCTAAATAACCCTGGAACCCCAAAACCTTACCTGGTAGAGGGGAGGGTTGGTCTAGTATGCAGAGTCTCAGCTTGAATATATGATTAGTCGTGACATATATATGATCAGAGTGGTACTTTCTATGACATACATTTTAAGTAGGAAAAAAGAGTTTAAGGCTTCTATTATGTACAATATAGGGCAAACCCTAGAACCCCAAAACATTACCTTGTAGGGGGGGCTGTGTAGTATATAGAGGATTAACTTGAATATATGATTAGTCGTGATATATATATGATCAGAGCAGTACTTTTTATGACAAGCATTTTAAGGCTTCTATTTGCATAGAACGCTACCCTAACTTATATCAAATGTCATAGAAAGCGGTAGGTTAAAGCATAGAAAGTAGCTAGCTGACCACCATCTAGACATTAATGCTCAAACTCACACATATTTATGATTATAACCACACTAGTTTTGCAGCCTGCAGCTGCTTCATATCAGTCATTGCATCGAAAAGATTTCTATGGCATACAACTTTGATTCCTATACATGCATACAGACTAGACATATATCTAAATTCAAATAGACATCCGCAAAGATCATGTCATCTCCGGCCATCTCACATCACAAGAACTCCAAATCTGCAAAATAAATAAAAGGCAAAGAAAGAAATGATTAAATTTTGGCAATGTAGAAAATCTTTCAATATGAGTATAGAAATAATGTGTCTGAAAGTGGTTAATATCAGTACATTCAAACTATCTCACAGAACAAGTATAGAAACCATAAAGGAAAATAATAGAAACTGAAAAATCATACAAGAAGTCTAGTCCAGGCTGTACCAATAGCCGATGAATGCCATGTCTACTCATGCACTAACCCGGCTGCTCAAAGGTGCACAAAAAATGAATAGAAACATGAAGAGAACTAGTGTTATTTGAACCAATAATATGCCAATTATATGCAATCATAGAGAAGTATCTATGCTTGAGCACACACCTATATATGACAGAAATAATAGGAACATGGACAGGCTCGGGTAATAAATGATCATAGAAACCTTTTGTAACAACATATAAACCTGTTATCACTAAAATTTGAAGGTCCTGTCTACCAATTGACTTGACCAGGAGCAGCAAAACAAACACTGCTTGAGTAGGACTGTAGAAGTGAGCTATATTAGCATAAAAATTTTACGAGTACATGATTATTGTGAGGAAATGCATGTGAAAGCGAAGCATCTCAGCATATAGGCGACAAAATCCAAAAGAAATCTCGTGATTGCTGCAGCAACCAGCAGGTGCAGCGCAAGACTATGCCGGCAGTGGCACCTACAACAAAACCTCAGCATGAAGGCCGGCACAGATTCATTTCCAGTTAACAGAACACAGATTGATTTTTGCAATTAAAATTAATAGCATATAAACAGCTGAACGAAATAATAGAAAAGTAGACCATCATGTATATATGATCGATGGAACTAATGTGTCCGAAAGTGGTTAATACCAGTACATCCAGAACAAGCATAGAAACCATGTAGGGAAATCATAGAAACAAAAAAAATCATGCAAGAAGTCTAGTCTAGGACGTGCCAATAGCCGATGAAGATCCAGGACATGCCAAAAGCAAGCTCGTGTATTGCTGCATTTCATCGAACATATTACCTGCATGGATATGGCTGCAAAGAATATGGCCTGGAGATATGCAGTGGCCTAGTGCTCACTGGATCTGCATCAAGGAAAACTGAAATCCAGGAAAAAAATAAAAAAGAATAGCCCATGATGATGATGGACGCACCAATCCTGTAGGGAGAATTGGTGGCTGATTGGGTTACGTCGAGAGAGGAGGACATCACCTGGAGCAGTTCAGCAGGCCAGGAGGTGGACCAGGCCATGGCAGCGGTGCTGTTGCTGCTGCAGCAACCGGCGGCAGCATTGGAGCACCACCCGCGCAAGGCTGCCAGGGTCAACAACAGCTGGGAGCTCCAGTCGGCGGTGGTGTTGCGCTCAGTTCGCTATACACGGCGGCGAGGCAGGGATGGTATGCGGGTGTGAGGAGAGAGAGAGGGGGAGAGAATGGAAAATATGTACCTTCTTATCGCGCATAGGTTCCCTGCCCATCCGGCGCTCTGCCTGTTCTCGCTCACCACGTGGCCTATCACGATGTGCTGGCAGCCATCCGATCGTAGAAAAGGCCCTAAATTTCTACTATTACCTTGTGGGTCCTACCACGCGCTCGACGATAGCGTCGTCCGTGTCTCTAGAAAAAATCGAGCCGTCGTGGTTCTCTCAGCTCGCGGCTATCATCGTGACGTGGGACTCAGGTAAGCCAACCGCCGGAAGGGAGGGTGAGGCCGCGCACCGTGAGGCCTCCTGCTCCGGCGTGCAGCGAGGACCGCGGGAGATGTAGCCGGCGGTTGGCGAGCTTCATCAGGAGCAAGCCGCGGCGCACAGTCACCCCAATCCCCACGAGGCCTGCGAGCAGCAACTCGCCGTCGCAGCACCAGAGACACGACGCCGGCGCGACCTCGAGGGAGAGCAGAGGGAGAGAAGGGACAAGGCAGAGCCAACTCGAAGACAAACAAGCCAAATCAAATACGAACAAGGACAAATCGAACTCCAACGCAGCCAAATCGACAACCACGGAAGCCGAATCGATGGAAAAAAATGAGCAGTAGCAGCCGCGAGCAGCTCGGTTCCTCAATGGATTCCCAAGACCACCAGCAACTCGCCCTCACAGCACCAGAGACAAGACGTCGGCGCGACCTCGAGGGAGAGCAGGGACGAGGCAGAGCCAAATCGAAAACAAATCGAAGGCGCGACAATCATAGAAGCCGAATAGATGAAAAAAACGAGAAGAAGCAGCCGCGACCACATCGATTCCCCACTGGATTCCTAAGGCCACTGCCGTCGCCGCCGAGAAGCAGCAACAACCGCAGCCGAGCACCAGTACCCGCCTCGCCGACCTCGAGGCCTCCTTCCTCGCCTCCATTGACGGCTGACCTTGGCGGCGTTGTCTCCTGCCTGTACGGCGTCGCCCTGTAGCCGCAGCTTGTCCTCGCACGCCTCAAAAGGAGCCGCACCCAAGGTGGAGGCGGCGCGCGGCAGAGCTTGCTGCGAGCCTGTCGTGGCCTCCGTCAACAGTCGCCTCGGTGGGGTCATCTCCTACCGCGTGAGTTCGCGACAGGGGCTGACCGAGTTCACGCATGTAGCAAGAGGAGCTGGTGGAAGGAGATGGTGCCTCGAGCAGGGCCTCGAGCACTCATCGATGGGGGAGATCGAGAAGGCGCAGCGAGAGCGAACGGGAGAGAAAGAGAAGGTGCTGGCACCCGACGGAGAGAACGAGGAGATATTTTGCGAACCAGAGCAGATGAGATCATGAGAAAGATGTACGTCACCGATGATGTCAAGTGCAAACAGCCCACCCAATCTTTTCTAGGAAGGAAAACCAGCCCTCCACTGGCCATCAATAAAGCCCAAAATTGGCCTTGCAACCAAACTTAACTCGAATAAATGAAACAGACCCATGAATGGCCCAGCAAAGGATTATCCACAAATGCCCCAAAATAAGCCTGTCAACGAAACAAAAATGAACAAATCCAGCCCAACTTCAGTCAGTATATCTAACTACATTTCACCACGTACAACTATGGTTCCAGTACCCTAACAATACCACAGTTACCGCAACATGCGAATCACTATCAACAATTCTGACCAATCACCATTATCCATGTAAGCCACTACTGAAAAATCCAAAATATCAAGCTACGCCTAGCAAACGAATCACAATGTGCCCCGACATTAAGATTTGCCACAACTAGGCCAAAGCATTACAACCTGAACCAAAATCATCAAAGCATCAGTTACGTCAAACTCTAAATTCAACGATGCTCCATTCATAAAATATCCCTAAAGAACATGTTGCTTGCCAAAACTTTCCATACACGACACCAATTAATTGTTCCCGCAAGACGCATCTGAGTAATATTACGTAAGCCACCGCCTCCGTCCTCCCTATACGGTATTACACTATATACCAACTATACGATCCAAACTACAGGCGCGGCGAAGCGCGCCAAACTACCTAGTTTGAAATGGAGAGGAGGGAGAGGGGCAGACCGGAGTGGTCTGTAAAATCGTTCGGTCAAAACTAGGGCCCACTTGGTGGGGTGAACTAGGGACACGTGGACAGGTTGTGTGACTGGCTGAGTGGTCTGTTGTGGTTCGGTTGGACCGGGATGCTAGGTGGGTTGGCTCAAGGCTTTCAATAGTTATATATATATATATATATATATATATATATATATATATATATATATATATATATATATATATATATATATGAGTTGAAATGAACAGTAAAAAGTTAGGAATCTGAACATGACTAGCATCTCCAGCGGAAACGCTATTTAACTGGCCATCCCTAAGTCTCCCGATCCTGCAACAAAACACGTCTCCAGCAGCATGGCCAACGGACTCGCCATCACTGTTCCCTCGCCATCGCTCGAAGTAGAGCGGCCAAATTTGGCTGGTCCGTATGGCACGCTATCCTCTGTCTCTTTTATGCTGACAACTGGGACCAACATGTTTCTTGACGTTGCTTGGCTCAAATCCTGTTCCTTTTCCTTTCTTTCGTAAATTCAAAAGGTGATGACTTGGAGCTACTAAAATTATGACAATTTTTCTGTAATAAGCAACAAAGAACCCATTTTAATTTGGTTTAACTCACAATCTCTTATAGATTTTAAAATAAAATTCCTCAAAGTTGACTTTCTAAAAAAATTATTTGAACTTTAGGCTATCAATTTAATTCTAAAACACAAGGGAAGACATATTAATTTTATGTTAATCTAAATACCAATGAAATGTGGAACAATATGATGAAGCTATTGAGATTTGGCTAATCTGCTGGAGTAAGCTGAAATTTGAAGAGGAAATCTTATGGAGTGGATGGTCAAATGAAGATATGGAAAGTCATATTTGCCTAGTCTGCTGGAGATGCCCTTAATACTCGCATGCATACGGCTAGGGATGAAAGCGATCGGGAACAGTCGGGAAAACACCCTAACCACTTTCATTTTCATATTTTTAGACAGGAACGGGAGCGAAATCGGAACAGCTCCGTCAGGAAATCGAAATCGGATACACGGGAAATCAAAATCGATACAATTCAATCGGGAACATGTCGATAACGGTCGGGAATCGATATATAAAAGCGGGAACAAGCATTTGACCACTCAAAATACTTGACTCGACACAAAGAATACAACCATGATAACTTGTACCATCAATAACATCGATAGCATATTAGCATTGGCGCATAACGGCAGCATAACAGACGACATATTAGCATTGGGGTTGATAGTAGTTCAGGTTCATAACACTATAACAGATTAATAATAACACAAACGGCAGCATAGCTGCATGCGCATAGGCGCATAGCCTCATAGTTCAGGCTTTAGGACTTACGGTTCATAAAGGTTACCACTAAAGAGCATAAATAGATAGTACATGCAGAAAACCATAATTTAACCAATACAACTTGAAATCTCCAACTAGACAACAGCTGCATGGTTCTTGTAGTGAAGCTGATGGTGGCCTAAATGCCAGAGCCGTATAACAGATCATCTGCATGGGGTCCCTCCACCTCTTCATCACTGTCTGCAACATCATCATCCTACAACAAGTACAAGATATTCCAACTTATAGTTATATGAGTGTACAACAACTAAGACTGAGGGCATATGACAACTTTTTTTACATGATAAACAACAATCTGGGTTGAGAGGCGTGGAATCATTTTATACATGATAAAGAACAAGTAATGAGAAGCTGGGATACAAACCTGTGGCGCCAGTTTTGAAGCAGTGGCCTCTATGACTTCCAGATCACCAACAACTGATCCGATTTTCTTATCTGAGAAACAAACACATAAAGAATCAGCAAAAGAAAAAATATTAATAGTGTTTTGTGCAAAAATTCAGAAGCTATTCTTGCCTCTTCTTCCTGCAGCAACCCAGTCTTTTGTGCAAATCAATGCTTCCACCATCTCAGGATCTAGACGGCTGCGGAAAGGATCAATGACACGTCCACCAGCACTAAACGCGGACTCGGAAGCAACAGTTGAGACTTGTACAACCAGTAAATCACGAGCAATTTGTGACAGAATCGGATACTCCTCGGTTTGGTTCTTCCACCATGCTAAGATATCAAACTGACCACTAATGCGCAAAGGTGCATCTGTCATATATTTGTCTAGCTCACTTAGTTCGTCCCTATCTGGTCCATTTGACTCATACAACCAGCTTTCTAGTTCCTCATCATTAATACCCACCAACAGATCTGCTGTGTCAGTTGGAAGTTCATTTGTTCTAGCCCCAGTCCTAGCCCTTGAAGAGGATGGCTGTTTAGTAGCATAATACTGATACATTTTTTTAAGAGTTAATTGCACCCACCATATAACAACTTGTCATGTGCGTGCAAATAGTTCCACTAACTTGTAAAATGCTCAATTTAGTGCAACAACTTGATATGCAGGTGTGGATTGGTCCAATAACTTGTAAAATACTCAACTTAGTGCAACAACTTGGCAAATTAGTACATGCAAGGTCTAAATATTACGTTGACTTGTATTTGGTCACGATAAACAGCAAATACATGGTATATTTGCATCGAAACAAAATATTTACCATAGCGTGGCCATTGATATTCACAGTTAGGATATATTTATCCAAGACAAGAACCTTTATTATAAATTAAAATATACTCATGTTAGAAAATAAAAGATATTTTGTTTTGTCCATGTAAAATTATTTTCTTCTAATTCTGATAAGCAATTTCTATAAAACAATATAAGCTTGATTTACGCCGATTTATGTGCTTTAAGTTTATGTAAAGAAATTTTCCTTTAATTTGACATATAATTTTTAATAAATAAAATTTATTGGTTAATTCAGTAAGGCTATATTTATATCATGTACATGAGTAGTTAGTTATAAGTAGATTTATATGAATCATTTGGTGTTGTGATAATCTTTTAAAAAGAAATTAATTCTATTGTGGTAAGATGAAAATATAAAATATGGTCGTGTGAAAAATTATAATAATATTGGGACTGTATATGCGCCAATTTGCCAAGTTATTGCACTAACTTGAGCATTTCACAAGTTGATGGATCAATGTGCACCCACCTGCTAAGTTGTTGCACTAATTTGAGCATTTTTACAACTTGTTGGACTAAACTACACCCACCTGACAAGTTGTTATATGGTGGGTGCAATTTACTTTTTTTTAATGACATCAACAAGCTCATCAACATGGAACTGAGCTGCATTGCCATGAAACTTTCTCATGTAGAACTCAATTAACCTTTTCTTGTACCTAGGATCTAAAAAGCAAGCAACAGGAAGTGTAGTGCAGGACTTAATTATTTCTCAATTGTGTTTGCAATAACACTTAAACCATCCCTTGCAACTAGGCTCAGTATGTGACAAGCACACCTCACATGAAAGAAGATACCACCACATACCAATGAAGATGATGCATTGGCATTCAGATCAGCGACAATGTCCTTGACGGCTACTTCATTTGCCGTTGCATTGTCCAAAGTGAGAGCAAACAATTTCTTGTCAATGTACCACTTAACCATGAGCTCAGTGAATGTTTCAGAAAACTTTCTGCCAGTATGACGGCCCTCTACATGAACAAAACTGACAATCCTTTTATGAATGGACCAATTCTCATCTACCCAATGCACGGTGATACACATATATGACTTGTTCTGATTTGAAGTCCACATATCCATAGTGGCACTGAAACGGTTGGGAACTGTAGTGAAATAACCATACAACTTCTCTTTTTTTGTAAGAACAGGTTCAGAATTTCCTTCCTAACTGTAACACGAGACTTAATAGGAAAGCTAGGACGCAGGGATTTAATGAACTCAACAAAGTACTCATGATCAGCAATGTTAAATGGATACTCATGCATGATCAGCAACTTTCTCAAACTTGCTTCTTCATCATACCTGTAAGGCTGCACAGGAGTGAGATTTGTTTGACCATCCTTTTCAATTTTCAGCTGCATCTGACCCTTCACAATTTGATGTGGTGTCCTTAGGTGGGTCCAAAAACCTGTTGTCCCATAGTTGCCTTCAGCCCTGTCCTTGTGTTTGCAACCAGGTTCATTACAGTACCCCCACCATTGGAGGTATGTCTTCCCATTATCCTCTATTATCACTTTCTTCTTCGTGAAGTAATTCCACACATTTGATGTGCATTTTTGCTGCCTCTTTCCAGCAGCTTCATCTCCATCTTGCCTAGGCCCATCACCCTCAAGTTCAAGCATGATGGCATTTGCAGTACCCCTTCCTGGCTGTCCCTGAACTTGTGTTCCAACAGCAGCACCGCTGCCAGTTGGACCAGTAGTACCAACGCCGCCTCCAGCAGCAACAACTGAACTGCCGCCTCCACCAGCAACTACACTTCCGCCCAGTGGCGAAGCTAGAGGAAAATGAAGGGGGGTGCGACAATAATAAAGAGAAAAAGTATATTTACCAAAATATAGAAGTCCATAGTAATATATGTTTTGCATTGCCGTTGCATGAACAAAATAATGTTGACATAAGCAAAATTCATCCATTGACTTCATATCTATCTTCAAAGATATCGATGATTCAATGGCCTGAAAAAAAATGAAAACAAATAAATTACGACTCAATTTTTCAGAGAGGAACAAAGATCTAATGGTAAATTATAATACATCACCTTCAATCTTCATCATCAAATGTACGACCTTGCATTTTCATGAAGCGGCAAACTACTGCCTCATTGGTGACTCTCATCATCAGTTCTTTCTCAACATAGCAAATCAGCCAATTGCTCATATATGTATCACCAATACGATTGCGTAAATATGTTTTCACAATCTTCATGGCCGAGAAACACCTCTCAACTGTAGCAGTAGCAACAGGTAATACGAGTACAAGCTTTATAAGTCGATAGACCATTGGATATCGCTCATGTTTTCTAGTCTGTACCTTTTTTGAGAAAGCTCAACAATAGTTTGCGTGTTGGAGAACCTATTGTCATCTGTCACATCATTTATGTAGAGGCCAAGCTCATGGCTAAGGTCCCTCAAATTTCCAGAATCAAAATCATAAGGATAAAGCTTTGCTAAGTTCATCAATTTTTCCATACCAAGATCATGAAATGAGTCTCTTGGGCTAAAAGCAGCGGAACAAATAAGCAATTATGAGCTCGTCTCATTGAAGCGACCATCAAGCTCTTGAATTATCCAATCAATAATATCATTAAAACAATCTACCTGATAGTAGTGGTTATTTGTAATTCCAGACTTGTGCCTGCGCTTCTTCGGATCAACATATTCGTCTTCCATGACCAATTTGCAAATATCATTCTTGTCACAAAATTCATGCACATCATCTAATATTTTACCCCATTTTTCTCTTCTAAACTCATCCAACTGGCATCTAGTTGCTTTCACACATTTAATAGCATTCACTATGTCTTGATCCTTTCGTTGCAGTGATAATGATAAACTATTTGTGATTCCCAATATAGCCAACATGAGATGCAAATAGAAGACAAAATCAAAAGACTGGAAGTACTGTAATAGATTTGATGCTTGATCTCTTGTTTTCCAATCCTTTTTATCCTTTTCCACAATTTCTAGCACCTTCACTATTGTAGGAAACAAGTCGACCAAGCTTTTGAGAGACTTATAATGGGAATTCCAACGTGTATCTCCAGGTCTTTGAAGACTTTGCTCTTGATTCAAACCTGTCCCAGTTTGAAGTTGCCCACACCCTAATGCCTTACTCATTTCTTTAAGATTAATATCTCTAACCAAGTCCCTTCTCTTGGAAGAACCACCCACCACATTCAATAAGATGGAAATCATAGTAAAAAATTCAGTGACCTCTTTATGCTTTCTCACAATGGCCACGAGGACTAACTGAAGTTGGTGAGCAAAACAATGAACATAATAAGCGGAACTATTTTCTCTCATGATCAATGATTTCAAGCCATTGAACTCACCTCGCATATTACTAGCACCATCATATCCTTGTCCCCTGACCTACTTTAAGCTCAACTTAAGATCAGCAAATAGTTCATCAATAGAGGACTTGAGAGAGGCAGATGTTGTTTCAGTCACATGAACAAGATCAACAAATCTTTCTTTCACAATTCCAAATTTATCTACATATCTCAAGACCACGGCCATTTGTTCTTTCCAAGAAACATCCCTTGACTCATCAACTAGAAGATAGAAAACATCATCTCCAATTTCTTCTAGAATAGCATGTAACACCTCCTTTGCAAAACATTGCACAATATCTCTCTGTATTTCCGAAGCAACTAAAAGACTATTATCTGATTTTATTTTACCAATTGCTTTTCTTAATGTTGGATTTTGTTCTGCTGCAAAATCACGAAATTCCCTAAAGTTTCCTTTATTTAAGGAATCCTTTGACTCATCATGGCCCCTAAATGGCAATCCTTGCTTCGCCAATATTCTTGCAACATCAATAGACCCATTCAATCGAGTAAAATAGTCCTTCTTTCCAGATTCACTAACACCACGAAAAACAACATCAATGTGTTGATTTGTTTGTAACAGATCATCACACTTCTTCATTGCTATGTAGTGTGAGCTCCCCACATCACCAACATGCTTTCTCAACCTTTCCTTTCTATGATAGCCATTCCAACCATTTTTGACAAATGCATCATAACCGGCATCCTTCTTATCTCTAAACAAGAAACAATAGAAACAATATGCTCTATCTTTTGACTCACTGTATTCAAGCCAACTTTTAAATTCATCGAACCACTCCGGAACAAATCTTCTTGAACCTTCTCCAATCTCTGTCACTAGGAAATTAAATGTGCGAGGTTGACAAGGACCATTCTCCAAGTACTTTCTTCTCACCCTCTCTGTGACATTAGGATGGTATTCATCAATTTTCTTTCGTAATCCCGGATCATATTTAATTTCCTCTTCCCAGTTGATATTATTCAAACATGAATTCTGTGCATTGTTACCAGTGTCCGGCTCTGGCGCTTTCCTTTTAAAAAATCTTTCCATCAACTAATCTACAATAGTACAATAGTATACAATAGTCACGACATTTGAGTTTTAATCAATGATTAATGAACTAGTTTAATTTACTAGTTGCGAAGGAAGTAGATGAATTAAAAAATTTTACGCATCGACTTAATACCTTGATTCTAGACAGACTTGGATGTGTCAGTGGTGCGTGATGCAGACAGCAGATTGCCAGATTGCCGTCTGTGCTTGAGTCCTTCGCGTGGGGAGTTGAAGGCGGCGCTCGGCCGCCTCTGCGCAGGCGCGCAGCTGCGCTCAGGCGGTCACGCCGGCACCAGCAATCGGCAGCCCTCGGCTCGGTCGCTCGGAAGGTAGCGCTTAGCCGCTCACGCTGGCATTTGAGAGCAGCGGAGAGAACTGTCGAACGGAGAAGAAGATCCAGAGGATCGACGTTGGGCGGCGTTGGGCATGGACGACTGGAAGCGGAAACGGCAGAAATTACAGAGAAGACGAGGGGTCATCGCTCGGGAGACGGGAGCCTCGGACCTGCTCGTACAGGAGCAGACGAGCGGACGCCAGACGCATGCGGCCAGCGGCCTGCTGGGCTTGCGCCTTCGTGGGCCGTCGCTGAGTTGGGGGTGCAGGATTTTGGGCTTTGGGGGGTGCATATAGGGCCAAAATCTGAGTACTATAACTGAGTTTTATTTTTTGGGGGGTGCAGCTGCACCCACGGGCTGCTACTGGGCTTCGCCCCTACTTCCGCCTCCACCAGCATTACCACTACTACCTCCACCATCAGAAGCACCACCACCACTTCCACCAATACTAGGCAACGAGGGTGTATCAGTAGGTGGGCTGGATGCATGAGTAGGACTTGCGCTTGCAGATGAATTCGAAAGACACAGTCCAAGATCTTGACTTGCTCTTGACCTCCTAGATCCTACCAAAAGAAAGATCCAAGACATCAATATGTAATTAAACAAAGTACTCTATTTATCATTTGTATGTGATATGCTCTCTAGTCTCTACTATGCGCTATATGAATCACAACATCAGGGATGAAGGTACCTGGTGTTGCCGTAGGAGGCATGGTGCTGCTATTCACCGGTAGCGCCGGCTCCAGGAACAAGCGCCGCTTCGAGGCCAACGATCCAGAGCCGGAGGCAGAAGTATCTCCGGTAGGTGGCTTCATCGTCGAAGCTGGGCAGGCGGCCGCGGCCCACGGCGGCGCGGTGCCTGAACGGACAATGGAGGGGCCGAGGGAGAGGGGGAGCAGGGGCGCCAGGCGGAGAGTCGTGAGATCTGGACGAGACGAGGACGAGTGTCTGCGATTGGCGACTGCTGGCTGCTAGTGACTGGACTGGAGAAGTGGCGGCTAGGGTTTGGAGGAGGCGCTATGCGCCGTGCGGAGGTGGGGTTGGGGCCGGCTGGCCGGCCGTGAGGGGCACCGAGCGGTTGGTCATGGGCCTATGGGCTGGAATCAACTATGGGCTGATTAGGAGGTTGAAGTGTAGGGAAAACGGGAATACCGACGGGAACTTTCCCGCCTAAATACGGGATCCGCGGTTTCGGTCGGGAAAACCCCTCAACCGATTTCGATCCCGATTTCGCCGAATTTTCCCAAATTTTTTCTCGTTTTCGTTTTTTTCATGATAATTCGATATTCGATCGGTTTAAGCGGTATACGTCGTCGGTGGGTACGGGATTCTCCTGTTCCTGCTTTCGTCCCTACATACGGCAGCCATTATTTCGTGACTCGTGCCCTCGTGCGATGCAGACGAAGAGATGCGACGCGTCCGCTCTGGCCCCATGCTCCCATCTAGCCCACCACGGGTCCATGCTGGGCGATTGCGTGCATCTATTTCTCGTCCGAGATTTAAGGATAGGGGAGGCAACAGTAGACGAAGTTAATGGTGACATTTACCGCATCTTTATTATTATGATTATGATAACGAGCCTCCCCAAGTCTTCCGTTATATATATATTGGCCATCATCCTACCCTCCTCTTCCACCCTCCAAAGTCCCAAAGCCAAAAGCCGGCCTCTCTCTCTCTCTCTCTAGGTTGCCGAGCGCCGACCGAGTTCCTTTCGCTGGCCGGAGTTCTGTCGGCACATATACAACAGGCACGGGCGCGACGATTTGCGTTCTGGATTCTGGTCGTCGTGGGTGCATGTCGGGCCGGGACGTGGTGCTTGTGTGCGTCCCGGCGAGGCGGCGACGGTGCTTTTGGGACACCAATGGATGGATCGAGTTTGCTTGATCCGATGGGCGAGGGATCCGTTCTGCTTCCCTCCGTGGTCGCTTCTTCCGGTTCTTTTCCCTCTCAAGGTAGGTTTCACCAAGTTTTGCTCTTCCATCCGGTTCGGCTTCCATCCATAGGGTAGGTTAATCAATTATTATGTTTTTGCTCATATCTGGATGGATTTTATTTTGACCATGCACGCGACATATATGTGAGCAGAGGAGAGGATATGTGAGGAGGGCAGCCACGTTCATGTCCGTCAGATCCGGATCCGGAATCCCCATAGCCCCTAACTACATACTCAGTAGATCTGGAAGCTGAGCACCCTCTGGCACCCTCTAGTATTTTCTTTTGTGATAGTCAATCTGAACAGCCGCCAGCCGGCGTAGTGTGCATGGATCCCTGCTTCACACACCTACGAATCGGTTTTTGCTCCACATGCGCCGGCCGTTCGTAGTATAGCGGCTACTGCTATTGATCCCTGCCACCCACCGTGACTTGGGGCTTTTCCGGGGAATTGCTCCCAAGCTAGAATGGTTCTATGCATGGTTTGAGTGGTTCCATACATGTCACTCAAACCATGGGGTTTGGTTCCATGAGGTCATACTCACGTTTACCTTCCTGTGGATCAAAACCCAGGAGCTTCACACTGAACCAGCATTACAGAGATTCACTCTATCCCAAGCAAAGAGGATTGCTGTAAATTCCTTGCTTTTTCACCACCACCAACATCACAGTGTATCATCAACCAAGCAAGCGTTCACCAATGGGATCACCATAGCAAGAGTCAAAACCCATCTCTGCTAAGGAAGGGATGCTGCTGCTGCTGCTAATCTCCTCCATCCCGCCTTTAAAAAGGGGAACAAGATGACCAGCTCAAACCACTGTGCAATCCGAATACAGAATTTGAGAGCAAGCAACCTGGAGTCCTGGACGTGTCACCACCAACATGACGGATCCAAAAGTTCATGCCGGGCTCGGACGTCGTAACAACAGAGGTTCACCGCTCGCACGTCTCGAGTGGCGAGTCTACTCGGGCTCACCGCTCGTGGCAGACCGTCCACAGACTCCATGACCCATGAGCTTCTCGTACGCTGTGCAGGCTTGGGAGCGTTTAGATTCACCTATCTACTGTTCATCTCAACTTTTTCCTATTTATACTATCCCTCCCTCATAGAACACGCTTCTCAGAACAGTATATTTTTGGTGCTATAGGAAATTTTCTCCTGTCTAAACGCAGACCCTTCCAGAGGTGGCGTCCGTTCCGGCGTGCGTCGTCTGGAAGAGACACGGTCCCGCAGCCACCGGAAATTTCTTGCGTTGTCTCGTCAGAGGCGCCATTGCCACGTTAGCCCTCCGGATCCCACTCGCCTACCCGCAGCTACCCCTCGAGGAAAGCCGCCATTGCCTTCTCCTGCAGTTCACCATGATCGTCACCCATTGCCTTCTCCTGCGGTTCACCATGATCGCCGGTTCATTGCTACTGACTGACGAGGCGCCCTTTCTGAGGCCGTGGCGCTGTCGCGCTGGGACTGGGGCTGTCCGCGCCGGCGTACTGGGCAATGCACAAATGAACGCTCAGAGGCCACTCGCTGCTCGTCCGGTGGAAAGAAAATCCATTCTCCCTTGGTGTTGTTTGGATGACCAAATCCATGTGAACTCGAGTAACTTTAAAGTTTAACATGTGGTTTGAATTTGAAGTTGAATCCATACTTCAGTTATCAACCAAAAAAAAAAGAATTTCTGGCTACAAAATTTTTGTACAGCAGTGGATTCATGTAAGTTATCTTTGGTTCAAGTAATTTTATCTACCACAACATATAAACCCTCCCAGCTCAGCTCATCCGTGGTTTCACATCTCCATGGCGTCCTGCGCCATAGCCTGCAGGTCCTCCTCGGTCAGGAGCGTCTTCTTGCCGCCACTCCCAGTCTTGTCGTATGGCTGCGCCATCCTCCGGAGGAACTGTCGAAGAGAGTATTAGTCCAATAGCGCGTCACTAATTCAAAACGAAAACTGACAAGCCAAGCATAATAAAGTAAGCATCAATAGTCATGGAAACCGGAGCCGCAGAACATACCTCTCGAGCTATATGCAGAGCCATATCAGTGCTCAGGTTTAGGTGAGCATCATGCAAGTGTGACAGTATCCACCCGGGCAATTTAGACCGTTTGTCATGCCGACTGTATCTGCAAGTAAAAATACCATGGAATTTAGCATATGTGAAAATCCACATAAAAGGTTGTTCCAACCATGTGATTAATAACACAGGGAAATGGGCAGAGCAAGTGTCATTATGTGTACTTTAAGTATATATGCAACTTTGATGGAGCAGATGCCTTAGATAACTAAGGCAAACCTTAAGACATGCACTTTCCATAGGACACAAGTATTAAATCAACCAACAATGATTATTACAGTAAAATTTGTTTGCAAAAACACAATGATCAAATGTACACTTTTTAGATGGAAACTCCAACATCACGCATCATGTGCTTCCCAACAATGCATCATGTCCAAATGCAAGCAAATGGGAACCCTTTTTTTTTTAACACGCAGATTGATAATTCAGTGCAAAGCTGATATAAAAAGGTTGCCGCCAGTTCTCGTCAATATTAACAACTATACATGTTGCTTTCTCATGCTCAGCTAAGCTAAAATTCAAGAAGCCAAGGCAGTAATCAAGTACCTCTTGTCAGCAAATATCATCATCCCATAGTCTGCTTTAGAGCGAATCACACGGCCAACACATTGGGCCGCTTGCCTCTGACATTCATGAGACATCAAAGTATCAAGAAATTTTGTTAGAAATAGTTAAAAAAAAAATCCCAACCAAAAGGCACCCTTTGTCCTGACAGAAATAGAGCTATTACCAAAGCATCAAATGTCAGGAAATCTCCCTCCTTTATCTGAAAAGTCTCTCTTAGGGACTCCAACCTAGCAAGCAATATCCTGCAAATCATATACAAAATTTAAGGCGATCATTATGAAATGATAAAAGTCACCACAGATTGCAATATAGTGACAATGTTGAGCTGCTATAGCTACACATGCATATAAACTGCTTATAGGCATGAAGTGATAGTAGCTTGCCATGAAAATTAAAAAAGTACAGAAGATTGAACTTAAATCCAAACAAAACTCACCGGCTGAGTGTGTACTGGAAAGGAACACCAAACATGATAACAAGTCTGCCGTAGTGTCGGTCAAAATCAATACCTTCAGCAACTTTGCCCCTGCATTGAGTAAAGTTTTAGCAGAGTGCATCTATAGCCTAAAATGGTGATGGTAACATTTCTTTTATCCATGTTACATGAACAAACAGCGAATTTTGAAGATGGCTTTCTGATTTGAAAACAATATAGCATGAACTGACCTGGCAACAGAGAAGAAAACAGCACCTCTTCCACAGTCGCATGCCTTTCTGTAGTTATCAAGAGCCAAAGTTGTCTCAACAACATCTGGAGTTTCGATGAATACTAATTTATGTTGCATGATGTCCTGCAAAATTTAAGAACAGGTTTTAGGTCTTTGGAACTAATGCACACATTGCACAGATCTTATCTGGGATAAAATATAAAATCGCAAAATCAAAATTGAGAAGAAAGGCGGTATGATCTGAAAAAAGTAAAAAATTAAAGAAATTTGGGATTCATTGAGAAGTACACCATGTGGAAGCTATACAATTTCATGCCATCCCTTGCAGATTATAGAACAAATGGCTACCATATCTTTGTGGATAACAAATCTTTTCTTGAACAAGTGGATAATAAAATGTAAGACAAGTGACTAACATATGATAACAGAGTTGCACATAACAAAGCTGAACAAGTGTACATACTAAATATCTAGTATCAAAGGTATAACTTTGACGTTTAGCATAGTATGAACCCAGATCAACCGGTGACTCAAGTCTTATACTCTTATAGCAATACATAGTTGCAGGGAAAATCCAGAACATGTTTTGGAAATATGGCATCAAATACTTATGAAAACCATTCCATATTTTACTATAACTAATGATGTTCAAGAAGAGCTGAAAGATAATCAATTTATAAACTTGCTGAAGTACATATGGTGACACAGTTAAAGACATTGCATAGCTGTAATATACATTTTACTTAACTGTAGTAACTGTATAATACCAATGTCAGGTGAAAGAAATAACCTGCAGAATTCCCATTTCATGCCAGCTGTTGACAATGCCATCCATATAGGAATAACTGACAAAAAAGCAAACTATGCCATCTGGAACAGCAGAAGCCATTTCCAGCAAGAGGCGGCCATAATTCCTCACCACACCAGGATCACTACGCATATCAAACTTGGTACTTACAGGTAGCTGATCACTGAAAATGGTGGAATAGTTAACGTTTACACAAAGGTTTAGTAAAATGAAAATTTAGAAACAACTACAGTGGCCCTATAAGCGTCACATGATTCTCAGGAATAGAAAAAGTAAGAATATGTTGACAATACTAGCATTTAAACAATCAGACATGCTAACATTTTGATATATAAACTATGAAGATAAAGTGGGACAAGTACATACCTTCCTCGAGTCAAGACCATGGGACAAATACAATCCCTTGTTAAGGACATTGTGAAACTTCTGCTTATAACAGGATTAAAATTCAAGAGACGAGGATAAAGATCAATTGGGCTGAGAGTTCCAGAAGTGATCACAACTGTTTCAAATCTATCAAAAACAGGTCTTATTGCCAGGGATGCATCATGGCAACTCAGCTGCAACACATACAAGCTCATTAGAACATTAATGAAACAGTGGTTACAACAACATCATGATCACGAAAATTAGGATGGTACCTGAATTACGGGATCACGAATGTCTGGCATTCTATCATCATATGGTTCTATTATTATGGAAAAGCCTCGTGTGTAAGTGCCAATCAGTGTAGCAAAGTCACAGATTGTCTGAATGTGCATGAACTCATCTGTATCAGTTATCTCTAATGTCATCATTAGTGAGTGTAGCCGGTCATAACAAAACCTCAGCATTTTCTGGTCGATTCCAGCCTGGGAATGGATCGAAGCAACAAAAGCAACAGGCATTTCATTCTCAACAGTTTCCGTATCCAGCCTTCCATCAAGGAATCTCACAAGCCTCCACAAGACAGCAAGAAAATGCTCAGCCCTCCTTATGTTTCCAGGAACAGCTTCCCTCAGAATGTCATCAGGCAAAGCCGGATTGGCAAGCCAAGCATCCGATACTTCATCACAAGAAGCATATGGTGTGAGTTGTCTGGGGATGTGACACTGTGTAATGTAGGATTAGTGAGAAAAGGGAAATAAGCACTACTCACTTGGTAGATTTCCCCTCTGTGCCAGCCCATCCACCAGTCTGTTGTACTCAGCACGAAGCCTATTGGCATCAGTGGCCTTGAACCTTCCTACCAAACAAAGCAGTTAGCAAGCAAGCAAGCTTCAATTACCCATCATAAAATTGGACACAGTTGAAGAAGCATAACATATTGTTCAGTAACTATTAGAGGCTGAACTGGAGCTTCTCCAACATTTGAGAGTAGTACCTGTCAATCTCGTGCGAGATACGCCGCAGATTCCGCTCAGCGCCTTCCAGTGTCTGCTTGCGGATGCTGACGCTCAGTGCCTCGATGCAGACATTGTCGATGTTGTGAGCCTCATCAAACACGACCACGCACTCCTTCTGCATCTCTCTTGACGCAATGCTGGCCACCTTGGGGTCGAGCAGGTATTGGTAGCTGTACACCACAACATTGGCGTACTTGACCATCTGCCTGGCGAGGAAATAGGGGCAGACCCGCCGCTGCCTCCCGAGCGCACGGAGGTCAGCGAGGGTGTACACCCCGGGCGGCATGAGGGAGGCGAGGTCGCCGGCGGCGGCGGCACGGTCGAACGTCTCGTAGAACTCGCAAAGCGGCGTGGACTCCGGGTCGGACGCGGCCTTCTCTGTTGGAACTAGTCCTATATCACTCACGCTCACACACAGACGCAAGGATGAAAGAATGAACAGAAGACACACTGGTTTCTGGCGACGAACGCCCCGGCTGCCGGACAGCCTGTATGTTGGCTTCTGATAAACTCTAAAGGACTCGAACAACATGACGAGACGCATTACATCGGCTAATATAGCCCTGCAGTCTAAGCCACGACTCAGCGCACATACGCACGACTCATGCAGAAGCCACGAAGCACCGCGACGTACGCGTATGATCTGCATGACCGGCCAGGTTTCTCTCTGCTGCAGGCACCAGCGCAAGTTTCTCCTCCGCAGGACTCGGTCGCTCGAACTGACCACGAGCCGTGCTCACACATGCGCCATGCGATGCCTCCGACGTCTCCTGATTACTCGGTCACCACCTAGACTCAACTAGCTAACTACCAGCCTAACAGACTATCAAGATAAACAGAACGTGGCCATACCAACGTCCTGGACTCGACACTAGATACACCCACGAGCACGTACTCGTGCACAACAAGACTCGATCAAGCTCTAACTGACCTGAACGTGAACGCGCGCCCGTACACGCGATCCACGCGACACACAGCACGCCAGGCACGGACCATGGCGTGGTTTATTTCTAACATTCTCGCGGACCCAGGAGGCAGTGAGGCGGCGGCAAGCGGTGTCGACGGAGTCCCTGGCCGCGGCGGCGGACGCCTGCGGGTGGACGCAGAGGTTCTTGCGGGACGAGAGGCCGAGCGCGAGGAGGGAGCGGGAGGCGGCGGGGGGCAGGTGGGCGAAGAGGAGGCGGAGCTCGGCTAGGGTCTTCTCCATCTCGTGCACGGTGCGCGTGCAGTAGATGAGGCGGAGCGGGCGGGACGGGTTGGCGAGGGAGTAGGAGGTGATGAGGGAGATCAGCGCCGCAGTCTTGCCGGTGCCCGTCGGCATCTCGAGCAGCGCGTGCCCGCGCGCGTCGAGGGCGCGCTTGAGCTCCCCCATGTACGCGTGTTGCTCTGGGTAGATCGCCACGTACGGGAAGTGCACCGGCAGGCCATCCAGGTCGAACCGCATCGTTGGCAGCCGTGGTTGAGGCGGTCGGAGTCGCCGGAGCCGGAGCCGGAGCCGCCGCCGCCGCCGTCGGGGGGAGAGCACGAGTGGGAGGTGGAATGCCCGCGGACCGGATGGGAGGAGACGACAGTGGGCTTTGGCCTTTGTGATAAGTGCTTGGGCCGGGCCGGCTAAAGAGGTGCGACCATCTTTTTTGGCGGTTGAACTTGTCTCTAACTTGTTAAAGCAAAGTTTATTCTTTATTGTGTCTTGGTGAACCGTGGCAGGAGATCTAACCATCCATCAGCGATCATGCCCCCTAAAAAAAAATCAGCGATCATGTGGGGCTAAACCGCTAAAGCCATAAAAAATCACTGCTACAGTAATTTTGTGGCTTCCGTTCACGTTAGAGTCCGTGGCGCTTTTTTGGATGGAGTTTTTTCCTCCAGCGCTCCGGGCTCTCCCGCCTCCTCTTCTTTTTTACGCCCTCCTCTCTTTTTTATTTTTTCTCACCGGGGTTAGGGTTTGTTCAATTATATTGGATTCATTCTGGCCAGAAATGATAGATATATATGATGCAGAGGTCATGATAAATATAAGAAGAGCCCGTGATTTATTGTAGACCTGGAACAAATTTACTCATGATATGTACAATAGGAGGCCATAGATTGTTCCTATGTTTCGAAATAAATACTGAGCTTTTATTATATGTATCATGAATGTTTGTTATTACCATTTCCAACCTTGATTAAATCTCATATAACCAAACAAGCGGGGCAACGCGAGCCCGAGAAGGGAGAGAAAGGAGGCGTCCGATTTTTCTCTCGCCGTCGGAGATTTATAGGTAAAATCTCTATCCCATGATCTAAATAAGCTGCCATAGGTATTCGTAGCATGGTGGCCAAATGACTTCTTTGTACAAAAATCTTTAGTTCCCAAGCGTCTGTTACCTAAAACAACTCATGTTTGTCTTGCATACACAGTTCGTTAATTCACACAGATCACTTCAGTTCTATTGCAACTACGAAATCAAAGTGTTCCACTAATCCGGTTTCCAGTTGTCGCCAACAGCATCGTCACAAATGAATACCCTGAAAGTAAAACTCTCATTATCTTGTCAACTGTGCACAATGAAGGGAACCTAACCAGGATTAGATTACATACATGCTCAAGCACGATAACTGTCAATCTCATCATCTTCATCATCGGTAGGAGCCTTACCTAAAAAGTTTAAAAATCATCAATGCTGAGTCAATGAACGAAATAAAAGATAATATTACTTGTAAATTCCATTATGCATGTTATGTGTATGAGTTGCCATTATATATATAACAACTATGACTAATGTCTCACCCACAAATTCTCACATCCCAACGTATTGTGGTTCCATCAATTCTAACATTCAGCGTTCAGGGATAACATATAATACATCGAGAGATGTCAATCAATACATTTGTTTTGCGTCCTCAGTTTAAAAAAATTCACAACAGCAACAATATTCCTAAACACCTAACTCAGATAAAAAAATACTAGATAATAACAAGCTTTGAGCAACTAAGACTCCGTATCGGAATTTCTTCACAAAAAAAACAATACATGTATAAACAAAAAAAAAAGTCAATTTGATGTTAGCAGCAGAAAGCAAACAAGTACTCACCATAGATTAGACCGTCATCAGTATCACCTTCTACCAATGCACAGTCCTTTGTTGTGACAGGATAGACACCTAGACAGTAAACACGTCACATGTAAGGTATCCATTCCATAATCCATATACTTGTTATAATGATGAAACGAAACTAAGTACTATTTGCTTGCACATTTCAACATAATATCAAACGTTTATAAGGAAATCCTTGGAATCCTGATGCATATAAACGATTATACGAAATTCCTTATTTGCCATTGGAGGTAGTAGTGGTTCCTTATTCGCCACTTAGAAATTTTGTCTCCCTTATTTGCCATCCTTTTCTTGCCATCACCACAAACTACCATCCTTTTCCTGCCATTGCCGCCAAATTGTATTCATAACGGTGTTAACTTGTACACGGTAAGACAATTGTACCCTCTAGGACAGATATAGATAAAAGCTTGGCTAGTGCTGTTCCTTTGACATCACAGTCATGTGATTATATGTTTTGAACGCACATGAAGTGTGGGACGTTATTATTCTAAACAATATATTTACTCTTCACACATACGTAATCACTAATTTAAATATTTTCAATAAATGGTCATGTAAGCAAATGAAATGGCGTAGGTTTAGCTGATTTGTTGGTGCCCGATAACTCTTTTGCAGATTGAAAATCTGGTAATTGTAGTGCTCATTTTTTACCACGCGTTTCTATTTAACGAACCAAACTGGCATGCCCGATCAGCGGCGCTCACAAGGTGGAGAACGCGCAGGCAATGGAGCAGTTGGACTGTTGGAGAAGCTTTTGGCTGTCGGCAAGGTGAAGAAGCAGACAACAGAGCTGGTGGAAGGCGCGGATGGGGTCAGACAAGCATTGGACGGCCGGCGCTCAAACGAGCATGGCTGACCAGAGGAGGTGCAGCATGTGGATCAATGGACGGCACAACTCGCCCTTTTGGAGAGGAAAATTAAAGCTCGCCACCGCTCCCATTTGCTGCGGCTCCATTTCTGGATGTTGGATTTGGACACGCAATAGTTGGGGGAATAGGAGACTGAGCGTAAGCACTTGTAAGGGTAACATGGATATTATGCAAAAAGTCTGACATGTCTCCTGTGACGGAAGTGAACAAACTGAACAGCAATGGCACGGAAGGCATGAAAATTTGACATGATGGCAGATAAGGAAGGAAAAAATTCTTAATGGCAAACAAAAAACCACTACAACTTTCAATGGCAAATAAATATTTTTCTCATGATATAAATATATAACCATGTCAGCAGGAAACCCCAAACTCACTATTGTTTGCCAGTTCTATAAACAATAAAAATGAGAGATGCATACCTTCAGCAACAACTTCAATGTCATCTGACACATTGACTGACATCTTGAAAGTGTCATGTGAATCTTTCCGTATATAGAATATACCAATCTGTAAGTTAAAATATATTTCTCAGTTGATACCACATACAGATTTCAATGTCAAGGGAAATAAAAGACATGAAAAGAAGCTCCGTAAAGCTTATTTCATGGAAATATTTGCAAGATAAAATAGGAACATAAACACTCATCCAGAACTAAAATTATTCTCTATTCTTTTAATTTTATTCATCTGCATATTCCCAGTCTTTTTATATTTTGCATTTATGTTTCATTATATTTTTTATATTTTGGCCTCTCAATACTGTCCCTAAGTAGCAATGTGTTGTAGTTAAAGATATAAATGCAAATAAGTAGATATTAAACCACAACTAAGAACAAGTAATTGTACTTACTGATAGATCCACAGAGGAACCAATGCCATTTCCTTTGTCCAAATGCTTCTTGCACATATCCAACAAGAAATTCTCTAGCTGACAATAGTAATAAGAATATAAAGGTGTCATAATACACATCAAATATAGTTTTTGTCCATTAAACTTAACCAACCTTTACTATTATACTATTATTGAGACCTTTTTTTAATTTCATATCCACTTTTCCAGTGACTCTTATTGATTTCATCTCTGCTCTACATAAGCTTACTTGGGGCTAAAAAATAGATAATGTAATAAATTTGTGGGAACATAATAAATAGCACTGCATTTACCTCAATCGTTGTAGATATGTTCTCATTATTCCAGGATTTGATAATATCGCCACGCCTAACACCAACTTTCTCAGCAACTGATCCTTCAGACACCTATGGTGCAATTGGCACTCAATTTACATGATAACATGCATAACAGAAAAAAAATATAGAAACGAACATGAATCCATGAAATAAGGAACACTGTACAATGTATACCTGTTTAACAATGAGACCATCATTGACATCACACTTGCAGGCAATCTTCTCTCTGTGAGGAAGGTCGAGGAAGCTAATAGCTGAAAACTTCATCCCAAGATGCAGCCGAGGGATGCAGCTATAGCACAAATTTGTTTGAGATTAGAAGTATAAACATCATCATACTACCCTTTTTTAAATGAAATACTGTGTTTAAAATGTCCAGATTTGGAGTTCAAAACATTCATAAAAGATAACTATATCAGCAGGCACACACCTCACTTTCTAAACATTTGCTCATAAAAAGAAAAGGAGCGTAAGAAAATATTAATGAACCAGTTTAATATCGACACATGTGGTCATCGTAGAAGATAGCACAGGCCAATCCATCCTCGTTCTAGAACTGCTTTTAGTGGCTCACATCGTGTCAGGGGTTCTAATAACAGATGGGGACTTCTTAATTCCATATGGAATGGGGCATCTCAATTTTTTTAAAGTTTTTGGGACACAGGCACACAGCCCCAGCCTTAAGCAAGCATAAGACCATTTAAGCGGTTTACAGCGCAAAGAGACTGACACAGTAACACCAGCCACTTTCGGCAATGATCAGCATCAATGAACAGAAGACTCCAGCTAAAACCCAGAATGAACCTCCCTCCAGAATGCAGAAAACTGAACCTGCGTCCAGGGGGATCTCAATTTGGGATGAAGCAACAGCCTCGTCGCGAAGATCGCCGCACGCCGGCGCACGACCACCATCACCGGCCGGCGTAGGAGAAAATCGAAACAAATCGAACCAAATCAAAGCAAATCGAAGGTGCGAGCTGGACTTCCGCGCCGAGAGAGAGGGGGAGGAGCTCCGAGGAGGGCCACGCCGGACCGGCGTCACGGCGGGGTGCATGCCCCGAGCTCGCGCCGCTTACGGCGTGCCTGCTCCTCCTGCTCCCCCGCGACGTGCTTCCAGCAGCACCAGCAGCTTGACGGCGCGCAGACGGGAGCAGCAACGCCATCGAGGCAGCGCCACCGCTGCAGCCCTGCCTCTTGCTCACCTCAGCTCAATGGTGCGAGCTCACAAAAAGAGCGGCCATGGTGAGAGGGCGAGGCCCGGGCAGCGCGTCGAGGAAGAGCAGGAGGGTCCACTGCCGCCTGGAGCAGAGAGGCCGCCGCTGTGCTGCGCGGGCTTGTGTTGCTGCTGCTGGTGGCGCGCGACGATGGGGAAAGGGGAAATCACTAGGAGGTGGGATGGGTGCTCGCTGTTGGAGACAGCCTAAGAGAAGTGGAATTCTTAATGGCCAACCTCAGTGAGGTGCGGATTGGTCTGTCCAGGGAGGATGAAGTCTTCTGGAACTTAGATAAAAAAACAAACTTCCATCAAAATTAAATTCCATTGGAAAATAAAATACAATAAGCTACAGGCTGCCTCTTCGTTGAAGAAGATGGGTGGAAACGAGGTTCCAAATGCATACTGTGGGAAGTAGGAAACAGTGGATCATTTTTTTCATAAATGGCTGCAAGATTCACATGATGTTGTTTCAGGGACAGTTTTTTGCTGGGACAGTTTCCTACACCTTCAAAGACTTCTAACAGAGCTGGCTGCGTACCAAGCTTGGGGTTTCTGTCGTTTAGGTCTATTTGCTTTCGCAAGTTTAACTTTAACATGGCTGCTTTGAAAACTCAGAAACAAAATAACTAATGAAAAGTAGTTCCACAATTCGCCTAATGAAGTGATGTTTTTTTGGCATATCTGTTTTGCAGAAGTGAACACTCCTAAGGAGAAGAATAAAGATGTGATGTTATCTGGCATATATATTTTGCAGAAGCAAATGATCCTACTTAAGGAGATGAGTTTAGGCAAGATGGCGAAAGATCTTTAAGAAAATAATGGACGCATAACTTCTTGCTGAGCAACATGTATGTTTAAGATACTACAAAGCTCTACATTTTCTAGACTGTGTTGCAAGCAATAGGCTAACTTTCCTTTACAACTTTTGTTCACATGATTTGTAAATCCCGGCACCTACCTGAATACTATGTGTTTCGCTAAAATCACACGAAACTCTTTTCAAAAGCTAAAATATTAACATATGCATCAACAAAGGAAAAATAGTAATGCTGATAACAATACTTACTCAAAACTCTTCCACATCTGCAGGCACCTCAGTATAATAGAAGAGGGGATAAATGCCATTTCTGGAAGACTAAACATCCCAGCAACTTTTCCACCATTTTTTATGACAGGTCCTCCAATACCAAGCTACAATATTTTAATCACAAAAATTCAAACTGTAAGCAATAGCAGACGATAAAGTCTATATAAATTGCATTGCATAAAATTCAAAATAAAATTATACGTTATTGATTCCACAGGTGATAAACATGTAGTGGTGACGCTGCAAATGACTTGGACCCTTGAATTCCACCTTGCCATAATCTATCGTCAGGTTTCTATCCTCATCTCTTCCAAGCACAAAAACATCTTCAGCAAAATTCAGGTCAATGGTAAATGAGGGTATCTGGGCTTTAAGGTCATTAGAGATCTTGAAGAGAGCAAGATTGTAATGCTTGTCATAGTGCAGCAATTCAGCGACTACTGTTGTGTTAGTCTTATCCATCAAGTGAACATGGACCTGAAAATCGATTTTAGAAACACGTTATATATTTTTTTAAGAAAGAAACATGTTATATATTTTTTTAAGAAATGGTACTCGATCATTTTAGTACAGTATATATTATCATTTCAGTTTTCTAGAGAATTCAAAGAGTAAATTTCATTCTACCCCTAAGCTTTATTGAGTCTGAAAAAGCAATCAGATCTCAAATGCCATAAATCAGGCATCCTTCATGGCTAAATACACTTTCCTAATAGAAAGTTCAGGCAGCGGCAGGGATATTTTGTACATCCAAAGGCTAATGTGGCAAGGGCAATAGCGATAGCAACTCGGCTAGAAAATTTTGCCAGTTTACAAAGATGAAATGTTATTGATCTATGGTATTTGAGTTCGAGGCGCTTTCAAGACTTTGGGATGATTTCAATGGGGTAAAATGGACTTAAATCAAGTTTAAAGCTAAGCATAACACTTCGATTAGAGGAATTCATCTACACAAACTTACAATATAACCATGTTATATCAAGCTACATATTTTAGGTTTCGTTACTAATTTAGATATCAACTACAGAGACGACAAGGAATTTAGATATGCACTAACCTCAGCATGGGGAGAGTACTCGTCTGCTGCTAGCCACTGATCAAGTGACGGAGACTTTGATTGGATCACAAGGGCAGAGGTTAAAACAGTTCCAATCTTGTTCTCAGCATCCCAGTCTATAAGAAAACCTGAGGTCCGTCTCAGCAGTTTACCTTCTGCATGCACAACAACGATAAGACCAATGAAAGTGTCAGAGTTCTGTATCAACGGTTCTAACCACAAAAAGGACCGCGGGGATATTAGTTAATTGTAGGTGTAGTACATACCAATATATGATGACAAACCTAGAACAGCGTTAGCAACTTGAAGAATTGACTTTTCAACCGACTCGCGGATTGGAAGCAATTCTGAATCTGACATGCACGAGCGTGGAATATGCTGGTCCAGTGAAACAAGCTTGAGCTGGCGATCTGAAGGTAAACATATCTTTACTGTTTCAGTAAAACTAGGTCGATAAACGTGCTTATCTGCACCCGTAATTATGCTTCAAAAAGTATATTAGGAATTTGTACATTTGTTTTAAGAAATGTGTAGATTTGAATTTAACGGTTTCAACAAGGGGCTATTGCGTTTTTACCCCTACTTTGATATGCAATTGTGATTTTGCCCTCATTATTTTGAACTTTGTGAATTTGCCCTTATTTCTTACAAATCATTGTGATTTTGCCCCCAGTCAACGGTCAAAATAGGGGCAAATTCACAAGGACCTGGGGCAAGTTCACAACAACTTGTGAATAATAGGGGCAAATTCACAAAGTTCAAAAAAGTAAGGGCAAAATCACAATTACACTTCAAAATAAGGGTAAAAACACAATAATCCCTTTCAACAAACAGAATGATAGGTCCAGAATATTATTTTTGGAAAATTAATTAACTACTTTGAGTTGTTAGTATTTGGCATAATTGGCATCTACTACTCTATATTAAAGCTGCTTATAGTAATATTCAATTCTGCTATAAAACGTTGATATGTCCAGAATTCAGATTATAAGAAAAAAAAAAAGTGTCTTTGTGTTGTCAGTTCCTACATATCAGCAAATTTAATCATTTTGTATTTTATTTCTGACTGCATATTGTATCGAAGGGGGGAAGAGCATCCAGCACTCCAGTTATTTCTGTAGTTTGGTTTCTTAGAGAGTAAATTGAAAATAGATAGAGATATGTTATCATAATCCTGATAATTGCCTAAAAAGAATGGCATTGCTACATATAGTGGGTGGCTTAGGGTAAGTTAATTTAAGTGTACCTATAAATAAGCAAAACATTGGTTTTGACATAAACTAAATGAAAGATTTGGTTCCTGACTAACATTACCAGGCTAATTAACATAAAAGTATTCCATGGCAGCGAGAAGAAGGGATGAAATTGCATACCCTGTTTAGCAGCATATCTTTTTACCATCTTGCCGTGGGCCCTGACGACGGCTGGATCGATATGATCGAAAGGCTCTAAGATCTGCTCTCCGAAGGCCGTTTCCCCTACAATGGCGCGAGGGAGTTCAGGCCAACGGAGAGGAGAACTCACTGCAGATGAGCCAGATGAAGCAGAACGTTCTGGAGGTGGTGAAGCTGAGGCCCCCGCCGCCGCCGCAATCTGGGCATTCTTCTCGTCCTCGCGGACAGTAAGCCTGGCACTTTTCCGCACTTTGGAAGGGCTGGATCCTTTTCTCTTTACCCGCTGCGACGACCGTGTCGATTCCGATTGGGTCGCCGTCACCCGTGTGGTCGCCGCAGGCGGCGTAACAGGAGTCCGCCGGTGCCGCAGCCTTGACCCCCACCCCTCTCCCCCCTCCTCTTTCTCCGTGGTCGGTGGCGGAGCCATGTCGTGTAGGATTCAATCGGTCTGGACAACCTCACGAGTCACGATCGGTGCCGCGCGGGATCGCGCCGCTGTTGGCCTCGCGTTGCGGCCGGGGGCTAGCGGAGGCCGGAGGAGCAGGAGGACGGGGGTGGATTTGGGGAACGGGATTACTAGGCCATCAGAGCATGTCCGAGAGGTCTTATACCACCTGCGTTGGCTTAAAAAAGAAAAGAGGAAACAAAAAACTGTTTCCAAAAGATGAGTCAAACGGTTAGCTATCCATCCACGCTAGCTATCTTCTACCCAAGCCTAGGCATATTTATCTAGCACCCCACGCTAGCCATTGCTGCGTGACATTTAGATAAGCTGTTGGATTCTACTATTCTTTTGCTAGCTATTTTATTTTACACAGTAGCTAAATCAAAACTTTAGCTAGTCCCTTATATATAATCCGTTGGAGATGCTCTTAGGGCTTGTTCGGTCGGATTTAATTAAACGAGTAAAATTGAAAATGTTTCTCACCCTATTTGGGTCCACCTTACCCCTCACGTCGGACCCATATGTAAGGGTCAACGGAGGTGAAAAGTGGGTCAAACCCACCAAAACTGATATTTAGAAAATATTTCTACTAAAAATATAATTATTTTGTCACCCACGTGTGTTTACCCACCCGTCGTACGCATCCATAGGGCCCAGCCAAGTATGTATATACGTACGCTGGAGTACGCTGGTTGTACAGATAGGACCGAACACGACGTGTGCCACCCAGGGTTCCCCAAACCATTGGGAACCGGTCCGGTTCGATCGGTTCCCGACCAAACCGGTCCGGTCCGGCTGCAAAATATCCCGGTTACCGCTCCCAAACCAATACTATAAAACCGGCCACTCGACTAACCGACCGGTTCCACTGGTTAGCCGGACCGTTTTTTTAAAAAAACCGGCAAACCACGGTAAATAAAACCCTGGTGCCACCACATGTGCAGGAGTCATCGCGCGCCCCTGTATCTGCTTGCCTCTCCGATCCTCTCAAGACTCTGTCTTGTCTCTTTGCTGATTCCAGCAATTCGAGAGGAGGCCAGCTCAGCAAGTGGAGCACACAGGCCACCAAGCATCAGAGCATGGTCTCACGCAAGGAAGGAGCAGACGACTAGCTGTAGCAATGCGAACGGCAACGCAGACAGCAATCGGTGGTAGGAAGTTAATCCTCACCAGCAGATAAATTTGATATTTTATATATTTGAATATTTGATTAATGAATGACTTTAAAACTAATATTGGGTGCTCGCAGCGTTAGGTAACTGATCAATAATAATAGATTGATAGAACATAGTAAGTGATACTTGATGATATAGAGATATGGGAGTTCCACACATTAATCTATAATATCTCTGTGAGTCAATCTAATATCTTTGTAGCTTTGCAATAGATGACTTCAGTTACTAATTATTCTTTCATAATTTTTAGCATAATCACGTCTAGAAGGTATGCATCCACTAATGCAAAATAAAACGAATGAAACAAGCAGATGATTTTATGGAACCATAGCTAATATATGCAAATTATTTGATATGAACATTTATTATATATATATATTGAAGGGCTCCAGTTTATTTTAATTTCGTCCAGGGCCATTAAATTTACAGGACTAGCCACGTTGTTCCTGCCCGAGCCCATCCTCCCTACCCCCGTTCAATGGCTCGCACTCTCCACCCGCCAGCATCACGCCCAAAATCGCCGCCAGCGCTCTACCTCCACTTTGCCACAGCCATGACAATCCATCCTCTCCATCCTCGCACTCCATCTCTCTCATAGTCGGTGTACATTCAAGTTATAAAATATGACGAAATATAAAATTCAGTTGTACAATAAAGTATAGTATGAGTCGTATCCTTTACGTTGGACCCATATGTAATAAGAAGGGAGATGAGAGCGGGTGCAGACCCATCAAAGTGTTTTACCCCTCGCGTCCCTGTGTAAAAGGCCAAGGGAGGTGCAAGGGGATACATACCCATCAAAATTGTGAGTTGAAGAATGTTTATGCTAAATACTAAATAATTTTTTTACCGCTTCATTTTATTACCCACTGGTAATATTCTTTGTATCACATGCGTGCCGCACGTGCGTCTTTACTAGTAGGTACAATAAAAGACTTTATTCCGCATCAGGAACTAAACAAGAGTCTGGGAATTATTCTGGCCTCTTTACTAGTAGATTGGTTTTCGGTCTCTTGGTTTACCCTATCACGAGAAAATTAGTTTCCAACCTAAAATAAATCCTGGTCTATTATTATGTCTATCATAAATTTCTTTATCATTCTCAGTCCGGATTGAATCCGATGTAACCAAACAAGACTTATACCTTGTTCTTTTTTAAAAGGAAAAAGTCCATTTTTGGCCATCCAACTCTTGCCTCAGTTTGGTTTTGGTCATCGAACTCCAAAACCAAGTATATTTAACCATCCAACTATCAACCGTTCAAATTTGGCCATCGGGCTGTTTTGATGAGTGGTTTTAACTTTTTTTATTTATAATTTAGTCCTTAGATCTTAAAATCATTATTACTTTTTGCTCGTACCTCCGATTTAGGTGATTCTTGTGGTTACGTGTTACTAACGGTGAGCATTATATGTTAAAGTGATCTTTATACTATTTTATCACTACTTTTTATATTATTTTTTTGTCATTGCGTACAAATAACAATATAAGAAAAGTAAAATAAACAATTATAAAATAATATAATCAAAATTTTAAAAGATAAAGTTTATTATTATGAATACATGATCACTAGAATCACTTAAATCAGAGATAGGAGAAAAAAAACAATCATTTTAAGATCCAAAGATTAAAATGGACTAATCTAGTGTTTTTTAAATGATTACTATTTTTTCTTGCATCTCCGTTTTAAGTGATTATAATGGTCATGCATTTGTAACGATAAACTTTACATTTTAAAATATCGATTATATTATTTTATATCTGTTTGTTTAATTTTCTTATATTATTTTTTTCTATACAACAACCAAAAAAATAATATAACAAATAGTGATAAAATAGTATAAATATCATTTTAAAATATAGTGCTCACCGTTAGTAACACGTGACCACAAAAATCACCTAAAATCGGAGGTACGAGCAAAAAGTAATAATCCTTTTAAGATCTAAGGACTAAATTGTAAATAAAAAAGTTAATACTACTCATCGAAACAGTCCGATGGCCAAATTTGAACGGTTTTGATAGTTGGATGGCCAAAGATACCCGGTTTTGAAGTTCAGTGGCCAAAACCAAACTGAGGCAAGAGTTGGATGGCCAAAAATAGACTTTTTCCTTTTTAAAAAGATTACACAGTACAACGTAGACGCTCACATGTACGTACACTCACTCCTATGAACACACATACACAAACCCTACCTCTATGAGGACCTTCGAAGGATTGAGCCGGTAGATCATGAAATTCACGAAGTCATCACGGGCGCCTCGCTGTCGACGGGGGCGTCGCCTACCACCAAATGCATAGCCCCTGTCGGCGATTTATGCTGACAAGGTCCTCAAGGGGTACCCCGAGAGGAGGGTTTAGAGAGAATTCATTGAGATTCAAGAACCGAAGGTGACAAGAGATGATTTAGATAGGTTCAGGCCGCAATATGCGTAATACTTTATGTCCTGTTTGATGTATCTTGTATTGATTGATGTGATGCAATGCCTAGCGGCGTTGCTCCATGGTCTAATCCAGGGACCCCTCTCCTCCTCTATACTCCCTCCGTCCCAAAAAACATGCAATTCTAGCTATGCTATTGGGTGTCCAGATTCATAGCATCTTCAGTGAATCTGGACAATCTCTTGTCTAGATGCTTTTTGGAACGGAGGGAGTATATCTCAGGGGGCAAGGTTACATGGTAAGTCTTCTAGTTGCTTACAACTGAGGAGTCCTACTAGGACAGGTTACAACTGAGGAGTCCTACCAGGACAGGTTGTCCTATTAGGAGTCTAGCTTGCTTAGGGAACTCGGGGTTTCTATACCCGTCAAGCCCCTGAGCACTTCATTGTCTGAAGTGCAACCTTGCTGTGAGTCTTGGAGTATTGTCGAGTTGTTTTTGAAGTCATCCGAGTTCTTCTGAAGTTATGATGAGTTCTTCTTCGGGTTTCATGATCTCTCAGCTTGGTTATACGAAGACTTTGAGGTGCTCAAGAATTTCTTCGAGAATCTTATTGGTGTGCATCATTTAGGTGCACGCGATTGGGTAGCCCCCGAGCAACGTTTTGCTTTGAAGAAGGAATTCGAGGGTCTTCATGAAAAATCTGAGTTCTTTTGAAAATAGATATAACCTTCGAGATTCGGTATTAACCGAAAAATTATGAAGAATCTTGGACTATATACGCGCAGCCCCCGAGCCTTGATCCGATTTAAAAAATCGAATTAAGGATATGTACTCCAGGATTTGAAGAAGATTTAAAGTAACATTGTTGAAGAGAAGATGTCCGAGTACTTGGCTGAAAAAAGTATTCGGCTAGCTTCATGGTCCGAGTTCTTTGTTGAAAAAAGAACTCTGGCGTCAGCCCCAAGCGCAAAAATGTGTGGGACTATAATGGTGTGCCGATGCTTGATCTACAAAAATAAAAATATTATGTAGCAAATATTGAAGAATATTTGAAAACCTGAAATTTATTCAGTGTAGTCGACGAATCGACAACACATTGTGGATTGCGCAAAGACGAAATCGGTGAGCGCGTCGATCCCGCATGAACAAGGTGAAGCGTCTCATAATATGAGATTATTTTCGTGTCTGTATCTTTTCAAAATTGTAGGTCCGAGTAGTTAGTCCTGCTAGCCGTGCCCCCCACGATACCATGGTCAATAACACTTTGGCTTGGAAAAGGCACGGTTTGCATCGTCACACAAAAGCTCTCGATACACTCGACTTTAGAGATAAAACAGAACACACTGAAGAAGTCGGCAAAAGCGCGAAACACACCTGAAATAATCCCATCGTGGTTGCAGCTCGTGGCTTAACCTCCGAAAGAAATCGTGGCCTAGCCTCCGGAAGAACTCGATGAAGACGGAAATCACAATGATATCCGCTTGTAGATGTGAGATAAAAAATAAGAAAAGTTACTTAAAACATGTGACTTATATTGAATCGTGGACAATTGGCCGATCAAGTCGCGTCGGGTCCGAGTCCTTGATCGAAAAAGAATCCGGTTGGTCATCGTGGTACGAGTTCTTGTAAAAAAAACCCTGATGGCGCCGCGGAGTCAGCGCGTGTCAGCGAGCAGTACACCATCCCGAATCCGAACCTATCATTGAGCACTCTCGCAAGTAGAGCTGTGCATGGGTCTTGAAATCCACCCAACCCACCCATCTAAAATCCAATCCAACCCATTAAAATGTTTGATATATGGGTTGGGTGGATCTTGGTGCAACCCATTCAACCCACGGGTCGGTTCCTCCGCTGACCACCATCCTGCCGAAATCACCAACGGCGCTGTCACGAGCGTCTCCGACCGCCGCCGCCGCCACCGTCGGCTCCGCCACGAGTATCCCAGGCCGCCGCCTCCCGGGCGTTCTACCGGAACTGGTGCGCCTAGAAGAACTGGTGTCCGCTGCTGCCCAGCCGCCAGAGATCGTCTTCTTCGTGTCCGGCGCCACCGCAGGCTCCACTGCATTCTACTCGTCAAGGATCCAGACGAGCTGTGTGCCACTGACGTCACGTTGGGCCACTACCGACAAGTCTGTTTCAGCCAATCGTGTTGTAAAAACGACCCGTGACGTTGGGCCACTAAACCCTTGCCTCTATGAGCTCGTGTCACACATTCTGTGAACTACTGTCTCTACTTGCGAGTCGCAAGTCCTCTTTGCTAGCGGCTTGCTGGGTGTGCAAAAGCAAATTGCACCTAATTGACGTAACCTCCAGGAGATGCAGGGCTGAGGGTTGACTGCACTACTACAACTATACAGATATTCACCACTTCGAACTAGGCAATTGTGCAATCCGTGTGCCTTTCTTCTCCTTTGCTTCGGATGCACGTTGATGACGAGTACGGATCCGCTCCGAATTGCGAACACAGGAACACGGAATAGATTCTCTGTCTTTGAATCTTGACGCGTGATCCCGACAGATCGTGGATTAGCCACTCGCGTGACCAGCACTATGTCATGGAGTAAATCGATTTTGAAGATGCAGTCCTTCGCATTCTTAAGTGGATTCTCGACGCATATGCCACGGACGGAGACAAAGTGTCGACGATTTATGTTGACAAGGTACTCGAGAGGTATCCCGAGAGGAGGTTTTAGGGATAAGTCATCGAGATTCAAGAACCCTCGACCCATATACCACGGACGGAGACAAAGTGTCAGCGATTTATGTTGTAAGTCGTTGCGATTTAAGAACCAAAGGTTTTTTTTAAAAGATAGCAGGAGCGCTGCTCTGTCATATCTTTACCTATTTCTAAAGGTTTCTGTCTTTTTTCGTACTTTTACCTGGTTTCTGGCTTTTTTTTCAGTGGGACCCACATGTCAGATCATGTGTCTCGTCTATGTCAAGACGGACCCACACATTCAGTTTGCTGACCTCGCTTAGCGTTGCCGTTGGGCATCCATCCCCGTTCCCTAAATCCGTACCCAGCAAATCGGGTAGGGTATGGATACAAATTTCCTACCCGTTCATAAGAGGGTAGGGTGTGGGTATACCCGTATGACAAAGGGTACGGGGAAGGTAATCCTCGAGTCTACCAATTCGGCTTCCATCGTTTCTCTATGAGCGCTCGGACCCTCGGACTGTCTCCGTCGCCGTCTCTTCCGTGCTCGTCTCCATCGCCTTCTCTTCCGTGCTCGTCTCTATCGCCCTCTTCCTGTCTTCCATCTCGTCCCTACTGCGTCGCCTTCCACGTGCAAGAATCCACAACAGCAAAGGCATCAAGCAAGATAGATCCAGGCATGATTCTGCACCGGGGCAACCTAAGGTAACCTAAGGTTCCTTTGGGAGAAGGATGAGAAGAAACAGAGAGCACACGGGAGGCCTGGAGCAATCAAATGGCGAGGTATTCGAGCGAGAAACCAGTGACGAGCTTGCGGACCGCGGACGCATTGAGGGGCTCTTCGTTTTTTACTGATCTGTTGATAGATACAAGGTTTCTTCTTTTGTTCCCCCCTTTTTTCTCTTCTGCTTTTACCAGGGGTGTCGATTCCTTTCAGTTTTTCGTTGGATTGTGCCTCCGTTCTGCAATTCCTCTTGACCTGGGCGGATTTGCCTCTTAATCGATCTCGGTTTTGGCTCTTCTCCAGATGAATCTCAATCTCGGTTCTTCCCCTAACTGATTAATTAACAAAAAGTGGTGTGTTTCAGCAGGCTTGAATTTGGGCAACGAATTATCCATGCCCAATGGATATGGATATATTTGGGGAGGGTATAGAATGGGCAATTAAATTCTGGATATGGGTCTGGACAAGTACATGATTCCCCATACACCCTCCCCAACGGCAACGCTAATCTCGCTGACGCGCGCAGGCGCATACCTCTCCAGCCGCATCGCAAAAGTACTTAGGTTTCCGCGCAATGCGGTATATAAGCATGTGTTCTGCTACTTGCGTTGGCGAGGTGGGACTAAAAGTCCTCGTGCTGAACACTCCAGTAACCATCTCGTGGGCTGTTTTCTTGCTTGCGGCCCAAGCACCAGTGCTCCTCTCTCGCGGCCCAGCAACAAGCTTTCACACTAGACACTGGATAACGGCCATGGCTATCGTTATCGCCTCGCTTCGGTGGTGGCCATGGAGACCTGCGGCCATACGTACATCCCATCCGTTCGCGTCACCTGCACCGCCCTACTTCCTCACAGGAAGGCGGCCATGGCAGCTGCGGCCGCGAGCGCGCCGCAGCCACCTCCCCTCCCCCTCCATCCTCACCCCGCGGCCGGCACACTCGACCTCTAGGTGCTCCCGCGGCGCGCAGACCTCGAGCTCCTACGAGCTCAGGTCCTGCCTCCACCGGCGAGCCCCACGACCGGCGTGGCGAGCTCGAGCTCTAGTGGCTGACGCGGCGAGCTCCTGTCCGCCCGCAGCAAGGCCGGGCTACGTCTCACCAGCGAGCCCCACAGCCGACATTGGGCGGGTTCGAGCGCAACGGCCCCAGCCCCCAGCATACAAATACGAGCGTTGCTCAGGAAGAACTGAAGAAGATAAGGTGAAAGAAAAAAAAAAGAAAAAACAAAAGGGAAACCATGAGAATGATATATGAGGCCCGCTGAGCAATACTTTGGATTTGACGGATCTAAGCAGGAATCGGAGCAATCAAGCGGCGATTTTGGCTAGGATTTGACGGATCTGAGCAATAATTGGAGCTAATTTTAGAGCTCGCGGTGAGAAACAAGCAGACTCTGCTTCTTCGTTGTTGTCCGTTGAACGAGCTTAGAGGAGGCAGAGGAGAAATCTCTACTCCTAAAAGCACGTAAGGTGGACAAAATACGACCTCACTTTTGCCCCGTTGTCCGTCGTGCGTCCGTCGCCTCCCCCCTCGTGACGCGACTTCCCCTTTCCTTCCGTATGATCCCTGGCGACGTGACGGGATGCGCCCGATCCTTCCGCGACTCCATGCCGTCGCCCCCACCCCCTCCGCGTCACGACTTTCCCTCGCGCCCGCCCTTCTCCGCGTCGCCCGGCTCCCTTCCATCCGCGACCACCCATCCTCCCTTCTATCCGCCCGCAGCCGCAACAACCGCCACCGTCCCCTCGTGAAAGAGTCCACGCAACACGACCTCGTCGCACGATCCTCTGCTCCCATCCTTTCGTGTTCCTTCTCCTCTACGCCGTCGCCCAGAAACTCCCACGACAGTGAATGGCGTCCGTTCCGTCGTCCGTGGCCGCCGTCGCCGCCCGTGGAAGCCGCTGCCGTCGTCCGTGGCCGCCGGCATCGTCCGATCCCTCCCATGTAGGTTAGCCCTCCTCCCTTCCATCCTCGTGCCACGAGACCTGCCGGACGTCCGAGCCTCCGAGGCGCAGCGACGCTGATTCTGCTGCGCAGCCATCCCACAGGGGCGAGAGGCATTGCGAGTGACCTCAACGCTGGTCCCTGCGGAGGCATGGCGGCACGCCTGCTGTAAGCTCCGCTATGGAGCTGCTTTGGCCTACTACGGTTCGAAGGTTTCCAGGGTGGCAGTGCGCGAGCGAAATTTCCGGGTTCATCGATGTGCAGTGCATGAGCAAAAGCATCATGGTCCTGAATAATAGGCATAGCTCAATCTGAGTGAGATTCTGTAAGTGTTCTTTTATCATTGTACTTCAGTGGATGCGTCCGTGCAGGAGTTGTCCAATTACATGACTGAAACTAAGTTTTGTGTTTACAACGAGTAGGAGTTTTAGATTTGTTCAATTCAATTGTGTATAGTTTGTTTCCATGTGATAGCGTACCTGGAGTTTTATTAACCTCAAGACATGGTAGTTTTAATAGGAAACATCATCCAATGGATGCCTGCTTCTTGGTTCCTTTTTTTTCTCCATTACGTACCTGGTTCCTTTTTTTTGGTGCTTGAGCACCTGAGTTTATCTTCCTTTGTGAAAGTTTACCAGCATTGGTTTTACCATCTTCCAGTATTGCTGCTTGTCCGTTAGAGATTTTTTTTCCATCAACTTGCTGTAGCTTTTCTGATTATATTATCAGCACTTGTTCACGACTACTCTGATTCTATGATGCTTAAGTATAGTTATGCTTCCAGGTTCAGTGTTGCGAACAATTCTTTTCAGCTAAAAATGTGCTGTTAGGAAGTGATTTTTTTTATGTCTATGGATCTACCAATCTGACTGACACTCGGCATTTGTGCTTCCAGCAGGAAAAAAATCTTGAACAATGGGAAAAAGAAATTATAAAATGCACATGATCCTGATCATATGGACGATTCATGATGGTGGCTGCCGGCTCCTTGGGTAGTTACTGCTTGCCTGAAAGACCTGCAAAATTCTGTCTCTACTAAGTTCATCCATATAAGTTTTCCTTATTTCATTATTTTACTATACAATTATGCAAATGTTTGAAACCATGATGGTCTGCTTTCTGATTATTTTTCCAAGTATACCAGATTCCAATGAGAATCAATATGTTTGGATAATGCATGTTTCTAAAATAAACTGACTTTTCATCACAGTAACAAATGTCCAACTGGCCTTCTAAATTGGTCACCTGGGACTTAGCATGAGCTTCAAGAAATTTGACTTTGATCAGCTTTCCTGTTTGTCATGTTCCTTCTTAGTGGTGATGAAGTAAAACGATGAACATAGTTGATGCTTGGTGGTGATCAATTATAACAATAATTGCGACTGCTGATGTTTAGCGCTTATCAAGGAAAAAGGTGCCATTTTGCAGTTCTTAAAATACCCTGCCTGCTTGTGGTTCAGAAAGTGTTTTGAAAATGCATATAAGTACTGGTCATTCTGAAAATGCAGATGCCCCCAAGCTGTATTAGCTGTGATCTATCTCAGTGATTATTATTTTCTATATCCAAATGATGGTTGTGAGCAGCTATATTAGCAGCAGGCTACATGCATCATTCACACTATTTTGAACATGAAAGCCTCAAGTAGATTGGATCCCCTGCAGCACATGTGATGCCTGATTTCGGGTGGTTTTTATTTTTTAACACATCTCTGATTCATCCTGTAGCATCTGGATATACCTGTCACATTCCAATTTGGTTTCCTTCTTTTTTCTATTTTTTACTGCCTTTTGTTTTTGTGAAGTGTAATTTGACTATGTTGTTTTCCTCATGATAAAACTTAACCAGCGGTTCATATAAAAAACTGTCTATGGAAACTACTGTGCTGGTTGCAATTATAAAAAGTGTCGTCTGTCAGGTGTACATGCAATGCAATTTACTTGTTGAACATAAAAAGGTTCGACGAGTTGTAGTTTATGAACATAGTTGTCAGGGCTTTAGTCTATTTTTCATGCAATATGTACTTCTGGAAGATATGATGTGGTATGTTGATGCCTTTTCATTCAATATATACTGTTATTTTATTTATTTGTATATTTATTACAAAAGTTTTGCTGTCTCGTAGCAACGCACGGGCGTAACGCTAGTACGAAAGAAAAGGAAGCAAAAAAAAATAGAACCATATATCTCATTCGCATCCACCAAGCAAAATAAAAAATGGAAATATTCCATCCCAAAAATGGAATGGGGCCATTTCATCATGCCTTGTCTTCGAAACTAAACACAAGCTAAATGGAATGATTCCATCCCAGAGAATTAGGTCAGAAAGGTCTTACATAAGCTAAATGGAAGGATTCCATCCCAGAGAATTAGGTCAGAACGGTCTTGTCCCATGTTGTCTCACAACCAAACACATTAAATTTCACCAGGGTGCACAACACATTAAATTTCACCGGGGTGCAGAAAAAAGATTGTTTTGGTTTAATCAACCTTGTGACAATGGTAGCCTAAATTGTTATTTTTGGTGAATTCTCTTCATAAGATGCTACTCAATTGACCAGATTAATAAATTATAATTACCATAGCAACGCACGGGCATTATACTGGACGTCCTATTAACAATGCTTTTACATGAATATATGGTTCACCCCCGTAATCTTTATCTCAAAAGTATATCTCTAAACATGCCTCTGATATTAATATATTTTTAAATGTCTGAATAGCATAATAAAAAATACATACAATTGAGCCCGTAGCAACGCACGGGCATGTTTGCTAGTAAAAAGAAGAAGCATTCGTACATAACGAGCCGAAGCCTACACCAACACCACAAACAAACACACACAACACAACGTTACACCACCACCACAACCTGGGAGAGGAGGTACAAACAAACCACCAGAAACTGCGCCGTTGTCACCAACGCTTAGCCACGGCAAAACCGCAGCCCGCTGCAAGCCCGAACGGCTACCTGAACTCCTCCACCATGAGGCTATCCCTGTCAAGTCGCACACGCACGATCGTCGGTCCCCCTTGCTCCAGTGTTGCTTCAGTAGAACACTCTCGTCGCAACACCAATAAAAAACACTGATCCTGACCACTCTGCGTGGGGCCTCGCCTCACCCACCGCCTCACACTCCTCTTGCCAAGGACTTAGATATCTGAAACTGCTCTGAGAGCATCACCTCTGCGCAGCTGTCACCGAGATCACCACTGCACCTTACACGCCAGCTCTTGATATCCAGCACCCATAGGTCCTCAGCACCTTGCCACCAACCCAATGACCATGTGTGACACTTCCACCAACACCGAGCCACCACCAACACCCATAGCTGCCCTCCCTCACCACCGGAGACCCCAACATGTTGAATGCCTAGCGGGGTCACAAGAAGCAACACCTCCAACAAGGGTGCGACGCCGAAGGCGCCGCCATTGCTCATCCATTGGACCAGGTTTTCACCCCGCACAACAAACGTGGTGGCTCTGCAATGAAGCCCCCAACGGGGAGAACGACACCCGAAGGCGCCGCCGCCATTGCCACCGGCAAGAACGCCAGCAAAGGATTTCGCCTAGAGTAAATGCCAAGCTTGTTGCACACACACAAGCATCCTGCACGCAGACGGGATGTCGTGAAGCTGGCACAACACGCAGCATCTCCCTCCAGCCGCCTCCACATTTCAGAACTGAAAGGCACACTCGGCACAGCACACGCCACCACCTACGTGCCATGGCTGCACCCAAGGCACCCCAGCACCACCACCACGGTGACGCCGCAAACAATGCAGACCTGCATCTTCAGCAGGAAGAAGAGAAGAGGAGCATCGAGGAGGCGCGCACCTCGCGCCAGCGCCACCAGTAGCAGCTGCGCCCGCACGGCCAGTTGCAGCCCCAATGCCAACACGAGGGCGCAGCCGGTTTGTGCGCCCGAGCCGCACACTGCCACCACCGCGGTTGTCGTGGTCGTGGGTGCTGTCGCCGTCGCCACCACAGCACTAGGCCCGGGAGCGTGTAAATGCTACGCAGCCAGAGCCCCGCACGGCCACGGAGGATGGGCAACTGCTCCGGCCGCCGATACAGCTGCCGCGACGCCCAACCGGCAGATCCGGCTACTCCAAGCACGGACCCGATCACCTTCCAAGCAGACCTGGCCACCGGCCATGGCAAGCTCGCTGGAGCCTCACCATGCCAACCAAGCCTGGGATGAAAGAAGAGCACGCGAGAAGAATTAAAAAGAGGACAGAAAGTAGAGGTGTCCCCGCCGCTGCCCTCCTCGCTGCGCGCCAGGTGTCTGGTGGCCAGTTCCGGCGGCGGCAGGGACGAGGGATGAGCCCCGAGGGTGCTGGGGACGATGGGCGGAGGAGCCACCCGTGTCGCTCAGAGCGAGCGACCTTCTCAAGAACCAAAGGTGACAAGACACGATTTAGACAGGTTCAGGCTGCAATATACGTAATACTCTACAACATGTTTGGTGTATCTTTTATTGATTGATTGGTGTATCTTGTATTGATTGATTGGTGTATCTTGTGTTGATTGATGTGATGCAATGCCTCAGCGTTGCTCTATGGTCTAATCTAGGGACCCCTACCCTCCTTTATATATCCCAGGGGGTAAGGTTACATGGTAAGTCTTCTAGTCGGTTACAACTGAGGAGTTCTAGTAGGACAGGGTGTCCTAGTAGGAGTCTAGCTTGTTTAGGGAACCCGGGGTTTCTATACCCGTCAGCACCAGTGAATCCTGAAATAAATCCAGGAAAATATGAGCACCAAGATTTTAACTTTGATCGGTAGGTTCCACCACAAAGAACCTAACCAACTAATCTAGAATCAGTTCACCCTTAGGCCATGTTCGGTTAGCGCCTTCCTAGCCGGGATTGCAGCCCAACCCAAGGGGGTATCCCAGCCTGGTTTAGGAACCAGTCCACCAAACTTTGATGCGTTCGTTTGACCCCAACCCAGTTAGTTTCCCGACCCAAATGATGAGGACATCACTCCTATTGATATACAAGAACCGTTGAATAATGAAACCATTCAAGGTCCGATCATAAGAGCTCGTGCACGACAATTGAATTTACATGTGAGCTCGTTTCTAAATGTTCCTATTAATAGTTGTGAGAATGGTTTACCACCTATTGTTTATAATGTGATTAGGAACCAACGAGAAGACCAAGCAACATATGAGGGAAGGCATGGAGTCGTAGAGGACCTGCAAGGGGCGACCAAGCTACGTGGAGGCCCAGTACAATTCGACTTCGAGTCCACCACGAAGTCTAGGAGCTGCCTTCAGTGACTTTGACGCCCAGGCCACATACGGAGTCCGTTTTTATCCACATATGGTTGGAAATCAAATTTCATAGAGCTTCTAATGGCACCGGTTTGAGCCTCAAATTTCTCCTGAGCCGTCGGGAATCGTCCGAACAAGGTGGCGTCCAAAATCTGTCCCTATGCTGCGTCACCGTCTTTTGTTCTTTGGGCCGTGTATCGTCGTTAAGCCCATTAGGGGCCATGTCCAAGGGGTCAACCACGACCTTATACTCTATTTTACAGTAGCCACCACCAAGGTTAGAGTTCGGGTTTTACTTTAGATCAATCTGTCTTGAACAGTCGTCGTTTTTCGGTTGTGAAACTCCAAGTCTTGTACTTCAATCATTCATCCACAGATTGTCACCAAATTTCAGAGCCGCGTTCTTTCAAGTTCTTACTTGTGTTCTTCATTTGCACTTGCAGGTATTAGCCTTCTTGGTAAGGTCAATCAGATCGTGACACGGTTGATAACCAGAGTAATCGTGGTGCTACGATTGTAGGGATTCAGGTCTTTGGATCTGAAGCCGGATCGGTGTGTCGCAATTCCGCCCAAAACGAGAGTTATCTTGTCCCTGACGGAAGATCAGGCCCCTTGTTCACATCACCAAAAACCCCCCAAAACCTTCAACCCCTGTCGGTAACCAAAATTCGTCAGGCGACTGATGGAACAAAAGGCCTATTTGGTTGGCTGTCGTAGCTAGCCACGCCACAAGTGTGGAAAGCCACAAGGTTTGGCACTGAAAATGAATTAAAGCCTAGTTAAACAGTTGTGGCGCGTCACAAGTTCGGCAGTAAAGCAAACGGAAGCCATAAAAAGTGTGGCATGCCAAAGTTTTGACGTGGCAAAGTTTGGATGCCATCCAAACAGGCCCAAACCCTCACGCGAGGGGAGGATACACGACGCAAGGGGCGGCGTGGCTCGGCGTGACCCTACCAGGCAGCACACGGGAGGCCGGCTCTGTGCGAGCGCGACCCTTCTCCGGCAGTCGGCGGCTGCAGCTGATCTGCGCAACCTAGAAGGCGACACCTCTCCAGCTCTCCCCTAAGTATTTTTTTTGATAAATTGACCCTTTGTGCAAACGTATTACAAGACTAGAACGCCTAGGAAACTATTTCTAATTCTGACCTTCGCCACACGCGCCATCGTCGCTCGCGTTGCTGGTATGCTTCTCCGCACCATGCGCAATGGCGTGGAGATGTAGCTAATGTGGCACATATGGCTGACGTGTTGGAAGTGGTCCGGGGTGGCGCGTGAAATCAATCCCGTTATGCCCAGCCTACCGGGCCCACCCCGTTACGGGAGAAGTTGGTGTAAAGGAAAGAATCTCGATGACTAGGATACACTATTGCTTTTAGAGGTATGATACAGAGGGATATGGATGCGGAGAGCAGGGTAGTATCAGTAGCATGGCAAAATTGGAGGTCATAAGAGGCTTAAGGTCAACCCTATACATTCCACGAGCAGGTCTTAAGGGGGTCTCAAGATGAAAAAGGTTAGAACCCGACCTTTAGCTTGCGACCCGGGCTTAGACAATAAACAAGCATGTATTTGGTTCTGGGATCAAGTTGGTTGGGTTGGTCCCAACCCAGTTTTGAGGGTTGGGTTGAACCCATCTTGTGTTCGGATGAGAGGGTTGGGTTCTACCTAGTTTTTTGTTTGGTTGGAGGGTTGATAGGGGTTGGGTTGGATGTCATTTTGACACCCTTAGTGATGGCCCCACATGTCAGCTGTGGGCCCCACCTGTCAGTCCCTCTTTCTTTTTTTCCTTTTTTCTCTCCCTCATCTCCTACCTCTGCTCCTCCCCAGCCGAGCAGGGAACGAGCGGCGGCGCTGCCCTCGCGCCTCTGCAGCTCGCGGGCCTCCCTGCACCGCAGCTCGCTGCCGCATCTCGCGCCTCCCCGCTTCTGCATCTCAAGCCTCCCTTCCGCCGCATCTCGCGCCGATCTCCTCCGCCTGCATGCACCATGGCCGCCGCAGCGCGTGTGCCTCTGCGCGACGCAGCTCGCGCACCTCTCCTCGAAGCAGCTATCGGCCCTGCCTCGCCGCCTGGCTGCTCCCCGCCACCACCGCTCCCGCCGACCTCCTCCGCGGCCCGACTTCCGCGCCACCGTCCCACGTGTTGCACTCGTGAGGCTCCTCTGCCTTGCCTGCGCAGCGGCATGGCTGCCCGACGCCGAGGCTCGTCCGCCTTGCCTGCGCAGCGAGATCGACGCCACGAGACGGTCGCGTGACAGAGCGGAGCGGATGTGGGTTGGCCCCATCCCTTGTTTTCCGTGGAATCGACATCTCAGGGGTATATTCCCTCCTGGGTTCAACCCAACCCACGTCAAACTTCAACCAAACGTGGGTCGATCAGGGTCCGACCCATCGCAACCCCCTCCATCCCCCTATCCAAACACATGGCGAATCAATGATTAATAAAGAAATCGGCGGAGGGGAAGCAAAACTGAGAGACTCACGCGTGATCAGGAGCAGCAGCTATCCAATCTATTTTTTTTTATGTTTTAGATGGGCCCAAGCTTAAGGCCAAGGCCTTAGGCACCACTACTGTGATGAAAATGGAGGTCTTAGGCCTTTATAAGGTCGATCTAATACACTAGCGCATCGACCTCAAGACGTACCCTAAGCAAAAAGGTTTGAAGTCGAACCTTAAGGCAAAGATTGAAGTCGAACCTTAAGGCAAAGAGAAATTTTGATATTTAACCCGGTATTCGTAAGCCTTTCAAAATATGACCCCAAATTAGCAAGTCTTTAGATATTTAACCCTGAGCGTGCGAATTCTTTTGATATCAGGGATTTCGGGACCTTCTGTTGATTTCGTGTTTTTTCTTAATGTTTTTGCCTTTTAAGCCATGTGACCAGACCATTTTGCCCCTGCGCATCTTCCGACCTCCTCCTGCCCTGTCCTTCTTCATTTCTTTCTGACAGACCGCAAAGCAAAAATCTTTGTGACAGCTTCAGCGAATCAGCAATGAATCACAGATAGCACTACCACGCAACCAACCAATCCCTCGTTCCAGAGCTGGCGTGCCTACGTGAACGCGTGAACAGCCGCTCCTCGGAAGCCGTCGAGGCCAGCACGCTCATCGCCCAGAGCGAGACCCCGCTCCGGCGCTGCCTCTCCTGGGCTTCGGCTCCGGGGTGTTCGTGCTCACCGGCCAGGAGGCACGCGTCCCGCAGCATGGCGTCGTACGCCTCGTGCTCCTCCTCCTGACGCACCACCTCTCGGCTCGCGGCCAGCTTCTCCTCGTCCACCTCCTCTGCGGCCGCGGCGGCGAGGAGGAACGCGCGGGAGGCGTCGACCTGCTCGTGGTTGGGTCAGGACCAGCTGCGCACGCGCCGCCGCGAGGACGCCGTGGAGCGGTCCATGCGCGCCGTCAGGGGCAACAACGAGGGCGCGTCTGCTGGTGAGGTGTCCAGTGGCTGGAGGTAGAAAAAGACCCTGACGTGTGGGGCCCAACGGATGGGATGGAGGAGGAGCAAATGAGTCCATTCTGGTGGGTTGGAGAGGAAAAGGAAAAAAGAAATACACGAAATTGATAAAATAAACCAAAATCCCTAATACCAAAAGAATACACACGTCCAGGGTTAAATATCTGAAAGCTTGCGAATTAGGGTTATATTTTGAAAGGCTTACGAATACCGGGTTAAATATCAAAATTTCTCTTAAGCCAAAGACCCGCCTCTCATGAATATAATATTATTCTCTTCCGCTTTGGCCAGCTCTCCACTGCAAGCCAACGCACAAGAATGACGTGCAACGTAATGTCTGGTCTCCTGAGGGTGTTTTTTTATTTAGCTGTGGGTCCCACGCTAAGAGCTGTGTTCGGTCCTAAGAGCAAGTATAATAGAGAGGTTGAAGCACAAGAATGACGTGCAAGGTAATGTCTGGTCTCCTGAGGGTGTTTTTTTTATTTAGCTGTGGGTCCCACGCTAAGAGCTGTGTTCGGTCTTAAGAGCAAGTATAATAGAGAGGTTGAAGCCGGCGTCATCCAATAGCAGAGAGAGAAACAAGGAGATAAGGGAGCAGGCGACTGCCGAGTCGGCAGCGCGAGCGGGTGCAAGCGGCATTCCTCCGGTCAATAAGGCTGTGTTCAGATTCAGAAAAAGTACTTTTTCAACAAGTTTTTCTTATTCATCCCACTCATAGAACACGCTTTCCAGTGCACTATTCATCTAGAAAAAATACTTTTTACTTCCAATCTGAACGCAGCCTAACTTCCACGCACCGATCAACGTCATAAAGAGCATGGGGCCCGCCACTACAGCTCGCAGCCCGAGTTGCTAGTCACCCTTGCGATTTTATTAAACCTACTGCGACCTTAGTCTGGCACAGGATCCACTCTTAAGATCGGACCGGTAAGAGCATCTCAGAGCTTCTAAATGGGCTCCTACTTTAAATTTTAGGAGCCAAAGCATAAACACCTTCTCCAGTGGGGCTTCTAAACTCCCTCCTATTTTACATGCCCTCCCAAATTTTCCCTCCAAGCCCCTAGATTTGGGAGCCTCTCATCCTCCCTCTCAAACCACCATCCTCCTTCTCAAACCATGAATCCCATCATTTTCATGCCTCACTAGTATATGAATGCATGTCTCACTGGAGTTGGATGCAAATTTAGGCCCCTTTTACATGTGAGCTTGTAAAATAGGATTTGAGAGCCCAAATTTACATGCCCCACTGAAGATGCTCTAATATACACTCCCTCTTTTACATGTGAGCTTGTAAAATAGGATTTGAGAGCCTAAATTTACATGCCCCATGTCGGCGATTTATGCTGACGGGGTTCTCGAGGGGGTGCCCCGAGAGAAGGGTTTAGGGAGAAGTCGTCGAGAATCTAGAGCCGAAGGTGACAAGAGACGGTTTAGACAGGTTCGGGTCGCCGGAGCGTAAATCCCTACGTCCTGTATGGTGTATCTTGTATTGATGAAAGTGTTTTGAGGGGATCCCTACCTCGCCTTATATAGTCCGGGAGGTAGGGTTACATGGAAACCGTATTGGACTAGGAGACTTTTACAAGTTTATCTCTAATTCCCTAATACAGTATATCCAAACCGACTAGGACTAATCCTTGTCTTGTACGTCAAGTCTTGTTCATGGGCCGGCCCATAGGATGAGCCGCCAGGGTTGTTTAGTCCGTCAGGACTCTACACCCACAAGCCCCCGAGCACCTTATCTCCTGAAGAACAGCCTTGTTGAAAATACAGAGTTCTTTGTGAACCTCCAGAGTTCTTTTGAAATCCACCAAGGTTCTTTGAACCCACCAGAGTTCTTTGAGACCGCCAGGGTTCTTTTGAAATCCGCCAGGGTTCTTTGAGACCGCCAGGGTTCTTTGAGACCGCCAGGGTTCTTTGATCTTGGAAGTTGCAACCATGCTGTTCAATAGGTAATGATGTGCTCTTAAGTCTTCTCGAAGTTCAGATTGGTGCGCACCGATTAGGTGCGCCCAATTGGGCAGCCCCCGAGCCTCGTTTATCTTTGAAGAAGAAATTCGAGGCTCTTTCGAAGTCGGAACCAAAAGAGAATCAATTTCCGAAGAAACCCGAAGTCTTGTAAAATTCTTCAAAAATTTATCAATTGAAGCCAAAAACTTTCAGAAAAATATTTCCTGAAAATATATCCGCAGCCCCCGAGCCTAAATTTGAACGAATTCAAATATAGGATCAAGAAAGGACCAAAAGTGAAATTTATCAAAGTAACCGCTTCGAAAAGCCCATATAAACCGCCCGCGACTCCTCGGATCCGTACGCTTTCGCAAAACAGATCTAGGGTTTGCCGCAAACACAGTTCTCGCAATCCCGAAATCGCGCTCAAGCATCCACAGCTTCCTCCAAACTTAGATCCAATCCCACCAAATCTCAAAAAATTCCAATGGCCGGTGGCGAAGGCTCCAGTCGCAGCAAGGGCTCGAAGAGGAAGGCCGAGGCAATGAAGCAGGTCGTCACAACCGAGAAGGCGGCACCCGCAGGGGGAATGGCCGTCGTTGAAGATCCCATCAGTGACTGGCCGACCAGTAACCTGACAGAGAAGCACATCAAGGCTCTGGAAGCAGACGGATTCTTGCCCGCGCAGCAGATCAGCCAATGGAGAAGCGCACACAGGCACAAATACCCTTCCGAGGAAACTGAGGAAATCACGGTATGGAAGGCCTTTTATGAAGTTGGATTTGGTATGCCCACTTGTGATTTCTTCCGCCGTGTCCTCCAGTTTTATGGAATTGAACTTTGCCATTTGAATCCCAATTCCATTCTTAATCTATCCATCTTCATTCATCTGTGTGAAGCCTTCCTAGGGATAGATCCCCATTTCGCCCTTTTCCGCCATCTTTTTAGGGTTAAGACCTCTAGCGGTCCACTGCAAGTGGTGGGCAAAGTCGTGATCCAGTTCCGCCAGGGCATGAGGCCAGTATACTTGGATTACACCACCAAGGAAAGCCTCAAGGACTGGCAGAAAGAGTGGTTTTACGCCTGGAACCACCAGCCACAGTTGCAAAGCCGTTCAGGGAATCCTCCAATAATGAGGCTGAACTGGAATGAAACAGTCAGAGTAGACCAAGCCATGCAAATTCCTGAGCTATTGGCCATGATCAGAGATCTAAAAGCACAAGGCCTGACAGGAGCCATGGTCTTTCGATCCTTCCTACTGAGGAGGATTCAGCCCTGCAGACAACGCTGCAACCCAGGGTACAAGTACTCTGGGAACACAGACCCCTCAAGGAATGCCACCGGGGACTTATCAGAGAAGAGAATGAACCAAATCTTGAAGAAGTTCCTGGTGATGAATGATGAACAATTTCCAGACATACCGAAGATTTCCGCAATAACCATGACACCCGAGGTAAATTCCTTAACTGAATACATTTCTGCATTGTTGAAAAGATATGGCGAACTAACATCTTAGTCATCACAGTATGAAGCCCGGCGCACACTGTATGTAAGCCTGCCACCTCTGGATCCAACCAACACGGAGGAGGCAGCTCTATTAGCACGCTGCGTGGACCCCAAGGTAAGGGAACAAGGACGCCCCAGCAAGCCAGTGGCGAGTGAGGACCCTGATGAGCCAATGATAAAATCTGAACCACAGGATCCTGAAGAAGCCCAAGCCGAGGCAGGAGCGACCTCCAAGGGAGGAGAAAGGTCCAAGAGACCGGCGCCAACCGAAGCTCAAGCACCAGTGCCAAAGAGAGCGCGCACCATGCCCAAGCCCCGTGCCAGAACAATTCCAGAAGGGAGGGCAAAGGTATCCCCACAACCCAGAACAGCAGCAGCTTCAGTGGGGATAGCCTTAGGGGAAATTGGAACAAGCATGCCGCAGCAAGGCAGCTCTGCGCGGCGTGCACTATCTGATGAAGAAATCCTGCATGAAATCTTCAACCCTGCTTCCGCGCCGTTTGAAGGAACAACATCAATTATTGAAGAACCCTGTCCAGCAGGACCTTCGACGGCGGGGCAGGAGGTGGAGGAGGAGTTCACCTTGGGGGAACCAGAGATCCCCATGCGACCCTCCAATATGTAAGTATTTCATAAATTGTTGTGGAAGTTCCTGTTGGAATATGCTGTCAGGACTAATAGACTTCATTTCTCCAGTGTTGAAGAAGCTCCAACAACAACCACCAGGGAAAATCCCTCGGTGGATCATATGGCAGTAGAACCAGAGGCCGCAGCGCCCGAAGGACCCAGGGTTGTTCCAGAAACAACCCTGCCTGAAGTCCAAACAGCTCAGCCATCCGACCCGCCAGCACCAGAAGGAGCCCAAGTCGAGGAAGCAGTCGCTGAAGTGCTGGCGGAGCTCGAACAACTGGTCACGGCAGCAGTAATTGAAGAATCCGAGCAGGAGCGCCGTGATCAGTCCTCTGCGCAGCCCCCGAGCATTACGGTGACAACTCAAGCCGGGGCGGAAGCAGAGTGCTCAAGGGGGAAGCAAACCGAAGAAACAACCCCGGAGCAAATGATTGAAGAAATCCCCAGGGTACCTCAGAGTACCGGAGCCGAAGAGGAGGGCAGGAGCTTCCGCATCGGGAGCTTCGACCCTGTGTTCAATCCGAACCCGCAGACTTTTGAATACATGTTGGACGCGGAGGAGGACGAACAACATATCGACAGGGGATTGTACCACGCCGAGATGGCGGTTGCCTACTTCAAGGTTAGTAAAAACAACCCTGGTCTAGTTGTAGTGTTGAAGCACTTCTTATAACAACTCTGTTGTAGGCTGTGGGCGAGGCATCAAGGAAGAAGACTGAGTACCTCCACAATATCTCCTTGATGCACGCCAAGGCGGACCGTCTCCATAAGGAGCTGGAGCGTGAGCGCGAAGATCGCAAGCTCCAGGAGGCGGAGGACGCCAACACGATCCGCACCTTGCACCTGCGGACCAAGGAATTGGCCGCAGAAAAGGAGGACGTGAAGAAGAAGCTTGCAGCGGCGAAGTCTGAGCTCAAAGGTACTCTGCCGCCACCGAATTCTTGCACTAATATGTCCTTTGCCTGTGTTCAATAACAACTCTGTCGCTGTCTTGTGTTTGCAGGGGTACAACAACAACTTGCAGCAGCCCAGAGCAAGGTGACGGATTGGTCCAATGTGGCCAACCGTCATGAAGATGCGCTGAAGACCCTCTCGGCTGATCATGAAGGCGTCAAAGAACAGCTCCGAGTAGCGGTCCAACAGCGCAAGGATGCCGATGAGCAACTAATTCAAATCCTCGAGCAGCAGAAGCAACTTGCCAAGAATCTGGAGGGTGCTCAGGAGGAGAACAATCGGTTATCCAGGGATCTCGTCCAAGCACAGAAGCACTTAGCAGACAAGAAGGTGCTGGACGAGAAGCTCGAGCAGGCGGCCAGGAGGATGTCGGAGCTCGAAGAAGAGTTGCGAGCAATGAAGAAGTCGGACGATGACCTGGCAGAAGCCCAGAACCGGATCGCACAGCTGGAGAAGGCGGCGAACCCAGTGGTGAAAGCCTTGGTGCCCGAAGACCCTTCAGCGCCGCAGACCTTCCTGGAGCGCCTGAAGGCCATGCCAAGACAGCTGAAAGCCTATATCAAGAGATCTTCAAAGGCTTGTCTTGTGCATGTCCTGGCTGTAGTAAAGTCCAGGTACCCGGAGGTAGACATAGGTACATTAGTTCAAGGCGCAGAGCCAAACTGTACGGAGTCTACCTTTAGGGACTTGAAACAAGAGGCCGAGCCGGTTGCAGAAGCAATCGCTCAGAGCCTTAGGCTGTAAAAAACATATGTTATTGTAATATAAGTGTTATGCAATGTAATATATCTTTATTGCCATGTTATGAAGTAAAACCAAGAATTTCTGTGAATTCCTGGGTTGTCTCTGTGTTAAGAACCAGGACTTAGTCAAAATGTACGCTGAGTAGATTTTAACTTGAAAAACAACCCTTTTAAGGACCCAAAGGAACCCAGGGAGATTCCGTATAGCGTAAGCTATCTTTTAAAAATGTATCCTAGGGGGATACTTGGGAACGAACTGTGTGTGGTCTGCCAAAGCAAGAACCCAGTAAGACCCACGGAGCAGCAGCGTTAAGCTGGAAAATATCACAGAGTAGCGTAATAGGAGGAACAAATCCGTTCTTGGCTCCGAAGGAACCCGGAGAGACCTCAGTGTTACAGGAGGAACAGATCCGTTTTTGGCCCCGAAGGAACCCGGAGAGACCTCATTTGTATAGGCTCCAAAGGCATGTAAAAAGAAACTGTCCGAGTCTAAAAAAGAACACGGAAGTCTTTAAATAATGTCACGAAGACAAATAAACAACCCAGTAAGGGAGTTTTATTAAAATAATCTCGTTGCCGAAACAACGGTACAGGAGAACATGTATTGCCGAAGCAAGTAGTTCATTTATTGCCGAAGCAATGTTTACAAAAGAACTCAGGACGCCGAAGCGATGAGTTCCTGTGGTGCCGAAGCACTACTGAAGTGAAGGAGCTACGCGTAGAATTTGCGCAGGTGCTCTATATTCTAAGGATTTGGTAAATCCACACCATCTTCTGTTTGAAGTCTGTAGGTGCCAGGTTTGAGTACCTTGGAAACAATAAACGGACCATCCCAGGGTGAAGTAAGCTTTGAGTGACCAGTTGTATTCTGAATGCGACGTAGCACCAGTTCGCCAATCTGGAATGATCTTGTCTTCACATTTTTGTCATGGAATCTGCGAATCCCCTGAAGATATGCAGCATTGTGTAACAAGGCTGCCAGTCGCGCTTCTTCAGCCGTATCGACTTCCAGCATTCGTTGTTCATCTGCCATGGCTTCTTGGAACTCTTCAACACGAGGAGCACCGTGCATGACATCAACGGGTAGGACAGCCTCTGATCCATACACCAGGAAGAAGGGAGATTGCCCTGTAGCTTTACTAGGTTGAGATCGGAGGCCCCAGACAACTGGAAAGAGTTCTTTCATCCATCGGCCTTCTGCTTTCTTCAGGGTTCGTTCCATGCGGGCTTTAAGTCCATCGAGGAGCATGCCATTGGCCCTTTCAACTTGTCCATTGGCGCGAGGATGAGCGACAGAGGCGTAAGATACCTCGATGCTGCGGTCTTCACAGTAGTCCCAAAACTTGTTGCCTGTGAAGGTGGTACCCAAATCTGTAATGATTTGGTGTGGTATCCCGAAGCGAAGAATCAACTCTTGGAGAAATTGGACTGCTTTCTCAGAGGTTGGTTTGACGACTGGGAAGACTTCTATCCACTTTGTAAACTTGTCAATTGCGACGAAGCAATATTCGAATCCACCAGGCGCCCGGGGTAGTTTTCCAATCATATCAAGCCCCCAGCATGCGAATGGCCATGACGGAGGTATCAATTTGATCTTATGAGCAGGCTGATGCGAGTGATGAGCGAAGTATTGACAACCCTTGCAGTGACGAACAATTTCCTCAGCGTCATGTAGAGCTGTAGGCCAATAGAACCCAGCACGGAAGGCTTTGCCTACAATGGTGCGGGAAGCTGCATGATTGCCACATTCTCCTGCGTGAATTTCCTCCAAGATGTTGATTCGTTCTTGCTGTGAGACGCATTTCATCAATGCGCCAGAGCGTGCACCACGTCGGTATAGTGTATCACCGATTATAACATAGGACTTGCTACGGCGGACAATTTGCTGAGCTTCTGCCTTCTCGGCCGAAAGTTTGTCGTGCAAAATGTAGTCTATAATCGGAGTACTCCAAGTTGCGTCGATGAGCATAACCTCTGGAGCTGAGGTTGTAGCGTTAGGAGTTGCTGCTGCAGAAATGGATGGCTTGGAGAGTTCATTGACGAACACCCCGCTAGGCACCTCTGCTCTGGAAGAACCTAGCTTTGATAGGACGTCTGCAGCGACGTTGTAATCTCGCTCGACATGATGGAATTCACTGCCGAGGAAGTGTTTCTCTAGTTTCCGGACTTCTTCACAATATGCGTCCATGTCTTCATGGTTGCGATTCCAGTCCTTATTGACTTGTTTGATGACCAACATTGAGTCCCCATATACCAGCAGGCGCTTGATACTGAGAGTAATGGCCATCTTCATGCCGTGAAGAAGTGCTTCGTATTCTGCAGCGTTGTTGGTGACAGCGAATTGAATCTGCAGAACATACTTGAGTTGATCCCCTCGAGGTGAGATCAACAGAACTCCAGCGCCTCCGCCTTCCAGCTTGAGGGACCCGTCGAAGTACATGATCCAATGCGCAGGCTTGGTAGTAGAGACTGGGAGGTTGTGCTCGGTCCATTCTGATATGAAATCAGTAAGGACTTGAGACTTCATGGCCGTGCGAGAACGGAACTCAATGCTGTATGTTCCGAGCTCGACAGCCCACTTGGCGATACGCCCTGTAGCGTCTTGATTATGGAGAATCTCGCCAATAGGATAACCAGTAACCACAATGATCTTGTAGGTGTCGAAGTAATGTCGCAGCTTTCTGGATGTCATTAAGACAGCATATAGAATTTTTTGAACTTGAGGGTACCTGGATTTGGAATCCGAGAGGACTTCGCTCACAAAGTACACAGGCCGCTGAATCTTTTGAAGATGGCCTTCCTCGTCGCGTTCAACAACAATAGCGGCGCTGACGACATTGGTGGTTGCTGTAATATAGAGCAAGAGATCTTCGCCCGGGAGCGGTGCGGTGAGCACAGGAGGCGTGGTCAGAAATAGCTTGAGCTTGTCGAAGGCGTCCTGAGCTTCCTGAGTCCACTGGAATCTGTCTTGCTTCTTGAGTAGTTTGAAGAACTCAGTGCCGCGTTCCCCCAGTTTGGAGATGAAGCGGTTGAGTGCAGCCATGCAGCCCGTAAGCTTCATGACATCCTTGACAGTGGTCGGCGGCTCCATGTTCATGATAGTCGCTATCTTCTCTGGATTTGCTTCGATGCCGCGTTCACTGATAATGAACCCAAGGAGCTTTCCGGATGGGACACCGAAAACGCATTTGGTGGGGTTAAGCTTCCACGGCCATTTGCGTAAGTTGTCAAATGTCTCGGTGAGGTCCGCGATGAGGTCCTCGGGATTTCTTGTCTTGACTACCACATCATCAACGTAGGCTTCAACGTTTCGGTGAAGTTGTTCTTGAAGACAACCCTGTATAGCCCGCTGATATGTGGCACCTGCATTTTTCAAGCCAAAGGGCATTGTTGTGTAACAATATGCACCAAACGGCGTGATGAACGATGTTTTGATCTGATCCTCTTCTTTCAGTGATATCTGATGATACCCTGAGTAACAATCGAGGAAACAGAGTAGTGTGCACCCGGCGGTGCTGTCGATGACTTGGTCGATGCGAGGAAGCCCAAAGGGATCCTTCTTGCAGTGCTTGTTAAGATCAGTATAATCAACGCACATTCTCCATTCATTTGAATTCTTTTTTCTTACAAGAACCGGATTGGCTAACCAATCCGGGTAGAAGACTTCTTTAATGAAGCCGGCTGCTAATAACTTAGCTAGCTCATTCTTGATGGCTTCCCGTCGCTCTGTGGCGAATCTTCGGAGGCGCTGCTTCTTGGGCTTCGCGCTCTCGTTAAGGTCCAGCTTGTGCTCGATCAACTCTCTGGGTACTCCAGGCATGTCGGAGGGCTTTGTAGCAAAGATGTCTGCCTGGGCTCGCAGGAAGTTGACGAGCGCGCTTTCCTATGCAGGAGTGAGGTTGGAGCCGATCACCGCTGTCTTGGAAGGATCCCCTGTTTGGAGGTCAATCGTCTTTGTGGCGACCTTCTCCACAGGCTTGATAGCCCGTGTCTTCTTCTGCTTCGGGGCGTCATCGTCCTCTGCGATGACAGCTGCAGCCAGGGGTTGGAGTTCCTGGCGATCGATGGTGGACGCGGCTCTGACGGCGTGCTCCACTGCTTCTTTGTCGCAGAGGTAGGAGCGCTTGATATCGCCGCGGAGGGAGAGGACGCCATGAGGTCCTGGCATCTTCAGCACCAGGTAGGTGTAGTGGGGGATGGCCATGAACTTGGCCAATGCTGGTCGCCCGAGGATGGCGTGGTAGGAGGTTTCGAAGTCTGCAACTTCGAATTTAATGAACTCTGTACGGTAGTTGGATGACGTACCGTACGTGACGGGCAAGGTGATTTGCCCGAGGGGGATGGCGGCCTTCCCAGGCACAATGCCGTAGAAAGGAGTGTCCGCCGGCTGCAGTGTGCTCATGTCGAGGCCCATGGACTTCAACGTCTTGGCGAAGATGAGGTTGAGCCCGCTGCCTCCGTCGATCAGGACCTTGGTGAGCCTGCTGTTTGCTACCACGGTCTCGAGGACGAGGGGGTATCGGCCGGGAGAAGTGATCTCGGCCCACTGATCCTCTCGGGACCAGGTGATGGTGGTGTCGGACCACCGTAGTGGTGTGACCACCGCTGGTTCTGCTGCGTAGGCCTCGCGCCTTGCGTTCTTGCGGTTGCGCGAGGTGTCGTTGACTGCCATGCCTCCGAAGATGACGTTGACAGTGTTGTTGATGTCTGGGAAACCGCTGTCTCCCTTGTCGTGTCCGTCGTCTTCGTCGCCAGCCGACTTCTGCTTCTTGTTGGGGGTGCTGAACGTCTCCCGGAGGAGCACGCACTCACCCATGGTGTGCTTGCTGTCGGTGTGGTAAGGGCAGCGCTTCTTGAGAAGTTTGTTGAACTCCTCTCTTCGCTGCTGCGCGGATTTGGCGGAGCGGACGGTTTGGACGGTTGCGACCGTGTTGTGTGGTCGCTTCCGTGGGTTGTTGCCGTTGCGCTGGAAGGAGTCGCGCGGCTGATCCCTGTTGTCGTCCTGGTTCTTGCGCCCAGGGTTGCTGGGCCTCTTTCCGTAGCGCTCCCGTTCTTGATCATCAGTGTCCATCCAATTGGACACCAGTGCGCGGAATTCCTCGAGGTCGCGAGGACGGTTGTGACCGAAGTCACGGAAGAGGGTGCGATCCGTCATCCCTTCTTGAAAGTAGTCAATGACTTCGGAGTCGGGGATGGGGACGCAGGATGCCTTGATGGCGAAGAATCGCCTGTTGTAGTCGCGCAGGGACTCCTCTGGCTTCTGCTTGCACGCGCGGAGTTCATACTTGCTGCCGGGGCGCTCGAAAGAACCCTGGTAGTTGGAGACGAAAGCCTTCTTCAGCGCGTGCCAGCTGTCGATGGAGTCTGGAGGGAGGGACTCGAGCCAGGTGAGAGGACCCTGCTCCATCGCAACTGGGAAGTAGAGCATCTTGGAGATGTCGTCACCCCCTGATGCTTCGATTGCCGAGGAGTATCTGCGTAGCCAGATGTTTGGATCTTGCTTCCCGTCGAAGTTGGTGATGCCTGGCGGCTTGAACTTCCACAGGAAGGAGCTGACGCGGATAGCGCGTGTGTAGCATGGCAGGGCATCGGGATTGGGGACGCCGCATCTTCCTGCAGAATCCGCGGCGTGGGAGGTAGCTCTTCCCTCTCTGATCCGGATGATGTCGTTGCGGGCGTCGTTGGGTGTGTTATGAGAGCGAGCTGGACGGGGTTCTTCGCGACGCTGAGACCTGGGAGGTTCCTCGCGAGGACGGCGGGGTTCTTCACGAGGCCTGTTCTTGCCCTTGGTTTGGCCTGCAGAGCTGCCGTAGTGGCTGCTCTGACGCTTGGCCGACGGTGCTTGCTGACGCGAAGAACTCTTACTTTTGGATGAGGAGTGGCCTCCATCCAGGCGATCGACCATGACCGCTGCGGCCTCTAGGCGAGCCTTGGCGAGGTTGATCTCAGGGGTTGTTTGGAACCCCTCGAAGACGCTGACCCCGAACAAGATGTTGGCCACGGGGGAGTTGAAGATCTCCTGCTTGTCGAACTCAGAGTTGAGGTTCTTCTTCTTGATGAAGCGACGTCGCAGGGCGCGATTGCGATTGCGCTCGATACGGAGTTCCCGGTCCGCGTCGGTTTCTCCTTCCTCCGTTGGTGCGTCGTCGGATACGACTTCTTCGTCGCTGTGCTCACTGAGGAGCACGCAGGACTGACGATCGGGGTTGTTAGGCCCGGTTCTTTTGTTACCCTTGGTAACAAGTAGCTCTCTGCCTTCTTGGAAAGGAAGCAGAGGTTGGATGTCCCGCACCGTGAAAGGTACGTTTGCTTCGAACAGAGCCGCCTCGGGATCCATGCCAGGCCAATGAACGATAACCCCCGAGGAGGTTGTGGTCATGACAAGATCCGAGGTTGCTCCGCGGAGTTGGAGAGCCTTCTTCTTCAGGTGCTTCTGGTGGGCCGCGGCTGAGTTTGTTAACCCGAAGGGAAACTGGCCTGCGCGCGGTCCACGTGGTGAAGTCTTCGTCCCGCGGGAGTTGGAACCAGGGTTCCTGGGTACCCGCGGGGTTGCTGTCACGGTCCTGATTGTAGAACCCTGGCGAGACTCGGAAGTGATCCGGAGTCCGCCGGGGAGTCGAGGACACGTGGCTTGATCCTGCCCCTTGGTAGGGGCTGAGTTGTCGTGGTCTACCCGGGATTGAATCTGCTTCGGGCGCCACGTACTCCTCCGAGTAGGATACGATCCAGAGATCGTGTCGGAATTTGGAGTCTTCCGAGATCCTTGCGGAGCGATCTGCGCGCGTGGCGGAGTTGATGCAGCCGCCTCGTCGCGCAGTTGGTGTTGAAGTTCGCCTTCCTGGTTTGCAGTGCAAAGCCAGGAGCCGAAGATGAAAGAGGCGCCTGCCTCGAACTTGGTGACGATGGAGGCGCTGAAGGTGGCCATCGACTCTTTACTGAAGACTCGACGAGAGTATCCCCACGGACGGCGCCAAAGTGTCGGCGATTTATGTTGACGGGGTTCTCGAGGGGGTGCCCCGAGAGAAGGGTTTAGGGAGAAGTCGTCGAGAATCTAGAGCCGAAGGTGACAAGAGACGGTTTAGACAGGTTCGGGTCGCCGGAGCGTAAATCCCTACGTCCTGTATGGTGTATCTTGTATTGATGAACGTGTTTTGAGGAGGTCCCTACCTCGCCTTATATAGTCCGGGAGGTAGGGTTATATGGAAACCGTATTGGACTAGGAGACTTTTACAAGTTTATCTCTAATTCCCTAATACAGTATATCCAAACCGACTAGGACTAATCCTTGTCTTGTACGTCAAGTCTTGTTCATGGGCCGGCCCATAGGATGAGCCGCCAGGGTTGTTTAGTCCGTCAGGACTCTACACCCACACCCCACACAAGATGCTCTAATATACACTCGTGATGCCTGCTTAGGGTCTGTGGGACCCACCCCTAAGCCCTAAGGTCGGTCTCGACCTTACTGATGACACCAGGTCCTCTGGCGCGGAGGTCACCGGTCCCGCCTCTCTGTTTCCCTTCTCGAGTCAACAGACGCGGACATTTTTCCCCTTTCACACCGCCGCCACTGGTCCTCTCCAACGCCACCGTTGCCCTCCGCCGTGTCCAGTCCCCTCCAGCACGAGCGCTCCCCTACGCCGGCATCTGTTCCCTGTTGACTCTGTCGGCCCTTTTGGCCTTTTCGACTCCGGTGCCGCCTGTGGAGTGTGCCGCAACCGAGTGCCTCCGACGACAGGTGTCCCCTCCGTCGCCGGCGTTCCCTTCCGGCCACACCGTGACCCTGCATCGCGACCGCGCTCCACCGCCGCGAGCTCTCTAGTGCGGCAGCACCTGCGACCTCCGAGGGCCCCTTTCGCCTCCTCCGCCGCCAGAGGTCGGGGACTGTGTGCCTCGGACGGCCACTGTCCTGTGCGCTGCCTCCGCCGGCGCCGGAGCACTGCAGCGCCACCTGTCTCCTCCAGCGCCACCTGTGTACTTTCGATTCAATGAAATAATTTCCGGCTGTTGCAAACTTGTAATGCTTTGGTCATCCAGGTTGAGTGAATTTTACAAATGTTTTTCATGGACGCTGGCTTTGGACGCTAATTTTCATGTATCTTACTCCTGAATTACATTTAAGGAGCCCTGACTCAGGTCCAGATGATCCCAGAAGGGTCAAAGATCACATTCCAGGACAAAGAGTAGGAAGTTACGACTATTTAGCATGTTGAATTGTTGATGCTCTGGGAAACCGAACGGCTTACGATAATTAGGATGAAATTATGAAAAGTTACCACACAATCTGGTGGTAGCATGATAGTACATGTGTTACTACAATGGCAATCAAATTTATCGTGGCTTAATATTGTGCGTGTGTTACTACAATCTAGTGATGTGCCAAGTCAATGTCACAAAAAAAAATAGCTACGAGAATCCGTATGTTCCGAGATGATAATTACCACATTGGTTACCATATTTTTGCGGCTAGCTGTGTTATGAGAAACTAATTACTATAGTGCTACGTTAAAACTGTTTTTACCAATACGATAAAATTTTACATGCGACAATGCTCCAAATGATAGTTACGATAAGCCTTGCAGCTTCCATTTCACGCACGCAACCACGTCTCGGCACCGTGCCATGATTTTTGCGGATGCAAATTGATTGCTGTGTAATTATAGTTGAATCAGATTGAAGCTGCGTAATTATAGTTGAGTAGATCCATCAATGGCAACATTAATTTGGAGCCAAGCCGGAAGGACCAGCTGATCAGGTATGGGGCTAAGGATGGCCTAGCTATAGAATACTTAGTTTATAGCCGGCTATGGAGTACATGGTCTATATATATCTCTATATCTCTACTTCTCCTCCTAAAAAGAGTATAAAGGATGTCGTGTAGCGCTTCAGTATGGGCCGCTTCATCGTCCGCCTCCCACAAAACGCGGTCCCCCAGTCACCGTCGCCCTTCCTTCTGCGCCCCCTCCCCAACGCCGCGAGATCTCCTCCCCATGGTACGTCGTCCACTTCCCCATCCGCTTCACCACGTACGACGCTCGCCTCCCCATCCGCCATGAACGCCGAAAATCCGTGCGCAAAAATCTGGCAACTAAAAAGGAAACCGTAATCAAGCAGCGCATCTCTCTCGTCGTCTGCTCCAATATGAACACAGCCCAGGCCTCCATCCCTGCCTGTGTCGGCACACGGCACATCGCCACCACGTCCCTCCGTCCGACACTACGCCTCCACCCCGTCGTCTGCGATTCCCCGTCCATCTCTCGCCGCTACCTCCGTCACACACTGCATGTCCGCACCTTCAATGCTGGTGCGCCTTCAAAGTCAAGGCCCATAGATCGGAGTCGAACACCGCCGCTCCAGGAAGCCCAATGTCCACGGCAGTAGGATCCTGACAACGCCGCGCCTGCACTGTTGGCCTCGTCGTCCACGCCGGATCCATCGTCACCGGCTACCCGTGAACGACGCTGCTGGATCCAAAGCCCGCGTACGTCATCACCCGCCGTCCACGACGCTGTTGTCCACGCCAGGCCCACCCGTGTACGGTCATCGCCCGCCGTCTGCGACGCCGTCATCCACGCCGGATCCATCATCGCCAGCCGCCCGTTGACGACGTGTCGACGTCGTTGTTCCCCGCCATCCGCGCCCCACATCAACGTCGGCGCCTGCCTCCCCCAACGCCGAGCAAGTAGCGATGGCTTGATATCCTGGTTAGTTGATTCTATCCTCTTTCTGGTTCATGTGTTCAGTCGCTCATAATGTGGATCATCGTCGTCGTACATGCAGGAATCAGGATCATCCACCGGCTCTACCCAGCCGCCCGTGAACAACGTGCGCTGCCATCCATGCCGAATCCATCGCCTGCCAATTGCCTTCATCCACGGACTGCTCCACGACGCCCCTCCTCCTCGCCATGATCTCGACTTCCGCGTTCTGCCATAGGCTCTGCAGCGAGCTCCGCGCTGTTATTGCCGAACGGTCCTCGCCGAGCACGACGATGTTGCCGCGCTCCAGTACCTGGGCCCCAACGCACTGCCGTCTGGATCGTGCCCGTCCACCTCTCCACTATCCATTACGATCACAGCTAGGATTTATAGGTTCTCAAACCAGGATGATTTGGAGTCGGCCACAGATGATTTATGTGATAAATTAAATCATCAATACATCGAGAAGGATGTTAAAAACATATCTTATGCAGGTTTCCTTTGCCTAAGTGCTTTGATCGCTTTCGTCTGCCAATCCTTAGCCTCTCGTGCAATAACTCCATGGAGTGCTGTGTACTGGAGATCAAGAGAATTCTGGTATGCTTTTCACCCTGATTTCTCACTTTAATGATAGGGATTGCTGCCAGTACGCATTGTTCTTCTTTGTATCCTACTTAGAGTGTAATTTGCGTGTTTTCTACATCTTGTTGAAACAATGAATTAAAGGATACCCTAAAAGATGCAGCCTTAATTGGTTGTTTCCTTGCTAGGTCGGTGTGTCGAGGCTTAGCCTATCCTTCGTTGCAAAGACCGCAATCTTTTCAGATGTGTGAAGTAGATATTTTCTCTCTGTGGTATGACGGTTCTTATTATTGGTGGGATGATCTACCGTGTACTAGTAATGTAGTCTGTAGCCTTTGTCTCTGTAATATGAAAGTTATTGCATATTGGGGAGAGTGTATCTGCTTTCCTGCGAACCTGAACCTTCATAGCATTAGCAGTTTGTCGCACTGTTCTTTATGCAAAAGAAATGAATCTTCATCATCTGGTGGTGTATTCTGATTGTTTAAATATATATACAAGATATCAAAATATTAATTAGAGGGACTTTTTCTATAGTATTATTTGCTAACAGTATCTTCTAATTAATTGCTATTACCTGCGAAAACTCTAATTCATGTCGGTCGCTGCCTAATGCCAGTCTCAATGGAGGTTTCATGGACACTATTACCTAGAGTAACACATCATCTAATAATACTTGAAACTAGGATGAAACATCCTTCTCTCAATGCATAGTTTCATCTATTGTTGTTTCCTAGGTGACATGCAAGACACAAGTTGTCTTGGTAACTGGAGAACAAGAGTGTCATGGTGATGACACTGTTTTCTTCTCTTTCTTCATAAATACAGTGCCAAGTCACCAAAATTTCCTGCATGGCACCCTATTTATTTCCTATGACACCCCTACTGAGACTGGCCTAAGTGTCAGAAGTTTGTCTGCAGTACTGTAGCATCTTTGCCTAACAACAAGGTAGCATAAATGGGCCGGGACCGTTCAAAGAGCTATCAGATACCAACAAATGGATGTACCAATTTTTACACGTCTATGACACGACACCTTATGCTTATATATGAAGTACAATTTCAGCTAGATGGTCATAACATGTCCATTATCTATTTTAGAAGACAAGGTGGATCATAAAGAATGTAGGTGGGAACTGCACATCAATGATGGAAGAGCAACGGAGTGAGGTGAATAAGAAGCGTCGTGAAGCCCGACACAAAAAAAAATGAATCGCAGACTAAGCATTGTTTATTTAAAATTATAAGAAATCTTTAACTACCCTGTGGGATATCAATTAGCCCTTATAAAAAAGGGAAAAGTCTATTTTTCACCCTCCAACTATTACAAAAGTCTGATTTTCATCCCACAACTACAAAACCAGACACTAAAGAACCTCCAACTATCCAAACCGTGCAAAATCGGCCCTTTGGGTGGTTTTGAAGGTGGTTTTGTATTTTCCAAAAAAAATAAAAAATAATTTTGTATTAAAAAATTCATAAATAATTTATTTTGAATTAGAAAAATTAGAATCTGGTGTAAATGTTTTTTTCTAAAAATGTGACCTACATGTTGGTGCACCATTAGAAGTTATTTGCACATTATTTATTTTTATTCTAATTATTTTCAAAAAAACAATAAGACACTAGTAATATAAATATATAATACCCAAATAACATTAAATGGTGTGCCAATAGGTTGGTTACATTTTAAGAGAACTTTTAGCACTAATTTCATATTTTTTGGGTCCAAAATGAATTAGTTGTGTTTTTTAAAGTTTAAATAATATTTCTGATATTTCTAGAAAATCTAAAACCACCCAAAGGTCCAATTTTGCATGGTTTGGATAGTTGGAGGGCCTTTAGTATCCGGTTTTATAGTTTGAGGTTGAAAATCAGACTTTTGTAACAGTTGAAGGGTGAAAAATAGACTTTTCCCTATAAAAAAATTATATATATGCAGTGATGTTGGAAGAGCCAAGCCTTGGATCAGGTATATATATGTTAAGTGAGATTATGCCAACTCTTTCTTTTGGCTACCCCATGCTATTCTATTTAACTATATAAGATGTGCAATTACTTTGAAGATAAGAGTGACACCCAGGAGATGGAGAATATGGATCATCGTGACGCTGAAACATGTACACAGGGTTGACGTAGCTCCGGATTTAATAACATCCATTGCCGACGCGGATGGAGCCCAAAAGAAAAACCGCCTGCAAGTTTTGTTCCAAATTAAGTTTTCCCAACTGCAACCTTTCTGTAGAAGCAAAAAATGCACTAACAAAACATATTCCAGTGGGTTCAACAAAGCTGATAGTGTGATATAAGTATATCTTAAATAATTTCGTATTAGAAGTATGTGATTGCTCTGCAGTATTGTTGTCTTTGTTGATGCTCTGTGTGTTATAGTATAATTTTTTTGTCACCCATAGCAACGCACGGGCACGAAACTAGTACTCCTAAAAGGAAGCTAGTGTGTAGTCGTGTAGCACTTCACCATCAGGCTTCACCATCGCGTGACGTCGCAAGCTCGCGATCCCCGCCGCCACACCACACGCGCGCCCCCCGCCGCAGTCACTGCCACACCACGGGACCACGCGCGTCGGCTCTTTCCATCCCTCCCGTCCTCTCTCGCCCCTCTTCTCTCCAACGCCCTGCCGACTGCCGACTGCCGCCTGCCTCGACCCTCCTCTCTCTGTTGCTGTCGGTGTCGCCGCGGTCGGGTGCTGCTGCTGCCGGGATAGCTCTCCGCTGTCGGGATTCCTCACCTGTCGCCGCCGGGATTCCTCACCATGCCGCCACACCACGCGCGCGTCCTTCCTCTTTCTTTTCCCTGTCGTCCGCCTCACCCCTCCTCTCTCTGCCGCCGTTGGGTGCCACTGCTGCAGAGAGTGCTCTCCGCCGCCGGGATCCCTCACCGTCGCCGCCGGGATTCCTCACTGTCGCCATCGCATTATGCCGTTGTGCGACATTGTGTGGCGCCGCCTCGGTTGCCTCGTTTCAACGCCGCTGGCGTATAGACACGCCCCCTTCACCCCCGACACGTATCCGTGTCGCCGCTGCCAATAACGTCCGCCTGCTCTGCCCACAGGTAAACACTGTGGCCTGGTCGATCTTGTCTGTCCGAGGTGTTTGGTGTCCTCAAGAGTTGGTTTGGTTTACTTCAAATGACTGGTGTGATTAACTCAAACTGTTGGTGACAGGTTGGGATAATGAGGCTTTAACTTATGAAATCATGTAGGTTCAAATGATCACTATGCTTTAGAGTAGTATGGTTAATTCACATGGGTTAACTGTTTAATTTGGCGTAATTGTCAAGAAGTAATATTTCAAATGATAATTACTCATACTACCGACAAAATTTACTTCTTGTGTGTATGTGTGCATTATGTTTACTCCTTTGTGTTTTAATATTAAATATTACTCCTAAATGATGTTAAAAATCTCCTCCCTAACATAGAATTACTATATCAAATATTCATCTGGAACGAAAAAGTCACAACTCTAATATTATTGGAACAAATAAACTCTTATAAATTGGAAAATTACTATCTAGTATAGCAAATCAATCATGTATGTTTTGTACAGGATGTTCAGGGGGCACAACTATTACACTAAACATATTATTACCGTAATGTCATTTTAAAAATACAGCTCTAATTAAACTTTTAAATTAACTTTTTTTTCCAGCTACTGTGACTACTTCTTTATATTTAAAATTTACTACCTTCAATAATAATGCCTAAACCAAAGTGAGTAATATTTGAACAAGCAGTAATTTTGCCAATTGTGTTTACATAAGGAAGTGGGGTAATTTTCCATATATACAAGAAATAATCTTTAGAACCAATAGGAGAGGTATCCACTGCTAGCTATCTGGAGAAGTAATATTAACAATGGTACTTCTCGAGTGGTGGTAATAATTATCGTCAATGGTTACTCCTACATAATGATTACTCCTCCGGTATTGGTAGAATACTTCGTTAATATTGATAAGTAATATTATGACAGTAAACAAATGTTTACTCCTACATATATGAAAGAAAATATTAAAACAATTAAAAAACTATTCCATCAAACAGAAGGAATAGTTCTGAGAAATTACTCCACTTCCAGCGATCTAGAGAAGTAATATAAACACAATATATAAATAATTACTCCCTGTAATCTCAATAAGTAATTTGAACTATTATTGGTTTTGTATGGTTAATCCTAATGATATTAACAGCAACAATTATAAACAACCAACTACAGTGTTTTTAAAATATAACAATAAGCTTTATTTTTAAATGTATAATAATATTTGATATTCATATAGCAATCAAGTTCAGTAATGACCCCTTGCACCATCGTGGGGCTGCGACTTCTGTGTCTCCTAACTTGTGTCTCCATCCGTGTCTCTATGATAATTAACAACAAATAAATCGTCGAAATTCAATTCTGATCACACCATTATGTTTGTTATGATTATATCTTCAAAACTAAGCCCACTTGATCATGTTTGGACTATATTTTCTTTTTAAAATATTTTTAGGTTAAACAAATTATTTCAATATAAAAATATTCTAAAAATATATATAGTCCAAACATGGTCAAGTTTGGTTTAGTTTTGAAGATCTTATTATAACAAACACAATGGTGTGATCAGAATTGAATTTGGATGATTTATTTGGTGTTAATTGCCATGGAGACACGGATGGAGACACAGGTTAGGAGACACACAAGTCGCAAATGGATGCTTGATGTTCCATAGACTAGCTCAACCATAAAATCGAATGAAAAAAAATAACAATTGCTCGTGTGGTAATGACGTTGTCTATGCTCCTAGTGCAGGCATGCAACATGATGATAAAATTGTGGAGAATGACATTTGATGATTTGAATGCTGCATGCATACACTCTCTCAGACCCAATCCATGCGTATTAGCGTATAAAGCTCCCCGCTGGAATCTCGATTACGAAAGCATCAACTCTACCCTGGCCTAAAATCCCTCTCTTGCTACCTGCCTACTGGTTGGGTGATCAAATGATAAAACCGATTAATCAAATGTGAGTCTACAGGAGGACTACCAGCAGGCAGCAGCAGCAACGGGATCGAGACTGGACAAAACTGAGATGCCCGATACTCCAGCAGGCCACCAGGGGAAAGGTCGACAGCTGGCGGCATCAGCGGCGGCTCCGCCCTCTGCAACGCCTGTGTGTCGATGCCAAGCGCCAATAATTTCCAGATCGGGAATTACGGGGGAGATTAGGGGTCTGTTTAGATGCCTCCGTATGGGCCATCCAGGGTGTCTATAGATGCAGCATGGTCTAGTTTAGTTGACTGTACGAGCTGTTAAGCCAGGCTCCGACGATGCAAAAGGAGGTTCCGAGCTAGGCTCTGGCCATGGACTTTTTGGGCGTATCTTGGGATGCAGACTCTGCTGGTGCGGACAGGAGCACTTTTGCTGCACATGTTAGAGATAGGCGACGTAACCATCCAGACATCCAAACAGCTACTCACTACCTGCATCGGAGCCTTCGGAGCATTCAGGTAACCAAACATTGCGTCTTGCATGCACTCATCCTGGCTCCCACGAGCCTGGATACCTGACAGACCCTAGAGTTGAAATATCGGAGCATCAAATTAGAAAGACATGATGAAAATCATAATTATTTTTGCTGATGTTATTAAAAAAATAGAATCCAAAAATGACCCAATACATGCCTTATACTCTCATACCCCTCTATTCATAGCCAAATATATCGTCATTGTAAGATTTAGACGGTATATGCATCAATTTACCAAGTTATTGCACTAACTTGAGCTTTTTACAAGTTGTTGGACCAATATGCACCCACATGCTAAGTTGTCACACTAAATTGAGCGTTTTGCAACTTATTGGACCAATATACACCCACCTGACAAGTTGTTGCATGGTGAGTGCAATTTACTCTTTTTTTTTGGGATAAGTCTGATTTTTAACCTTCAACTATCACGTTAGTCCGATTTTCACTCTCGAACTACAAAACCAGATATCTTACACCGTGCAACTATTAAAACCGGATACTTTACACCCCTGAAACAAAACTACCTGGTTTTCGAGATGACGTGGCGATGGTTTTGCTTATTCGGCTGTCATATGTGCACCTGCAATAATAAGGGCCCACATGTCATACTCATCCGCCAATAGAAATCACCAAATTGCCCCTTATCTTCTTCTATTCTCCCTGCCTGCGCTTCGTCCCCAGCTCGTCCTTGGCGCTCGGCGTCGACGCCCCTGTAGTGGCGATGCTGGCCGCCGGCAGTGCTGCAGGACAGCTCGAGGCCTTGGGGCCTCCGCGCCACTGCGCCACGCCTCGAGCAGTCGAGCCCGGGCAGAAGTGGAAGGTTGAGCTCGGGCGGTCGGCGGCAATGGCGGCTCGGGAACTTCGATTCCTGAGCTGGCCGATGATGGTGGCTCGAAAGGAGTGGTCGAGAAGGAAGCTATGGAGGTGGAGGAGCCTTGGGTAGGAGGGATTCGAAATCCATGGAAGGATTTGGTTGGATTTGGCCGATGTGCTCGAGCTCAGATTGCCAATGGGCTCGTCGGAATTCGCCGCGCCGCAGCGCCCGAGACAATTTTGCCGTCGGAGCGTGCCTCGGCGGGCGGGGGCCTCGCTGATGGGGGCCTGGACTTCGCGCCCCTCGTCTCCACCAACAGTGCCGCTAGGTATGCCTCCGCAATCACCGCCGATAGACCGGCGAGTTGTGCCCAAGGCGCGTGGGGACGAGAAAGGGAGCGCGACATTAGCAGGAAGCTGGTCGGCGAGGCGCGGGCGGCGTCGGCGCTGGCGCTGGGCCATCATGCCGAAGCCGGCGAAGGGGAGCGGAGCAGAGCAGAAGAAGATATGATAAGGGCAATTTGGCAATTTCTTATGACCAGTGACCATGACAGGTGGGTCCAATTATAGTATTTTTGTTGAGTGTACATGGTGGCATCCACATTAGCAAAACCCTTACATGTCATCCCAAAAACAAGGTGGTTTTGTTTCAGGGGGTAAAGTGTCCGTTTTCGATAGTTGGGTTGTGTAAGTTATCCGGTTTTGTAGTTTGAGGGTGAAAATCGGACGTTAGAGGTTGAAAAACGGTCTTATCCTTTTTTTATTACCTTAGCCCACTTCCAAGATACATAGCTTTTCTCAGTCTCCAATAACCTGCGCCGAACAAAGGTATGAAGGAGCCAGAATCCTACCCTTCTCATTACATGCAATCCGGAACCCTTCTCGACTTAATTTATGCCCTCTCATCAGTACGGATGCTGTCCTATTCAGATTCTAATGCTCCACAGGGGTTTGCAAACCACACACTTGGACTGTACATGTCAATGCGTACAAGGCAAAAACGATTTTAGAATCAGCAATGGCTCACCAAGCATAAACAGCAATTACTGCAATAGTTCATTGCCCTATTACTGCAATAGTTCATACCATCCATCTCTTGCTGCAATGGTTCATACCATCCATCTGTTACTGCAATATATATAGTTCATACCATCCATCTTCCTATCTACCAGTATGATTCTAACTCTACTTTCGTATAAGCAATTTTGTCAAAACTTTATGTCTATGATTTTACTTTATGTTCGCCTGGGCATGAATGTACTAGGTGGCTTTGCGTCGTTTGTTGTACGACGTAAGAAAAGATTCGTTCTTCTCTATTTGCTTCCTTTAAATGAAATATTCTATTCTAATTATCGAGATTCTTTCCCCTATACTAATTTTTCCCGCACCCATTATTCCTCTATACTCTTTCTTTATCCGAAATACTCTATATTTTATTCAAACATCCCAACTATCATCTCCTCTCTCTCTCCTTATGTTCCTCTTTCTATCTACTTCTATTACTATATTTTTCTTTCTTCTTTCTTTTTTCTTTTTCCCATTTTTTATTTGGAAAAAGTCTATATCACTCCAACCCCAACCTATGGAGGTTGGACTACGTAACCTACAACCTATGAAACGATTTATTTCACCCTCTGAACTCCTCAAAACCGATCAAATTACCCCATAAAGCAGTTTTAACAAATCATAGTAAATCACAGAAAAATTATAAAATAGAAAATCCAATTGTGTTGAACTCCAAATGAGTAGATATACACATTGAACATGTAATATGATATGCTTTACTATATTTTTTTACAACTATAGAGAAAAGCATAGATCTAAAGCTATAGTAAAAAAAGTACTAAAGCATAGCATATTACATGTTCAGTGTGTATATCTACTCATTTAGAGTCCAACACGATCTGATTTTCAATTTTATGATTTTTTTGTGATTTACTATGATTTTTTAAAATTGATTTAGAGGGTAATTTGATCCGTTTTGAAAAATTCAGGAGGTGATATAGACCGTTCCATAGGTTGGGGGTTATGTAGTCCATCCTTCATAGGTTAGGGATGATATATACTTTTTCCGAAAAAAATACTCCCTCTGTCCCTGTACGTTGGTCGTTTTACCTACATGCTCCTGTCCCCAATTGTTTGTCGTTGGTACAGACACAGCTAGCGCGCCTGCCTATCCGTCTCTCCCATGCCACTCCAGTCTCCCACGACCACACACACCACCGAGCATTTTAAGAGGATGTTCAGACTGATGAAATTTTCACTGGTGTGTTTAGATGGTAGGGATAGAGAAAAAAACTGTAGCATTAGAAAACACTGTAGCATTAATTAGGAAACGTATTTTGTGAGGGAGGAATAGGGAAAAGTTGAAATGAATAGTGAAAAGTCGAAATGAATAGTGTAAAGTTGAGGAATCTAAACAGGGCCGCCCTGTAGCGGCACACTGTAGCTAACTTTGTGCTAACAAAAGTTCCATAGGTGTTCAGATTGAAAAAAAATTCCTATACCAGCATTTAAAGCATTGGCCCAGCGCATCTGCATGCAAGATTGCATCGGCACATTTTTTTCTTTCAAACATTGGTTCCAAAGGAATTCAGGGCTGCATACAGGGGGTCGTGCGGCGCGGGGCTGGGTTCAGGGGGGCTATTTTTTCCATAACTGTAGCACCCCATCGGACGGGGCCTAAGGGTGTGTTTAGTTGGGAGAGGATTTTTTTGGAAGCGTGTTCTGTGAGAGAGATGAATAGAAAAGTTGAAAGGAGTTAAAGAGAAAACTTTCGTGTTTTCTGAAAGAGATAAATATTAGAGTTCAAAAGAACTTCTGGAACTAAACACGGCCTTAAAAAAATCCCAATCTCATCCCCACCCACGCAAGCCTCTGTTGACTTCCGCGCCCAGATCTGCTGCTCGTGTCGGCTATGTTCAGATTCATAAAAAATTACTTCTCCAACAAGTTTTTCCTATTTATCCCACTCACAGAACATATTTCTCAATGCACTATTCATCTAAAAAAGTACTTTTTACCTTCAATTCAATCTTGACACATCCCCCGGGCCGCGGGAGTGAGGAGCGCAGGCTCTTCCGGAGGCGCACGCGTCCATCTCCTTCCACGCCGGTCCATGGGACCAGGGACGGACCTGCCACTAGGGCCACTATGGCCGTGGCCCTAGTCATCAGACTTGTAGCAAGCTGTAGACTCTGCTGATCTCCTAAGATATGTGCGTCTCTGTTCATCTGTGATTTTACTTTCTCGTTGCAATATGACACCGCAGTCCAATTCCTTTCCTCTCCTCTCCTCTCATCCGCCCCTTCATGGATCTCTGGCAGTCCTCTGGTTTAGTGGCTCTGCGCTTGCGGTTACCATGTCCACAGTCCGCACCGTGTGCTGCCTTTTGCTGGTCAATAGCTGTCAAGGCCAACAAATTAAAGCATCTCCTAGTCAGTGTCGTGCGGTAACAACTAGCAAAGGGCTCATCTATTCGAAGTTAAAATACTAGACTCAATTATGCAATTTATTGAGGGACACACGTTTTATAGGGTTGCCAGCGCTATAATTGACCAACAAAAAATTTATGTCATATCAGAAAGATAGCGTATTATGATAGAGTAAATGGATATGATAGTATGGTAAGTTTGAGCAAACGTTTGAATTTTTTACAGCAAGGGCACACGTTTTATTTAAAAAAAAGTTGTGCAAGTTATCACATTTTTATAGTTTGTTTTATTTATCTATAAAAGAACGAGTAGAATTAAAAACGTTTTTCACCCAACTTGGGTCCGCGGTACCTCTCACGCCGGACCCACATGTAAGGGTCAACGGAGATGGAAAGAGGATCAAACCCACAAAAACTGATATCTATCTATAAAAGAACGAGTTAAATTGAAAACGTTTCTCACCCAATTTGGGTCCACCTTGTGACATCCCCGATTTTTGAAAGGCACGAAGTTTGACCAAAGTCAAAATTTGGTCAAAATTCGTTATAAATTTAAAGTAAATATATATAATTGATCAAGAAGATTGGGAGAACATGGTGGACACAAAATTGGGATGAGATAGAGTATGGAAATAGCAAAATTAAATGGAGAAAGAAAAAAAAAAGAGAGAAGTTACTATTCACTATCCGACAATAGGGGTTTGAATTTCAGTGTGAACATGTCGAGCAGCAATGTTTGAGGCATCCTAGAAATTTAGTGGTTGATCTTTTGACCATGGTACAAAAACAAAAGATGTCAAGTAATGTATAAAGAACAACTTTGTTTTTGGGTTCAGCTTGAGGTTAGATGCAAATCAAGGAGAAAAACTGAGTTAAAAATCGAATCAGAGCAAGGTTTAAGAAATTCAGGGTTAAAATAGCTGAAATCTTCAGTTTCAAATTGAGCTCAAACCATTGAGAATCTGAAGGAGGTCCCAAAATAAGAAATGAAATTCAAGTTAAGGCAAAGAACTTTTGTTTTGGAGGAACAGCAGGTTCTGTTCAAATTTTGGAAGTAATTTGAGTTTGAAAATCTGAACCAACCTAGGGTTTCAGAGTTCATTTAACACCCTAGCCGACCCATGATCCAAGATCAAATTCGAGCGTTTGGTTGTGAAATTGAGTATGGTGCCAAAAGAGAAAGTGAAATTGAATGTGTTACGGACAAGTTTCATTTGGGGATCGAGGAGAGTTTGAATGGGAATTTGAAAGTAATTTGAGAAATTCAAATTCGGGGTCTGAAATTTGGGGGTAAAACTCGCCAACATTGGAGCTTCGAATTCGCGTGCTACACTGCTCAAATCAAAAAGGTCGCAACATGAAGATTGGAGTTCTATGAACCCTCTACAAGTTCTATGTTTGGAGTTGGATGAGTTGAGAAGGATTTTTGAGAGATATCATGGCCGCACCATCTCGGTTCATGAGCTCGGTGGGCAGCTATGGCAGGTCATCGTCGGTGGAGGTCGGTAACTCCGGCCACGCGTCACCGGGCATGTCTTCGCCGTGGCAACGTGTTAAGCAGGAGTTGGCGTGTGTATAGGGTCGGTTCTCGTCGATAAATACCCTTCTGTGGCTTTCGTTCGATCTCTTTCTTTCTCCTCCGTTTTCCCGTTCACCTCTCGGCCGCCGGCGTAATCCACCGTCGCGCGCCCTGGTCCAGCCGCCTCCGTTCGATTCCCCTCGCACATAGCTTCACCTTGACCCTCTCCATCTCCCAAACCACCGTTTGTTCACTCTCGACACCTCCACAAACCGTGCGCCATCTTCTTCTTCACGGCGAGCTTGTGAAGCGAGGTGAGCCACCGTCGAAGTCCTTCTTGCCGTGGGTTTGGTCATGTTTTGAGTGCGGGTTGGGGTTGCGCTTGGTCCGGTGCTCGTGTAGGCCTTCTTGGCGAGTCGTTTGGGGCTTGGGTTGGCCTAGCCGCACCCCTCGCCGCCGTGCGCACGCCCGCCATGGCCGGCGCACGCGAGCAGGGGGGACTGGGGGCACCCGGGCTTGCGCTAGGCGGTGCGCTAGGTTGGCTTTGAGCCGTTGATGCGTGTAGGCTTGCTCGCGAGGCTGGTGACACCGTGGGTTGGCCGGTCGACGTACGCCACCACGTCGCCGCCGCCTGCTTCGTCGGGGGTCTCGTCGGTGCGGCAGTTGAGGGGGAAAAGGGGGGGGAAATAGGTGCATAGGGTCTAGGGGGTCCTGTGGGGCTAGTTCCGAGGCCGGAGAGCCTCGTCGCCGGCGAGAGGCTGCGGTCAGGGCCGGCGAGCGCGCGCGGCCGCGCTCCTCTGTTTGAAAGGGGGAGAAGGACCGCGGGTTAGAAGGAGAAGAAGCCCAGGGGGTTTTCTGTAAAACTGCCAATTAAGGTTTTCTGAATAGAGTTAAAATTCGGTTTTTCACCTTTTAATTCATAGAAAATTGTAGGAAAATCCAAAAGTTATGAAACCAATTTTGTTAAACTTGTTTTAAAATTTGTCATCCATTAAAAATGTTAAATAACTTTGTGTAGATAATTAATTTAATCCCTTTGTTTAGATTAATTAATAATTGTTTAATAATTGATAAAAATGTTAAAATTCTGAACAATTCTTTTATAATTAGAAATAATTTCTAAAATTGTTTATGTATTTATTTAAATGTTTTATCCATTTAGAAAATGATTTTTAATCATTAAAATAAACTAAAAATGATTTAGGGCAAGTTTTATTAAAGGAAAATATAGGTTTGTCTTCTAAAAAGTCTTGTGTAGCTTGTGTTGGCTTGCAACTTTATCGAGAAGGGCTTTTTCATAAAGTGTTGCATCGCATATCGCTAACATGCATTGCGTTTTAGTCTCTCAAGCTTCGGAGTACGAGCTCGTGGGATTCGCGGAAGAGCAGCGACAAGTCAAGAAAGGGATCGTCGTCACTCCGGAATCTCGTATCGCGGAAGCATCTAACTTGTTCGTGATTCCAGGCAAGCCCCGGTGCATCTTTGAATCACCCATTATTTCATGATAGTCATGAGTCCAAATTCTATGATTTTATGTGCATTAAGTTAGGGGTTGGTTGAAACCCTTGTGATGCATGAAATATTCCTTGATAGAACTATCCTTGCCTAGCTAAGAAATTTGATTTAGCAATGTTTACATTGGCTTTGCTTAGTAAGGTTAAGTTAAAAGATAATGATCTAGGCTATCACCAATCTCATATGAATCATGAACGGTTTGGGTTGAAAGAGAGTGGGCAGAGGTTGACAGGATGGATTGAGGAAGCTCGATCCTTAGCTCTGCCTGCTAGCTAAAGTCACTAAGAACCGATCCGTTGTTTAAAAGTTTGATCGAGTGATTTTACCTGGTTTCTTACTGGGTTATGGGACCAGTAAAGCCAATTAGATTAGCTGGCTCGTTGATTGGAAATATCGCTTACCGGTGCTTGCTGGGTCGGAGAAAGGCGGGATCGTCATCTGGAACTCACGGGGTGGTCGCCAGACGTGGGACCCACGTGGGGATGCTTTCCCGGGTTCGGGTAAGGATATTTCCGGTCTTTGGTCCAACTAATTGAAAGGTTGTTGCGTACAGTAAGTACGACTGTGCGTAGCTGGGGGCTGGGTATCTCCTGCAGGATGTATATGGATCCGGATCAACACAACTCTTGGTTATGAGTGCACGTGATCAGGTCTTAAACATCGTAGAGGAAACAAGTGGAACAAGAGGAGGTTGATTCATAAATGCTGGTTGACCTTAGTACAACCTGTATGCAAAATATTTTATCACCTAGATGGTTAAGTAACAACTCAACTGAGCATAAAATACATAAAATATAAGGATCAAGTTTTAGTAATGCTTTTAGGCAAAAGAGTCGAGTCAGCCAAATCCACATAAAGGCCAATCATATTCCTTGGGAGTCTTTCCTTTGGTAAGGCGGGTAAGTCTTGCTGAGTACCTTCGTACTCAGGGAATCTCCCTGTTGTTTTTCAGAAGGAGCTACGGAGGGGATCACCAAAAAGATCCAGAAGACCTAGATCATCGTGGTCCCGGTGATTCTAGGGGTAAGCCGGAGGCTGTAGATGTGTGTGATATAGCACTACCTAGACTGGTTTGTATTAAACTCTTAGTAATGGTTTGACTTGCATTAAAGTTCTCTTCAAAACCTGGCTTGTAATAAGTAAGAACCTTGGTATGTTGTGTAAAAATGATAATGTTCGTTGTGTTCTCCTTACCGAAAACGATCCTGATGTATGGCAAAGATATAAGTTCACGTGGTTATTCGAGGAGTCCGTGGGACACTCGACAGATCACCAGTTTAAACTTTTTGAAGTGCGTCCGATGATCGTGAATGGTCGTTATGGCACACTTGAGCCAGTTTAAATTGGCGGTTCTGCCACACACCTTACCCCTCACGCCGGACCCACGTGTAAGAGTCAACATAGGTAGGAAAGGAGTCAAACCCACCAAAATTGATATTTAGAAAATGTTTCTGCCAAAGTCATAATTATTTTCTCACCCTAATCATTATCCGTACCTAAAACAACCTGGACGCACCCGCCGAGCTCCCGCGTAGTCCCGTACGTACCCGCTCCGCCTCCCGTCCCGTTCCTGGTTCCCTCGTCTCTGTCTCCCGCTCCCCCACCCGCCGGCCGGGGTTGACCCAACTCCGCCTCCCGTTCCCCCACTCGCTGGCGACACACACGTGCGACACGGTGCAAGTCTGCAAGCATCCGTAGCCGCTGCTGGCCGCTTCTCACGGACCATGACCAGAGCAGGACATGAATAGGAGAGAGAGATAGTGCATGTCGAGCAGGTGCCGCCGCCGCGTGTCGAGGAAGATGGACGAGCAGCCTTTCTCGAGAGGAGGTAGAGGTTGAGATAGAATGGTTCCTGCTGCTCGCCCAGCAGCTTCAACAGGCGGCGGCAGCCTACCCTAACACCTGAATCGATGGTGCCGATGAGAGGCGCTGCTTGCTTGCTGCCGTGGTCATGATTAGAGAGACGAGCTGTGACTGAGAGCAGAAAGGAAAGAGGTCGTGGAACACAGAGGTTCTTTCTTTTGGGACTTCTTTTTTTGAGAAAGAAGTTAAAATAGATTGTAAATTCGGTTTCGTAAATTGCAAATTTCTATAATTCAAATGTTGAATGTATAGTCATTCAATAAAAAGCGATCGTAAAGTTTACGATTTACATTTAAAACAAATAATTGTTAGTTATAAGATATAAATAAAAAAGAGTTGAGTAGAATTAGGAAGGCCCCTATGAGAGGTATGGTTGTTGATTGTGATTTTTTTCTATCACGTGCATGTCGCACGTGCGTCTCTGCTAGTTTAGAAAATGTTTTTGCCAAAAACGAATTATTTTCTTACCCACAATCGTTCTAACCCACCAGCCATACCCGGCCATATATGTCCGCTCGTGCTCTTCCACCCGCGGCCGCCTCGACTCCGATGTGGTCTCCATCGCCAGGGACCGCAAATACGTACAGACGTACAGTCCGAACAAGAGTATCTTCATCGGACGCGATCACAATCCGGAGCAGGTGTAGCGCCATGACGACGTTGTCGTCGAAGACAACGCTGACGATAACATGTACGATGACTCCGGCGAGGCGCCGTCTGTTGACACTCGAGATATCGATTCTCGCTGGCTTCAGAAGAAGGTATGGCAGGCACACGAGACAAAACCCAGATTGACAGGCAGCAAGCCCAGGATCTCGCCGATAAAATCATCAAGGCAATGGCTGACGGTAACAGCAACGACAGAGATGTCGAGAATCGCCTCGCCGCGCCTGTTTGATTACGACAAGTTTGGTCTCATCATAATCCTGCTGCACAACCGCCTCAAGATCGTCTGCTGCACCCGCTTCACCATGGCTCAAGAAGATCCCCAACAGTGGCACATGATCGTCGTGCAAGGGATGGCAAGTGATCCGAGCTGAGCTCCCATATTGAATCAGCTGTTAGTCTGGTACATGCAATGCAGCCAGAGCAGAGCATCTGATCCAAAGATAACGAGCTTAGAAGCGTTAACCTCTAGATTTTCCTAGATACTCATGCCCAACTAGAATTCTTAATTTCGTTTTATTCCCTTTGAATTAGCAGTTTTCCAAATTGCTCTGTTTCAGTAGATGGGCCTACCGAAAATTTCAGATTTTCATGAGTGGACATGATTTTATTCCTTATTAAAAAACTATTTATAAGATAAATCCTAAAAAATGATCTTCATACATGTCACGTAAGGAGTAAACCCTTGTACATTTAGGCGTCCAATAGGGAAAAAAACACTACACTTTAAAGATATTTAAAAAAAGAGTAAAAAATAAAAAGAAGGTAAAGAAAAAGGAAGTGCCTAGCTAAAAGAGGCCGGCTCCGATTCAGACACAGGCTAAGTACACAGCCAAATTATTGGCCAGTTTAATGCTAATGCGTAGTCATAAAATTAGGCGCCTCAACAAAAGTACAAGTTGCCGGTGACCCAAGCAAAGAATGAATGTATTTGTGAGAGAATTAAAAAAAATGAGGAGTTTTACATAAATATTTCGAAAATATGTGTGATCTTTTATTCTATAATTTTTCAAAAACACGTGCGGCACGCACGTGCGTCTCTACTAGTATTAGTAAAAGTTCTTCATCTTTTTTTCTGAGTAACAATAAAATTTCTTTCTCAGAATGATTTAAATATGACTATGTTTGCACAAATTTATAACGGAAGGAGTATATGTATTATTGTGTCATAAGTACCTGGAACTTGGCCCTAGTCTTGGCTAAAAGCTGGGTCCGCCACTGCTTGGGACCCGACGTCTGTCCACCGCCTCCGCCTCCGGCTCTGCCTCCTTGCTGCGCCGCTCGTCCACAAGCTCGCAAGCTCTCTCTGCAGCTCTGACCTCTCTCTCTAGGGGCCAGCGCCTGGCGACGTTGTGGTGTAGAAGCGCACCGCCGCTCGCCATGGCCGCCTCCGCTCAGCAGCGGCAGTGTCCTCGAGGCACTGGAGCAGGCAGCTTTGCAGCTTCTGTGGAGGCTATGGCGTCGCGGCCTGGGGGTGGTCCGGCGAGCCGCGAGACCAGGCGTGCGGGACGAGAAGGACCAAGGCTGCCGCGCGACATGGCCGCGAGCTCCGTAGGGCCACCGCGAGCTTCTACTCTTCCACTCGGGCTTCGGTGACTCCGTCCTCGCTCTCGACGACGCGTTGTCCTGCTGCAGCTCTCAGTGGAGGAGCAAGGACTGGTGCGGCGGCGGGAAGGACTGGTGCGGCGGCGGGGACTTGCCTCCGTCTTCATTCTTGTTTCAGAATGATTACTGGTAGGGTGTCTAACTTTCTATGCCTCGATTATAATATATATACAACAAAAAGATTCTTATTAACTAATTAGTTTGCTCATGCGTATGAAGTGTCAACAGCAATTTATCTTGCACTTTTCGTGCTGATCTGAACTGAATAATTTGATGACTGATTCATAATTCTGAAGTCAGTTCATGCATTTGTTCTACTAGTGTGGTTGCAAAAAAGTGAGCTCCCCTCTTTTGGGAGCTACTGTAATTTTAGCATATTCATGTAATAATTTCACCGAGAAAACTAGCCATATGCTAATCATGTATAAATGAAGTTTCTATTGTCAGAAACGTGAATAATTGTGATAAGCCAGTTTGGCTTCAAAAAATATTCTGTTTTTTTTATGATTTACTAGGTACTTTTCTGGACAGACAACATAGAATTTTGCGATCAGGATTTTGTGGTTGCAAATAAATGATGTTTTTCAATTCCTTGCTACATTTCGGGAGATAGAGGATTTTGCACACATGTATTTTCTGACAAGGAATTCTACTCTATGCTAGGTTGCTTGCAATGGAAGTTCTGCCAGCCACGAGACAACCAACAGACGGGATTGCAACAATTGGTGTGGTCTGAGGCTCAGAGCTGGCCAGTTCAACAAGGACCTGGCTGAGAAAAATGACAAATCAAGTAGCAAAGTGTACTGGGTCGATGAAAAAGCACTTGGTTTTCATAAATGTGATCGTGTACACAGTTTATACACTGCTAATGGCATATCAAGTTGTAAACCGTTCCTTTTGGTTTTACGAGTTTCATATCTAATTTGTGGTACCTCACATTTTTATGTCTGTCTGTACCTTTTTTTGGACAAGATACAAAATCGAATTGATGTCATATCACTTAATAGCCCCAGTCAATTTGCAAAATATCAATTTGAAAAATGATTCTGACAGTACTGTGCAGCCTTCACGAGCTTTAGGGTAAGTTTAGTTCCCCAACTTCTTCCAAAAAACACTATTCATTCAACTTTTTCCTATTCATCATATTCCTCCCACTCACATAATACGTTTCCCAGCACGATCTACAGTGTTTTTCTGGATTTACAGTGTTTTTCTCCCAATCTAAACTCACCCTTAATCAACCGAGGCGTTAGACAGCCAGCAACCACACGCGCCGTTCATTTGGGGCCTGATTGGTTACCTGCATCTTCCACCATCCAGGCTCGTAGGATGCAGGATAGCGTGATAGGTTAGCTGTACAAGCTGTTGAGCCTGGCCTAGCAGGTGCAAAATCAGCCGCGCAGCCTGGCTCCTAAGATGCGGATTTTTTTCACGTTTCTGGAGAGCCTGGCCGGGACGGTGCAAGCTGATAGGAGTGGACAGCTTCGCAGCGACACAACACGATACAGAAGCATCAATTCGTCAGGCAACCAATCAATGGCCTAGCTGAGCCTGGCGCGGGAGCAGAAACCAAACAAAGGGCCAGTGCATGCATGCAGCCTGGCTAGCCGCCTGGGGCAGCCAATCAGACCCTTGCAGACCGCCAGCATCCACCATCCACCTGCCCATAGATAGAGCACTCCGTGGAATGCGCATTGGGGTGAAAAGAACTTTCTGGAAAGCTTGTTTTTTTAGAGATGAATAGGAAAGTTGAAGAGAATTGAAGGAAAAATTTTCTGAAAAACGTGTTTTTTGAGAGGGATGAATAGGAAAGTTGAAAAGATTTTCGAACTAAACACGTCCAGAGCACTCGGTGGAATAGTCCACCCAAAATAAAAAAGAAACGGTCACACGGGCTGGACCACGTCCGCTCCGTCACGTGGGACGGCGAGAGAAAACCGGGCACTGGCGCGGGGACGGGTCGTGCGGGGGCGCGCATCGGGTATCGGGGAGGGGTTCGGGTAATAGTCGGTACCAGGTAACATTTAGCGCTCCCATATAATTCCTCCGTTCATAAAAGACGACGCTCTGGGATACGTGCACGTGTTACTTCCTCAACTTTGACTTAATTTGTAGAAAAATATATGTAATATTTATATTTCTAATAAATTTGTTAAAAAACTAGATTCAAATATCTATCTAATGGTACTAATGATGTACTATAAATATTAATATTATTTTATATATAATTAGTTAATGCTCAAAGATACTGTTTTTATTGGGAAACAAGAATGACATCTATTTTGGGACGGAGAATATATATATATATATACTATATATATATATATATAGTATATATATTGGGAGCCTATAGGCTTCCAATAGTTATTGAGAGCCTTGAGCCAATCCACGTAGCAACCTGGTCCAATCAGACCAGCAACACTCACCAGCCCAGATGGGTCCCTGGCGCCCCACCCACACTCACCAGCCAGTCACCACTGCCACGTAGGGCCTGCAGACAGTAGGGCTACCAAATATCACACTTGGCCAGCCCCTCCTCTTCATTTCAAAATTTTCTTCCTCTCTCCTCCCTTCCTCTCTGCTTCCTCACCTGACAGATCTCCGGCAGCAAGGTAAGCTCCGGCGAGCCTGCTTGTCTTCCTCTCCCATGGCACGGACCTAGCGTGCCTATGCTGGAGGTACAAGGCGGTGCTGGCCATGACGCCCGCAGAGGCAAGGCCCGCCTCGGCGGCGAAGTGCACGCCGGCGCCTCTGCGTGGAGGCAAGGAGGAGGCACGTGACGCTGAGCACGCCCTGCTGGAGAGCAACGTCGTTCCGGTCCACCTCCTCGTCCGCTACTGCCCCAGAGGACGTCGTCCTCGGCTCCTAACAGTCGACCACGACCTCGCCAACAAGGTGTTCGATGTTATGCCCAAGCCGACGGTGGCACCCTTCTCCCCCTTTTCCCTGTTTCTTCTTCCGTTCTTCAGTTTGCTGCTCCCTGTTCATGTCAATGTGTATTGTATCTGTTCATGTCCCCCGTTTCCGTGTTGTACGATTCCATCTTGTTGTTTCGATGACATTGGTTTTAATTGTATCAATCATAGATACATGCCGCTTTATCATAGATACAAGGCATGCCTATTTCAAGTTTCTGTGCAATTTATTTTAATCATATGTATACGTTTGCTCAAGCATATATACTTCTTGGTGAATATTGATTGCTTGCACATGATTGCAATCATATATATGCTAGTGTCCGAGCATATCTAATTTCCACTGTCTCTTCTACACATAGATCCCTGTTTGGAATAAAAAATTGCAAGTATTGACATACTAAACCTGTTTCTATGATTTTTCTTTGATGGCTTCTTTGATGAGGAATGAGCCTGTGCTGCATCGATAATTTATACATGTTGGTATATCATATATTATTTTATTCGTGTTTCTATGTTTGCCCTCAATGATATTTATGTTCCTTTTAATTGCAATGTATGTTGTGGAGGAGGATCTGATGGAGGACTTTCACAACTGCAAGTTAGCATCATAGTCTTCACCAACAGAGTGCAACCATAATTGATTTTGTATTCTGTACTAGTAATAGATATATGTATCGATCATGGTTCATTTCTATGATCATGGTTGATATCTACCCTCTCTCTCCCGGTGTTGCATCCGGCGGCGAACTCACTTCTTGCCGTCGCTCTGGTCGCCGGCATGCCCCCTGTGACTCTCCATCACTCCAGCCGCAGGTCTGCCTAAAGCTGCGCCTCCCGTCAGCGGGCTGCTTGCGTCCAGGGAGAGCTCTACGGTGGCTTCACCAGGAGTGGGTGGCTCCCTAGAAGGTGGCTCCATGGCTGTAGTATACGAGTTATTCTGTTTTTAAACTTAAGCATTCTGATTTGTCAGATTTCCAGGTTCGTGGGGTGGCTCCCTAGAAGGTGAATGCTATTTTTGCATGTCTCCATTTGTGCGATCTGCATGAGCATCAAAGGTGAGAAGGGCTGGATGTATATGATAGCATCTATGATCAGTCACAAGCATCAAAGCATGTATATGATTGCAAATATTAGGCATCCGGACAACTAATTGTATCTATGCTCACACACAAAGAAATTAGCATGTTGCATCGACCATATATACATGCTAGTCTATAATAGATACCTTTTCTGCAGTCTTGTCCTATTTGTTCTATACCATTGATTTTAATTGCATGGATCATATATACATGCTAGTATATAAGTAGTCTATAATTAGTTCAGAGATCAGTAGTTTAACCTATGTGCATTTGGTAGTTTGTACCTATCTATGCCTATCCTAACAAGATTCTATGACTTTTGGATAGTGCAGCGGAACCTTCTCGACCTCACCGGTGCATAGTCGAAGCTGATCAAGGTGGTGCTCGGCACTTGCAAGAACGACTACAGTTCCTCTTATGCAGATTTTGATGTCTTATCTTGCTATTAGTGCATAGCGAGAACTCATATTTTTATATTGCTAAGGCCTTAGATGCCGTCCTACTTCTATCATATATATGTATGTGTTTGATCATAGATGATATGAATCGATGAAGACAACCTTCATTTGTACTGTTACATGTACATCTTGGTTTTAGAGTTATTGATTGGCACTGAGGCTGAATAGAATGGTGACCAATGGTTCACTTCTATGGTTGTGGTAGCAGATTTTCATATTTGAGCAAAATTATTTTTTTTTATATATGTAATGGTCCAAATGAGCATAGAAACTACTGCGCTGGTCATATATACGGCAATCCTGTGCATAGATTGAATATAAACGCAGCATATAACTCAGTTAAAAAAGCATAGAATCTTAAAAAAGCAACATAGAAGTAATTTCTACGACCGGCTATTCAATTTCCATATTTCACGACTCATATATTTTGAATATAATCACCATATCATTTGCTGAATTTCTGTAGCACAAAAGACTTCATTCCAAATGCAATCATCACTTACCAAGGGTATCACCTAATGAGTAGTATAATCATAAATGGTTTGGATGAGCATAGAAAAATGTCATCTACAATTTCTATGCCAAAAAAGTAGTAAGCGAGGGAAGGGAACCAAATAAGCTGAAGTTGTACATTGCTTATCTAGGCAGCTGGGCCATGAAGAGCTCAACTGATAGGATCATGCCTTGCTGGCATGTTAGTTGCATTGATCATATTTACATACTGGTTTATCATAGATATGTCTCTATGATCCTATCCTAGTGTTTATGTGCTCATCGTTGCATTTGGCCAATGATTAATTATTTCACTTTTTCAGTTAGCACTCTAATTCTGCAACTACCTTGTGCTTTAGATGCAACTATTCGGAATCATATATTTTTTTGGTTTGAGCATAGATACTATTAGGTGAATGTGTGGCCATACTTTGCAATCATATACATGATTGTGCACGGTCATAGAAATGTGTGTGCTTGATCATAGATACTTCTTGATTCCTGATATATTATTAACCACTTTCGTGCATGTTAGTGGCATGGATCATATGTTTCAAATGTAATCATTCTACCATTTGATGAATTTCTGTAGCACAAATACATTTTGTTTCAAATGCATTCCCCACTTACCAGAGTATCACGTATAGATTGAGAGAGCATAGAAACCTTTATCCGTGGCATAGAAACATGCTAGCTATAATTTCTATGACAAAAGCTATAATTTCTATGCCAAAAGACTACAGTTTCGATGCCAAAGAGCTCACTGATCCAGGCCTTCTCTCCTACCTGCATGCATGCAAGTGGTGGGACCCGACGACTTTGCACGCACGGTTATGTACGCTGCTTTGCACACATGCCTTCTCTCCTACTCTTTAGGCTCTACACGCTGCTCTGCTCTTTAGGCCACGCGCCTGTGCCGAGCAAGCCAGACCGCTCCTGCTTGCTCTGCTCTTTGGCCATATTTCGCTGTTGTGTCACTGGGCATGGCTCCTGGTCACGCTCGCATTGTCCCAGGGCAGCCTCCGCTGCCTAGCAGTTAGCCATAGAAACCTTCTCCGGAAGCATATAAAGCTAGTGGATGGGCATATAAACTTTCTCCAGTACCATTTAAACCTAGAGGATAGGCATAGAAACCTGCTCCGGTAGCATATGAACCTAGCGGACAGGCACAGAAACCTGCTCCAATAGCATATAAACTCAGCAGATGGGCATATAAACCTGCTACAATAGCATATGAACCTAGCAGACATGCATAGGAACCTGCTCCAATAGCATATAAACTCAGCAGATGGGCATATAAACCTTCTCCACTAGCATATAAATTTGTGAATTGAAAATAAGAAAGAGGCAAACAGAACATATATGACGCACAAGACCACGTAGCAGAATGACGAAGCACCGAATGGATGTGTCAAACGGCCATCGAGTGCCTGCCCAGAGTGAGAGACGCATCTCCTCAATGAATTGCTAGCACAACAGCAGCTTCGTGCTTCCGTCTCGGCCTTTGGGCTGCTGTGCTGCTGCTTGTCATCAGCGTGCTGGCCAGCTACTGTCAGAGGGTGGTCCGTCTGGCACGGGCCAGCGCGCGGAGGCGCGGTGGCACGCTAGTGTCTGTGCTTGGTCCCAGTAGCAGCTCTGTCTCTGGGCTCTCGATAACTATTCGGAGCCTATAGGCTCCCAATAGTCGAGCGCTATATATATATATATATATATATATATATATATATATATATATATATATATATATATATATATATATATAGTATTCAGTACCCGAGCCCCCTCCGACTCCCACTGGCCACCGTCGAACCCACGCGCAACCCTCCCGACCCGCGCGGCACCTCCCACCTCCGTATCACCGTTTCTTTTTTATTTCGGTAATGCTACTAGTCGGTCGTCCGAACGGACGCGAAAAAATCAGACGCTCCCGTAGCAGTTGTAACCGAAAAAATTCCCACAGTAACATTGAGTTCGTGTTGCATGCAACATCACCTACGCCCGTACCCTTCGATTTGAAAAACTCCTACCGCAACATTGGGTCGTGGTCGCCGCAGACCTGCTGAAACACTGAGGAGATGCTCTCGCAACAAAGTGAGCCGATGCCTGCAACGTCAAAGGGGACGCGCCGAGCGGTCAGGCCACCGAGGGAAAATTCCCGCCGCAACATCGGGCCTATGTCCCGTGCAACATCAATTCGGGATGTTTCTGAAACATCATGGCGAGGCTTCCACAGCATCACGAGATCGCTGCCGCAACATCACGAGACCACAACTGCAACATCGTGGTTCCACACTTGTCGATTCGGAGGCGACGACGATGGAGAAGAGCGAGCAGATGACCAGGTGTTTTCTAGATGTTGTATGCACTGGCTTCGTATGTTTCAAAAGCATTCTATCGATGTTTCGACAGGTCTGCGCCGATGTTCCGGGACCGCCCGATGGGAAAGTTTGCGAGGAAGGATTTTGTCTTGACGAGGTAGAAGATGCGAACAGTTAGGATGCGCTATGTTGCATGAAACATTGGGCAAATGTTGCGGTGGGAATTTCCTCCGTCCTAGCCGCGACCGTCCGACGGGGTCGCTGGCGTTGGCAGCACGGCGATGTTGCATGCAACACGACCTAATGTTGCGGTGGGAGTTTTTCAAATCGTAGGATACGGACGTAGGTGATGTTGCATGCAACACGAACTCAATGTTGCGGTGGGATTTTTTTTCATCACCGTCCGACGCCAGCGCCCGGATCGGACGTCCGGGCGCTAGCAGCGCCGGGAACCGTCGCTGCTTGTCGTCGGCGATGCACAGCACGGAGCCCTCGCACGCCTCCTGCGCCTCGGGCGGCGGCGCCGGGCGGAAGTCCATGAGCGCGGCGTACTCGGTGAGCAGGTGCAGCATGTAGTCATACACCGCGGACATCCGCAGGTCCTGCATCAGCCGCTGCCCGCGCCGCCCCACCCGCTCGGCCTCCGCCGGGTTGCCGTTCCCCCACTCCACGGCGTCCCTGATGGACTCGCACATCCCCTGCCTGCTCACCGGCAGGTGGTTCACCCTCGGCTCCAGCCCCCGGCTGAAGAAGTCCTCGTACTCCGGCTCGATCAGCAGCGCCGTCGACCTGCATGACAGGATGAACTTCAGGCTCACCGACCACGCGAACCCCTCCGCGTAGATCTCAATTCTTTATATATATATATATATATATATATATATATATATATATATATATATATATTGTTATGAAGCTCATTCAATCCTTTACTACCTGTGGGTGCACTGGGTGGAGAGCTTGGAGTGCTGGTACCCAGCCTTGGCCTCGTCGGTCCAGTTCTGGCGCATGATCTCGGCGTGCCATAGGTTGGTGTCGTTGCAGCCCAGCAGTGCCACCCGCAGCGGCGACGCCACGTCCGGGTTGCCCTTCCAGTACGCCGTCGGGACGCGGTCCACCCATCTCGTCGCCTTGGCGCCGACCTTGATGCTCCTGAACTCAACGTTCCATGGCTCGATGTTCGTCTCCGGCCTTCAATTTATATTATTAATTCATTAATTGCAGCGTGCGTTGACATTGACCACCACGATAGAACGAACAATGCCGATTGGGCGGCGAATAGATAAAGAAGAAAGGCGATCGAGCACGTGCCACGTACCAGCCCCAGAAGGACCAATCGGGGAAAGGGATGTCGAAGTGGTCCCTGGTGGTGCAGTACCGGAAGAGCGGCGGCGGCGGGTCGCCGCCGGCGTGCTCGGTGCGGTTGATGGCGGGGCGGTCCATGCAGTCGAACATGATGTCAACGTCGGGGACGCGGCCGGGGTAGCGGCGCATCAGCTGCAGCAGGCTCCACACCGTGAAGAGCGCGCGGCTCTGGACGCAGGCGTAGTAGAGGTCCACGTGCAGCCGCCGCCCCCCGCCCGTGATGGTCACTCGCATCGACGCGCGCCGCCGCGCCGCCTCCAGGAGCGCGCGTGTCACGCCCCCGCCGCCCGCGTCGCGCCGCCGCCACGGCGCGAGGTCTCGCCGGATCGCCGCGAAGTAGGCCGGGCACTGCCGCCGCTTCCTCAGCCGGCGGCGAGGAAGAGGCGTTGCCCGTGTCCGCTGCCGCCGGCGGCGGTTGCGGCCGCGGCTGCGAGAGCGGCGGCAGGCAGGCGAAGGAGGGCGCGCACCGCAGCGCGGCGCGCGGTGGCGGCCGGCCCTTGGCGTGCGGGAAGAGGTGCCATGGCGTCGGCTCGAGGTTGTGGCCGACCAGCGTCCGCGTCCGCGACACCGCGCCGTCGTACACCTGCAAAGGAATCGCCGGCCGCCGTCAAGCAACCCACCACAAAGAGATCCGCATCGATCGCTCGAGTCAATGAGAGGGGATCGGATCGACCGATCCGGTCGGATTAGTTGATTACCGAGTGGAGGACGGCGAGGACGATGACGGCGGAGAAGGCGGCGATGGCGGAGACGACGAGCGCGGACAGCGGCGGGTAGTACCGCGCGCCTCCTCGTCCCCGGCCGCCGCCCTCCGCCGCCGGCGCGCCGTAGCTCCCCATGCACCTGCGCGTCGCCGGAGAGATCGAAGACGAGTGGAGGAGCAGCTGGCCGCCAGCAGGCAGCAGCAGTGGTAGAAAGGCAATGGGAAGATCAATACCGTAATTATCGGGCAGATTAACGTGATCTTGATTTTTTAGCGATGCTCACTTCTACGGTTCCTGAATTTTTGCAACGAACTCAGTAGTACAAAGCTCTCAGTGCTCTAGATTTTAGCCTTTTAGTTACAGGTTTTACCTCTTCCTACTAGCTGGAAGTTAACCCCCTTTTTTCTTACAAAATAATTCACTGGTATTTTATTTTTTTGAGCCAAATTCACTGGGATTTTATTTTTAAGAACATGTTGATTTGAGTATGCATCTGCAGCAACCTGGATGCCTTCTATTTTAAACTGAAGTAGCTTTACTCGTTCGACTCTTTCAAAAGCAGAGCAAATTCTTACCAATTCTTTTTTTTTTGGTAATACAAAAGCGACGTGCCTTTTTTTTTTGAAGAAAATGAGAGGATGTTGATTCTTTTGGATTGATGCTTCCAACGGCTGGTATTATTCCATTTAGGGAACACACTTTTTCTAAGAGAGGACAACAGAGATGCTCAAAATATATTTATTAGCAAATATACTCCATGTTTCTTATGTTTTTGTCAAGAAAAAAATAATACCAATATAGAAAGTTAATGTTTTAGATAGAGAAAAAATGAAGTGATCCAGAAAATTAAAAAGAATGACATCATTATGGATAGATCCAAAGTTTTTATTCAATGCAACATATAGAAGTCACAAGTTTTTGTGATAATATCTCAACAAATAAAGACATGGTTTACTTATTACGTTCATGTGATACTTATTCCTGAATTGAGATTTACTACTTGCTATTTGGCTCCTAGAGTTTACTGACTGCAAGATTCTATGGGGTGTACTATATCTGAACCTTACATATATACACACACGTAATTAACAAATGTTTGTGGTGAAGGAGTATTCCCGTCTGTGTACGTGCAAGCCACATACGTGATCTTTAGTTATCTATAAGGCCACTTTATGCTACGGATGCCTCTTTCAATATTTTCCTCTTTTACTCTTGCATTTTCATATAGTGCCCCCTCTGTCCCAAAAAAGATGCAATTATGCGAATCATGCCAGTCAAGGAATCTAATATTTGACCAACTTTATACTAAATTCTATTAGTATTTATGTTTCTAAAGAATTTAATTATGAAAATATATTGTATAACTAATCCAACGATACTTATATTATATCATGAATGTTGATATATTTTTATATAAATTTAGTCAAAGTTTAAGTTATTTGACTCCTCGGGAAATGAGAATTGCATTTTTTTTTACGGAGGGAGTAAGTAATAAGTTAAACAAAAACTCATAATACACATCTTCTCTCTACAGCCGTCCGATCACAATTAAGAACAACCGCAGAGAATTGCCAAGCTCCCCAATGTGAGGTTGATTCCTTAAATAGCCACTTCACATATAACACATGTACATGTTAACAAGTATACATGTCCATTGTTAAAGTTGTATGATATGCTAAGAATGCAATTACATTGGTGTTTGCAACGCAAGGTACTCTGTGTTTGTTGAATATGGATAACGCTTTGCTAGCATGATAGTAGCATATAATGGACCACTACATCCAATACAAAAAGCGTGTGGGGGCCTTTGTGTGGTTGCACAGCCCTTGTGCTCTTGTCTGCCGCAAGTTGCAAAGAGCCAAAGACAGTGTCACCGTCACCACATGGACTGACTTGGATAGAACAGAAGGATATGAACAAATAGTGGTCCATGATCGCTTAGAAGCTACTACTACACTCTAAAAGTAATTCTCGGTTATATGGCAAAAGATGTCGTAGTAGGATGAGTAGAAACACAATGTTTCTTCCTTTTACCAAAACAAATATCTAAGATGGATAGATGGCCGCAGATGCAGAGGACGATCACGATCCACATGGTCTCTTAGCTTTCCTATGGTAAAATTTAGCCCCTGGTTTCAGTATCACAGTCTGGAAATTATCTCTCGATAGGGGGACGCTTGTGGCCATTTTGTCGATTCGTGCTGATCTGAGTTTATTAGGATGAGGGTGCGTACGTATATGAAAACATCCGTGTCACTAAAGTTAAGAAGTGTCATCATTCAGTATGGACTCCTATCCTGTGAGCCTATCCAAAAGCAAAATAAAAGGCAATTCAAGTCTACATGCAGGATAGCTCGTTGAGTACTATTTTTCTCGAGTACAAAGAAGTTACATTTATTATTATATTGAAATAATAATTGTACAAATCTTACACTAAGTATCACATTAAGTACATGAAAAAACCCAAAAGTTGGATGTGCATGTGCTTAACTCTATTGATACCTTTTTTTCACTGAGACCAAGACTTAACAAACTTGTCCCTAGCACAATATATCACCATACCATGCCACTATATATAGTTGACACCGTGATGAAACACCTGTAATACTAACCCACACTACACTTATTAATTGTTTCAAGCTATATATCCAACAAACCAATAAATACTTATATTTAATCTCACTAATATTTTCGTTTAACTCTTTTAAGCCGCTGGAGATGACTTTGGCGCCTTGACGGCCTCGAACCTTGGCTCCTTTGGCTGGAACTTCTGCTTGGCGTACACATCCATGTAGTCGCCGAACACGTACTTGGGGTACTCGCCGCCGCCGCTGCTCACCGCCGGCGAGATGGTGGCCTCGTTCGCGGGGTTATAGAACGACGCGATGGAGCGGCGGTTGCCGTCGCGCATGGGGAGCACGCGGTGCCACGCGCTCCGGTACCTCCCGTTGCTGAGCACCTCGATCTGGTCGCCGGTGTTGACGACGATGGCTCCGGCGAGCGGCTGCACGTCGGTCCACTCACCGTCCTTGAGCACCTCGAGGCCGCCGACCTGGTCGTCCTGGAACAGCAGGATGACGCCGCCGGCGTCCGTGTGGGCCCGCAGGCCGGTGATGAGGTCCGGCCGCGGGCATGGCGGGTAGTGGCTGACCTTGGTGCCGAAGAAGGGCTCGTGCCGACCGTCGCCGGAGAAGGCGCGCTGGATGGTGCCTTTCTCGAGGCCGAGGTTCTCGTCCATGGCCGCCATGACGCGCTCCGCGAGCTTCCTCAGCTCGGCGCGGTACTCGCGCATCGTCTCCTTGAACGCCGGCGGGTCGGATGGCCACTGGTTGCCGTCGTGGATGTAGAAGATGTCCTCCCAATCCATGTCGTCCACCGGCGCCACCGCCTCGCCGCGCTGCTCCGCCTCAACGAGCGCGTCCAGCGTGCGCACCGGCTCCGACGACCTGAACCCGGCCTCACGGACGCGGTAGCACTCGGAGCACACCTTCTTGACGCGCTCGAGAAGCTCCAGTGGGATGCCATGGTTCACAATCTGCGAATCGCGATGCCATCCATCAGGTTTAATTGAATTTAATTTTATCGAAATCAAGAGCAACGATGCTCGATGGCATGTTCAGCGTTAGTTGCAATCTCCATGAACGTGACACCAGTAAGTACCTGGAAGAATCCCCACTCCTCGCAGCCATTGGCGATCTGCACCATCGTCTCCGCCCTCTCGGCGCCGTCGAGCTTGGAGAAGTCGACCACTGGGACCACCATTGTCGATTAGTTGCGTGTGCAGGGGAAGACGAGGAACAGATTGTGAGATGTAATTTGTATGTAACCGATCGAATTGTTGTATGCAGGTAAGGCTTGCAGCTGTTGGATTTGAGATGGAGAGGCCACATGGACGGCACCGTATATATAGAGCACAAGCTAGCGCCATGGATGAGCAGGATAGTTTGGTCAACACAAGCATATTGCAGGCAGGGATGGTGAAACCGTGAAGGTCTGCTATCGCTGTAGCAAGGCGTGTGATGAAGCTTCTCAGCAATGGCAGAGCCGTTGGATGCTTGTGGCAACTTGATCTTTGCAACGACAGCTCCAGATTTCAGATATGCTAGAGGTTGTCCCTGTCAAATGTGACATGCGAGCTAACATCAAGCATTCAAGCACATTGCCAGCAAAGCCTTGACTCAGTCAACATGCATGGTTCATTAATAGAGGGAGGGGGAGAGCAGAATCATGCAACATCATAGAGAAAAAGATGATTGTTTCAAAAAAAATAGAGAAAAAGATGAACATAGATAGATAAAATTGATAAAAATGCAGAAGTAGATATATCATATATAATTTTGTAAAGGGTTTGAAAAAATGCCATTAGAATAGCATTATAAATAGAGAACATAATTTTCAGTATTTTCGACCTATGAAAGAACCCCTATTCTCATTTGACCCCTATCATTAGAATCATCGTATCACATGTTACAATATCTTCAACCAACCTAGACGCAAGTTAAATTCTCTGACCATAGTAATTCCCCATGCCCCTGGGCATCTTCCATGGAAAAACTCGCAAGTCTTGTGCCTAATTTCCATCAGCAAAATGTGGCCTTAAACATGGCCTCCCTAGAAGGTTCGCACTCCTTAAGAGTCCATGGATTTTGCAGAATCTTTCTCTGGAAAAAATTGTTGCATCTTATCGGAACGGGTGGTCCTGAGTTTCTTGATGTTATTGGGTTCTTTTTCGCAAGGAAAATGTGGGGGCAAACCCAAGAGTTTGTGAGGCAAGAATTGGATTCCTCATTCCCGTGAGAATTCGGACTTGTCGTCTTCTTCCTTCTCGGGCAGTCCAATTCATTCACAGTGTACTGAATGTTTCTTTCCTCCGGTGTTTCTTCTGCAAGTGTCCCGAATAATCCATCTGCACAACTGTAAGATTAACGGTGCCAATCGTCTATTAGAAATAATCAATAAATTCCAAGGCACATGACACATAGAAGTTGAGAAGGCCTTTGCCATTTTGATTATGGCTTCATGACTAGTAATTAACATGTGGTTAGTGACTAGTAAAGGTTGGAGGTTAGTGGCCATTAATTGTTGTCATCAAACATAGTAACATACATCTCAATTGGATGGAAATTACTATCTTGATGGCATTGAGTTGGGCAGCCAAAGGACCATCTTTGATGGCATTTTCATGGCATTGAGTTGGGCAGCCAAAGGACCATCTTTAATGGCATTTTCATGGCAATAACATGGCAGCCAAATGCCTCTCTTATGGTGGTCTTTGATGGCATTGAGTTGGGTAACCAAATGTTTTTCATAGTGCTCTTTCATGGCATTAACCATGGCAACCAAAGGTCACATATGGTACCTATAAGGGAGGCCTCCCTACATTGTCTTCTATGAACAACACACAAAGGTTACATTGCTGCGTTGTGTTTTTGTTCTTCTCCGTTCCGGCATTCTGCGTGCACGGAATTCGCCGGAAGAGCAGGCCTCCGAAGCTACGCCCTCATCGAGACTCTGCAACCGAGGAGTAGAGGAGCAATCAAGTTTTTGGGGAGCGCATCCGCGTGACTGCTCGCTGCGTTTATCTACTTCCTGGAGGCGCATCGGCACTGCGATCATCTGCACTGCATCGACTCTTGATCGACTACATCGAACAGGCTTGACTAGCAATGTCAAGTAACGGCGCATCCGGTTCCCTCGGAACTGGCCCCGCCTCTGGGTACTTTCTTATGAATCTTCTATGTTCTTTCCTTATGTCCTATATGTCTTGTGGAATAAGCACAATGAATTATGCATATGTTTATGGTATTCTTTATGTTATGATTTATGTTTTAATTCGGATTAAAATAAATCGTAAAATGCCCCTAATTCCAACAATCCAAAAACTTGATAGGGCTTTTTCGGTTGCTGGATTTGCTGCGCAATTGAAACCGGATGTATTTGATGGAACAAATTACAAGAGATGGGTTGGTAGGCTTGAATTATGGCTCACGGCTATAAGTGTGTGGTACATCACTCAGGGTCCTCCTCTTGGACCACGCACTCTCGATGAGGAGAGAGCGTTTCAGGCTGCTGATAGTCTGTTCATAGGAGCCGTCATCAGTGTTCTTGGAGAGAACATTGTTGATACATACTTGCGGCTTTCCTCTGGAAAAGAGGTGTGGGACACATTGAGGTGAATTTTGGTGTCACGATGCGGGCGGCGAGTTGTACCTTATGGAAAAGTTTTATGACTACAAAATGGTTGATGACCGTTCTGTGGTGGAACAAGCCCATGAGATACAAACGCTCGCTAAGGAACTTGATGTCCTCAACTGTTCGTTGCCCGACAAATTTGTGGCTGGCGGTATCATCGCCAAGTTACCTCCTTCGTGGAGAAACTTTGCTACTTCTCTAAAGCATAAGAGGCAAGAGTTCACAGTGATGAACCTTATTGGTACTCTTGATGTTGTAGAGAAGGCGAGAGCAAAGGACACAAGTAGTCGTGGCAATGAAGGAAGTTCTAGCGCCCATGTGGTGGAGAGAAAGAAATTCCACTTCAACAAGAACAAGGGAAAAATGAAGATTGAGTATAAGCCAAAGCCTAACCAAAATACCAATTTTAAGAAGAAAAAGAACAACGGGAAATGCTTTGTGTGCGGTAGTCCTGAGCACTTTGCTAAGGACCGCAAGGACCGCAAGGATAAGCAACAGCGCGGGCAGAAGAAGTCTGCCAATGTTGTTATTGGCGATGCTGAGAAGGGATCAGGGTATGGTAAGCATGCTACTGTTCTTTTAGTTTGTCATTCACCAAATTGGTGGGTTGACACCGGAGCCAATATACATGTGTGTGCTGATATTTCTCTATTTACTTCTTACCAGGTCACAGGGACTGAATCCGTGTTGATGGGGAATGGTTCAAATGCGGCTGTTCGTGGTGTTGGTTCGGTCGATCTGAAGTTCACTTCAGGAAAGATCGTGCGACTGAGGAATGTGCAGCATGTCCCCTCAATAAATAAAAATCTTGTTAGCGGATCCCTTCTTTGTAAGGATGGTTTTAAATTGGTATTTGAGTCGAACAAATGTGTGTTGTCTAAATTTGGTTCCTTTGTTGGTAAAGGATACGATTGTGATGGCTTGTTTCGCCTATCATTGTCAGACTCTTGTAATAAAGTTGTGAACCATCTGTGTAATGATGATGAGTCTAATATTTGGCATTCACGACTTTGTCATGTTAATTTCGGTTGTATGTTGCGGCTAGCGAATTTGAGTTTAATTCTGAAATTCACTTTGGTTAAAAATTCTAAGTGCCAAGTGTGTGTGCAATCTAAGCAACCCCGCAAGCCTCACAAGGCTGCCGAGGCGAGGAATTTGGCACCACTAGAATTAGTTCATTCTGATTTGTGTGAAATGAATGGTGTGTTAACTAAAGGAGGAAAAAGATATTTCATAACGTTGATAGATGATTCTACTAGATATTGCTATGTGTATTTGCTTTCAACGAAAGATGAAGCGTTTCATTATTTCAAGATCTATAAGGCCGAAGTTGAGAACCAACTTGAGAGGAAGATAAAACGTGTTAGGTCGGATCGAGGAGGAGAGTATTTTTCAAATGAGTTCAATTTGTTTTGTGAGGAGCATGGTATTATTCATGAGAGAACATCACCTTACTCCCCTGAGTCAAATAGAGTGGCTAAAAGGAAGAACCGTACTCTAACAGAGATGGTTAACGCCATGTTAGATACATCGGGGCTTTCCTGGGAATGGTGGGGTGAGACCATGTTGACCGCGTGTCATACTCTTAATAGAGTTCCTAGGAAAAACAAAGAGAAGACACCATTCGAGGAGTGGAAAAATAAAAGATTAACACTCTCATACTTGCGTACTTGGGGATGCTTGGCAAAGGTAAATGTACCAATTGCTAAGAAACGCAAGCTTGGACCGAAAACGGTTGATTGTATCTTTCTAGGCTATGCTATCCTTAGTGTTGGATATAGATTCTTGATAATTAAATCTGGAGTACCTGACATGAACGCTGGTACAATCATGGAATCCAGAGATGTGACTTTCTTTGAAAGTATTTTTCCTATGAAAGAGACATCTAGCAGTTCTAGCCATGAACTTGTTGAAATCGCTGAAAATAATGATGGGGTAGTACACTTTGAAAAACCACTTGAGGAGAATCTTGAGAAGGATGACATTGAGGTGACTCGAAAGAGCAAGAGACTCCTTTGGTGATGACTTCATTGTATACCTTGTAGATGATACTCCAAGTACCATTGTAGAGGCTTATGGATCTCTAGATGCTGACGATTGGAAGGAAGCAATTAAAAGTGAGATGGATTCTATAATGTCGAATGGGACTTGGGAGGTTGTTGATCGTCCATATGGGTGCAAACCTGTAGGATGCAAGTGGATATTCAAGAAAAAGCTTAGACCTGATGGTACTATTGAAAAGTACAAGGCAAGGCTTGTGGCCAAGGGTTATACCCAGAAAGAAGGCGAAGATTTCTTTGACACTTACTCACCAGTTGCTAGACCGACAACCATTCGAGTACTATTATCGTTGGCTGCCTCACACGGTCTTCTCGTTCATCAAATGGACGTTAAGACGGCTTTCCTTAATGGAGAGTTGGATGCGGAAATCTACATGGACCAGCCTGATGGATATGTGGTACCAGGTCAGGAAGGAAAGGTGTGTAAATTGTTAAAATCTTTGTATGGCCTCAAACAAGCGCCCAAGCAATGGCATGAGAAGTTTGATAGGACTCTCACGAATGCTGGCTTTGTTGTGAATGAAGCTGACAAGTGCGTGTACTACCGCTTTGGTGGTGGTCAAGGGGTGATCATGTGCTTATATGTTGACGGCATATTGATATTTGGAACAAACCTCAATGTGGTTGAGGAAGTCAAGAGTTTTCTGTCCCAAAACTTTGAGATGAAAGATATGGGCGAGGCTGATGTGATTTTGAACATCAAGCTACTAAGAGAAGGCAATGGTGGGGTTACATTACTGCAGTCTTACTATGTGGAAAAGATATTGCATCGCTTTGGGTATAGTGATTGCAAGTCTGCTCCTAGGCCTTATGACTCTAGTGTGATATTGCGGAAAAACCGAAGGATCACAAGAGATCAATTGAAATATTCTCAAATAATTGGCTCGTTGATGTATTTAGCTAGTGCGACGAGGCCCGACATCTCATTTGCTGTGAGCAAGTTGAGTAGATTTGTCTCCAATCCAGGAGATGAACATTGCCATGCTCTTGAGAGAGTATTGCGCTATCTAATAGGCACTATGAGCTATGGAATTCACTATGCTGGGTACCCAAAAGTACTTGAGGGCTATAGTGACTCAAACTGGATATCTGACGCAGATGAGTTAAAAGCCACAAGTGGATATGTGTTTACACTTGGAGGTGGCGTTGTTTCCTGGAAGTCTTGCAAGCAGACCATCTTAACGAGGTCAACTATGGAAGCAGAACTCACTGCATTGGATACCGCCACAGTTGAGGCCGAGTGGCTTCGTGAACTTTTGATGGATTTGCCAGTGGTTGAAACCGATACCGGCTATTCCAATGAATTGTGATAATCAAACTGTAATTGTCAAGGTGAACAGTTCACGAGACAACATGAAGTCATCAAGGCATGTGAAACGGCGGTTGAAGTCTGTCAGGAAACTGAGAAACTGCGGAGTGATAGCACTGGACTATGTCCATACTACTAAAAACTTGGCAGATCCTTTTACTAAAGGTCTTTCACGGAATGTAATCGACGAGGCATCTAGGGAGATGGGATTGAGACCCACTTGAGAGTTATGTTGTAGTGGTAACCTATCCTTTTTTATCAGAGATCCTGTGAAGAAGGATGGCGAAACAAGCTATTTACTAACTGAGAAGGAGAGTACTTTTATTCCTATAAACCCACTCCGTTGGAGATGCATTCTCTCCTTTTCTGCATGGCAGGTTGGTTAAAGACCTTAATGTGATCCGAGTGGCTTACTGAAGCAGAGATGTTATCCTGCAGAAACATCTTTTAAGGAGCACACCTATACGAGTTGACTGCTAGTCACAGTCTATGAGATTGGGTAATCTCTAGAGGCTCATGAAAGGCACATGAGTATGACTTATATGCTCCTACCAGAGGGGAAGCAATTTGCAGCCTGGTATCGGTAACGGTCGTAAGTAAAACTTGTTCACACAAGACTGACAATTCAATGCATAGTCCATTGTTCAGTTGTGGCCAAGCGTAGCTTATGCTCTAGATGGATGTTCAACTTTAACCAGGTCTCCATTGAATCGCCGGTATATTAAACAATGGTGGAAATAAAATATGCCTTGGAATTTGGTGGGGATTGTTAGATTAATTGTGCCAAGCACATATAAGAAATAATCAATAAATCCCAAGGCACATGACACATGGAAGTTGAGAAGGCCTTTGCCATTTTGATCATGTCTTCATGACTAGTAATTAACATGTGGTTAGTGACTAGTAAAGGTTGGAGGTTAGTGACCATTGAATTATTGCCATCAAACATAGTAATATACATCTCAATGGATGGAAATTACTATCTTGATGGCATTGAGTTGGGCAACCAAAGGACCATCTTTGATGGCATTTTCATGGCATTGAGTTGGGCAGCCAAAGGACCATCTTTGATGGCATTTTCATGGCAATAACATGGCAGCCAAATGCCTCTCTTATGGTCGTCTTTGATGGCATTGAGTTGGGTAACCAAAGGTTTTTCATACTGCTCTTTCATGGCATTAACCATGGCAACCAAAGGTCACATATGGTACCTATAAGGGAGGCCTCCCTCCATTGTCTTCCATGAAAAAACACACGAAGGTTCCATTGTTGCGTTGTGTTTTTGTTCTTCTCCGTTCCGGCATTCTGCGTGCACGGAATTCGCCGAAAGAGCAGGCCTCCGAAGCTACGCCCTCATCGAGACTCTGCACCCGAGGAGTAGAGGAGCGATCAAGTTTTTGGAGCGCATCCGCGTGACTGCTCGTTGCGTTTGTCTACTTCCTGGAGGCGTATCGGCACTGCGATCATCTGCACTGCATCGACTCTTGATCGACTACATCGAACAGGCTTGACTAGTAATATCAAGTAACGGCGCATCCGGTTCCCTCGGAACTGGCCCCGCCTCTGGGTACTTTCTTATGAATCTTCTATGTTCTTTCCTTATGTCCTATATGTCTTGTGGAATAAGCACAATGAATTATGCATATGTTTATGGTATTCTTTATGTTATGATTTATGTTTTAATTCGGATTAAAATAAATCGTAAAATGCCCCTAATTCCAACAACGACTGCAGCTTGGGACCATGAACGAAATTGGTCTCCCATGTGATGTGGGTGCCAAATGAAGCCTCTAATTTGTTTCCATACCGGAAAAATGTACATCCAGATATCTGCTACCCTGTCACCCCCCCCCCCTTTTGGAACATGGATTATTGATTTTTCTCTCTCTCAATTCTAGAAAAAAAATTGTTTCCTGTAAATTTATTCTATAGTAATCTAAAGGCCCTAATCTAAATGATCTTGATTTTTTTTTCAAAGTTCCCATTAATAATATTTTACTTCCTTAGATTTAGATTGGCTTTACTTTTTATAGTTGTAGCTTGACTTCCTTTTTTGCAGATTTCAGACTTTAGTAGCAGTCATGGGCATACATCTCTCGTGGTCATTTGGACACTGTAATTTGCAATTTTTCTGCTGCAATCAGCATCCAGTCATCACATCACGTCCTCTCGAAAGGAAACCTTGCACAAGACTTGGTGTCGTATTTTCTTAATGCCATCCAAGACCAGGAAATCAAATTGCTGGCAGATGTCTCAATCTTGTTTACTGCATTGTCATGTTGAATTAGACGCTGATTGTCTAGTTAGAATTAACAAATCCACAGTACTCATCATAGGATGGCAAGATAAAGCAACATTAAGAAGACTAGCGACCTTTAATTTCTCAAGGGTCTTGCTCCAAATAGTCTATTTTCTCCGGTCCACTTGGATTTGCCATCGTCGTCTTCTAGTTCTTCTCCTCTCCATGAAGTCATTTTGATTTTTGACCAATGAAGATGCATAAGGATGCTCGTGCGTTTTGAAAAAGTCATCTGCATACGTGATCATATATTGCCAAAATACGTAACTAATTGTGCATAAAGAAATCATGCTCGAATTAGTTGGCTCTGTTTTATGTACTGGTGGTCATTGTTATATGGCCCAAGGAACTAGCCAACGGTCGACCACGTGGCACATGCACAAAGAACATAAGCGGATTAGGACTGCTGGGGATGGATCAAGACGTGAAATGTTTTGGTCTTTTGCTGATGGCAAACACGGATTCAGAAGAACACAACGACGAGCTGGATCCTAGTCTTTCAATTCAGACAGAAAGAGTTTTAAGAGGCATGCAAAACATTGCAATGTCCTCACATTTTTCTTGAGCGAAACATGCATGCATGCATCTGCCGTACGTCAAGGTTGCCAAGCACCAGATCAACGGTCAGCAGTCAGCATCGTCCAAACGTGCATGGCAGAGCCACCGTATGGAATTCATGGCCAAATCTTTGCTCCAAGTCAGCAATGTTTGGATGTTGCAAGCAATACTATTTGGAAATGCTGAGCAACAGGGACACATGTTGGTTGCACCAACAAGTTTTTTTTTATCCCATTACCTTAAGCACATATACAAATAAACACAAATGTAAACAACAGTAATAACCGCAGATTTTATACTAAGGTGCGTGCTTGTTCGAAAAAAAAACGCAAGATGAATTTCTTGAGTTTATAGATTTGACTGAGTTTATAGAAAATACTATTGACTTTCATAACTCCAAATATACATGGTGTGAACATATATTCAACGATATTTTTTTTAAGACTTCACCTATTTGCACATGTCCTATGAAATTGATATATACTGAAGTTGAATAATTACTTAGTTTTTAGATCAATATACAAAAGGAAGGAATTAGTATATATACAGAAGTTTGCATTGAGACCATCAACCACTGTCTTCTTTACTTTGCCTCCTGCTTGTTACTTTATTGTTGTTATATGTATATATTCAAATCAGTGATTTCAAGTTAGCCATTTGTAGGCGAAGAAATTGAGTTGGAGATTGCGGTCACATGATGCAAAATACGAAGTACACACACAGGCCTTGGGGCTAACTTTATTAGTAGGTTCTAATCATGGTTATCAGATTCCTGATTATATTGTAGAGATTTCGTTCCAAACCACCTTACTGCGTGAAAAACTACAACAATATTCCGCTGGGAAACTGCGTGAAACCTTCGTGGGGGTATTTGGACGGCATATTCATTGGGTGAAAAAGACAAGGTAGACAATGGAGTAAAGTAGACAACCAGGTGATGGAGATGCACTTGGCCCAATCCACCTGGACTGAAAGAGGAATGTGAACTAATTTTCTTGCCTATCCCAATTAGCTACTCCCTCGTTTCAAATTGTAGGTCATTTTAATTTTATTGGAGAGTTAAACGATCTCAAGTTTGACCAAAATTATATAGCAAATTACTAACGTTCATGATACTAAATATAAGTACCAATAGTTTCTTCATTAAAGATATTTTCATAGTACATCTATTGGGTGTCATTAACCTTTGTGGTTCCGTCTATACATTTGATCAAACATAAAATTGTTTGCATCTCCAAGAAAGTTGAAATGACTTAATTTGAAACAGAGGGATTATATGTTTTCTTTGAAAGAAAGTTGTATTTCTGTGCCCCAGATCACCCTGTGCCCCATATCACCCCTCTCTTCCCGGGACTCTGGAACACCACCAGTATTATTGGCTCTGGACGTGTCACCGTTACCACACGGTACCAAACGTGATTGGCCGGTACGTAGCACCTTACCTGTTCGCCAAAAAAAATCAGTCAAAATATGGATGGATAGAGCATCACATATAATACTTAAGCTTATACAAAACTTATACTAGAGAGAGAATAAGAGAAATTAGCAATAAACACTTTTGATTTTCTTTTGGATTTTTTCTTACACAAGTTTTTTCCTTGCTCAAATTTTGCATGTGCAAAGTGATTACATACTATATCCATTTATATTTTAGTTAAAAAAATTATGCACTGTTTGTTGCTACCATAATTGGTCATAACACTCTTATCCACAGTAACACAAGAGATGTTCCCCGTGTGAGTCATGTCATAATGTGCAAACATCCCATTTATTATATGGGAAACATTTTCCACCCCAAATAAAACCAAAGCTCTGATGTTCACTTGAGAAGAAGCTGAGCACCTAGCTCTACAGTGTACAGTCTACACACGATGCCTTTTAAGCCGCCCAAAAAAAGTAACAAACATCTTTCAACCTTTGATTTGCCGCCTTCTTCCTTGTACTTGAAACTCCAGAGAAAAGACCTGCAGCCTCCCTGCAATTACATTGCTCGTTAACTACGTGGCTTTCAGAGAAGTCATACATGACAGGGACAGAATCGTCTCGGTTAGGAGAAGTCACGGGGGCAGGGGGCACTGCCCATGACGACACACTCGCAATCAGTCGGGCCTGCTTAGCTGCCGATCGAATCCAATCTAGCATTAGCTTCCAATCAAATGGGGGTGACCAAGCTGCCAACCAAGAAGCTTCTCTCCGTGTGGCACCTGCGGAATCCCAGCTTATAAAACCACACCCATGGCCTCCCAGCTCAAGCCATCAGCTGCATGCAAACCAGCTCTCACTGAAGGTAGCTGTGTGTTGAACACCTGAACAGTTCTTCAGGCTTTCTTCAGACACAGAGAGAGATTAAATTAAAGCTTAGCTTACTCGTGTTCTTTGTCAAAAATGGTTGTTCCGGTGATCGATTTCTCCAAGCTCGACGGCGCCCAGAGGGCCGAAACGATGGCGCAGATCGCCAACGGCTGCGAGGAGTGGGGATTCTTCCAGGTACTTACTGGTGTCACGTTCATCGGTTCATGGACATTGCAACTAACGCTGATCACTCGAGCATTGCGTTATTATCGTTGCTGTTGGGTTCGATAAAATAAAATTAAATTCCATTAAACCTGATGGATTATGGTTGTGATTGATTGATCGCATCGCGATTCGCAGCTTGTGAACCATGGCATCCCGCTGGAGCTTCTGGAGCGCGTCAAGAAGGTGTGCTCCGAGTGCTACCGCGTCCGTGAGGCCGGGTTCAAGTCCTCGGAGCCGGTGCGCACGCTGGACGCGCTCGTCGAGGCGGAGCGGCGCGGCGAGGCGGTGGTGCCGGTGGACGACATGGATTGGGAGGACATCTTCTACATCCACGACGGCAACCAGTGGCCTTCCGACCCGGCGGCGTTCAAGGAGACGATGCGCGAGTACCGCGCCGAGCTGAGGAAGCTCGCGGAGCGCGTCATGGAGGCCATGGACGAGAACCTCGGCCTCGAGAAGGGCGCCATCCAGCGCGCCTTCTCCGGCGACGGGCGGCACGAGCCTTTCTTCGGCACCAAGGTCAGCCACTACCCGCCATGCCCGCGGCCGGACCTCATCACCGGCCTACGGGCCCACACGGACGCCGGTGGCGTCATCCTGCTGTTCCAGGACGACCAGGTCGGTGGCCTCGAGGTGCTCAAGGACGGCGAGTGGATCGACGTGCAGCCGCTCGCCGGAGCCATCGTCGTCAACACCGGCGACCAGATCGAGGTGCTCAGCAACGGGAGGTACCGTAGCGCGTGGCACCGCGTGCTGCCCATGCGCGACGGCAACCGCCGCTCCATCGCGTCGTTCTATAACCCGGCGAACGAGGCCACCATCTCGCCGGCGGTAAGCAGCGGCGGCGGCGAGTACCCCAAGTACGTGTTCGGTGACTACATGGATGTGTACGCCAAGCAGAAGTTCCAGCCCAAGGAGCCGAGGTTCGAAGCCGTGAAGGCGCCAAAGTCATCGCCGGCGGCTTGAAACCTTGTTATTAGTATCTAGTTGTTGTTAAGGTGAATAAACCTCAATTATATTATTGGTTGAGTGTAAGTCTTGTTTGGGCTGCTATACTTTGAGCTCGATCTGTGGCACAATAATTATGTTATGGTGGTGTTGTGAGAATAACAACTTTGTAACCCTCTTTATTCTTATGTAGTTGCAATGTCCAAGTATTGGGTTCTTTTGGAGCTATTGGAGAAAGTGTTACAGAATTCCTTGATACTAGCTTAGTTTGGCATGATCTTGCAATCTGGGCCGATCCACACATCTCTAAATCTACTATCGCTTTCGATGCTTTTTAAGTTCAATCAACAAAGATATGATGTTTTTCCCCATGGCATTTTTGTGTTTTTATGTATGGCTGTTTGTTTGCTGTGTATGAATGGAATAGTAGATCCGTGGGGGATACGACACTGTCTGGAGTCTGGACAAAACCCCGTGTGAACACCAGACAACAGTAGGCGAGTAGCATTCCGTCATTTTCGGAATTTACATATCAGATATGTGCATATCTATACTTATTTCTAAAGCAAATAATAATTCTGCCCTTTTTGTCCGTCGTGGGCCCCACCTGTCAGTTGGATATAGCGTCCCCGGTTGGTCCCTTCTCGGCACAAATCGGAATCGAAACACAAAACAGACTCGTCTAGCCTCAATTAGCGCGACAGCACAAATCGGAATCGAAACACATAACAGAATGGGCTAGCATCAATTACAAAAACTATAGACTGAGACTATTGGAACAAGGTGAAGAGGAAGAGCAAAAGGAAAGAGATTCAACAATCATCCGATTGGTACAAGATCAAATATAACATTAAAAGAAAAGAACCAATAAACGTGAAGAACTAACACGCATGACTTTTGTACACCACATCGTGGCTCCCCTCAATGGAGGTCCGCGTAAATACATCAGCCTTGGGGAAGCAGGAGATTTCAGTGTGTTGGAGCATACATTGCCGCGCGAGGAGGCCTCCAAGGGAGCAAGCAGCAAGGGATACGCGTCGGCCGGGGAGAGAGGAGAGGAAATGAAAGGGGAGCTCGGGTCACCGAGGCCGGACCGACGGCGCGCCGGCGTGCATATCTCGCCAGCGGCGCGAGCACCGGCTCGCCTGGGAGAGGAAAATGGTAGGGCTAGGGTTGCCTACAAAAGTTGGCTCTTATATCTCCCCGATCTAAAAGCTTGGCCATCTCTACAATATGAAACCTAGACCCAAACCGGGCCACCGCATCGCGCCACAACGCCTGCAATAACTCGGCCGTCGGATCGGCCACGCCAACGGCCAAGATCGGCCTTAGCAATTCTAGGGCAAGCGACCCCACACGTGGGACCCGCTAATGTGGGTCCCACAAGTGGACCCCACGTGGGCCCCACGGGCCCTGCTGACGTGGGTCCCACTAATCGGATTATATGGGACCCACCACAATTATATTTTCAAATTACAAATATTTTTTAAAATTATTTCTAAATTGTTATGTTATAGTAGTTCTTATTTTGTTTCTTCAATATAATATCATGTTATTTTATTTAAACTATTTCTAAATTTATTTATTTAAACGAATAAAATTATAAATCTTCTAATTTATTTTTGAATGATCAAATATATTCATTTATAATTTTTATCTTTTATTTTTGTAAAATATACAAAATATTTTGGGTGATGGCGTCAACCATGTAATTGCAATATTCAAAATATATAACTTTATTAAAAGGTGTCGAATATCAAAATATCAAAATTAATAATCTATAACTTTATTATAGATCGTGGTCGTGTAACTATTTATCTTAAATGAATTATCAAAGCATGTAAAATTTCATAAATCTATTAGTGGAAAGGTTTCAGATTTTAGAATGTATTGTATCTTTCCTTTCCAAATATATCTTATGTTTAAATATAAAATTTATGCAAGGAAATATAAAAATATCTCTGAATTTTGAAATCTTCCATGTATAATTTCTTTCATCACACTTTAAATCAAAAGCTCTTTCTAATTTGCCAGTTAAACATAACGTCCAAACACCGAAACACCTTCAAATCTACGAAATTAAAGTAGTTCAAAACTTTAAAAATAAACAAATTTACCATACATCACACTTTAAATCCAAAAAAATTTTCCAAGCCTTCAAATTAAATTAAAAACTTTTCAACATAAATATTGTCCCAAATTCCAAAAAGTTTACAGGTAGAAAATTTTAAAATTAAATTTCCTATTTCAACAAAAGATACACTTAAAAAATACTCTAGAATTCAAAATATAAAATGCTTTTTTTACAACTATGGAGAAAAGCATAGATCTAAAGCTACCGTTTTAAAAATGTATTAAAGCATACCATATTACATGTTTTTTTTACGAATCACACAGTACAGACGCAGACACTTATATACACGTACGCACACTTGCCCCTAAAAACATACGCACGCAACCCTACCCCCCTATGAGCACCTCCGAAAGACTGGGCCGGCAAATCCTGCAAATTGACGAAGTCACCACAGGCGCCTCGCTATCGACGGGCACGTCACCTACCACTGAAAGAATAGCGCCGGTTAAATCCTGGAATAAATCCAGGAAAATGCGAGCACCAGTGCCGAGTCGAGGACTCGAACCCTGGTGGGCTGGTTCCACCACAAGGAACCTTGCCAGCTGAGCTAGAGATGGAGTATATCCACTCATTTGGAGTCCAACACAATTGGATTTTCTATTTTATGATTTTTATGTGATTTACTATGATTTTTTAAAACTGGTTTAGGGGTAATTTGATCGGTTTTGAGAAGTTTAGGGGGATATAGACCGTTGCATAGGTTAGGGGGGTTACGTAGTCTAACCTCGGTTGGAAGGTGATTAAGACTTTTTCGTTGTTTCTTTCTTGTTGAGGGTAGTGTACCTTGAGCACTTCAACACACGATAAGACTTCGTTCGTACAAGAGGCTGGAGCTCTTGTATGTCGACCATCCAAAAGCGGCGCCAACAGCATGTCAGTCATGTGGTCCACCCATCGTGCGACTTTGTCTGCATCGGGGAGCTCCGATTTTTCTCCGGTCCGACGTGTCATTCTCGCCGCCCGACACTTCCCAACGTTTAAAAACCTCTACTAGGCTAGGCCACGCAACGCGAGGACGCGACGCTCTGCTACCGTACAAAAAAAAGCCGCACGCGAGAAGGGTCGTCATGTCACTGTAGTAGGCCACGCTGACATCGCGGCGCCGCCCGCCCGCTCCGTTGCCTGGCCGCCAAGTGACCGTTGTGCTTGCCTCTCGCTGCCGCGCACGGTGCCGTGGCTGGCATGGCGCCCGGTGGCCGCACACCTGGCCTCTTGCTGCAGTGCACCCACCCAAACAACATTCATCGAGAAGCGGTACTGGTCGCTCGTCCTCTTGCGAGGATTTCCAGCCGGCCCTTCTGGTGCTGCGTCAAGCATTCGGCGGTATCCGCTGCATGTGTGTAACGTTCTTGTTGGAACACAGCTGAAAGAGCTGCCACGTGCGCCTATGTTTATTTGAAGCAATAATAAGTATATTTTTTTCCATCTAAGTGCTGTATACTAATTCTTAATTTTGATAGAGGAACAACATGTTACATAATTTTTAAATGGTAAAATTGTTTAACAGGACCGTGGTTCTCACTAAATTAACACCACTAAATGTGTGTGGGTTCACCTAAAATAGTGTGTTGGCTTTATGTTGGTTCCACCTAAACAATATGTTAATCCTATCTAAATCATGCAGCACCTAATTTTATGCGGTTCCATGTGGGTCGCACTTAAATATATGCCGGTCCCACCTAAATGTATGCGGGTCCCACGTGGCCCCCACCTAAATGTATGCGGGACCCACGTAGGCCCCATCTAAATATATACGGCTCCCACGTGGGCCCCACCTAAATGTATGCGGGATCCACGTAAGCCCCACCTATATGCGGGTCCCACGTGGGTCCCACCTAAATGTAAGCAGGTCCCACGTGGGCCCACTTAAATGAATGTGGGACCCACGTAGGCCCCACCTAAATATATGCGGGTCCCACGTGGGCCCCGCCTAAATGTATGCAGGTCCCACGTGGATCCCACCTAAATGTACGTGGGCCCATCCAAAATAGTGTGTGGGCCCTACATTGGTCCCACCTAAATAGTACGTGGGTCCTATGTGGGGCCGCAACTCATGGGTGGCCTCCAAGACGTGGCCCACATAAATGTATGTGGGTCCCATCGAAAATAGTGTGTGGGCCCGCCTAAATGAATGTGGGTCCGAGGTGGGTCCCACCTAAATGTATGTGGGCGCATCCAAAATAGTGTGCGGCCCTATATGAGTCCCATCTAAATAGTACGTGGATAATACGTGGGACCACAACTCATGAGGGTGCTCTAATTCTTTGAGCTTGTATAATTTGAATCGGCGGTCAAGATTCGTGCGGGGGATTCGGCAGCCCGATCGTTGGTTGGTGGGCCGCCGGCCCAGACGGGAGCGAGGGCGAGCCACGGGCCAAGCATGTGTTGTTGTCGCCAGGTGCGTGCAGCCGTGCAGTTCGATCTTTCCTTAAGGGTGTGTTTAGATTGTAGGAAAAAACACTGTAGCATAAGAAAAACACTGTAGCATTCGCTAGGAAACGTGTTTCGTGAGGAAGGAATAGTGAAAAGTTAAAATGAATAGTGAAAAGTTAGAATGAATAGTGAATAGTTGGAAATATGAACATGGCCTAAAAAACAAAAAAAAAAAGCCGTGCAGGTCGAGCGGCAGCCGGGCCACCAAGCACATTTGGGCCGGAAGCACAATATAGCTTAAGAACTGAGTTTAACCTTTTTTGAAGTTTTTTTAAATGAATTTTGTCTATCGCTACAACTTATCTCTCTTCTATCTGAAAACAAACATAGCTTATACCATTATGGACATGTGGAAAAATATATCTGTAGATTAAAGATGTCATCACCCATTACTAAATACTATATATGAAAAGTGATCAAGCAAGGTAAATACCCTAGAAGTCTTCTTTTGTGCATCAAAGGATTAACCTGAGAGCGGATAATGACCCGTAGCAACACACGAGCATTTTTGCTACTATATTATATGTAAGGGGTTATATGGACAGAGCTAGTTCTTGTGATAGTGGCGAGGAACTGCACGGGAGTGCGTTTCCTCATGTCTGGACTGGGGTCAATTCCGTTTTGGGGAGCATATGGTTGATGTATCCAAATCGGCCTGTATAAGTTCGCAAAAAACACTTTACAAACCTACAGAAACGAAATTGATTTTTAATCGCAACAAGCACTACAACCATCCCATTTTAGGTAGAAGAAGTTGTAACAACATCCAGAAAAGTGAGACGACAGACCGAGTGCATACACGATGTCACACGCATAAAAAAAAAAACCTGAGTACTTTTAACCAGTCATACACTACCACAGCCACCTGCCGGTCTTCACTGTCAGTCTGTCACTGCCTCTCCGGCGAAGTCACCGCTGCTACTGGTACTAGCGTCACCGCTACTGCTACGACTACTGGGGCCCGAAGGATACAACGCAGCAGCTCCATGGTCATCCGATCGACCTCGCTTCTGCTGAGCCCGGAGGGGGAGAAGACGACGCCATGCTCACTCACTGTGCTCGGAAGAGGTGGTAGGGGAAGTAGCCGTTCCTGTCAGTCAGCGGCTCCACTATCTTCGCGATCCCCGTCATGAGTCTCCACACCTCGTCCTTGAACTCCTCCTTGCTCCTCTTCCACGCCGGCACCTCCTCCTGCTGCTGCTGCTGCTGTGGGTACGGCGCCGCCGGCTGCTGCTGGCCAGGGAAGCCGACGGTGCGGGGCGAGTATGGTGGCAGCGGTGGTGGTCCGGGGAGAGGGTATGACGGCAGCTGCTGGCTGGTGGAGAAGGATGCCGGTGGCGCCTCGCTGTGGCGAAGCGGGTACGGCAGCTGCTGCTGCTGGCCAGAAGTAGGGAATGGCAGAGGTGGCGCCGGCGGGAGCTGCTGGGTGACTGCGGCAGCACGGGGAGGCTGCTGCAGGGAAGGTGGTTGGGCGGGGCGCATGGCGGGCTGCAGGGTGCGCGCAGGTGGCTGCGCGGCGAAGCCGACTGACTTGGTCACCTTGCCACCCGGCGAGGCGATGTCGGCACCGTTGCCGCCGATGCCGGTTACCCGCGGCGGCTCCAGCTTGCTGTCCACACCGTCCAGCATGAACTTGACGCGAGGGGCGGCGTCCCTGGAGGAGCCGGCCGTGCCATCATCGGTGCTCTTCTTCAGGATGGACTTGGGCGGCTGTCCCGTGGCTGGGCGCGCCGGCATGGCCCTGGACATGGGCAGCGGGGCGCCATTGCCAGAGCTGCCGGGCCTGAACGGTGCGGTCTCCATGAGCCGGAGCTCGGAGCGCTGCGGTGGCGCCGCCTCCGGCGCCGGAGGCTCGCGGCCTGCTGCCGACTCGACCTCGCGGAGGTGGTACTGGGTGTCCACCTGCCCGAACATGGCGTTGGCCTTGGCGTACCTGAGCGCGGCCTCGGCGTCGGACCGGAACCTGTAGATGACGCGGCACATGTGGGACTTCCAGTACACGCGGATGCCGTCGATGTCGAGTGGCCCGAAGCGGGCGAACCGAGCCTTGAGCGACGCCACCGACGGCAGCGTGCTCTTGATCGGGAACTTCATCATCAGCGCCGTTGGCGACGGTGTCCTGATCCTCGGCGACGGTGCCGGCTCCTTCTTCTTGGCAGGAGCCAGCTCAGACTTCTCCTTTGCGCCAGCACGTGCCTGCTGCTGCTGTGCAGCCGGCGAAGCAGTGCTGTCCCTCAGCTGCTCAAGACCGGCTGCCTTCTTCTCGCTGGAGAGTGTCTTGATCTTGTCGAGCTTGGCTTTCTTCTTCACGGCCAGCTCCTCCTGGCGGTCCGATGGGGCACGCTTCACTCCAGCTTTGGTGGGGTCATTGCCGGCGCCGGGTCGCACAACCGGCAGCTTCTTCTTCTTCACCGGCTGGCCGTCAGCCGCAGCGGCAGCGGCGGTGGCGCCGGGTCTGACGAGGGTCTTCTTAGACTCCTCGGGCGGGTCGTTCTCGTAGCTCTTCTTGTAGTACTTGGAGCGGAACGCGAGGACGAAGGAGCGAGCGGCGTCAGAGATGCGACGCTCTGCGCCATGGAAGGGAGCGAGTGGGAGGTTCCGAACGTCCGATATTACCTGCGTCAGGTCAAGCCCGTTGGGGTCGGTCACGTTGGGGGCAGCGAAACCGGCGGCCTTGCGGCTGCCAGCGGCGGCGGCGGGGGAGGGGGCCTCGCCTTCGAGGCCGGTAAGCTTCTTCTTTTTCTTCTTCTTCTTGGGCTCGCCGTCGCCAACGGCGGCGGGGTCCGCGTCAGCGGCTTCCTCCCTCTCGCGCTTGCGGGGCTTCTTGGCCTTGGTGGCCTTCTTGGGCGCGGCGGCGCCCACCTCGGTGGCCTGGGCGGCGGGCGTGACATCGAGGAGCGGCGCGCGGCGCTGCAGCATGAACTCCTCCTCCTCGGTGAGGGAGCTCCCGGGCAGCGGCGGCGTGGGCGGGTCGCCGGAGCGGAACCCCGGCGGGCCTTCGTCGAGCGCGAGCGGAGCAGGCGCCGGCGCCGGGGGAGGCACGTCCAGGAGCTGCGGCGGCGGCGTGCGGCGTGCGGGTTCCGGCGTGTCCCGGCGCTTGAGCAGGTACTGGTCCTTCTTGCTGGTCTTGGCCTTCATGGCGGAGGCACCCGGGACGATCTTCTCCATGAGCCTGGCGGCGGCCCCGCCGGCGCCGCCCCTCCGGCGGCCGGGAGTCGGCGCCGCCTGCTCCGGCGTCTTCCTGAGCCCACCCTTGAGCGGCCGAGCTGCGAGGCAAACGAGGGGGCCATGTCAGTCAGCGAGTGAGCGGTCAGCAGAGCAATAACGTTGAACGAGCAGTCAATGCAGATGCATATCTTCACAAACGATACGCGATTTATAATTCCAATAAAAGCAAATAAAATGACATGTACAGAAACAAATTTTGTAAAAAAATGATAGGAGTAGATTAGTGATGTGATTTAAATCGAAGCAGTGTAAACTTAAGACCAAACAATTTGAGCACCAAGGGCATGCCAATCACTAGTGGGGCACCCAGGACTAACAAGTGCCTGTGCACGTGCATCTGGTCCGACCATGCTTGGGAGTCGCTCGTGTACTCACTACTTTGTTGGTGCGTGCTTGTACTCCTGTGTTAAGCGCACCAAAAGTTGCAAAGATGGATCATGGCCGTTTCGCACGCCTCTCCGGGAGCTTGTTATAGCAATTGCCTTTGCACCATTGCATTGCGTGCTTGGCGATGCTAATTGTGCACTGCATTCCCATCTCTGCTAATCCAAGACTGGCACGCCCTGGGTTCCTAAGCACGTACGTCCCCATCCCTGGACAAAAAATAATACTCTAGCCAAGGGATTTGCTGATGACTGGATTTACTTGAGCTGCACTGAGTATTTTTTAAATATAATATGACGAAATTAAGGGCTTCAGTTTCTTCTTCCACGCCACCGAACAAAACGTGCACATGTCCCACGTCCCAGCACGCCACTCCCACAAAGAAAACAAAAGGAAAAGAAACTGCAGCGGCTCTACTAGGCCACAACAGGCCGCTCTCGTGGCCTGTGGCCCAACATCAAACGTGACGCTGTGGACCCGCCCAGGCAGGAGCACGATAGCTACTCTGCTATCTCGCTCATCGACCAACCACAAAAGATCCAAGGGCAAGGAGAAAGAGGCAGCAGGTTCTGCGGCGCCTGATCTTTCCACTGCTCGACGAGGCGGTTTATCTCAAGCCACCGCAGGGTTAAGCCACAAAAATCACTCCATCACACGTCAAGGTCACTCCCAGCCTAGTGCTTGCCTCTTGCCTGCGTAGGCTTTGCAAACTTTGTGCAAGAATCAAGATCTTTCATAGCGGATCTACATCCTCAAAATCAATTTGAACCGCACACTGGACCTACATCTTCGCAAGGCTCTCATCGCAGCAGCAGACTCGAGTCATGGAACTAGGCCTCGTAAAGGGGTCAGAATTTGTGATGTGAGAAGTTAGATTAGGCACCCAGAGGTTTCCTGGATAGTAAAGAACCATCCAATTTGTTAGATTAATATGAACACACTGCAAAGCCCAGCCTGCTGGTCTTCTCTTAATAGGTTCAGAAGGGACTGGGCCACTGGCGCCGTAGATCAACCAATTGTTCTCCGGTGGGCATCCTCACAGAAAAGAAACCACCAGGTTTTGGCATAGAATCCGCAGTACAGTACTGGCCATGGGCAGAACTTGTGCAGGGTGTGGTAAGATATTGAACAACAAGGTAAGGTGGGAAGAACAAGGGGAGGTAAGGGTAGAACCATGGCATACGAGGGCTGGGCACACAAAGTTACTTATAACATCCATAATGTTTTATTCTAAGTTTCCTTTGTCAATATGGACAGCTTCATTGGGTTCAGTCTTGGCATCAAATCTGACTCAGCTCTACAACATTCAGAACTCTCCCCCAAGGACTACCAGTGTAGTATGCTTATCTCGTATACAAATAATGTGATGTACTTTGGTGCATATCTCGATTAATTCCACTCTGCAGTGGATAGAATAGTACTATTCATATCAGTGATCCTGAATGCTTTGTATAACATCTCTCTCTAACATCACAACTATACTTCTATACTCTTCATGTGTTTTATACAGGCTTATTAATGTAATATCTACAAGGTCAGGGACCACAGCAGAGAAGTGTGCAAGAAGCTCAAATTGAAACCTTCCTTCAGGATGTACAAGTGAACTCAACCAGCTTACCTCAATACCTGCTTCCCATGATGGACAGGCAATGATGCATCAAGAATAACAGAAAAAAAGAAGTGCAGGAATACCCCAAGTGCATTAGTATCTCAATTCTCAAATCTCAAACTACTTACCAGCATATTAAACAGGCACACTAGCATACTTTCTTTCAGAATCAGTTTTATACAGTTTATTGCAGTTCTTTACAATGCGTGAACTTAATTACTTTTGCGGACTACATGCATAAGGCCATCTTCACAAAAGGTGCATCCACCTCAACAGGCAAGGTTAAATCCTTTCAACAAACACCAATATTTCAATCGACAAACCAAGTTTTAATGTGATCTGACTGTAATGGGTGTGATGAGCAGAGAACTGATGTACAAGCTCAATAACTAGAATAGAAGGAACAGCATATTTCAAATGCATGAGAATTGATGCACAGTTCAAAAACTACAGGAAAGAGCTCCTAAATCATTTCTGAACACATGAAAAACATCTAATGAGCCAATACATCATGATGCAAGCTAGTCAATGCTTCAAAAACTTCAGACCCCACAAGATCATGGATAAATTTGTTTTTTTGTGCATATGCAGAGCTAGAACAAGACATAAATTGCACTGGATACTATAGTGTAGAGACATTTAGTATTCCTAGAACAAATGCAGATGACTGGTGGATATGCATGCCTCATATTTCACTTAGTTTGATCAAGCTCCGTGAAACGAAATAAGTTACCAATAATTTAACAACAATTGCGCCCTAACATAGCTTGAAATTTAGTTATGTTTCAAGCTCATCTTGTTAAAAACAAATGCAACACCACATATGCAATCAGCAGTTAACAACAGTGAAATAGGAACTACTTGAATCAGAAAAACTCTGCATTTCACATCAGCGAAAAAATTACTGCTTGACCTATGCCAGCAGCGGTGACATCGTTTGGCAATTGAATTCAAATACAGCACAAGAACAATAACCGCAGAATCAATTGCACATCTATTAGGGTTTGGCATATAAGTGTCGATACCTCGTTGAGCTCTATCAGCCGCCGCTTGCTTCTCAGCCTCCAGCGCTTTCTCCGGATCGACCCCGAACGCCTCGGCGTAGGTGTTGTCGCGCGGCGCGAACACGGTGCGGCGGTACGCCATGAACAGCCCGGCAAGCTCCATCCCTGGTACGGTGCGCGCGGCGGCTTCTGCCGCGTCCCGCTGCTTCACGCCGGCGTCCAGCAGGAAGTCCAGCGCCATCCGCGGCACGAATCGATCCCGCGCGGCCTGGATCTGGTCAGGGTGGTAGTCGGCGTCCGTGTCGAATCCGGGGACATCCACCGAGAAGAAATTGCCGTTGCCGGGGTTGGGACGGAACGCGTCGGGGTTCCGGCACGGGCAGAGCAGAGCGAGCGCAGCGCGGCGGGCGACCTCGTCGACGGCTTCCGCGACGGCGGCGGCGAAGCTGCTGCGGGAGCTGCCGCCCTGGGCCGCCTTCTCGGCGAAGTGGTCCTCGAACGGGACCAGCTCATGCGGCTCGAACCAGCCGTAGCTGGAGTCGCCGAAGAAGGCGACGAGGACGAGCCCCTCGCGGCGGCCGCGGAGTACCTCGTCGTCGTCTGTGAGGAAGACGCTGTAGATGTGGCCCGGCCACCACGGGTGGGATTTCACCTTGCCCCAGACCATGTCGCCGAAGCGGGGGCCGCCGTTCCCCCAAGCGCTGCCGCCTCCGGCGGTGGGGACGATTGCGCCGGCGGCGGCGGGGTCGGCCATCCTGTGGAGGGGAATCGAAAACCTAGAACTGGATGCGGGGCCGATCGGTCTGGGCTTGGGTTTGGGTTTGGGCTTCAGAGGAGGTGCTTTGGAAGGGATGCGAGGGAGGAGGGGCGCCATTTTTTTTTTTACTAATTATTTTGTGTATCTCTTCTCTATGTTACTACTTATACTACTAAAAAGCGGCGATGTCGATATCGCGTCATAGATTAATACATATGACATAAGCCTATCATGCCAATAAGTTGCCCGATATCCTCGGGCTCTCCGCCCTCGGGCATTTTAGTATGCACCTTGTTCGTTCTCACAGAATCGTCTCGAATCACGAGCCATCTTCATGTGTTCCATCACACCATGGCCCCCACCGCCCTCATCCTTTTTGCATTCTCCCATCTATCACTTCCTTTACATTAGTTACAATTTGTCACATCCTTCACGCTAAAGGGTCTACACCTGAGACATTGACCTATCACGTCGTTAAGTGGTCGCACGTCAATTGGTATGTAACCTTGTGCTTTCCGGCCTCACATACGTTGGGCTTCCACTACAAGTTGTTAGGTGGCCCCACATGTCAATCGGTATGAAACTTTGTGCTCTGCACCGTCACATATGTTGGCCTTCCTTTGGCTCTACTCTCGCAAAATGTGTCGAGTTGTATACCACCTTAATGTTGTGTCGATCGGTCTAGGCTTGGGTTTGGGATCGGGCTTCAATGGTGGTGCATTGGAGGGATGCAAAGAAGGTGGGGCGTCATTTTTTTTCTTTACTAATCCTCTTGTGTATCTCTTTTCTATGGTACTATGTATACAACTGAAAAGCGGGGATGTCGGCGTTGCGTTAGAGATTGATACATATGACAACAACATATCATGCAACAAGTTATCCATGTGCTATCTGCCCTCACGATTTTGGGTCTGCGGCTTGCTTCATTCTCGCAAAAACGCCGCCTCGAATCGCATACCATATCCATGTGTTCCATCACACTACAGTCTCCAGCGTAAGCCATCCTGTGCCACCTCCTCCCATACGTCACACCCGCCATGCCATGCTCTATTTGTCACGTCCTCCACGCTAGAGGGTCTGCGCGTGAAACATCGACTTATCATGCCGTTAGGTGGTCCCGCGTCAATTGGTATGCAACCTCATGTGAAATCCACCCTCACATACCTTGGACTTACCTACACGCCGTTAGATGGTCCCATGTCAATCGATCGTGCTCTCTGCCCTCACATATCTTGTCCTTCCCTTGGCTCCACTCATGCAAAAAATGTGTCTGAGCCATGTACAACTCTAATGTCGTGTGTTCCATCATGATGTAGTCCATATCGCTACTCTCCATCTTTTGTTGCATCCTCCCAACCTCATCCTCACTCCCCCTTGTGAACCGGGGTAATCATGGACTTGCCATGCTAGCATGTCAATCCGGATGTAACCCCGTGCGGTCTTCCCCTTGCTCCACTATCAAAAAACAGTCAAGAGACATGTACTACCTATATGACATATGATCCATCATGATGTGATCCCTATCACTCATCTTTATCATCTATCGCCTCCTCCCATCCTTCGTGCCCAACCGTGCCAGGGTTCTACACATGACGTGCCAGCAAGTAGTCTTTTGTTGATCGGCATGCAACCTTGTGCTCTCTACCCTCACGCCTATAAGTTTTCTTTCACTTCCCCGCTCTTAAAAAAAGGTGTGATCTCAGCTCTCACACTTGGTTCGCCTTGCTCCACTCTTGAGAAACACATGTAAAATGTGCCCTATGTGGGTCCATCAAGACGCGGTCCATGCCTCCTCATGCAATTCAATACGCTCACCGCACTTGGGAGTGTGCACACAAGACATTGCCTTGCCATGTTGGCGGGTGGTCCTATGTCGATTGGTATGTAACCTTCTGCTCTCCACCCTCCACCGGTTAGCGGGGTTTTTTATCCCGATTGCTACCGGTCCGGTTCCCGCGGGAACCGCTCAAACCGGACCGGACTGGTAGCGGTTCTGTCCCGTTTCAAACCGGCCAAGTTTAATTTTTTTAAATTTGAATTAAAAAATGGAAAAATATGGCAAAAATTCCTAAAAATACTTCAAGATGCGTGTAATCTACTGGTGTAAAAAAATTTCAAATATTTGCCCATTTAGTATTTTTGGCGAAAAATACAAGTTAAATAAAAAAAGAAAAGAAAAAAGTAGTCATTTGTATGTATTTGTATACGGTAAATATACAAATATTTGCTCATTTGGTATTTTTTTGTGGCAAATACAGGGCAAATGCACAATTCTATGTATGGATATTTGTATGCATTTGTGGTTATTTTTTTTCAAACCTACCGGCTTACCGCCCAAACTGCTCGGCTAACCGCCCAAACCGACTGGCTTACCGCCCAAACCGCTCGGCTAACCGTTTCAAACCGATTGCACTAACAATTTAAATTTGAAATTTGAATTTGTTCAGTTTCTATCGGTTTCTGGTCAAACCGGTCCGGTTAGCCGCTGCCGCTGGCCGGCGGTAGCCGCTACCGAACCGGTAAAAAAAACCTTCCGGTTAGTCAGCCCCTTGTTCCACTATCACAAAAATGTGTCAAGGTATGTATTCATCATGTGGTTTTCAGCATGATGCTGTCCGGCTAACCTTGAACCAAATATAAAGATTTGATCAATAATTGCAGCACCTCAAACACCATCATGTCTGCATTTAACTAGCCAATTCCGTACGCACATATTATTTCATTTTGCGTTTAAATAAACTATGTTTCACAACAAAAATTTTTGAGCTAAACTATTTTTCACAAATGACATGAGATTTACCAAACTGAGAAGGAACAAAGAGATAGATTTATGACCTCTAGACCATGATGTTAGTAATCTAACGAATGGGTCGGGTCTTATCTCGCTCCCTGATTGGGGGAGCCCAACCCATCAAGAGGTTACGGGCCCCTGTCGCGCAACACTATATACATATATGAGATGGGGGACGCAGTCACATGTTACGGGGTTGGTCTGCAGCCACCAGAACCCACCTAAACCCTAATCCGATCTGAGAGGGTGTGCTGCTAGCGATCGGAAGCTCCGCCGCTCCCCTGCAGATCGTCGCTCCAGGACCTCGTCGACCTCACGACTGGCGGCCTTTGCATCAACTGTGCGCCTTCATCAAGCCCTTCCCCAACTCGTGTCACCGACGACTTGTCAATCAGTACCGACGAGCACTGACAGTCTACTCTTAGCGATCTGGAAGTCTATCACGTGAGACCCTAAGACTCAACCAAGGAGTAGCTTTGCCACCCAAAAGGCCCTTACGACATGAACATATGCTGAGTTACTAGTAGTCAAAACTACCAGATCATTTTTTAAAAAAACTTCTATACTCATCTAGATTTTTCTTTTGTGCAAGGTGGCATTTATCTAGCTACTATTAAGAACCGTTGCTTAAAAGTTTTAATCATGTTCCGTATTTAAATATGTTTTACTGGATGTAAATGGTCAATACATCGAAGTGCCACTTATTGTCTTTGGGCATGTATTCTTCACCATTTTCCGCATGGTCACATTGTAGCAGCAGCAGTGTGGATCGGAAAATATTGAAATTCTCCCATGTTAAGATCTGGGTCTACACCCCTTGTGCAAGACAGTTGTCAATGGCCGATTGCATAGAACAATAATCACGTTTTATATTTTGTATTCACGCTATTTTTTCAAAGAACCGTCATGGACGGGTAACCACTAACCATAGCCCTAACAATAACCAGTCTAACCAACTAGGTAAGCAAAGCTATTCTTGCCCAATGGCCACGTCGACAAAAGCCCTTGGCATTGCACAAAATTGGCCCCAAAGCCCCCCAGCACACCTTTGAAGCTGGAAGGCCAAATTCGTCATATTAGCATCAAAACCACCTTCCTCCTTTCCCTCCGAGTCTTCAACACAAAGAGGAAAGAACCGCATGCGTGCGTGATATTACAAGGATCGTCGTCCTCCTCTCCCCCTTGAATTTCTAGCAATCGGCTGCTGCGAGCTGCGGCGGCAAATAAAGGCAGGCAACAATGGCGGCGTACCAGGTACTGGAGGTGACGCTGATCTCGGCCAAGGACCTGAAGCGCGTGACGGTGTTCACCAAGATGCGCGTGTACGCCGTGGCGTCCATCTCCGGCGGCGACCCCCGGCTGCCGACACACCGGACGTACGCCGACCGCGAGGGCGGACGCAACCCCATGTGGCACGCACCGCTGCGCTTCACCATCCCTCCCGCCGCCGACCCGCGCGCTCTCTCCCTCCACGTCCTCCTCCGCGCCGAGCGCGCCTTCGGCGACCGCGACGTCGGCGAGGTGTTCGTCCCCATCCGCGACCTCGCCTCCGCCGCACCCGAGGGTGGCAGCGCCGGCGGCGACCAGCGCCACCTCAGCTACCAGGTCCGCCGCCCCGTCAGCGGCCGCAAGCGCGGCGTCCTCCACATCTCCTACAAGCTCTCCGACGCGCCGCCGCCGGACACGACGGCCGGGCCGTACGCCGCCGGCGGCCACCACCACCCGCACCAGTACAGCATGAAGCAACACCACCACCCGGCCACGTCGAAGCGGCACCAACACCAGCACAAAGTCGCGAGCGCCATCACGGCGTACCCGGTGGCTCCCCGCAGCGGCGGCCCGCCGTACCCGCCGTACGGGCCTCTGTACGGCGGCGGCGGCGCGTACCCTCACCACCACCAGTACGGGTACGGCGCGTACGGCTACGGCGGGCCGGCGCAGGGGGCCCCGTACGGGTACGGGGGGAACGGCGGCGCGGCGAGGGCCGGCGGAGGAGGGATGGGCACGGCGGGGCTGGGGCTGGGCCTCCTTGGTGGCGCGGTCGGCGGGTTGATGATCGGCGAGATGATCGCCGACGCCGAGGTGGACGGGGCGTACGACGGCGGGTTCATGGACGGCATGGGCTTCTGAGCATTAATTAGCAATCGATTGCTCAATCTACCAGAAGGAAACGCGTGCGGTGTCCTAGTTACTGCGAGATGATTTTGTACTACTACCGAACACGAACTGATCACGCTCTGCAGCAATTAACGTGTATCTCAAAGTCAAAATGGGGATGTTGATGCTCATGAGCATCCCGATTAATTTCGTTGCTTCTTATTTCTTCAGTGCACTATCACTCTTGTAAAGTAGGATTAATTAATGGAGTATGAGATTGGAGCACGCCCCCACATTTCGCTAGTGCAGTGATATGATATGCCCAACATTTCACGTTCTCAATACTTTATATACATAAACTAGCAAAAATGACCTTAATGTCACTGTGCTGAATAAGATCTTGCAGAAATTTGAATATCTGGCCTGATCAGAACTCGGCCAAACTCAACAATCGACATGGACAAAAAATTGGAGTTGAAATTCTTTATTTCAGATTGTAAAGGACAATACCGAAATAATCCACTCTCCTGTCAGAAACAAACGCTAACTACGAACACGGAACACTAGAGGCTATAGAGCAGCTACAATTCTACAAGACCACCAAACGCATTCTACTACCAGCGCGCGGTGGATAGACGGATCAGGTAATGAGGTTGGTAATGGCGATTCCGATGACGGCCATCTGCTGGCATTCGGCGCTGTACCTGGCCAGCTCCGGCGGGGTCCTGACGCCGGCCACCGCGAGATCGCCGTCGCACCTCCGCGCGAGCGCCGCCACGCGCGCGAACCTCTCCTCGGCCGCCGCGTACCGCCGCGCGCCGAGCTCGTCGGCGGCCTCCGCGAACGCCATGCCCACGGCGTCGTACGCCCGCGCGCACTCGTCCATGGCCGCCTTCCCCCTTTCGCCGCTGGCCGGTGGGGCCCGGATCGTGCCCTCGCCGATGTCGTACGCGGCGTCGTCGGCGAGGTTGACGCCGACGAGCGCGGCGGTCCTGGCGAGCCCCCACGGGCCCGCCTCCTCCGCCGCGCCGTGGTACGCCGCGAACTGGCGGGAGCAGAACGCGACGTCCACGCGCCGGTCTTGCGTCGCGGCCGCGGAGCACGTGCTCTCGATCGTCGCCTCCGCCGCGCGAGAGGCGGTGGCCGACACGACGGCGAGCACCGCCACGGCGACCTCCAAGGAGACGGAGGACGTAGCCATCTTGGATTAATTTGTTGCTGTGATTCGTGATAACTGGATGCAATATGCATGGTGGTTCGTGTGGAGAAGAAGAGACGAGAGGTTTGAATGAAATATGGAGAGGCCAAACAGGTGTCCGGTTTAGCTACCTGCTAAAGCCAAAGTGAATGCCTCGTTAGAATGATCAAGATGATGATTGGAACCGCCTCGTAGACGTTCATACACAGCAATGGGTAGCTGTGTATGAAACAGGCAGATCAAGGCCAAACTAGCAACGTGTTGCTGTAATGCTGTGTATATATATATTTTTTAACAACAAGGATAATTTATTGAATTTTACAATTGGCAACAACACAGGCTATTTGAAATCCATGTCTGAATAATCTGAACACTAGACCGTGGACATGAGCGCCGCCACCTTCCTGACCGCCGGCCTGGCCGAGAGGCGTTCCCACCATGCCCTGACGTTGGGTCGCTCCTCCACCAGCGCGGCGTACTCGGTGCCCATGAGGTAGTGCGTGAAGCCGAAGTGGGCGACGTCGGCGAGGCTGACGAAGTCCCCGGCGAGGTAGTCGCGCTCGCCCAGCACCGCGTCGTACACGCGCAGCACCTCGCCCAGCCTGCCGGCGTGCTCGTCGACGACGCGCTGGTCGCGTGCGCCGCCGATCATCGGCAGGATCACGCACTGCCGGACCACGTGGGACACGGCCGGGTGGTACTGGTGGGCCTCCACCTCCAGCCACGTGTCCACCATGGATGCTTCCTTCAGGTTGCCTTCCCTCAGCAGGTCCGCGGCGCCGGCGTTGCTGCCGTACTTGCGGAGCACGTACCGCGAGATCGCGCGCGATTCTTGAAGAAAAAAAAAATGGCAGTGGTGTTAGCATCGAGACCATGCATTTCGTTAACAGGAACTAACAATCTTCCAAATTTTTAAGCCTCTAATTCAACTTGGTAGCTTACCAAAAAGCGTGAGATCCCCGTCCTCCAAGGCGGGGATCGTGCCGAACGGCTGCTGACACGAAGGGGGCAAGGCGACAAGCTCACGATCAGCAAAAGGTTTAGACGAAAGGAATGAACTGATGAACAAACGGTGAAGTACTGAAGTGAAGGGAGAGAGCTAGTGTACGCACGTTGCGAGCGAGGTGGTGCGGCGCCTTCTGCTCGCGCGCTGCCATGTCGAGGGGGACGACCTCGTAGGCGACGCCGGCCTCCTCCAGGCACACCAGCACGGTCGCCACGTACGGCGACACCGCCGGGCCGTACACCTTCACGACGCCGCTCTCCATGATTGCTTCTAGCTGCTGCGATCAGGTAGCTCGCCTCTGCACAATTTATATGTAAACGGAGTAGAGAAGAGAAGTTTCGAGGAAGGTGCTTGTGGTCACGCTGATGACGAGGCCTAGGCTCTCGCTCGGCGGGTGTCAAGGTTAGTAACACTTTCAGGTAAGCTCTGATTCAAAGGGGCGCGAGGTATCAAGATAATGCGATTTTAATCATGGGTCACTGTCGGTCTCGTGGAAGCTAGGCACGTCGTCGTCACTTAAATAGTCAAATTAAACGGACGAGCTTTTCTCTATCTTGCTGATCAAGGAAGTGCAGCTCTGATAGTCAACGACGATAGATTTTTATTTTCTCTGATCTTTCTGAGCAGTAGCAGAGTTGAATTTAGCACGGGTTCCTCAATAAGGTTAGAAAATCGGCTCTATTTTTTTTTTCAACCGAAAGATCCACATGAGATGGAGATCAACGGACTTGACGACAATGACTCCAATACGGAACATGACTTCAAACTTGAAAGATACCATTGTCGTCATCGTAAACAACTGAGCAGGATTTTTTTCCCCAAAAGCTCCCACAGCCCACACTCCCAATCCCAAGAGCCAAGAGGACATGTGCTTCAGATAAATATCTGAAAACAGCGTGTTTTATTGAATGGTAACAATCTAATTATTTCAAAACATATATGAAATAAAAGAGAAAACATTATTCATATCGGTACAAGAACATATACAAGCCAAAGCACAAACACATCACTCTTTCTTGGCCGCCGCGAAATCCAGCGGCATGAACGCGGCGACCTTCCTCGCCGCCGGGCGCGCCGCGAGCTCCTCCCACCACGCCCTGACGTGCGGCTGCGCCTCCACCAGCGCGGCGTACTCGGTGGCCATGAAGTAGTGGATCAGCGTGAAGTGGCTGAGGTCGGCGAGGCTGACGAAGTCGCCGGCGAGGTACCTGCTCCTGCTCAGCCGCGACTCGTACACCTCCAGCACCTTCTTGAGCTTCTCGACGTTCTCGTCGACGACCGCCTGGTCGCGCGCGCGGCCGAGGGAGGCCGTGAACAGGCACTCCATGGCGATCGCGGCCATGACCGGGTGGAGCTGGTGGGCCTCCACCTCCAGCCACACGTCCACCATTGCTGACCTCTCCAGGCTGCCTTCACCGAGCAGCTCCGGTTTGTATTTGCGAAGGACGTGCCTTCCGATTGCGCGTGATTCTGAAAAAGAATATTCAATATTGAATAGGCTCTTCAAATTTTAAGATAAAAAGTAATTCTTTAAGAGCGACCTAATCAGCAAGGCACATTCGCACATGCAGTAGGCGTTAGGATTTTGTACATCTTACTTTCAAAATTACAATCCGTTTAACTTTTTTTCTCAAGTTTGATAGCTTATTTTATTTAAAAAAAATTATACAAATATAGTCAAACTTATCTTATTATTGAAGAACTTTTATTAATAAATCAAGCCATAATAAAAAAATATTTTGCATAAGTTTGTGAATAAAATTAGTTGTGGAAGTTGAGGTAAAAAAGTCAGACTAATTGTAATTTGAAACGGCCAAAGTATTTCATAATTATGAGAAAAAATTGTAAAATTTGGGGATAAAAGTCGGGACAGCTAATACAACCACCTCTAAAAATGTTTTGGATGACTTTAATTAACTTAGAATTTTCTTTTTGTCCAATTGGTTAAATAAGAAAGCATTCCAGACAAATTAGCAAACCGAAAATTGCAATTGCGTCTACCCCGTCCAAGAAAAGGTAAAATTTAACTATAATTGGCATATTAATTAGTGTTAAAAATCAGATTATTTGTGCCCGAATAAAAGGACGGGCAACGCTTTTGGTCAAACTGAGCTCGAGCTTTGGTTGACTAGAGCTAGACTTTGACTTTTCTTTTCTTTTCTTCGTTTACAGCATATATACGAATATTTGCTACATCGATCCACAGACCACAGAGCATACAGTGAGATAAAACATAATCATGGGTCACGGCTTGAGTTCATCGATTAGACAGATCAAGCAAAGGGCCGGACAAAAAAAAAAAGGACCGATTGAATCAACGTACCGAAGACGGTGATGCCTCCGTCCTCAAGAACCGGCACCTGCCCGAATGGCTGCAACAAGCACACACGATCAGGAGTCGACAGGAATGAATGGCCGGGAGTAGTTTACTGGATCGATATCAATCAATTATAGTATTACGTACGTACGTTCCTGGCGAGGTAGTCCGGGATGCGGTGGTCGCCGGCGGCCTGGCTCATGGGGACGAGCTCGTACGCCACGCCGGCCTCCTCCAGGCACAGCAGCGCCCGCGACACGAACGGCGACATCGCCCACCCGTACACCTTCGTCGTCGTCGCCGACGCCATCGCCACCACACCGTACGTAACTCTGCACCGCTGCGCCGCCGCCGTGTGTCAACTACTAGCTGTGAAGGAAACCAGCCGGTGTGTGCGTGCAGTGCACTATGCTCGGCGCCGCTATTTATAGCAAATTAAATACGCAATCGAGCGAGGAAGATGGGAGAGAAGGGGTCAGGGATGCTGGCTAGCCTTGGTGGGGAAGACGACAGATGCTCTCTTCTGCCGTAGACCTGATGTGTTCTCCTCGTCGTCGACTCGTCGCCGCCTGCTGAAGTGCTGACTATTCGGTTCTCCGGTCGCAGGGAGGGGTGAGGCGGAAAGGTCTTCCTACTCCATCTCCATGGGGGTAGCTACTCACTCCGCCTTACCCTTATCTCTTGGCCGGTCCACAGCCTGCCGCGGTCACCAGGACACATGAATGGCCCTAGTGGTGTCGAACTGGGCGACACGAAGCTTCGATGCTCGGCCTCGGCTGACCCATCGTCGTCTTCACTCATCAATGCAATGCTCTCGTTGGTCAGTAGCAGATGGATGAACGTGGGGAACTTTTCAAAAAGACCGTGGGGAACTTTTCCATGCTACCAGTCCTGTCCCAAGATGGCCATGTCCGGGCGGCGACGAGGACTCGCTCCCCTTTCCTGGCGGACGACGACGGCATCGACCTCGCGGCGTTCCTGGCCGTCGCGGCGCGCAAGATGGGCGCCGAGTGCTTCGACGTGTTCGGCGACGCACGCAGCGGGTCCATCCCGGCGGAGCAGCTGCGGCAGGGTGATGGTCAGCCACGGCGACCGCCTCACGGAGGAGGAGAGGACGACACGATCCCCGCGGCGAGTACAAGGAGTACGTCAAGGTGCTGCTCAGGGACAACACAAGTGAGTGACCCACCGGTGGCCACGACCGATCGATCGGATCAACCGATCCAGAATTTCAAGATCCAGTGTCTGCTTTAGTTACTTATGTCAGTGTTGTTGATGAATTATGAGTGTTCCAGTTTGCGCTGATGGTTACCATTTCCTCCGAGGTTACTTTGTGACAAATCAAGCCATTAGACTATTTTTTTTTTGAGAAACATCCATTAGACTATTAGAGCAGCCTCCTTTACTTTTCTTTTTTTGGTTGAGAACAGAGCAGCCTCCTTTACTTGCGCTCCATCAGAGCGACGTCTTGGTTGCAGCCCGGCCCGGCCGTCGTGTTTGCTTCCACGACGTGGGCCTAAAGAAAGGATGAGGAGGGGGGGGGGGGCAGCACTCATGGGCTGCGGCCCATTGCATAAGCCACAGAGCGTTCGACCAACACAGAGAGGCAGGAGGAACGTGGGACTTGCAGCAGCGGGTTCAGCCGTTTAGTCCCACCTCGCCGAGCGAAGCAGAGCCGAGGCCTCCGCTCGCTATATAACAAGACCCTAGGCACCAGACCAACGCATACCTTTCTCGGCCTTTTGGCTAAGATCAAGTGTAGTATCTGTTCTTATCAGTTTAATATCTGATATGTGGGCCATGTGCCCACTTCGATATTAATCTTATTTTTTGTGGGGGAGGGCCCACCACAGTGGCTTGCCACTGGGGCCCTCAAGCGCCGCCCAGCCGTTGCACTGCTGGCAGGGCCTGGCGCACCCCAACCAATCCTGAATTAAATTTGACCAAAATTTCAATTTAGACCTTCATTGGGCCGGTAGTCGAAGGCCCAACAAGCTCGCAGTTCTAGCCCGCTAAGGACGCCTCGTCACCGACCACGTTCCAGCTCGTCTACTAGGCCTAGTAGGCCATCAGGCTCCACCGCTCAGCTCGACGTCTCCATGGCCGCCTCCATCGCCCTGTGCCACCTCTGTCTCGGCCCCATCATATCTACCGCTCTCTCCTCGGAGGGCAAAAGCAGACGGTCTCGGCCGCCGCGGACAAGCAGCCGGGGCCGTGCAGAGGCACAGGGGCGGACCCAGCACAAAAAATGAGCAGGGGCACCCTCATTAAGAGACACACTAGATGTATGCTAACAATTACTTAGATATCATATAGTTCAACAATTTTATACAAACAGTAAATCAACCTTCTCAAAATGACTTGTAGTTGCAAATTAAACTACAGAATAATGTAGTGGTACTAGTACCAAAATGAAACAATCCTCCACAGCATGTCCACAAAATAGTATACCTGAAAAGGTGTGCATAGATGTATGTTAAAAACAATCAAAATGTAATCAGTAAAGGAAAAAATAGTCAAAATGGTAAGATGAAAGTGGCATTCTTACACTTCAGAAGTTCAGATCAAGTTCATTTTTTGTCCTCTTTTCGATCTTTCATCTTGTAAAAATGTTCCACAATCACTTCATTTGGAATCATGTTTAGCATTTCTTTCTCCACAAAACATATCAGGGCATGGCTCAAATACTTGTCACCAATTTTGTTGCGTAGGGCATTCTTAACGATTTTCATAGCTGAAAAGCACCTTTCGACTGTTGCTGTGGCAACTGGGAGAGTTAGTGTAAGCTTAAGAAGCCGATATACCAATGGATAAGAAAGATGCTTCCCTTTATCCACCATCATTCTAGCCAGATCACCAATATTTTGCAAGTTTTCAAAATCTGGATCATGGAGTACATTATCAATGTACAATCGAAGTTGACGTTCAAGGGTTGTCATATCCATGTCATTAAAGTCAGCTGGATAAAAAGTAGCTAAGCTCATCAGCTTCTCAGCATTAAAATGATGGAATGAGTTGTCCGGCTTAAAGGCAGCCATGCATGAAAGCAACTTAGAATTGACATCATTGAATCTGTCATTGAGCTCTTTTTGTAACAAATCGAGAACAGCAAAGAAACAATCAATCCTATAATGATGCTCATTGTTAATGCCTGTCCTTTGTCGTGGCTTCTTTGGATTAACATAGTCCTTTTCCATTTCAATCACTAAGATGTCATGTTTCTCACAGAAGTGGTGCACATTGTCAAGAAGAGAACCCCATCCATCATTAGTTCTGAGCTTTTCTAATTCCCGTTTGGTTGAGGCCACATCTGAAATAGCATTGATAATATCTTTATCTTTCCTTTGTAAGGCTTTTGACAACCCATTTGTCAATGCTAAGATTTCCATCAGCATGTGCAGAAAGAATGCAAAGTTGAAATGCAAAGTTGAAAGACTGAAAAAATTTTAGAAGGCCGCTAGCTTGGCGTCTCTTGCTATCATCAGTGCCATCCTCTTCAACATATTCAAGGACTTTAACCACAGGCTTGAACATCTTAGACAAGCCCACAAGTGTCCTATAATGAGATCCCCAACGAGTATCACCTGGTCTTTGAAGAGAAAGTTCTTGATTTAACCCAGTTCCTGTACCCATCTCTCCCTTGTCAATTGCTTTTCTCGCTTGCCAGGGTGTTCCTCCACCTGAACTCCCTACATCTGATTTCCTTTTAAAGAATCTTTCCATATCTCTTCCTACAGAATAACTCAAACTATCAATCATTATTAAATATTTATAAAAAAAGGTGTATAGAACTAAAAGTTGGAACGGCAACTAGAGGTCCTAAATCAGTAAATCTCGGAATCAAATAATAATCTTGGGGAAAATTGATGTGAGTAATCAGCAAGACATTATAGAAATTAATCTCTAAAAAATTTATGAAACCCTAAACTAATAGCATGGTGGCTTACCTTGCAATTAGACCATCAGAGCTCACTGGCAATTTTGTTGTAGGCGACACAATCAGCAATGTAGTTGCAGGTGATGCAATCAGCAAAGGCAAGCGGCAAGCCTGCTGCCTGCGGCCACTGGCCAGAGTGCCAGACGGAAGAGGAAGAGACGAACAGCTAGAGGGAAGACGAAACGACGGAAGAAGGAGAAACGACGATGCTCTCGCGGCGCTCTCTTCCTGGTCTTGTGGAAATGTAGTAGACTGGGCCTTTTTCTCTTGCTTTTCTTTTCGGCCTTAACACAAACTGGGCTAGGGCAGTGGGGGCACTAATTTGGGCTGAGCTGGGGCCTCAACGGTGGAAACTTGGGCCATATAAGTGAAAACAAAAACTGAGTGAGGGCCTGGGCCCTCGCTCGGGCCTCTTTGGGTCCGCCCCTGCAGAGGCAGGACTCACCGCCATCGCCGCCGTGCGTTTCTTGGAAACGCTTCCTCTCCCTTTCGCGGCTCGCCGTCGAAGCGCGGCTCAGCATCTTCTTTACTGACAAAATCGCTCCACAGATCGGCTCCATCTTCGAGTACACGAACCAGCGGCCGGTGTTCGGAATTCCTGCTGACGCCACTGCTTGCGCTCGATCCTCTGTTCGTCGACTGCAATTAAATACTATGTGATGGAATATTTTTGCCAAGCACGATGAAAAATACACTGAACATTTCCAATACAAGCGCCTCTTTTATTCAACAGCAGAGATGAAATTAAGCATCGTAAATAAAATCAAAGCGAATGAAAAAAAAAAACAAAACTACAGAGGCGCTCGATCGAGGGCCCTGGAAATGAAATTATTAAGCACGACGTCGTCATCATATCACTCGTCTTTCTTGGCCGCCGCCCGTGCGCCGCCGAGCGGCATGAACTCGGCGACCTTCCTGGCGGCGGGGCGCGCGGCGAGGTCCTCCCACCATGCCCGGACGTGTGCGTACTCCTCCACCACGGACGCGTACTCGGTGCCCATGAAGTAGTGCATCATGGTGAAGTGGCTGAGGTCGGCGGCGCTGAGGAAGTCGCCGGCGAGGTACCTGCTCCCGGCCAGCCGCGCCTCGTACACCTCCAGCGCCTTCCTCAGCTTGCCGAGGTTCTCGTCGATGGCGGCCTGGTTGCGCGGGCGGCCCAGGAACGGCGCGAAGACGCACTCCACGACGATGGCGCCCGTCGCCGGGTGCAGCTGGTGTGCCTCCACCTCCAGCCACACGTCCACCATCGCTGAACGCTCCAGGCTGCCGCCGCCCAGAAGCTCCGGCTTGTACTTGCGGAAAACGTGCCTCGCAATCGCCCGGGATTCTGGAAACATTTAGCTACATATATAAGTATGTATATAAGTGTCTCTGCATGTGTGTTTCTATACGAGCAGCCAGCAGAAATCGAATCACGTCTTAAACTGCGGATGAATCAACTCACCGAAGAGCGTGAGGTCGCCGTCTTCAAGAACGGGCACCTGACCGAAAGGCTGCAAGAAATTAAAGCACAATATCAGGGCAAGGTCAGCGTGTGTGAAAGCCATGGCTGTTGGATCTTGGGGAGAGATCGGATCAGAGCCAGAGGGTAATAATACGAACGTTTCTGGCAAGGTGCTCGGGGCGGCGGTGGTCGCCGTCCGAGCGGCTCATGGGGATGAACTCGTAGTCGACGCCGGCCTCCTCGAGGGCCAGCAGCGCGCGCGACACGAACGGCGAGATCGCCCACCCGTACACCTTCGGCTTGTTGGTCTGCGCCATCGCCTCCTCTTGCTCTGCTTCTCTGCTGGCTGCTTATTCGATATGATTCTCGTGTGCGTGCGTGAGAGTGATGAAACCCAACGCTACAAGATCTATCAACGATATGAGGTCGATGGAAGGAATTGCTTGCTGCTTGCCTGTCTGGTAGCTGCGGCAGCTAGCTCTGCAATTTATACAGGAGGGAGGGAGTGGAGATATGATGATAGCTGCCGGCCGGCTGCCGCCGGGGCTTGGGGAAGAAGAAGGTACTAGAAGAACAAAGTGGGACTGTGGGGTAGTTGGTCAATGAGCAACCTTCACTCCTCGCGTGACGTCGCTGCTTACGTGCGGAGATCAGCTCGCGTCCAGATGCAGTGCAGGAGAGCCTACGTTGATGAGTGACGGGCACTCTGGCCGCCTGCACGTCGAGGTCACTGCCTCACCGTTAAAGCGGCAACGATATGCTAATTTTTGTACAGGTGTATAATATGGAGTAATGTATAATACAAGAATAATAATATTGATAGACTCGTAGACCTTATTAAAATTGAGGAAACGTTCAAGCTTTGTCAGTCACTGCACCCGTCATCGGAACAGCGTGGCCATCGGATATTCAGATTCCCAGATCATAGACATTTTCCTCGAAATTCCTAAAACTGCCAAATTCAATAGGGCTACCATAGCAGCATCCCAAAGATACTGCATTCTCGTGGGCCTGATATATCTTTGCATCGACCAATGCAGTGGTTGGAACGATGATGCCAAGGCCAGACTGACGCCAACAATATTAAACTTGGTGGGCGTTGCTAAATATGATTAGATTATTAATCAAACACAGTAAAGAACGGTTGCCCAAAGGACTTCATGGGACCTGTTAGCACATATAATGCCCACAATAATGACAATACAAAAATAAAATAAAAGTGGGGGATACATCCAATGCTCATCTATAGACTATAGTGGCATCTCATTCTGGCGATAGCAGAACACCTTCACTTCTAGGAGGTGGAAATTTCCCGGTCATTAGAGATCACCTCTCCCCTCCTTATCCAGGTTATCAGCGTGGCTGAAACAGGCCAGCTGATGTTTTATCAGGGCAATTGAGCTTATCTTCAAAATATTAGAACTAAAACCTTCACGCACTGTTTGTCACTCAAAATACGAGATCTGGAGCAGAAACTTGTCATTATAGAATTCCAAATGGGCCACCTGGCCCGAGCACTATGTGGCCCGGCACTAAAAGGCCCGGTGCGTTTTTAGTGCCGGGCCAGGCCGGCCCATGGGTCAAACTGCCAGCCCAGGCCCAGCACTATGGCCTTTTTTTAGTGCCGGGCCGGCCCGACGGCCCAATCAGCCCACCGTGCTCAAACGGCCCACTAGGCCGTCAAAGGAGATGAGGGATGAAATCTGCACTCCAGAATGAGATGAGGGACAATATTTGGGCTTTCTAAGGAGACGAGGGAGGAAAATCGGCCCATCAAATAGACGAGGGAGGCAATTCACATCTTTTAAAAGATGAAGAGTGTATTTTGTTGTGGGCTGAAAGTACTTTTATCAGGTTTTCATCGGGCCACAAAAAATCGTGCCGTGCCTCGGTCCGGCACTATGGGCCGGGGAGGCGGCCCAAGCATTAACATCTTATCGGGCCAGGCCAGCCCATGGCCCGATCAACCGTGCCTAGGGCCGTGCTTTTTAGGGCCGTGCCTCAGGTCGCCCATCGTGCTTGGCCCATTTGGAATACTATACTTGTCATCTGCAACCTTGTTGGATCGTTGGCAGAGTAACTCAAAAAAACTCAAAATACGAGCTGTCTGTGAGTAAAAAAATGGCTTAGAATTGAAGGAAAAAAGACTTCTAATCCAGTTTATCTGACCTTTTTAGCCCACACAAAAGTCATGGCTTTGTCACATCATGGGTCTAGTGGGCCGTCAAAGGAATTTCTATGTACCTTCTAGAGGAAAAGAGTATATGTATGTTTTCATCTTTAAAATTCCTGCATTCATGCGCAGTCAGTTTCACGCCTGAGAAATTGAGAGCACATGTGCACGCAGGTGCGGAGCTGTGGCTGGCTTGGAAGAAGACACGCAGAACCTCAATCTTTAAATGATCTTTTTTCTTAAACGGCAAATGCAGTTCTAAATCCATTTGAGCCATCAAGTTCAGCAGAATTAATCTAACAAAAATGAGAACCAATATGCTGTATTTTTGAAATATTTATTTGTTTAACTAAACTCATCATTTGGACTATGTTGTTTCAATATTTTCAAAATACCATTTTAACATTTCTATGGAAATGCCAACTTAGCTTTTCTGAATTTTTGAACTAATTTGGAAAAAATATTGAATGTAGTTTTTCAAATGTTGAATGCAAGAAAATAACAAAAAATATAAATTAATGTCTTCTGATAGGCCTCATGCATCCACGTTGATGTGGTGTGATTTATTCCTTAAGCACATGGTAGATGCATCACAGGATATGCCCCATGTGCACTGTGCAACATATTAGGCCAATTTCCCTGGTAATTAGGCTCTATAGATAATCTCTTAAGCATCTTCACAAGATGCATAGGGGCACCCCATATTAGGCCAATCTTCTAATTAGCTTGTCAAGTATGAGAAAAAGAAAAGAAAACAATCGACAAAGTAAATAATAATTTATAAATAATTCTATTAACGAGTAGTTGAAAATTTTGAGAAAGCAAAACTACTGAACGTAGAATGTATGATTAACGTGGAACATGGCAAGAACTATACGAAAGTGGTTCGACACGCTAGTACGCTACTACACTAATGATGTAGTTGATTGCCTGGTCGATTAAGTGGGAGACGAATTCTAACAAGGAGCTAGGATTTTATGCCTATTAGTTCGGCACATAAAAAGATTGTAATAATAGAGGATGGGTCGTAGCAGCAATCAGGTTTTATTTGCCTGTCTATGACTTAGAAATAATAAAATAGTTCGAGGTCGGTCATGATAAAACGTTGCTAGTCCGTGTAACTTGTCTCTTATAACAAAAAAAAAGTGCATTATGCATTCTCAGAAAAAATAAAATTATTAGCCTATCAAACTGCTGTCACACGACCATTTTTTTCCCATCTGCTTACGTTATTTAATTCATATTTGTTTTTCACTTAACCTATATAATTCAAATTGTAATCTGTAAGGTAGAGTAGCTTAATAAATTATAATAATCTAGCCTATTTATAATTCCATCGTTCTTTGTTTTAGTTTATAGTTTAATAGATGGATTATATAAGACAATTGCAAACATGCCCTTAGTGTCGAGGAGTCAAATGGTTTTTGCAGGGAAAACGTCTTGTTCACTGTTCAGCCTTTAATTCATATTTTTTTTGTACTTTTGAAAAAACAAAAAAAGAGAAGTAGGAGTACGTGGTTTTCTACGATGCAAAAGTAAAACCATGTACACGATTTGGTGCTCAAATATCTCCTTGCACTCTTTTTTGTGAGGAAATATCTCTTGCCACCTGGAATTCTAAAAAAAAAATGACAGGACTTAAAAACGATGTTCACGATATAAAAAAAAAGATAATCATTGACAGGCTGCGTAGCATAAGGCATAAGCCAAGCCAGTTTTAGCCAGCTTGCCTTTGCCTCATCCATTGCCGTGCTGGCACAGTCACTGTGGCTCCCCCACCGGGAAGACGACCACGTCGTCCACCCAGGCGTTCCGCCACGAAGGCCTGAACGATCATCACCCCTCCACAGAGACAGACAGGTAGGCCCCCTGACAATAGGGTCCCACACGTCATCCTTGCGTGCCCCCGTCGCGAACTGCTCGTGTCACGGGTGGCGTGGCGCTTGACGGTTTGACCACCGCGGGGGCGGCGGATTTCTTTTTGTTAATTGAGATTAATCCCCCCCACACCTCGCTTTCATCCTCATGGCCAGCGCGGGACTCCACCACTCTTCTTCCCCGCGCCGAATCTCCCACCGAACCCACGCGACGCCGGCGTCCAGATCTTCTCCCCCGCGGTTCAGATCCCCTGAACCAGCGGGCGCCTCGTGAGAACCTGCAGCGGCGGCGAGGTATGCGACTATGCGAGGAAAGCTTTCCCATTTTTTTAATAAAAAAATCTGGTTTTCTGATGGTTTCTTGGCTGCGATTGCATTTTAGTGCAGATGGCTTAATTGGCTTGCTCTTTTTTTGGTAGTCGGTAATAATTGCGATGCGGCTTAGCTTGAACCTCCTGCTTCCCTCGTTTTCAGCCGTTTTTTTTTCCTAGTGATTGTAAAGCTCGAAGTGTTTTTGAGTTAGTCAAAAGTACACTGTGCAAGCAATAATTGAGTTCTTTCCTTGCAAGCATGAGCATCTTCTTACATCTTATGAGCGGTGACAAGCGCAGGATCCAACCCGGCATTGCCATCCGTGTTGTTGTTGCTGTTGGCAGGTTGCTTGGAGAGCTGTGGATCTGCTGAGGTGGCGGCATGGGGCTGGATTTGGGAGCTATTCTTAAGTCCGGCAGCCTTGGGTTCTCGGACCACGACGCGATTGTTTCGATCAACATCTTCATCGCGCTTCTGTGCAGCTGCATTGTGATCGGGCACCTGCTGGAAGGGAACCGATGGGTGAACGAGTCCACCACTGCGCTTCTCATGGTGTGCTATCTGCTCTTGCAGTCCAGGTGTTTGTGGCTTCGCTTCGGTGGGCACTGCTTTGAATTCTGTTTTTAATTGCGCCGTGTTGCCTTTAGGGTCTTATCACTGGAGGTGTGATTCTGTTCGCCACTGGTGGGACGAATTCACGCATCCTTGTATTTAGCGAGGACCTGTTTTTCATCTATTTGCTTCCGCCGATAATCTTCAATGCGGGGTGAGTTTGCTAAATACCATGATGGTTTTGCTCCGTTTTATTGGAGCTAATTTTTTCCTTCTAGGAATCAGATGTTGTCTTAGTTTAGATTCTGATCAACAAAAAAAAAGCAATTTTAGTCCTAAGCAAGTTGGGCAAGTTAATCTGGATCATTTATCATTTGGCTAATATGCAATTTCCTGGGTTTCTAAAAGCCATGTAATGTGAGAGGTCAAATGGTATGTGCTGAATGCACCAACAGTATAGTCAACCTCACATCCACTCTCTTTCCTTTTGATTTTACAATTACACTATAGCTCTTCATTCAAAAAACAAAGTTTCCTTGTATAACAAATGGATTCCAATGATGAACAGTTTTGTAGAGGGTTATATATAGGGCTTTATAGGTACCCTTGTATAACAAATGGATTCCAATGATGAACAGTTTTGTTTTATCATTCTTGTTGAACATGGTAAGCTATTGCCATAATTAAACTGTGCTGGATTATCTGCAAGTTTTGCTAAAGCATTTTATTTTGAAATTTCACCTTAGTCTAAACCCCAAAGTAACATTTCATACAAGTGAGGCTTTATGTCTACCGCTACTGTTATTTGATTATTTTTCAACATTATCAGGTTTCAAGTAAAGAAAAAGCAATTCTTCCGCAACTTTATGACAATTATTTTGTTTGGTGCTGTTGGGACTATGATTTCCTTTGTAATAATCACTCTTGGTAAGTTGCTAAACCACTTATGCAATTTGCATGCCCTTGCTTTGCTTTCGTATGTACGGTCAATTGGTCATAATAATTTCTAATTACAGAACCTTTTGGGAGAAATATATAGTATTTGGCATAGAAAAAGCATGGTCACGATATTAAATATTAATTATAGAAAGTGTTGATTCAAGGCACTGTGGTCAGTTAAAAGTTTGGATAGTAACTATATTTGCACTGGCGCCTGGGCATCTGGGCCTATGCACCACTTGTCATTGCCACGGCTGCTTTTCTACTTCACCTTTTTAAGCGCTTCAAATGGAAATTTTCCTTCAGTACTTGATTTACTGCCAGTGATATCTTGTAGATTAACATAAAATCATTGTAGGTTAGCCGAACAAATAAATTCGTTTATTAGCAATGAATACCCATCACTCCTACATGCAGCTATGATGCCAGGGTTAGGTGGCACATAAAACATTCACAGTACAGTACTTAGAAGCCAGCTCGATTTTTCCTTTTTAATGTAATGATTGACCGAAAAACTTCAGTTTGTTAATTCTGTGGTGTACCATGTGGGACTTCAATAAGTTCTTAAAATAAAAGGCTTCGACAACAATTTGGAGTATTAAATGTGTAGGTGTCCTGTAGGGTAGGAGCTGGAGTCTCCAGTGATTATCTATCCTTCCAAACCAACAAAAGTGTCCTGAGACCATGATGCGAGCTGAATCTAGTATATTATGCAATTATGCATGACCATTATTTGTAATTCATACTGACCAAGGCAGGCTGACAATACACACTGAAAATAAGCCAACTATTTTAAATTCAGAAAGACTGAAAGGCGCCCTTGCATATTCATTTTTTAATATTCATGAAGTGAGATAGTTTAGATAAATGATATAAGTAAAGTATGCTATACATTTTTCGTGAAACCTTTGAATTTTTGGAGGTCATCTTCATACAGGAAACATCCTCAAGCATGATTTGCTCAAACCTTGTATAGTTGTAGTCCTCAAACTTAGATGTCTTGCTCAGGTTTCTAAGATTTGTTGTCTAATGGATATATCAGGTGCTATGGGATTGTTCAAGAAACTTGATGTTGGTCCACTCGAGCTTGGGGACTATCTTGGTTGGCTACACACTTGTTATTTGACCCTTCTATTCGTTGATTAGACAGTGGATGTGTTGTTAATTCACTAATACTTTTTTTTCCTGTTTACCCATATGTGCAGCAATTGGTGCTATTTTCTCTGCAACAGATTCTGTTTGCACCCTGCAGGTTTCTTGTTGATCAATATGCCATCTTTATCTTATAGAAATGAGATAGGAAGCCAATTTAATATGTAAATTTATTACTTGCAGGTGCTAAACCAGGATGAAACACCCCTGCTCTATAGTCTAGTTTTTGGCGAAGGTGTTGTTAATGATGCTACATCTGTTGTGCTCTTCAACGCGATTGAAAACCTTGACATCAGTCAATTTGATGCTTTTGTTCTGTTGAATTTCATTGGGAATTTTCTCTATCTATTCTTCACCAGCACTGTACTTGGAGTAGCTGTAAGTAATCTTCTACTGCTGGTGTTGTGGGTTGTGTTGTCTTATTTTAGTTTCCCACTACAAAGGAACGCTACATCAGAAGAACACTAGCAATCTGCCCTTCTGACTTGAATGTTCTTTTTACTGACTGACGGTATTCTTTCATGGCAGACTGGGTTGCTTAGTGCCTACATTATCAAGAAGCTTTGTTTTGCAAGGTCCGTACAGATCTCTCTGGATCCGCCTTGTAGTTTGTTGTGCTTTACTTTATACTGCAAATAACACCATGATACTCTGGTGCAAGTTAATGATTATGGTGATGTGCAGACATTCAACTGACAGAGAAGTTTCTATCATGATGCTCATGGCATACCTTTCGTACATGCTGTCAATGGTAAGTGCCTGAATATAAGAATTTCCATAATTCAGAAATAAGCAACTCTTGCTGCTGTCTGTCTGTGTGCCGGGTGTGGGGGTATGAATATCATATTAGCTACAGCTACTTGTTTCTGCTGATTTACGGCTACCTTCGTTCTTATTTTTCAGCAGTATGCAATGATCTCGGTCTCCAATTAGCATTTTTCAAATAACATGGTATCAATATTTTTCTGATCATTTCTTCCATATTTCAGCTTTTGGACCTGAGTGGCATTCTTACTGTCTTCTTCTGTGGAATAGTAATGTCACATTACACTTGGCATAATGTGACAGAAAGCTCTAGGGTTACCACTAAGTATGTATTTTCTGGTAGCTACCTCTGCTAGAAAACATTATAATTCCTTTTACATAAAAGACATTACTATACTACCTTGCTGATTTTCTTTTTCAATGCTGCAGGCATACTTTTGCAACTTTATCATTCATTGCAGAGATTTTTCTCTTTCTCTATGTTGGGATGGATGCATTGGACATTGAGAAGTGGAAATTAGCTAGTAGCAGGTACCTTTTGTTGCTGATATTTAGTGATGATATTTCAGACTATATATATCAACGGACATAACAGACTAGAAAGGAAATTCTGCAACTTTTCAGAGTAACTAGTTATATTAAAAAACTAAGGATAATGCCATTGGATTTGCTTCCATTTACGCTGATGCATGTTAGTCTGGAACTAAAATATTCTTGTTATTCCAGATTTTTTGTTTGCAAGAAGAATCTGTAGTCTTTTTTTTTTTAAAAAAAATCTTTGGTGAACCAGATCCTTCAGATTCTATTAGATGTTATTTGACAAGAGGACATCATTAAGTATAGGCCACAGCTGTAGCCCCCATGGATGTCTTATCCTTGCTTTTATATTATTACACACGCACAACACAAATTACTATTTATTTGTTTGTCCTATGATGCAGTCCTAAAAAACCAATTGCTTTAAGTGCAATTATAATGGGCTTGGTTATGGTTGGAAGAGCGGCATTTGTATTCCCTTTGTCTTTCCTATCCAACCTAAGTAAAAAGGAGACACGTCCAAAGATCTCCTTCAAGCAACAAGTTAGTACCCAGACTTTTTAAATACTAATGCCATTTTTGTGTCAATTTGGAAAACCAGGAGCTACTTTCTAATATTTTCCTTCAGGTAATCATTTGGTGGGCCGGTCTGATGAGAGGAGCAGTATCAATTGCACTTGCCTATAACAAGGTGATTTTTTGAACCAATTTTCACCATCAGAAAGTGCTTTGAACCTGCCATATCTAAAGTTAACGGCTTGAGCACCTATAGGCTCTGATTTATATTAGTCCTTGTAAACCTTTGCAGTTTACAGCATCAGGTCATACTGCGGTGCGTGTTAATGCTATCATGATCACCAGCACAGTCATTGTTGTTCTTTTCAGCACAATGGTAAGATGCGGTCTTTTTTATTATGATATATGTGCATACCGTTAAGCAATGTCCAGATAGAAGATGCCACTGAAACTATGTGTGTACTTTCCATATTTGTTTCTTTATGCTATACAATAATAGGAAAATCAGATGAAATGTCCATAGACATGGATCAACTTCTTTTCTTTCATGAGAAAAACTAAAGGAGTATCATTTTGCTAATTTAATGCCATCATGTGATCAGGTTTTTGGTTTACTGACTAAGCCGCTACTTACTCTCCTCATTCCACCAAGGACTGGCCCTAACACGTCATCTCTGCTGTCGAGTCAGTCAATTCTGGACCCACTTCTCGCTAGTATGATGGGGTCTGACTTTGATGTAGGCCAGATCTCCCCTCACTACAATCTCCAGTTTATTCTCACCGCGCCAACTCGCTCCGTCCATCGCCTATGGCGCAAGTTTGATGATCGGTTCATGCGGCCGATGTTTGGTGGGCGAGGTTTTGTTCCATTTGTGCCTGGATCGCCAGTGGAGCGGAGTGAACCTGAATCTCACCTGGGCACTGTGACTGAGGCAGAGCATAGTTAGAATTGAGGAGCAGAAGACGTAGACAATTTTCCATAAATTTCAGTATATACCACACTATTTTGTTCTCGGAATCAATTGGTGTAAATTGTTGTTGTATCTTGTGCAGATAGTTTCTGTAGCTGTAGAGCCACATAAGCTTTTGTAAATTTCTGGGAGCCACCCAAGTACCCAACTGTAGATCACCACAATTCATCTGTAAATTTAATGATGTTAGAAGAGAGCAATAACATGCCGGCATTGGCATACTTTTATATGATTATAGTGAACCTGTACAAACAATTTCTCCTCCCTATTCCTGAATGGATGATTTTTTTTTTATTTTTTTTTGAAGCGTGAACTCCTCGTTGAGAATGTTTGTTTGATGCATTGAAGATATTGTTTTTCCATATTCAACATTGTTGGGGGTTAAACATGTATTCCATGAAAATGAAACAGGTGGATGACGAATTAAGAATGTTTGAACCTGTACAACCTTTTTTTGGGGGGACAAGTCTTTTTAGAGAGAGACAAGCACTTGGTGACTGACGAATCAGGTGTTTCTCTTTATTCCATCGTAATAAAAACAATTGAAGTTAGATCCAAAAAGAGAAATTTCTTATTTACCATTGTGACCAACAGTGGAAAATAAGAGATAAATTGCAACGTTTGAATTTATAAAAAAACATTGCATGTGAATGATATGATATTGAGGGGTACTCTAGATCGGAACCAAGTGTAAATCGACTACAAGACTTCAAAACCTGAGAAAATGAAATAATAAAACTTCTTTTTGCATATATAAGGTTTTAAAGTAAAAAAATTAGGAAAATACACAAGTCACGTTGGAAAAGAGAGAAGAAGAAAAAGGGGGAAAATGTAAAAATGCAAACAGAGGTTTCGAAACGCACACAAAAATGGCCGCAGGCGTATACACGCCGCAGAAGAGCCCTGCCCCCCTGACCACAACCATTTCGAGTCTCGGGAGACGGGACCGTTACACCCCCCGCCTTCGGAGCTCACGAACCAGCGAACCGCCCGCTCATCTCTCCCTCCTCCACCTCCTCCTCCGCCGAATCCCATCGCGAGGCAGCCCTCCTCCCCCCCAATCCTCCCTCTCCCATGGATCGCTTGTCGCGGCCGGCGAGCCCGGGCGGCGGCGGGCTGGGGTACGCGTCGCGGCGGGGCCTGTACGCGCAGGCGGCGCACCACGGCGGCGGCAGCGCGCAGACGTCGCCCGGCGGGTCCCCCAAGGACTCGTCCCCGGTCCACCGCCACGCGCGGGCCGGGTCTCTCGGCGGCGCCGGGGCCGCGTCCACCGCCGGGCGCCGCGCGGGCGTGGTGGGCTCCGGCGCTGCCGCACGCGCGCACAACAGCGCCGCGCGCGCCGCCGCCCAGCGCCTCGCGCGGGTCATGGGCGGCGGCGGAGGCACTGGCGCGGGCGGGGACGGTGGTAGTGGGAGCGACGACGACGACTACGAGCTGTCGGGGCCACCCATCGAGCTCTCCTCCACCCCGCGTCGCACCTCCACCCGATCCCCTTCCCCCTCGGTTAGCAAAATCCCCATGCTCTTCTTAGTTACATACCATTCCGAATTCTGATTCCACCTTGCATGTCGATCTGGTGGCATTTGGCCCTGCATGTCATTTGCGATGTTAATCTCTGTTCTTCGCGACCTCTGTGATGCGCCCTATTCCGTGCATTTTAGATAGGCCGGTACCTTGCGGATCAGACGCAGGTGGGTCGGCCGCCGTCGCTGACCAATCGTTACACGGCTGGGAAGTCCGTCCCCATGATACCATCCATCAAGCGGCCGGCGACCAGTGGGGCAGGTGCAGGTGCGGGGTCGGAGTCGCCCGTCGTCCCGAATCGAAGGGAGCAGAGGTAAGGACTGCCCTGCTCGATGTAGGCCTGTAAGGCTTTTCCAATCATGCGACAGTACTACTTACTCAATTCAGTATTTCAGCGTGTCTGTATTCCAAGTGTCTGCCGAGTGCAGTTGATTAGTTTTCCCATGCTTTTTAGTTGCTATGTTTCTTTGAGGCTACAAGTGATCTCCAAGGATTATTTATGTAGCGTGTCATAATTTCCTAGATGCTGAAACAGTGCTAAATATGAAAGGATAGAGTTGGTGTGCTAGGGGCTGTTTGGTTGATGTCCAATTCTCGCCACAGGTCACCTTGCCACAGCTTAGGCATGTGGCGTCTGCCAAACACAGCTCGCCGCAGGTTAGGCGCAACCAAGGTTCGCCACAGCACCGTAGTTCAATTCGGCCGCCACAGCTCTCCAAATGTGTGGCGCTCGATTCGTCCGCCAAACTCGTGGCGTGACGCAACTGCGGCACGGTGTGGCTGTGGCGGGAGCCAAACACGCCCTAATTCTTCATTTTGTTATTAGTGATACTCTAAACTTCACTATTGGAGTAGTTTCGTGCTTTCAGATTTTGGTGCAAACGTACCTCAAGCCTTTTTCTAAGACTGTTACCATGATTCTCGGAATAGATACCACAAATTCATGGTTCTGCTTAGTGCTTACATGCACTATTTTGGGAGTTTACCATAAGGTCCATAAGTGCAACTAGATGTGGGGTTTTGAATGCACCAACATGGTTTATTTTGAGCTAAATCAATTGAACAGTGCTAAGTTGGATCATTATTGGATGACTGGGAGTCCAAACCTGAGGTTTTCTGTGACAGAATTTGCATAGGACGATTAGTGCAAACCATTGCAACTAGCATACTACATTATTGGATAACACTCATTGGTTGAATTACACTTAGACTAAAAAATAGAATCTTCACTCAGTGTTAGTTAAAATAAGTCCTTTTTTTCTCTTCAAAAAAACCAGTTAATATCTGTTGCCTTTCAACTCTTGTTTCTCAATGATCACTCTGTAAGTAATATACGCTACATCATTCTTAGAAAGTCAGTTGATCTTGGAAGCTCAATGAGAGCTCGTCGTACTTCATCTTCTCTTCATGATGAGGTAAATTATTTCCTGAATGTTTTTGCATATATTCTTATTGCCATGACATGCATAACATTCTGTTTACTACTTTAGAGGTTAATCTACAATCTGTGTTCTCTCCCCCATGCTACAATACTTGTCTAAGCAATGTTATGGACTCTGTCGAAACAACTGTCCATCAGTCATGTTTTTTCATAATCATTGATGCTATGTTCCTCCTTTGCAGATTAACACGCTACAAATGGAAAATGAAAGCATGTATGACAAAGTAAGATATCATGGTTCTATTTTATTTTTGTACTTCAACATGTTGGGTGCAACCAACCTTGTTTTTATCTTACTTGCATCTTCACAGCTTCACCTTGCAGAGGAAAGGTATGAGGATGGAGATGCCAAATCCATGAACATGGAGAGAGAGGTTTTTTTTTGCCCAAGACTAAATTCTGGCTTCTTGTACTTGATTGAATCATACTGTTCCCTTCTGAGTTTTTACCTTGAAGTATGGATTTATGCTAGTATAATCTGTTTGGATCCTATGCTAAGGTTTATGCTAGGGTCACCTCTTAATGTGTACATTTGGAACTAATCAACTAAATCTAGGGATGGATTTTTTTTCCGATAGCTACATAACTTTGTCAGACACTTGTTTATTTCTATCAATATAACCCAGGGGGCAAATCAAAGGAGGCCAAAACTACAGAATTATCATTTTCCGTATGAGTCTCTACCATCCTTGGAGAGGTGCCACTAGTTATAATTTGTGAGTTACTAAAAATAGGTACTTTCAAGTACCAAATTTTGGTACATCCCCAGTTATAATTTTGGTATCTTTCCAATGGCTGTGAGGAAAAACAAATCCTTTTTCATATTTTGCCGCTCAGCCATTCTTGGAGTATAAGAAATAATATACTATATTCCTTTAGCTTAGTCTCTTCACTAGTGAGATAACAGTAAAGACTCTGATACTTCAACTATATATTAGGGATTTTGGTTCGCTATTCAGTAGACCTAGTAACAGATAGCTATTATAGCACCAGAACAAGTTTCATTGTCTCATATTGAGCAAAAGACCAAATTTGCAAACATCGGTCACTTATTTCCCTTATCTGGAATCTCTTTGCATAAAAAGCATATGCACATAATGGTACTCTCCTTGTGTTATTTTCATGTTTGTATTTACCAATGCTTGTTTCTGAATGTTAGGCTTCTGATATTGGTGATGCGATAGAAACGGAGCCAAATTTGATTAGCAGGTATGGTGTTTACTAAAATATACTACTTATTATCAATGCCCTGCTTCATATTTTAAACCATATTTTCAGCATGGCTCACAGAAAGGATGCAGCACTAGAACAAAGAAAGGTATGTGTAAGCTTTTCCTGCTCAAAGTTCTGAGGAACATTAGATAGAGAAGCTTGCTTTTGTTTTATATACCTTTGATTATTAGTGTGTGCACTCTCAAGCTTTGTGTGAGCCATCTTTTGCTTACTAGTTCTGTTGGAGCTTGATGCCTATTTTGTTCTTAGATTGCTATGAGAATAGCTTCACGAGGGTCCAGCAGTGCAAGCTGTGATGAGATTGTGACCCTTAAGTCTGAAGCAAAGGTAGATTGGATAATTCTTTCAATTTATGTGTTGCTGAATGAATATTTTGGTGTCAAGTTCTGCAATCAGAAATTTCTACGCTGTTGTCTAGGCTGCTAATAATGTGGTTACATCAGTATCTCGGAGAGTAAAACGTTCTAGATCAGAACTGAGATCTCTTCAGGCAGCAGCCAACAAAATGATCCTGTCACAGGAAGAGATGGTGTGTATGCTTGGTTACACTTTATTAATATTATCATTTTTGCATGTGGCTTATCATTACAATTGCCCATGAAAATCATCAGGAGGAGGTGGTGCTAAAGAGATGTTGGTTGGCCCGCTACTGGACATTATGTTCTAAACTTGGTACGAAAATCACCTTTGCACTGTTTATACTGCTTTGTGATGAGGGAGTATTCCGTTCCCCAAATTATAAATTTATCTCAAACGTTATGTCTTCTTGAATTGACATAATCTTCAAAGAGCAAATAACCACCGCTGTAATTTGTAACTATTAGCATGCCATAAGCTAATGAGCTAGGATGCATAATTACCCACCCCCATTTGTCTTTCGCATTCACACCTCACATTTTTCCATTACCACTTCTGATCTTTCACCAAGTTAATACTTGTAATCTCTCTTTTTTGTTGTAATAAATTGATTGGTATTTCCGCTACACAAAATTTCTATTGTCAATTTAAAATTTGATATCAATTTAAAATTTGATATGTTCCTTGAGAAAAAAAAATAATGTGCCTCACCCATGAACAAGTGGACAATTGTCTTAACACATATGTAATATTTGATCTGTTATAATGGCTAGTTTCGACTAATGGTGATTTCTTCCCCTATAGGGATACTTTCTGATATTGCTGAAGAAAAACAAGAATACTGGTGCTCATTTGCACCACTTGCCCTTGAAGCGGTCCTATCAATTGGGCAAAAAGCAAGAGATGGAACTTTATCAGGTGATATCCCTTTAAAAAGCTATATTTTATTCGTCTTTTGGATCTTGATTTCTGTGAAGCTGTTGATACAAGAATACTCACTTAGTATGCAAGTGCTTCATTATCTCTGTATACCAAAAATTAGGAAATGTCTTAAATAGAGTTCCTCAAATTTGACTCTCTATTATCATCTTCTGGCGGCAAAATAGGATTATCTCCACTTTACATTTTGTACAGTGTAGCTTGTAAATGACGCAGTTTAGTTGCAGTTTATAAATGGTGCGGTTTATTTTTCCTGTAAAAGGATCTTATTTTTGCTATGTGCACTAAAAATCTCATCTGAAGGGCTTGAATGATGAAGGATTACTTTTTAAGCGTATCAGACTTCATGCACCCTTCTTTGCTCACAGTTCATGTTCTGGCAGATAATGCTGAGATAGAGAGCAGAAGCAAAATGCCTGATGCAAATGATATATCTGGTGATGTCAACATTGAGAGCATGCTTTCAGTTGAGAAAGGGTTGCATCAATTAGCTTCACTCAAGGTTCTTCTGAATAGTTGCTAGTATAATTTTCTCTGTTGACCTATATATCACTTTCAGATTTCAACAGCATGCCAGAATGACCAATTTAACTGAGATGCATAATCCACACTGCTAAAAGTTCTGTTCCTGGTCATGTTTCATCCTCTTCAGGTGTATTAGTTGATGTACATAATTTTCTAGAATGCGAAAGCTATTGTCTGCCACCTCTCATATAGCGCTGTTCTTGTTAACTGTTCAGAATATTTTTTAATTTCGTTGTGTCACTTCAGGTGATATGGAAAAGTGGATTATCCAACTGCAGAATCCTACTGCCCTACTAGAGTAACTAGTGCATCTCTGTAAAGTATATAGTAAACACAGCATATATGCAATTGAACTAGCTTTTGCAATTTCTCAGAAAAATGACATTACTATATTTTCGCTTCTATTCCAAGTGCAATAATATAAATTAATATTCCCTTTGAAGGTGGAGGATGCAATCATGCTTGCTTTGGCAGAAAATCGGCATATCAAACCTCTCTCAGGTGGCTTTTCCAAAATGTACTCATTTCTTATACTTTCATCTTAATAATATTTTATGTAAAATATTTTGCTGGACCACCAATAGATAGCCATAATCAGTTCTTTGAGTTAATGACGATTAATGTGTTGATGGGGTTATAGAGAGGTTTTGTGGCTTTTACAGTCCTTTTCTGGCTCTGCTGTGTGATAATTGAGAGGCGTACAAACATAAAAGGTCACACTAGTAAAAATATTCAGTCAAAATTGAACTGCACTGGAGATGTATATTTAGATTAGGTTGACGTCCTCAAGCATTGCAGGAACCTTTCAAAAAAAAAAATCAGAGCTATTTCCTAGAATTTCCATGCATAACTCACCTGTACTTCAGAAAAACAAGCTGTGTTATTTAATGTCATTGAATGAGTATCTTTTACCTTATGATGAGAATTGAGCTTCCAATAACAGGTCAACCTTCTGAGGGTCGAAGTCCTTCCGAGTCATTAGGTTGGTTATCCTCTCAGAGCATCTTTTTTACATCATGACCTTTGAAGTACAATATATCAATTCACTTTCCTAACTATATGTCTGACATGTTTCCCTGTCCTAGAGTTAAGTGTGGAAGAGCGAGAAGATGTACTCTTCAAGCAGGTAATAGATAATTATCACTTATCAGCAATATTGTTGTTGCTCAAAATATTGCTGTTGTTCAAAAGATTTTTCGAGCTGGCCAGCATTAATTTTATGTTGTGCTCCATTGTTAAATAATGAGTGAAAAACATTCCCTGAAGCATAAAACTCTGAAATCGTTCCATAGTATCATCCATAATTCCAGATTCCTAGCTCTTAGATGCATTGCCAATTGAGATTCAAATGTCTCTGATAGGCATGTGCTGTTTATGGGGTACTCTTGGATAAGAGAGATATGTCTCTCTAATCATACTCAACAAGTTTAGGGACCCTCATCTGCATTTTAGAGTTTATGGGCCTGAATGACACCTTGGGATAAGTTGAAGGAGTTCTGATGTTAATAAAATGAAATGTAAAATAAACATCATGTGAAAACACCTCATAGCTTTGCTTATCTGTTAAACGTCATGCTTAGTGTCCTCCTGTTTTCACTTCCAGTAAGTGTTGTATTGAAGGATTGACAAATACGCTACAGGCATGGTTGACCTATTATTGGAGGCGGGCCAAAAATCACAACATAGAAGAAGATATTGCTGATGAGCGTCTACAGTTTTGGATAGAACAAAGCAATCACCCAGTTTCTACGGCCGCCTTTGTAGAAGGTACTAGATTGTTTTGCTCCTTTGCAATACTGAAACCTGAACGAATAAAGCCATCACTTTTCTTATCATAGTATTAAAAGTGGATCAATGATAGTAGTTGTACATACACGTTCTTTCCCACCTGATGTCATGCTGAATTTAAATTTTGAAATCACAACGGAATCAGTATTGATGTATTTTCCTGCAATCATCTATGAAAGTTTATAGAGGACTCCATTACCTGAATTTACATTTGAAGTCCATGCAATCGCCATTGATTGTTTTTTTTTTTCCTCTGCAATCTGGTACAAAGTTGAGAGAGGACTCCACGAGCTGAGAAAGCTGGGAATCGAGTCTCAGCTATGGGACGCGATGAGGAGACCTCTCGATGACGACTTCAGCAATCACGGGAGTCCAACTGGATCTGAAGCTTCGGGAACAAACTTTGCAAATGCATAAGATGGAACGAGAGGCTCTAGTGCCGATTTTGTGCCGTCGGAGGCCCTAGAGCTCCCCTGATATTCGTTCCTAGTGTCGTTGCCTTTTTCTTGTCATCATCATGTAAAAATTTTTGGATTTTGATCAAAGTATCCCGTAATCCTTCCTTTTTAATTTGTCTATTTTATGTTAGTGCCGATTGATCTGTGAAAGCAAAAGTGTTTAATCATGGAGTCATCGACATGCCATGCTTTTCGTCAGGTTACTCTACTGCAACAAGAACATTATGCATTGCTTGATTCCCTTTTTCCTTTCTTAATGGTGGTGGTCTATTCTTTCAAGGAGCAAAGCAAGCTTCCAAGGTGAAGCTACCCAGCCAGGTGACCACCAACCTGGACTGAACTCTGGTCTCAACACACTGACACAATCCTGCACTTGCACTCCCTACCTTTCAAGCCATGTCCACGGCGGACCCGCCGTCGCCGGCTAGCCAACGGCGACACCAGTGCGCCGCCGCCACGGCAGCCGCTGCCGCAGCTTGCCTAGCTCCCCTGATCGTGTTCCTGGCGGTGCTCGTCCTCGCGCCGTCGCTCGTCCCGCGGCTGCTCCTCCGGCCGCACTACCACGCCGTGCTCTCCGTCGCGTCCGCCGAGCTCCGCCTCATGTCCTTCGACGCCGCGGCGTCGGCCATCGCGTACAACCTCTCCGCCGTGCTCCGGTTCGAGGGCCCGCCGCCCTCCCTGCACGCGCGCCAGGTCATCAAGGCCGCGCCGTTCTACGCCGGACAGGAGCTCGGCGCCGCCGTGGCGTTGCCGGAGTTCACCCAGCGCCGCGGTGGCGTGGGCAGGGGTGCAGCGCGTGACGCCCGGCCGGAGCGCGCGCGCGGTGGCCGCGGCGCTCGCGAGGGAGCGCGCACGGGGGCGGATCGTCGTCAGGGTCGCCGTGCGCGCCGCGCAGGACGGCGGCGAGGAGAGCGACTTCGCGTGCTTGCTGAGCTTCCCGGTGCCTCAGGAGCGCAGCAACGGGAGCGTCGTGTTCGATGGTGGCAGCTGCGCTGATGCCGTGCGCGGCGAGTTCTAGACGCCGCCGGCGAGCCTGACGGGCTGTGCGCTGACTGCTATGTGTGTGTGTGTGTGTGTTTTAGACGTGAAGTGCATGCAGATGCAGAAGCACCAAAGTCTCAATGCTGTACTACGATGCATGCTTGGTTTTGAGCATCTTTATTTCAGATTTGGACACATTTTTTCATCATCTTTGACGGAAAAGCATCGTATTCATTCCTGCTGCGGAGCCTCATCAGGCTGCTCCAGAGGCTGAAGTGGCCCGCGACGGCGTTTACGCCTCGGCCGCTGCGGCGGAGGACTACCGCTCGCCCCGCCACCGCCGTCATCCACGCCGGGGCCACCGTTGCCGACGCGCTGCCCTGGCAAGCCGCGCCCGCCGGCACCGCCTTTGCCTCCACCGCCAGGGCCGCCGTCCCAGCCACGCCCGCCATCGCCGCCGTCCACGCCTTTCCCGCCTTTGCGTCCTTTGCCGCCAATGCCGCCACGCCGGCCTTTGGCTCCTTTGACGCCACGGGTTGCCCGGCCGCCTTTGCCGCCGCGACCTCCCCGACCGCCGCGTCCTCGACTCTTCTAAACTGAAGAATAAGATGTCGCTTGCTCTGAATGTACAGTTTAAGCATTGCCTGAAGCTCAAATCAGATTATTATTGGTTATTGCAGCTTGCACTGGCTTCAAATACTGACCACAGCTGCTGTACTTGGCAACAAACCTAAGATAAGAACAAGCTATGTGCTGGCAATTTCCAGCAACGCATCAACAAACCTCTCTGCTTACAGCAATGCATCAACTGGACACAGTTGGAATCACATCGTTCTTCAAAGAGGAACAAGGTTTCGTTGCAAATCAGACGTAAGTAGATTGAGCAAACAATGCGACCGGTTTCTTCATCTATCATCCTCCGATAAAACATTACAGCATTCAAATAAGGTAAACGCCAGAAACAGAACTGGGCATAAGTGTGGCGATTATTTGCTTCTCTTGACCGCACGTCTTCCCTGGCCCTTCTTTGGTGGACCCTTGCCACGACGCTTCAGCATTTCCAGCTTCGATAGACGCCTGTAGAAAAGAGACAATACGGTCTTAAAGGGAAAGTTCTTCCAAACAGTAAGCAACACATCATGATGACAAACAGGAGGCAGCATGGCAGGTGCCAAGCTCTCATGAAGTTTCTGTCTCCACAGGCAGACACATCAGTCACCAGCCTAGGATTTGTATAAGCATTTTAGTTTGGACAGATTCCAAATTCCCATTACGAAACCCAGAATGCAGCCAGCTTTAGAATTTAATTTTACTTTGGCTGACCAACACTGAACATACAGTGTAGATTCCTATTGCACCCAGAATGCAGAATAACAAATAAGATGCTATAACATTGGAGATTTCTCTGGTTTTCTAAAGACGTAAAATGAGTCAGATGACTCATATAGCTATCGCATTTGTCAATACTCAATACTTGACATATATCTTTTTTTTTATCAAACGATACAACCACTAAGCAGGTGCTGTAATCATTCCCGAAACCGATTTCTCTGTAACTAGCACCAAATAAACCATGATTCAAACCCAAGCTTCCAACATAACCCCAGTAGAGAGTTAGTTGGTTATTTCTGGGTTCGTAGTTCCATAACAAAGCAATGTGAAATTAAGAACGTGAACAACTGCAAAGTGGTAACCCAAATCAGCTGAGGATCCCAAGTGCATGATCCACCCAATTAATTGAAAAGGAGAACTAACTTTAACATGACAAAATGTTGAATGATCCATGTCATAATTTAAACAAGCCAAAGGAGAACTAATAATGATATAAACACACTACATGCTAGCTGCCAAATCTTAAAATATAGGCATAGCTATTAAGGCATGTATGATGCAACCTGGCACACCAATAAACACTTTTTTTTTTAGATGAGACCGATTAATGTAGGGGTGACACCAAATCTACATTTCCAGCACCAGCCCATCTACACAAGATACTGTAGTGCCACACCATAGTTCCCCATATGCATATGCACACATAAACTACAACAAAAGCATATGCATTCCAACAACCAACATATGGTTATATTAATAACTAGCGCCTGATTTTCCAAAGACCAACTTTTCATGAAACGTTGCCAAAACCTTGGAGTGGCTGGAAGCGAGAGATAGCTCAAGAAGTTTTTTATTTAGTTATAGTTCTGAATTAAATTCAAGATACTTTGATCAAAATTCTCCCTATCCAAACAGGCCCAGTGTAGCGAAAATTTATTATTTATCTTAGTAACAACAAGGCATAAGCAGGTGCATGATTAATTGATTACTGTAAGAAATAAAAATGAACAATCATGGTACTAAATATAACACAGTTTGTCCCTCAAGTATGCACCAGGTCAACATCGATAACAGCCACGACTGTTGAAGAGGCGTGCTAGAAATAATACTTGCTCCCACGAACTTAAAGCATCCAGGTGAACCACTGCATTTCCATGCCGAGGAACAACATCCAGATGGAACCAATAAACTGCTGCATCAATCGATAACTGCTGGATGCCGGCGAGGCATACCAACAAACACACCCCGAGCGTCAACTTTCTCACTACGAAGCATACACAAGCAAAGCGAGCAAGTAGGCACGCCAAACACTAACGCGCAGCGAGCGGAGGAAGAGGGAGGATGGAGGCGGGGGGTGCGTACTCCTTCTCCTCGCGCGCCATGACGAGCGGGTCGTCGCGCTTGATGTCGTAGGGGTACCACTGCGCGACCTGGTCGCCGATTATCTTCTTCCGCAGCAGCTTCGTGGCCGCGCGCTTCCCCGTCGGGTTCAGCGCGTGGCCGAAGATGGCCGCCCTCGCCTCCGCGGCACCCGCCGTCGCCGCCGCCGCCAGCAGGCGCCGCAGCCCGCCCGCCGCCGCACTCATTTTCGGTCGCTCGGGGATGGATGCTCGTGATCTGAGGGCCCAGATCGTCCGATATCGTTTGTTTTGGGGGTTTGGTGGGCTTCTGGAGTATTGGGCTGGACCGGATCGGTTGGTAAGAGCGAGGTTAGGCCCGGCCCGGATTATAATATGCGGCCAATGGGCCCTTTCAGAGGATTTTTTTTAAAAAAAAAAGTGCTGGATTGTTTATTTCTATATACAAGTACGGCTGAGTGCGTGTATGTGTGCTTATACTGTCATTTGAAAAAAAAATAGTACGACCTGAACTTTAAACAAAACAAGCCACTGATCTTATCACTGCTGGATGTTGCTAAACACACAGTGTGCCAATCTCTCTAACCCTACGCGTGGGAGCTAATAGCTCTATCTTCCGTATTTGTAGCTTTTTAGCCAGTTTGGCTAACAAATTCTAGCAATATCAAGTCTATTAAAAAATATTATTTTCAATTAATTAGGATTTAGTTTTCCTTCAATACAAGACCATTGGATTCTCAAATTTATTTCTATCCCTTATCTTTTTTCTCTCTACCTCTCCCGTTCCTGCCGCCTCCTGCTCGGCTCGGGTAGCCTTTGCTTCCCAATGCTAACCCATATGGCCAAGTCGGGCCGCCTTTACCTCGAGCCTCAACCATCCAACTTTGGTATTGCCTTCGCCGCGTCCGCTCTGACGCCATCTCCATCGCCATCCGCTCTACAGCTCCCTCTACATCTGGGAATAAAAGTTAGCCCCCAAGCTTTGAACCAAATTTTCATCCTTATTCAATCTATTATAAATTTAGGTGACATATGGATATGCAAGATTTGACGAAGATGAAATTAATAAAATCATATCTAAAGCATCTTGTGAAGATAAAGGAAAAGAAAAGCCAAGGCATTTCCTCGGGTTCTTTTTTTTTCCTTCTCCGTCAGAAACCCTTTCCCCTTCCCCCGGCCCATTTCACGGCTTGCCGAAACCTAGGATTGGAGTGGCCTGGCCGTCCCGATCTCCAGGTGAGGTGCGCCGCCCCACCCCCACATGGCTCCGGCGGCGGCCGTCATCTTCGCGCTGGGCGACGACCTCCTCCGCGAGGTCTTCGTCCGCCTCCCCGACCCCGCCGACCTCCTCCGCGCCGCCGCAGCCTGCAAGCCCTTCCTCCGCGCCGCCCGCAGCCCGCCCTTCCTCCGCCGCTACCGCCGCCGCCACCCGTCCTCCTGCCCGCACCTCCTTGGCTGCGTCCTCTTCTTCCCCAACCGTCGCGAGGGCAATCTCCAACTCATACCCCTCAATTCCCCGTCCTCCTCGTCGTCGTCGTCCGCCGCCGCTGGCGGCGGCAGCTCCGACTTCGACCTCTCCTTCCTCCCCGGCGGCGGCTTGCTGGGCCAGGGCGCCGACGCGTGGAAGCACCTGGACTGCCGCAATGGCTGGTTCCTCCTCAAGAACATGGGGTCCCAGGAGCTCGCCGTCGCGGATCCTGTCTCCCGCTGGTACGTCTCCCTCCCGCCGGCCCCCGCCGGGCGCGCCGTTGGGTACGGCCTCTTCGCCGACCACGGCGACTCAGAGTTCCGCGTGATCTGTGTCTCGCGAGACGCCGCCTCGGGAGCGCTGCGCGCGCTGTTCCTGTCTTCCAGCGAGCTCTCCTGGGCCGACGTCGCAAGCGTCGCGAGCGAGCGCGATCTAGCAGCCGGGTCCAGAGCGATGCAGGCGAACCGGTCGCTGTACTGGAGGCTCAAGGGCGGGGAGCGCATGGTGGCGTTCAGCATGACGTCCATGGAGTTATCGCTCCTGGACCTCCCGCCTGATTTGCAGAAGCTCAGCTTCGATGCCTTCGACAGGGGGAAGGAGGAGGATGCCAATGTGCTCCACCTGCTCACCATGAGTGGCTTTCGCATTGAGGTGTGGGCTGGCACGGCGGACGCTGACGGTGGTATGGCATGGAGGCGGGTGGATAAGTCGGTGAGGTTCCACAAGGTGCTGACGGAGACGATCAAGCCTACGGTGCATTCGTACCAGCATGAGCTAGATGTCATTGGAGTGGCTGCTGGCGTTGTGTTCTTGAGGCAGTGGAATCATCTTTTCTCCATTGATATTGAAACTATGAAGTTCAAGATGTTGCCCAGTAAGGATTGTGAGGTGGCACTGATCTATCCCTACACAATTGCATGGCCGCCTTCTTTCTTGAATCCTGCAGGACAAGGCGCCTAATGAAATGGGGAACTAGCCAGTGGTGTGTGCCTTGTGCAACTTAAGTAATAATCTGCATCCATGTTTTATTCATATTGTTTCAAAAGTTAAGATACTTAAGATGCGTAGAAATTTTAACTTCTATATATTGAAAAATATTATAGTCTTGTACTCCGAAAACCTCCATGTTTAGTTTGTAAGTTGTAGCATCTTGGTGCAGCTGAAACTTGAGTTTAATGCAGGAGCAGGATTTTGGAATAATTGAATTTTGTAAATTTGATACAGGAACGTGGCACAAAACTCCAGCGCATGATGAGGAGTTCGGCAGAGGCAAAGGTGGAAAAGGAAGAAACTTGATTATCTGAGCAAAGTATCGGGGATTAGCATTGATTAACTGCTCTAGTTGGGCTTGCAAGTTTCAGCCTTGTATGCATCCTATATTTGTTTTATAGCTTGGTAAAATGTGTTTCTCAAACTTTGTCTGGTTGCTCTTGTGCGGGCAATGTTGTATATAGTTTGTGTAACTCAAGGTTGGCAGAAGCTTCATATTGCTCATATAATTATATTGTGCTGATTTATGTATCATTTCATTACTGATGAATTGATGATATGGTCTATCAGTTGGTACTGGTGCGGTCTCCCAGTCTATAAGGAATTTTTTAGATGCAACCATCGTGAGGATATTGGCCTGAGATTATGTGTTGGTTGTGCAATGATCCAGGTTGAGGGTACTGATCTAATTTTCGCGTGTAGGTTGGATGTTCTGCTATTAGATTGATTGTTGGCATTATCAGACACTGACTCTTCCTGCTTGGTTCTACCGCCGTTGTTGTCCTAAGAATAGTTGCAAATTACGCTGATCTCACGGCATTTTTGTTATCCTACTTCCATGTGCTCTCTCTGTTCCTGTTTTTTGCTACTGCCATTCTTGTCCTAAGAGGAGCTTCAATTTGGTTACGTTTCTCTCTCTTGGTTCCGTTTCATGGGGCATGATCACGCGCCTATCATTATGTACAGAATGAAAAGGTTTCAGGCACAAGCATGATTTGATTGTCTTGTACCTTGGACATCAGGTGTAGCTTGATTAGTCATACGCACCACGGTACACAAACAAACTGAAAGAGCTTTGTCATTAAAGAGGTTCACGATCTGTTGAATCAGATCTGCAGTCATTACAAATGCCTTCTCTTTTTTTTTTCCTTTTTTGGGAATTACAAATGGCGATTACAAAAAAAAAAAAGGCCTGTCATTATCCGAACGGGTTGCCGTGGATTAACACGCCTGTGCTCCTACCTCATCGAAACAAGACGTGAGCAGTGCTCTCTCCATTCTTAGGGGGGGAAATCAGGATGCATGACAAAACGGAACCATTTGATCTATGTTAAGAGTGCTCTCCCTCTCTACATTTGCTCTAATGTTCTCTCGGTCGGTTGGCCTGTCGCCCTGTCCTGCTGCTCACGGCTCTCATGTCCTGCTGTCCTTATTGCAGGAAGCCAAACGGAATGTTCTTTGTACAAATGTTCAGTAAACAATACATGGGGGGTACTGATAATCATGTATGATGCCCATTGCAAATCAGATATGCACACAAGAAACTAGAAGGAAAATGCACACATGGAATTTCATGAACCATTGCTCTGTACCAAATCTTCTTGATCACTCGGAGCTGCAGACAACTGCTGCAGCACATCATGGAAGCCAGCAGAACCACGTTGAGACGTCGTGATGGCAAAAGATCGGACCTCCTTTTGGAGCTCAACCCAACTCTTGCCAATATCCTTCCTCAAGCCCAATTCTCTCATCCTCTTCATGATCCTGGCTCTATCATCCCATCTGCCTTCGGACGAGTAGATGTTTGATAGCAAGACATAAGCAGCAGTACAGTCAGGGGACAAGAGAAGCAACTTCTCTGCAGCATATTTCCCGACCTCTGAGTTCTTGTGAAAGCTACAAGCTCCCATTAGGGCCTGCCAAAGAAGAGGGTTGTCCTTGAAGGGTCCATCTTCTATGAACGCTTTTGCATCGTCTAACAGATTGGATCGGCCAAGCATGTCAACAACGCAAGCATAGTGCTCCACCCTTGGATGGATTCCATACTGTGATGACATGGAATTCAGTATCTCCAGTCCCTTCTTGGCTGATCCAACATGGCTGCATCCATGGAGTAGTGATAAAAATGTGACATCGGTGGGCTTGGCACCATCGGCTTTCATGGACTCAAACAGCTGAAAAACCTCTGAACCATGGCCATGCCGGGCAAAGGCTGCGATGATAGAGTTCCATGAAATTGTGCTCTTACTTGGCATTCCATCAAACACTCTGACAGACTCCTCTAGTTCACCGCATTTGGAATACATATTTATCAGACCATTGCAGACATAGGTGTTCCCTCCAAAACATTTCTTGATGACCAATGCGTGAATCTGTTTCCCAAGAGCAAATGGTGCAGTAGCACCGAAGGCCCCAAGGACTGCAGAAACCATGTTTGTATCGATGACAATTCCCGCGCTGACCATCTCAGCGAACAATTTGAATGCCTTCTCCTCCAGTCCATTTTGTGCAAATCCGCCAAGAATCACAGTCAAGAAAACTTCATCAGGATCCTGACAAGAGCGGAGCACCCTCAGGGCATCCTCCATCAACCCACATTTGGAGTACACATCCATGAGCTCACTCTCGACATGGAGGTCAGTATCAAACCCAGTCTTAACAACAAGGCCATGAATCTGCTGCCCTTCTCTGGCTGCGAGCGATCCAGCGCAAGCCAGCAGGGAGCTAGAGTACGTCGCACGGTTGGCGTCCACCGCACGCCTCATCTGCCGGAATAGAGAGAGACTCTCCCTGTACCGCTCCGCCCGGGCCATCCCAGAGACCATCGCCGTCCACGTGATGACATTCCTCTCCGCCATCGCGCCGAACACCCGCTCCGCCGAGCCCGGGGAGCCGCACTCGAAGTAGGCGGTCACCAGCGCGTTCCCGACGGGCACAGCCGCGTCGAGCCCGCACGACACCGCCAGGCCGTGCACCGCGGCGAGCGGCGCGGCGCCGGCGCCCCCGTCAGCGCGCGCGCACGCGGACAGGACGGTAGTGAGCGTGGCGTGGTCGCACGCGCCGGCACCCGGGGCCGCGCGCAGCATCCGCCTGAGCAGCGCGAGCGCGTCGGAGGCGGAGGCGGCCGCGGCGAGGAGCGAGTTCCAGGACACGGAGTCCCGGACCCGCATTTCGTCGAACACCCTGGCGGCGTCCCCGCGGCGGCCGCAGCGCGCGTACATGGCGACGAGGGAGTTCCATGTGGCGAGCACGTGGGGGAGGCCGGCGCGGTGGGGGCAGAGGTGGAAGTGGGCGGGGTTCTTCGTGACGACGGCGTGGAGCGTGGCGCCGAGGCGGATGTCCCCTGCGCGGCCGCAGCGGGCGAGGAGGCCGCTGAGGTGGGCGTAGCTGAGGAGCGGGGACCACGCATCTCTCATTCCAGCGGTGCAAGAGGCAGCAAGAGATTTTCGGCCCCCTTCCCCAAGAAAGCACCTGATTACGTTTGATTTGATGGTGGTCTATGATTGACTGTTGGGTGGAGGACGGTCCCGGTAACGTCACCCACAGACGCGGAATGTAAATGATCGAACGGCGAATCCGGACACGGTTATGGAAAGTCACAACAGCGGGGGTCAATCAACCATCCTCAACATAGTATATTTATCTTTATATAGTCTGGGCTTATGGACCTTGACGTTATTGCAGTCTTTTCTTTACAATGGGAGAGAATATTCCCTGTTTTACACGGGCATTTCAGTACATACATATTTTCCGTACAACATTGACTCAACCACTCCCTTTGACTGAGCCCTCAGTCGCTTTCTCCTTCGGCCACGTCTAATTTCGAGAAATGTAGGCTCCGCCATGTCCTTCGGGCCCCTCTTGGCCTTCGCTAGACCCTTCGAGGGGCCTCCGCTGGCCCCCTTTGTCCTCTTCGCCTCTAGGACCGAAGGCCTCGCGTCGAATGTTGAGTCTGGGTTCTGCAGAAGTGGTGCAAAAGTGGTTAAGTATGCTCGTTCCTGTCCTTCGGTGCCTAGTCCGAAGGCCGCATCCCAACAATGACCTAGCGCAAAAAAAACTACACCTTCGGGCATGTCAAATTCCTTTCGTTCATTTTGATTTTTATATTTTTCTCATATTGAAAATTTGAAACATGAGTAGTTTGGAGCATGTCAAACAGATCTTTCTAGTCTCAACCAACCAAGACTTTATAACAAAAGAAATTAAACGAGTCTCAACCAAGACTTTAGTAACCCTGCTAAACTAAGATTATCTCCAATCCACTAAGATGCAAAAATGTATAAAAAGAGAAGCAAAAATTTCCCTTCGACGGTAAACTAGGCTCTCAAAGCTCAATCAATGGCGCTTGGGACGCTTGGGAGTGATCATTCCGTACGCCTTTCGTCTTCTATCGGACATCTTCAGATCGGGATCCCGACGCTTCCTCCGCCCACTTCTGGTGGACTTCTTCCGTCTGTTCCCATCTTTTTCCTCTTGTTCATCCATCGGCTCATCATCTTGTGGTTCCGAAGAAATCTGGCGGCTTTCCTCATCAGAGAGAGATTTCTTGCCAGCAGATTGGTTGGCCTTCTTCTCTTCGTTCTTGTGGCCTCCGATCCGATTATCAAGCCCTTGCCGGACTTGTTACGACGCGCCACGTTCCGATCGCTCTCCCTGGAAGTTACAGGAGCGAGCTTCGTGAAGGAGACACGCTGGTTGGAATCCTCGTCGTCTGATGCCGGCGTCTCGTGAGTCGTGACCCATGTTGCGGTTACTGCTCCAGCTGGTCTTCGCTGTGGCCTTGGGTGTCCCCTCGAGGCCATCGCCGGCACCGGACACAGGGAGGATGTCCGGCTTCCCCTTCTCCTTCTTCGCTTCCTTGATTTCACCGGCGATTGGTGGAAGTTGGAGGCGGCGACGGCCGGGTAAAGGTGTTCGGCTCGAGCTGAGGGCTACGTCGCGCCGTACGGAACAGGGAAGGATTAGTTTTGCGCGTCCCCCCATGGGCCATGGCGTGCCACCCGGTTCGGCCCAATAACACTACCGGGGGCCCATTTACCTGTAACATTTGCGGCCTAGACAGTTCCGCCCGTTCCGTCGTCTGCCTGAAAATGTTCGACTCCCATTTACCTGCTACATTTCCGACGCGATTTGACGCCTTTCACGTGCCAGATGATCATCTGTGTAAGCAAAGCCTCCGTGAGTCCGTGTGTTTGATGAAATGACTGAACGAACTTGCTTCCCAGTAGGAAGCCTGCCTTGGAATCTTGATCGATGATGCGGGTCACTGAACTACTCAGACTTTCTACTGAGCTTTCTACTGAACTTTGCATCGAGCATAAGAGAAAGCTAAAGGGGGCAATAGGGTTAGTAAACTAAATGGACCTCAGAAATGCAACATGTGGTGCTATTATGCCCTTTGTCTTATGTGATGAAGTCATGCGACGCTTCTATTAGGTGTTATAAACCCTACACACACTTGGACTTGAGCTTGGAGAAGCGGTTTTCATTCCTGCTAAATGTCCTCGTAAGTCAAAATTTAAAGGGGTGTGACAGGAATTAACCGGCCTCAAGTTTTGTCCCGTCTTTTCTTTCCCCTTCTGAAAGTGGCAAACAATATCCTGTTTTCTAAAAAAACTATGGGCCAAAGATCCATACACGCCCTATGATCATTTCTGTATTTGCAGTCTCTCATGGAGGTTCATTCTGCAATCAGTGGGGGTGGTACAAATTACAACAACAGGAGTAGGGCAACAAAATTTCGGGACTTTCTATTACATGTGTCCGAAGATTTACATGATTGCTCACGGCCAAATTGCACGGCCTATTCTCAGTTTCTAAACCTCCCTAAAAATGAAGATGAATATACCACTCTATGGTTCCTAGTGTACAACAAGATTCTGAATTCTGTCTACGCTAACATAAAACACGACTCGGTTTTGCCACAACAGGACGTGTATGCCCACACGATGGGGGTGTGCTCCCACAGCCAGTGTTTTCTGGCAGATGCTTGCATTTCTCTGGCCTTGGTGCAGCTTAAACGGAAAACTTCGTCCCCAGTGGCTCATCCAATAAACAAAGAACCATCATGCCCACAATAGACAATCAATTCCCATTTCAAAGTTTGTGACGGGACTTTCACCGAAATCTTCGCTCGTTTTTTGGACCTCATTATTTGCTTCTACGTATGGCTCTGATAGATCAGATGACCGTATGGAGGGGATGGCATGTTCTTTGAGAATGTCTGACGATGCAGCGGACGCTTCTTCCCGATGCAAAACAACGAGGAAGTCATCTTCGAATTCGAACGTCAGGAACTTGTATGTACAAGCTGCACATTTGCATAGAACCATGATGAATGAGAAGGAAGGAATCGGAAGGTTTTGGGAGGTTATTCAACATAAGGCGTCCAGGACTTACTGTCCACGAGATGAGCCAGGTGGTGGATGTTCTTTATCGCAGTTCCATTTAGTTTTATGACCTGTTAACATTACTGGTTATGTAACCTGTAACATGCAGTGCACAGGCATAAGAAAGACAGCTAGAAGTTAAAGAGGTTTACTTGTTGATTGCCCATGTGCTCATAACCAATATTGACCTCGTGTGCCAGAACCTAGACGACAGTGATGAATCAATGACAAAATAGCCAGTGAACATCAATAACTAGTGCATGCCCATTGAACTAGCCAGGAAATAACATACCTGTGATACAATAACAATTTGCTCCCCCTCAAAGGTTGCTAGAGAGTAACGTGCTTTTGCCAACAACTTCAACTGTAAGTTGAAGAAACAATGATGGTAAAAATAAGAAATACAAATATTTAGGACAAAATTATCTGCAAGCAAAACTATCATGTGAATGGTGAAATTACCCCTAGTGTATCTTCGCACTCTTCCCTGCAAATGAGCAGAAATTTATGATTTAGTAACTACAATCTTTATGATACTTACCATGGCTTAAAGGGGCAAATTCATTGACTGCTTACTCTATAAATGGTTCTGTTAAAGGTGTGAATACAAGGCCGGCAACTATCAGATAAGAAGGTTGCCCCCCTTCAACATGAAATGGTACCTTATATAAGAAAAAAAGATTCTTGTAAGCAGTGCAAATTGCCAAAATTTGCATTTCTAGTTTTTGGTAAGATGAGGGCTTTTAGTATCTTACTAAATGTTTTCTTGGCTGCAAAATAGTTTGAACTTTCATTGAATTGCCATCCCGAATGATTCCTAGCTGAGCAATATCACCTGCATACCTGAATAATCAGAACATCAAACTTTACTGCAACACATGCTCTCATGTAAAAAAAATGTATTTCCATAGATGTCAAATAAAGAAGCCATAGAATATCAAGTTTATAAGATATATAGAACATACATGTTGTGATGGAAACAAAATGAAGGATGCCTTAGATTGGTCAAGTTTGTAACTTAGTATTGCCATCCAGAGGAGGCTAGGCTTATAATGTATAGAAAAGGGATAACACATAATAAAATCAGAAAGATAAAAGCAGGTATATGGAAAATCAACGACCATCATGTAATGTGATTCTGCAGTACTGAACTTACTAGCAGAGGCTAGGTAGGGGAGTTATTCACTCAAAATACATGCCAATGGGTGATTGACCAAAAGATTTTAACCCACCCAAACTAAAAGTACAAAGTGGGTCAAATGCCTATAACTTCTACTGACATGTTGATGATCCATTCATTATTGTTGATAAAAGATGGATCATAGTAAACTATACAGTTTTGGACAGCATAAAAATGGTATTATTGGAAGGCTCTGCTGCACACTACAGTTTTAAATAAACATCGCGGAGAACATAAAAGATAAGGAAAAGAATAAAAGTCATCAGGAATAAGCTACTGAACTTACTTTTGGCTTGTGAGGTAGCGGAAAGCAATCCGCTCTGTGGACCGAAATGGCACTGTTGCTTCACATCCTACTGAGATACCATCAAAGCTAACTATTACATCTCCCTGGACACACAATAGCCTGATCAGATTGAACCATTTATCCAGAAAGATTGATTTCAAACAAAAACAAGGAAAACCAAATGCATTCAATCTGTGCATTGGATCTAATTAGTGCATGTTACCTTTCGCAAAACACTGCTTGCTGGAGCAGTAGGCTCAACCCGACGAACAAGAACACCCTTCAAGAGAAAAAGAAAAATGGCATGTCACAGGAAAGCTTAAAGCTGTGCTCAGGGCTAAGGAGAAAAATAAAATAGCGGTATTAAAAAGACACATTATTTTCAAATAATTTTAAAACCTCAACGAACTAATTTTAGAATACTGCATGGATATTAAGGTACTCTTCGAGAAACCATCACTACCAAGTAGTTGTTATGAATAACACTTGTTTTCATCATGACTCATGAGAGCTATGTAGTCTTCATTAACTGGGGCAGCCTCAATTAAGTCCATCAAGGGATCTGCCACCAGGAATCCAGGATGAATGATTCAAAAGCGATAGAAAATCTTCCTCACATATATTTATTTTGTGAGTGAAATATTCCTTAAAAATTCTTAGACTAACCTAAGGCCAACTGAGGTCCAAGTAACAAAAAAAAAGAGCTTCCACACTCAGTCAGTCAACTTTCTGGATATGGGCCAGAATTCAAGCAAAATTTATCTTTATCGTGCTTTCTTTTTTTGAATATTAATTTTCCGTTCAAGATATCCCATAGCTTGCGATAACAGAAACCATTCTAAAAAAAATCTCACTAATCAAATATGGAAGCCCAGGAGCACAACCACAGATTACATCGATCTCAACAGGGAAAGACCGGCTGAACCATCTAGAACTGTATTCTCGTGTGTGCATCAGAATACATTTAAAAATTGACACTTCAATATTTACAAGGTGAAGTTCACCAGATACAGATACCATACCTCACTTGAAGGTACTTTTAAGCTCTCACGCAATGCTGGATTTTCCAATTTCTGAAGCAAGACACCCAAGCAAGGAAATCCTACATATTGTTTGAGAACATTGAGCACAACTTCAAAAGACTACAGTTATGCGCAAAAAACAGAGTGTTACAATACATATTTACTAAGTAACACATACTCAATATTTGCACAAGTAGAAAGTACTTATAAACAGGTTTAAGGAAAGTTGCTGCTTCTGATTCTAGATAGTGCAAAGATAGCATCTATTTGAAATGTTAGGTTGAATGCGAAAAAAAAAAAAAAATATACAAGCAAGTATATGAATACCTGGCAATAAGTCAACAGCTATGACTAATTAGGTACAGTAGACACGGTTTAAGCTTGCTTGTTACTATTTTTCAAAGAAAGAATACTTTACCTGTGTACTTTCCATTTTTCTGATAGTCATTTAAGAAATGGGATACAACTGTGGTTGGAATAACATATCCAATATTTTCAGCTTCATCTGACCTGTACACCTAAACAAAACACATAATGAGAAAGGGGATAGAAATAAAAAAGATTCACTTGCATCCTCTTTCATGACCCTACCTATTTTATGCTCCCATAAAATGTGAATCATAATGCTTAGTTCTACCTTTGTTCACAAATACTTGACATCTTTGAATCTTTGATCAAACATGGTGACCATGGCAAGGCAATCATTATTTTTATCTAACATGGTCAAAATGCGTTAGTTATTGTCTCCTTTGAGCATACAGGCCAATTTCTACTAAATAGTTTATCTTTTTTCAACAAACAAGCACGGGCCAGTACTTATTTCATTGATATAGTACTAAATAATTTATCATGGCACTTATCAATGGCTGAGTGAGGGTGAGGACTGAAGAGATATTTGCAAAGCGTGAAATAAAAAATTGATAAAACATGTGTTAGACACTGATAGCGGATGAATTCACGCAAATCTCAAATTGTATTCAACCAATAGAACAGGATTACAATATATATGGCGCAACCGGTGAATAACAACCTCCTTGATTTTAGTAAACAGATTCAGGGGAGGGGGAAACCAGGAGACCTGAGAGAACACGGGAACAGCCCCTGGTGTGAACAGTAACCAGACTCTAATACAAGTAAAATTCGCTAACATTAAGCATCTGTGAACAAATAAAGAGGTCAAAGTGGCAACTATTTGCTATTGGCAGAAGCAATACTTTTGCATGTGCAGATCAAAAGCGTAAGAGCAACCTCAGTGAAGACAGTGAAAAATGAATGCAGGTGATTCTTCTGAACAATAAGCAAGGTAAAAACCAGACCAACTCCATACAGAATACAGAGTGATCATTACCTGAGCATACCAGAATCCAAATCTATGCCAGTTTCAGAAAATTGAATAGCTATTTGATTTAAAACTGAAAATTACCTAGATTTGTTTCAGTCTGTTCTGGTGTACTAGGTTGTACATCAATTATATCCACACATCACCTGTCTAGGTATCGGTAATGTGACCGAGAAATGTACCTGAAATGCCACACCAATGCACTCCCCTTGTTCATTAAAGGCCGGTCCACCACTGTTTCCTGAACAAAACACCAGGACAACAAAATCAACTCATCATTTCTAGGAAAACTCATAAGGTCTAAGCAAGAAGGTCGGTGCTCTGAATTCATCATAGCAATTAACATAGTAGCAGGGAATTTTTTTGTTTTTTTTTTTTGTCAAAAGCGGATATAATAGACAAACCAGGATTTATGGCTGCATCAATTTGAATGCCAAGAAGATCTGATGTCCCATGTGCATATGGAGTAACCTGGCTATTCCAAAGGATATAGTGTAAGTTTAACCATTCAATTAAATACATACCTAATAAAACTATCAGAAAACATTTTCAAAACCATGTTTCACTATTTGAATGTTTCTAGAACAATGTTCCGTTTGGTGTATGTTTATGCATACAAGCTCAATGCAGAAAAATGAAGTCATTTGAGAACTAGTCACTTTCTATTTTATTTTATTTATTCAGCAAATTAGTCACTGTATAAGTACGAGATGATTATGGCTGCACCTAGCTAGCATTAGAAGATGGCAGCTTATGGTTGCCAAATGAAAAGGGTAACAAATTACAGCACAACTGATCAAGGGAAGCAATGGAGCATAGCCTAATTTGTTCCTGATATTACCAACATGCAGTGGACGACTAAGGGTTTATAGCCTTTTGAGATTTGGGACAGAAATTGCATGCATGAAATATCATTGTTTTTCCACCTTGTTGGGTGGGAAGGAGTGGGAAAGAGTGCATTGAAAAAGTCAGATACAAATAATTGAAGGATCCACGATATAGCACCTCAATGCGTGATACAACGCCTTTTGTTACAGATATTGTGTCTCCACCAAGAGGATATCCCACAACAGTGACTGAATCCTGTGTTAATGTGAACCATAACAACAATGTAACACAGCACCAAGTAAGTGTGCAGGAAGTTTTCATATATAACAAGAAACAGTATGATAAATTTCTATCTTGTTTGCAGGAGTGAAGAGTGATTCAGCTCTGACAGAAACCTTTAGGGCAGTGATGTGCTCTTAAGAAGCACTACATGTTACAACTTACATGTGCCATTATTACAATTGGAAGATGCAAAAGGTTACCTCAACTGTAGTTTCACTATAACTTTAACGAGTAATGAGAGAAAATCCCAACTCCATATTGGAATGAGGCCAACACATCATGAAGATAATTTTGTTACCTGAAGCATTGGCAAACGACCAAAAGCAAGTGCCTCTGTTCCTTTCCAGAACTCTTCATTCTCAACAGACAGCAATGCAAGATCGCATTCAATACCCCGAGCTAAAACCTGTAAATAACTTTATCAGCTGACATCTTACCAAGCCAAGTTTTATAAATCAAATATAGTAAACGGAAAATTGAGCATAACAAGCCTTATGTCAAATTGAAAATACCTTACTCAAAGAATGTTAAGCATATGCAGCACCTACAAACTGCTATAATGATTTTATTTCTCTTTCATAATTTGCAACTGTTACAATTGGGGAAGATTTATGTACTGCATTCTGTTTAATGTTGATCCCAAAAAAATTATGTTGGAAGTTAATAAAATAATCATAACTATTGTCTTCAAACTTTTAAGAATTCCCAAATCCCAAGGTGAAGCCTCCAATAGTCCAGTCCCACCAGTACAGTGCAATGGAGACAATGGGAAAAAAATAAAAAAGCTAAGGTGGCTTGCGATGAATCTTATTTGTAAGAAAATGAACAGAAGGTTCGCTCAGGGATCAAGGAGTCCAGAACTCACAAGCACAAATCTTTATTCGTATATGTCAGATCAAACCAACATTTACCAATCTTACTTGAAGGAGAGCTACAATGTTAATTATTAAAAAAAAACATTTGACAAAATATATCAAGAAGAGAATTGTTGCAGGTGATTTACCTTGGCAATATATTTTTTGTCATCTCCCCTTCTCTTTACTTTGATCTGTGTAGAGAAGCGGTCTTACCTTAATAATATGAAATTACATACATAAACTCTTATCCATAGAACAACTAATGGTACTTCAATATCAGAAGAAATTTCAATTAGATCAACTGTAACTGCTAGTAGTCCAAAACTCTAAACCAAAAAAGTTCAGAAGAAAAAATAGTGAGAAACCAATATAAAACATAAATGTGAAGAGATAGAACTGTCTAGCTAAATAATAACCTGGGTGTCGTGCGCAACGCAATGTGCATTTGTTAAGAGTTTGCCATCACCAATCATAAAAGCACTGTGAAAAGACATGTCTGGTAAGATACACAAAGAGTCTCTAAGTTCAAGATATGTGATTCATAATCTTTAAGAAGAGAGACCTCATCCAAAAGGCATGCATACAGTTCAAGACATGTAAGGTATGGATATGCGTCATAAGGTAAACATGCACCATTACTGTTACAGACATAGTCTAGAAGTAGTCTAATCAGTGCAAGAAAGGAGACAATGCAAATTAATCTCTATAAAATATTGCAGCATGAAATTTTCTATCCCAGTTCTGTATACATTCCCCAACCATCAAGAAGCGCATAGATACATAACCTTTTATCTGGAAGAAGTACAAGCAACAAGTCTGCATGATACACATATATTAAAAATCAATGCATACCTTCCACTGCTTGAATGTTGTCTTTGCTTCTGCCAAGGTAGACCATAATCAGGTGCAATATGAGTGCAATAGACCTAACACACACGAATATCTTCAGGTGAAAAGGATATGACAAAAGAAAGCAAAGTCAAAGCACTATGCTTAAGCTTAACATAATAGACCAAAGGCAGTTCCAAACTTCTAGTACAAATCTGACAAGTAGTAGTTAGCACACAGGTAAACTCACCCCAATGAATATACCTAACTATAATATGGAAAACTAAGCAAAAGAAGCATCATCAATGACTAGAACATGTTCTTGAAGCTTACCTTGACAACAGCATTAAGGAATTTATCCTCTTCAAGATCATCAAACTCAGCAACCTGATAAAAAATGGCACATTTAGCACAAGAGAGAATTTGTAAGATTTGGGTAACAAAATGGCAACCAAAGTACCCAGCCAAAGCATGTCAATATGGAAGCAGAAACAAAATGGAGCAGAACCCAATATCAAATAAATCTGTATCAACGCAGTTAATTGGCATCCACTGCCGCGTGCATCTCCAGATGCAGAGGTTGGTATAAATATTATTCTACTGCATACAAAGTTAATTGGCACCCTCGTATCTTAGAACTAAACAAAACAATACGATGCGCCTCGAACCTGCGACTCCTTGAAATCGACGGCGAGCCCCCTGTCCCTGCGCTGCGACGACGCCTGCGACGGGCCGCCGGCTCCTCCTCCGATACCGCGCCGCTTCTTCGAAGCCCCCTCCACCTGCGAGCACGGAAAAACCCACACCCCGATACACAGCCGAATTTCAGTCAGCGCCACACCTTCCACGGAAAACCGACCCCGCGCTGTCAGCCTGTAGCGGCGGGCAAACGAGAGTGACGCCGACAAGCGACGCGCGCACCTCGTCGAAGCGCCGGAGCGCGCGCCGCCCTCGCGGCTGCTGGCGGGCGACGATGGCGGGGCGAAGGCGGCACGAGCAGGAGGCCGAGGCCAACGACGAGGCGGTGGGGAGGAAGGGGAAGAGCGCCGGGGAAGAGACGAGCGCGGCGACGCACGCCATTGCTGCTGCTGCTGCTTGCGACGCGCGAGGTTTGATTTGGGCGTTTCTCTCGCTCCGAAGTGAGCGGCGAGCTCCTTATCCTCTCCGGTCCGAGTTGGGCGTTTCAATCTTTACCTACTGCTCCCTCCTTTTTAGAAGGCACGTGTTATTTTTTTAACTTTAATTTAATTTATAGAAAAATTTATAATATTTATATCTTTAAATAAATTTGTTAAAAACTAGATTCAAAAACCTTTCTAATGATACTAATAATATATTATAAATATTAATATCATTTTATATATAATTAGTCAATGTTGTAAATTGTTTTCTCGGGAAGCGAGAATTATTTGTGGGACGGAGGGAGTATGCCTTTGGGCGTTTTCTGTCAGTAGTCCGTTGTATTACAATCACAACATCAAAACATTGTTCATCCCAACTTTTCTTATTCTCTATTCCTCTATTTCACATAACATGTTTTCCAGGACATAACTATAGCATTCTTTATACCTATCATTCTAACTTTTCACTATTTCTTAGAAAAACACACTTTCTAGGACTTAGATGTAGTGTTTTTCTGGAGCTACAATGTTTTTTCCTCGATCTGGAGCTACAATCGGAGGAGGTTGAAGGAAATTTACTGTAGCAAAAGTTTATGAGCGGAATCACGGTTTTTAATAGAACGAAAAGACTAAAGTTTATTAGCTCTTTGCTAGCTCTTAGCCGTCTCATTTTCATATAATGAATATGAGACGGCTAAAAGCTAGCAAAGAATCAACTCACTTTTGTACTGTTTTAACACTGTTTATCGATTAAACATTTAAGAGCTAGTGAATAGTGTACGAAGTCGTGTACAATATGTCAATATCGAAATGCAAATAAAATAACATTGATTGCTTCATTTGGTTTCTATAGATGGCCGTGACGTACAACTGAAACTAATAGTCTACTAGCTCACCAGAGCGAGCATCAGTGACTGCTCTTTCCTCGATGTCTGCTTTTTGGAACTTAGCATCAGTTGTTGCAACGTGCAAAATTGGGTCAAACGATGTCCTAAATGTGAAAGAGAAAAATCAAGCATCGTTTTTCCATCACACTACGGGTGGCTCCTCCAACGATAGAGGCAGTTTAGTCTCCTAGTTACAGTAATATATGAGCAAATAGTAGTTGAGCAGCATTTGAACAGGTACTGCACAGTGGGAGAGAGCCGTGTTGGGAAGCGTTCGTGCTGATCGCGTTGCAGCGCGCTAGCGTCTCCTGTGCGGCCATTGTTCGCGTTAGAAAATTCAAGAGCTAGCTCCAAGATGGTGTGTTGGAGGCAGCTTTAGGCCTTCTCCAAGCACTATTTGCTAGCTTTTAAATTATTTAATCGATAAATACTATCGAAATAATATCAGTGAGTTGCTCTTTGCTAGCTCTTAGCCGTCTCATGTATTTTTTATTTGTTAAACAGTGCAAGTCTTGATGTTACCGGCTTGTTCAAGAGCTGGTCACATCACTTTTGCACTCTTCAATGAATATGAGACAGCTAAGAGCTAGCAAAGTGTCAACCCACTTGCAAAGAGTTAACCCACTTTTGTACTGTTTTTGCATTGTTCAATTATTAAACAATTTAAGAGCTAGCAAAGAGCCAACTATTGGACAAGGGCTTAGGGCTTGTCTTTGCTATGAGGTGGGTCCATGCTGTGACATCTCTTTTTTTTTTTTTGCAAATCTCATTATTTCAATAGCATTTCATTGAATTTGCAAATAGTGGAAGTGATAGTAAAATATAAGACAAAATAATTATTCTAACGGTTTTAAAGGAATACATAGAGATTTTTGCATGCGTTTTTTTTATTTTCTACAATTTAAGTAAATGAGATAATGAACTAAATATTTGTATGTTAGTGAATAAAATTTTATAATGTGCATATATCGTCTAGGCATAGAAAACAATTATTTCAAAAAAATTCAATAATATAAAGCGAATTCTACCCGAATTTGGTTTACATTAGATCCACGTTTAAGGGGCAATAAAGGTGAGAAGAGGTCAAACCCATAAAAAATAAGGTTAATTGGCGGTGCCATTGCAAATATCCAAGTTATGACATATGTCATTACAATTCACCTATTTGTATACATGTCATTACAATTCTATCACTATCCGAGCCATGTCATTTTCTATGTCTTTATGTCGTTGGGCCCACATGTAAGTCATATTATCTTGGTATTACCCAAACTACCCCTACTGGTCCGTTATATCTAGTCCCTTTTCGAGTCATTGACATGTGGGACCCCAGGTCATTTTCTTCCTCCCTCCTCCCTTCCTCCTCTAGCTAGTCATGTTGTGGGTCATGGTGGGCATCGGGAGGCAGATCCACGGCACCCTTGCGCATGCAACGGCGCCGGATCCGTGCAGAACAAGCAAAGCTCGCGCCACCACCACGACTCTTGTCCTCGTGCCGCCACTCTACTCCTAGCACTGTCATTGCCGCCGCATCCCTGCTTCCCACGCCACCGCAACCCTGCTCCCCGCGCTACCGCCGTCGTAGCCCTTCTCCTCATGCCGTCACCACGGCCGCATCCCTCCTTCTCCCCCGGCCACAGCTGTAGGCCTGCTCCCTGCGCCTCCGCCGCCTCTACCTCGCCACCGCCACCTTCGGGGCATCACCGCCGCACCTCATGGTTCCCACATCGCTTAGACTACTGCCCCTCACCACCGTCGTCCTCACTGGAAGGAACAGAGGAGGAATATACACATGGGCCCGCACGCCAGAGGCAAAGATCTAAATTCTTTGTTTGGGCATTTTGGTCCATACAATAGTACTGTAGATGTATATTGGCCTATACATGGGCCTAATAGCATCAAAGACGTAAAAAATGGCATGACTCGGATAGAGATAGAATTGTAATGTCATGCATACAAATAAGTAAATTGCAATGGCATATCTTGTAACGATATTTGTAATGACACCATTCCAATTAACCGTAAAAATAATGTTTAGAAATGGTTTATGCCCAAAATAATTTTCTTTTCTCACCATGATCTATCCTAGCCATCGAGATCCCTTCCCTAGCCTCAAATCACACCCAACTGTCGGCGTTCGCGCTTCCTCCGGTCCGTGTCCGTCCGCTCCATAGTTCATCCTGTGTCGTCCTGCGCGGGGATGGAGATGACTCCCGTGGTTCACTCTGTGGAGGCCGCGGCCGTGTTGTGGCTATGCGGGGACGTGGACCCCAAGGCACAGGCGGAGACGGCGGCCGTGCTGCGCGTTGTATGGGCGGCCGAGCTCGGTGGATGGGAATTCTTTGGCGGCGAGGCGTTAGGGTTTGTGGACTTCACGGCGTGCACGTGGTTCCTCACGCACGAGCGCCACATGGAGCCCAGTATTACCGACGAGTGCCTGGGGCTGGCGCCTGGTGGTGCGTGGGCGGCATGGTGCTTGCGCCACCGAGAGAGCGCCGCCGCCAACGTGTACCTGTCGGAGAAGGTGTACTAAGTATTAGAGCATCTCCACTTGGAGCTCCTAAATGGGCTCCTACTCTAAATTTTAGGAACCAAAGCAAAAAAATTTCTCCAGTGGGGCTTCTAAACTCCCTCCTATTTTACATACCCTCCTAAATTTTCCCTCCAAGCCCCTAGATTTGGGAGCCTCTCATCCTCACTCTCAAACCATCATCCTCCTTCTTAAACTATGGATTCCACCATTGCATGCCCCACTGGAGTTGATGTAAATTTGAGCCCCTAAATTTTACATATAGGCTTGTAAAATAGGATCTAAGAGCCCAAATTTACATGTCGCACGTGATATGACCAGCACCGACCGCGGTGAAGTCACAGCGAGGTTGCTATTTGCAGGTCGGTTGTCGTCTTTCTCGCGGCCGGCCATTGCTGCTGTGTAGTCGCCTTCACATGGACTGAAATTACGAGGGGAAGGAAGAATGCTAGGCTCATTTTAGCCATCAGATGTTTCTTGGATGGCCAAGAATTAGTTACTGCTTAAGTTACAGTAGTAGTAGAAACTGCACTCGTGTCGTGTGCTCTCAAAGAGAACAGTACAACACAACATTAGAGGAAAGAGAGAAAAGGCAACCATGAAGGTGTAACACTAGAGAGCAGCGATGAGCAGTAATAATTCATCTTTCGATGGAAAGAGAGCGAGGTTGGTTGAGAACAGATGACAGACGTAGAGAGTAACATATGTGTTCCAAAATATGGCACAGTAAATAAAACCACTGTAATTAAACGTCAGCGCGCCCTTGACGAAGGTGATGGGCAGCCGTTGCTCCTCCATGCCGCCGCAGGAGCACGGCCAGCTCCGCCACAAACTGCACGGCCTGAGCCAGGTCATACGTGTCGCGCACGATCGGAGAGGAATCGATTGGACTGCCGATCCTGCTCGGTCTCCCGGTCCCCTCGCGTGCTACAGAAAACGTGTGGTTTTTTTCCGTATTTAGTGTATGACAGTAGATCATAATATCATTCATTTTATCACATTATGTATTAGCATTTTGATAGAGGGGGGAGCGGTACTCAGCGACGTAGGCTCCCACACTGCGGGGTCTGAGAAGAGATATCTACGCACACCACAAAGTGCAGAGGCTGCCAGGGGCTCGAACCCCGGACCTTCAGGTTATAGACGATAAGACACTACCTTCTAGCATCTTGATAGAATGATAATGAAAAAAATCGTATGTCATACATATAGTCCAATATCACCCAATAACGGACCTTCCGGTTATAGACGATAAGACACTACCTTCTAGCATTTTGATAGAATGATAATGAAAAAAATCGTATGTCATACATATAGTCCAATATCACCCAATAACGTTTGTTGTATGCCATAAATATACGACAAAAGTTTTATGTCACAAAAATATTTTACCAACAGACTACCTACTTTCTTATTGGACGTTTTTACCAGTACACTACCTACTCTCTTATATAATAATATTGGGCATTATTATTGGCTTATTAATAAGTCCATTATTGGGTAAAAGCACCATAAAAAATTGGATTGAGAAAGACTTGAACACATCAACACAAGCTTCCCATTGCAGCACCAATTTTCTTACCACTAGGCTACATCTCAACTTGTACCGGAAGAAACATTTAAAGACAGTATTGACTTGTTTGCACATATAGTGTATTTGGCGATTAAATTCCAGTGAACTCTCCATCGCTGGACAATCTCAGTACTATTGCAAACATGCAACTAATCAACAGCACGCTAAATCTAATAACTTGTTTGCACAAGATTGTATTTTTAGCTATTAAATTCCAGCGAACTTTTCATTGCTGGGCAATCTCAGTACTCTTCCAAACATGCAACAAGTAAACAGCGCATTGAATCTAATGGCAACATGAGTTTTCCAGGTCCAGGCTGTCGTTCAACGGAGTGTAGCTGCATAGACAGAAGAATAGCTCGATTTTATGTAACATAGAGAACATAGAGAGCACCTACTAAACTGCCTATTTATGGGCACAAAAACATAGCATGATTCATCAGGGTATCAGAATAATCTTCTAAAATTAAAACTCAAATTACATGTGCAAGACATCAAGCACTGAGTATTACATGAACATCGAAATGTGAACAGTACATACTTTGGCAACATAACTTGATCACGTGTAAACAGTGATGGACTGGCACTAAAATCTTATAAGGGCTTAACTTCTTTTAAGGCTGTGTTTCAGTGAACAATTGCAATAGGAGTACATGCCTACACAGTCAGCAGAATTGAAAATTTTCCAAGAAAAATGAATAAAAAAAATAACATGACAACCAAAATCAGAAAGAATCAGGAAAAGTCAAAGCAGCTAAGAACCGTGACATTGAATATTTGGACCTCAAGCCTAGAGGTTTGAATTATTTGACAAATATGAAGCATGTATTCTAACGAGGATCACATACAAAATTAATTATCTGTAGCAAGCTGCAGAAATATCTAGAAGACTGATAGTACAGACCTGATCCGATGGTCCATTGCTTTGCAAATGCTCCAAAATTTGAGTGCCTCTCATCAAATTACCCCTGCAAATGAAAAACAATAGAAATTATCAGAGTTTCCAAACTACAATGGAACCCAGGATGAAAATAAGGCACACAACATCGCGTACCCCACTCAAGCAAGGCTGTCCTGATATCTTCAAGGGAAACAAAATAACACATGCTTTTCTTTGCACCAGAGTGAAGAAGTCCTACAAAATTGGCTTCACCATTGAGTATAGGGGCTCCAGAGCTTCCTTGGTCAGCCATAATGCTAACCTCAGACAACTTCATGGTGTAACCTTCTTCAGCATTTGGATCTGCCTCAGACACCACTCTGTTATGGTGAGATGTTTGACCCACACACGCCGTCCGAGGCATTTAAGGAGGCCAAGACAGCATCACAACATTATCCAAGGGTTGCGGGAAGCGTTGAGCAATAACCAAAGGTCGGTGAAGCCCATCACAGTACTTTGAAAGAGAAACTCGCCGCACCTGGAGTAATAGGAGATCTTTTTTACAGTCTACCTGTATCACCACTGCTGGTATGGGTCTTCTCATTCCTGTGCGCTCACGGAACCTTGTCTCTGAGTGGTCGCAGAGAATTGAAACTCTAAAGAGTTCGTTGATTCTTTGTGCTGAGATGGGGTGATTGGAGTTGCAGATGTGATCTATCGAGTGTGCACACGTCAACACTGCCAATTCCTTCCCATTCCCAACAAAGAATCCAGTTGAACATCTTGGAATCAGACTTTCAGCATAATTTTTCTCCTCTAATACATGTCTTGTCTCTTCTGGCAGATCTATTGGAATAGGATTTATGATTTGCATGGCATCTAGGATTCTATTGGTATCCTTGGGAGCAAAGGTCACTAACACAATTGATCCAATGCACTCTTGGTACACCCAAGTTGCTAGCTGGTTAGAGAATGCATTGGGTGGAGGTGACGCCATCTGTTTATCAGAACTAATTGAATCATAATCCATTTAGTCATGGTTGTATATCATTTACATTACAAGAGACTCTCAAAACTTTGACCAAGAAATTCAATTGTGAAACTGATACAGAATATCATGTTACAAAAAGCATTTTTTGAGATAAATATGCGCCCATAATTTACATATTTTAATCTGATATCCAAAAAGAACAAAGGAAGGAACATGCACCATTATACCTTATCCTGATGCCTATGTAGTGGGCCTTGTTCTGTTGGGGGCAGTGGTAAATTAGGGGCCTTCCAAGTCTGAAATGGTACCAAGGCATACGTGAGGTGGTGGTGGTGCTAGTGGCATGGTGTGGTGGAGGTGCTTAAGAGGAGGTGGTGGAAGAGGTCGAGTGGATGTATAGGAGAAGCATGCCCGTACCTTTCAAAAGAAGAGCAACACCAAAAGAGTCGTTTGTGAACAGGAAGTAGCCATTGCCTGTTCAGAAGGAATTATTATGATTCGTTCAGTCATATACATGGCCACTTATTCTAGCGTAACACATTTAAAACAAGGTATTATGCAAGCAATCGAGAGTCGAGACACTAAACTGCACAAATCCAATACATCATGGCCAAACAACTAAAGAAAAAAACATGCTAGAGAGGAGGTGGTGGAGGTAGTCGAGAAGCATGGCCGTACCTTCCAAACAAAGGGCAGCAACGAGTCTTCTAAGGACAAACCTGTTCATAGAAAAGTTCAATCAGAAATATATTATTTATACTTTAAAGGGTCCCTACAATATTTAGTTTGGCTACTTATTCTATTATAGCATATTTACAGGACATGGTACCAAGACAAGTGCATAAATCCAATACATCATGGGTAAACAACTACAGAAAAAAGGCGTATTAAACTGCTCCAAGCATCATCATCATGCCTAAATACATAACATGCATTTTACATAACGTGTGTGTTTTGTCAAAGCTTCTTATCAATGTATATATCAAATAATACCAAAGAAATGCAATTTTTTGCCTAGTTGGGCTTGATCATATATAATATCTATCCTCGCTGACTATAATAGCTTGTTAAAACCCAATTCAGTAATCACCCAAACAGAAATGAGCAGACTTAGCAATGTAGCTTGATCTGCACCTCGACGCCTCCCCAACTTCCCAAGTGGAAGCAGCATTGCACTGTGCAAACAAAGGCCAAACGTCTTCTGGCGGCCTCCTTAACTCCTAGTCTCAACCACTAACATGCACCCTCACATCACAAGATCTGCACTTTTATAGCCAATTGGAAGCCAATATGCAGAATTCAGTGACCATGTGTGGCTCTTTGCTCGAGCTTGTGCCACATCCATTTTGAATCCAATATGTATCCTATTGGATCTCCTATCTCATTGGTCTCCCTTTACACCAGGTTATGATGTCAGATTGCTAACATCGCCTACCCACATATCAAGATTCGATCAAACTCTCTTCCTTCCAAATAGTCTAATCGGAACTGACGTTGCTGCTTCTGTATTGATGGCATCATCATATACACTACTACCTGTCTATCCATACTGCTACTAGCGGCGAAATACTCTAATGGAATCTCATGGATATACAGCCCATTTCCCCTGTTTCTTCTCATCCACCTCCCATGATTGAGTGCATATAAATTTGACTATACAAGCAATTTGACAGAATGTCGTGGTTCTAGATAGTAATTCACTTGTTGTTTTATTCTCCATTTGAAGTAAAGTAACAGTAATTTATGCAGATCTTATCTTAATTTGTTCATCAGCTTTTGGTGTTTATCGGTACAAATGGAACAACTCATATCATGGACTCATTTTGTTTACTTGTTAGCAGCAGATTGGTCCTACCACTTACCACTGCTTTAGATCATCCCTCTCAGTTGTCCTGCCACATAAAGAGTTGAAATAATTTTATCTCTATTACCTTCACTTACGTGCTTTTTAAAAATATTTGGGCGCACAGCTCACTGTGCATCAGGTAGGGAAAATTTGTTTTTAGTAATTCTCAGTTTAAATTAAACATACATGGTTACCATGTGCACAGGAGTACTGGTGTTTACCATGTGTGGAATATCAATATGGCTACCTAACTAACGGTTGTTAGTTGTATATCCTTTGTCGGTCAGTAAGATGACTAGGTAGCAAATTACATGTAACATGCTTCGGTTGCCCTACCCACCTCATCAACATCAATTAATATTAGAAGTGTATCTTACCCATTTGAGTTCTTTGCTTTCTCTGGGAAAAAGAAGTTGCAAGAAAACAATGCCAGACATCAGACTCCCAAACAAACCAGGGGTAAGGCAGTATATAAAAGAAAGTGTACATCTGTTACATTCATTTCTGTGCGTGGTTTTCCATAAAAATGAGTACAAAGGCTTCATCTACATGTCCAATTGATGCCACATAACTTTATTTCCATGTTTCAAATCCTCTGATGACATGATGCTACATTACATTTGTTGACCTGCCACTTTTAACATGTTTGTTTTGTTGATGTCAAAAATTAAAATTCATAATTGCCTCCAATTTGACCCCACGTTAACATTTTATTTCTTCTTCGATCGAGCATCCATCCCAAATTATGAATTATCCACTGAACCCTTCAACTAGTGCATTCAATATACCCGTGGATCTCAACAGTTAAGTCCGAACACTCAAATATCCACAAGGCAACTAGTAATAGCAGAGCCACTAATTAATAACACGAAAAAAAAAAGAATGTTAAGCCCACTCAAAACCCCCTTTCTTCCTGACACAACATGAGACAGATAGAGATAGGAACGAGGAAGAAGGGAGCACATATCAGTATACCTTTCCCCGTGAGGGCCTACGAACGTAGCGGGTCTTCCTGCTGTTGTCGAGGCCGTGGTAATTGAGGCGTCTTCTTCCCAACCTGACAGCGTCACGGCTATGTGGATTGAGAAGGTGGAGGACAATGAGGAGGCGGGGGGTGGGAGCGAGGGCGGAGGAGGAAGAGAATCACGCGCGCATACCTCGCAGAGGATACGGAGCAGGTGATGTGCGATTCGCGAACGATCGCCGCCGCCGCCGCCGCCGCCGAGCGCGCTCGAGGAAGCCGGCGCCTGTCCCAACCGCAGGCAGACTGCGCTCGACGAAGCCGCCCCGGCAATCGGGAGACGGCTGGGGTTTAGGAGGGGTGTCCTGTAGGTAGGCAGACAGGCAGGCCGTGATTTGGGCTGATAGGCAGCCTCCTCCTTTGGGCTCCTTTCGCATGAGAAACCAGCCCAGCCCATCTAGAACCTGCCGACACGGCTTGTCGCGTCGCGACGGATGCTTCGTTGTTTTGGACGGAGGGTTGATTCGCCAAAAATACAGGGATTAAACTGAAAACGTGCTACATCAAGAGTCGTGCATCTAAACCGTTTGCTTCGCATCCAACGGATGGCATTGATCGGGTACATGGTAGTGCCGGTAGGGATTGGAGCACGGGATCCCATCCTTTCTCGCGCTGTCGGTCACTACTCGGTGCTGCTCGTTGTGGAGCGCTAGAGCTCGTCTCGTCGACGACCACCGGCTCGCAGTCAGCGCCGGCCCGGCCTGCACCCTACGCCCACCCAGGGTTAACCAAACCGGACCGGTTCCGGACCGAACCGTCCCGGACCGGTTTCGGTTTGGGGTGGTATGGACCGTTCAAAATTTAAAATTTTTAAATTTGAATTAAAAAAATGAAAAAATATCGTAAAAATTCCTAGAAAAGTACTTCAAGATGTGTGTAAGCTGGTGGTGTAAAAGTTTTTTAAATATTTGCTCATTTGGTATTTTTTTCGGTAAATACAAATTAAATTAAAAAAGAAAAAAATAGGCTCGGCCCATTTAAGGCCCGTCAAGGCCCAACGCCGCCCTAACCCTAACCCCCCCTCCCCCAACGGCCAGTCGGCCATTCTTCCCCCCCTCCCCCAACGGCCAGTCGGCCATTCTTCCCCCCCCCCCGCGCAGCGCTAGGGCTGGGCAGAAATTAATCGTAACCGAGAACCGATTTAACCGAAATTGTCGGTTAAATCGGTTATCGGTTATCGGTTCGGTTAAAAATTCTTTGCTATTCGGTGATCGGTGATCGGGTCGGTTTTGGGCAGCAGTTAACCGAAGAACCGATTTAACCGCTGGCCCACGAAAACCAAACAAAACTCCCCAACATCCACCGTAACCCTAGCTCCCTCACACCAGTCCCTCACGCACGCCGCCGCCGTCCTCTGCTTCTCTGCAAGCGCCGTCGCAGCGCAGCCGCAGAGCCGCCGACCACCGTTCATAGCCAGCCGCAGAGCCGCCGACCGCCGTCCTCTCTCCTCTGCGAGCGCCGCTGCGCCTCCTCCATTGCCCACGACCCCGCGTCGAGCCGTCGACGACACTGCACGGGCAGGGAGGGCCTAACAACCGGCAAATCCAACTGGTACAACGGAAGCCCCGACCGAGCACTCCTCCTATGTATGTTCTGGTTCCCTTCCCTTTCCCGATTTGTAGACCATTTCATGATTTGAGCATGGGCATTCCATTTATTTTGTTAAATCCAATTTGTTTTGTTACTGGATTTGTAGATGGGGGAAACGACTGGTGTTGTGGACCTTGAACTTGTGAGATCTGATGCTGAAGGCAAAGGGATGGTTCCGGAGCAGATCGAGGATGCAACAGTGAATGAGCCGGAGAAGAAGAAAAAGGAAGTGAAGAAGAGGAAGGCTATGGCACCAAGATCTGATGTGTGGGACAATTACCACAAGATCCATGTTGGAGGCATACTGAAGAAGGCCAAGTACAAGTATTGCGGCCGTGAGCTCAGCTGTCATTCCAAAAGAAATGGTACAACCTCTCTGAAATATCACCTAGGAATATGTAAGCGAAATCCTAACAAAAATCCTGATAACCAAGGCACTTTGCAAATGCAACTATCACCTGGGTGTAGTAGCGTAGGTACTGTTTCTACTTGGAGGTTTGATCCTAATGAAATACGAAATAGCTTTGCTGAAATGATGATTGAAGATGAATTACCTTTTGTTTTTGCTGAAAGACCTGGCTTTAGAAAGTTTATGTCCAAAGTATGCCCTCGTTGGACTGTGCCATCTAGAAGGACAGACACTAGAGCCTGTGTTAGTGTCTATGATGTTGAGAAAGACAGGCTGAAAGAATTTTTTAAGAACTCCTGTGAAAGAGTTTGCCTCACAACTGACACATGGACTGCAAACACTCAGCAAAATTACATGTGTGTCACTACCCATTTTATTGATCATGATTGGAATCTACACAAGAAAATTATTGGGTTTTTCTTGGTAAAGGGCCATAGAGGGGAAGACATTGGGAAATCCTTGGAGGGTTGTTTGGCTGAATGGGGTATAGATAAAGTTTTCACCATAACAGTTGATAATGCTAGCTCAAATAATGGTGCTATCAAGTACATGAGAACAGTTTTAAATGAGTCAAACTGCAGCATTGCAGAAGGAGAGTACCTTCATATGAGATGTGTTGCACATATCATCAATTTGATAGTAACTGAAGGTCTGAAGGAAGTTGATGTTTCTATTTCTCGTGTTCGTGCTGCTGTTAAATTTGTCAAGAGTTCTCCTCTAGGTTGGCTAAATTTAGGATATGTGCTGAATTAGCAAAGGTGGACAGCAAAGCTTTTTTATCTTTGGATGTTTGCACTAGATGGAACTCAACTTACCTCATGTTAGCTAATGCAATACCTTATGAAAAGGCATTTGAAAGGTACAAGAGTGAGGATCCGTACTATCAAATTGATTTAGAAGGGGAAAAATGCCAGGTGTTTCAGAAAAATCAGATTGGGAAAAGGCAAAAAAGATGGCAGAATTTCTTGAACACTTTTATGAGCTCACCCTGCGTGTGTCTGCCACTAAACATGTTACTTCCCACACCTATTTCCATGAGATTGCTGATGTTTTGATTTTGCTACGTGACTGGTGTCATAGTTCTGATAACATACGCAAGGAGATGGGGAAAAGAATGCTAGCAAAGTACCACAAATATTGGATTGACAAGTGGGTGGTAGGGGTTGTGAAGAGGGGAGAGAAAGAGAAAGATAAGGAGGAAATGCTGAACTTGATCATTTTTTTCTGTGTTGCTATTGACCCAAGGTACAAACTATCTAGTTATACAAAAATGGCTACCTTGGAAATGTTTGGTCATGAAGTAGGAGAAGAATTGTGGGAAAAAGTGAACACATCTTTCAAGGCTTTATTTGAAGAGTACAGAAACTTGTATGCTCCAAGTGACAAGTCACAGCAACAATCTGATTCTGAGAAGGCACCAGAAAAGAGCAAGAGGTTGATGAGATCTATAATTGCTCAGAAAATGAGGCTTGATGGTAGTGGAAGTGGCACTGCAAAGTCTGAACTTGAGAAATACTTTGCTGAAGAAAAAGAGGAGGATAACCAAGATTTTAACATTATTGAATGGTGGAAGGACAACTCTAACAGATTTCCAATATTGTCTCACATGGCTCGTGACTTGTTGGCAATTCCTATATCAACCGTGGCTTCTGAATCGGCCTTCAGCACAGGTGGTCGTGTTCTTGATGATTTTAGGAGTTCTCTCACACCAATTATGGTGGAGCGTTTGATTTGTACACAGGATTGGCTTCGTGGATCTACTACTCTCAGTGTGGAAGAGGACCCTGCAGAATTGGATAAAATAGAAGAAGGTAAATATGTTGAATACTTAGCTGTTTATTTCAAATTCCTTATTATTCATGAGTTAACATTGTTATGTTGGCTGCTTACAGCACTTGTTGCTGAGCTTGGTGGCCTTGCAATTTCACCCAAGACAACTACTAAGGCCAAGTCTACCAAAGCCAAGGCCACAGATGGTGATTCCTCTCCTGCTGTGCCATTGGACTGAACGTGACTACGTGAGGTGGAAGACTGCACGAGTTCGTGAGGTGGAAGACTGCAGGAGTTGCTCCATTTCCCTTTGTTGTCCATGGTGGTCCTTTATTTGTGTATTTGACTATTTGTTGAAGTTCAGTTTATGTATTTTATGCTGCGGTGCAGCCGTGGTGTACTGGTGTTGAAGTACTCTTTATATGTTGTTTGAGAGCCTGAGACTATGTCTTATGTGCTACTGGTACTTGCGATCTTCAGTAATAAATGTGGTGTGTTCATTTGCGTTGATTATATGTTTGGTTAACCGATTAACCGATTAACCAAACCGAATTCACTGAAACCGAATTGTGTCGGTTAACGTTTTTTCCTGGGCTAATTCAGTGACCAGTTTCCAATAACCGAAATTATTCTTCACAGATTTAACCAAATCGTATTAACCGCATTAACCGAATGCCCACCCCTACGCAGCGCACTTGACTGGCGAAAAATCGGCTCCAGCGCCGCCACCGCCGCGTGACGCCGGCTAGCCGCCCCGGAGGGCCTGGGAACCGCTCCGGTTGGTCGGTAAGACGAACGGGTGGCAGATCTAGGTAGCCGCCCCGGTTCCCGGCTCCTGACGCCGACTAGCCGGCCCGGTGCAGTGGTAAGCCACCCGACCGCGGCGGTAAGCCGCCCGACCGCGGCTGAGGTATGGATTTGATGCGGGTTTCAATGATTTAGGCTATTGTGATTTAGGAAATTATGAAATGGATGTAGTGATGGAGATATTTAGGTATATTTTGATTCCATCCAAGTGATTTTAGAATGTATGAAGTGGATCTAGTGATTTGTAGCCATGTATGTATATTTTGATGTAGGGTATAATACCCGGTATTGTGATTTTGGAAATTAGGAAATGGATGTAGGATTTAAGTATTGTGATATAGTTATGTGTTGTCAAGTTGACATTCATATGTTTATGTTCGTTCCATGTTTGTAGATACGCAATGTCTGGCAGAGAGAAAGATGTTGTATGGGAACACGGTGAAAATCTTTACCCCGGTTGGAGATGCAACTATTGTCATACGTCCAAGGGAGGAGGTGGTGCCACTAGATTGAAACAACATTTGGCAGGGCGCGGGACGGAGGTCGTCCATTGTATGAAGGTTTCAAAGGAGGTGCGTGAGTACTTTCAGCATGAACTTGAAAGGGCTAAGAAGGTAGCTGCTCAACGGGCTCAAGAGAAGTTGAGAAAGGAGAAGGTTGCAGCGGAAGGTAACTATCCTGGTGGAGATGAAGCGTATGATGAGGAGGCTGAGCTGCAGCGTGCCCTGAACCAATCAAGAGCGGAAGAGGAGTTCCACCGTGGGGTGCAACAGAGAGGAGGTGCATACGAGCATGGAGGGGGTAGTGGTACGAGGGGAGAGGGTACGTTGCAGAGGATGCTTCGAAGGGCAACTTCATCGAGGCAGACTCCTAGGGTGACGGACTATAACTTGGGTTCGGCGAGAGGACCGACGCAGCCAAGGATTGACACAGGCTCGTGGACGCAGAAGGGTAAGAATGCAAAGGAAGCTATTGGGAAAGCTTGGTCAAAGTTTTTCCATACTGCGGGAGTACCTGGAAGACAAGCTGACAGTCCATCTTTCATTCTATGATCCTAAAAATCTGGTGCGGGAATGGATGGAATATGGAAGGTCAAACCAAGCTCCAGTTCTAGACGAGGACGATGATGAAGGTGACACACCGCTCCCGTCTCATATTGTCACCGATAAAATAAATCGAGCTGACCTCCGTACTTCTACAGGGGATGATTGCATCAGTGATTGGACACGGCGACATGTGGGTAACACTCATGTAGGGAAGAGGAAGTACCACGTCGGGCCTAGCCAGGTTAACCCGAAGCGCCAACGAGGCCAGGCCACGGGAAAAAGCAAAGAGAAAGTAGTAGAAGTCCTGAGCGATGAAGAGACTGATGATGGTGACGGTGATAAAAGTCCAAAGTATCAGGAGTCTCAGGATAGCAGCTCCGCCGATAATGGTGATGATAGTAGCGATGGTGATGATAGTAATGATGGTGGTGATAGTAATGATGGTGGCAGTGGCGGTGCTGGTGGCGGTGGCGGGGGCGGAGGCGCGCCACCTTCAAACCCACCTGTTGGTCTTCATTTCATAGGTACCAAGTGTACTTACATATGCACATGTGTTTATCATTGTGACTTGTGAGTATTAATTATACTATATGGTTGATTGCAGGGGAGACTGAGTTCACGCATGCAACCCAGGACATTGACCATGGAGCACCGATGTCGCAGAGGAGAACGGTTGGACCGACGGATTACGGCTCTCCACAGTTCTCTAGCTCCTCCTACAGGGGATCCTCACAGTCTAGTTATCACTATCCTATATCGGAGTTGAGCATGCAGCCACCGATGAGATGGGTATACGAATGGCAAGATCCCCATTGGTACAATATGTTACTTCAGGAATGGCAGACGACATCGGCCTGGACGGGCCAAACTTAGCAAGACTTCAAAGTTGAGTTGCTTCAAAGGCAGGGTTTGAATGTGATGTCCACCGCGGAGTATGAAATGGCCTCGCGATTCTACCGTTGATCTATTTCTATCCACTATTATGTGTATGGATATTTGTATGAATAATTATTTGTATCAGAGGACTACTATACTATTTGTATGGATATTTGTATGCACAATTATATGTATGGATATTTGTATGCATTTGTGGTCAATTTTTTCATTAATTTACGTATAGGTCATGCCCATTTTTCTTGAAGCTAACCGGCCGGCTAACCGGTCCAACCGGTCGGCTAACCGGACCAAGCCGACGTCACGGGGAATTTAAATTCAAAATTTGAATTCGTTCGGTTCCAACGGTAACCGGTCAAACCGGTCCGGCTAACCGCTACCGCTGGCCGGCGGTTCGATGTCCCGGTTCGAAAAATAAAACCCTGACGCCACCAACCCGTTAGGCACCCACAGTGTTCGCCTGGTGGCATCTACTATGAACAACCACTTCACAGGCTCACGGCTACTCCTTTTGAAAAATTCGTTACTCTTCTCCAACGTTTAGTTCCTCTCCCATAAAAAATAAGGCGCACGACTAATAAAAATACAAATCACTGTACTTTGATTGAAGGGCAATATGAACATATATGTTATTCTAGAATTATTCTAATTAAAATTTGTCTAAATTTAACCAGGTTTACACTACTGGAAACCACTCTCAATCCTAGGCCTTTAGTCCTGGTTGGACTTCACATATTTACTCCCTATATTATTTACAAAATATAGGAAAAGGTTATTCTAACTTTTCTCCCTTAAATTTAAATTTGTGCAATTTACTCCTCAACTAACTAGGTTAGTGCATCCTCACATCATCTAAATATTGGTTTAGTGCCATCCTACGAACTGTTTAGGACACGTGATTGTCTGACAAACAGTTCAGGCCACACGATCAATTGAATATCACTACTCGACCACGTTATATACCGAGTCAAACCAATCTCAAATTCTCAATGACAGTCAGATTTGAACGATCTTATCAATTTCCTTTGCTATCTACTCCCTTCAATAAAAAAAAGAATGATATTTTTTTTTATTTTCAGACATCACGTTGGACCATTTGTCTTATTCAATTTGCTTTAGATAAATACTAAAAAAATGTCATAACGAAACTACAGTTAATGATCAAACAAGTCATAGATAAATAAATAAATAATATTTGCATAATTTTTAAATAAGATAAGAAAGTTAAAAATATCTTTCTTTTTTGTGGACGGAAGGAGATTGTCCTCTTGCCATCTTGTCACCGATAACCGTGATGGTGTAAGAGGAAAAGAGGACGAGATCGAGTTTCCTTGAGTAGTGCAAGATGGTAACATACGCTCAAGTTACAGCTGTTTATGATAATGTCTACTCCCTTAGTCCTAAAAAAAGAGTACTCTTCATTTATCTCAAAATAAGAGTAGTTCTCGTTTTCTAATACAACTCTATCTCTCCTTATTTATTCAGTATCGTTTCTTGTGCACTCTTTACCTTGTCATCTCTTCCTAGAGCATCTTCAGCGATTAACCCTAAATCACACCCTCTACTTCTTGAGTAAGGGTTCTCTCTACTTGTGAAGGGTCATTAATTTAACATCAACTCCATCAATACCCTCTAAATCACACCCTCCTCTCCTCCTAAGAGTAGAGGGTGGGGAAAGATATTGGAGACCTCCATAAGATAAAGGCTGCAATAGAGGGTCTACTGGAGTGTGATTTTTTCACTGCACCTTCCAAATTTAGGATAGATGCCTGTTTAGAGGGCCTGCTGCAATAGAGGGTCTACTGGAGTGTGATTTTTCACTGCACCTTTTAAATTTAGGATCGAAGCATGTTTAGAGGGCCTGCTGCAATAGAGGGTCTACTGAAGTGTGATTTTTTATTGCACCCTCCAAATTTAGGATAGAGGCTTGTTTAGAGGGCCTATTGTAATAGAGGGTCTACTGGAGTGTGATTTTTGCACTGCACCCTCCAAATTTAGGATAGAGAGTGTGATTTTTCACTATACCGTCCAAATTTAGGATAGAGACATGTTTAGTCTACTGCAATAGAGGATCTACTGGAGTGTGATTTTTTCACTGCACCCTTCAAATTTAGGATAGAGACCTGTTTAGAGGGCCTATTGCAATAGAGAGTCTACTGGAGTGTGATTTTTTCACTCCACCGTTCAAATTTAGAATAGAGGCCTGTTTAGAGGGCCTGCTATAGATGCTCTAATTCTCGTGTGGCAACTCTAAAACTACTTACTCTCTCCTTTTGGTAACTACGACGGTGTCGGTAACTCCACGATTTCAATACATTCATGTTTCGACGTGTGTTCGAAGCGACCTTTTTCTTATAGCACACAGCTCGGGCCTGAAAAAAACCAGGTCGCCATGTCACATGGCGGATGCATCGTTGATGTCTCAGCAAAATTTGTCCATCCACGTGCAGCCCTTTCGGTTGCTTGGAAGTGGCTGGGCTGGAGGCTAGCTGGGGCCCACCTTACGGTGTCTGGATGGGCCTCATTTGGCTGACCTGGCAGTGGCAGAGGTGGGCTAGCCATCTCAGTTCAGCTGAACAGGCTGGTGTCCCCTCGCGCCCTCATCCCGATCTGTCCGCCACCACCGTCACGTAACGCTGAAGAGGGGTTCTGGTTTGCCGCTCTGGATTGCAGCGGGTCGCGGCTTTTGGCGTGGCTCAATGTTGGAGACGACGGTGCTTTTCGAGGTGGCTTACTCTTAGCTGCTCTCCTAGGTTGAGGTGGTGTAGTGTTTTGTTGTGTGCGTTGTTTGCGTGTGGTGTTGTTCGCTTGGGCGCGTGATGTATAATTTCTTCTTCTTCCTAAATGACAGAGCAGTGCTCCTGCTATCCTTTCAAAAAAAAAGAGCATCCGATCTGAACCTTGCGCCCAACGCTAGCAGGGCTTGTTTGGTTAGAGGTCTGAACAATCTACCTGGTGAAAAGTGTTGTCCGAGAGTTTCCTTGAAAGTTGATGTCTTTTGTCTGGCCAGGCAAGTTGGGAGGATGTCTGTTTGGTTGGAAGCCTGTGCCTGAGAATACTAAGGGCATGTTTAGATGGTAAGAAATGTTTGCAATTTTTTTACCTTAGCATTAGCACATGATTAAAAGTAGTAAACATAGACTAGTTACAAAACTAATTAGTGTCAAACATTTGATGTGACAAGTTTATAAATTTTTTTCTCAAACTAAACAGGGCAAAAAGGGCCTAATGGAATAAATTACTAATTGTTATACACTTATTAATAATTTTCAAAAGTACCCCAAAATATGTAGTTAAAACTAGATTAACGAAATTATAAAACAATGGTAAAATTAGTTGCAATGTTGTGCGTTCCGACAAGAACTAGTGAAAAAGATATGAAAATGCAATACAAATTATTAAATATGATTGCATTCGTCCGTTAACTTTGATTAATTAAGTGGTGCTGTCGTTGTCAATCGAGTAATCACTATCATTAGTTCAGGCAGCTGCACGAGGCAACCCAGGCACTCGATTTTGGCGCCTGGTGGACGAATGAGTTGCCTGAGCCAGGCTGATATCCAGGGTTGCAACCAAACGCGTCAGGCAGGAGCACGACCACGCAAAATTGGTCCAGGCCTCCAACCAAACCAAACAGGCCCGCATTGCCGTCCATATGTCCACCTAGGTCGGTGCGACATGTATGCAGCACTCATCGCAGGTGCCCGAGCTAGCGCGGCAGCGAGGTCGGTGCGGCCTCGGCCTTAGGCCTCCTCCAGCGATGGACTATAAACTATCTCTTAATTATTTAATTGTTAAATAACATCAAAACCGTACAAAAACAGTACACTGGGTTAGTTTTTTGCTAGCTCTAAGGTAGCACATAAAATTTTCTATTCACTTAACAGTGAAGAGCTTGATGTGACCAGCTATATATCTACAACTGGTCACATCAAGCTTTTCACTGTGAATAGAAAATTCTATGTGCTAACTTAACTAGCAAATAGCCAACCCAGTGTACTGTTTTGATACTATTTAACGATTAAACAATTTAAAAGCTACCTTGTAGCTCCCTGTCAAACAATGCCATAGCAGAGCTCCTTGACGACGTCAAGAGCTTCCAGCTGATGTATTGGCTGGTTGACCCACGAGGGCAACACAGAAGGGACCCACGAGGCCACGACCACCACAACTTCCACGACTCCGACGGCCGCACGGTGCTGCGCGTCACGTGGGAGACGCCGATGTCGTCGTCCTGGTCCTCCACCACGGCGTGGAGGCCGCCATTGCGGACGAGTGGGGCGGCATGGTGTGGCCTGCTTAAGTTTCTGCTTTTCTTGAAAGAAAAAAACTTTTGCTTGCGTGGATAAACACCTTTTCGTAGGGGGAGATCTGCCTATCAGTTCGATCTTCTATAGCAAACATAGCATATTTTAAGATTGGTACTGCCACGCATGCTGGTCACCTCTGCCCCTGCCTGATGCTCTGCATTGTTCATGTGGTCTGAACATTCGCTTCTTTCTTCAAGATCGCTCTCATGCATGTCAGCAATGTTCATGAAGTTCCTGATTATTTCAGCATTGTTCACGAATTGATTGTCCCTGTCGCTAACAAGCATATAGGCATACAATTGGGTTATAAATTTAGATTATACTGCCTCTATCTAAAAAATTCAAAGCTATACTTCCACCACCAGATTCTATTGCCATTAAATTCATTAGTAGCGGTTGTTTTAATTTGCCTCGCAGGGCACATTTAGAAAAGCAACATGGAGGGAAAGTTGCCGTTAAGAAGCTGGATGATAATTTAATTGTGGACAAGAACAAAGTTTGGGTCGCTCCCATTGAATTATTCTATTTATTTCTGGTCTGTATTGTCTTTAACTGAATTTTACCTTTCTTCTCTAGCCACATTGTTCTGACAGTTTGGATGTATTGCAGGAGTCGTTCGGAGACGGCAGCTTATACGGCCGATTCTTCACACAAAGCAAACCGATGATGACTGTCATGGAATTCATGGGCAAGCTTTCTCTTAAGGGCACTATGCTTTTTAGAATCAAGTAGTACTCAGGCAATGAAGTCAGTAACTCAGTAATACCATGTTCACTAGTACTTGTAGTAAACCAAACAAATCATATTAAAAAATTCATGTTTGGCGGCCTTTCTGTGCTGTCTATGTACACGGTATATATCTGGGTTCCAACCTTAGACTGTTTGCAGCGGCACACCCTATATTTCACCCTCCAAAAAAATATATCATTGCCCTGTAAAATATTCCATCCCCTAAATCTAATCTTCGTTGCAACGTGACCGCTGTACCGCCATGTATACTCTGTTCTGTGCCGCGTCTTTGTTCCGTGCTCGCCGCCGCCCGCGCCCTCGCCCTGCACTTGCGCTCGCCCACGTCCCTGCACGCGCGCCCTCGCCGTGCACCTCCACTCCCCCTGCACTGCAACACGCGCCGCCTGTCCCGCCGAGCTGCCTCCGCCATCGACGCGTTGGGCTGCCGCCGCTTCGCCGAGCACCAGTAGCCGCGGCCCCTCCTCCCCCACATCGGTGGCCACGCCCTTCCTCTTCCTCACCTACGGCGCCATCCATAGCCACTTCCACGGCGCAGGCGACGGGGACACCGTACGGGCACCGCTGGGCGCGCATCTCGCGTTCCACGAGAGCCTCAGCAGCCCACCGTGCCTGCTGATGGACATCAGCGTGCCCACGGTCAAGTCCACGACCAAGAACCGCGGTTCTTTCTTCTTGTTCAGTGATGGATGACATGCTTGATTTATTCTCTGCTCATTTGGTTATACAGGGGTACACAAAGAGAGGAGCAGATCCAGAAACGGCTCAGGAATGCTCGGGCTAAGCTTGATCAATCTAATTCACATGTCTCTTTGATCATCTTCTGGTGAATGATGACCTTGAAGATTGCTATGAGAAGTTGAAGGTAATTCAACCAGATCATTGCTGCCTTGCCTAACTTTTTTACAATGCGGGATTCTAATTATGATCATCTTTTTCACCCAGATCATCTTTCTTGTTCAGTGGCACTCGATTAGTGTTCAGTGTCCACATCATTTAATGAACCTGGTTCAGTTTCTGGAGGTGATTCCTCATCTGTGTTGTAGTGTTCTTTGGTGTGATAGTACTGCTTGTCAAGTGATGTGTGGTATCAGTGATGGGAGATGTAATGTCCACTTCTAAATGTAATTGGTATTGTCTTGCGATAAAATGAAGTTGCAAATCGGAGACAAGCTCTGAGTGATGTGTCTTTCTGTTATTGTCACTCTACCAGGACTGTTTTGCATTATTGTTTATGTAACTCAATAAACATAAGCATAAACCTGTCATTTCAGATTTCATAACAAGACTGACATTGAAGAGCTTATGCTTGCAGGGAGCTCAGGTTGACAATATTTGGGTTCAGATTTCGTATGAAGGTTTATTCAATGAATGCTACATTAGCTCTGACTGTATGTAAACTGGCTGCTTGGTGAACAATGACCAAGGCGTCATCATCTTCCAAGAACCAGTCCTCTCATGCCAGTTTTCTTCTTGGAAAGCAGACAAGACAAATATTGTAGCTTCTGAAGCTTGTAAAATTAGGACTTTGTAGCTGGTGACAGGTAGATGATGTTTTGTATGCTGAAACCTTGTAGCTCGTGTAACCTGTCATACTAATGAGAATGTTTCACATCTCATTTCTGAAAAATGTCAATATATTTGCATGTCTTTTTCACAGTTACAGGGACAAGGTCAATGGATTACATTACATTTCATAATACATGGCCTTCAGAGACTAAGATTCAGATTCTTGAATTAATTCTTGAATGAACAATAACTGCAACAATGCCAGTCGAATGCTTTGTTTTCTGAACTGAGAGACAGGCGAGATGTTTGCAGACCTGGGAGCAGAGACCTGAACTGAAGCATTTCTGAAATGACACATTGCGACTGAAACTCTGAACTGAAGCATCACAAGATTTTATCCAATGCTTTGTTTTCTTAGCTCACAGCTTGTATTATTCAGAGTATATGGTCAAGCAGGAGCACCCGTATATGGTCAGAGTATATGGACTTTTTGCAAGTAGTATATGTACCATTCAGGCATGGTACATTGCATTGCACTAAAAAATAGGCCTTAATAGTACATTGCATTGTGCTGTATAATTGAGGGTGAGTTTAGATTGGGAGAAAAAATACTGTAGATCCAAAAAAAAACACTGTAGGTCGTGATGGGAAGCGTGTTCTGTGAGTGGGAGAGATGGGATGAATAGGGAAAAGTTGGATGAATAGTGTTTTTTGGGAGAAGTTGGGTGATCTAAACACACCCTGAAATGAAAATGTACATATTTAATCTCGACTTAAAGTTTTGGCTTGCATTTTCCAATCCCCTCCTAAACTTAGTGCAAGCTTTACCATAGTTGGGTACAGTACCAGTGCTGGATTTTCAGACAATGACAATAGCCTGACAAAGCTTTACCATAGTGAGACAAGTCAATGCATTTTTGAATCCCCACATCAACTGGTTACAATAGTTAGGGACCAGGTTCGGGTGCAGTGCTGGCAGAGAAGTAGATGGCAAGACATTGGCAAACTGACAGAAATAAGTAGATGGCAAGACATTGGCAAACTGGTTAGAATATACACATTGACAGAAATATATTATCAGCAGGACTCCTGATAATCTAACACACAACCACAAAACATAGGTAATCTGACAGAATAAAGTGAAAATGACAGCCACAACCACACATTGAGACATTACAGGCATCAGACTGAAAATGACAGTCTCAAAATGAACTCGACATTACAGCAGACATCACATTTTCTGATCCCAGGTGTTCGGCACCAGCACACACACCAGCATCTATCCTGGTATAGCAGCCTACATCTGCATCGGCACACACATCCTTTCCCTATCTTCTTGCTTCGTTCCTCGATCAAATCTTGCGCGCGATTGCTGCAGGCCACGAGATCGGGGAGCACGCCAAGGACGTGACAACGGCACGAGATCAAATCTTCCGGTGCGCAGACAGCGTCGCCAACCTGTGCAAGCGTCGTTGCATGCCAGCCGCATGATTGGATGTCGCTACCGCGTCCGGGAGGAGGAGCCGCGGCGCTCCTCCACTCAGTAGCGGCCTCCTGCGCCTCTGTCGTCTGGCATCCGGCGGAGGTGAGAGTATAGATGGCAACGGAGAGAGGAAGGTAGCGGGGAGAGAGACAAAGGTGCCGCCGCCGAGGAGGTCGCCGAGCACGCCATGGTGACGACGAGGAGAGGGAGGGGGAGGCAGCGACGACAGGCTGCGATTTGGGAGAGGGAGGCGGCGATGGCAACAGGGAGGGGAAGGCGGGGCAACGGCGACAACGGAGGCGGGGATTTGGGGGAGGCAGAGCCGGCCTGGAGATTTGGGGGGGCGCGGCGCCACCGTGGAGAATCGAGGACAGGATACCGGGTACCGCGGCGCCACCGTGGAGAATCGTATGCCTACAGGTTGTTGCATCCTTATTTTCATGATTCTGATTCCGTTTACCAAGTTTTTGTTGCTTCGTGCTGCTAGGAAGACTATGAACTGATGATGGGTATATGCGCTTAGTGGTTTCTTTGATCTCTGCAGTTTGAATTGTTGGAAGTATTAATTCTTCTATGCCAACATGTACCATTTGATATGATATGCTGCACCATGAATCTTATTTTATTAATTAATCAGGTCCTTCGTTCAAATCCAAAATATTATTAGGACTTGTCATTTTTGCCTACCATAACATAGTAAAAAAAAAGGCTATGAAGTATGGACTGACATGTAACGACCATTATTGTATGTTGCTCCTGCCTCATTAGTTGCTTAAGCTCATATATATTAAAATGTAAATTATAACCTCAATACCTCGTCAGTCAGATATGGCTCTTAGGTATAGTTGTAGTATAGTATTGTGATAATCCATTTATGAATTTGTTATTTGTTTATGCATATTTATTATTCATGCATGCTAGCTTCTCAATAGAAATAGTAATTGCCATGTCAAAACAATGTGGTGCATCTATGATCATTTTGTCCTTTGTGACAGCTAGTAGTCAGTATGTTCAGAGAGGCATATTTCAGCAGGTTGCTTCAGGCCTTCATTAGATTTGCGGTGGCTCTCATGACATGTTCATGCTAATTCTATGTTCTCTGTAATTTGGGTTGCCTACTATACGGTTGCATATTTTGTTTAACGACATGAGTTGCATTTGTGCACTTCTTGCGCCACAAACAATATAGTAGACTAAAGTGTAGATCTTAGGTGACCTTTTGACTTACCTGCAGCTAACCTGCCTTAATGTAAAACAATCCATCCGTGCACATGTAGTATTTTTGAAGTTTCATACCAGTATGATTCAATCTGTTACCCAACGATGTGCATAATAACCCTCTTCCACCGAACTGGGACATTGGATGTTGCATTATATTCTTTCTCAAAATATCTTTATCCGAGTGTTACCTAATCATACGTCCATATTTTTTAGGGGAAAATCATACTTCATGTTTACCTCTTACAGAGTCTACTTCCCTTCTAACTTTGCATGTCTATATTTGCATCTTCCATAGTTCCATACCTGCAGGTTCCACATGAAGGCCAATGAGTGGAGTACAACTTGGGGTATGGTCAATTTGAAGATCAGTTTGTAAAGATAAGGATTACTGTGACACCAATGTGTTTCTTAAAAGAATATATATACCATTTCGTTATTAGTTGTTGAACATACTTCGCTGGTGAGCTGTCCACCTGCGATATGAATTGAACATGATCTGTTCTTAGTTGTGAAGAAATGAACGACAAGGGTGTGCAGAGAAGAGCATGCCAGGTGGTCAGAACTATCGGTATCTCTTGCCATCTGTCAACTCTTGTGCAGAGATAAAAAAAAACACCTGAAGCTGAGGAATAGCCCAGTTGCTTGCACAAAGAGAATGATGGACTTGAACTCTATAGGTCATCATGGGATACTCTCATAAAACGCCATCAGAAAAAAAAGCTTTACATACTAGATAGTACAATAACAGCAAGTGAAATGGTTTGCCGACCACTTTTTCTTTATGTTCCAAATTCACAACTAAGAAAGTTTGAGCTGATTGACTGTTGATAATAAATTCAAATACAAATCCTACATCATGTTTTGCTTTCCTTGAATCTTCTAATTTAGTCATGAAAAAAATATCTATTAACTTCTTCTTAGCCATAAGAGCATCTCCAACAATACCCAAGAAAAATAGTCCCAAAACATTGGTTTTACAAACTTGCTAGAAATTATTGGGAGTGAAAAAAGTCTTCTTCTCCAACAGTTCCTAAAATTTCAGGATTGGAAGTGCAAGTCAAGGGGACAAAAATACTTCTAGAGTCAATTGTTTTGGAGAGTTTGGGAAAAATAGCCACCAATTTAGCCCACTGTTGGAGCAAGATTTTTTCCATTGGTTCTCAAAACAAGATTTTAACAACCTATTTTGGGCACTATTGGAGTAAGGGTTTAATCAGAACAATACATGACTTTTTTTTTTTGCAATCTAGAGGATCATCTGTTCATCTCCATTGTCAAGATTCAAAACTAGAGGGATATCTTTTTTAAAAAAAAAACTAGAGGAAAAAAGGTTAATTTCCGACCTTGTGGGCTGGTTTCGTGGGCTTGTAGATAATAATTTCTCGCTATTCGATAGGCACTAGAAAAGTCCGCGGCGTTACCGCTAATGGTAAGTGGATGTGCCATTGGCTGTAAAAATATTTTTTAAATAAATTATCAAAGCACATTGAATTTAAATGTTTTCTTTGTACAAATGTTTCATATTTAAAAAGTGGAGTATTTTTCTTTTTCTTTTGAAGTGTATCTTTTGTTGAAATGTGAACATTTGTACAAGAGAAATAGCAAGGACCTTCGAATTTTAAAATTTGCTATCTGTAAAAGGTTTTGGGATTTGAAACAACATTTATATTAAAAAAAATTTTAATTTGAAACTGTTCTGATGTTCGAAGGTTTGATATATCGGGCAAATTGGAAATTGTTTTGGTTTTAAAGTGTGATCTATAGAAAATTATAGGTTTTGAAGTTTTGAACTACTTTAGAATTCAATATTTCTAAATTTGAAGGTGTTTTAGTGTTTCGATGTTAGGTTAAACGGGCAATTGGAAAGAGCTTTGGAATTAAATTGTGATCTGTAAGAAATTTATAGATTTCAAAGTTTTGAGGTACTTTAAAATTCAATATTTTTTAATTTTTCAAAGATGTTTTAGTGTCCGAATCGTAAGGGCAGCGGATCGTATATAAACATTATGCGAACAAATTATGAAACACTTAGAATATTTATTATTTAATCAACTTCAAGTTTTCAAATCTTAAGCTACTATTGTGTTTTGATATAAAAAATTGTGAAAATGAGCTTTGGAAAGAGCTTTGGATTTTAAGCTATTATTGTACTTAGAATATATATGATGGATCACATATAAACATTTGTGAGAATGGATTATACATAGCAAATTTTTAAATTCAAAGCTCCGTTCGAATTTTCTTGCATACATTTCTATATTTTAATAAAAAATATATTTCAAATGGAAAAACATACTAAATCTAAAACCTTTCCATACAGATAATTCTTAAATTCCACGTGCTTTGATAATTCTTTTAAGAAAAATATTTACAAAACCATGTCTATAATAAAGTTATATGTTCTAGATTTTGATATTTTGACTAAATTTGATATTGAACACCTTTTAATAAAGTTATATATTTTAAAATATTGCAATTACATTGTTGACACCATCCCCAAACGGTAATAATTGTATTAGATCACTCAAAAATTTATTAGAAAATATATGATCATTCAAAATTATGTTTCTTTAAATAAAAAAATTCTAAAATAATTCAAACAAAATAGTATGATGTTATATTGAACAAACAAAATAAGAACTACTATAAATAACAATTTAGAAAAATATTCAAATATATTTTTTAAACAACTAAGTTGGGTCCCGCATATAATGGTTTAGTGAGACCCACAGACGGTGGGACCCACTTGTGAGCCCGTGGTCTTCGGTGGGCCACCGTGGGACCCACATCACGCGGGTCCCATGGGCCCACAACGGGGCCGACTTGTAGGACCCACATCTCGTGGGCCCGTGGGGCCCACAGCAGGGCCCACTTGTGGGACCCACATCTCGCGGGTCCGTGGGGCCCACAGCGGGCCCACTTGTGGGACCCACATTAGCAGGCCCCACGTGTGGGGTCGCGTGCCCTAGGATTGCTCGGGCCGACCTAAACCATCGATGTGGTTGATCCGACGGCCGAGACAACGAGAGTGACGTGGCGCGATGAGGTTGTCGGGTTTGAGTCCATGATTATAATAGAGATTGCCCAGCCCGAGCGAGTTGCCGACCCGACCGATCGATGGGGAGTGCTGGACGCGAGAGCGCGTGACCCATCCCATCCCCAGCAATTCGCCTTCGCATCCCTAATCCAACGCAACCCCCCCTCCCCCGGCGGGCGCCGCCGCCGACCACCACCACGGAGGAGGAGGAAGGTTCGGGGTCCCAAAGGCGGCGGCAGCTGCTTGCCATGACCACTCGGTCCAGGGCGGGCCAATCGGAGTAAGGGAGGGAGCGGGAGGGCACGGGGTCGATGCGCCAATCGCCCCCGCTCGCCATGACCACACGGGCGGGTCAACCGGCATCGGAGGAAGGGAGAGAGCGGGAGGACACGGGGTCGATGCGCCAATCGCCGACGGTCGGCGTGACCACCCGGTCCAGGGCGGTCCTACTGGCGCCGGCGTCGCCATCGGAGGAAAGGAAGATGCAGGGGTCGAGGATGCCCGGCAAGAAGAAGAGGAAGGCAAGTTCGCGAGAGTCAGAGGATGACAACAACAGCGAAAAGCGGACTAAGGCGGCCGACAAGGACCGCGAAGACGAGGAGCTTGCAACGGCGGCCGACAAGGACAACGAGGAGCTTGCTACGGCGGCCGACAAGGACCGCGAAGACGAGGAGCTTGCTACGGCGGCCGACCAGGACCTCGAGAATGAGGCTGCAAAGACAGTCGTCGACGAGCCGGCGGCCTCCTCCTCTTACACTGCTTGTTCAGCGATCAGCTCCGATTCGTTGCCCCTGTTTGCCTCTTGTTGTTATAAGGCGCACTTCGGACGGTACAGAGATTAACGACCCCAATATCAACCCTGATGTTTTAGAAGCATATTTTGAGGAGGAGGAGAAGTACTGCTCTAAGTTAGGTATGTCTGAAAGCTTTCCTTGCTGACTTGATTGCCTTTTCTTATAGTCAAGGTAGTCAAAGTAAAGTGTGATTCAGCATAACCATAAGAAGTAGCGGTATTGTAGGTAAGATGAAAACTTCTTCAGAAGGGAACCGATCCAGGGAGGGATTAAGTGGATCCCTCCCTTGTCACTCAATCCCACTCAATCCCTAAATCCCATCCTTCCTTTAGTTCCTCTATGTTTTTGGAATTTCGGTTAACAAAACAGTTGGTTGCAGAAACCAGAATCTAGTGGCAGACAGCAACACGTGATGGTAACAGGTCTAGAACCATACAGATCACCACCAGTTCTTGGGGCCTGAATAGAATTACACAGAACTCAAACCGAAGACTGCTAACTGGGTAATCATGAGCATCAAGTTAGCAGACTAACCCACAATCATCAAGTACCAAGCAATCTATGCTATGTGGAATGACAGGAAGCAATAATCTAGCATTGTTTGCTCGAGTTCTAACCAGCCTATCTTCCAAAACTCAACTGTTGGACACACATAATAAGCTGGAACCATGAGCACCAGCAGGAACCTTAACAAAACATAATCTTAAATTCTTAATGTGTAGGCTGCATGTTCTTCTTCGCACCAAACTTCACAGAGGCTGCAGTACAGTAGTACACTGAGCTCAGTTTAGCAAGAGCCCGCTTGGTCAGACCAAGCTTGTAGTAGTTGTCTCTAACCTGCATAGCAAATTGCCCAAATTAAACTAGCATGTCTTTTCAGAAATGCCAACATAGTAAATGTCCAATCTGACAGATATAAAACTACAGTAACAGACTTTCTATGCATATATACTGTCGATTTCATTGGAAGTCACTCAATATATTCCTTGATCAAATAATTGACCAATTATCGGTTACAGACTTGCTGCTGACCATCGTATTAAATTTTGGATAAGTACACGCAATTAATGGCTGGATTCAGATTGGCTAGAAACCTACATCAGTTCTGTCAAACCATATCCAAAATCTATTACTAGTTCTCATATATAACAACCAAAACTTGTCTGTTTCCTTTTCAATTCAAAAATAAAGTAAAGTGCTAACTCACGCAGCCCATCGCATACCTATTTCCGAACAAATGGTAACATACTTTCTATGCATATATCCACCATATGGCATGACATGCGGAGATTACTCATAGATGGTGCTAAACTGCTATTTAGCTGAGACAAGGATGACTGGATGAGTAGTGCACCCTTCGGATATTACTTTTATTTAATGTGTATCATATGCTTTAGTTTTTTTTTCTCCCTTTCCTCTATCTATGCAAGCTGGACACAAAATCTGCTATCCGTTTTCAAATAAAGTTCGAGTTTTGTCTATGATGAAACCTACAATATAGATTTTTTATGGTACATGTTTTCTCTGTGCAGAGCGTGAACGAAAACTACTGACTCTTAGTCAAGAACCGCCTCGTACATGCCTTTCTAGTCAAAATCTTCTTTCGGTTCGAGAGTCCGCAACAGATATGAACCTTCAAGTTGCTAAGAGTGTCATAGGCCTTTCGTCATTTATTGGTACACGATTATCTCATATCTCCTTAGACAAACTTTTGTTGTTGCTGCTTGATATAACGCATTTCTTTTTAGATGACAAACTATTGCTTGATATAACGCATTTCTTTTTAGATGGCAAACTATTGGCTCGGGCCACAGGTTTCTTTGTTAAGTGGGATGGTGAGAGAAAAGTCGGTAAGCTTTTGACATCTGCCCACATCATATGCTCAAAATACCCATCAATACATGACAGTTCAGGCACACGTGAGTATGCTACTGATGCTCAGGTTAGGCTGTTATCGAGTTCTGTTTACTACTTTGTGTTGAAGTTGTAAATTTTAGCTTGTTAAAACTTTTTATAAATTATATCCTAATGTTGTACTTTTGCAAACATTGTTTCAGGTCAAAATTCGTTTGTCTCACAAAATTAGTGTAGATGGTAAATTATTGTTCTACCATGAGTATTGTAACATTGCTGTGTTCGAGGTTTCTTTAGAACAACAACAACCTCCGAAGTTACTCTGTCTTGATGGTGATATGAAATATGGTGAAGAAGTATTTGTGCTTGGAAGAAATGAAAGATTCTTTCTTAATATCGATCATAGCAGAGTACAATTTATGGGCCCAGGAATATTCGAACCAAATTATTATATGTATGTGAGCTGCAGAGTTAGTAAGGTACAAACTATATGTTTTTTCTTATTCTAACATAAGCTTCTTATTTTCTTATAAGTCACATATTGTGTTTAATTTTATTTGTTATAATTCTAATATTATGACAACAATATTTCAGTGTGAGCTGCAGAGTTAGTAAGGTACAAACTATATGTTTTTTCTTATTCTAACATAAGCTTCTTATTTTCTTATAAGTCACATATTGTGTTTAATTTTATTTGTTATAATTCTAATATTATGACAACAATATTTCAGTGTGGTGCTGGAGGCCCAGTCGTCAACTTTGGTGGAAAAGTTGTAGGAATGGCTGATCCTACCCTAAGACCTGCTTTCATTCCAATTTCAGTTTTAGTCAGGTGCTTGCATATGCAGGAGGAGTTTGAGTAAGTATTCCTTATACTTCTGCCGCTCCATAATGCTATTCAATATACCATAACAAATGTGACAGATTCTAAATGTACCACTATGAGTAAACTGATCTGCTTACTGCCATGGCAAAGCACATGACTTGGAAAATACCATCACCATGACCTGGACCGTGAAATAGGCAGTGACAAATGTGATAGAAGGAATTGTTCTCCCCCTGTTTGGGATAATGAAACATGCAGCTCTTCATGGTCCAGAAAAAGGGCAAAGGGAAAGTTGTTATGGAATTGATAAAACTTGTTTATCAGCCATGATTGTATTGCCTGTAGCGTAGTTCATGGCCTTATAGAAGAGAATGGGTATATCTCAGAGACTGGGATATATCTCAGAAACTGCACTAGTATTCTGTCAAAAAGAACGCGCAAGGAGCATAAATGGACCAGAACATAATCTGTATCAGATCCCATGAAAGACACATGTCAGCTTGAATGGCCTGTATGCACATGTAGACTAGTAAAAAGGTTACATCATTCTTCCACGTAAATCATGTGACCTGGATACACACGCCGTTCTAGTCTGCACAAAACTAAAGAAGGGTTTACTGTTTAGTAAAGCATACACCATCAATAAATGGCCAGAAATCATTTGTGAGTCCTGTAAGCGTTAGTCAATGCAGCTACCTCATTGTCTTTTCTTGGTATTGTACAACAAAAAAATTGTTGCATGAGTGGTTACAAGATTTAAAATTGAGGCTTGTCGGAGTATCAATTTAGTGATGTAGGGCTACTGATTTCATTAGTTGGTTCCAAGTTGGCTGCCTTAATTCCCTTTGTCCATGTAGTTCCTTCACTGTAGTGTCACGTGCTCCCTTAGTGGTAACTTATTAGCAAGACTAATGTTGAAATAATGAGCAAATATCATTTTATCTATTTTTTCTTGGTTTTGTCCGGGGCAATGGGCATCAAAATCGTAGGGTTTGCTTGCACCTCCTCACCTGGACCCTGGAATATTTTTTAGTTTCTTCTGCCTGAAGGTTGCCACACCTTTTACCGCTGTGCCTTTTCTTCCAGTCTGCTCCTTCCTTGAATCTTCCCATTAAAGACCTTCCCTAAAGTCAGCTTGAGGCCATGTGTCCATGTGGTGTTACCCGGACTTCCCTGCACTGAATTGTAGTTACTTAAATTGTTGTTTTCCATGTTCACAAAATATTATTAAATGTATCCAGTTTCACCTCGCAACATGGTAATGTGGTAATGAACTTTTCACTCGACCAATTTGTTTTTTTCCTTCATTGCTGCTAAGGCAATCCTACTAGAAGTGCTTTTTAGCGGGTCCTTCCTTTCATTGTTGGATCACTTTGAGTAATTTTTTTAAATAAGTTCATAGGAAATACGTTGAACTCGTCAGCTTCATTAATCATCAAATATCTAGGTTGTTCTGTTAATGTTTAGAATCTTCTACACGGAATTTTGTACTGCCTGGAATAGTTGCTTAAAAAGTATGATTTATATTTCTGTTTGGTTATCTAATAAATGTTTATTTGCATAGGTGCATCCCTAGGTTGTGCCTAGGATTGAAATTTTCATCTATCAAGTTTCTGGAAGCTTCCCATAGAGAGCAAATCATTGACATATTTAACATTGACAAGGGTCTCATTGTTAAACAGGTAGGTGCTGCCCTTGATGCATTGGCTGCTTATGCATGTTGCGGAGTTATTTATTTTTTTTTTCAATTGAACAACAGGTATCAGAAGGATCAGTTGCTGAGAAAGTTGGAATTAGAACCGGAGATATCATTAAGTGCTTGAATGGTGAACATGTTTCTACCACAGTCGATGTAGGTGTATTAAAAAAATCTTCCTGAAAATGATATACAAAAGGTATAACAAGTCATAAATGTTCTGTGTTTAACATTTTTTTTTTCTTGTTTCACTTCTCAGCTGGAAAATCTGTTGCTTCGTATCTGTGAAGACCACTTCAACAAAGGGAATGGCCTTGGGTCAAAAGTGGATATAACAGTAAGTTTACTTGTATGTTTTGATATGTGAGTTATGTATTTCTTTTATTTGTGGTTTTATATAAATCTATAGGTGCATATATTTTTTTACTTGAATGACCAATGTTTTTTTGCTGCATTGGACGACCAGACATGCATCTATAAGAAAGATATTAATTAGGAGTAGTAGGCTATAAGAGCGGGTATGCAATTGAATACAAAAGAGGTTTTGATACGTTCTACCGACATTTGTTGATTTATTTAAACAAGTCAAAGAGTGTTAGATTTGACTTGAGTCGTTAAGGCATACAACATCGGAACAAAGTTAGTAATAAGGCCATGCCCATGAGGGATTCTTTTGAATGAATAATGCACATTCCACAGAACAATAGCATATGCATAATGCATATCAGTGTATGGTATATCACATACCTGAGTAGAGTCATCACTCAATCATTCAGCCCTAGCTAGCACCTCATGGTAGGCAGTAGTAATCTAGTATAGTAGAAAATAAATCACGTTGCAGCCGCAGATCAAACTGGCATATAGCAGAGCAGAGCACATAGATCATAGATGATTCATAACTAGCTGCAGTACAACTGCACACAGAACATAGGCACATAGCACAAAGGATAAGCGGGGGAGGAGGGAGTGGTACCTGGAGCCTAAGGAGGGAGGAGATGTGGGAGGCTTGGAGGACGAGCTGGAGTGCTGGACAAGCACATGAGAGTGAGTGCATGCTTGTGGTGCACTGGCTCGCGGAGGTGGATATGGGTGGTAATGTATCATGGCCCTAATGCCCTTTCACAATCCAACCCAGTCCTAATATAATTTTTGCTCAAAAAAATTTTAGCCTCAGCCATTTTTGAGCCCAATCCTTAAAATTTCTAGGCTAAAATTATGGGCCATGTAGCCTTTACCTCCCCTGGGCGTGGGGCATCGGGGCCTTGAAGAGCAGTGGCACAGGGTGGACGACAGGGGGAAGGGTGGTGGCAGCAGCTAGGGTAGTATATACATGTGATCAGTGAGTAGGTAAGAAGTGGCTGAAAAATTGTCTCCCTGCATCACCTAGGCACTGTGCTAGTCAACTGTGTAGCTGCAGTTCTGTGTTGCCTGTTCAAGCTGTTCAAGACTCTTTAAACTGCATGTCTGGTTGTCGACTAATGTTTAAAGGCCATGTAATAATCGGTCTGAAAGGCTGTTTAGAAAGGCATTGTTTTTAATACATTTTATGTTGCTTTTACCATTTGATAGAAAGAGCCACATGTGCTTTGATACTGTGATCCCATGATGTAATCTTTTGAAGATTTTTGTATGCGTTTTTCTCAAATGTTCAAACTGCAGTGATTGAGATTTCCAGCAATGAGATATGTGGAAGCTTATTTTTTGAAGAATCCTGTTTATAAAATCAATTTCACTAATAAATACTTCATTCCAATTTCATAGTTTGACATATTCAGCATACGCAAAGAACTCCATCTCACGAAAAAGCTGACGGTAAATGTATCGGATGGTGCTGAAGTCATCAAAACAGGTATGCATTGTCTCTTTTCAACTATACTTCTGTCAAAACACTTTATTTTCATTTTCCATGTGATACATAAAAACCTTTTTGGTATGGTGGCACTGAGTTTGAGCATCTGGTTATCTCCCTTTTGCTCAACACCAGACAATATAGTTATTCCTCTTTGAAGCATTATGTGGTCCAAGCCATCCTCATTTTGTTAACTGCTGAACCTCAATTGTTAGGCTGGGCGTGAAGCTTTTTGAGAGCATCCAGTTTTGTTTATCAACTCGTTCATATTTCTATCGATCTTCGCTATTACTCATTTAACCTAGAATACACACTTTGCCCTTCTCTACTAAAACTAAGATTTAGTGCACTGAGAAGGAGTAGGTGCATTTTACACATCCTGGGCTAAAAAGGAAGCCCACTTTGTGTCCTGAATTATGAAATCCGTTATTTAATGACCTCAACTTTTAACCAAATTAATTCTGGACCTTGGATGTTTATTTGAACTGTTTCTGTCCCATGGACGTGGTGGTAGAAATGCATCCCATGTAACCAAATTAGAGTTCCGCGGGCAGACTAGAGCTGTTGGGAATGTCTTATGCAGTTTAGAAGCTTTATTTCTCTGTTTGCGCCATTTGATAAGAACACACTACTTGTGGTTGTGTCAGTATGTTGTGCACGATTGATTTTGAGTCAGTAGTTTGCCTGATTGTGAATTCTCCGATTATTTTATGCCTGATGATTGCGTGCTCGTATTGTCAGGTTTCTAGAATGTCCTTTCCCTTGAGCTACTCTGTCACCAAATTTTTAGTCCACGCACCACAATGTTAGTTAGAAAAAGGTTTTTAGACACCATTGTTGTCTACAAATTTCTGGCTGAGTAAAGTGACTGCCCATTTTCTTAGAACATTTGTTCCTCTAGGCCCTATGAGGTCATGCAAAAGAGTGTGCCCCCTCCCCTGCGATTATTTGACCTTTTTGATAGCTTCATCAGTACAATTATTGAACTGATATGCCTTGGATTTATTTTTAAAAAATTCAGAGAAGTTAGATATTATGTGGAGAATGTTGCAGACAGAGAAAAAAAACACATGTATTTTTTTTGTATAAGAAAGCCATGTGTATATTGACTTTGATCCAGAATATACCTTACCTATGATTGTTCACTATATAGGTGCCTGTCTCGTCTCTGCTAGAAAAGGGCTTTCTACCTATTCATCGTCTGGTGATTTGAGCTGAGGTAAGTTTGAATGTGCTGTGTGATTTTGCTTTTGTTATATGTTTGCCTACAGAGTAGCATATTCTGTTTCTTTTATATGTTGCCTATAGAACAACATCACTACTAGGTTTTAAAACCCCAACCCCTGTTCATAAACCAAATAAGTATACACTTCAACGAACAATACCTTTATGAAGAGGCACCTTGAACATGACATAATCGTGAATGACCTAATTAACGCTAAGTGGCTTTAGATATTCTTGGGGAAATCTAGTAAGAAGGCCTATTTTGAAAAATTATGGACTGTTAAGTGTTAATTCTTGTAATATCGTAATCTTTTGAGTCCGAGTATGTAATTTGACACTACAAAATTCTATCAGGAAGGGAGGCGCCTCATGGGATGGTCGAATCAGGGCCAGAGACACCTTACTGAACCTGCTGGTGATGGAATTGACAAAAACAGAACCTTCTAGTTGTGTGCTCGCAACCGTGGTTGCACTTTCTTGTTAATGTGTCGTGCCATCTTCTGACTTCTATTGCTAGCTTTCTTTGGTATCGGCTGATGCATAGTGTAAATTTGTCATGGATGAGTGAACTGGGCGTAGGCTCTGATGCTATGTCGGAATAGGAATTTCTGTGACATAAACTGTGGCATGTTCATCTCGTGAACTTTAAGTATACTCTCGCTGGTCCTAATGTTCGTTTCCTCAATTTTCGCTACCTGAAATAATGGCGAGAATTGGAATACCAGGCAATCCGAAACTTTCTTAACTGACATTCAGGAGAAAAGGATTCTAGAAGGATTCATAGAATTAGAAGAACTTTTTCTCTTGGACGAAATGATAAAAGAGAAGACCCGGGCATTTCTCAAGAACAATAGCTAAGGGTCCCGATACTAGCACTTGGATCTGGAACCTACAATTGGATTGCGCACCAATGAAGATCTTTATACTGGAGCTCTTTTTCTATTATTTCTTTCTACGCTATCCTTAATAGGGGGTTGGTTACATCTACAACCCAAATGGAAGCCAAGCCTTTCGTGGTTCAAAAACGCGGAATCTCTTCCAACTCGATCATGCACATTTGCTCGCACATATTGGAAGAGTTCGCTGCCCTAATGGATTCTTCCTACTTAGGTAAAAAGGTTCTCGTTCCCATGAATCTTGATCTGCCTCCTGGCATTGATAGCGATTGATCGATACACTTTAAAAAGGTTCTAGTTCTATATATCCCCTTTCTAGTCTTTCTCTTTTGATGTCGCAAAGTTGAAACCAAGAAATATCTGTTACTTTCCTGATGTTTCCGAACACTTTCAATAAAACCCTCTCGTAGAAGTATTTTAACAATGTTTTCGGTAATATTTGTGGATACTACTCGAACGGGATTCGGCTCAACAGCTACTTCCTTGCTGAAATCGAATTTCAAAGTGTATCCCCACAAAACATAATGGAGATTTAGCAGCTATCTTTACGGCATAGCCCTTTGACGGCTAAGGGAAATGTTGATGTTTCGGTTCGCATTGGAAAAAACTATCCTATGTACCTAACCCTTCCAGGGGATTCTATGTCAGAAAGCGTGAGTGAAAAAAGGCATGAAATTCACCTGATAGAAAGTCCGCTATAAGAAATTACTAGACAGAATGAGTAGTACAAGTTTCTTTACAAATCAAAGTCGTAGAGAAAGACGGTAGAAGTGCCAGGATGCGTTAAGGCGCTAAACATATGGTCGTGGAATTCCTTTTTTGTTTTTCTTTATATTTTTGAATCTTTTTTGAAAGGTTAAAAGGGGTGGAGTAAACCTATTTTGATTTTCTTCGAAACAGGTGCCTTCTTCCTCCGCGTGTAGAAAAGGAAGAAATAAATCAATCAGATTACGAGAAGCTTCATAAAGTGCTTCTTTAGGAGTTAAACTTAGTATAGAATAGATCTGCTTCTCTTTCTTCTTACAAACAGAATTGGCTTGTTATTTTTAATGGAATGAAATAAATATTCACGCTTTCTGACATAGAATCCCCTGGAAGGGTTAGGTACATAGGATAGTTTTTTCCAATGCGATAAAATAAAGCGACATCGTGTCTATTTTTCTTTGCTTCGGCTGCTGTAGTCCTCTAGCCGAGCCACTACTAGCGTGTGTGTAATTCATGGCAGTTCACTATTTTGTTTGTTATGGAGCTATTCTCTTTCTTTTATTTATATATATATATATATAGTATAGAGCGGTAAGTTAGTGCTGTTCTAAGGAAGTGGTAGCTGTTCCAGTACACAAAGAAGGGAGATTTGTGTAACCCGAGCTCTTTGATCAAGACGGTGTGCATGGTTCGTGTTTCTGAAATTCAGTGATTCTGGTGGTGATTCGTAGAGGCTGCTTTTGACTGTATGCACTCCATCTGATGCTGTAATGTGCAGCGGTGAGTGGACGGGTCCTGGGATAGGTAAATGCGCAGCAGTGAAAGCTTTGACCTGTTTGGTAATGAACATGGTCGTGCTGGGTTCATATGAAATTGTTTCCCTCGTGGTAGTCTGACTCTCCAAAAGAAAGTTTGTTCTTTCCCCTTAAGAGCCTCTCCAAGAATGCCTAATATCAACTCCTAAAACCAAATTTTGGATACTATCAGAAAATCTTGGCCTCCAACAGTACCCAAAAGCTCTGCAATATACCCGCATGCTATCAGGGACTATTTTCAGCCCATGAAGATCTTGAGCCTGATCTGATCTGTCGACATGTTCCAAAGAAAGTAACGGATAAGATGAAATGACGTACTGACCGTCCATCCGGGGAACAGGAGATAGAGAAAGCAGCGGTGATGGCTTCACAGCTGGTTTCTTCCGGAAACATTGGCCAGGGGTGAAGGAGACAGCAGCGGGGCTGTGTTTTCTCAATGGTGGTTTGATGAGTGCCGAGATTAACAAGACTGTTCTGGTGCTCATTTTGAAAATTGCTAACCCACAGGAGTTAACGCAGTTCAAACCCATTTCTTTATGCAATGTTCTTTACAAAATATGCTCAAAGACCATGGCAAATAGATTGAGGCTGGTTCTAGATGATATTATTTTAGAGGAACAAAGTGCTTTCGTACCTGGTCGCTTAATTACATATAATGCCCTGATCGCTTATGAATGCATCCATTATCTGAGGAAAAGGAAAGGAAAATATGACTCATGTGCTCTGAAATTGGTCATGGTGAAAGCATATGACCGTGTTGAATGGAGATATCTGCATGAGGTGATGGTGGCCTTAAGCTTCTCGGAGAGGTGGTGCAACCTTGTCATGAAATGTGTGACTTCAATTTCTTTCTCGGTTCGTGTGAATGGCCTGCTATCACCCAGCTTTATCCCAACAAGAGGCATTAGACAAGGTGACCCTATCTCTCCATATCTGTTTTTGCTATGCGCTAAAGGTCTAACGAGATTGCTTAAATTTTGTGGACCACAAACTTGGCGAAAGGAATTCGAGTTGGGGTGGATTTCACACCTGCTTTTCGCGGATGATAGTCTGATTTTCATGCAAGCAAATCAGAGGAGTGCAGAAAGATTGGCCAACATCCTAGGAGCATACCACCAAGGATCCGATCAGCTTGTTAACAAGCCAAAATCTGCACTCTTTTTCAGTGCAAATTGTGATCAAGATATGAAGCAGGTTGTCAGGACATCACTCCATACACAAACATAAGCTTTGGGAGAGAAGTACTTGGGCTTGCCGACAGCGGTAGGGAAGGTTTCTGATGGGAACTTACTACTCAGCAAACAGAATCAGGAGGTGCATGGCTGGGGAGAAAACAACATGAGTTGTGCTGGACGTGAAGTGCTCCTAAAGGCAGATGCTCAAGCAGTTCCGACATACACGATGAGTTGCTTCAAGCTGCCAGCGCCGGTATGTAAGATGAAACTGTACATTTCAAATTATTGGTGGGGTAGTGCGATTGATAGCCACATAATCCATTGGCAAAGTTGGTCTAAGCTGACTACCCCAAAGGGAGAAGGGGGTATTTCGTGATCTACCACTGTTCAACAAGGCAATGCTTGGGAAGCAAGGTTGGCGTCTCATAACACGATCTGTATCCCTATGCGCAAGGGTGACCAAAGGTAAATAATATCCTAGTGGTAACTTTCTGTCAGCAACGAAAAAAAAAAAAGATCTTCAGAGACTTGGCGTGCATTGCTCACGGCCGAGACATTCTTAGAAAGGGTTTAATTAAGGGAAAAGTCCGATTTATACCCTCTAACTATAGCAAAAGTCTGATTTTCAACCCGCAACTACGAAACCGGACACAAATGACCATCCAACTATCAAAATGGCCCTGTGAGTGGTTTCAAAGGTGGTTTTCTATTTTATGCAAAAATAAAATAATTTTATTTAAACTAAAAAATCATAACTATTTCATTTTAAATAAAAAATATGAAACTAATGCCAAAAGGTTTCTAAAAATGCAGCCTACCTATTGACAGATGATGTAAAGTTATTTGGATATTATTTGTTTATGTTGTTAGTGTTTTATTATTTTTTTTAAAAAATACTAGGAATATAAATAAATAAAATGCAAATAATTTCAAATGGTGTACCAAAGCATAGTTTATATTTTTTAGAAAACAGTTCGCACAAGATTCATATCTTTTTTTACTTCAAATGAATTAGTTATGACTTTTTTATATTAATTTTTAAAATAATTTTTTAAAACAGAAAACCACCTTTGAAACCACCCAAATGGCTAAATTTGCACGGTTTTGATAGTTGGATGACCTTTTGTGTCCGTTTTTGCGGGTTGAAAATCAGACTTTTGCTATAGTTGAGGGAATAAATCAAACTTTTCCCTTTAATTAATAGAGTTGGTTCATGTGACTCGATTACTATCTCGATAATATGAAACCTGGACCCAAATCGGGCAACCGCATTGCGCCACATCACCCACATTCTCTCGGCCGTTGGATCGGCCACGCCAACGATCTAGATCGGCCTGAGCAATCCTAGGGCCCGCGACCCCACACATGGGACCCGCTAATGTGGGTCCCACAAGTGGGCCCAGCTAATGTGGGTCCCACAAGTGGGCCCCATAGAACCCGCATGATGTGGGTCCCATAGTGGGCCCCACCATAGACCATGGGCCCACAAGTGGGTCCCACCGTCTGTGGGTCCCACCAAACCATTATAGGTGGGACTACCTTAGTTGTTTTAAAAGAATTGTTTAAACATTTTTCTAAATTGCTATGTTATCAATATAACATCATACTATTTTATTTGAATTATTTTTGAATTTGTTAATTCAAACAAACATAATTTTGAATGATCTAATACAATTTTTAGTGATCTAATAATACAATTATTACTGTTATTATCTTTTATTTTTTCTAACATATAATTGCGGTATTTTAAAATATACAACTTTATTAAAAGGTGTCCAATATCAAATTTAGTCAAAATATAAAAACCTATAATGTATAACTTTATTATGGACATGGATTTGTAAATATTTTTCTTAAACGAATTATCAAAACACGTGAAATTTGCTATGTATAATCCATTCTCACAAATGTTTTTATGTAATCCTTCATATATATATAATTTGATACCGAAATGCTTCTAAATTAGAAATTATGATACAATACTAGTTTAAAATTTGAAAACCTAACATTCATTAAATAACAAATATTCTAAGCGTTTAATTTGTTTGCATAATGTTTATATACGGCCGTTGTTGATGAGGACATGACACATTCGGATACAAGCATTGGTTATAAGGTGAATTTATTTCTCCATTTGCATGATGATTTATTATACAATTCACTTGGTTCCATATGTACATGTCATTATTTGATTGAAGGTACCAATGTGTTATTACAATGTCCTCGCGGGCTCGTGATTCGCACATGGGACTCAGGCCCAAGATGGAGTAGGCCCGAGGCGTATGGAAAGAGCTTAAAAGATGTTCAAGGATGTCCTCCACCTTGACCACCGCCTTACGAGACCAGCAAGGACGCCCAAGTAAAGGTGGAGGCCCAATACAACTCGAGTTCGAGTCCACCTCGGAGTCCAGGAGCTGCCTTTGGTAACACGGACGCCCCGACCACATACAGAGTCCGATTTTGACGATCCACATATGGATGGAAAGATAATTTGATAGAGCTTACAATGGCACCGGTCCCACATCAAAATGAGGCCTGAATCATCGGGAATAATCAAAACAAGTTGGCTTCCAGAATCTGTCCTGGTGTTGCGTCACCGTCTTTTGGCCTTTGTTCCGTGTATCGTCATCAAGCCCATTAGGGGGCGTGAGCAGAGGGTCATCTACGACCCTAAGCTCTATAATTCAGTAGCCGCCTCCTTCCTTAGGGTTTGGGTTTTGCTTAGATTAATCTGTCAAGAATAGATTCGTCGTTGCATCGGTTTGTGAGACCCCAACTCGTGAGATTAATCATACATCTGCAATTTGGTTGCATACTTTCGTGTTCTTGCTTGTGTTCTTGGATTCGCAGGCAGGGAATAGTCTTCTTGTCAAGGTGACCGTGCAACGCCGGTCGATAACCTAAGAAGACGTGGTGCTGCGATTGTGGGGCTCAAAACGTGCTCGTTCGGAAGCCGGATCGATTTGTGTCGCGACTCCACCAAATCGTTGATTATCTGAACCTTTCGAAAGATCAACCACCCAAGTTCTATCAGTTGTTCTTACTCGAACACTGAAACATATTTACATTAAAACAATTTTAAATTTTAAAGTACCTAGAAACATTAAAATTCATAAAGTTATTATAAATCACACTTTAAAATCTAAAGCTCTTTCCAATTATACGTTAAACCCAACATCCAAACATCGAAGCACCTTGAAATTTAAAAATACTAAATTCTAAAATAGGTCAAAACTTCAAAAACTATACATTTGCAATAGATCACACTTTAAATCGAAAACACTTTCCAATTTACCCCGAAAATCCAACATCCAAACGTCGAAGCACCTTCAAATTTGAACATAACATACACTACAAAAGAAAAAAAACTCCAAATCTCAAAAATCTAAAACATGTCTACAAAGTGAATTTTTCAATTCAACGTGCTTTGACAATTTATTTGAAAAATATTTTTACAGCCACAAACGCATCTTGTTACCATCTGCGACAACCGCATCGCGCCACATCACCCGCATTCTCTCGACTGTCGGATCAGCCACGGCGACAGTTGAGATCGGCCTAAGCAATCTCAGGGCATGTGAGCCCACATGTGGGACCCGCTCCTGTGGACCCTATGGGTGGGCCCCACGAGACCCCACCATAGACCATGGGACCCACAAGTGGGTCCCACCGTATGTGGGCCCCACTAAACACATTAAATGTGGGACCCACCGTGGTTGTTTAAAAAAAATTATAAGCATTGCTTTAACATTTTTTTAAAATTGTTATGTTATATTAGTTCTTATTTTGTTTGTTCAATATAACATAATACTATTTATTTCATCCATTTTTGAATTTTTTTAATTTAAACGAACATAATTTTGAATCATCTAATATAATTATATATAATTTTGGGTGATGGCGTCAACAATGTAATTGCAACATTTCAAAATATACAACATTATTAAAAAGGTGTCAAATAGCAAATTTAGTATAAATAGCAAAATATATAATCTATAACTTTATTATAGATGTGGTCATGTAAACATTTTTTCTTAAATAAATTATCAAAGCTCGTCGAATTTCATAATTTTCTCTATGGAAAGTTTTCAGGTTCTAGAATATGTTGTACCTTTTCTTTTAAAATATATCTTTTGTTGAAGTATGAAATTTATGCAAATAAATTAAATAGGAGGTTTGAATTTTGGATTTTGCTAAGTATAATCCAATCGTACAGAGGCTTATATGTGATCCGTCATATAATGGTTTGATACCAAAATTTCATCATTCAATGCAATAATATCTCAAAATTTGAATATCTAAAGTTTATTAAATAACAAATATTCTAAGTGTTTCATAATTCGTTCGCATAATGTTTATATACGATCTACCGCCCTTACGATTCTGACACTAAAACATCTTTAAATTAAAAAATATCAAATTTTAAAGTACCTCAAATCTTCAAAATTTGTTGCAGATTACACTTTAAATCTAAAGTTCTTTCGAATTTGCCCGTTAAACCTAACATCCAATCACCTTCAAATTTAAAATATTGAATTCTAAAGTAGCTCAAAACTCCAAAATCTATAAATTTTCTATTAATCAAACTTAAAATCCAAAACACTTTCCACTTTGCCAGATAAATCAAACATTCGAGTATCAAAACACCTTCAAATTAAAAGAAACTTTTCAACATCAATGCTGTTCCAAATTGCAAAACCTTTCACATATAGCAAATTTTAAAATTCAAAGGTCCTTGCTATGTCCCTTGTACAAATGTTCGCATTTCAACAAAAGATACACTTCAAAAGCAAAAAACAATAATCCACTTTTCAAAATCCGAAACATTTCTATTGAGAAAATATTTAAATTCAATGTGCTTTGACAATTTATTTAAAAATTATTTTTACAGCAATGGGCACACATCCACTTACCATGCGCAGGATCCTAGGGACACAAATGATGAAACCACTACTGCGACATGGAAATGTTGCTATCGAGTGAGTGGATGAGCTGTTTATTCAGGGTACAAGATTATGGAATGAGGAGCTCGTCCGCGGCTCCTTCTTAAGTGGGGGATGCGGAAGCGATTCTCATGATCAGACTGGGGGCGAGGATGACAGAAGACACCATGGCTTGAAATTTTGAAAGAAACGGGCTATACTCAGTTTGCTCGGCATACAAATTTAATTTTTGAATCAAGACGCGAGGAAGCAAGAAAGAGTAGTGAGGTTTGATACTTGCTGAGTTTGTGGCTTGACTGCTTGTTGCGTCGCAAGTACTTCTCATGGGTTTGGTATTCCGAACAAGCTGTGAAAACTGAAGGTTCCTCCGAAAATTCGCATCTCCTGGTGGTGGGCTATAAATGAGTTTCTACCCACTAAGAAGGAGCTTAAGAGGAGACATGTCGAGCGCCAAGACTTGTGTGACACTTGCGGGATGGAAGATGGATCGCTTTTTCATGTTGCATTCGAGTGCCCCATGGCTAAAAGATTTTGGCGGGTGGCTAAGGAAACCATTGGCACTAAATTACCATGTTTTCACCCTTTGACTTGGGCAAATGACCTCCTAGTGGATGTTCTGAAGAAATGCACGAAAGCATGGGAAGGAAAAATGGGACCCGGGTGCGGCAGTTAGGCACATTGCGTGGATGCTGGAGGACCTGGTGTGTGCGTCCCCCAAAATGGCTTCTGCAGATTGCCGACAAAGATTGTAATGATACTCCGAATCAATAGAAGCTCATGTGATTTTTTTTTCGAATAAAACTCAGACGCTCACAAACACACACGCACACTTGCCTCTACAAACATACGCACGCAACCCTATCTCTATGAGCATCTCCGAAAGACTGGACCAGTAAATCCTCTAAATCGACGAAGTCACCACAAGCGCCTCGCTATCGACGGGCACGTCGCCTACCACTGAAAAAATAGCGCCGGTTAAATCCTGGAATAAATCCAGGAAAATGCGAGCACCAATGCCGAGTCGAGGATTCGAACCCTGGTGGGCTCGTTCCATCAAAAGAACCTTACCAGCTGAGCTAGCCAAAAAAAAAAATAACCGCACGCCCAATACCCAAATCTCCGCACCTCCTGTGGGCTCCCAATTATGATATATGCCAAAATAAGGACCAAAGAGAGATTTAAAACCGAGAGATTATGCCAAAATATGTCAAAATAAGTTACAATTTAAAACCGAGAGATTATATGTCCGCGACCAAAGACAAATTATGATATATGCCAAAATAAGATGTTTTGTTTCGGATTATGCCAAAATAAGTTACAATTTACCGAGAGATTATATGTCCCCGACCTAAGTCAAATTTGACATCATTTTCGGATTTGATGATCGCAACTCGGACTTGAAGTATGCGTGGGTTTGATCATTCGCATAATCATCTATTTTTGCCGTCCTAAAAAGATGATTTTTTTTGCGATGTATACTATTTTATTGTATATTTTTACTGATGCGGTTATTGATCGTAGCCAACCTGACGCTATTTTTCTCTATGCTATTTTTCTCTAAAAATGTGTGAAATCGAAGAAAAACGTACTAAGGCATTGGTGGAACGACTCCATGGGCGGAGGCCCACTTGTGGTGCGAGCACACGGCCCGTCGCAGCCCGTGGGATTCCGCCGCCATCAAGCGCCGTCTCGACCTCTCCCGAACAACTCCCAGCCCCAACCCGCACTCGCCCAAAACCCTACTGCTCCCGCTCCGCCTCCCTCCCTCCCACCCCCATTCGCCCCGCGCTTCCTTCACCACGCCTCGCCGCCGCCGCCGGCGAGATCTCCAGGGGAAGCAAGCGAGCGAGGCAAGGCGGCAGCCATGTCGCTCCGCGTGTTGAATCCGAACGCCGAGGTGCTCAACAAGTCGGCGGCGCTGCACATGAACATCAACGCCGCCAAGGGCCTCCAGGACGTGCTCAAGACCAACCTCGGCCCCAAGGGCACCATCAAGATGTAAACCCCCCGCTGATCCATCCCTCCTCTCCCCCCTCCCGTCCCCGCTCCTCTCGAGTTTGCTAGCCCCTTTTGGCGTTGTCGCTAGATCAAGCTTGAGTGGTTGGTAGATTCGCGAGGGTGTAGGATTTCTTCTCTGATCCTTCATTGTCTTGCGGCGGTATGGGCTTAGGTTTAGATAAGCAGCTGACCACTGCAGATTTGAGAGACTCGCCCTTGATCTAGCTCAAAGATTTGAAATAGCTTGCGGGAATTTTCTGCTCGGATCTCCTTTTGTGGTTCATTTGTAATAGAAAATAGCTGGGTGCTGGTGTTAACTGTTCTGATTTAGAGCGTGAAAGGTGATCTGATTTTGGCTATACCTCAGGGGTTCTGATTTGATACGCCATTGTTGATAAGTAGCTGGTGGTTCAGACATTGTTAAACTATTGATTTACAGAAGGTGCAACTTTTGTTGATTACTGGCCCATTTACCTGAATTATTTTCGTGTTATTTGTGCTGCTCAGGCTTGTTGGTGGAGCTGGTGACCTCAAGCTGACCAAGGATGGCAACACCCTTTTGAAGGAAATGGTACGGCTTTACCTTTCACCGAGACACTCTTTTTTGACATCTTGATGATATATGTACTCTGGTGTGTGTTTTGACGTTGTGTGTCATTTATTCACAGCAAATTCAGAACCCAACTGCAATCATGATTGCGAGGACAGCTGTGGCACAGGATGACACCAGTGGTGATGGCACTACCTCCACTGTTCTTTTCATTGGGGAATTAATGAAGCAGTCTGAGCGGTGCATCGATGAAGGTATGGTTGTTTTTTATAGGAATATGTCTAATCTTTGCTGTTTTGGTACACTGATATAATTCTGTGTTTTAAGAACCTTGTTTACTGTATTTGAGATATATCCTATTGGCATTTTGGATCAATGTACAACCCTAATTATATTTAGTAACTAGTTATGTGATTTTGTTTTGTTACAGTGTACACTTGTCAGATATAGCTGCAATTTGGCACTAAAAAATTGAGTTTGATGTTAGCCTTACTGGATAAGTGGATAATTATACTGGATAATGTGGTTTGTGAATATGTGAATTGACACATCTTTTTGCTGAATTAAGGCTAAGAATGGCTGGGCAATATAGATATGCATAATCCTTTCGTCACATATAGAAGAATGCTCCTATGCGGTTGGATAGTGTGACACCACATTATCCACATATTACATGTGAGGATGCATTTCCCACCATTAATAATTGTTTGATCTTATTAGTACTCAGTAGCTGCAGTCAAATCTAAGTTGAAAGGTAGAGAGCAACACAAACACGTGTCTTTGTTAATCGTTTGCTATTCTTCTGTTTCTGTAATTGTACAATAATTGATTGTTATTCTTTAGGTACTCATCCAAGATTTTTGGTTGATGGCTTTGATGTTGCCAAGAGAGCAACTCTTGAGTTTCTTGAGAAATTCAAGACACCAGTTGTTATTGGTGATGAACCTGACAGAGATACCTTGAAAATGATAGCAAGAACAACTCTTAGGACAAAGGTATTACATTCTTTCATGTGTCACATTATAAGTTATTTTTCTGTGTACTACTCCCCCCATCAGGTTTCACATGAAGTTACTGTATTGCAGTTGTATGAAGGATTGGCTGATCAGTTGACAGATATTGTTGTGAATGCGGTACGTTTGATTCCTCTTGTTAGTCATTTGGTCTTGTAGCTCTTCTATGGAAAATTTTCTGCGCCTGCTCATTTCTAAGCATACTTGAAATTTTCTGTGTATCTCTGCTATAGGTTCTATGCATCCGCAGACCAGAGGAACCAATCGACCTTTTTATGGTGGAAATAATGCACATGCGCCACAAATTTGATGTTGACACCCGTCTGGTACGCATTCATTTTTATTACTCTGTATGGAATTGTGCTGAATTTCGTAGTACCTGTATAGAATGGTTTCACCAATCACCTTCGACATGAGCTTGTGAACTAAGCTCCATACTTATTCATTTTTTAGTTAAACTGCTGACATGTATATGAATCTGATTAACATAGTAATGTCCATTGATACCTTTATGGAATGTCAAAATGTTTACATTTCTCCTTTGACATTCTTGCAGGTTGAGGGTCTGGTTCTGGACCACGGTTCCCGGCACCCTGACATGAAGCGCAGGGCAGAGAACTGTTACATCTTGACCTGCAATGTCTCATTGGAATATGAGAAAAGGTGTGCCATTTTTCATATTTAGTATGGCTTAGTTTTTTCTGAAATTTACTGCACCATATATACGAGAAGGGTGTGCAAAGCTTCTTTTTGTGTGATCTGTATTGCTGTTCATATATATCATGAACACCACTGGCCTTGCTTTTGTTGGAATGGGATGTTAAATTAATGCACTCAAGTGTTGATGTGTCTTATATGAGGAGTTATGTGAAGTTCTAATGTTTTACTTTAAACTTCAGCTGCCAGTTCCTTTTATGCGGTGAGCGTGAGCCAAATCTATAAGTTGGCTTACAAGCTACTTGGAATTATTTTTTTTTGTTTCCATGGCTGTTGAAGGCAACTTTTTGTCTGACATGCAAATTTCTCAGTGAAATCAACGCAGGATTTTTCTACTCAAACGCAGAACAAAGAGAGAAGATGGTTGCTGCAGAGAGGCGTCAAGTAGATGAACGTGTTAAGCGGATCATTGAGTTGAAAAACAAGGTAATTTGTTTCGCGACTAGAGTTTAACTTCTCCATATACTATATAGGGATTAAATGATTAATTCTTCATGTGTTTTCTTGGTATGCAGGTTTGCGCTGGAGGTGACAAAAACTTTGTTGTGATCAATCAGAAGGGCATTGACCCTCCATCTCTGGATCTCCTTGCTAGGGCAGGGGTAATCTATTCTGACTTCTACCTGGTGGTTCCAAGAATGAACATGATTTTATCTTCAACCTTGATAGTTTTATTTGTTCAGTTAATAATATGGGTCTACTGAAGTTCACAGTTAACCTGGGTGATGACTGGTTAATCTTGCTGTAACCTTGATAATTATACTCTCCTGCTGCAATTTGACGTTTCAAATTATGCCATCTACTTTGGTTTCATTACACATATTTTGAGGCAGGCAATATAAAATGCTATGCATATTAATCTTTAATATTTTTGCTATACTAATGAATATATTGCAAGATATTGTTGGGTAAAGCATTTTGGAGACCATGCTAATGTCCAAAATGTAACTTATTGTCACTTGGATAGTAAACTATTTTGCATTGAAACTTGTTAATAGCATGATCGATTCTGTTAAAAGGTTAAAATCCATTTAACTGTTTGGTTCGTCCTCCTTGACATGATTTTGCTTGTACAGATTATTGCTCTTCGAAGAGCAAAGAGGAGGAATATGGAGAGGCTTGTACTAGCATGTGGTGGTGAAGCCGTCAATTCAGTCGATGACTTAACTGAAGATTGCCTTGGCTGGGCTGGGCTCGTCTATGAGCATGTTCTTGGAGAAGAAAAGTACACATTTGTGGAGAATGTAAAAAATCCTCGCTCTTGTACTATACTGATTAAAGGTTAGTTTATTCTTGAGAAACAATGTTATGGTTGTTTTTTTTTCTGATACCCTCATTGAGCTGTGAGCTAACTGCAAATTTAACATATTCAGGACCTAATGACCATACAATTGCACAAATCAAGGATGCTGTCCGTGATGGTCTAAGATCTGTTAAGAATACAGTTGAGGATGAAGCAGTTGTGCTGGTAAGATTTTGTGAATTCCTCCATTGTTCAAGGTAGCAGGGGATAGGTTAATTACGTGGATTTGCTTTTTTTTTTTTATTGTGCATATGACAAAAATCACTTGCGAATTCTGGTTTTGTGACACGATAAGTTTGATTAAATTTGCAGCCTTTGTACTTTACTTCACAATTTTGCCTGTGTACCTGACTTTATACATCCTGTTTATTACTGTGTGCGGACCTGCATTGCTTGAGCTCATTATTTGTTTTGGACTCAATTGAGCAGTCAGATATTGGCTTCCGTAGAAATATCTGCTTATCTTATCCTTCCATCCATTTTCCAAGTGTAGGGTGCTGGTGCTTTTGAGGTTGCTGCAAAGAAGCATCTTATAGACAATGTGAAGAAAACTGTTAAAGGAGTAAGTGCACTAAAGCATTGTTTTTCTTCACATTGATTGCTGCAACATCAACTGGTGCCTAATATCATAATCTTGGCAACAGCGAGCACAACTTGGGGTGGAGGCGTTTGCGGATGCTCTTCTTGTTATACCCAAGACCTTAGCCGAAAACTCTGGTCTAGATACCCAAGACGTTATTGTTTCCCTCCAGGTACGTGAACATACACGTTCCCTATTGCTGTAAGGCACTGTTCTAAATTTAAAACTCAGGAAGTTCTTGACTGTTTTTGTTATTTTATTTTAAGAACGAGCACGACCGTGGGTTGGTCGTAGGATTGAACCATCACTCTGGGGAACCGATTGATCCCCAGATGGAAGGCATCTTCGATAATTACTCAGTGAAGCGCCAAATCATCAACTCAGGGTATGTGATGTAGCTGTCAGTTTTTTTATTTTGTGTTCTTAAAGCCCGTTCTGCCCAGAACATCCTTCATATTGTAGCAGCTAGCTAATGTTTTTTTTTCCTTGCTGTAGGCCCATCATTGCATCTCAATTGTTGCTGGTTGATGAAGTTATCAGGGCAGGTCGCAACATGAGGAAACCGACTTAGATACTATCACTGCCTAGCCAAGACATTTGTTCATGAGATGCTATGTGGTTTTGTTTGGCTGTTCTACCTTTTTTCTGTTTTTGTGTTAGTAGTAACCTGGGTGATACATTTGGGGGCTTCAGCTAGTCGCCCTTTTTCACGTGGCAGGTCGCAATTGTAATCTCCATGACTCATGTTTTCTGCCCTTCTTCTAATCTTGGGATTACTGCGTGCCTATGTTTCAACTTTGGGATGTCGTCGAGGCCTGCTGAAAGTTTCAGTTGTAGACGTTGGTAGGAATTTTGTAGGCTTAATGTCTCAACTCGCAGATTTTGCTTGCCTTGATAAACTAAAATCGATTATTCTTTAGTTTCTTGTGTTGTTAGACGGGGCACATTGCTTACCATGAAAGTGTGTTAAACCGATGCGCTTGGCACAGCTTATCCATTATCATTAGTGGATATATTCTCTTCTGGAAAGATGCAAGCGACTGACGTTTCTTCAGAGTTACTCTAAGCAGGTAGGTGAAAACTGAAAAGGCCAACGAGTATCCAATCCAAGCAGAAACTATTACGTCCAGGTTGTTGAACGGCCATGGCATCAGATTCTGCAACACGTCCTGCTCTTGCGCTGCAGTCTGATAGAGATTGCTCTCACCACAAACAGATTCGTGCTGTCGTGCAAGCAACTCCGATCATGGCGATGCGCACGCAAACTCTTTTCAGACAGTGACAACATTCCCCTTACTTTCCCTTGGCAAATAAATGTTAGAGAGTGCATATACGTTTTCCGTGGTCAAAAGTTTTAAAAAACATTGTTACAACCGTAATTTACAGCGGAGTTTTTTGTGTGCAAAAATCACCACGGTACATGCCAGTCGTCCAAAGCATATCTAGTCATTTTCCTCTCAAAAGGCTCGTATATGCTAAGATGCATATCATTGTTTCTAGTTTTAACTACTTGTATGTTGTGTATACGTAGCACTAGGTGAGCCCGTGAGTCTGAGAATTGGTGGCCACCAGTTGCGGCAGCGATGGGGGCCGTGGTTTCTATGTGCACGGAGCCCATGAAGCGGCGGCGAGCGGAGAAGGACCTCGACGGCAAGGTGGCGGCGGCGCTCCGGGAGAGGGCGAGGTCCCGGCAGCGGACGTTCCGGTCGGTGAACAGCATCACCATGCGCCTTCCCCGCTTCAAGGACGGCCTCCGGGACATCAAGGACGTCTTCGACCAGTACGGTAGGTAAAAAAATGAGTACATCCCCTCTCTTGGCTTCTTCTATCTGAGGTCAGCCAGAGAGCTCTGTACATGTGTAGACGAGGACTCTGACGGCACGATCGACAACGAGGAGCTCCGGCGCTGCCTGGGCAAGCTCCAGGTCCACATGTCCGACAGGGAGGCCGACGACGTCCACCGCTACTGCGACATCGACAGCCGCCGCAACGGCATCCAGTTCCAGGAGTTCGCCGTCCTCCTCTGCCTCCTCTACCTGCTCTTCGGCCCGGACGTCACGCGCCGTGTACGTGCCCTTCTCGTTTTCCTTTTTGGTCTCTCTGGAACTTGCAAAGACATTTCCATGGCGATCGATCGGCATGACATGGAAGAGGTTTCATTCATTCATGTGTCGGAGTTCGAGTCGGCGAAGCTCAACTACGTCTTCGACGAGCTCATCGACGCCTTCATCTTCTTCGACCATGACGGCGACGGCAAGATGAGGAGGAGGGACGTCACCCGGAGGATGAACGAGGCATCGCACCAGGAGAGGACCCCCAGCCACATCACGGCACAGCTGTTCAAGGAGATGGACATCGACAGGAACGGCAAGGTGAACCTCAAGGAGTTCCTCTACTCCGTGATCAGATGGGCTGGTCACGAGACCGAAGACGACGCCAGCAATGAGGGCTCTCCCTAGTGTCTTCGTTTTCGTCCACATTGTAACCCATAGCCAAGTTGCAGAGTCGAGCTGAATTCAAAAGCAAAGTGTAATCCTTTCCAGACCGGATAGAATGGAGAATTAGTTATATTCGTATACAATATAAACAAAAAGTATTGTGAAATGATTGCATATGTAGCTAAGCATTCCAAACCATCGAGTTCTCTCTCAAGGACAATCTGACTGTGAAGGCATCGATCTTTCAATCGCCCTCTGATTTAAAGTGGAAACAGAGTATTTTACCCTTGCTTCTGTGAAGGAACATGTAGAAACGAGAACAAGGACACGTAAAATGCAAAAAAAAAAAGGAAAGAAAAAGAAAACAAAAACGACGCAAAAATGCGGTCTTGAAACGCCATGAACCCTACATCAGAACCCAGTAGTATTGCCAACCTAAGAAGCGCCTTGTTCGCGATCTTGGTTTACCGTCAAAGCCCTTGTGTCCTGAGCAATCACATTTTTGGCGCCATCCTTCATTCACTGTACTTTGACCCCTAGTGCCAATGGTTTCAGGTCAGTAGTAGTTCAGGTTTTAGGCAACTTCCATGAACAGTTGTACACAACGGAATTTTCAGTGAGCGCCCCGGCTATATATTATGTAATGCAAAGAGTAATTTGCTTGCGGCAATTTCCTCTTTTTTTTTTCTTTGAGCCAGTCACAGTGCAAATGGTTTGAGCAAGAGTGCATTATTAAAAATTTGCAACTGGATCAGTTGTTGTTCAGACCAGATGAACTTCATGTATTGCACTATGCCATCAAAACTTTTGGTTACGCATTCCGAACCATTATAGGCATCAACCTTGGGAGATCATTCTCTAATTTCTACTATGGATACAGTATAGGATTTATCCTTTGTTTCTATTAAGGAACAAAGTGAAAATGTGAACAAGGACATGGAAGGTGCAAAAATTCGCACAAATAGGCACCGAGGACAGAGACTTGGAAGTTGGAATCCCATGCAGCTTACATCAGAACTCCAGCTGTATTGTCAAGTGCCTTCTTTGCAATCTTAAATTTGCTAGCCAAGTCCTTCCCGGTGTCCTCAGCAATCACATGCTGCTTGATGAACAGCACAATGCCATCTCTCAATATCTCGAGCTCCGGAAGACCAGCTATACGGGTGAAGACATTCCACACCAGCACATCATCTTTCTGTAGTAAGGTCTCAAACAGGAGCCGGAAATGGGTGATCCTCTCTGGAGTCATCTCCACTGGGTTTGCCAGATTGACAACCTTCAAAGTGGCGAGGGAGAGGGTGAAGTTTGACAGCATCTCTGCAACTAGTTTTGCAAGGTTCATGGATCGATTTGGCTCCATATTGTCTAGCTCCTTAAAATGATCCCAGATGCAGTACTGTAATAACACGACAATACAGCAGAAAATGCATAGTCAGAAAAAGGAAAGGTCTGTCACCACCTATGATGAAAGAAAGCTACAAGAACTAAATGTAATGGCTATAGGGTTCTATCCAAATCTGCATTTGTCCAAATAGGCTTCCAATCTTGCGATACTAATGTGGTATTCAAATCAGTACCAATATCAAATATTTGGAAAAAAAAACAGTAAGTTAAGGTTCACCAAGGTATAGGCATGTCATAAAGTCATAGCAGAATGCTGATTCATCCTACTGCATAAATGTATCATTGAAAAGATATGGAAAAGAAAGACTAAAAGTATCAAGAAAAATCTAAGATATTAGAAAAAGAGTAATTTCTGAGCCATTAAGATAGGCAGCAAACATGATAAAAATATGACAGTATACCTGCAAGCTGAACTTGTGATTTTTCTCATGGCTGCATAGCTTGGAAGCAAGGATTGTATAATACTTATTGAACATCTTTTCTTGAAGACAACAGTCAATGATGACCCTAATAATTTCTCGATCCTGCACATGAACAGAGAAAAAGGCATAGGTAAATAATACTGTGATATACACAGAACAACTCATCTTAAAAGACATTGATGCATGCCTGCTTCCCGGAAAGGCCCAGCCTCAAGAGCTTCTCAAAAGCATCTACATAGTCTTCGGCACTCATTATAATACAAAAGATGGCTCTTCGTATGTCCGTGTTCATTCGCTGAGCTGCTGCAAGCTGAAGAAGCTTTTGTGTCTCTGTAACGTCCTTGCTTATAACAGCAGCAACATCTTCAATATTACCTGCTGTGGATGGAATATCCCCAGTCAACCACCATTGCCCTTTCTTATCAGGGTCCAAAAGCCTACTCCACGTGAGCCCTCGCAAAAGGATATCTTCTGCCTTAAGCTGTCAGTATGTAGAAAAGGAATAAAACAAAGTGTTAAGTGCATTCTGAAATCACAATTCATAACTGCAGATGATGGGCAAGTTGTTCTGGTACAAACCTTTTGAAGCCACTTCTTTATTCGAGTATGGTGTGAAGGATCTTCTTTAGGCCTTTTCTTATTGTTCTTAATGTCACATATGGTATCAAGCATAAATTCCATCTGAGTGGTAGGTTGAAACCAATAAGTGAAATTGAAAACCTAGATGGAAAATAATGCTTCTTAAATAGGTGCATTGAACAAGACAAATTACTCTTCTGCTGTGCATATCCGTTTTTCCATCTTCTTGAACACCCGAGTGCAATGTCAACTGATTCACAGTGTTCTGAATACTGAGGACAAAATCTTTCATAGCGCCTGGATCATCACCCCGCAGCTTCATTCCACAGCCTGTGCATCCAAATGAAAACATATTCCCAGCTTCGCTCAGAAACAGAAAAAAGAGAGGGTATGGCTATACAGGAATCACTGTGATGGTTATAAATGCGTCAATTTTGTCACTATTGAAAAATTATATATTGTCATACACTGTAGGATGGTCAATACAGTAGAGACATCAAGCTCTGTCAAGCGCTTGCTCAGAGTCGATAGAAGATCGTACACGAGATCACTGAAATATCAGACAATGGGATGTGACAACAAACATTAGATATTTTATCTTGAAGTGATTTTATAAAAAAAACATGGTACATGGTTTCATACAAACAACAGACCTTGAGATGACACCAAATATGCACAGATAGCAGAAGAGTAAGGTAAGATTTCTCAGAGATAGACCATCTTCTTTTGAGTACTCATCCTGTCACAAGAGAAAAACAAAACAATATCAATTAATCCAACAATAACCCCATTGGTGTCATGACACAGAAGAAATAGCCAGAGAATGTAAAAAAGTCATGTTTATCAATAATCAGAATAGAGATACCTCAAACGTCTTAGCAATGGATGCAAGGATCTTGGCACTAAAGTCAATACCAACCAAGCATGCCATGCCTGCAACAAAGGCTGCAAAAACAGCAGCATACCTGCTCAAATGGCAAAAACGATAGTTTGTACTAGTAAACTATATCAAATTCCAACAGGATCCTTAGAGCAGCATGCGGAAATGGGTTTGTGGAACAAGATGCCAATGCTTAATAAGTCTAAAGGAAAGATATATCTGAATAATAAGGAAGATCCCTAACTGTTCATTGCCACGAGGTCCCCGGGCACAGCTAGCCAAAACTTCATCACCAATTATCTGAGAGCCAACACTTCTTGGAACAGACTGTTGATAGACAAAACAACAAAACCAGGGGAAAAACATCCATATTAATCAATAACCCAAAAAAGGATATCTGAAAGACATACAGTAATAACAATATCAGAAGAATGGTCAAAGGACTGTACTCGAAAAAGCGTGGCAATTTCCTGAGTAATAGACTCCACATTTGACTCTGATAGTCTGTTCAGGAGTCCTGATGCATAGCAAACATTAGGTCATACAAGGGATACACTTACAAAAAAAAAGTACAGTAAATGTGGCGCATCAAGCAAATAAAAGGTGGAATTTAGAATCAAACCTCTTACTCTCCGGCGCATCTGGGCAATCTCTTCCGATTCTGAATTGGAAGCAGCACGCAGACTTGGAGGTACATACTTCCCTTTTGGTTCCGTGGGAAGTTCAATCTCATTAACCTCTGCATCCTCTGATTCCAGAGCTGCCCCATCATTCTCTTCATCCATGTCAACACCACCTTCGTCTGGTTCTTCAACCTGGGTATCATTCTTCTTCATCTTCTTTGGCTTCTTCTTCTTTTTCCGACCATTCTCTTCACCCACACTATCTGGTTCCTCTGTCTCCATGTAATCCTTCTTCACCTTCTTTTTTTTCTTTTCCCGATCATTCTCTTCATCCTCGATATCCAGTTCCTCCATCTCCATGTAGTCCTTCTTCACCTTCTTTTTCTTTTTCCCTTTTGTCCTGTCCAATTTAGTGTCATCCTCCACATTCCAATCATATGCTCTTGCTTCATCATCCGACCCAAAGTCGCCACCAAACCCAAGGTCCGCAAAAAGTTCATCCATACCATCATTTGGACCTCCCAACTTTCCTTTCTTCACTTTGAGCTTTTTCGCAAGCCTCCTCTCCATCTCCAGATCCTCCTCCATGCTCACAGCTCCACCCATCTCCATCTCAAGATATTCCTGAAAGTTTGACTTGGGCTTGCCTTTACCCTCTACATCCCTCTTTCTCTTCTTCTTCACAGCAGCAGGTTCTTTCTTTGGTTTCTTCTCTGCTGGGCTTGGCTCCTCTACTGGCATTGCTGGCTTCTTCTTTTTCCCACCCTAACTCGATAAATTTTGCGCATCAGAATTAAGACAGTAAAGAAGGCTAAAAACAAGTGATTTCAGTCTCTCTAATCAGAAAATCAGCAAGCTAACCTGGTGCTGAACCCAAGAGAGAAACCGCAGCTTTTGCTTCTCTGATCTCGCCTCTTTCCGCCTCTCTTTCCGAGATTTCTGCTCAGATTTCCCTGGAATGGGCACCAAGGGAAAAAAGTCCAACGATCAGTTAACAAAATTACAACAGCAGAGCAACAGTGCTATCGGAGACTCGGATAAAAACCTTACCCATCATGATTACTCCAAGTGTTCCTGACAAGTTATCGTTTGGGGCTGTAAATAGGGCAACAAGAGATTGATATTCCTTATTGGATTAATAAGTTAGAACCGATATCATGAAAGTAAAGGAGAAGATTTCTTTCATTCAGTGAGAGATTAACGAAAAAGGGTTTGCCACAGCGGCCATGTCGATAGGATAGAGCCATGATTATACTAAGGCTAGGGCCAAAACTGAAAGGGCATAAAACTAACGGCTGACCCAGTTTTTGGTCAAGCGGCAAAAATTCAGTTTCCAAAACTACCACGTCTAGAGTAACAGCAACAGTACATAAAAGGATTCAAATTACGAAGAAAAAAATGTTAAGAACAACATAAAAACACAAAAACAAATACCTAGTGAAGATTTGGTGCATTGACAGAGTCATATATTCCATTTAATCATCAGCAATACCTAGACGTGAACATAAAGATATGAAAAAAAACAAGATTTTTTAAATGCTTATTCAGCATGCCAATTTTGGATGTAAAATACTGCAAGTACTAGATTTTCATCCTGTTGTGTGATAGGAACTCGTGAGAAATAAGATGCCAAAGCCTTGCTCCTCCTCATTTTGCAACGCATGAAATTTCAGTGCAAAACAGAGGAAAGATGATTGGGGGAATAAGGGAGTACAGAAATACCTCAGATTTCTGTGTCGCTGCGGCCTGCAGGTGGCGCCGCCAAGCCCGGCTGAGCAAACGGGCGCCGACAACCCGCCCTTGGCCACTTTGCTTTCCCCCTGCGGCGGTGCGGCCTATGGAGGCGGACTGCGGACGGCCAGAAGCTGCGAAAGAATGTATCCACGGAGGGGAGGGCAGGGGAGTTGTGCAGCGCCGCTTTGCAATGGCGTGGTGCCGCCGGCGAGCAGCCGCGAGAGCACCAGACAGACGGAGACGGGCGCTGCTGGGAGGAGACGGGCGGCGCTGGGAGCACCAGACAGATGGTGTGCGTTTTGCATTCAGTGCCCTAGTCAATGGACTGGGCCTGATTGTTTGGGCCAAAACTAAAGGATGGTAGTACTCGAATTCCTGGGCCAAGCCACGATTAGGCCCAGGCCTGCCCCAGGCGACAAACGGATTATGGAAAGCCTGGGCGGCCTGAATCCTGATTCCCTTCCGACTTCCCAGACGCGAGCGGTCTCGCGAAGGCGCGAACCCACCCGAGCCGGGCGGTTTTCCCCTGGGTAACTCGAACCGGCGAACCGAACGGACGCTCGAGGGTTTTGGTTTTGTCCCCCACTTTCCGTTCCTATCCCCGCGCGCGCTCCCCGCTCAGTCTACTCCCCCTTTTCCCGCCGCCACGATCCGACGCGGGCGCCGAACTCGCCGCCGGCGAACTTGCGCTCAACCAAATCAGTCCCCTTCCTTCCTCCCTCCCGCCGAGGTCCCCTAGGCGAGAGGCGCCGCTCTTCCCCTACTCCCCTTTGCCGCAGCCTCACTGTCTCCGGAGGGGTTGTATTGGGAGTCGGTTTTGTATTTTTGTTCCGAAAATTTTCCCCTTTTCTCACTCCGTTGATATCGTCGTGGATTTCCGCGCCTGCGTCGGCGGTTGCCTGCTAATCCAATCCGAACCTGCCAGTACATTGGCGGTTCGATTGGGTTCTTCTTCTCCCTCGGCGCGCAAGATATCCAATCTTTCCGAGGTGCTGGCGAGGTTCTTCGCCCCAATATTCTGGGGGTTCGGTTGAATCCGCATCCCCTATATGAAGTCCTCATCTTCCCCTGCTGCGAAGGGTGGCAAGACCGGCAATGTCGGCGGCGGCGGGGACACCCAAATCATGGACGGGGGGACACCTCCGTTAGGTGAGCGTGCCTTGTTCATTCATTGCTTCTGTTTGTTTGACCGGTTGGTGTAAACGTGCTGATTTGGTTCTTGGATGTGCATTTCGGTTAGGTTCTCCGGCGAGCGACAGCGATGAGACACAGTGCGGTGGTGACGATGGAGCTCTGTATGACGAAACACAGCCTGTGGACGAGGCTGAGACCCAGCTAGTAGATGGGGTGGAGGAGGAGGAAGAAGAAGAAGACGACGACGTGGCTGGCGATTTGGGGGAGACGCAGTTGGTGGAGATTGGGGAGGAGGATGGCAGTGATGATGATGACCAAGTGAAGACGCAGCTTGATGTGGAAAATGGCGATGATGATGGTGGTGCGGAGGATAATGCCGGCAAGTGGACTACAACCCAGTTGGATGAAAAATGTGAGGCGAATGGACTGAAGAATGGTGTTGGCGGCATGGTTGAGACCCAGTTGGTTGAGGATTCTGAGGAGGAACAGGAGGATGGAGTAAATGGTGGTGATGAACCAGATGTCTGTGAGTGGGGCAAGACCCAGTTAGTTGAAGACTCTGATGAAGAGATAGGTGATGATGAGTTGAGCGATAGCACTCAAGTACTAAGTGACAATGAAAGCTTGTCTGGTGACGAGAGGGATGTGAAGTCAGGAATTGATATAAGGGATGTGGGCTTGGGAATGGAAGTTAGTATGGAGGCGTTAAATGGAGGTGTCGAGAAGCTTGGTGACAACAAGAATTTGGTAGAATCTGATGCTTCAACAGATGAGGAGGGTGACACGGTTTCAGGTTAGTTACCAGCTACTTACTGTTTCCTATCCTTGTCAGATAACATAACCGTGTATCTGTTATCTTCGACTTAGAGATGTGTAAAGCTATCGAGTTGTCAGCAGTCTGCTCAATGTCATATTTTAAAGCTAGAACTTTGTCTATCATAGTTTTATCAGATAACAGAATTTCGTTTTGTTAGGCACTAAACAATCACAATGTGTAGTCTCTTATGTCTTAGAGGTAGAGGTGCTTTTGTTGAGATTTTTATTACATTTTGGTTGTTTCTTTCTGTTTTCCCTGATGGTGATTGAACTTTGCATATTCACCATGGGGGCAATTTTACTCAAAGGCATCATGAAGAATTGCACATGATTTTTCTTTTATGCTACACTTGTTTGTCTAAATTTAATTTGTTTCTTAGACTTAAATCTAGCTTTTATGGAAACTTAAATTTTATTATCTAATGTCATAATATGTTCAACATCTAGGTCACATTCAGATGAAATTGCCTTCTGTTCGTGTTGCATCTGTAAGATGTGGAATTTCTGAAGCTCGGGACACAATGTCTGTGAATGTTATGCAGCAAGGGAAACAAAAAGTCTCATCAAGTGCAATACATCCCCTGCCGAAACATTTAGATGAATCTACTTTGTGTAGCACCTCCTTTGGTGGGGTTGATAACGACTCCCGTGGTTATGTACAGAACCATGATAAAGATGGAACTAAAAGCAGAGATAAGTGCTCAACAGCAAAAAAGCTTTTTGCTGATATGACAGCCGAGGATGGTGAAAGTAACATTGGATGTCTTGCTGGATTAAGCTATATTGGATCACAGGAGCCTGGTGATATGTCACAGGCAAATGCTTTTGATGTTGTGGATAGGTTGATTTCGGTTAATGGTGGACTATCATCTCAAGAAACAACCCCAAATAAATTGGAAATGGCAAAGCCACGTGTTTCAAGTAAGAGAGGAACTTTAATGTTGGCTGAGAAGGTTGACCTTGGTAGAAGTTCCAATGGGAAGGCAGAAATATTTGAGTGGGTGGACAGTCGTGAAGATGATGGAGGTGGTGATTTTTTCAGTAAAAACAAAGACATATTGTTGCAGAAACCAGCTGGTAGAGGGAAACAAAAGAGTCATTCTACCAGGGCAAAGAATTCCTCCACAAAAAAATCACGGGGAGAAAATAAAATAGGGGAATCCAAGAATAAAACAAGTTCAAAACTACCTGGGAGGTTTGAAACTCTTCCTTTGTCAGATTCAAGACTTGTGAAAAGTAAGCAGGCTACTGGAAACAGGACTAAGAAAAACCTTTTCAAGGACCTGGATGATCTATTAAATGCCAAATCTTTGGAGGAAGAACAGGAAAAGGCTGGTGTAGCTTTGCGTGATGTTGGTCCAGATACTCAAATGGCTGTTGAAGCTATGGAAACACTGTTACAAAGTTCACCTGCTAAAGATCAATCTCTGTTGGATGGAAATACAAGAACTAAGAAGTCCAGAATAACTAAAAGTCATTCAAAGGATGTTTCTACCCAAAAGAGAACTAGCAACATCCAGGAAGGTGTCACAACACGTTCCAAAAGAAGAAAAGTAACTGCGTTCAACACAAAGCGTCAGGAAGAAAACATGCAAGACAATTCAGAATGTATTGTGAAAACAAGACATAAGCAGAAAAAGTCTGTACCCGAGAAGAGCAAAGTTTCAAAGAATTTTATCGATGACAATAAATACCATGGTACACCTGTTGCTCACCGCACTAGACACTGTGGTAGGAATGATCCTTCTGAATTTACCGAGTTATGCTCTAATAAGCACTTGAAGAAAGGCAAGAATTTGACAAATGACAGATCCACCGTTAGGGAGGTGCAAAATAATCATATTACAAATAATCCTGAGAAACCATTGATTGGCAAGAGAACAACAGGATCCGGTTCAAGTCATTTTGAAACAGAAAGCATAGAGCATACTTGTGCAAATGATATTCAGGATCTTCAGCGATCTAGGGATGGAAGCATACGACGTACCAGTGTAAGTAATGTTCAAAACCTTGTAGCCCGCCAAGTTGAACCAACAACTGATGTTCCATGTGGAGATCCCCCATTGCTCCCCAAACGGCGAAGAACATCTACAGCAATGGTACAGTCAAAGTCTACAACTGCCACTAATCAGGAAATACCCCGAGAAGGGGCAAGACCATCCAAGAAAAGGAGGATTTTTGTAAGAAGCGTTTCTGATCTACTAAAGCATGCAAAAAGGGAACCTTCCAATGGAAGATCAGCTTCTATGCTATCCAGTATTATAGAAAAGTCATTAGCTGCCTCTCCTGTAAATTCTTTTGTAGGAGCTGATGGGAAAATTTCTGATCTCAGTAGCTCTGCACAGAGACTGAAGGAATCCTTCCATGTTGGGGATGCAAGCAAATCACCAAAAAGCAATGCTCAAGTTCAGAATAGCGTCGTGAAAACACCTTCAAAAGTGGTTCAGGAATTGTCACCTGCTTTTAGTCCTGTTAATCCATCAAAAGGCTCAATTAGAAGCTCAGCAAAGTCTTCTGTTGCGAGGGAAATACTGAAGCTAGATCCTGAAAATGCACTATCAAATCATCAGAGAAAAAATTCCAGAAAAAGGAAGGATATGGTCACTTTTAGTATTTTATTCAGCCATCACTTGGATGATGATGTGATCAAGTGTCAGAAGAAGGTAAACTATATTTATATTTTCATTCTGGTATTAATAATCACATTGAAAGGTATATTCATGACAACCTTTATTGTAGATCTTGGCACGCTTGGGAGTTTGTGAAGCATTTTCCATGGCTGATGCAACACACTTTGTGGCAGATAGTTTTTTCCGCACAAGGAATATGCTAGAAGCAATAACCCTTGGCAAGCCAGTGGTTACATCAATGTGGCTCGAAAATTGTGGACAAGCAGGCTGTTTTATTGATGAGAAGAAGTATATTATGAGGGATGTCAAAAAAGAAAAGGAGTTAGGTTTCAGCATGCCTATATCACTGGCCTCAGCTTGCAAGCATCCTCTTCTGCTGGTATAGTAGATTTTGTAATCTTTTTCATCTCTGCCTGTCCTGGATAGTTTTTGTTTTCATAATGAAAAATCATTTGTGCAGGGAAAAAGAGTCTTTGTAACATCAAATGTGAAACCAAGTCAAGTAGTGGTGACTAGTTTGGTTAAAGCATCAGGGGGGCAGGTTAGCTATATTTATTTTCCCAAAATACTTTAAACTTTTATCTTTGTGCTTAAATTACATGTTGCAGGGTGATTTGTATGCTAGGATATATAATATTTATTTTTGTAGGAAACAGTGGGAGGATCCTTACTGGTTAATATGATAATGATATAGGTTATTTGAAAAATATAAATATTTGTTATTAGGAAGAAAAGAGTTGGCGTGGAATCTTCTTCCAGGGCCATTGTTGCAATCTGTTTCATCAAGACCATATTGAAGCGAAATAAACTAGGACAACCTCTGGCTATTAACTTTAGTGTTTCTTGAATCCTTCTACTGTTTACGTAGGAAAATGTTAGGGTTTTCATATATGCAGTATGTTCTTATACTGCTGTAAAGTTCAACATGTTCTAGAAATCCTGGCCTCATTAACTTCTTTAGCTTTTCAACATGCTTCACTTTGGTAACGAGTTTCTTGTGATTGCACAACCTTCTGCTTAAAATACAGTTTTGTGTGGTTTTTAACCCTTTGTGAGATATGTGAATAAACCAATTAAGTAGGGCTCTTTCCAATATATTTGTTACTAGTGTTGATCAGGCAATTGCTGTTACCCTTGTGATTTATGGATCGCTTGCAGTTTCCCTCAGTACTTGTAAAAAGCCATTAATTTCTTTTAATAAAAAATATAGAGGCCCTATCTATCTGTTTATTAGGCATTCTCTGGACACAAACAGCAGCTCGGCACTCGCTGGTAACTTCCAGGAGCCTCAAATGATTCTGACACCCTCTTCATCGCTTCGCCCTTAGAGTGAAGTGTAGTTTTGAGAGACCCTGGGATGCAAGCCCAGGGAAGAAATTTGCCTGGGAAAGAAACAAACGAGCGACAATCGGATTGCTTTACCATTCACTTTGTGGAACTCACCTGTCTGTCGCCCAGCTCGCACCCACTCAGGCCCGTCCAGCGAGGCCTGAGTGAGTTCAGTGGTCGGCCCCTGACATTCTCCACCATAGACTGGGATCGCTTGCCGCTAGGCCCTCTAGAAAAATGTTGGAGCAACAATACTTGAACAGTGAACTGAATAGGTTTTGTGTAGCACATCAATGGATTAATGATCCAGAGCTTTACTTTCATATTAAATGTGTAATGTCTAAACACTTTTATTTTTTGTTACAAAAATCTTACAGATTATGTAACATGCAACAGAAGCTTCTGTGTTACCTTTTTTTTTCTTTGTTTCATATCTTGGTTTTTCAGCGTTTTACTGGTTAACTACTTCCTTAATGATACATTATGTGGACAATATGGAAAGGGTTACATGCCCAAGTGCTTGATTTGGTTCAAATTTTGAGTTTTTGACTAGTGCATTTTCCAAATTGATCCAAAATAATTACTTCCATGTTCATACTTTGTAAAGGGACAAATTTATGTATTCATCCATATATATATATGTAAATTTTGAGCCATCTTTGGGATGTGATGTGAGTTTGTCTTATGCCCTTACGAGACCTACATGCTGTTCTCAAATTTGACAGATTAAATGCAATCTTGTGATCTTGTCTCTGATCAATGTCTGGTACAGTATGCTTAAGTTTTGCTTTTGTTTTCAGCCATTGGAGAGGGTAGGACGATCCATAATGAAGGAAAAAGAAGTACCTGATGACCTACTGGTTATATCATGCGAAGAAGACTACCAAACTTGTGCGCCGCTGCTTGAGAGAGGTCAGAATTACTTACACCATGCTTTGTATACTATTCTGTCTGGAAATCTGGGCAGTCAGCTAACGTACACTAGTACCAAATAGGTGCCATCATTTTCAGCACAGAACTTCTACTCAACGGTATAGTCATTCAGAAGCTGGAGTACGAGAGGTGAGATAAATATAAGCTTTTCTGAATCATTGAAAGAGGAATTCTCTCTGTTAACATCGATCAACATTCTACCCTGGTGATGTTTGTGCAGGCACCGCCTCTTCACGGACCGAGTCAAACAGACTCGCACGTCGAGGTGGCTGAAGAGCACAGTCCATGACCGGTTTGTACATGTACCCAAGCGTCCGCGAAGCTGAGGAGAACATGCGCACTGCAGATGTTCTTTTTTTTTCAGCTAAGTTATGCTTCTGCTTCCCCACTCTGTCCTGCTTGAGGCCAGTGTAAATATATGTCAGGCTAAACAATGCTTGGTCATCCCCTAGCCGCTCCAGCTAAATGTACAGCAAAAGGATGTGCCCTGCATGGAGCGTGTTTTGCAGGCCTGGTGTTTTTTTGCTCGTCTGTGAATTTGTAATGTCGTTGTTGTAGCCCCCATTTCTTTCCTGGCACTTTGACATGTGTGTTTTTTTAGTAGCCTTCTATTCTTGGGGGAGTCAACCAGGCCCGAGTGAAAGCACTTCGTGGCAGGGATGAAGCCGCCCCTCTCCTCTCTCGCGGAGGCGATGGGCTCCGCCAAGCCCGTGGCCGCTGCCGCCCCCTACAGCCAGCCCGTCGGTTCCGCCACTCCGGCATGGATGGCCACAACCCCAACCTCATCTCCTCAAGGATGCTCCTCTCTGCCCCAAAAATCGAGTTCGAAGCAGATGTTCCTCTTCCACCTTTGCCGCCGCTACCCCCACCGCCGGCGTAGCAGGCCAGCACGCGTCGGCCAGGCTTCCTCGTCGCTCACCAGCGCCTTCCCCAGCTCATGCCCCCTTCGGATTTGCTGCTCCATGGGCCTCTCCTCCCACCATGGCTGCTTTTGCCATGGATGCCGCCCCCAACCTTGCCGACCGCGCCGTCAAGCTTCGCCGACATATATCGCCTGCTCGGATGGTGTCCCCTTCCCCCTCGCTCCCCCAGTCGGTCCCCACGACCGTCCCTCGTAGGTGGTCCACCCCAGGTTCGTCCACGACCGATTGGGAGTTTGAGTCAGTCCTGGCCACAATTTGGCGCGACGCCGCAGCCGGACAGAACTCATCCTCGGTCTCCCTCTCCGTCGCGAGGGTGCCTATCCGGGGCACCGCAGGCGCTCCTCCACGGGGCCTGGTGAGGGCAGAGCGTAGCACTCCCTTCCTCCGGCGAGACACGCAGAGCCACAACGGCGTCGACGCACCCTGTGTCTTCTACCCCACCTGAATCCCCGTTATGCGACTTTGATGGCTTCACCACCGTGTTGGGAAAGTTTTTTGAACAATGGTATCCAACGCTGATGGACTTGGTCATGATTTTTCAATCCTCGTTATGCCAAAAATAATGACGTGTTTCAAAAATATGAAAGTTATAATGACATGTATCTAATTAACCTAAAATAATCGATAGTTTAGGGAGTGAAGTATACTAAAAAAAATGTTTCTGTTGTGGCCATGTGTGATGCCACGCCAACGAAACCACATATTTTTTTCATGGTGTTGTCCACGTGTAATGCCACGTCAGCAAACTACATCTAAAATCACTCGACTAGGATGTTATTTGGACTCTTTTGAATAGTTTGAGATGTATAATAACCGGTTCTATAGATGGGGGGATGACGTCGACGCACCTCGATCAAGGGGTAAAGTTAGAGCATTTGAAATACGGGCTCAAATCTCTATCTGGGCCGTAGAACTCGTGCGCTAAGTGCTAACCTAAGAGACACGGCCCACTCATCCCCAACCGTCCAAGCCGCAATCCGACGGCGGATGGTCGCTCCAAGGGAGGCCAGTCTTAAACCCTTCTTGGCTTCTTCCTTCGCAGTTTCCCATTAATTACCACTTTCCCAGCAGCGCCACCACCCCCTCCGCACCGTCGTCGCCATGGCTCTCCTCAAGAACTCCCTCCTACTCCAGGGTCTCTCTCCTCCCACTCGCATTTCCTCCGGGGATCTCTTCGTACCCGGCATCTCGAGATCTCTGGGCTGACTCTGGGTATTGGCGGTGCAGGGCGGTTGCGCCATGCGGCGGCGTCGTTCTCGCCGCGGCGCGGTGCGGCGACGTCGAAGGAGGAGTACGACCGCCGCAACTACGCCGACAATGCCTCTGAGTACAACACGGTCATGGGGTCCCTCGTCGCCCAGCGCAGGCAAGGAAATGTTGGCTTTCGGTTCTTGTGTTCCAGTTGTGCGCCAACTGTTCGGCGCATTGCCGAGCAGGGACAATTTTTCTCATTGTGATTTGGTTTCTGTTGTTGCGTTGACGATGTACCGTGCATGCGAACACGAATTTTCTGGCTCAATTGTTCACTGTAACGATGCGTGCAGTTGTATTGATGGCCATGTGAAAGATGTGCGCCCAGCTCTGTAGCTAGAACGTGTATGGTTTTATGCCTGGGTATTCTCAACACTGGATCAAGAAGCCTTCTTTCTTTGGTGGCATGACCATCCTTGCACCGTGTCAGTGAGCGCGGCCTCCTGGGCATCTAGGCTGCCATGATTTCCCCTCTAAAGAAAAAAAAAAGGATCGCCACAGTTGCCCCAAGTGGCTTAAACGTTACATGATTTCAGGTTGTAGTACATGTTTGCATTATCAAGTAGTGTGAAAACAGGGGCCTGCCTGTTACCTTTTCATACTTGTCTATTTAGTAGTGCAGCAGCACTATTCCCATATCATAGATCTCCATGCCTGTTTGGACACTCTCTTTTTTTTATACATGCTGAGGAAAAATATGCAATTGCCTTATATCCCTGGTTGCTTTACAAGTATTTCAAGTTACAATCTAAATTCACCGTATTGTGCAAGGCTGAAACTTACATGGGAGAAGCCGAGGTGGCAATAATAAGGGACTTGAAAGGATGGAATGTACCCAAAGATTTATACTTGAATAGGAGTACACTGGAAACAGCTATCCATGTGCCTGAACCTTTATTAGTGGCTCCTGTTGAGTTTTTGTTGTTGTTGTTGTAATCTGAAGTCAGCCTATTCAGTTCTTTGCCCTTAAGGTATTTGTAGCTTCTAAGATATTTAATTTGCATGTATGCTATTTTCTGATAATTGTTTACAAATAACTTTAAGCATACTTTCTGTACTGTGGTTTTGTCATTTTTCTGTGTGCCTATGCCTACCTCGAATTTCTGTTTCAGCAGATTGACAGCTTGCCAGAAACCTCTGTTTACGAAGTGTGTATACTTTTGAAGTCTAACAATTGCGCTCATCGTTTTTAGGCCCTACCTTCTACGTGATGCATACGATGACATGATACTTGACGGCGTGCAGCCTGAGCGGGACACATTCCACACTCTCATAGTCGGTACCATGAAAGGCAACCGACTACAAGATGCGCTCTATTTCCGTGATCAGATGAAAGAAATGGGCTTGCAGCCTGATGTTAGATCACTGATTTTTGAATTCATTCTCTCTCCTGTTCTTTTTGCCTTTTAGGAGGTTATTAGTCTGATGTTCTTAAGATTTCCAGGTTAACATTTACAACTTCTTGATCTCCACTTGTGGAAAATGCAAGAACTCAGATGCAGCAATCATGGTTAGTTATTTTATTTTACCATACTTGGATTGCTTTTCTTTTGTTCTTTGTGCTAATGGATGCTCCTTTTCTTTTACATGTAATAAAGCTTTTAGAAGAAATGAAAGCACATGGTGTTAAGTTGAAAGGAGAAACCTACATTTGTCTGTTGAATGCACTTGCAGCAACCGGGCGAACTGATCAAGTGTAAGTCACCCTGCTTTACAGTATTTATTTGCTCAAACAATTCGAATGCTGCAATAGTCGATGTTGAAATACGAGATCACTTGTTTCATGCAATTTATGGTCGTTAACTGTACTTAGCACAATGACTTGAAGTATATTACCAAATCAAATGCAAACTAGCAAAACATACTAGCCTAGGCATAACAGACATTGCATGAGTTATACTTAATCTTTGTGCTTTGTTTTGTAAAGGTTTGTCTAAATACTGCTATAGGTTTTTATACATGGTGTTCAATGATTTCCTGATCATACAGTTAGCAGTCTCACAGATTTGAAGGTTAGAGTAATGCAACTTGCTGGTACATCCTAGTAGTTGGAGTCTGTAGAGTGTGCTTGGTTGCCAGTTAGGATTGAGATTTTTTTCAGAAGGCATTTATTCCATTAGTGCCTAGGTCATCGCTTTTTTGCGTATCATTTTGCATTAATGAGGAGAAAGACACCCACCACCACACCCATGATACGCACATGCTCCTTACATGTACACACCACTGTAAAATAGAAGCATGTGGCAGTTTTTCTTTAGAGATTTCATTGTGATTAATAAGAGTTCTTTTAATGAAAAGTATACCCTTAGTTGTCTACTCCTTCTGATTTACCCATTTACTTCCTGACATGATAAACCAGTAACAATACTTTGCTTTGATAGTTATGCAATAGTTAGTGATATGAGTGCTGCTGGTCTTGGCTTAAACAAGTATTGTTATGCTGGACTGATAACTGCGTTCAAGAACAAGACACCAACCACAGAGGAGACTATGGCAAAGGTATGTGAAACATGTGTAAGGTTTTCTTTTCTTCATAATTTTAGTGTTTTATAACGTAATTCTCTTTCGAGCAGATTCTTGACTTTGTGGAGCAGTCAAAAGGTTGGAAATATGTTGAAAGAGTATCAAAGGACAATGCCGAGAATGTAATGATGAATGTGTCAGAGGAAGAGCTGTACAACCTACCAACAGCAGAATATGTAAATAGACGAGGAGGATTTGTCCTTAAGCAATTCACAGTTTATCATGTTGCTCTCCATGCTTGTGCAGAACTGGGGAGCAAAGAGGTATACGCTATTTTTATTTTGCTTTTGCATTACCTTTTCCCATAATACAAAAATTGTTACTGCATGCTGAATTTCGACATGATCATACCTTTGTTACTTTTGCTACATCTAGTATATCTTCAAGTCAAAGGTAATGATGTTAGTTTCTTCCAAAATTTTATTTTTTTGAAAATCTTGCAGACACTTGAAGCACTTCTTGATATGTTCAATAAAGATAATAGAGATGGATCTACTTATGATGTATTTATGGTGATGCAAGCTATGAGGTAGTATTCTGTATCTTATTATTTTCTTTGAAGCACGCTGAACAGTATGATCTGATGATAGATAAATGTATTGCATGGTTGTTAGGAGCTTTACTGATATGCATACTCAGTTTATATGTACCAGTGAGATCTCATTATTGTAAATAAATAATAATGACCACCATTATACTGCAAGAGATGAGTTGATATAGCTTTAAGTGACCTGTTTTTTTTAATGCAAATCCTGGTTTTACAATCCCCGTGCCTTCCTTTTTCTGGACCATGCTTTCTAAGTTTTTATTCAAGTTGTTAATTTGATGTGCTTAAATTGTGAAAAGGTGTTATCTACGGTGTGGAGATATTGATTCTGCCGTTAAGATGTTTGAAGAATATACAAGTTCAAGAGTCCCAGCTGCAGAGTTGTATGTGGTAAGTGACAACAAATCTATTGATTAAAGAATTTAAAAAACCTGCCAGTCTTGTCAGCTGTCAAAATCTACGAAGGTTTGTGAACTTATTTATTGCTCCCTTCATCGTAAAATATAATCATTTTTTGTTTTGTCTTAAGTAAAAGTGTCAACCATCCTCAGTTTGACTAAGCTTATAGAAAATCACATTTACATATCAAATTAGTATTATTATCTATTATGAAATACATTTTCATAGTGTACTTCTTTGATGTGGTACATGTAACTCTTCTATATATACTTAAGGAAGCCAGATTGCACAAAACTGGGGATTTAGAAAATATTTTATTTCTCTCCATATATTATAAACAACTTGGTATGATGGAGCTGATTAGCTACTTGGAGTTGTAATAACATAACCCCTTTAGTCAATTCAAATCTGTCAATATTTCATATTTCGGATTATGTGCTTCTGCATGTGTTTGTTTGAATTCTATGCATCAATGGCTTGCAGACACTTGCTGAGGGAGCTATGATTGGGTACACTCCAAGAGGAATGCAAGTTGCTCAAGAAACAATAGTAATTTTCTTTTTTCTTGGAGTTTCAGTTTTGTTGTAATTTTGCTAGCTTCAAAATTTTGAAAATTTACATGAACAATATTTTCAGGAGAAAATGGTTTCAAGAAATTTCTTCCTGAATCCGAGAATGGGAACTGATCTCCTACTTGCAGCTGCTGGGGAGAGGGTAAGCACCTCTAACCACTTTCCTTGAGTACCAAAGAATAATGCATGGGTTATTTTAATACTAGCGTCAATATTTTGAAATGGGCATAAATTGCTTCACAAAAATGGTCAAATGACTGAAGTTCAATTTTATAAATTTATTCAGACCGGTGGATATACAACTGCAAATTATGTCTGGGATATCCTGCAAAGCCGCAATATAATTCCATCACTTCCTGCCGTTGAAGCATACCACAAGGGTTTGAAGGTAAGCTTCAGAGTTTTGAACTTGTGACTCAGTAGTCATTACACTTTCTTCACCTTGGAGGTATATATGGATCCTCCATAACAATGGAATGCGTTACTAGAAATTCTTTGCTTCCAGAAACTGTTTGAACACTGAAATAATTTCATTAAAGCATCACAGCACATTGGTGTAAAGTCTAGAATAAAAACTTAACCAATGGTGTCTGGTTGTTCATGATTCTAATTCTGTTCGTTATTCGTTGTTTTCCAAATTCAGGAACGAGAAATTCCTGCTGACGATCCACGACTTCTCAATGTTACCCGTGTTTTGGACAACCTGAAACTCCGATTTGGACCAAGAAGAAACATTCAGTAACAAAGAAACAATGCTCTTATCCCTGAGTTAATGCAAGCAGGAATTTGCCTTGTAAGACATCTGGATGAAAAGTCATGTTTACGCTCCAGAAAAAGAGAACTCTATTAGGAGACGTAAAGCAAGATAGGACCATGAACCATCAGTCACCTGAAGCAAATGATCAGAAATAGAATTAAGTTGTCAGGATTTGTCAAGATATTTTCAGCTGCCAAGACTAAACTAAGCTCTCTGAGTTCTGAATGCACCACCAACCTGTCCATGTTGCTTTCTGTTGTCTGAAGTACATTTATGGAAGTTTATGATTTAGAGTTTGTAGCATGACAAATTGCTTCAGTATTTTGATGGATGTTTTTATTGTTAGGATCCCTCCCGAGACAAACTAAGGGGATTTTTTTTTTAATGGGACCTGTGAGGCTTGTGTGGCGGAGTTATGCTGCAGGCCCTTCTTTTGACATTTCCACTATAGACTTATTGAATAAAAGTAACTTTATTTTCTAAAACATGGATGCTATTTTTCATTATTGAAGAAAAAAGTTGTGTGCTATCGTCAGGGCACCTGGTGATTGTGTAAATCATTCGGTAACTGCTTGACTAACGATAATTGGAGAAGGCGATGGACCCTCTAACCTGGAATGTTTAGAGATTATTTGGAAAATAACGTAGGGATTCTGATTTGACTTTAAAATAGTTCTTCACCGGGAGATGAGGAAATTTCACAACACATGGCCAAAATATGAATCTTTTGCACGTCTATTGGATATTTTTATCCTATATATTTTTCTTTTAGAGGTTTTGAATCCTATATAACTAGGCCGGCCGGCCCAAGATGATGAGAACCCAATCAGCTTTATAATTAGCTTAATAGATTCGTCTTCTGTAATTAGTTTTATAATTAGTTCATGCTTAATACTCCTAATTAGCACTCAAATATTCATAGATAGTCTTCTATAATTAGTTCATGTTTCATCTTCCTAATTAGCACCCAAATATCTGTGACAAAGGCTAAACTTTAGTCTAAGATCTAAACACCCCTATTTCCATCTGAAGCTATGGGCAGAATATCAGCAGGCTGAACGAATTTTTTGCGTGGGTATATTAAAAAAACAAAAGAAAAAAGGCAGGTAAAATGAAAATTTCTTTAAAAAAAAAAAGAAAACTCGACCGCGCTCAACCCACGCACACGCATCACCCACGCCGCACGAACATAAGGTGTGTTTGGTTGACGTCTAACGCGCGCCACAGCTTGCCACGCCACAACTACGGCGTCCCGCGGAAGGCGTTTGGTTGGTTACCAGACTTGTGGCGTGCCCCAGCTAGTTAGGCAGCTTGTAGTTCATTTTCTGCGCCACAGGTTGCCAAAAGTGCGGCGTCGATTTTGCTCGCCACGTTTCTGGCGCGGCCACAACGCTGGCGTGGCGTGTTGCGGTAGTTAACCAAACGGGCCCATAGTCACGGCCGCACGCCACCGCATCCCTCCCCACCTCTTCCCGCGGAGCCCGTGAGCCCGTGACGGCAACGGGCTGGGCCCAGGTCCCGGCCCAGTGCCCGAGCACCGTTCCGTTCCGCCTCCGCGTCTGCGCGGCTCGACGCGGCGCGTCAGGCCAGGCCACAGGAGCAGCCAAGCCCCCACCCTCCCCCCACTCGCCGTTTCTACTACTTGGCCTCCCTCCCCGTCGCCTCCCCTCTCTCCCCACGCCGCCTGCGCTTGACTTGACCAGCTCGTCGTCGGGGAGAGCGGGCTCGGGCTCGGGACCGCGTCAACGGACGGAGACCGCTGCCGCGGCAGCCCCCCGCCACCGGAAACCCTCCGTTCCCGCCCCCCGCGTCTCGTCCTGCCGCGTCGAGCATTGGGGATCTCGCGGCTCGTTCGTTCGGAGCCGCCGACGCCTGGCCCAGGACAATTTATAACCCTAGCCGCCACCAACGCCGCCGCCAGAGGGAGCTCGGGCTGCGTGCGTCGGTACCGGACCGCGAGGAACTGCGGAAGGTGGTGAGCTCTTCCCGCGCCCTGTGCTTTGCTGCGCGCTGGTTGTAAATTTTCTCGCGGGGCTTGAATGGTTGGTGTAGCGTAGGCGTCTCTCTCTCTTGTTCACTGCGGCCACTCTAGTTTACCCCTTATCGTGGGGACGGAACCGCTGTACGTTGTGGATTGTGCGTGTCCTGGTGCTTCTGGATGATGCGATTGGTTGGTCCTACTGGATTACTGGAAAGGGAGATTGGATGTTCCGAAAGGGAGGTTAGATATTGCTTCGTGTTTCTGTGATGTTGCTGTAGGTAGATGTAGTTGTAGGAGTGGGAGCACCATAGAATGGAAGCTTTTACATGCCACAGGGAGTTCAGAGTGATTGTCTGATTGGTTGTTGTAAGGGGATGCCACTAGCACTGGCTACACAAACAACTCTGTCGTTAGGGTCAATAGCATGTTATCTGTACAATCCGGGCTAGCCCTAGCTCTTTTTGTCTCGCCTGTGCCACTGCTTTTAGGAGCATTACATGAAACGGGTCCTTTTTATTGTCGTACTATTCTACGTTACCCTATTATTGTTTTCATTAATAAATACTATTTATACGTACAATCAGTGCTGAGCTTCTGTCCTTGCGTGCGCCGAATTCTGTTTTAGTCGAAATAACGGTTTCCCATTAATTTAAGATTGATTGTCCGTTACTACTTTTCTTTCCAAATTTTGATGGTGGATAGTTCTATGAATTGATTGTCACGTGTGTTCGTGCTCACTGGTTATAAATTCCTCCAATTATTCATGATCTTGGATTTGTTTCGTTACTCCTTCATTGATTATGTTTCATTTACCATTGAATTAAAATTCCAGGATGCTGTTTTGCTGATTGAAAGTACTCCAAAGTTTAATGATGAACCCATAATTAAGAGGGCAATCCATTTGACAGCCAGCTGCCCGAGGAGGTTCGTGTCTTCTTACTGAGAAGATAATAACTTATGCTAGTCGATAAAAATAAGACAGAGATATTCCTTGCTTTACTCAAGTGAAGATATGCCCAAAACACCTCCTGTTAAAGCAAGCAAGAACATTGAACTGCAGAAACAGTCTGCGCCAAACTTATCTGTTACAAATGGCCATTCTAGTACAAAGGAAGTGGTTGATGGAGTGTGCCCTATCAAGGATGTGAAACGCAATAGCACTTGGATCTGCAAAAATTTAGCCTGTAAAGCTGCTAGGCCTTCAGAAGATTCCTTCTGCAAGAGGTGCTCATGTTGTATTTGTCACAAGTTTGATGACAACAAGGATCCTAGTCTATGGTTAGTTTGTTCGTCTGAAAAGGATAACAAGAATTGCTGTGGCTCTTCTTGCCATATTGAATGTGCTTTCCGACACAAGAGGGTAGGATGCTTTGACCTGGAGCAAATTATACATCTCGATGGGAGTTATTCTTGTGCTTCATGCGGAAAAATTTCTGGAATACTAGAGTAAGTACAGTTCTAGTTAACTCTCTTAAGTCTCAATATTTCCATTGTTGTTTTGCTTCAGTTCTTCCTTTATTTTTGTCATGATATCCTAAACATTTTGGTCTTGCTTTAGAATAAACAAATGTGCTATTCATGATATACGATTATTAAATTATATGAAACATCACACGCATGCAAATATTTAACTCTTCTTCATGGAAAGTGACTGATTTCTCTGCACTCAGGAAACTAATGTGCATAAGGTCACGGTTCATTCTAAAATCATGGTGTATTTTCTTGTCCTTTGACACAAATTTCAATCCCATTGGCAGTAGATAATAATTACGTCAAACCATTTTTTGAACATGCAATATTCAAGTCAAGTAGGCTACTGAGATTGGATTCATCTTTGCAGTGGACATAGAAGCCCTGTTAGGATAGTCCTCCAGTGTATACAGCATCATACTTTGTAGATGCAATGGTCTTTTGCTGGAAAAAGTTGGAAATGTATGTCTTGGATGAATAAACCTAAAAGGATGAAATTGTCTTTTCAAAATTTTAATTCTTTGGGGCATGAAATTGTTTAGTTAGTCCCAAACAGGTACCATGTATCAAGTGGTGCCAGCTCTTCTAAGTTTTGATATACTAATATTTTCAATTGAAATCAAGCTGTCGAAGCAGTGGTGTTAATTTTGATATAGTTACATTGTTTACTTGGGGGATTGCTGTAACACCTGGTGTGTCTTTGGTCATTCATGGTAGACTTGTTTAATTAACATGTGTATTAATCTTTGTAGCAGGTATTGGAAAAGGCAATTGGTAATTGGAAAAGATGCTCGCCGAGTTGATAATCTCTGCCAACGCATTTATTTGAGCTATAGGCTATTGGAGGGAACTAGCCGTTTTAAAGAACTGCATGCCATTGTCGAAGATGCAAAAGCAAAATTGGAAAATGAGGTTGGCCCACTCGATGGAATGTCAGCAAAGAATGCACGTGGTATCGTAAGCAGGTTCTCAGCTGGTATTGAGGTGCAGAAACTATGCTCTACAGCAATTCAAAGAGCTGACGAGTGGTTGAGTTCTTCTCACCTAGATCTTCAAGGTAATGATTATCCTTGCATAAAATATTTAGCATCATGGTTCTGGTGTTTCTGCAGATGGCTTATGCACTTCTTTCTTTGCAGATTCGTTACCTGCTGCCTGTAAATTTAAATTTGTGGACATAACATCTTCTTCGCTTGTTATCATTCTAAAAGAAACCTCATCATCTGACACTATCAAAGGTTATAAGCTATGGTACTGGAATAGCAGAGAGCAACAGAGTGTGGAAAAGCCTGTAATTGTGCCCAAAGATGAAAGGAAAATATTAGTTTTTAACCTTTCCCCATGCACAGAATATTCTTTCAGAGCTATATCATTCAATGAGGATGGGGTACTTGGCCATTCAGAATCTAGGTGTCGTACTGAGAGCAAGGAGATACTTTTCAAGTGTGCCACACAGAATGCAACAGGCACACATACACAGATTAGAGACAGGAGTCAGTCTTTTAAGTCAACTGGATTCAAGATTCAAGGTATTTGGAAGAGCATGCAAGAAGCTTGGGGTGAAGAAGGCTGTTTTGAAGGTTGTGAAGACACACATGAAGGTTCATGGAGCAGAAGTGCCACAGATACAGAGTTCTCTGGGGCTTGCCGTAAACTTCATTTCAACGCATCTTCTGTTCCTGATCTAAATGTTAAGGTGCCTGTGCCCATGGACACTGAGAAGCATTATCATTCTAAGGGACGTGTAAGATCAAATGATAGTTTTGACTCCGAGACCTGCGCGGTTGGCCGGAGTGCAGAACCACCTGCTGTTGAATCTCGGCCTGTAGGCAAGGTGAATGGTGCACATGTCGATAGATGTGAACAGAATGGTGCTTCTGTTATTTGCCGTGAAAAAAAACTTTCCGTCACAACGAGGCAGTTGGATGGAGATTATGAGCATTGTGTGAAAGCCATTAGGCAGTTGGAGTGTGATGGACACATTGAGAGCAGTTTCAGGTTGAAGTTCTTGACTTGGTATAGCCTAAGATCCACAGACCAGGAACGTAGGGCTGTGACCACATTCATCAAGACACTAAGTGGAGAACCAAGCAGCCTGGCTGAGCAGCTCATTGATTCCTTTGGAGACATCATAAACTGCAAGAAGGCAAGAACCGGTTTCTGCGACAAGCTATGGCATTAGTACCAAAGGATGAGAGCTCAAGATATTGCTAACTCACTGATTATCCTTTTTTTTTTTCCAGACCAGTGCAGTAAAATCTTGTTTATTCCACCAATTTGACAGCAACAAAAAGGAGCTTTGGCAAAAATAGAAAATTATTTTAGGCAGCAAATAGCTTGCACTGAAATAATTCTTTTTTTTTCACCAGGAAGTAGTCCTGGAATTGTTGTAGGGTGTTCTCCTGGAATTGTTGTAGGGTGTTCTCTTGTTATCTGTTGTGTGGCTCCATGGAGAAATTTTTGGAGATATTCCATTGACTAGTCTGGTCATATTATCGTAAATGGAATTTGGTATAAATCCTCCTTGATGCACTTGCCCTTTTTACCTTTTTTGTTGCATTTACAGTTGGTTTTGCTTCACCCAATAATGGTTCCAAGTGTTTTTCTCCCATGTCAGTTACTGAAGTACTCATCTGGTACCAAATTACAAGTCATTTTGGCATATTTAGGAACATAGTTTCTAATATGTATTAAACATAGTGTGTATCTAAATGAATGCTAGGCGGTGGGGGATCGCCTTGCCTAAGGTGCCTCCGTAGCCCGCTTTATAAGACGGTGGTGTCTCGCCTCATATGGCAAAATGATCTACAATGGAACGGAAGGAATATTGAATTTGTTAACCTAGAGCAGCGTAGTATTAGAGAGGGGAAAAAATATATCATTCCCTTTTTTTTGCCGGGGGGGGGGGGGGGGGGGGGGGCGTATGATCATTCCTCACTCCCAATGGAGAGGCAAAAGTATCCTGTTTGGCTGTCAATGCTTACTAGCATGCATAGTACTCCCTCCGTTCCGTTCCAAATTATTAGTCATCGTAGGTGTCAAAATCCGTTCCAAATTATTAGTCATCCTAGGTGTCATTTTGAATGTCTAAATTTATGGCATATTCTCTAAGTCTATACATATAGTTGTCTAAATTCATAACATCATCAATGAATCTAAAATACCAGGATAACTAATGGAACAGAGGTAGTATTCGAGAAGTCGAACGACAGCATCACCACATAAGGACCTGTAAGTCATCGTCATATGAGAGATTCTCTCACAAAAGAGACAGGAAAAATAACATTCAAATATATCTATGTGCAAGTTTTTTTGTTCACGTCAAGAAATAAAAAAAATATCAAAATGAATGTCTCGAAATGATCGGAGAACAGGAATTTCACATTTCTGAGACCTTAAGCAATCTCGATCTATTTAATTTTTCAACACTGAATTCTAGCCATAAACATCCGGCGCCTTGTCGTCCGCTTGTGCTGGGCATGCTCGTGTACCTTAAGGCTGGCACAACGTCCATAACCCGCCCCTCATCCAGTTCAATAAATTCTCAGGTTTCCACAATTGAGGCCCAAGATGTCTGAAACTTGCAGCAAACATTCAAGCATCATGGAAACTATGTTCTTCTAGCTCCTCGAGATCTCTGCTGGATAAAAAGATGCGAAAGACAAGCCCTCAAAGAAATCAGATTGACAACCATCAGTGTTGGGCTGCTGGCATTTGTCCATCACGCATCAACACTACCCTTTCAAGTTATCAGTCACTGTCCCAATTTTCATCAGCATTTTTCTTCATTTTACCAATCGCGTCACCATGTTTCAAGTTGTCATTACTGTCCTCGTCGCTGCTACTGTGGAAATTTGGGAAAGTTACCTTTGGGCCTCTTAAGTTTGTTTTTTCACCCTTATAATCAGATCCCAATAAGTCGTCATCTTCAGTATCAAACTCCTCATTGCTGTCCCTGTACATGGAGCTATTGGAAGCAGCTACTGAATTTCCTGGAGTCTGATTGGAACCTCTGAATCCCCCAGGAATAGAATTCTGCCTGCCACTGGATCTGTTCTTCTCATTCCTCGTACGTTCGAATCGTCGAGGGTGATCATCAGGCACATCTCTATCATTGTCAAATCCAAGAAAATTATCCGTGTCTTCACCAGAGTCCCATTCTTCACCTGACGCCTCGATCTCACTATCATCATCCCAGCTCCTTGCCCCTGATGTTCTTTTGTTGTTATCTCTCCTATATCTTCCCTGGCCGCTATCCTGAACATCTGAGTTACTGTGGCTTCTACTGAAACCCCTCCCCTCGCTCACTTCTCTCCTAGGAGTAAAATCTCGCCTTCCACTGGATCTGCTGTCCCCATGCCTCATGCTTTCGAATCGTCGAGGATGTTCATCAGGAGGATCTCTATCATTGTCAAAGCTCAGAACATTACCCCTGTCATCACCAGACTCCCATTCATCACCTGATGCCTCAACCTCGCTAGCATCATCCCACCTCCTTGCATCTGATGTCCTTTTGGTGCTATTCTCTCTACTATATCTTCCCTGTCCTCTATCCTCATAATCTGAATTTCCATAGCTTCTATTGAAACCCCTCCGCTCACCTACATCTTCTCTCTCCCAATACCGCATTCGTGAAGCTTCTTCTTTCTCTGCTGCTTCTTCTTCCTCCCATTGCTTCTCTGCTGCACTTTCTATCTCTGAAATGAACCGATCAAGCTCCTCCTGGTCACTATCTTCAGATGGTTCATCACGTGGTTCTTTTATTTCAGTAGTCCCAGCAGAAGGTTGTGTGTCCCCACGGAAAACATAGGGAGTGCCTTGCTGCTCATCTATGGCTCGGAAGAATGTTGAGGCAACACGCTGGATGCTGGCCATAGCAACTGGGTCCTCTGGATTGATACCCTTACGACGAAGTTGTGTCTCTATTTTCTTGATGTTTAATTTCTGCGATTCAAGTGCCTGCTCAAATCTAGCCTTGAATAAAGCCTGAGAAACAGTAATTGTACCGAGACCCATTAGCCATAGGAAAGAAGTAACAATATTACTACAACTATTCATTAACAAAAAGTCAGACAAAGCTGATTATCAATTGGGTGAAAAAAGATGCTTCACTGGAGTTAACCATATGAAACTAAAATAAAGCAGTACTCAATAGGAATTGGTAACTGCCATACAGGGAATATGCATAATTCAAAGCAAGAGGATGGTAAAATGAATAGAGCAAGGAAATGCGAACTGACAGACACATCAGTTGCGAGGGACTGACCTTCCTTTTGGTAAGTGTGTTAAATGGTATAAGGTTCTTCGGTTGACGGTAGTTTCTTCCTCGAAACATGATGATTGTTTTGGTATTATGAATGTTAATCACTATTCCACCACTTAATCTTGTTAGCATTGCTGCCATTTCCTTAATTTTTTCCTTTGGGAAGTTGTCACAACAAACTTGCACTGTCTCATGGAATTTCCAATGCATATGCATGTTTTGAACAACACCTCCAAAGACTCCACGAACTCCAACAGGTACATAGTTTCTATTTCTGAATCCGATCTTCTTGTAAGCTTGTAGTTGCTCAGCCGTTAACAGCTCAGGATCATGACGAGGTGCTGGTAATTCTGGTAGCTCGTACTTCTTGAGCTTTTGTAGAAGTAAAGCGACTTTTTTCTTGGCCTGGATACAAATGGAGTATGGTAAGTTGATGACTTCGCTACTAATTTACTAAAAAAAGACAGGCCAAAGATTATGCTGTTGTTAGCCAGACGTTCATGATATATCTGAAAATTTTAACTATTGATAGGTGTACAAACTCAGCGAGAATTAATAATCCAAGCAGGTATTTTCTTAATACTCACTGAGTAACTCCAAAGAGCAATACCACAATCTAACTATATTTACTATTTTCTGGACTTGCAGGTTACATATGGTCGACGCGAACGCTTTTCATTAACATTACTCCACGACATTTCTGATTATTTTCCACAAATAATTGGTGAGCAAAACTTTCGGCACAAAACTAGTACAAGTCAAAAAATCGTATCGCCACCACCAGCATGTAGGAGGGAAGGCAAAATGGGGGAAAATTGAGGCCTCCTTACCCTGCGCAGGTTGTAGATGAGCTTCTCGTCCTCGGTCATGAGCTTCTTCCTGAGCTTGACAGCGCGGCGGAGCTCCCGCTGGGTGCGGCCGGTCTCCCTCGCCATCCGCTTCTCCACCTTGCTCCGCATGCTCCTCCCCTTGGTCGACATGGCCCGCCGCCACCCGCCTTCTGCTCCCGCTCCCGCCGCCAGCAACCCCGCGGACGCCGAAGCCGAGTCCGCGGCCGCGACCACCGCCTCACCCCTCGACGCGAGACGCCCGGAACTGTCCCGACGCAGAATCACACGCACATGTCAGAGATCGAGGGAAAGGGGTGAAGAGCCGGCGCCACTGCTCCGGCCCCAGTGGAGAATAGGGAGGGGAGCGCACCTGCGAAGGAGCGACGGAGAGGCTGTCCGGAGGAGGCTCCGGAGGACCGACATGGCTAGCCGGCCGCCCGGCCGCCGGGGCCGACGGCCTGGAAGCTTCTGGAAGGCGGCGCCGGCGGAGGCGGAGGTGGGTTTAGGAGGAGCCGGCGGCGGCGCTGGGCGATAAACCCTGGGCTGGTGGTGGTGGGGAGGGGACGGCGGGGGTGGGTTGGGCTTGAGCTTGATGGGCCGTCGGATGCGAAGTGGTGGACTTGAGCTGTGATCTGACGGCCGAAGGTACTCCCAGGAGACCACGTCATTTTTTTTTATTTTCATATTTAAGTCACAGTATTTAAGTATATCGTGGTTTAATTATACTGTTACCAAGTCGTTTTGCCATGACTGTCATTCCAGACAAGCTTTGCTATTTGCTTCAAATTCGATGACTTAAAATATAAGTGCACATCATGTTTTGTTTTGAGGAACATTGATTTTTTTTTTCAACAAACCATACAAGATAGTGCTAGTTTCATAGATATATTAGAAAAAAATAAAATAATATAGCCTGGAAGGACATAGTAAGAAAAAAAAAGAAAATAACAATAAGAAACTCTCTCGGTTGGATTAGGGATCAGCGTTGGAAAACACATAACTAAAAACCAACCGGTTGGATCAGGTCTTCAATACGATCGCACAAATGGGCCAGCAACAAAAAAAATGGAACTTTAGTTCTCTATTTATTAATTCTATTTCCACCGCATTATATATTATGTTTGCTAACATGGCATCTTATTTTCTATAAAATTAAAAGTTAATTAATTGTAGCATATTTTCTTTGTCCCAAAATAAGTGTTTACTATACAAAATGCTTGCCAGCGTTGTTTTTTTAAGTAGGATAATGTTCTTTTTTTTATCATGAATCAATAATGAACATAAGGGCAAACAAAGAAACTGTGCTATGCTAGTAGTACGTATCAGAATTCACATGTGACACAAAAGTACCATTTTAATTTGTGCAAGGGACCGGTTGGGGGCACGTGCGGCCTGCTCGTTGCCAACGGCAAGCCGGAGACGAGAAGGCAACTTCGTGACTGATGGTGAGAAGGTGTGGGGCAGTGTGGAGAAACCAGTCTCTCTCTCTCTCTCTCCGGTTGCCGCAGCACGTTTCGTGCGTGCGCAGCGGCTGTTATAACCGCGTGAGACATGTAAGACCGACGCCGACCCCGGATATGCAAGACCGCGTGAGAACATATGCGCAGCGGCTGTTCTAGATAGATGAAGCTACGTCCCATCGATGCTAGCGCTAGCGGCTGCGCTTGTGCGGCCGCCCGCAGGACGCAGCTCCCCGACCCGCTCAAGCTTCTAGAACGACACAGCCGTCCTTCTAGCTGGAGTGGAGATGCCTTTCCTTTGACCTTCCATCTGCGGCGAGTCACTCTCACTAGTCACTGCTAGTAGTTGCATTCCCCCAATTGATTGCAATCACATTAATAGCTCTTTTTTTTTTTGTCGCTACGACAAACATCTAGGACCTGTTGGCAAGGCCGGTACAGAGTTTTTTTTGGCCCGGGACGAAATTTACGTTGGAGGCCCTGTAAAACACAAAACATCAAGTTTATTTTATATAAGTTGGTGATTTTATGCTGTATTTATTTGTCCAAACAATAGTATACATGCGGCTATATCTAACCAGCTCTACTAGTTTTTTTTAGAAAAATCAACATTTAAAAATTACGTTGGATCTAATTTGTGTACCAGAAATAGGAAAGAATGGGAAAAAAAATACTTAGGGATAACATTTTTCCTTAGTCATTGAGGTGCAGGGATAATAAATTGGTAGTGGAGATGAACCACTGAATGGGTGGTTGGATGAACTTGAACCAATTGTTTGCTTACCTAAGTAAGGCACTTGTTATGCATATAAATTATATTGAGTAGTTGGCTTGGGGCCCTTAGAGCATCTTCAACAGTGCTCAAGAAAAAATAGTCCTAAAATATTAGTTTTAGAAACTTGCTAAAAAATATTGGGAGCAAAAAAATCTTTGTTCTAGTTCTCCCACGGTTCATAATAATTAGTTCCAAAATAGTTAAATTCAGGATTGGGAGTGCGGGTCAAAGGAGCAAAAATGGCTCTAGAGCCCACTATTTTTGGGAGTTTGAAAAAAAATAGCTACTAATTTAGAGCATTGTTGGAGTAAGAGTTTTCCATTGATTCCTAAAACAAGATTTTATGAACCTATTTTGGACACTATTTGAGATGCTCTTCGTATCTGGGGCCGTGGGCGGTTGCCCTGGATGATAACACTAAAGGGCCGCCCCTGACTGTTGGTAGGGCCTCATCTTCTATCAAAACGACTTCGGTTATGGCTTTTTTTAGTAAAGTTATAGAGTTGGAGCCACTTTAAAAAATATTTGGTAAAACGGCTTTTCTTCCGCTTCATCCTTGTGATGCGATGAGAAGCTGGAGAAGCCACAAATTTCAGTTTTATCCTTCTAGTAAAAGTCGTTTTAGGTTTTATCGTCGGCTTCGTTCTTGAAGTTGTTTTGCAAAGCGCCATTAGATAGTGCTTCATAAGAAGCCGGTCAATGAGTGCCCTATCAAGCAAAGGGGCTCTTAACTAGTACTCTCTTCGTCCGAGGCTTTCATATACATAATCCCTCAGTCCCAGATTTCGTGACGTTTTAGCCTTCACTCAGGTAAACCAGGGAATCCTTGAATGCCGCGCATGTGCTAGTGTCCAGATGCATTCAACGAACGGTGAACGTATACGATTTTCTCCATTGCGAGAACGCCAGGGTGAGTAAGTTTTAGTCTTTTACTATATATATCTAGACATAAGTATATATGATGCATATTAAAATCTATGTGTGTAGAGAAGCCAAATCGAATTGTTGGAGTAGTGGTTGCACAAAGTCAATCTGCCGATGTACATATATTAGCATTCAGAAAAATACTTTGTCATGGGTATATTTTTGTGTCACGTAATCAAACAAAACAGAGCAATTATTATTGATCAATTACTGTTCTAATAACGAAATAAAAAGATATAACACCCTCTCTAGTAAGAAAGAAACGGTGGGTACCCTTCTAGATGCCACTCTGCACAGACGCAGACGCAAGCGGTCGGGATCTGATGTGTCGTCTCGCATGCATCGAAGAGGACGCGACGGAGAAAATGAGTGGACGAAGACATACGTGCACGTAGACCGGATTTTTTTTTCTTTTTGTTATAACAAGTCAAAAGGCACACATGACAGGCATCCCTCTAGATGGCCGACTTTGCTACAAGAGGGAAACTTTGGGTACTAGCACGACTTGTTATGCCGGAGTAGCGTCTGCCCACTTTTAGTAGGCCGACTTCTTTTTCCTTATCGGCAAATCTTTTTGCAGACATTGAGCATATCTGATGACACGTCACGGTTTATTTATGTTTCAATCCAGCTTACAACATCGCTGTTTTTATTTATGTCCATTTTGATGGGGGGAAAAAATCTCCATTTCCAGCACAATTTTATATGTAGGAGCTTGGCAGCTTTTAGCACCCTTTTACATGTGTAACGAGCCACGCCATGTCAGTAGTTAATATATAGTCGATGCTTGGGGATTTGTAGGGATCCAAATGAATAAGTCCAGTCACTGCTTCAGTTCATATTAAACTTAAACAAATACTGTATGCTTTTCTCTAAAGCCAATGCTTGTTTAATTGCATGAGTTTTAGCCGGCCCGATCCTATGAAAAAGGGGAGCTTGCATCCCCTACCAAACCAAAACATACACGATAAGCATGCATGTATATCCGGCTTTGGCCTGCATTTTGCACGTAAAGTTAAATAGCCTCGCACACAATGCAAACAGGAGAGAGAGACCAAGACAAACCTACTAAAACACGACTTCCAAAAGCTTAGAGTAGCTTTTATATATAGAGCCAAAACGACGATTTTTTTTCGTGTACATAACTACATAAATATGGCCACAACTGCACTTCTGCAGCTCTCACCTCCGTCGTCGTCATTTTCCACCATGGACTGCACACATCATCAGCCCATCCCCAACCCGGATCTGCCTTCTCCCACGCCACCGCCGCCCACCGCCTCGTCGGAAGAAGAAGGCTCCGGCGACTCCGAGTCAGAGTCCGGCACCCCCGTGTCACTGGTTCTCCTGATAGGGGCCCACCCAGCTGGCTACGGCGACGAGGACGACGCCGAATCCTGCAGCGGCGGCGGCAATGGCGTGTGCGGTGGTGCTACTAGCGCCGCCGTCGATGATAGGAATGGTGGAGACGACGCGGGCGCTGGGGGTGAGGAGGATGAAGTCGACAGCTGGATGGCCGTGCCGTGGTGGCGCCGGGGGGTGGTCGAGGATGCGGTGGCGCAGGACGGCGGCGGCGGTTGTTGCGCGCCGCCGGCGGATGGCGCGGCGGTTGCCGACGTCGGCGGCCACGCAGCCGAGAGCGACAGGCTCTTCTGGGAGGCTTGCATTGCGCATGGCTACTAGCTAGCTTTACTAGTTGCTGCACCGCTGGCTGCTGCTGTTGCCATGGATTAGCGGCCGATGGTAAAGCACTGCCCCGGCATGTATTGCTACAGAAGAGGATTAAAACTGTACAGTAATAAAACGAAAGTAGAACTAATTATCTGGACTATGTTATGAGAGACAATATCTCCAAATCGTTTTGCACCAGCCAACCACCATGGAGACGCCTCTTCCTTGATCTTCGTAGGCTGTAGAGGGAATGCATTGGAAAAAAAATTGTGATTACGTTTCTTCCAAATCTCATATGCAACAAGTAGCGGCAACGAATCTCATATATATGCAACAAGTAACGGTAGCGAGTAGATTGTATGTATTGACGTACCCTCAAATTTTCCGACAGCATGCCGCCAATGTGATACTTTATTTGGCGGGTACGACCGTTGGTTCGGTTACCCTCTCTTTGGCGGTGGTTTTAAAAGGTAAGCCAAACGAAGAATTAGCACGTTGGGGGTGCCCATATTTTCCAAATGAGGGTGTTGAATTTGGTACCCATTGAACCGTGGAAGTGAAACATATAAGGTGACTCTGTGAGGTGCCAAGTCATCTGATTAGGACTGTTTTTGTGTAACTCAACCTCTTGCGCTCTATAGATCATAAATCAACAAACTTGGTCATTGACATGATGTTTAGGTGCTGCAGTTGGCTTGCACCCAAAAATTTGTTGTGCATCGTCTTTCTGGACTGAAAGGTTCATCTTTGCTTGCCACGAAAATGTACGGCGCACTGTCCTTCGGACGATGCCGTCGCCCATTTCATGACGCCAAGCATCTGACGCAAGCTCACTTTACAATAGTTTTGCATGCCGATAAGCTCTTCAACAATCCAAATGTATATTCCAGTGCTGAATGTATTGTCTGAAGCTTTTTTTTTTTTTTTTTTTTTTGCTCTAGTAGGCATTCAGTACAAGTTTACACTTCACAGTGTGTTGATGCCAATTGTCAAGTTAACAGAAGTCAAAGATATACCAAGGGGGATTCCATTCTTGTTCAACAGTTCAGATCAGCTCTGTACATGGAAAAAAAGATAATTTTACATTGAAAAAAGGATCATTCTTTTTCAACAGTTTTAATAATTCAGGGCGACCCAAGCCTTGTCCTGGAACAGCACGAGGCCGACTCGGATCTTGGATTCACGACGATGCGATGTCGTGGAAGTTAAATGGCCTTTGCTAGGAGGCTAGGAGCACATGAAGCACCGGCGATGCAGAGTCCGGCACCCCCGTGTCATTGCTCCTGCTGACACGGGAGGAGCGCCCAGACTACTACGACGCTGACGACGCCGAGTCCTGCAGCGGCGGTGCCAACAATGGCGGCTCCAGCGACGACGTGGCCGTGGAGCGTGACGAGGCTGAAGTCGACAGCTGTATGGCCGTGCCGTGGTGGCGCCGGTCGGCCGGCGACGATGGCACGGGGCACGGCGCATAGAGTCAGAGACGATGACGGTTGGCGGCGATTGTTGTGGGCCCGCCGCGGAAGGTGGGGGCAGATGCGGGCGCCGGTAGCCATGCAGCTGAGAGCAACAGGCTCTTCTGTGAGGCTTGCATTGCCCATGGCTACTAGCTAACTTGTAGCGGTCGCCATGGATGATGCGACATCGATGCTCATATAACAGAATATCTGAATATGGATAATTTTCTTATTGACCTCCAGCTGATGCCAGGAATCTGTCACTAGCTTCTCCCTATAGTGCCCTCTGCAGTAAGTATTGTGTATGTGCATCAGCTAAACGCCCTCTGCAGTCTCAGGCTGTGAGTTGAATCATGTAGGAACAGCTAAGCATTCATTAGGTGAATCAAAATGTGCAAAGAAGGATTCTCACGAGAATCTGGAGAACATACCTTCATATTCAGCAGAAGATTCGCGCGACAGCAACACTGCAAATCACATGTGAATCACAGAAACGTTAACCTACTGAAACTCAAGTGAATAAAATGGAAAAGTTCAATACATGCTTAATTACTCCATAGCAGCCAAGAACATGAAAATGCAAGGCGATAGAGACAAGCGAATCTTGGCATATGTCATGCAGCTGGAGTATATATCTCAACAACATGACAGCTCCTAATGTGCATTGCTAACCTGGGCATTCCAAAACTCTGCAGTGAGCTCAGTGTAGTAACAAATACTGTCAGAAATGAACTCTAATGGACTGAAACACTGACCATGACACCATGGACCAATGGGCAATGGCACATTGAACAATCCAGTATCTTTCCCAGAGTCACTACAAACAGGAATATTGCTCTGCTCCTGCGCTTTTCACTGCTAAATGAACTTGTTCAGGAAATATAGAAGAAGAGCCTTCCCCTTCCCTGCACCTTTTAGTACCACATTGCACATCAAGCGCTTCACTGCCACTGAAGATTATTTTGACATCTAGCTAGTCACAGAAGACGACACAAATTCTAATAAGCAATGTTTGCATATCTAAAGTCAAAATGTATGAAAGAAACAGAACGAGATCGCCAAGGCTTGCCTGAAACTGACATTACCCACGTCTCCAAGTTCTGCATGAGAGGAGGAACCATCACTTCCTCAGCACCCTCCTTGTCGACCAAAAGGCTGAGCATATGGGGAGACCCTGATCGTTATCCGGCTGCGTCCAAGACAATGCAAATTGACTGATGTAGAATTGCTCTTACAAGCATTGAAAAAAAGAGGAAGGAAATCAGCAGATCTCTGAATTTCTGCACAAAAATAGGAAATTAACAAGCGGGCAGCTCATTGCAGTGGACATGCCTGAGGAGGCTTCAGGTGAGGAAACTTAGGGTGTGTTTAGATTGTAGGAAAAAACACTGTAGCATAAGAAAAACACTGTAGCATTCGTTGGGAAACGTGTTTTGTGAGGGAGGAATAGTGAAAAGTTAGAATGAATAGTGAAAAGTTGGAATGAATAGGGAATAGTTGGGAATCTGAACATGGCCTTAGAGGTTTCCTCGACGAATTGATGTTCTGGAGTTCCTCCCAACCAGCATGAGAAACCATGGCTTCGCCATAAACAATCACAGCTCCGACAGACGTGATGTCTCACATAGTCACATCCTTGTACAAGGTTGGAGATCTTCCGGACTTCCAGTCTAGTAGATCAGGAGAGGATCTTGGAGGAACTCAGCCTCCGACAGCAGCAGGACGCCCGCCGATGGGCGGCGGAAGCCCCGCTCCTCCCGCCGGCGAGCGCCGAGCAGCTTTACAAATTGACCCCTCATTTGGATCGCGATGTCTCCGCGATCCAAATATTTACATTTACACCCCTAAAATGGATCGCGATTAATAATCGCGATCCGAATAGATCCAAATATATTCATAAAATCCCCTAATATTTTGCAATCTGGTCCTTCTTCTCCGCCTGCCGTCCTCCACTCCCTCCCTCCCCTGGCTGTGATCCCTTTCCCTGTCTCCCATCACCGCCAACGGGGCATGGGCTTGCGGGAGAGGTCTACTACCTCTATCCGGTGGCGGAATTGTAGCTTCTCGTGGCTGGTCGATGACTCTCTCTAACAGCTGCCGAGCTCCGCGCCGCCGTACGGTGGACTACGAAGTCATTCAGCTCCGGAAGCAGAGCAACGCCTCCTGATTTCTGCTTGTGTTTTGTGGGATGTTTCAACTGGTAGATGTTCTGTTCAGAACATTTCAGAAACTAGCAGTGAGCCACAAAATTAGTTGTTGTGCTTTCGGTCGATCAAGCATTGCTTGACACTGACCAAGAGAGACTTGACTCACCTCCTACCTATAGTCCAGAGTTCATTCAGCAGACAAACCTGGGATTCTGTCCTCCTTTATCAGCAACTAATCTGTGCTTGGCTTCCCAATCAGGCGAAGTTACCTTCATATTCGGCAGAATATTTGTGCGAAAGCAACAAGACAGATCACCTGTGAAACACAGAAACATCAACCTAGTGAAACTCAAGAAAATAAAATGGATAAGTTCAGAGCAATGCAGATTTGATTATTCTAGAGCTGCCAAGAACAAGAAAAATACAAGGCGATGAAGAAACACAAGAATCTTGGGCTCTTGGCACATTACAATTGAAGATGTCGTGCAACTGGAGTATATATCAACAAAATGACAGCTGCTGGTACCAATTTGTTTATAACGTGAGTATATATCAACAAAATGACAGATCTTCCATCTCCCGGTAATCAATAACCCCACCATACAGCTACTTGAACCAATATGTGAAGCAAGTAGTTTGTTCACCCACTCCCAGAACTTCCATCCGTGTTTATCCCGGACCTCCCGGCAGCATGAACTCAGCACCAAAATGCTAACAAAGGAAAATGTTCGGTATGAAAGGAAGATTAAAAGAAATTAAGAGTCAACAAATAGTACATTTTGTTAGAGAACAGCGGTAGTAAACTTAGTTATAGAGTTGTGACAAATTATACATAAGACGCGGGTCTGTAATGCTTTTAATTTCGCAGAGCTGTAACTATTTTTGAAGAACAGTACTTACAGTAATGCTCTTGAAGTATTGTACAACCAATGAAGACTTCTGAACAACTGAACAAGGCACCCTTCTAATAATTCTCAAATAGACATAGAACTTCACTACCACATCTGCAAGATACAGGACGTGTGCCTTTGGATAAGGGAATCCAGGATCCCTCGCAGAAAAAGTCTTGAAATGTCCAATAGCTTGGATATTTTTTTTTTCGAGAACACGCAGGAGGACTGCGTATCTTTATATTTAAGAAGAAGCATACAAAGTTCGGTTTACACGCGGGCTTATTGCCAGGCACACGTACACGGCTTACAAATGGTTCAGTCTAACTTTGAGGCAGAAACTAGAACAACCGAAAAGAAAGGGTGGCAGGCCAATATTATGGCCTAGCAGCTAGTGGCGCCGTTGTAGCTGCCGGCCACTCCAACCCCCTGAGGATGAGGTGTGGATTTCCAGCTTGCGTCCATAGTACTGCGTCTTCCAAGATGAAGCTAATAACTTCACCCAGTTGCACTTGCTTGTCGCTGAAGAGGCAATCATTCCTTGTCCTCCAAATCCTCCAGATCACCAGCATTATAGATGAGTCAATCCCTTTTCGTTTATCCTTTGACTGGCTTGTTCTAGCATGTATCCACCAGTCGGCTACTTTAGCTGAGGGTGCCGTCAGTGCTGGGATGTGCGTCAGCAAGGAGACCATATGCCATATTTGCTTGGTAAAGCTGCAGTTAAGGAAAAGGTGATCCCAGGTTTCTCTCTCTTGGATAATTTTTTTTTAGGAAACAATAGCTTGATAATACCAGCGACATCTCTGAGATGTATGAATCATCTTCGGACTATGCTTTGCATATACCACCGAATCAGCTCCTTATGTGCAGTGACAACGTGAACATGGTTCCACTCTGCAGTAAGCTACAGTACCTTCCCTTGATTCCTTCTTCTTGCTTGCTGGAGACCGAGTCGGGGCATAGCATACAAAAAGGCCGACACGAGTCCTGTCTCGGACTAGCACGAGGCCGAGCAGGGGACGGCGATCCAGAATGCCGACTCGGATCTCGACTCCGACGCGATGGGGGGAAGCGGGACTATTTAAAGCTTTAGGTACGTACGCCACGGGAGGCGCAGCAACAATCTTCCAACAAGCAAATCACTCGGTTCCTTCCAATCGATTGGGCTCGATCCGATTCCACCCAACCTTGAGGCGTTCCGCTCGTGACTGAAATCCGTCGAGCTCCCTCCCTCGAGAGTCGATCGACATGGCAGCAGCACCAGCACCAGCACCAGCACCAGCACCAGCAGGGCATTCGCCGAGCGCGGCGGCGGTGGCGCTGCCGTTCCTGGTGCACGACGTGGGCCCCGACCCGAGTACTACGAGCCCCAGTCACAGTACAACATCGCAGGGCAATCCTTGGTGAACACAACCATCGACCTTCTCCAAGACCACCGCTGCTTCGACACGCCGCAAGGGTGGGTGCTCGCGCTGCACCCGTCCTCGCTGCGCGCGTTCCTGTGGCGTCCGGAGGACGGCGACCGGATCGTCCTGCCGGACATGGAGCAGGACTTTCCCCCGAGCTGCCGTGCTCTCCGGCAGTCCCCGCGGCGGCGGCGCAGCCTCATGCGCCGTGATGGTGCTCGACCTGGACAAGTTCGAGTACTGGCTCTGCTTCGTCGGCGGGAGCAGCAAGTGGGAGCGCCATGTCTATGCGCTCACCATGTACGACGCCGACGACCAGCCCGTGGAGAGGCACATGGCCCGGCACCACGGCATCGCCGCCGTGGGAGGCAAGGTCTACTTCTAGTTCACCGGGAACGAGCTGGGATTCCTCGAGTTCGACACAGCTGATCCCGATGAGCCGAAGCTTGGGCTGATCGAAGTTGACATGGTCGACATCCCTGACAGCATGCCGGTGTGGTGGAGCTACCTCGTCGAGTCCTGCGGCGAGCTGTTCCTCGCCGTCGTCTTCTTCGATGGCGAGAACGTGCACAAGGTGGTCGAGGTCGCGGTCTACAAGATGGATTTCTCCACACCGGCTTGGTGCAAGGTCGACGGCATTGGTGACAGGGTGTTTCTTCTTGGAGGAGATCGGATTGGGCTTTCTAATTTCAGAGCGTCTTGCTCTGCTTCTGAACATGGCCTGCCTAGCAATTGCGTATACTTCTTGAATCACCTTGCCATCATCGAGAACTTTGTGCATGTCATCGACTTGGACAAAGGGACTCAAGAAGTGCGGCGGCCCTTCGGAGACTTCGTGGACCCGCTGCGCCCGCCGTTCTGGATGCTACCTACAGAAGATGTGGACGGAAATACTACTCTCCTGCTGAACACCCCAGAAGCCTAGAAGCATAGGCGAGGACGTCAGATGATTCAGCAGATTAGCGCCAGATTAGCTGGTTGGTTAGTACGGCAGGGTATATGTAAACCAACTGTTGTTTAGATTCAACGAGCAAAGATTAGCCAAAACAATCAGAGCCTCTTCGGAGGGCGAGTAGGGTTACTTAGTTGCTGCTTGTTTTCCCTTAAAACTCGATCAATAAAACTAATCTTTCCTCGCCCTATCATCCATATATATTCTTTTATGTATGCTATTTTGTTTCTTATTATGTTATTTTTCCCCTTATTTTAACTCCTTGCTTTTGTAGGTGATCATTTCATAAAACTATTTATGGTAATATTTATGGGATATTTTTGTTTATTATATCATTTCTGTACTCATGTTTATATACTCCTATGGCATTATATGAGATGTCCAATTAAATATGGCTCCATTTTAGGTGGAAAGAGAAACATGTGGTGTAAGGGGAACTGGGAAAGGGCTAAAGATCTATGATTACATTCTTTTATGGACAAATTTTAAAATTTAGAATTGCATTCTTTCGTGGATGGGGGAATATTTATTTTATTACATGTAAATTGTAAATACCAGGAACATAAAGTCTCCTCCGGGAATAAATTTGTGACTGACAAGGCGACGACTACTGGAGCAAAAACCCATTAATCTACAAGATGAACGTGTGCTCAGTCCCTGCAGCAGATTGTCCTTCAAGCCAGGTTTTGCAGATTCGTGTCAGCTCCAAGCCTTCTGGAGCCTCAGCCTGTGAGTTGAAGCAAGTGTGGGAGTCAAGAGCAATATGGAATTTCAGATGAACACAGATACAAGCAACTGAATTGAGGACAGATTATCGCAGCATTGAAAGGGGAACTTACCTTCACATTCAGCACAAAAGTTGAACGGCTGCCATACCGTGCATCACCTGAGAATATGTAGCAGCAAAATTAAGGCTTAGGCTCAAGTAGATAAAATAAATATAAAATGCAAAAGTGCAGACCAACCAAGATTTGTGGCAAAAGAAAAATGTGTTATGCAGCTAGCTGAACAAAGTGACAAATATAGGCATGGAGTAACTACCACAAGTTGTTCATCATTAGAAGAGTTCCGAGGACATACCTTCCATTTCCCAGTTGTCAAACTGAACCGACCAGCTATTTGTGCCAATGGGAGATGTAACAACTCTGTCCACCCATGCTCGGAACCTCTTGCCTTGTTTGCCACCATAGCATGAACTCAGTGTATCGATGGATGCATCAAGAGAATGTTCCAATCCAGAAGGATGAGTAATTGTTCCATTCAAATGCTAACAGAGAAAAAAAAACCAGTTTAAACTTTCAAGGCAGCTCAAGGAAACAATGAGATGCGGGAAAATGGGCAATTTGTCAGATAACAAAATATTAGTTCGGTTTGATCAGGTATTACTTCTGAGACGTTATAAGAGAGGGAGATGTGGGCGTGAAATTTATAATTACTTTTTCCAAACTCGAGCTTGAATTGTCTAATTCATAGAGGAAAAATAGCGCCAATGGACTTAACCAGGCTGCTTTGAGAAATGAAACAAGAACTTACAGCAATGCTTTTCAAGTACTGTATTACTGGTGAGGACTTTTGAACTTCGCCCCTCCGCCATTTCTCGTAGAGAACATAGAACTTCACCACCATATCTGCAGGCTTGATGGTGTCTAACCTTGGAAAAGGGAGTTCAAGATCCCTAGCAGAAACATTAGGTCCTAGTTTGAAGTGTCCAATAGCTTCCATGATACCAGCTGCACATCTATTCGTTGCATGAATTATCTTCGGGTTATGCTTTGCATTCTCTTCATACCACTCAAGCAGCTCCTCTTGGGCATTGCTGACCTGAACATGGTCTCAAAAGGATGTATAAGTTCACAGGTTATGGGTAGCAGCCATTGTAACCAATGAACTTTATCAGAGAGTTTTATGGAGAAATTCTTGTGTACTCAGTTACTGACCACAACTCCGTGGACCGATGGGACGCTGAATAACTCTGTATCATTTCCAGAGTCACCACAAACAAGAATATTGTTTGGTCCTTTCCCATGTGAACTGAGCTTGTTCAGCAAATATTGAAGAGCTTCCCCCTTTCCCGCGCCTTGTGGTATCACGTCAAGAAGCACGCCGTAGCTGAAGATTATTTTTACATGTATCTGATTGCACAAAAAAGAAACAGAAAATTCAAAACAAGGATCTTCTGGGGAATGCCTCAATATTAATAACAAAAAAAATTTGGTTTTACCCCTCGTTTCTGCAAATTGCGAGGTAGAGCATCCGTTACTCCCTGAGCACCTTGCTTGTCAACCAAAAAGGTAACCTTATGGGGACTCTGTTCATTCTCGGGCTGCATCCATGCAAAGATAAGTAAGATATACGCAGAGAGCATTCAGCTCAGCGTCAGAGCCAACATAGAAAACCACAGGATCATGCATGCGATTGGATGGAAACATGCCTGATGCTTTAGCTGAGGGAACTTTGCTGCCTCCTCAGCGACGATATCCCTGTCCCAGTTGCTGCTCAGATACTCCTCCCAGTCAACATCACGAACCATGTCAGCCCCATAAGCTACCACAGTTCCCACAGACATGACAGTGATGTCCGGGGTGATCAGAGGCTTCTCCTTCCTCAAATCCTTGTAGCCGATCGGCGATCTCCCGGTCGAAAAGATCAAGAGAGAATCATGGGCAAATTCAGCATTCCAAAGCGCCCCAAACCTGAGCAAGGACAAGTCTTCCAGATCATCATGATCAACCTGCATGTAAATGATCCGACAAATTAATCTCTGATAAAAACATATAGAAGAACACAGTATGATCAGCTCCTGGGTCTGGAACTCTGGATACATAAAAATCGAACTTTACGCACCATGGTTTCGTCAAGATCTGAAACTATCATAAGGCGGGCTGAACCATCAAGCTTGTCCATCGAAGCTCCTGCGAAGATTGCTGGTGCAAGTTGGGTGCTTCTTTCAGTTCCCTGAATAAAGGTGGCAAATTACAGCAATGTGCTTCTTATGTATTCTTCACCTACCATTGGTCAACCACTGACGAGGTCTCGTTTTATGTTAAAAATGACGAAAAGAAGGTAAAGATGACTTGTGCCTCGAGGAATTTAGGTCATAATGGACAGCGACTTCGCAATGCAGAATGAAGCTGAAGCTTCTGGGAATGGCCATGGACCAGGATAACTGGCGTGACACATTGCACTCTTCGTACCCTGTTAGACCAATTTGCACACATTATTACTTTACTTTTTTTTTTGCAGGTACCATAGTTAATTGTCCATAAGGACTCAGCACGAGAGAGCAACAGGTCACATTACTGAATCATGTGAAATCCACAAACGGTTTTTTTCCAGGCAAGAGCTTCTGTTAATTTTTGGATCTCATGAACTTCACGGGACAATCATGGAACATTTTTCTTATCCATTACATGGAATTTCTGAGCATCAAGCCTATATGCGATTCTGATCCTATCTGGACTCTTGAAGAAAAAGATATGTTATGACTGTTGGCACTACAAGATGAACGTGTGCTCGCTCCCTGCATTTGAGTGTCCTTCAACCCAGGTCTTGTGAATGTGTGTCAACTCCAATCCCTCTGGAGCCTCAGGCTGTGAGTTGAAGCAGATAGAAATAGTTAAAATATACACTATAAAGGTGCACGAGACTAAGCAACTGCAAATAATTTTCACAGAATCGGGAGAATTTACCTTCATATTCAGCAAAAGAGTAGTGCGGCAGCAATATCGAGCACCACCTGAAAATATCAGGAACATGAACAGTGAAGCTCGAATAAAACCAAATAGAATAGCAATGCACACCGCATTCAAGGATCAAAGAAACATTAAAGAAACAAGGATAACAGAGATATGGCTTGAAAAATGAAACATGTCAAGAAGCTATATTAAAAAAATGACAACTACTGGCTTGGATTAAGGACCACAATCAGTTTATCATGTGGAGATGCTGAGGGCAGACCTTCCATTTCCCAGTTATCAAACCTCACCAACCAGTTGCTTGTACCAATTGGTGATGTAACTAGTCTGTCTACCCACACCCGGAATTTGTTGCCCTGTTTGTCGCCGTAGCAAGAACTTAGAGCATCAATGGATGAATGGAGGGAACGCTCTGATCCGGAAGGATGAATAATTGTTCCATTCAAATGCTACAAAAGAAAAAGGATATGTTAAAAGAAACTTCAAAGAATCAACTTGAGGGCAGCAAAATTTATATTTTTCTCAGACGAAAGACTTGAAGTATGATTTGATCATAAATTACGTTACAAATGTGAACAGTGTAATAAATTTCGGTGCTGTCCACTGTATGAAAATGATCAAGATCAAAACACAGTGGGTCTCCAAGAAAAAGTTACTCTGTGAACTGAAAAAAGGAAGTACTTACAGTAATGCTTTTCAAGTACTGCATAACTGATGGAGAATTTGGAAGCTCACTCCTTCGCCACTTCTCATAGAGAACATAGAACTTCACCACCACTCCTGCAGGCATGAGAGTGTCTGCCTTCGGATAAGGGTAGTTGAGATCTCTTGCAGAAACATTGGGCCCTAATTTAAAATGTCCGATAGCTTGCATGATACCGGCAGCACATCTCTCAGTTGCATGAATTATTTTAGGATTAGTTTTTGCATTTTCTTGATACCACTGAAGAAGCTCCTCTTGGGCATTGCTGACCTGAACAGATATAAAAATATTTTGTAAGCTAATCGGGGTAACCACTGTCATGAGCAAACATTACTTGACAGTTTATAAACTCCTGGTGCACAGAATCACTGACCATGACGCCATGTACAGATGGAACACTGAATAATTCTGCATCATTTCCGGAGTCACCACAAACAAGAGTATTGTTTGGTGATTTCCCATGTGAACCGAGTGTATTCAACAAATATATAAGAGCCTGCCCTTTTCCTGCACCTCGTGGTAAAACATCGAGAGCCTCGCCATTGCTATAGACTACTTTCACATCTAACTGGTCGGAGATAAGCAGAAAGTTAAAACAAGTTTCTTCAGTATTAAAAAAAATTGAGGAAAAAAACTGAAAGAGAAATCTCGAGGAGTGTCCCTTACCCCTCGTTTCTCCAACTTCTGAGGGAGAGAATCCATTACGTCCTGAGCACCCTGCTTACCAACAAAGAAGCTAACCTTATGGGGACCTTGATTCCTCTCTGGCTGCATCAATACAATGAGAGGTTACATAACTGCTCTAGTTCAGACATAAAAATGGGACCAACCAGTGAAAAAAAAAACCATTGCAACAACTAGACATGCCTGAGGCTTTAACTGAGAGAACCTAGCTGTCTCCTCGACAACGATATTCCTGTCCCAATTGTTGTCCAAATATTCTTCCCAGCCAACATCACGGATCATCTCTTCACCATATGCAATCACAGTTCCAACCGACATAATAGTGATGTCTGGTGTGATCAGAGGCTTCTCCTTCCGCAGACCCTTGTAACTGATCGGTGTTCTTCCAGTTGAGAAGACCAGTAGAGAATCCTGGGAGAACTCGGCCTCCCAGAGCGCCTCAAACTTAAGCAAGGACAAGTTCTCTCGATCATCATGATCGATCTGCAAGTAAATAATCCAAAATATTGGGCACTGATCAGCTACATAACTGAACAATATGAGGAAGCTCCTGAATCTGAACAAACCAAAGGTTTCAATCAAAACACACACCATCGTCTGGTCAAGATCGGAGACGAGCACAAGGCGGGCAGAACCGTCGAGCTTATCCATTTAGGACAACTCAGCTGAAGAAGAAGAAGCACCAGCAGATGTGCTTGTGCCTGTACACTTACCTGGACAAGCACGGCAAACACAACAATGTGCTCCTTATTCTTCAGCTGCTATTGGGTTAACAACTGATAAAGTCGCTTGCTTTATGGGGAAAAAAAATAAGGGCAAAGGATGACTGCATCTACAGGTAGCACCTCTCCTACCACCTTTTTTTGAGATACCTCTCCTCCCACCTTAATATACTCCTTAGAAGCAACCGTACGTCTGTACCCGCAGCAATTGCTATCAATGCCAGTCACCCATCCACACAAACTGCACCGATAAGGAAGCCAAGAAGATTAGCGCTGCTGAGTACTACTATGTGTTATCTAGGAAATTCTATCCATGTGTCTAACCCCACCCCACATGCGAGACAAACAGCAAGACCTTTATCTAATGGAAGAACTGGGACAGCACGGCTGCGCAAAAACTTTGGTTTTGCGCAAGAGCAATGCGTCCGTCAGAACCACGCTTCGCCGCGGCCGAATCCGTGCGGCCGCAAGGGCCAGATTCCTCACGGGCGGAGGCGAGAGCATTGCGCAATGCATTGGTTGAAAGCGCATGGATCAAAGTCAAAGATGGCAAGAAATCAAAACCAGCAGCCGCCGGCATGCGGCATCCACGCGAGTACTACATGACAACGGGGGTGGATAGAATAGCAAGGGGGGCGGCGTGGGGGTGTCACCTGGGTCCGGGGCGGCGGACGGACGGACGGTGGCGGCGGCGTGGAAGGGCTTCCGGCCGGATAGGGAAGAAAGAATCGGCGCGCCGCTGCAGGAGGCAGCCCAAGTGGGGTGGGCGAAGAACAAATGCTGCCTGCTCGGCGGGTTCAGTTATCATATCAAACAAATTTTTTACACTCCCAGTGGAGAAGAGAATACCACCAATTTGCGCAGACTTTTTACTGGTTCTGATTGACCTTTTTTTTTTTCTATAGGTGTAACTTGGCTGTAAACCCCCTCTATTCTGTGTAATTCTTGCATGGACTCTAGCTTCCTACTCCACGTTTTCAACCTGCTTAAATTGTTTCAAGAGGCACTCTTGGTTCCATTTGTCTGAGATGTGATAGCTGATAGTCTATGTTACGGTGTTTAATAAAGATATTCCAAGAAAATTGAGAGATAATTTGTGCTCTAATCATGTTGGCATCTAAAGAAAACAACCAGTCTCAACTCTCAACCCTGGACAAACTCTAGAGACTCGTTTCCTTCCTCGCCCTTTGATAATCTACTTACTGCACTTGCGGTTGCGGATATTGCCTGGCCCCAATGGAGAACACTTCTTGCGATGTTTCATCGAACTCGCTATACTAGTTATTTGGATTATCTTGTGCACTAAGAAAACGCCCTTCGTTTGATGCTTAGATAAAAAAGAGTACGGATATACACGTTGGGTGGGACAAATGGGCGAGGCCAAGTCACAATCGACCATGGACAACCAAGCCATTCTCATTGCAGTTTCCATGCCTCTTCCATGAACCATCACATGCTCGTGCCATGGTACCATTTGACTTGACGTCGACCTCGCGAGCTGCGTGGCCCACTACACATGATTGCGAGATTGGAGTCTGGCCGAAGCGCGCACAGACACATGTCACACATGTCCTTTTTTTTTTAGCAAAAGCGCAGAGACCTCAGATGGGTTTAGACAGGTCACATCCGCCGGCGCTCGTGCTGTTCTTGTGTTGTTATCGCTGCGATCTGAAGCGGCAATGTGCTAGTACGACAGACGGAAGCTTCGCAGAAATTGCTTCTATCTACAACCAGATGATTTCCTTTCCCATAAAAAAGAACACTAGCAAATGAGTCTCTTTGATGATGAACTACTGTGTCTGATTTTACAAGCAAAAAAGACTACAGTGTCTTATTCCATGTTGCAGTGTTTTCATAAAACTTGACAGATAGAAAGTCAAACAAAGTTCTATTGGGCATCAGAGATGAGTTCATGTCCTCTCCTCGCAGCAATTGCACGTTGCGTTCAGATTCAGAAAAAGTACTTCTCCAATAAGTTTTTCCTATTCACCCACTCACAGAACACGCTTCCTAGTGCACTATTCATCTAAAACTTCCACCCACTTCTTTCAATCTGAACACAGCATGAGTCGCTGCTTCTACCAACTGGGATCATGTGTGCCCTGGGAAAGCTGTAGGTGTAAGCAAGAATCTGCACACCTCCTGAATCCTGGCCTCATTATCTGCGTCAAAGGGCGTTTACCATGGCGGATATTCAGACTTCAGGGAGGGGAACTTGCAGTTACAGCCTCCTACCACGCTGTGAAGCAGCCATTTGCTTTGACAGAATTTAGATGCAACCAGATGATTTCCTTTTCCTGTTAGAAAATATTAGAAAATGCTTTCCTTGATGAATTGTATCTGATTCCAAGTGCAGAAGAACAATGCAATTCAGACAGATAGGCAGAAACTCACACAAAATTTTCCTCTTGAATTAAAATTTTTTGAGCAATTTACGGCAGGTGTTTTGCCCATTCATTATAGGAGAAAGCAAACAAATAGTTTTTTTACATACTCCAAAAATGGAGGTAACAAAATGAAATCAGAGAAAAAAATTGAAGATAAAAAAGTTAATCTTTACACGGGATTACTCGCTAAATGCATTGGACGCCACTCTTTCAGCTAGAATGTCACATGGATGATGGTTGCCAGGTCTGTAGGGCCATCGCCTTGTTTTCAAATACTCTCTTGCATCTCTCCTTCCATATGTGATATGACACGTATAATAACATCTGGTAGAGTCCGGATGTATGCATCTATGCATTGCTCCAGTTTGCCATGATGTTCCAAATCGCCACTGCGTAGCTGCACTTAGATAAGATAATTAAAATTTGTGAAATTGCTAAATAATCGGGGATGCACGCATATAAAACACATCATTTGATGATGCGATTCTTTTGGGCCTCTAAAAACAAGAAAAACAATATTACTATATTAGGCTATGATGTCGGTACATTTACTCCTTCCGTCACAAAATATAAGCATTTGACTCAATGCGTGCGTAACTCTGCTTTGGCAAAGTAGGCTGGAGTGCCAGGCTTCCATCGGGCTTACCTGTGCGACATAATGGAATGAGGCTACACGCGTATTTTGACCTAAGTGTGATTGCTAGTTTTTGATATCTCCAAAAGCCAAACAAAAAATTACATCATAAGTTTTATAAAAAAATAGAAAATTACATCATAAACCATGAAAAAATGGAAAAAATAATATACTAAATCTTCACCATAACACTTAGTAAGGTTTTAACATGAGAAATACATCACAAGTCTTTTCCTCATCTTAAAGTTGAATTCGTACACAATTCTCACCTTTTCCCGTGATAAAAGACTAGCAAACGTGCCCGTGCGTTGCTAGAGATCAAGATCACACGTATATACTATAGCACAAGTTACTTAAACTTTTGAAGTTAAAATAAGATGAACATGAAACTAGCATTAATCTTTCTTTTTTAAAAAAATGAACTTTTATCTTGCCTCGTTGAATGCAAGGATCATTGTTTTATTAGGGCTATAGAGATGATACTTTGCACCTCGTCTAGCGGGACTTGGCTCTACGATGTGGCTTCTTAAGTAAAGCAGCTTTTCTGGTAGAGCCCAAGATAGTGAAAAGGTGTCAAATACCTAACGTGCATCTAATATCTATACCTGTTATATATACCGTTCCCTCCTTTAAAAAATGATGTTTTAAGGTTTTTGAGACAGATTATGAGTCATGAGTGGATGGAGAAGACGTATGTGCCCCCAATAAATGCCATGTTAGAATCAGTTCCAGAAGATATTTCTAATTTATCATACATGCATGTTCAAACATCAATTATTACGAGACAAATTTTGAACACTAGAACACCCAACGAAGAGAATATAAATTTTATGTTTTCCTTCCATTTACTATGCTATTTTATATAAAATAAAATTGATTGTTAAATATGTTTATACATTAACGTGGCCCTATAATTTATCTTTTCTCTTTTTTTTTCAACCGTTTTCTCCCGATCTTTTTACTCTCACCCTTTTCTTTGTCCTCCCTCGCCCTGTCACGGCCTTATCCTTTTCTCGCCAGCCCACGACATAGCTCTGCACCGTCGGAAGCCTGTCGACGACGGACTACCTCCGTTCTGTGCTGCTGCTGCTCCCCCGCCAGCCCACCACCGTTGCTACTGGGCGCTGGCCCTAGTGCGGCGTTGTTGTTCCGCCGCTGGCGGCCACCAGCTCCGGCGCCGGCGGAGCTCCCACCGAGAGCCACCCCAACCTCGCTTCTCGCCTCCTCTACCGCTGCCCATGTACGCCACCTCGCTGCCGCATCCTTCTCGGCCTCCTCCCATCCATCTCCAGGGGCATGTGGTGAAGCAGCTTGGGTTGTGCACTTGTGCGAGCGGATGCGTCGATGGCCGGCGAGAGCCCCCCACGAGTGGAGCGATGGCGTGTTGAGCAGCGAGCTAACGGAAGCAGTGGTGAGGCGTTTCCATTATACCCCGAATCTGAGTTCTTATTTAGATTTGTTCATGTTCTCGAAGATTTGGAGACGAAGAACGTCGCGGCGGAGAAGGGGAATCGGACTCACGTGTCCGTGGCAGACTGGCAATCTTTCGGGAGACGAACCAGCGGAGGCAGAATCGAGCGACAAAAGGAAAGGTAGACACAGGGTATGCCTGACAGGGCGGACTGTGGGAGTTCGTTAAAAAAAAAAAAGCTTTCCGAAGTTTTTTCGATATGGCAATCGTGAGGTGGGCCAGGCCAACCGAAGTTTTTTCGATATGGCGCCGCCGACCACAGAGGAGCAAGAGGAATCACTGGCGCCGTCGCCGCCGGAAAAAATAAAAAGTTCCAGCCCTTCCAAAGGGTGGAAAAGAGGCAGGGCCACCGACCTCGAGGACGAGAACAATGCCGAGGCAGCGGCGGCCTCTGCTTCACCGCCTCCAGAGCATGCTGCTTCATCTGGATCATCTGCTGTCAGCTCTCCTCTCCGTTGGCCTGAACTCCCTCGCGCCATCGTAGGGGAAACGGCCTTCGGCGAGCAGATCTTAGAGCCTTTCCATCAGATCGATCCAGCCGTCGTCAGGGCCCACGGCAAGCTGGTAAACAGATATGCTGCTAAAAAGGGTATGCAATTTCATCCCTTCTTCTTGCTACCATGGAATACTTTTCTGTTAATTAGCCTTGTAATGTTAGTCAGGAAACCAAATCTTTCATTTAGTTTATGTCAAAACCAATGCTTTGCTTATTTATAGGTACACTTAAATAAACTTGCCCCTAAGCCACCCATTATATGTAACAATGCCATTCTTTTTAGGCAATTAGCAGAATTATGATAACATATCTCTATCTATTTTCAATTTACCCTCTAAGAAAAAACTACAGACATGCTCTCCCACCCTTCAGATACAATATACAGTCAGAAATAAAGTACAAAATGATTAAATTTGCTGATATGTAGGAACTGATGACAACAAGACACTTTTTTTTTTCCTTATAATCTGAATTCTGGCCCTATCACCGTTATATAGCAGAATTAAATATTATTATAGGCAGCTTTAATATAGAGTAGCAGATGGCAATTATGCCAAATACTAACAACTCAAAGTAGTTAATTAATTTGCAAAAAAATAATATTGTGTGTTGTTAGGTTCAAACCATTCTGTTTGTTGAAACCGTTTAAATTTAAATCTACACATTTCTTAAAACAAATGTACAAATTCCTAATCTACTATTTGAAGCATAATTACGGGTGCAGAGAAGCACGTTTATCTACCTAGTTTTACTGAAACCGTAAAGATATGTTTACTTTCAGCTCGCCAGCTCAAGCTTGTTTCACTGGACCAGCGTATTCCACGCTCGTGCATGTCAGATTCAGAATTGCTTCCAGTCCGTGAGTCGGTTGAAAAGTCAATTCTTCAAGTTGCTAAAGCTGTTCTAGGTTTGTCATCGTATATTGGTATGTACTACACCTACAATTAACTAATATCCCCGCGGTCCTTTTTGTAGTTAGAACCGTTGAGACAGAACTCTGACACTTGTATTGGTCTTACGTTTCTGTGCATGTAGAAGGTAAACTGCTGAGACGGACCTCAGGTTTTCTTATAGACTGGGATGCTGAGAACAAGGTTGGAACTGTTTTAACCTCTGCCCTTCTGATCCAATCAAAGTCTCCGTCACTTGATCAGTGGTTAGCAGCAGACGAGTACTCTCCCGATGCTGAGGTGAGTGCGCATCTTAATTAGTTGTTATATCTGTAGTTGATATCTAAATTAGTAACGAAACCTAAAATATGTAGTTTGCATATAACATGGTTAGATTGTAAGTTTGTGTAGTAGATGAATTCCTGTAATCGAAGTGTTATGCTTAGCTTTAAACTTGATTTAAGTCCATTTTACCCCATTGAAATCATCCCAAAGTCTTGAAAGCACCTCGAACTCAAATACCATAGATCAATAACATTTCATCTTTGTAAACTGGCAAAAGTTTCTAGTTCTGACCGAGTTGCTATCGATGTTGCCCTTGTCACATTAGCATTTGGATGTAAAAACTATCCCTGCCGCTGCCTGAACTTTCTATTAGGAAAGTGTATTTAGCCATGAAGGATGCCTGATTATGGCATTTGAGACCGGATTGCCTTTCCAGACTCAATAAAGCTTAGGGGTAGAATGAAATTTACTCTGAGTTCTCTAGAAAACTGAAATGATAATATATATTGTACTAAAATGATCAAGTACCGTTATTCTTTCTTAGAAAAATATATAACATGTTTCTAAAATTGATTTTCAGGTCCATGTCCACTTGATGGATAAGACTAACACAACAGTAGTCGCTGAATTGCTGCACTATGACAAGCATTACAATCTTGCTCTATTCAAGATCTCTAAGGATCTTAAAGCCCATATACCCTCATTTACCAGTGACCTGAGTTTTGCTGAAGATGTTTTTGTGCTTGGAAGAGATAAGGATAGGAACCTGACAATAGATCATGGCAAGGTGGAATACAAGGGTCCAAGTCATTTACAGCGTCACCACTATATGTTTATCACCTGTGGAATCAATAAGGTATAATTTATTTTGATTTCTATGCAATGCAATTTATATAGTCTATCGTCTGCTATTGCTTACGATTTGAATTTTTGTGATTAAAATATTGTAGCTTGGTATTGGAGGACCTGTCATAAAAAATTGTGGAAAAGTTGCTGGGATGTTTAGTCTTCTAGAAATGGCATTTATCCCCTCTTCTATTATACTGAAGTGCCTGCAGATGAGGAAGACTTTTGAGTAAGTATTGTTACCAACATTACTACTTTTTCCTATGTTGATGCATATGTTAATATTTTAGTTTTTGCTAAGAGTTTCGTGTGATTTTAGGGAAACACGTAGTATTCAGGCAGGTGCTGGGATTTACAAAGCATGTCAACAAAAGTTGTAAAGGAAAGTTAGCCTATTGCTTGCAACACGGTCCAGAAAATGTGCTTTGTAGTATCTGAAACGTACATGTTGCTCAGCAAGAAGTTATGCATCCATTATTTTCTTAAAGATCTTTCGCCATCTTGCCTCAGTTCATCTCCTTAAGTAGGACCATTTGCTTCTGCAAAATAGTTATGCCAGAGAACATCACATCTTTATTCTTCTCCTTAGGATTGTTCGCTTCTGCAGAACAGATATGCTAACAAACATCACTTCATTAGGCGAATTGGGGAACCATGTTGTTTCTGAGTTTTCAGAGCAACCATGTTAAACTCACGAAAGCAAATAGACTTAAACAACAGAAACCCCAAGCTTGGTAGGCAGCCAGCTTTGGTAGAAGTCTTCGTATCGGGTTTTAGCTGGAGTCTTCTGTTCATTGATGCTGATCATTGCCGAAAGTGGCTGGTGTTACTATGTCAGTCTCTATGTGCCGTAAACCGCTTAAATAGTCTTATGCTTGCTTAAGGCTGGGTCTGTGTCCGAAAAACTCTAAAACATTGAGATGCCCCATTCCATATGGAATTAAGAAGTCCCCATCTGTCATTATAACCCCTGACACGATGTGAGCCACAAAAAGCAGTTCTAGAATGAGGATGGATTGGCCAGTGCTATCTTCTACGATGACCACATGTGTCAATATTAAACTGGTTCATTAATGTTTTCTTACGCTCCTTTTCTGAGCAAATGTTTAGAAAGTTGCAGGTGTGTGCCTGCTGATATAGTTATCTTTTGTGGAATGTTTTGAAGTCCAAATCTGGGCATTTTAAACACAGTATTTCATTTTAGACTATTTTTTTTTAAAAAAAAGGGTAGCATGATGATATTATACTTCTTCTAATCTCAAACAATTTTGTGCTATAGCTGCATCCCTCGGCTGCATCTTGGGATGAAGTTTTCAGCTATTAGCTTCCTCGACCTTCCTCACAGAGAGAAGATCGCCTGCAAGTGTGATGTCAATGATGGTCTCATTGTTAAACAGGTATACATTGTACAGTCCTTATTTCATGGATTCATGTTCGCTTCTCTATTTTTTTTTTCTGTTATGCATGTTAGCATGTAAATTGAGTGCGAAACTGTCAATTGCACCATAGGTGTCTGAAGGATCAGTTGCTGAGAAAGTTGGTGTTAGGCGTGGTGATATTATCAAATCCTGGAATGACGAGAACATATCTACAACGATTGAGGTAAATGCAGTGCTTTTTATTATGTTCCCACAAATTTATTACATTAGCTGTTTTTTAGTCCCAAGTAAGCATATGTAGAGCAGAGATGAAAGCAGAAAGAATCACTGGTAAAGTGGATATAAAGTTAAAAAAGGTCTATAATAGTAAAGGTTGGTTAAGTTTAATGGACAAAAACTATATTTGATGTGTATTATGTCACCTTGATATTCTTATTACTATTGTCAGCTAGAGAATTTCTTGTTGGATATGTGCAAGAAGCATTTGGACAAAGGAAACAGCATTGGTTCCTCTGTGGATCTATCAGTAAGTACAATTACTTGTTCTTAGTTGTGGTTTAATATCTACTTTATGTGCTCCTTAACTACAACTCATTGCTACTTGGAGACAGTATTGAGAGGCCAAAATATAAAAATATAATGAAACGTAAATGTAAAATATAAAAAGACTGGGAGTATGCAGATGAATAAAATTAAACGAATGGAGAATAATTTTAGTTCTGGATGAGTGTTTATGTTCCTATTTTATCTTGCCAATATTTCCATGAAATAAGCTTTATGGAGCTTCTTTTCATGTCTTTTATTTCCCTTGATATTGAAATCTGTATGTGGTGTCAATTGAGAAATATATTTTAACTTACAGATTGGTATATTTTATATACGAAAAGATTCACATGACACTTTCAAGATGTCAGCCAATGTGTCAGATGACATTGAAGTGGTTGCTGAAGGTATGCATCTCTCATTTTTATTGTTTATAGAACTGGCAAACTATAATGAGTTTGGGGTTTGCTGCTGATATGGTTATATATTTATATCATGAGAAAATTTCTTATTTGCCATTGAAAGTTGTAGTGCTTCCTTATTTGCCATTAAGAATTTTTTTCCTTCCTGCCTTGGCAAATAAGGAATTTTCTCTTATATCGTTTATATGCATTAAAAATTTAGGATTCCAAGGACTTCCTTATAAAAGTTTGATATTATGTTGAAATGTGCAAGCAAATAATTGAAAGTTTCGTTTCATCATTATAACAAGTATATGTAATGGATACCTTAAATGTGACGTTTTTACTGTCTAGGTGTCTATCCTGTCACAACAAAGGATTGTGCAGTGGTAGACGGTGATACTGATGACGGTCTGATCTATGGTGAGTACTTAATTGCTTACAGCTGCTAACATCAAATTGACTTTTTTTTTTGTTATACATATATTGTTTTTTGTGAAGAAATTTTCATACGGAGTCTTAGTTGCTCAAAACTTATTATTGTCTAGTATTTTTTTATCTGATTTAGGTGTTTAGGAATATTATTGCTGCTGTGAATTTTTTAAACTGAGGACGCAGAACTAATGTATTGATTGCCATCTCTCGATGTATTATATGTTATCCCTGAACGCCGAATGTTAGAATTGATGGGACCACATTACTTTGGGATGTGAGAATTTGTGGGTGAGACATTAGTCATAGTTGTTATATATAACTATATATAATGGCAACTCATACACATAACATGCATCATGGAATTTACAAGTAATATTATCTTTTGTGTTCGTTCATTGACTCAGCATTGATTCTTTTTTTAACTTTTTAGGTAAGGCTCCTACCGATGATGAAGATGATGAGGTTTGAGCATGTAGTAATCTAATCCTGGTTAGATTCCCTTTATTGTGCACAGTTGACAAGAAAATGAGAGGTTTACTTTCAGGGTATTCATTTGTGACGATGAAGTTGGCGACCACTGGAAATGGATTAGTGGAACACTTGATTTCGTAGTTGCACTAGAACTGAAGTGGTCTGTGATCTGTGTGAATTAACCAACTGCTTTTGGGTAACAGACCCATGGGAACTATAAGTTTTTTTTGTACAAAGATGCCTCCATGCTACGAATACGGAATACCTATGGCAGCTTAGTTAAATGATGGGCCAGTGAAGATTTTATCTATAGCTTCGGGCTCCTTTCTCTCCCTTCTTGCCGCTAGCTCCTCTCCATGCCTACTTCCTCTTCTGGCTTGTTTGGTTATATGGGATTTAATCGGGGCTGGAAATAGTAATAACAGATATTAATGATAGATATAATAAAAGTAGAATTTATTCTGGGTCGATAACTAATTTACTTATGATTATGATTATGATGGGTTATAAGACATGAAAATCAATCCATCAGTCCATCAGTCGAGTCGTCGAGTGGTGTGTAAGGGCATCGGCAATGCTTAAAGACCAAGTGATCTTTATATGTGGACCCTAGACGGATCTTTATATGTGGACCCTAGACGAGTAGTCTTTTGCTATATTTTTAACGCCACAATGTAGAGCCCATATATGGTCTTTAATCAGGGGCCCACTAGCACAGAAGTGGACTGCATCGTCCTCCTCTCCTCCCTCTCGTACGCGTGCGCTGCGCTCTCTCTCATGGTCTCTTCTTTCCTCTACGCCGCCGCCTGCCGATGCCCGCCCGCACCGCCGCACGTCCCTCCGTTGCGCCGTCGCAGCCGCACGTCCCTCCATGGATCCATCCTGGATCGGCTTTTCTCCACGAAATCGAAGCCCAAGCACCTCCAGATCTTGCTTCCCCCACACAGGACAGGGACCGAAGTTCGACGGGCCCGATTCAGCAAGGGCGCCTCCATAGCTACCGTCGATGTGGTTCCTTCCGGTCTTCCCCAGGTGCGGTCGCCGGCTTCAGTCTCATGGATTTGTTCCCTTCGAAGTTGTCTCCAACTCCGATGGATCATGGAGAGGCACTATTCTCGAGCTCGACGGCAAGGAGACCAGCACTAGTGTCGTCCGTGTGGAGCTCGACAGCAAGGTGAGCGGCGCCAATAGCTTCGGTTTCTTCGACGAGCTCATGGCTTCGACGGCGTCCTCCGATGGCTGCGGCATGCGGCTCTCCTGATCCGGACAGTGAGATGAGATGGCGTGTGGGGAAGAGGTGAGACCGTAGAGAAAGTATTTGTTTATTGCTTATGGCCGGTCTTTAGGACTATGGGTAGCTGCATGGTTCAGTATATGGACCACTTTTACAATGCTTGTGGGTACCTTTATGATGTCATAAGAACTACTTTGGAGCACATTGTGGGTGCCCTAATGTTGTTAGTAGACTTATCGTGATTCATAGTAAATTACTCCGTAGTTCCGTAGCGCGGGGAAAAAAACTCCATCCGAAAAAGGTGGGCGCAGGCTCCTCTGTAGCCGGCCCGGCCCAAGCACTTATCACAAAGGCCAAAGCCCACTGTCTTCTGAGACCTGACTCGTCTCCTCGCATCCGGTCCGCGGGCACTCCACCTCCCATTCGTGCTCTCCCCCCGGCGGCGGCGGCTCCGGCTCCGGCGACTCCGACCGCCCCAACCACGGCTGCCAACCCGCGCGTGCTCTCCTCCTATCCACGATGCGGTTCGACCTGGATGGCCTGCCGGTGCACTTCCCGTACGCAGCGATCTACCCAGAGCAGCACGCGTACATGGGGGAGCTCAAGCGCGCCCTCGACGCGCGCGGGCACGCGCTGCTCGAGATGCCCACGGGCACCGGCAAGACGGCGGCGCTGATCTCCCTCATCACCTCCTACTCCCTCGCCAACCCTTCACGCCCGCTCCGCCTCATCTACTGCACGCGCACCGTGCACGAGATGGAGAAGACCCTAGCCGAGCTCCGCCTCCTCTTCGCCCACCTGCCCCCCGCCGCCTCCCGCTCCCTCCTCGCGCTCGGCCTCTCGTCCCGCAAAAACCTCTGCGTCCACCCGCAGGCGTCCGCCGCCGCGGCCAGGGACTCCGTCGACACCGCGTGCCGCCGCCTCACTGCCTCCTGGGTCCGCGAGAAGGCCGCGTCCGACCCGGAGTCCACGCCGCTTTGCGAGTTCTACGAGACGTTCGACCGTGCCGCCGCCGCCGGCGACCTCGCCTCCCTCATGCCGCCCGGGGTGTACACCCTCGCTGACCTCCGCGCGCTCGGGAGGCAGCGGCGGGTCTGCCCCTATTTCCTCGCCAGGCAGATGGTCAAGTACGCCAATGTTGTGGTGTACAGCTACCAATACCTGCTCGACCCCAAGGTGGCCAGCATTGTGTCAAGAGAGATGCAGAAGGAGTGCGTGGTCGTGTTTGATGAGGCTCACAACATCGACAATGTCTGCATCGAGGCACTGAGCGTCAGCATCCGCAAGCAGACACTGGAAGGCGCTGAGCGGAATCTGCGGCGTATCTCGCACGAGATTGACAGGTGCTACTCTCAAATGTTGGAGAAGCTCCAGTTCAGCCTCTAATAGTTACTGAACAATATGTTATGCTTCTTCAACTGTGTCCAATTTTATGATGGGTAATTGAAGCTTGCTTGCTTGCTAACTGCTTTGTTTGGTAGGAAGGTTCAAGGCCACTGATGCCAATAGGCTTCGTGCTGAGTACAACAGACTGGTGGATGGGCTGGCACAGAGGGGAAATCTACCAAGTGAGTAGTGCTTATTTCCCTTTTCTCACTAATCCTACATTACACAGTGTCACATCCCCAGACAACTCACACCATATGCTTCTTGTGATGAAGTATCGGATGCTTGGCTTGCCAATCCGGCTTTGCCTGATGACATTCTGAGGGAAGCTGTTCCTGGAAACATAAGGAGGGCTGAGCATTTTCTTGCTGTCTTGCGGAGGCTTGTGAGATTCCTTGATGGAAGGCTGGATACGGAAACTGTTGAGAATGAAATGCCTGTTGCTTTTGTTGCTTCGATACATTCCCAGGCTGGAATCGACCAGAAAATGCTGAGGTTTTGTTATGACCGGCTACACTCACTAATGATGACATTAGAGATAACTGATACAGATGAGTTCATGCACATTCAGACAATCTGTGACTTTGCTACACTGATTGGCACTTACACACGAGGCTTTTCCATAATAATAGAACCATATGATGATAGAATGCCAGACATTCGTGATCCTGTGATTCAGGTACCATCCTAATTTTCGTGATCATGATGTTGTTGTGACCACACTGTTTCACTAATGTTCTAATGAGCTTGTATGTGTTGCAGCTGAGTTGCCATGATGCTTCCCTGGCAATAAGGCCTGTTTTTGATCGATTTGAAACAGTTGTGATCACTTCTGGAACTCTCAGCCCAATTGATCTTTATCCTCGCCTCTTGAATTTTAATCCTGTTATAAGCAGAAGTTTCACAATGTCCTTAACAAGGGATTGTATTTGTCCCATGGTCTTGACTCGAGGAAGGTATGTGCTTGGCCCACTTTATCTTCATAGTTCATATATCAAAATGTTAGCATGCCTGATTGTTTAAATGCTAGTATTGTCAACATATTCTTACTTTTTCTATTCCTGAGAATCATGTGACGCTTATAGGACCACTGTAGTTGTTTCTAAATTTTCGTTTTACTAAACCTTTGTGTAAACGTTAATCATTCCACCATTTTCAGTGATCAGCTACCTGTGAGTACCAAGTTTGATATGCGTAGTGATCCTGGTGTGGTGAGGAATTATGGCCGCCTCTTGCTGGAAATGGCCTCTGCTGTTCCAGATGGCATAGTTGGTTTTTTTGTCAGTTATTCCTATATGGATGGCATTGTCAACAGCTGGCATGAAATGGGAATTCTGCAGGTTATTTCTTTCACCTGATCTGCTAAACGTCAAATTATTTACTACACCATCAATATGCATATGGAACTGGATATGGTTGCTTAAGTTATACCTTTGATACTAGATATTTAGTATGTACACTTTGGACTAAGAATATCCTAACATATGTGCAACTTTGTGTCATACGTTAGTCACTTGTCTTAAATTTTATTATCCACTTATTCATGAAAAGATTTGTTATCCGCAAAGATATGGTAGCCATTTGTATAGCTTCCACATGGTGTACTTCTCAATGAATCCCAAATTTCTTTAGTTTTTTACTTTTTTCAGAGCATACCGCCTTTCTTCTCAATTTTGGTTTTGCGGTTTTATATTTTATCCAAGATAAGATCTGTGCAATGTGTGCATTAGTTCCGAAGCTAAAACCTGTTCTTAAATTTTGCAGGACATCATGCAACATAAATTAGTATTCATCGAAACTCCAGATGTTGTTGAGACAACTTTGGCTCTTGATAACTACAGAAAGGCGTGCGACTGTGGAAGAGGTGCTGTTTTCTTCTCTGTTGCCAGGTCAGTTCATGCTATATTGTTTTCAAATCAGAAAGCTATCTTCAAAATTCGCTGTTTGTTCATGTAACATGGATAAAAGAAATGTTACCATCATCATTTTAGGCTATAGATGCACTCTGCTAAAACTTTACTCAATGCAGGGGCAAAGTTGCTGAAGGTATTGATTTTGACCGACACTATGGAAGACTTGTTATCATGTTTGGTGTTCCTTTCCAGTACACACTCAGCCGGTGAGTTTTGTTTGGATTTAAGTTCAGTCTTCTGTACTCTTTGAATTTTCATGGCAAGCTACTATCACTTCATGCGTATAAGCAGTTTATATGCATGTATAGCTACAGCAGCTCAACATTGTCGCTATATTGCAATCTGTGGTGACTTTTATCATTTCATAATGATCGCCTTAGATTTTGTATATGATTTGCAGGATATTGCTTGCTAGGTTGGAGTACCTAAGAGAGACTTTTCAGATAAAGGAGGGAGATTTCCTGACATTTGATGCTTTGGTAATAGCTTTATTTTTTTCAGGACAAAGGGTGCCTTTTGATTGGGATTTTTTATTTTACTATTTCTAACAAAATTTCTTGAAACTTTGATGTCTCATGAATGTCAGAGGCAAGCGGCCCAATGTGTTGGACGTGTGATTCGCTCTAAAGCAGACTATGGGATGATGATATTTGCTGACAAGAGGTACTTGATTACTGCCTTGGCTTCTTGAATTTTAGCTTAGCTGAGCATGGAGAAAGCAACATGTATAGTTGTTTTATATTGACGAGAACTGGCGGCAACCTTTTTATATCAGCTTTGCCCTGAATTATCAATCTGCGTATTCAAAAAAAGGGTTCCCATTTGCTTGCATTTGGACATGATGCATTGTTGGGAAGCACATGATGTGTGATGTTGATGTTTCCAACTAAAAAGTGTACATTTGATCATTGTGTTTTTGCAAACAATTTTTTTAATAATCATTGGTTTATTTTGTGTCCTATGGAAAGTGCATGTCTTATAGGTTTATTTTAGTTATCTAAGGCCTCAGCTGCATCAAAGTTGCATATATACTTAAATTACACATAATGACACTTGCTCTGCCCATTTCCCTGTGTTATTAATCACATGGTTGTAACAATTTTTTATGTGGATTTTTCACATATGCTAAATTCCATGGTATTTTTGCTTGCAGATACAGTCGGCATGACAAACGGTCTAAATTGCCCGGATGGATACTGTCACACTTACATGATGCTCACCTAAACCTGAGCACTGATATGGCTCTGCATATAGCTCGAGAGGTATGTTCTGCGGCTCCGGTTTCCATGACTATTGATGCTTACTTTATTATGCTTGGCTTGTCAGTTTTCGTTTTGAATTAGTGACGCGCTATTGGACTAATACTCTCTTCGACAGTTCCTCCGGAGGATGGCGCAGCCGTACGACAAGACTGGGAGTGGCGGCAAGAAGACGCTCCTGACCGAGGAGGACCTGCAGGCTATGGCGCAGGACGCCATGGAGATGTGAAACCACGGATGAGCTGAGCTGGGAGGGTTTATATGTTGTGGTAGGTAAAATTACTTGAACCAAAGATAACTTACATGAATCCACTGCTGTACAAAAATTTTGTAGCCAGAAATCCTTTTGTTGGTTGATAACTGAAGTATGGATTCAACTTCAAATTCAAACCACATGTTAAACTTTAAAGTTACTCGAGTTCACATGGATTTGGTCATCCAAACAACACCAAGGGAGAATGGATTTTCTTTCCACCGGACGAGCAGCGAGTGGCCTCTGAGCGTTCATTTGTGCATTGCCCAGTACGCCGGCGCGGACAGCCCGAGTCTCAGCGCGACGGCCTCAGAAAGGGCGCCTCGTCAGTCAGTAGCAATGAACCGGCGATCATGGTGAACCGCAGGAGAAGGCAATGGGTGACGATCATGGTGAACTGCAGGAGAAGGCAATGGCGGCTTTCCTCGAGGGGTAGCTGCGGGTAGGCGAGTGGGATCCGGAGGGCTAACGTGGCAATGGCGCCTCTGACGAGACAACGCAAGAAATTTCCGGTGGCTGCGGGACCGTGTCTCTTCCAGACGACGCACGCCGGAACGGACGCCACCTCTGGAAGGGTCTGCGCTTAGATAGGGAAAATTTCTTATAGCACCAAAAATACACTGTTCATCTGTTCTGAGAAGCGTGTTATGTGAGAGGGGGATAGTATGAATAGAAAAAAGTTGAGATGATTAGTAGATAGGTAAATCTAAACGCTCCCAAGCCTGCACAACGTACGAGAAGCTCATGGGTCATGGAGTTTGTGGACGGTCTGCCACGAGCGGTGAGCCCGAGTAGACTCGCCACTCGAGACGTGCGAGCGGTGAACCTCTGTTGTTACGACGTCCGAGCCCGGCATGAACTTTTGGATCCGTCATGTTGGTGGTGACACGTCCAGGACTCCAGGTTGCTTGCTCTCAAATTCTGTATTCGGATTGCACAGTGGTTTGAGCTGGTCATCTTGTTCCCCTTTTTAAAGGCGGGATGGAGGAGATTAGCAGCAGCAGCATCCCTTCCTTAGCAGAGATGGGTTTTGACTCTTGCTATGGTGATTCCATTGGTGAACGCTTGCTTGGTTGATGATACACTATGATGTTGGTGGTGGTGAAAAAGCAAGGAATTTACAGCAATCCTCTTTGCTTGGGATAGAGTGAATCTCTGTAATGCTGGTTCAGTGTGAAGCTCCTGGGTTTTGATCCACAGGAAGGTAAACGTGAAGTACATTGATGATAGTTGCTGCTTTGCTTGCTGGAATAAATGTGCTCTGCTTCCCATCTCGATTGCACTTCTCCTTTGGCTTCTCTCCACGTATACAGTATAATATTAATAATCAAAAACCATAGCATAAAAGCTGGAATAGCTCAGTTGGCCAGAGCGTGTGGCTGTTAACCACAAGGTCGGAGGTTCGAGCCCTCCTTCTAGCGTATTTTTTCAATTTTTGTCTCTCTTATGAACTTTTTCCATTTTTTATTTCCCTAATAATGAACTTGTTTTCTTATATATTTTTTCCTGATGAACTTTTCAACCTTATGAACTTTTTCCATTTTTTGTTTCCCTAATAATGAACTTGTTTTCTTATATATTTTTTCCTGATGAACTTTTCATTTTTGTCTCCCTTATGAACTTTTTCCATTTTTTGTTTCCCAAATAATGAACTTTTTTTCTTATATTTTTTTCCTAATGAACTTTTTAGCATCAACATTTTTAAAAACCAGTTTTCTTTTCTTTTCTTTTCTTTATGATTTCTTTTAACATTTTCTCCTTGGATCGTTCTATTATTTTGTTAATGAACAATGGACGTTTTTTTTTCATCAACATTTCTCCCCTGTATCCTTCTAATGAACTTTATCCAAATCAATTCATATTTTTTTATTTTCTTAATGATTTTTTTTGTTGTATACTTCTAATGAGCTCGAACTGAAATTTTTAAATCCCACCACCCCCCCCCCCCCCTTCCTTTCCAATGAACTTTAAAATTTTCTCAATGTTTTCTTGTAACAAACTTATTTCCTTGTAATGCTGACCTTTTGTTCGTTTGGGTCTCTGACTAGGAAACCAAGACTGTCATCACCAGCTCGAACTCGCACTCCCACGTTCCACACGGTGTAAAATGATGAGATCACATTCGCTGAATCTGAACACAACTTAATTAGTTTATTACAGACACCTACAAAAATTCAAACATTCACGCTCCACAAAGAGCAGATGAAAAGCCTCAAATCCGTAAGGCCAGTCTAAACTCAAAACCTGATAAGTTGTATAGCGGTTGTGTTTAAACGACGGTCCGGCACCAGGGGCACGGTATACAAATTACAAACACATTGAAAAAAAACTCTTATACTATGGAATAACAACAATCTAGCCATGTACACTACAATTACAGGTGAGCTATCACAGGAAACTAGATCAGACTCCATTATTGTCCATCATATCACTATCGCATTCTACCCCACAAAACAATGAAGTACAGACAGACCATCAGGTTGGGATGCTTATTATGTCACTTGCTATCTGAACTGTTATTATGCAGCTTCCCAATGAGATCAAATAGTGTTACCACATCAGCTACAGTTAACACCGATGCATCACAATGGATTACCAGGGAACTTTTCACAACTGTATCCATGATGTACTATTGTTTGATTGCTCTTCTGGGGTATACCATATGTACCTTGAAACTGCCAACAAATTTCTGATTACAAACAACAGATATAGAAGTTTGAGGTGGCTCTGTCATGTATTATATGTAAGCAAGAGAATTCCTGTCACCGGCAGCTTGTGGCCGCCCTCTGGTTGGAGTAGGTGGCCGCTGAATGTTGAGTTCCTACAGATAACCAGAATTCCAAAGTCAATTGTAAGTCAACCTATTATTAGAGTTAGACCCAAGCCACAACAGAAGACAAGAATAGTTCATGACGATTTATAGTGCCAGAACAGGGATGGAGAGAGATGCACATCTTTTTTAATTCATATGCAATCAATAATTTCGATCAAGACTAGTGCTGTTGTAAAAACATTCTTACTGACAATAATGTCAATCCTCATATTCCCTCACAAAATAAAGAGAAACGGATTAATCCTGACCTGCATCCATGTGGCATCCCCACGTTCAGGGGAGGACTCAGGTGAATTAACAGGCGGTGGAAGTGGATGAATTAACTTCGGTACAACAACTAAGCCCCTGCCAACCACAAGTATGGCCCCTGCGTTGTTCGCAGTACCTGTTGCAGGAAAGATCTCAGAAAAAAAAATACATACATATCTTCAAAACAGAACAAGGTGCAAGATACATACCACAGTAATTAGTTGCTGAAAACAAAGTGATCAGCTGGCCATGAGCAAAACGCTCAAACCCATCCATAACACACTCATGGGCTCTTATGATCAATTGCAATTTGTTTCGCTTACAGAATTCTGTTACTCGGTCAGGCTGCAAATTTTACAGGAAACAATTTTGATCAACAGAGCCAGATATAAGATTGATTATTTAAAAAGGAACCAACACAAACAGCAAGCACTTGATAGAGTAATAAGAAAAGGCAAATATCAGGAATTCTACAGCAACAGAATAATCATAAGGTCATACCCCAAACGTCACTAAGCCAGGTCCTCGTGCATTTGGTCTCAACCCCTCGACGCTATCATTCTCTGTAGGATCAGACCTGAATTTATACAAGAAAAGAGTGTTCATAATCATGCTATAGATGAATGCGAACAAGACCATAAGAAGGCCACCAAGTACCATAGTAGGTCCATGAGGATAATGGACCCAACATCCATTGTGATAGGCCTTTCAAGTTTCTCAATTTGCTCTACGGTGTTTATTGACCTTCCAATCCCACCATGCATGCAAATTATTTTCTTTTCTATCATGGCAGCAAGTGGGAGATAATTGAACAGTTGATTGAATCTTGTCCAAGCCCATATCCCATCACTTTCACCCTACATCAAAGGGTTGATTCAGATAATGCATCCAACATCTTCATGCAAACAAATACATAGCACTGTTATCCCTACCATTCTCTCAATGCATTCAAGGCGGAAGCCAAAAAGGGCATTGATGTCAGCAGCTTCATGATTTCCCCTGATTAAGTGCACATTTTCTGGGTACTCAATCTGCAACGATTCTCAAAAGATCAGAACTAAATTTTATAAATAATGGTTGCAGCAATGGCAAAAACATTTCAGGAACTGGTACAAAGCCATTTCAGGAATTGGTACTAACTTTAAGAGCAAGAAGCAAAGTTATTGTTTCCAAGCTATGCTGGCCTCGGTCAACATAGTCTCCCAAGAAGAGATAATCAATGTACCTAAAAAAGTAAATTTGTTACATAAAAAACAAGGACAGACATGGCAGAACATGACCAAAATATACAGCAACAATCACAAAGCCTTTTAGTGCCAAGAAGTTAGGAACTTTAGGATAGGCTAGAGTGGAAACCCAACAGGAGCCACCAAAAAAAAGGGAAAAGAGAAACAGAAAATGCAGATATACAAGGAATCAATAATAGTGATATTATTAGCGGATACGGCCACAAGCCCCACAATGTACAGTACAAAAGCAAAGATAGTGCACAGAAAAAACAAAGTTCACTAGATTCAAATGTGGGTTCAAAAGGGTCAGGGGCTACTTACGTTATGTCACCAGCAGTTGACGGGAAACCATATTCATCAAAAAGGCGCATTAGGTCCCCAAACTGTCCATGAAGATCACCAAATACTTTAATTGGTGCTTTTAATTGTAAAACAGTTGGTTCTTGCATAAAAATCTGCTCGGCAGCATAGCATAGCTCTCCAACTTCGTAAGAGTCCAGGAAAAATGTTCTATCAGCAGGAGCTCTCCAATTCCTTGGCTTAAGTAAGAACGAAATAATCTGCAACAAAAGAGAGTAAGAAAACATGGTTCCCCGCCAACTTTGACAGAAAAAAAAATCAGTACATACCTTTTTATGCAAGCCTTGTGGCGATCGTTGTCTATTTAGTGCTCTCCTGCCTGGATAAGACTGGTCGTTGCTTGAAGGATGCATTCGTCTGCTTTCATTCTCAAATTGATCAAGTGAAAGCTGTCTGACCAAGCATCCTAAATCTCCTACTGCTTCCTTAGCAACTACTACCTTCAAAAAAAAGATCAGGCATACAGGGTCACCCAATTGTATTGACCAAAAATTGAGAAAGCATAAATCTTGGATGAGATAACAGCTGCATTTGCAAGAAAATCATACAGAAACCTTGGGGCAAAACAGTCAACCATGAAATCTCATTCAAATATTGCTAAAGCCTAGAATTGCAAGGACCACATTACTAGTACCTCCATATCAAAATACTTTGTCATTGGTTAGATAATTTTTAACTAACCAACATCAAACATTATGATCTGGAGGTAGTATTACTTTAGATTGAATTAGTGTCTATCTGGTAATTGGATATTCTAATTGAAGAAAATTGTATCGACAAAGTTATTGAAAGAATTTCCATCAGAATACATACTGCTCTAGAATGTAGTTTCACATCTGGTTCTAGAGAGCCCCCATCATCAAAATCTTCAGGCATTGGCGAAGTTTCACTCAGTGGGGACTCGGATCCTATTCCCTCTGAAAGGCTGTCTTCTGAAGATGCCGCAGATGCTTCCTTAGCAGCTCGCCATACAGCACTTACAGCTTCAGCCTCCGCGGTCGAGGCCTCTATCAACATGTCAATTGACTTTTTGTCCGTGCTAAAAATGATGTGAACTCGTTTAGCTTTAACAAAGTCAAAACATGAAAACTGTACAAGCACCAAGATGTGAGTTAGAAACCTAAAACCAGAAGGTGTGTCTTGCCTGTTATTCGAAGATTGCTGAACAGGTGAATCTGAATAATAATTATGATTTCTATTTTGGGTTTCCCCCCTCGGGACTCTATCAGCACTGTACATAGATGAAGTAAGTTCTGATTGGAATGGTGCATTCTCAGCAACAAGGAAATCATCGAGGAGGATATCTGTCGGAAAATAATGTCAGTAGATTTCATTTATAAAGTTGATGGTGAATTGACCATCACACCAAAAGTTGCAATAGCAATGTCTAGACCTGGGTACTGAAACCTAACAACACAATTAATTGAAACAAGAAGCAGATCAATTACTCATCTGCCCAACCATATGCTAATAAAATATCTAGCTTGCTAAACATAGGAGGTTCTATGATTACCTGATATTAGAGATTCAGAAATTTTCTACAATAAGCCAGCAGTAATTTAAACGAAATCTGCAATTGCTGTAAGAAGCTACAACACTATCGAATTTAATTATCCAAATACTTGTTGGCTGGCTGATCCAAGTCACTAAACACAACGAAGTGACAAGCCACTCCATGAAAAAATAAATATCAGCGCATTAACCCAATCTACTGATAACAAAAGAAAACTAAAGATAATATCAAATTGGAATGGTGCCAATATAGAAAACTAAAGATCATATCAAATTGGAATGGTGCCAATAGGACAGGGTTTTTCTTAGTTAGAGATGAACTAATATAAAACAAGGCCAAGCAGCGCCAAAAATGATATCCATGACCAGTTACCTCCCCTCAGTCCACCATAAATGTATATCTGAGAACCGACAGAGGCAGCTGCATGACGACAGCGACGAAGTAGATCCGAAGAAGCATCATGCTCATTAGATGATTTTAAAGTGCGAGCCGTCACAATGCCATTTCTATCCAACCAAACTCCAGCAGCAGTGTCAAGGACTTCAGAAGGTGTGGTTTAGACTTTAGTCAGATCATGAGATAAATATATAATATAAATAGATATGTCTAGAAGGAGCAAAAGGATAAACTCACCTGCTATTGCGCCTTCACCTTCAATAGCTCTCCCTCCTCTAAGAACACCTCCAGTAACATGCAACCGAGCACCAACAAAAACCTAGAGTTTAAGACCATCAGGAGAAGCAAAGCAAACTAACATGCCAGGCTTAAGTGGAGCAATAAGGAAGGAAGCAGTATCAAGAACAAATAGATACACTTTTGAGAAGAACAGCTTCTATCATGAGCAAATTGTGCAAATCAGCTGGACATGGATTTGCCATATACAGAACAAGTAATTGAGCTTGCACCTATTTAGAACAAAAACTTGCTCATATGATATAGGTAATAACTTACAGCTGCATGCTGATATCTTGGTGAAGGAGATACCCCTGGAGCTAGAGTCCACTCCCACTGGCCATTGGTATGCATTAGTAGTCCATACGCATCAGAAAGTGGCTGCAAAAGCATTGCAATTATCGTCAAATAAATCTCAACAGACCTATTTTTTTTAAAAAAAAAACTGAACAAAAATTGAAGGAAGTACTTCTCTCTTTAATACAAAGATACACAGCCCTCCTGCGGTTTGAGAAAAAAATTGAACAAAGTAGCTAATTTGATTAACAAGATAAAGCCTTTTTAATCCTAGCATGGAACCCACTACACAGGTGTGCTATGGCATCCCATTTGAACAGCACAGGCTACACCTAATGGAGGCCGAATTCCAAGACAGGAAGCACAAAACCAAATCCACCATCATTTTCCATCAAAAGAGCAGCAATTGCAATGTCATGTAGCAATAGGACTACCGCGAAATGGTATTACGTTCAATTCTTTGACATGTAACTGAGCAAATTTTGCATTCGATTTCCTAGTGCTTTGTCATTCAAAATCCAAAGACCATCACAACAGAGACTTTACAACTACCGTAATTTGAAAATATGCAGAACTAGTGAAGGGATTTTTTTTTATTAAATGAAATCATTGCATAAAACTTCATGGGTGATCTGCATTTTCACTGTATAAACATATAGCCTTGTCAGGTTAGCAGAGCTGAGGCAAATACCGGTACCTCCCGGTACCTTTCCAACCACCGTAACCTAAATAATACAATACTGCAAGCTTACCGTTCCAGATGTATCCCTTCCACCACAAAGTAAAAGCATGCCATCAGAACGTGAACTGGCAGTAGCATACCTGCAGTGATTTAAAAGCAGCTAAAAGTAAGACATTGCATACTTAAACAAGCATTTAAAATTCAATGCAGACACCAAGTGCCAGCTTAATGTCACATTTACAGCAAGTAACAATCATCTGTTACACGGAGCAAATGTTCCATAGAAATTAAAAGTGCAGATGTGACTTTCCTTAAGAAGAACCATACAATTTGTTTAGAATGAAATAAGTATCACGCTGGCCCACCTACACATTTTTTTTTCCTTCCCTTTTTTATAAAATTATAAGTGCGGAAATTATTCAACAATCTACCAATGTAGAGCTCGAAGGCAGAGAAGTTTGCACAAATTAAAGTATAAAACATTGTGGGTAGATAGACTCAGAAGATATGGAAAACGCCAACAAACATTCTAAGAAAAATTCAAAGAAGATAAGCTGCATAACGAAGAGCATGAAGTTCATCATACATCTCCCTGAAGCAAATGGATCAACTTACATTCTCGCTGAAGGTCTATCGCCCTCAGGGTTAAGTTTCTGCCACCTATATGGTTTCTGTGCAGTATCCAAAGCCCAAGCATCTGACAAGACCCGCTTTCCTGCACAAGATGGGACATGGTTTCAGAAACTTATACAAGGAACCACTTATCATAAGAACAAATAAGCATTTTAAAATGTTTCAGGGCTTCAGGCTACATGAAAGTAAAATAGATAACAGAGTAGGCTGAATTATAATCATGGGTAGCAAGTAAATCATAGTTTTATTACTGGCGGCCAAGATAAAGAAACGTCATGTATCTATTTTATGAGAAGCATCTTCTTCTAAAAATGCAATTTTGTTCGAAGCTGTCGTTATATTGGGAAAGAATGCATCTATTCACATACTCTGGAGAGCAGTACTGACCAGCAAAGGTTAACACTACAAAAACCATTGCTTGAGATTGGTTGTCTTAGTTTACAACACCAGATCTTTTGAAATATTTTTCAAAAATAAAATAGACAATGCTGTAGCTCCGGTATATTATTCTACTTATCCCTCTAATTTAATGCAATCCAGGAAAAGACGTTATGAAAAAAGAAAGGTTAAATGCGTTACTAATCAAACAAAACAGCTTTAAGAAAATATTAGGTGTAACACGCAATAAATTAGTAATTATTGCATAAATACAGTTAAGGATGGTTTGCGTGAAAGGGCTAACCGTCATTTCCCGAAACGGTGACAAGATAACGTTGAGCTACCAAATCCATACAATGACCATAGCGAGGACCAGGCCCAGCCCCCTGAACAACAACCCTGCATTGAGTGCAAGAAATAGAAACATCAAATTATAACGCAATCCGACAAACGAGGAAAAAATAAAGAAAGAACATAGAGAAACAAACAAAAAATAGCCTATTTGGCTTTAACCTAACCTGTGCCATTTAAACTTGTCGTTTGTGAGGTCAAGGACATAGAGATCGTCCGTCGAGTGCCCTGCTGGTCCAATCCCGCCCTATACCAACACTGCATCAGTCACCGCTAAACTAAGTTGGCGCCAAAACAGAATTCAAAGATCTCGAGTTCCTAATACCTGGAAAACAACCATGGTGCCTACAGCGGCGGCAGAATGTGCGGCCCTTGGTGATGGAGGCTCTCCAGCAGGATGTAACCTGCAGAAATGTAGAATTTAACCCAAGTACTGAAATCCATTTCGCCAATGAAAATAAGCAAAGTAGCAGCATGTTGGTAGTTACAATAGGGCGGCATTCCAAACAACCAAGCAATGACGATCACCGACCATGGATAGGGCGGCATTCCAAACAACCAAGCAATGACGATCACCGACCATGGATGGATGCAAACCATACAATCCTATGCAACCGCGAGCAGGATGGAAAATAACATAGAGGTTCATTCACTTAACCCAATAACCAATACAATACTATCACAACCCAAACATTACAGGCAGAAACTATGAAATTGTCCTACATGAAGCTCCGAACTGGAGCAGAAACTCGAAATTGAGCTGAATTTCCACCATTTAAGAAGCAATCAGCATAGAATCTTGCACACAGCAGTGCCACATACCTTGTCCACTTCCGCTTCTCCACATCGTACGAGTGCACCGAGTTCGTCACCCCCGCGAGTCCTTCGGTCATTACAGTCCCAAATAATCAAGGACGCCGTCAGATCACACGCACACGACCAGCACAACCGGAATTCGAAACTCAGGAGTCTACTGATACGAGGAGGGGAGCACCGAACTGATGCCGGGGAGGCCCGAGGACGCGCCGGCCTCGATGGCGGTGGCGCCGCCGAAGAGGATGAGCCGCGGGCCGTGGTTCTTGGTGGGAGCGACGGCGGTGAGCGAGTGGCCGCACCTGAACCCCGGGGCGTCCTCCCCCACGCCCTCCCACCCCTCCACCTCCCTATACACCGGCGCCGGCACCACCCAAGCGCCCTTCCCCGCCGTCCCCATCCGCTCCTCCTCCTCTTCCTCCCACCAAAACCCTAGCTCCTCCCCGCGCTAAACCCTGATCCTCAGCCTCCGCCACCACCGCCGCCGCGTGGGATCCGAGGGAGAGCGAGCAGGGAGGAGAGGAGAGAGAGGAGGGGAGCCAGCGCAGCGCACTGGAATTCGGAACTGGACGGGGGAGAGAGACGACGGCCGGGCCGGGGGGACAGGCAGGGTAGGGGTGGGGAACGAGGCGGGGCCCGGGTGGCGGTGTCACAGGGTTAATACGGTGGGGCCCGGGTGTCGGGGGGGCGCGGGTATGCGCGGCTGTGGGTGTCGGGAGTCAATGGCGTTGCTGTCAGCGACAGCTCAGGAGTGAGAGGAGTAGTACGTCGGAGCGAAGTAAGGCCCCGTTTAGATAGGGGAAAAATGCACTGTAGCACCCAAAAATACACTGTAGGTCGCGCTGGGAAACGTGTTCTGTGAGATGGATGAATAGGAAAAAGTTGGATGAATAGTGTTTTTTGGGAAAAGTTGGTGAATCTAAACTCACCCTAAATGGCGGGCGCGACCGCCGCCGTGTGGGGGAACTGCGGTAAGGGCCCCGCTAGGCCGGCCTCACTAGCTGCCGGCTCTGATAGAAATATGGTACAGTACAGTTGAATGATAGTTGTGCAGTTCAGAACTTCCAGAAGAGGGGGGTTTTCCCTTCTTTTACCTCTCTCTTTCGATCCACACGGCTTTCCTAATAAAACACATTGCGTTGTCACGTACTACTCTGAGTACTCTGAAAAACCTCGTAAAGATCGTAATTTCATGATGTCGTCGTTGTCGTTGAATGATTGTTAAATATTCATTCCTATGATCCAATCACCACAATTACGATTTTTATATGCTAAAACAAAAGAAGGGATAAAAGGTCTCTTGATTTACTCTTCGAAAATTGGAAAAGAACGATGAGTCGATGATGTTGATATTGCTCTTCAGAGAATCGTTACATTGTAGAATCCACGGCCTCTTACTGTGATTCCACACAAACGTAGGAAAAGAAAAGCTTTTATTATGGGTATTACTCAAATATACAATAATAGTAATGCCCACATTTATTTTCATTTAGTGGTATACATGTTTGAAGAATGTTTTTAGTCCATACACTAGTGCATCACAAATAAAAGTCATGCGATTGAAATCTCTCGATAAGACACCGACCATTATCGTGACCGTTAGTAAATTGGGCATGAAAAGCACACTTCCCTCAAAAAGTTTCTCCAATCAATCATGAGGACACTTCCCTTTATGCTCTCATGCAACACTAAGCATAGGATGGATTTTTTTTACCTAAAAGGTATATGTTCCTTTTCTAATGTGTGCCAGCTATACCTCCCAATTTTATGTCCTTGTGGCCACAACGCAATCACTGTCTCGATGTCCCATTGCCCACGACTCTATCACATCACATGAAACTAAAGGCTGAGAAATTTATGAGAAACATCTAACCTCAACTTATCAATGTGTTATGTTTTTTCTTTGCAATTATTTCTTGCTTGCTAGACGTGGGTTTAATATTAATTTAGGTCTTATTCACGAATGTACACTATTTGAGTTTATTTCTGCCCTATCTCGGTGATAGGTCCAACAAGCCTGTTTATAACGAAACAATCACAGACTTAAGTATACCCTTCGCGTCATTTGAAAAAAATAAGCCAAGAGGAACAAATTCCAATCAGAACTACAAGGCCCACGCCCAATACTATAGACTACAAAATATTCATATGTTTTTATGTCTACAAATAAACTAAAATAATCGAGATTTAGTTAAATGTTTGTTTGTCTACTTTGTTTAAACCATTATACTCAGTTTTTGCCCATCTTTTGTAGGAAAGATAGCAGTTTTTTTTTTCAAACAAGAGATTTAATTGTTTATACAAGGGAGTTTGATGAAGAAATACCGTGGCAAATAATAGGATTCTCATCCATTATTTTTTTATCATAACCAATTAGCCAAGTTATTTCATATTAGGTGATATACACATACTCAATGGATATGTTCCTACGCTCATTGTTTCACTTCGCACTCTCTTTCTCCCCCTTCCACTCTAAGCCCTATCATTGTGTAAGAGAGCGTTATGTTGGGTACGAAGATTCACTACTACTGTACATTTCAACCTTCAACTATCATGTTAATCCGATTTTTACCCCTAAACTACAAAATCAGACATCCTACACCATCCAATTGTTCAAACCGGACAAAAAAACACCCCTAGACCCAAACCACCCTGGTTTTCATCCGACGTGCACCTGTTTTAACTTTCAACACATCCATTAATGGTAGGGCCCGCGGACAGCCTTATCTTCTCTACCTCCGTCCATCTGCTCTGTTTTTTGCTTGCTCATCCAGCCGCCGTCGCAACTTCTCGCCGCCGAGCCGAGCGTCCCTTCCTACTGCAACTGACAAGCGCAGCACTTGCACCCGTCTCTCTTTCCTGGTCAAGCAAATAGCTGCAAACAACAATCGGTGTTTAATCCTACCTAAAACCGAGCAGGTCTCCATCTCTCTCTTTCCAGGTCAACAGGTCAAGCAAATAGTGGCGAGCTCCGACGGCTCTATTCTTGGGCGTAGTGAGCTCCTGCGGCCCTATCCCTCGTGCGCCGCAAGCTCCTGCGGCCCTATTCCTCGAGTACGGCGAGCTCCGGTGGCCTCACGACCATTGGTGCGGCGAGCTCTGGCCGGCCCCATGGCAATGGAGATCCGGCGGCCTGCGCCTGAGCTCCGGTGGCCCTCTCCCTCGTGCGTGGCGAGCTCCGACGGCTGTATCTGTCAGGCGCGTCGAGCTCCGGCGGCCCCTTGGCCTTGGGGAGGAGGAGGGCAGCGTGAGAGCAGCAAGGACCTAGGGACGAGGCGGCAGGGAGCTGGCCGAAGCCATGCCAGGGAGGGGGGAGAGGAACAAAGGAGAAAAAGATGGACTAGGGGTAATTTGGTAATTTTCAATAGCCAATGAGTATGACATGTGGGTCTATTACTGTAAATGTACACGTGGCATCCACGTCAGTAGAACCGCTGCCATGTCATCCTAAAACCGGGTGGTTTGAGTCGAAGGGTGTAACTTGTCCGGTTGCGTTAGTTGGGTGGTCTAAGTTATCTGGTTTCGTAGTTCAAGGGTGAAAATCGGACGAACGTGATAGTTGGAGGGTGAAAAACGGACTTTTCCCTTTTTTTTACATGTAATATCTCTAATTCTCCATTTTCTAAATTTAAGTTGGGATCTGGGTTTCTATGGTTGATACAATAAAATGTGAGGTAAAGGTTGGAGTTAATTTCTCCTGAAAGAGATTGGATTTGATTTATGGAAACTTAAATATTTGAGTAATATGGACATGTGCCTTTTAAATTGGGATGAAGTTACACGATCGAATTGGTTTGAGACACTTTGGGGCTATTAGTCGCAACTCGCAAGACTAGCAATTTGGACCTCGACGCATGATTGATAAATACGAGTGTTTTTTTTTTCTATGGCATGGACATTGATGTTCACCATGAATTTGCAACAATGCCTAACGAGAGGAGTGACCCCAGATCTAGAATTTGGGCATGGCAACTTTGAGGTCAACGGTGATTTCAGAAGTGCTTGACAAGGATAATTTTGGAGTTGTTCTTGCTTGTTTTTTTATTCAGTTCTTGATACTCAAATATTTTTTAGTTTGATTTTTGCATACTACTTACAATTATATCGTGTCTCTAGTATTTCATAGAATGCACATTTCAATTTTAATTTCATTTTTATAGAACATGAAGAAAGCAAAAGTTTGCCCAAGTCCTTGTCGGTGGAGAGAGTTTGCCGAGTTCATGTACAGGCTGGGCCTCCTTGGCCCAGGCCCACACCAGCACACGCCAAATTGGATCCCACCCGTCCACACGCACAACCCGATCCAATATAATACACCCCGAACGCAGTTAAAGAAAAAAAGAAAAAAATTCACCAAAAATTCCCCATCCGCTGCCCAAGCCACCCGCGGCGCCCGCCTCCCCCGATCGATCGAAGCTTCGGCTTCCCCTGACAGAGGCCGGCGCCAAAACACCCCATCAAACCCCCTCAAAACCCACCAGACCGTTGCCGCGCGCCGATTCGAAGGGGAGGAGCCGGCGCCTTGTCGCCCCGCGGAGGCGGCGCGGGGCGAAACCCTAGCGATGGCGGCGTCCGTGGACGCGGCGGTGGCGGTGGCGCCCCCTGTGGTGGCCCCCGCCGCGGACGAGGCCGGGGACGCGGTGGAGCAGGCCAGGACGCTCATCGGCGCGCTCAACCTGCTCTCCCGCAACCTCCCGCTGCCCCCCGACGTCCTTCGCGCCGTCTCCTCCATCTACCACGACGGGGGTGGCGGTGACGCGGAGGAGGACGAGGAGGGGGAGGGGCGAGTGGAGAAGGAAGGGGACGAGGAGATGGCGGTCGTGGATGCCGCGGAGGAGGGTTCCACGGAGGGCGCCGTTGACGGTGCTGCCGAGGTGTGTGCCGGCGATTCTTCGGTGCGTATGGCGATTTCCCCTTTTCTGGCGAGTGCTCCACTGCGTGTTTGATTTGTGCCGATGCGTTGGGGGGCCTGCCTGTCATGAGATTCGCTTAGGGTCTGTGGAATTCGACGCGATCTAGTTGTTATTTTGCTAGATTTTATAGATGCAAGCGTGCTTCCTTCTGGGGATTGTGGGATGCGCTTGGAGTGATGTTTTTGCGTGCAATTGCCAATTGGTTGTTTCAGTATTAATATAATGCTTGCGGCCAGATGCACCTCTATAAGCTCCTGCGAATGTCTCTGTTGGGTACAGTACTGATGTTTATTAGGTGAAATAGTCTGTCAGGACATATTTGCTTGTTTGTGCTGGAGTGGACAAGTCTGCTGATAGATTTAGCTGTTTGAACCCAGATGGGGCGACTATGTTGGATAATTTACGATCGAGCATCTAGAGTGTCCCTGTTAAATTTCTACTTCTAATGGTCTGTTAGTATCTTGCATTCTTGCTTGCTATAGAATATACAGAGTTTTTGAAGAGGCTTTTGCCGTAAATTCAAATTGTCTTCTTTGCTAAGTTGATGTGGTTTGTTTGTTGTGATTTTTTGTTCTCTTCGGTGGTGTTAGGTATATGTTCAAGTGGGGGCAGGTTTCCCTTTCATTTTTTTTTCTTTGTCACAGATTTATGAAATGCATAAACTTCACAACTTTCTGATGCTAGGTTGTGAATAAAGTGATGTGTCTGATAAACATGCAAATTTTCTGGTACCTTTCGTTTAAAGGCAGCTGGTATTTGTTACATGGAAATTTGAAGGTGAAGGGGGTTTCTGCTCTATAAAACCTGTTTGCGAGTGGGTGGCTAGGATTTGATTTGTAATGACCCTACACTTTTGATGAAGTTTGACTAGGGTTGTTTATTAATTGTGTAAGGTGTTTGCGAGTGGGTGGCTAGGATTTGATTTGTAATGACCCTACGCTTTTGATGAAGTTTGACTAGGGTTGTTTATTAAATGTGTAAGGTGTTAAGCACTTATTTGTCCTTGGTGGATGGTTTGATTCATCCACTTCCAGCACAGTTTTGTGTGATTAAAATTCTGGTTTGGAATTTGAGTATCCAGCATCCAATGAAACAATTGCAAAACTTTCTTATGTTCGTTGTGGTGTTGAGGTGTTTGCTGACATTTTACTATTTTTGATTTAGCTGTTAATCATCATATTAATTTGGTTGAAGTGCATATTTCTATGCCTCCTTTTGGTTTTGTTTGGTTTAAAGTACTTTCTATTTAGCTATCGAATGATATTTTCCTCTTATGTTTTGACCGAGTAAATCTGTTACCTTACAGGGGCCTACCTTGATTGAAGAGCTTGAAGATGCCATGTTTAAGAATCAACGAATGCCCATATCCTACTCAGAATTGGCTGCTTTGAAAGAAGGAAGATTCAATGCATCCATCCAGCATCGGCTAGCTGAACTTGAAGGTCTCAGAGGGACTCATTTTTGTACTTGTTTTCTGTTTGATTCTCTGGTTTGCATTAGTTTTGAACAAATTTTGGCATTCATTGCCTCCCATTTTTGCGCTGTGTAGCACTCCCATCGTATCCAGTGAACTCCTTTCTTGTTTGTCTCCAGTGATAGCGGAGGCGGACATCTCCGGCCACTGATGACAACATGCCTGCAGGCCAGCTCACAATAGCATCAATAACCCAGACAGCAAGGATGTGTTTGTGGTGGGGCCTCGAGCAGTGAGAGGGAGGGGGAATTTAAGGCGGTTAACTATAGAAAAATTGAACTAACGGTAGGAGAATCCATCTCCCAGTAGGAGAATCAATGTACGAGCGGAGCCATCCATGTTGAACTAATGGATCAGTGTTAGATGGCATGGAACAAGTAGTCCAGGACATAAAGTAGTGCTAAACAACAGGCATTCGGGGAGTGGAACATCTGCAAAACCATTTGTTGAGAGTTATATGCAGGCAATTGGGCCATTTATGTTTTTGGCCTCCCGTGTCAACAGCACCTCTGGTCTTATGGATTTATATTTCCTGGCATTGGTCCCAGGCCTTCTTTCGTTTATTTGGCCTGTCCTTGAGCGCAGGCTTTCTTTTGACTTTGCTGCTCAGTTTGGTTTACGGTGAAAATATTTAATGTGCAAATGAACTTTTGAAACGGTGGGGGAAAAAAAGAAAATTTGGAATGAAATTATTGTTTTTGATTTCGCAATAGATGATATCAGCTTGTTACCGAATGTTGAGCATATGCCAATATAGTTTGCATGTGCATGCATTTAATTTCTGGGCAGCTGCCATTAGAGCTTTATCTCTGATTGATTTTTTTTAAGAGTTACTTAGTTGTTTGATCATCTTTACTTTTACCCATTACCCATTTCAGTGTCATCACTTATTTATTTTTTTTCCTTCTGTGTGTGCCAGGGCTACCTTCTACTAGGGGTGAAGACTTGCAGATGAAGTGTTTGCTTGAATTGTACGGACTAAAGGTAACTGGATCATCTAGAAGACTAGAACATAAACTACCAGCTGTCCTTACTTTCTCCTCAGTGCCTGCTGATTTGATATGGTTTGTTTTTAGCCATGTTGTGCCTGTCATTTGTTATTTATCACCGTGCTTCCATTATTCATTTTGTATCAAACAATTTTATAATATATTAATATTGCATCCTCATGGGTTGGACCTACATATGTGCAAAATCATTGAATTAGCCATAGTGTTTCATGTGGTGAACATGTAAGGTCTATGGGGTGTTCATTTGATCAGCAATGTTCTATGGTACAAAATGTTGGGTACTTAAAGGTGACATGTCCAGCACTCCAGTGTTCCTGAGATGTGTGTGCTGCTATGGATTTGTGGCCGAGATAGCATAGAGCGTGAAATGCTGATATATGTGATAGTGTAGGTGTGACACTAGAAAAGCTTGTGCAGCAACGGTTGAGATGGTTTGGACCTGGGCATATTTACCGTTCCCTTTACCAGCTATTATCTATTTCGTTAAACACCAGATCAATTTGAAACTAGCACATGATTTTACATGTCAATATTTGGAGTCAGCAGTGATTTTTCATATCAATCCTTGCTGATTATTCTTATACTTCTGCAGTTGTTGGACTTACAGAAGAAAGTGCGGTCTGATATCAGTGCAGAATATTGGCTACACAAGAAATGTGCATATCCTGAGAGGCAACTGTTTGACTGGGGGATGATGCGGATACAATATCCTTATGCCATGTATGGGATAGGAGATAGCTTTTTAATGGATGCTGATGATGTTCACCGCAAAAAGAGATTCACAGAGGTTTGTGTCATATATCTTCTGATAATTAGGTTTGGTAGTTTATATACAGCTCAAATCTTACAATGGTGGTGCTTTCAAACTTCAGAGGATGTCAAGACTTGAAGAGGAAGAAAAAAATCAGGCAGATATAAGGAAGAGAAAGTTTTTTACAGAAATCCTCAACGCTTATAGAGAACACCAGGTGCAGTTAGCAACTACATTCAAACAAAGAAAGCAGCGGAATGATGGAGTTCAGGTATGATTTAGGACCCTACCTGTTCATCCATCTGAAATTGTTGGCACATTTAACTATGATTTGCATGTCAACAGTATTTTTACACTCCTTGTGATTATGAAAGGTGAAGATATAGATGCAACACATATTGAAATGTGAGAAGAGTATTTAGAAAAGATGTGTGCTGTCTTATTTCTTGTTAACACATGATTACATTTCCTTCAGAGTAAACTAGATTACTATATTGTAATATATGATTTTAACCTAGACAATTTCATGTCATAGTGTTGAACTTTAGTACTTAAGAACCTTTTTACTTTGCTAATGTAGGCATGGCATCTTCGGGCACGTCAACGTATCTCACGGCAAGAGAAAAGTAGATTGAACCTTCTGAAAATTGGTGATCAAGAAGCGTATATGAGGATGGTTGAGGAGAGCAAGAATGAACGCCTGAAAATGCTCCTTGACAAAACAAATGAGCTTCTTGAAGGAATTGGGAAAGCTGTACAGCGACAAAAAGATGCTGAGCATGTTAATCAACCAGAAGGAGTTGATGTGCCAAAGGGGTCAGAATCTGACGATTACTCGCAAATCTCCGATGCCAAGAATGAATCACCTGGGGAGTCTCCTTCAGATGATGATGCAGACATTCCTGGTTCCGCAGATGAAAGTAAATTCAATGCAGGGCGTAGACTTGATTTTACCGTCCATTCCATTGAAGAGAAGGTAGAACAATGTTTTGCTTCCCATTTATTGATTTTTTGCCATGCTGTTGGCTGTATGGCTCCCCACCATTTACGATGAGTGCAGAGTTATTTACCATCATATTCATATCGACAATATCAAACAACTTATGCATTCGCTGGCGATGTACTTAAGTTTGATATGGGATGATGTTTGGTACTGTTATTTAGGGACAACAGCACAGGAGAGCATTGCTGTTAGTAGATAATGCATGGATTTAAATGGGAGTTCTTGATTCTTTAGGGTCCAACTACCCATAGTTATTTCCTCATTCAACTTTTTGTAATTCGTGGAATCTTATATGTGGGAATAATATTGTTTTGCATTAAATGATTTTGACTGTTTCTTTCTGCTTATGAAACTAATATAAAAATAACGATAGTCAATTGATAATTTAATTCCATATCTGTTTTTTGTTGGAATTCATTGCTATTCTTGTGTTCAATATGACTCTGTTCTTTTATTTTGCAAAAAACATAGTACAATTTGTGATGTGGTGTACTTCTAATGAATCTAATGTTTCTCTCCTTTCTTTGCATTTACAGGTTACAGAGCAACCATCAGCTCTCGAGGGTGGGGAATTAAGGCCATACCAACTAGAGGGTCTCCAATGGATGCTTTCTTTATTTAACAACAATTTGAATGGCATTCTGGCTGATGAAATGGGTCTGGGAAAAACAATCCAGACCATAGCTTTGATCGCTTATTTGTTGGAAAAGAAGGAGGTCCCAGGGCCACACTTAATAATTGCTCCCAAAGCAGTGTTACCAAATTGGTCGAATGAATTCAAAACTTGGGCTCCAAGGTACTGTTTCATTGCCGTGTGTATCATCAAAATTCATGAGTGCATTTTCCATTCTACTATGTGTTGAAGCCACCCTAACTCTACATACTTGTCTGTTGCAGCATTGCTACAATTCTGTATGATGGTCGTCCAGATGAGCGGAGGGCTCTAAGGGATAAGAATTTTGATGTACATGGACTACAATTTAATGTTTTGCTCACGCATTATGATTTGATACTGAAAGATAAGAAGTTCCTAAAAAAAGTTCACTGGCATTATTTGATTGTTGATGAAGGACATCGTCTGAAAAACCATGAATGTGCTCTTGCTCGCACACTAGTTTCCGGGTAAACCCTTTATTCATAATTTTGTTACTGTGTTAAGGCTTTGTATGACATGTGTTCACCCAGTTATTATCTGGGGATGGCTCTCGTTTCCAGTAAATGCCTCACATAGGCCTATAAGTCACTTGAATACCAGCAACTAAAAATGTGAAGAGCTCCAAGTTTCATGTTTAGTATGTGGTCTCGAACCTTGTGATAACTGATTACAATCATTAAACTAGTTTCCTCAGCCTGTTACCGCACTTTCTCATATTTGATGGCAATGGGTGTACCTCTTAAAGCATTCAAGAGATGGATCTCAAACGCCGCATCTTTCTGGTTACCACAGAGACATACATTCTGCTTTAATGATAAAATTAGTATAGTACTATATACCAAATTTACCAAGTATATACCTATGCAGTTTTTAGAGGGGTGTTAACTGATATGATCGAGATACCTGCTTTGGAACATACTTTAGTACGAGTAGTATTTTCTTTCCATGGCTATTTGCTTACTCACATATTTTTTTTTCATCTTTAGGTGTAACCCTTGTTCATTCTTCATTCTCTAGTTATGGACATTGACCTATATTTTTTCATAACAATAGTAAGTTAATTTATTTGGACCATTTGAAAATTATACTTACAGAATGCTCATACTTACAGATATCAGATCCGTCGCAGACTACTTTTAACTGGCACTCCCATCCAAAACAGCCTACAAGAGCTGTGGTCTTTGCTAAACTTTATTCTGCCCAATATTTTTAATTCATCCCAAAATTTTGAGGAATGGTTTAATGCACCATTTGCATGTGATGTTAGCCTTAATGACGAGGAACAGTTACTTATCATCCATCGGTTGCATCAAGTGAGTATATGCTGCCCTCCTCACTCTTTGCAGCCATTCAGTTCTTTTAACTCCATACATTTTGCCATGTAATCCTCCACTTGCATCCTCACCTTTCTTTTTACCCAGGTTTTGCGTCCATTTTTGCTGAGAAGGAAGAAAGACGAAGTGGAAAAATATCTCCCTGTGAAAACACAAGTAATTCTCAAGTGTGACATGTCTGCTTGGCAAAAAGCATACTATGAGCAAGTCACAAGCAGGGAAAGGGTTGCACTAGGATCTGGTAATGCCCTTGTAGTACTACTTATCCTTTTTCCCCTAGAGAAAATAATATAGTTCTAAGTGAAACAAAATTTGTAATTTTACACCTGATCTTGATGGAGCAGTGCGTAAAGCTTCCAGTGTAAATTTGGATCTATATGTCACTTTTGCACTTCCATTTTCCTCGTGTTCTGTGTGAGCGATTTGCTTATTACCCTTATGTGTGTGCAGGGCTCAGATCAAAGGCTCTCCAAAATCTGTCAATGCAGCTTAGGAAGTGTTGCAACCATCCCTACCTATTTGTAGAGCATTATAACATGTATCAGCGGGAGGAAATTGTTAGAGCATCAGGAAAGTTTGAATTGCTTGATCGTCTACTTCCAAAACTGCAGAGAGCTGGCCATAGGGTTCTACTTTTTTCTCAGATGACAAAACTGCTTGATGTTTTAGAAATATACTTGCAAATGTACAGTTTCAAGTACATGAGGCTTGATGGATCCACGAAGACTGAAGAACGCGGAAGGCTACTGGCAGATTTTAATAAGAAGGATTCAGAATATTTCATGTTTCTCCTCAGCACACGAGCTGGAGGCCTTGGATTGAACTTGCAGACTGCAGACACTGTCATTATCTTTGATAGTGACTGGAACCCTCAAATGGACCAGCAAGCTGAAGACCGTGCCCATCGTATAGGACAAAAGAATGAAGTGCGTGTATTTGTTCTCGTTAGTGTTGGCTCAATTGAAGAAGAGATTTTGGACCGTGCAAAACAAAAGATGGGTATTGATGCAAAAGTTATCCAGGCTGGGCTGTTTAATACAACTTCCACTGGTGAGTTTCAACACTTCAGTTTCTACAATATTATTTCTCTCTGTATGCACGTTGTATTGTAATTTATGTATATTTTCATGTTCCTTCCCACCACAGCACAGGACAGGCGAGCCTTGTTGCAGGAGATCCTCAGGAGAGGCACAAGCTCTTTGGGAACTGATATCCCCAGTGAGCGTGAGATAAACCGTTTGGCTGCTCGAAATGATGAAGAGTTCTGGTTGTTCGAGAAGATGGATGAGGAAAGGAGGCAAAGAGAAAACTACAAATCTAGACTTATGGATGGAAATGAGGTTCCAGACTGGGTGTTTGCCAACAATAATGAACCAGCCAAGAGGACCGTGGCAGATGAATTCGAGAATATTTCAGTTGGTTCAAAGAGACGTAGGAAGGAGGTTGTCTATTCTGATTCTTTTGGTGACCAGTGGATGAAATCCGATGAAGGATTCGATGAAATCCAAAAGATAACTCCCAGAACGAAAAGGACCTCGTATTTATCTGACATACAGGAGGAAGTTGATTTTAGTGAAAGGAGGAAGAGGCCTAGATCTCTAGAGAACAGCGCAGATGGTGCAAGCAACCCATCGTGGACACCTGACAAAGGAAGGGCTGGAGTTTCATCATACAGCAAGGATGAGACTGAAGAGGATGGTGAAGATGAAGTCATTACCAGTGGTTTACAGAAGGGAAATAGTTTTACATGGAAGACCCTTGGAAGAAAAAGGTCAAACCACTTCAATTCCGGGCGTCCGTCATTCTAGTGCCCTAGACTAGATGCTTTTGTCTGATATATAAGTCCTTCGGGAGTGTAGCAACCCTGTTGACTAGCTAGCCAGGGTTACGTTCTTGAAGTACCTTCAAACTTATGATTTATGAAACCTAGTATTAGTATACTGTATTGACTTGTTCGCATGAATTTGTAACTCCATCAAAATTTAAATTTCCTTACTCTTTGAACTCAAAGTGCTGGTTGAGATTATGGATACATACGGCTGTGGTGGTTCCTTCAATTCTGCTATCGCCGCCTACAGTTTTCCTTCTGTCGATCAGACTCAGGTTCTACTGGTGTATATGACGATCAAAACTGTCAATGCCTTTCCGTGTGCTTACAGCTTAGTGAAAAAAAGAAATCCTCTACAATGCAGTATAAAAAAAGTGTCATCTTTTAAGTGCATATAGTAATTTGGAGTAGACTTGGGGACTCGGGTATTTAGTCGCAATTTAGATAGGCCATGTGATATTTTCTATGGCCTTTTAATTTTAGAATATCTAGCTATGTTATAGGAGTAATACTTTAGGAAAAATGTACATATATGGTTCTTATGTTTTCGGTTTAGATATTTTAAAAAGCATTATACGGAGTAACAATCAAAGTTTCGAACATGTCACCAGCTTCAGTCAAAACGTGACGGGACAGAGTACTTATCCCTCCGTTCCAATATATGAGTTGTTTGACTTTTTTCTCTAATTTTGACCACTTATCTTATAAAAAAATTATGTAAAATATTATTATTTGTTGTTATGATTTGTTTTATTAATGAACATTTTTCAAGAATGACTTAATTCTGACTACATTTATAAATAAAACGAGTGATCAAAGTTGATGTAAAAAAAGACAAACGATTTATAAATTAGGATGTGAGTAATATATGCGTCTCTTTAAGTTTCTTTATTGAAGTGAATCATACACTGGAACTAGCGTTGCTGTTGGGTAATCGTTGCCCGTTTCCTAATCCATACCCATTGAAACGGGTAGGGGGTGGACAGAAGATTTTTTGCCCAATCGTACATGGGCAGGGTACTTGTATACCAGTCGCGTAAAGGGTACGGGGTGGGTAATGCCCACCTTTGCCTGTTTCTCGTCGTTACAGTGCGAACGCGTCGTTACAGTGCGAACGCTCAGCTTTCTTCTTCGCATCTCCTTCCGCCTGCTGCATCTCCGGTACCTTCTTTTCCCCTTCCCTCCCCTCTCCCACCCAATCCCCATCACCTGGCTGGCATTGACGGGGCGCTGCAATCCTTCTCCTCCATCGACTAGCCTGCATCCATCGGCGCTAGCCACTGAGGAAGCGCCTGCGCCGGCTTGCCGCGGGAGCCGCCCTCCTCCTCCTCTAGGAGCGCCGGGCAGCCGTCGGACGAGAAAGAGACGAGGAAGCCAGGCTCCCCTCAGCCGCGGCGCGACCCTCGCCTTTGCCGCCGAGGCCACATGCCGTGTCTTCCCGCCGTGCGGCCATGGTTTTCATCCACATTCTCACCTCAAGCTCAATCTGGTTTCCTCTCCAAGCGATCTGGATTCCTCTCTGAGTGATTTGGCCGTAGGTTCTGATGTTAACCAGCCATTCATCACTTTATCCAATGGGTATGGGCATATGGATGTGGATAAATTTAGGGAGGGTAGAAAATAGGCATTGGAATTCTGGATATGGGTGTGGTTAAGTGTGGTTTTGCCCGTACCCTCCCAACGGCAACGCTAACTGGAAAAAGGAAAAAGGAAAAGAAAGTTTCTAATTCGACGAAGTTCCAACTTCCAACAAGTAAAAACTATGTAAAGTAAAAATAAAATTTTCATAAAATTGCTTTTCTTTCAACAAGTCACAATGTCCTGTTTTTATTTCGAGGGACGAAGTTTTCGATTATTCGAGGAAGGAACATTTGGGGGGTGTTTAATTAAGAGGAAAAAAAAATACTTTTTCTAGATGAATAGTGTATTGGGAAGCGTGTTTTGTGAGGAGAATGAATATGATGAATAGTGAAAAAAAGTAATTTTGGTGGAACTAAACAGGGTTTTGCACCGACCGTCCACGTCAAAGGACAAAAGGCCCACCACCTTGCGACCCCACGTGCGAGTGACTCATCGGAACCGCAGAAACCCTAGCTCCCCACCAAAACTCTCTCATCTCCTCCTCCCTGAAACTCTTCCCCCCGCCCTCCTCTCCCGGCGGCTTCCCTTTTCCATCCACCGCGCGCGCGAGTGAAGGAGAGAGAGGCGGCGGCGATGGGGAAGGCGTCCAAGGGCTCGCGGAAGGGGAAGAAGGCATGGCGTGCCAACATCAGCACCGACGACATCGGCGACTTCTTCGAGAAGCAGACGCGCGACGCTCATGCCGGCGCCGCCGCCATCCCCTCTCTCCCTTCTGATTCCCTTTTCTACGTCGACAAGCCCGCCGCCTCCACTTCGGCCGCCAGCGCCTCCGACGCAACCACCAAAGGTCACCCCCGTCCCCCTTAGGCCGCCACGAGCTTCTTCTCTTCACATTCGGTTTCAGCTTCAGAATTATTGCGGTAGTTTCTGACGGAGTCCGACGTTAAATTTCTTTTGGGATGGAATTCAAAATTGTAAAATTTTGCTTGCTAGAGTAAAACACCGAAACAATTCATGACGATGGATGTATCTGTTACCCTGCTGATCTCTTTGCAGATGTTAATGATATTACTATACTTGTCATTCTTCAAATTTAAGACCGTCGTGTGAAATACTTAACCAGGTTTCTTTGATCTTCATGATTAGAATTGTCGCAGTAGCCTAGGATTGGAGTTTAAAGCATGTCTCCTTGATTACATGTGTCCAAAGTTAGCGTTGGTTGCTGTTTCTGATGGCACATTTGTAACTTAATACTTTTCCTGCTAATGCATTCTCTGGCATAGCTTTATTTTTTTGTTATTGCTTTCAGATATTCCTGTTAAAAGGAAAATTGAGAAGAAGAGAGATAAAGTTCTTTACCATGAGAGTTTGTTGAAGAGGAATCCGTTTGTACAGCCAATCCCATCTTCTGTTGTGAGTAAGAAGGATAAGAAGAAGGCAAAGAAGAAGGAATTGCAGGAGACACAAGGAGAGAAAAGTGTCCCCATGGTACTGGCCATTTTAAATGAATGTGATATGTTTTCTGGTTATTTGTCTATTGCTAACTGGTGGGTTTGTCTTCGACACAGGAAGATTATTCTGCTGAAAAGAACCTTGACATATGGGCTGGGGATGATAAAGGAGATACCAAATCTAAAAAGGTGACGACAGGCTACTTAATGCACACTAATATGTGTATCTAAAAGCACATAAACGTGCATTGGCAAAGCATAGAATGTTCTATTATGCATACATATCTCTGTTTTTGAAATTCTGAACTTGGTGGTTTTGGCACTTTTAAATTTGATGTTTGTGTTTCTATTTGTATTTCTATCTACTTGCAGAGATCTACCACATCAGTGATTCCTGCTGTTGAAGTTGAGCCCCTAGGATGTTCATTTAACCCCCCATTTGAAGCACATCAAGTATGTGGAAATCTTTTTCAATGCATCCCATTCCTCAGTAGTTAAATGACTTGATATTTTTTTTTTTGCGATGATGACAGTGGAAGGGGAACCTGCCATTGCTTTTCCTTAAAATGATGAAACTCATTGTCTCAAACAGTTTATGTTGATATTTGTAGGATGCTCTTGCCCAAGCAGTTGCGGATGAAAGGCGCAAAGTACTCCTGAACGAGTTGGGACCCACACCTGTACCACTCATAGTTCCTGGTGAAGCTTTAACTGAAGAGGATGTAAGTTTTATGGTTGAGGCTTATGCAGCTCTGTTATGATATGTTGGGATTTAGACATTGTCCTATCCTTTTGTTAGCCCCCTTCTGTGCTTTTAACTGGATGTATACTATGATTAGATCTGCTGAAGTGCAGAAATTCTTATTTGTATAGGTATCTAAATTAATTTACCTGGCTAATGCCCATTAATATATGGCATGCAAATCTGTAAGGTTTTCTCTTTCAGGGTGCTTCTGATGTTAGTTTTCAAAGACAACTAATATGGCATTTTATTTCTAAATTGCACCCCCTACATATATCCTGGGCATAGTGTTTTACCATTACAATCTTTAATGTGGCTTTCAGAAATTCTTTCTTGATGCTGATGATGGAGAAGAAGATGCCGTAGACGATGATGGAGATCAGGATGCTGATACTTCAGTTGGACAAAGGTTAGACCTGATAATCAGTAGTACATATGTGATAAAGTGTTGTGAATAATGCATCTTTGAACCCTGGTTACATTTTTATGTTTATCATAAACTTGTAAAGCTGTAATACTTAACTCTCTTCTTTTGAAATGAGCTCATATCATCATAATGTGTCTGAAGTTTGGACTGAGTTTATGGAAAAATATTGGTAATTTGACTTTGGACATAGCTGAAAGTTTCTCTTATTTGACCTAATGATGATTGTGATATCAGGTTTTCTTTGGCATAGTTTTTTTATATGCTCTGCAAAGTTAATTCTTCTATTAGCAATTTTTGTAGATTTTATGTACCTCCATTCCTACCATTTGGAGCTAACAAAGCAATGGCATGGTCTTTTGGTAATTAAATTATTGCACTAGAAAAGGTGAATGTTAAAGTTTCTGAAAATGACCAAAAAGCCATGGGCCTTTATTTTGGTATCTGACCTATGGAGAGCATGTTATTTTTTGACAAGCGTTATATCATAAATTTTTTCATTACAAATAGCTATTTCATTCACAAAGTATATTAGACTCATAATGCTTATTGTATCTGATTTGTCTCTGAAGACATTATTGTGTTTTTTTGTTCATTACTTCTCAGGAAGAACAAAACAAAAAGAGTTACAAGAGTAGAAATGAACAAAAGAGCTCGTCGTAAGGAAAGGTTAAGAGCAGAGGCAGAAGCAAAGAAAATGGAAATTATTTCAAAAGAAATCGATAGGTAATTAATCATGGTTATTTTTTAACCTTCCGATAATGATATGTTTTTTAGCAAAAGCATGCATATTTTATTATTACGTTTTGCAGCTTGCCAAATATAATTGACGAGATAGCTAAAGAAGATGAGGAAAAGGAAAAGAGGCGTATGCGACGGACTGTGGTTAAGGAGGAGAGGCTTAAATCAGGCCCACCTCGTCTGGGCAGACACAAGTACAATTCTAAACTTATTAGTTTGCCTTTAGTTAAGCCAGCGATTCACTGATTCTTATTAATTTTTCATGCAATTCATAATCAAAATGGCTATCCTGTACTAGAATATTTATATTTTACATTTAATGGTCTGACTGGATTATGAGGGCACATTGAGGCGTTGTCCTTGGTATTGTAATGATTTTTTTTTTTTGTTTTTTGATTATTAATCTCAATACTACGAATCTTACAGATTTGAACCAGCTCCTGTTCAAGTTCTATTGACAGAAGAGATCAGTGGCTCTCTTAGAAAGCTGAAGGTAACAACTGCTGCTTGTTTTGTTGATTCTCTATTGTACTAGTATTCTGCAGTAGTTAACTACAAAACTCATGCAGGGGTGCTGTAATCTTGCGAGGGATCGCTACAAGAGCATTGAGAAACGTGGATTACTTGCACCGAGCAAGAGAATAAGGTTTCCCTTGTTTTTGTTCCTAAATTGTTTTAATTTAGAAATTTGAATGTCGTATTGAACTTAAGTGTAGCAATATCCTTTTCAAACTATAGCTTGCAGCATGTGTGCATTTCTTCCATATTATCTTATGTATAATTCTCTACTAATTGTATATGTTCTCATGGCCGTGAGTTGTAGTGATCCTGGGGTTTGAAATAATATGCCCTCTGCACTTGGCAATCTAGCTGCAACTGTTTTTAACTATCCATTGAACCATCATGTTCAATAAATCCTGATTGATGTTCACCTCAATTTTGCACAGCAAATCATTGTTTTCCACAAACATTGCTTTAGCAAGTTATGTTCCCAATCCCCAATGATTGAAAAGCTACTCAACCATCCTAGAACTTAATTCTTTGTTTTATTGTTAAGTTTTGCTCAAATTTCTTGGTTTCACCCGCAGCAGAACATTCTGCTTAACAAGATATGTAATTTATGCAAGATATCCAGAGCTAACAAACCCATCCATGTGCAGCAAACGTCGGTAGAGAAGCAAGTTCCAATATGATGCTACGGCGATCTTAATCTCGTGCACCTCAAGAATATGGAGGGGAAGACACTGCTGAGGGATTGAAGAGGCTCACAAAATGGTGCTGATAAAGACTAGAAGATCCCATTATAGTGAAGAACCTGTTTTACCACATTTGTATTTCCTTTTACATGTTTCATGTCTGCTAGGAGAGGCGATCGGTTGCACTAGCAGTACTTCGTGAATTGCCTGCAAGGCAAAATTTTGCAGTGGATCTTAGAAGTTAGTGCTTATCGGATGTGACATGAACACATGATGTGTAAGAGCATATTTGTACCAGTTCTGTTTTTAAGTTTTCTACTAGCGATTACTACACTGATGCTATAGGAGCAAATGTCATGACCCCGAAATGGTCAAGCTGAGGTAATTTTATTGGCTTGCTGACAGAAGAAACTCAACACTTGTAGGTGACATTTGTTTTATGCTTGGAAATTTACCAAACTATTTTTGCAACACGATTTCAGCAAATTTGCAGTTTTGTGATCGCATTGTTTTCTTGTGAACGGCACCCACGTCTTTACAAAGCTAACATTATTGCTTTGACCATTGAGTCAAATGGAACTGTACACATTTGCAATTCCGAAACTACAAAACACCATGTTCACCACGTATACGCTTTTCGCGACCGCCAACAGCTCCCTTCTCCAACTCTGAGGGACCAAGTACCTGTGGACTAGATGGCCGTCCCACTGGGCAAGCTTGGTCTTCATTCGTCATTGTCGCCAGAAGCCTCCCACCGTGCAAGATAGCCGTCCCAGGAGGAGGTGACGAGTGTTGGATAACACGGATGCCAGCTACAGTCTCTGATTATCGAGCCATGCCATGAAAGCCTCTCAACAGTCTTCCCAGTCATCTGCACGCAATACGTTCAGAATGATCAGAGCAAGCACTCAGAACTCAGAAGCGATCTTTGTGCCGAAAGATCAAATGCGCCCATGTACATGGGCAGGGGCGGCGCACCATGGAGGCCAAAAGGGGTTCTCTCAGCTTTCCCAGTTCTCCCTCTCTTCCTCCCTACCTCCCTCTCTATGCAGAGTTTACTTTCCACTAAGTAAACAGTAATCTTGGCACTACTCATTGGTCTTTCTAACTCCCTTAGATAGGCTGCCTCCCATCTGTTCCTTTGATCAAGCTCCGCCACTGCAAATGGGATATGGATCTACTGTTGCGGGCAGAACTAAGCTTATGAGGTACTCCTACCAGATAAATTGACAACACAATTTTGTTGCTGTCAACCAACAAATCTGGTGGTGTGTAGGGGTCATATCGAGTTGTTGGTTATTGATGGAGGCTAGCCAAGATAGCGTCATTCCCTTACTGCAGGTGTAAATAAAATCCAAACAAAGCTAATCATTTGGGAAACACTGCATATTACTCGAAAATTTAAACATAAATAAAAGTGCTTCAGAAGAAGCGACATACCATGTCATAAATATGTAGAGAGCTGTCACTGGATCCTGTGTAGATGTACCTCTGGCCCGTGCTGCAACAAAAAAGCATAACAATTGAACACAAAACGAATATAGAAAGGATTATGTGTCTGCATTCAATTCTTGTAAAAAATAATTATGCTTCTGAAATTCAATATTAAATTGGTAATAAGGTGAAAATGCAATATTAAATTACTAAACTTTCATTTTTGAACGAACATTACTAAACTTTCATGGATAAAGAGAAGCAACCAGAAGTAGTGTTTGTTGAACCATCCAACTCTTGCTCACAAGGGAAGAGTGAGACAAACTCAACATCACCTTATCATTGGTTTGTGTTTTTGGACGTGTGATCTCAATCTGAATACTAGTAAATATTATCATTACATCACTAGCCCAAAGGGATAATATGGTGGATCCCTCAAACCAGACACAGTCAATGGTCAACTTCCATTGATGAATATAACATATCTAAAGCAATTAAAAGGAAAGTTTCAGTGTGCTGGCAACAAATCCGACAATCAACAAAATCTGATATTCCTTTCTGACCTGTGCATAGGGGAGAAGTAGCAACGGATAAGTGTTTGCAGAACTGAATGACCTCTGTATGTGGCCAAAGACTGATCATCTGGATGCTTAAAATGATGGGCTTCTGATGGGAATGACATCCACCTATAGTCCCAGTCCACTATTTTCACTGGGTAACTGTGAAAACTTCAGTACCAAATCAAAGAAAAAAGAATGAACTTAGGTGAGCATTTTGCAATAAATGACTTTAAAGCAAGGCCCTACGCTCTCACGACAGAAGACATTTTCCTGATGTCCCAAAGTTTGATTCTCTGATCCTTGCAATTGGAGATGAAATAACGGCCATCATCACGGCTATCAATAAATGTAATTCCGTCTAAATGACCTGTCAAAATACCAGCTGGTTTTCCCCCGACAAGGCAACGTCTGTCCCACACCTAAGGGTTATAATTCACAAAATATTTTCAGCGTAAAGAACATATGGGGATGATTTAATGGGAACGTCACTGAATTTTCTTTTTCTGTAATTCTTCATCGTTACCTTTTCTAGAATCCAGATGTTAAATACTCAATCTGCCATTTTTTAAGTATTAACACTTGCTTGTTTGCATCAAGAAGTTTCAAAGACGCCATAGAGCAATATTTTACCTATCACCTATCCAGGTCTAACTATATTTATCATAAAGAAATTTTGGGCTAATTGTGTTATTTAAAATCCTTATGAACAACAGTAAGGAAAGCAAAAAAAGAAAATATTCAAACAATACCGACCTTACAGAGACTATCATCACTTCCAGAGTACAACACATTGCCACTTTCATCAGCAAAGGTAACAGCATTGACATCATCCTTAGAAAGACAGTGAGAAAAAAATGAGATCACAGAAAATATTTTTCTAGAATATGTGGAGGAGATAAATATTTATGTGCTTCTAGCCGACATTCCAAACCTAAGGAATCAAACCGTATAATAAAATTCATAGTACCCAACTAAAGCATTGTCATGACAGTTCCACCTTCAAGCAATATGAACCTTATACTTCTCAGTTACAAATTCTAATCGCACCATGATATTTGACAAAGCTGTCTTATAGGAAATCTATTAAATGATTAAGCTGATGGTATAATGGACTGAAAGAGGCTATGGGATGCTCACATCTAATCTTTTTAATATCTACTCCACTTGAAACTAGTGTTGTTCCACTTCGTCCTATTATGTTTGCTTCTGAATTCTGTCATCACTCCTGCATGAGGTACTAACATTCTATAATATCGTGGGAATTCTACAAATCGAATCCATAAAATTCTTGAGCCACTAGACCCTTATATACTTCTATGATGATGCACATCAATAAATTAGCTGTTTATAGTGACGTTTTATACATTGTTCATAAAATTAGGCACAAACATATTTTCCCCCATCATACACGGAATACAAACACAATAAAGTTAATCAAGTAAGATTAGTGTTACTCAGATGGTTCCATACCATATGAGCATGGATGCGGACTGACACTTTATTTGCTGCAAGGTCATAAACATATATTGACCTTTCACTATTCCCAATAACAACTTCTTTGCCATCCTTTGAGAATTTAACAGAAAATATTCCAAAGTCCTCGTCCTCATGTTCATCAGCAGTGAAATCCAGTCCCTCATGAATTTCCTGCAGAAAAAGAGGAAGAAGGATATAGACAGGTAAACAGGGATAAGAAGCACATCAGTGACGTTTTATGAATTCAGCATGAGTATGAAGGTAAAATTATTTTTCTTTAATAGGAGATAACAAATTGAAAAGTTTGGGAATAGAGCATACGTTAACATTAGCATGCGATTCCTTTCCAGAACTCTGCACATTCACAATGTGAACAACAGGAGACAAACTTGCATAGGCCTGCAAAGTGATCAAACCCACTTGATGAAAAAAAAGGCATGCGACTGAACATGAAATGCGACTTGTTATAGTTAACAACACACCCTGTACACAGAATGGACGACAAGATAGGCCCTATAGCAGAAGAAAAGGCAAGCAGTGCATAGAGCATTTTGTTCAAATTAATATTTTAAACGGTAAAACTGAAGGAGAGTTGTGTATCATGTCATCAAAGAAGAATAATACAAAACCACTCCAAAAACACATTCCTTTCAACATATGCACCAATAACATAAACACATCATTATGTGGTATTTTTTTTTTTTGCATGAAGAAAAACAAACCTTGATATCCAGTAAGTGCTACAAATAAATTTTTGAATTAATTGAAATGGTTACAATGACTACTTAACAAGTCAACAGCAAGCTGCACACCCCGACATGTTTCAAAGTTCAACTTATAGAAATAAGCCTCCCTGGAAGTGGTGAAGATACTTAAAAATGACTAACTGTTGACATAGCACATCACAACAATCATAAGTTGTCCATCAGAAAGCATATGATATCGAAGATGTAGCCAATCTTGAAAAAGGATTGCTTACCAGGGATAAATAATTATTGACAGAGCTAGAATCAAAGTTAAAAAAAGGCAGAAAATGAATGAAGCAATATTCAGATACACAAGTAGTCTTCTGTTAAGAAATTTGCTTGTGATACAGGCATACATCTGATATGGCCGTCCCAGACACCCTAAACATTGCAAATTTCAGGTCCAACTCAGTCTAAACAAATACTATAATGGATAAATTTGTACAAGTATGATGCAGTTTTGACACCAAACTTGTGCGACATGACAAGTAGCTTTGGGATATTTAATCCTGATAGAGGTTGCATAGAAACAGGCAGTAACCTGATTACTTGATACAATATCTTCTATAAATCTTGTTTTCACTGACTGAGCAAACACATCACAAAATTCTGCAAACATGGCAGTAAAAGGTGCAGTCTAAAAGGATCTAGATGCTCGAGATACTTACAAGGAATTGTTGGTTAGGGGAGAGAGCAATATCTGAAACTGTCCACTGCAGACTTCTGCAGCTTATATCCTTATGAACCTTCCACCCTCTGTCGGCATCATAAACTCTGATGCGGCTTCCCTTATCACCACATTTTTTTTTCACACAGAATCGTCAGACACTAGGCAGGTTTTGAACACCACATTGTTACTTGTAACAGAAAATTCACCTACCCGAAACCCGGCGACGAGCAACGACCCATCAGCCGAGAACTGCGAGACGTAGGCCTCGCTGTCCATTTCGTCGACGGCCCACGGCCCTTTCTTCGGGATGTGCCTGCGGCCAACGCAGGCGCGGTCGGCCAACGAGAACCCGGCGCCGCCCGCGCGGCCGGACTCCCTCGCCGACACCAGCTCGAACGTCGAGAAGGGCCTCCTCCGGCGGGCGGAGGAGGCACCGCGGGTCCGGTGACAGAGCTCCGACCTGGCCCTGGTGAGGTGAAACACCTCGTTGGCCGTTACGAACCGGTCCAACTCGCGGGCCGCCTTCCGCGACGATTCCCCGCGAGCGCTCCGCCGTACTCCTCGCATCCTTGCTACAGCTAACACTGCTTCGAACTGACCAAAAGCCCAGCTACCGAGCCGATTTTTTCCCCAAAGGTCGAAGCAATCGACACTTGCACCAACAGTGATTCAGAGAGCAGAGAAATTCAGGTAATCCTACGAATCCTGCGTTCAATTGCAGGAAAAAAAAAAACAATATTCGGCGGTGTTCCTGAAGCGGGCACACAGCCCGTTTCTCTCTGTCCCCTGAAGACAAAACAGAAAAGCATCAAGAAATTGACGAAATCGGAAGGAAATATCGGTTTGCCGGGCACCGGATTACATTCGCGGAGTGAGGAATCGAATCGGAGATACTTGAACCATACCGGTGGTTGGATTCCGCGGATGCCGGAGGGGGTTTTGGCCACGTCTGCTGCCGAGAAGCGGCCAGCAGGCAGCAGGTTGGAACTAGAAATGGTACGGACTGAAAATAGTGGCCGACTTGAGGGGTGTTTTGGTAAACCTAAGCCTGCCCACCGTGCTCACTATCACTGGCCTACGGGTCCCACTGGGCGTCCGCCTGCGTCGTGCCCGACTGCCCGTGCACGGAGGGTACGGCGGTGGCCATCAGGAGCAGGACGCGTGGCATGACGTGCGCTCGTGCGGCAGGCACGTGACGTGTGCCATGACGTCACCCGGGAGGAACTGGGCCCAGGCCTCGTTCGCGGGTCGGATGAGGCAGGTGGTCAAAGGCCAACGGCCAAGTGAGTGCGTAACTAGCTCGGTGAGTTACGAAATACATTTTACATCTTATTCATCCCTAGGTCCGGGCTAGGTGGCACAGGCCCCCAATTTCAAAGGACCTCATATTTTTATATGCAGTTTAGTTTTAATATTGTCCTAGGTGATTAAAAGGGTGTTTGAATCCTTAACTAAAGTTTAGTCTTGTCAATCGAATATTTAGATGCTAATTAAGATGATTAAACATTAGCTCAATTTTTTTTGAATCACACAGTACAGACGCAGACGCTCACATACACGCACGCACACTTGCTCCTACAAACATACGCACGAAACCCTACCCCAATGAGCACCTCCGAAAGATTGGGCCGGGAATCCTCCAAATTGACGAAGTCACCACAGGCGCCTCGCTATCGACGGGCACGTCGCCTACCACTGAAAGAATAGCGCCGGTTAAATCCTAGAATAAATCCAGGAAAATGCGAGCACCAGTGCCGAGTCGAGGACCCGAACCCTGGTGGGCTGGTTCCACCACAAGAAACCTTGCCAGCTGAGCTACAGCTCAGTTCGCAACATTAGCTCAATTGCAAAAACTAATTACAAAAATGCAATGATAATTCGAGAGATGAATCTATTAAACTAAAGGAAAAAGTCTATTTTTAGCCATCCAACTCTTGTCTCAGTTTGGTTTTGGCCATCGAACTCTAAAACCGGGTATCTTTGGCCATCCAACTATCAAAACCGTTCAAATTTGGCCATCGGGCTGTTTTGATGAGTGGTTTTAACTTTTTTACTTACAATTTAGTCCTTAGATCTTAAAATGATTATTACTTTTTGCTCGTACCTCCGATTTAGGTGATTCTTGTGGTCACGTGTTACTAACGGTGAGCACTATATTTTAAAGTGATCTTTATACTATTTTATCACTATTTGTTATATTATTTTTTTGGTCGTTGTGTAGAAAAAATAATATAAGAAAATTAAACAAATAATTATAAATAATATAATCAATTTTTTAAAATGTAAAACTCATCGTCACGAACGCATGACCATTAGAATCACTTAAACGGAGATGTAAGAAAAAAACAACAATCATTTTAACATCTAAGGACTAAAAAGAACTAAATTAGTCCATTTTTATCTTTGGATCTTAAAATGATTATTATTTTTTCTCCTATCTCTGATTTAAGTGATTCTAGTGGTCATGCGTTCGTGACGATGAGTTTTACATTTTAAAAAATTGATAATATTATTTTATAATTTTTTACTTTTCTTATATTATTTTTCTACACAACGATCAAAAAAATAATATAAAAAATAGTGATAAAATAGTATAAAGATCACTTTAAAATATAGTGCTCACCGTTAGTAACACGTGACCATAAGAATCACCTAAATCGGAGGTACGAGCAAAAAGTAATAATCATTTTAAGATCTAAGGACTAAATTGTAAATAAAAAAGTTAAAACCACTCATCAAAACAGCCCGATGGCCAAATTTGAGCGGTTTTGATAGTTGGATGGCCAAAGATACCCGGTTTTGGAGTTCGATAGTCAAAACCAAACTAAGCCAAGAGTTGATGGCTAAAAATGGATTTTTTCCTAAACTAAATTAAGGGGTTGTTTGGTTCGTAGCCACGGGTTGCCACACCTAAAGTTAGGCTTGCCACGTAAACTTCGGTTGGTGTTTGCTTTCTGACTAAACGTAGGCTCGCCACAATCCCGCAGCTCGTTCGCCACAGTTTTTCCAAAGAGAATTGTGGCGGACTTTTTTGGCGCCGCACTTGTGGCGGCCACGGCCCCAACGCTGCCGATAAAAAAGTTCACCTGGAGTACCCCGTAAAGACACACCTCCAATCCACCGCAATCATCTCCGTCTGTCCTGCGTCAGCTCCATGGCCACGCCGTCGTACATCTGCAGCTGCAAGACAGTAAAAGGGCAAGATGGATCATGCGCAATTCCATGCATAAGATATGGCACCGATTTTTTAGTCACTTCATCTTTTTCCTCTGTGCTGCTTGATGGAGTTTGGGTTTCCATGTAGTAGTAGCTTACAACTTGCGGTCCCACCAATAGCTCCTCCCAGAAATATGTTGTGGCTTTCTTTTGTCGTTTGGCAACATTGTTAAGATTATTATTTGTCTAACTAATGTAACCTGAACTGTAAGATTAATGGTTACTTATTATACATATCAGATAGTGATTATTTTATGAAAATGATGGTAATAGTATAACTATGATACTGAGGTGTCTTTGCAATTATGGTTGCCAACCAAACACTTACCGTAATCTTACCACTACGGCATCGAGGTGTTTTTACCATATTGTGGCTGCAATCCAAACAGTTGCCACAATTTTTTGCCACATATTTGTGGCAGCAATCCAAACAGCAGCCACAAAAAAATTACCACACCTTAGTCATGAACCAAACAACCTGTTTTTGCCACAAAATATGGCTTGCCACAGGTATGGCTGCTACCTAAGGTTAGGCGTGGCAATTTGTGGCCGGCAACCGCCCTAACCTATCATCAGCGATCATTATTGTAGCACCACATGTCAAATCATAGACTAATTAGGCTTCATAGATTCGACTTACAAATTAGCCATATATATACAATTAGTTTTGTACTTAACATTCCTAATTACTATAAAAAAATCTAATGTGCAAAAGGCACCCCTAAGTCCTACGATTCTGTGGTTGATTCCTATCGACGTCTTGCAGCCTGTTCGTCACCGCTCTCGTGGCTAACAAGTGTCTCTTATCTGGTTTCACGACCCACAAGCGCCTCATGCTCCCTCCATCGTCTCATGCGGTCCTTTAGTTTAACAGGTAAGACAAGGGAATCCCGATTGTATTGGCGTAACTGTACGAGCGTAAAGGATCTCAGACGGATTAACACTGGACGCAGCAGAAAGAGAAGACACCACGCGAGAATGGTTACTATAGGCTCCACTTTAAAGTTTCGTACGGGTTCGCACAGGGCCTCCATTTATGTCGGCCCGGCCCTGTTCATCCCCTCACAGAACCCGCTTCTCAGAAAATTTATTTTCCACCTTTTCAATTCATCCCCATTACAGAACATGTTTTTCTAAAAAAAAGTACTCTTTTCCTTTTAAAAACTAAACACAGCAGTGCGTAACTGCCGCTGTGTACTACTGGCAGGAAATCGGATTTCACAAACACGTTTTCGGTCAACTCCGCCTGGATTTCAGAAATACCTTCCATGTTTTGGAAGTCCATAATATTTTTCTTTTGTTCAAAATTTTATGTCAGCTGCTTCCATGCTTGAAGAACAAACAACCATCAAGATGACAAGATCCACTCTACGACTCCATAGAGGACTCCGACAAAAATTCTATGCATACGTGATATATACTCGCTACCGTGCAACACCTCTTGGATGAACGTCATTTGCTCAACCGACGATCTCATTACCTAAAGAGAGCAACGACCGGTTGGCTTCTCCTTCCAAAGAAAAAAAATTGAGAAAGGATACCACAACAAGATTGACGAAAATGCACAAGCGGTTTTCATCCAGAAGGTGCTACACTGTAGCGAGTATATATCACGTATGTATAGAACATACTAGTGTTGGTTTGAAAAGATTTCAATACATGCAAAAGTGTATTTTTTTGAGATTACACAATATTGAGAAAGGATATCACAAGGAGATTGACGAAAATGCACACGTGGTGTTCATCCCGAGTGCTACATGGTAGCGAGTATATATCATGTATGCATAGAATATACTGGTGTTGGTTTGAAAAGACTACAATGAACGCAGAAGTGTATTTTGGCATGCTAATCGGATCTGACAACTAATTAACAGTAATCTCTCTGCTCCTAAAAAGCACGCAAGGAGATGTACAAACCATCCAACCGTGAAACTTTCGTTGTACGTCCACCCGCCTCAAGCGGTAGCCCTGATCTCCTTCCATCGCAGCGCCTCCCCTGCCGTTGTCCCATTCGCCCGCATGTCCCCTACCGTCGCCGATCGCGTAACACACGCCTCTGCTGCCGCCGGCGCTGTCCCCGACGTCCGCGCCTCCCCTGCCGCCGTCCCTGCCTCCCGCGCCTGGCGTGCCGTCGGCGTCCCAGTCGCCTCCCCTGCTGCCTTCTCCGTCGCCCGAGCATCCGCCTGCTGCCGTTCCAGTCGCCTGTGCCTCCCGTGTCATCGCAGCACCGTCATCCGCGCATCTGTTGCCACCGGCGTCGTCGCCGACGCCCGCGCCTCTCCTGCCTCCGTCGCCCGAGCCTCCACTGCCGGCGTCCCGTCGCGAGGTAGATCACACTGCTTCTCCTACAAGATCGCACATCGTTTGTGCATGGCTGCTTGCACCACCACCACCATGAATTCCTCCAAGCCAACCTGCCTCGCCAGTCCTCACTGCCTTGCATTTACGGAGCGCCTGTGTGGTGCCGACGGGCAAGAAAACCATCAGGGCAGTGATGAAGTGATCCTTCAACTCAGGTTCGCTGTGATCTGTCAAATGTGCCTAATCTAAATCTACAGGCCGCATCCATGAGTTCAGATTCTTTTGGGGGGATTTTTTTCCCTTTTTATTTATATTCTCGTATTAATCACCGTCAGTGTGTTGCTCTACAATTGCAGCCGAGGTTGCTGGATCGCATACCTCTCATTCTGCAGTCCCCAAAGCCATGCTTAGCCCAGACCGAAATCAAATCGAAGCAGAAGATTGGCAGGGGAATCGATGGAGCAGAAGACAAGGGTGGAAGAGGGGGTGCTTACGAGGCTGCTGTAGGCGGCTTGCTTCTTCTCCATCGGCATCGGCACCAGCATCACTCCTCTAGGATCATCTAGGCGTGCTCAATTGTGACTGCACTCCTCGGTGTCCAAGATGTGCTCTCCATCCCGTTTACTGTTCTACCAATCTTTCTGCCTGTGGAGATCTTGCAATAATATAAGTGGTGGTGACATGGTTCGTTGTGAGGGATGCAGCGCAGGTTGCCTGTGAGGCTTAGAGTGTCGTGCATACATTTTGTTCGTTGAAATGCCTAAATGAAGAACATATGCAGTAACGTGATGACAACCAGTCTTTTGCCTTCTCTGTTGGCAAGTTACTGGAATAACATCTGACTATATATAACAGAAACAAATTACTGGAAGACCATCACTTATATGCTGTTGATATTGTTTTCCAGATGTTTATACCATCAACAGATTCTCTCGTCACACTCCTGCAAAACCTTGCTCTTTAATGCATTCTTAGACTAGCATGACAAGCTTTTGTCCAGCACAAAATCTGTTGTATGAGATTTCTAAAAATTCTTGCATTCCACAACAAAATATGAGCAATCTACATGTTATCCCCATGATGGAAATTTTACTTGTTTCCCGTTGTGGTTGTTCCCCTGCTTTTCATGTCAGTGATATATAACACCAAGGACACCTCTAGAATTAATGATCTGCATTCCCCAAGTTTAGGATGATGTTCAGGTGTTCGTATAATTCAACGTAATAACTTATGCACCATTAGCTTCTTCATCAGGGTAATTCACTTAATTTTTTTTTTCACTCTTTCTGCAACGTAAAATCATTCTCTTATTGACCTGAAGGTTTTCATTTTCAAGCTTTTGCATGAGTAATCACTTCTTCCTGTGCTCAGTGTGACAACCTATCAAAGTTGGCAATCTGACTGTAGGGTGCAGATTATTAATTAATTGTCTTTGATGCAGATCGAAGCAATTGGATTAGACTAAACGAGATCCATACAGGAGGCTGGTCAGATACACAGTAATATCTTCTTAATCCACTTCTGAACCATTTACTCTGTCATATATCACTTTTTTACTTAAAACTACAGGAAGACATCTGCCGATAGACCATCCTACTGATATGTCAAATACGAAACATAAGTTTCTTCTTGTCATTTGGAGGGGAGCTCGGCAAAAGTGGTCAGGACCAGTTAGAAATGTGGTTTCGTCGTATTGATCAGACTTCACATGCATGAGGTTGGAATTGTTCCAACTAATTGTTGTTGATTAGAATAGAGATATTAACTTAGTGTAGGCTAGAGCTAACAATGAATTATTAACTATTAACTAAAAAATGAAGCTAGAGGTGTATGAGTGCATCAATCATCTGGACTGACACTTAATACATTCATGTAGAAAGTAGATAGGATAAATGTATATTCATGGCCGCACTATATGATAATTGCATATGACAATCTGATGTTTCAGCAACGATAATCTAAAAATCAAAGCTATTATTTGTTTCTAATACTCTATATTTTGCACTAGAAATATTTTACCGTCCCGTAGCAACCCACGGGCACGAAGCTAGTCTAATTCTAAGATCGCAATTTTTAAGACTCTAGGATTGAATTTTCCATGAGACACTGTGGAATTACGTGTTCCCGTGACGAAAGCGAATTATAGGAGTACGTTTTGAATTCCAGCGCTGACGGGTGGCTGTTCTGTGTCCCCAAGCAGATCCAACGGCCAGCAGCTCTTCTCCCTCCTCCGCTTCGCCGCCCGCGGCCGCCGGCTCCGCCTCCGTCGCCGTTAGGCCACGGATCTCGGCCGCCCTGCTTGCCTCTGCTCCCGACCACAGCCGCGCGTTCCCCCATTCGTCTCCCTCGCTGAGCAGGGCTCTTCTCCAACTGGCGTCTCCCGTCGCTCGCTGCCCCCAATTTCCCTGGCTCGGCTTGCGAGGTGGGAGGTTTGAGGTCGGGCGGAGATGGGCGGCGTGTCCTGGAAGCGGGTGGAGCTCGCCGCGCTCGTTCTATACGCGCTGGGCTTCTACCTCGTCGTGATCCAGAGGTCGCTTCGCCTCTCGCACGGTACGTCGGTTGCGCCCAGTTTCCATCACTATCTTCTCCGCGATCGCTGCTCGTCTCACTCACAGCTGCTTCGCGGTTGTAGATTATTCCGGGAAGCTCTACGGACTACGCGCGGGATCACTCGCGGGCCATCTGAATGTACGTAGAACGTCGCCTGTTCTCTAACAGTCATCTGTCTTACCTGAAGATCGAGGAGCTGCCCGTTTAATTTCCCTGTCGTCTGTTGTAGGACCTGTCTGATGCGCAATGGAGAAATTTTCGGGGGAACCTGCCGATTCTGACTGTTGTAATGGGAGCATTTCTGATTCTGGTCAATACATTGCGATATTCCTGTGGCTTGAAGAGTCGAGGGACTGCTTTGTTGTGGCTTATACTGTCCTTGAGCTATCTATGCTATCTTCACGGTGCTTGGTATGAAACCTACCGAACCTGTTTTGCCTTCATCATTTTTTTTTTTGTGTAATTTTCTAACTTCTTTGCCTTCATGTCAGTGTTGTGTTCATTCTTCTAATTTCATTGATTAATTACTCCATAGTGAAGGTCAGTGCTTTGCGTGTTCCCTTACAGCTGTTTTAACTTTGAAGTTCGAACTGTCTTCTCTTTGTCCCTATATTACTTGTATGTGTACAACAGTATGACAAATAAAGTAAATGGAAGAATCTGACTTCATTGTTGACAAAAGTATCACATAGTTTTTTTTTTGTTTTTGAGTTTATGAACCTGTTTTGGATAATTTATTGAACATTGTGTCAAAAGAAGGAAATCATTACCAATGTCATCAGTTAAAACCAATTTGATGGCTGTAGAGTGACTAGATAATGAATCTTAACTTTTCGCTGTTGTAATTTTGGTTAATGTCTGTTTGATTCTTGGTTGACCGTAGTTCTATATCTTGCAGCTTTTTGCTCCTTATAAGTATTGCACAAGCCTCATTTGGAGCTTCAACTTATCTGTTCTTATTCTTAACCGAGTTTATGAAGGCTACTCTTTCTCCTTATTTGGGTTAGATTCTTTATGCTGCAGCACTACTTCTTGCAGTTTCTATTACTATGAGATTTAACTTATGTATTTAAACAGGCAAAATCTGGCTTTTATAGACAACTATCGGGGTACATTCCGATGGCACATATGCTTCAATTTTGGTATGTTTTAACTTGTGCTGTCTTATTTACTGAAATCATGTTCATATTGATGTGCTGTTGTATATAGAAGCTTGCTGTAGATCTTCAAATTGCTTTCTCCTCAGATCCTGGAGAAGTCATGGAAATGTTTATATTTAGAAAATTATTGTTGAATTTGAAACCTACAAGAATATTACTGTCTTCAGTTCTTTTCTAAAGATATGTTCCTAGATTTGTGGTCCACAAATTATCAATTATGGATACTTATGATCCTGGTTCATATGTACATGTTCCCATTATATCAAAACTCCATGGTTGCATTAAAACGTTGAAACCACTGAATTAATAAAACTGAAGTTACTGAACTACTTGAGATACTCTCTTTTGTCACTCAATGACCATTATTTCATTTTGGTTGATGCTGAGAGTTCAGATACCATTGGACTGGACTACCTCATTTTTGAAATCATCATGCAAAATGTCCAAGTATTGTTTCAAGTTGCATTAGGATTGATCAATTATGACATGAATCTATTTATATCTATTTTGTCGCAATTATTTCAGAAAAATTTATATTTTGTGTCATCACTGTGTTTATGCATCGAGTTTTTGTAGGTTCCTTGATTTGATATAGACATTTTTTTACACACCTAATCTCCATGCAGTTGTGTTACGGATGATTAGCTTTGGATGTGATTACTGTTGGACAATTCATTCTTCTCACTTTGATAACAAGGTACTATGTTCCCTAATGACATACTTTTTCTTTTTAGATGCTAGCTTTGCAGCATCAGATCTTCATTGTTTGAAAAGTTGGTCTGTCTAGTTGTGTAAGTCATGCACTTTTTCCCCCTTGAATACGCAGGAGAGTTGCATATCTCTGTATTAATAAGAGAGATAAAAGAAAGCTCCAATAATTGTTGCACTAGAAGTGTATTCTGAATTTCTGATAATCTAATCATGTATACACACGGTCCGCATTAAAGCAGCGTTTGGAATTGGTATCATTTTCCAAATAGTTGTGCATGTGTTGATATCTAGAACTCTATATTCTGTTTCAACTATACTTTTGATGCAGTCGCATGCGTTGATGTGCCAACCTTCATATAACACAGGAAACTGGTTTGATACTGTAGTATAGTAACATGAGTCCTCTTGGTACAGAAACATATGCAAAGATGTGAGGTTTGTTATTCTGGCAAGAAATGCTACTTTGCTTTGCAGGTATCTCATTATTCCAACTTTTCTTGTAAGAGTTAATTTATTTTTGTTCAATGTGATAGATCCAGTGTAGTTTTGGTCTCACGAGGACTATATTTTGACATGTGATAAAAGGAAACTAGAATTTGTATCTCGTTATGTTTATAATGACTGGGCTATGCCTTTTTCGTAATGGTTTTGGTCTCATAAGGACTATATTTTGACATGTGAAAAAACAAAACTAGTATTTGTATCTCGATATGTTTATAATGACCGGGCTATGTCTTTTTTCGTACGTGCTGAATAACTGGAGTATGTGGAAGTGAGGCATTAAGCCTTCCATGAGAAGATATGTGAAAGAAAATAAGAATGAGTAGTGTTCTGCTGACACCAGGTGAACCTGTCGGCGATTCATTATATATCTTCTAGGATTGTCTGTAAAGTACTGCCTCCGTTTAAAATTATAGGTCGTTTTGGCTTTTTAAGATTCATAGATTTTGTTATGTACCTAGATATAAGCTACGTCAAAATTCATAGTAAAATCTAACCAAAACGACCTACAATTCAGGATGGAGGAAGTATCTCTGCATTTTTTAATTATTTCTAGTATGGCACATCATGATACCATTGCTTTTTTAGCAGTTGTAACTATTTAGCCTAAGAAGTTCCTTTAGAATTGAATTATATTTATTCTTTGTATCCGGTGATAAAAGCACTTTCTTGGCAGGAGCGAGGGCTCAGTGCCGACAGATACACATTCCTCACATATTTATGCTACTTGACATATGCTCCACTTTACATTGCTGGTCCTATTGTTGGATACAATGCATTTGCTGCTCAGGTTGGTTTTTTTTTCTCTCTAAGTATTTTGTTTTTATTGAATCTGTTTTGTTTATCAAGCTGAAAGCAGAAATAGCACTTTAAAATGATATTTCATGTATGGTTTATGCTTATGTTTTATGAAATGAAAATGATTTTCCATATTGAACATTTCATGGTTCTAGTGTCAAAACAGTGCTTTACAAAGTGTACCCAAATTTTACTTTTGTATCGATCAGTGTAATGATGTCAACTGCTGTATGATCCCCAGTCAGTTTTGCTAGCACTATCCTTGTGTTAGCATTTTTGCGTCGTTTAATACAGGATGGTTTGCATAGGCTACTGCTTGACAGCAAGTAGAATTAGACATTTTATTTTTGGTTAACATTACACTTAGGCAGTAAAGCAGCGCAGCTCAGCAACTAATGTCGGTTTACAAACTGACCTTTTATGTACTATAAATACGTTCCTCTATGCAATGAGAAGGAGCAGCTTAACTGCTCAAAATAGCTTCCTGAGCCTCCCTAGTTTCTTTCTTTCTACTCCCTGGTTACTGCATACCCAACAAGTTTTATCTGTTCTTGTGTAGACCTTGACCTAATAGCTATGAATTTCTAGGAAGGAATTTATAGGGAATAGGCTAGTCTATAACCTGGCAGCTGTTTTAAGTCAGGATTTCCTTCAAGACGAGGAAATATGACAGATACTTTCAATTTAGATATAGATAATTGTAATATGCCACTTTTCATCATGAATGTCTTTTCCAGTCTTTTTGGTCCCTAAGTTACATCAAATATTACCTGGTGACTCAAATTGCATGCATTGTTTTGGAGAGGGATTTTGGCTGTGTTTCTAAATTCCCAGTTACATGTACTATCCTGTTTTTGATGTAGTGATCTTGCAGTTAGAAGCACCTCAGAAAAATTATTCATTTGCTCAAATATCTTGGTATGGTCTGAGGTGGGTCTTAAGTTTCTTTCTTATGGAAGGCATGACACACTTTTTCCACTACAATGCCTTTGTAGTAAGGTACTTGCTTACCCTCATATTATAACTCTTTATTCCTTTCTAATGTTACTACCATGTTCTGAAATTCGAATTGAATATTCTGATGACAGCCGATTATGGCAGAAGTTATCCCCATTTGAGATCTTCATCATCAGTTATGGGGTAAGATCATATTGTACACTCTCACAAAAAAGATTTCATTGTATGATATACATGATATTTCAAGTGAATGTGCTCAAGGCCTTCTGAACTGTCATTGTGGAACCATATCCCTTTTTAGTCTGGGCACAGCAGTTGATATTTTTCCATTCTCTGTAGTTTTATTAATTGGTTGTCTTGGTAGGTTTTGTGTCCTACTTTGAACTGTTTTGTCTCTGTTCTTAGCTAAAATATTGGAGCTTATTGACTTTGATCTTATGTTTCATAATCAATCTCATTGATTTCTCAAAACTTTCCAATACAGGTGTTAAACTTTATGTGGTTGAAATTCTTTCTTATTTGGCGCTACTTCCGGTTTTGGTCACTGGTAATTCAGTATTTAAATTTGTATTCAGTACACTGTACAGGTTTTGATGTAGAGTATTGCACACCCATTTGTATATAGATAGCATTAGAATGAATACAACCTTCTTCTGATCTCAGCATCCGTTTCATGATATGCTTTAAAGCTGAGCTATTCATTGCAGGTTGGAGGTGTCGAGGCTCCTGAAAACATGCCTAGGTGTATAAATAATTGTCATGATCTGGAGAGTTTCTGGAAAAGCTGGCATGCTTCTTTTAACAGATGGTTGGTCAGGTCTGATTCAAATATCTTCTGTGCTACCACATATGACACATATGTCCTGGGGCATGTTTGTATTGCGTGTTGCTTCTTTTTTTTTCTTTGCCACTTTTGATTTATCTATGTGGAAGTTGCAGGGACTTTTTTACTTGATATATTATTGCATCCATCTACATCATTTTTTTTTGAACCCCATGGAACCTGTATGTAGAATTGGTACATGTCTATACTAATGTACATATATTACTTTCTTTGACCAGCCGTGTGCTTGTTGCAGGTACTTATACATTCCTCTTGGTGGTTCTCGAAGAAAACTACTGAGCATCTGGGTGATATTCACATTCGTAGCAGTGTGGCATGATCTGGAATGGTAGCTTCTTCAAAATCCCTACAATTGATGTGCTTGGTTCGTCTGTTTCCACATCACTTGTGATGACCTGGATGCTTCTATTTGATTGTCTCAACAGGAAACTTGTTTCATGGGCATGGTTAACTTGCTTATTTTTCGTTCCGGAGATATTGGTGAAATCTCTTTCCAACAAATTTCAGGTAAAGTTTTTTCATAGAATTGCGGTTCAGTAGATTTGCTGTGGTTGCAGCTCATCTGCTTTTCTTAGAAGTTACTATAATCTGGTTTCAAGAGTTTGTAGAACTGATATTGCAAGGCACTAAATATACTTAAAACCTATGAAACTGTTGTCTTCGTTTGAAAATTTTAATCCAACTTTTAAATTTCAGTTAAGGAAGGCATATTAACTGAGGATCCAAATAACTCGTGCCAGTGTGCTGTAAAGAAAATTGAATATATCTACAGGAATGAAGTTTCTAAAATGCTTAATATTTTGGCATTCTTGAAAGATGCTTCCTGGAAGTTTTACAAGTAAACCATCTAATATGCATTTGAAATATTTTTTTGGCAGGCAAGTAGTTGCCTTGGAATGCTTGTTCACCGTGAATTTAAAGCGATTGCTGGTGCTGTGACAATCAGCTGTCTTATGGTACGTTTTCTGAATGTACTGCTAAAGGAATGCAGCTATTTTCTCCTGATCTTCTCATCTTTTGAATATAGAATTGTACATTAGATTGGTCTTTCATAAATTGTTTCTTGTGAATCTATTTCTTAGATGTCTCATGTTCACAGGTGGCAAACCTTGTTGGTTATGTTGTGGGACCTTCTGGGATCAAAGTTCTGATCTCAAAAATGGCTGGGAAGGAAGGTGAGTTCCAAAATCACACCCATTACTTGCGATGGCGATCTCTGTAGCTAATACATGTTCCTATTTTGCAGCCCTGCCTGACCTTGTCTTCATATTTACTACGTTCTATGTGGGCGTTAAGGTGATTTATTGTTCGCTATACAGTTTCCCTCAACATTTGTGTGCTAGAGTGAAGTGCACAGGCGGTCCCTAAACTTGTGTGGGTGTCATCTAGGTCCCCGAACTCTCAAAACGTATTTTTGGGTCCCTAAACTTATATAGCTGTGTCATCTAGGTCCTCAAACTCCCGTAACATCTTTTTAGGTCCCTAAACTTCAATCGGTGTGTCATCTAGGTCTATGAACTTGTGTAGTGTGTCATATAGGTCCAAATGGTTTCCAAACCTGTTTTGTATGATGATGTGGCATGCCACATGTACGTAAGGTCACCAAAATACATAAAAAATCAAAAAAAATAATTGTGACTCATATGTTAGGCACATGGACAGGGACAAAATTTTTAAAAAAAATCAATTCCCCCTCTCTTCTAGGCTTCACTCTGTTGTGGTGGCCTAGCATGCTACCGACGGATTTGGGGCGAGGTGGCAGCACGTGGGGGAGGGGGTGAAGGAGGATTTAAGGGTGGTAACAAAAATTTGGTCAATATGACTGACATATCGGTCCCATAATTATTTTTTTATTTCTTTTGGTGACCGTAAGTACACATAGGTGCCACGTCATCACACAAAATGAGTTTGGAGACCGTTTGGACCTATTTGATACACTACACAAGTCTAGGGACCTAGATGACACACTCATACAAGTTTAAGTACCTGATAAGGCGTTATGAGAGTTCAGGGACCTAAATGACGTACTCATACAAGTTTAGGGACCTGAAAATGTGTTTTAAGAGTTTGGGATCTAGATGACACATCCACACATGTTTAGGGACCGCCCGTGCACTTCACTCATTGTGCTACTTTGCTCATAGCTGGTGTGCCCTGCAGCTAATGTTCCATATACGCGAAGCTAGTAGCAGCCAGGGGTGATGGAGCTGAAGACCATATCTCCAGTTTTTTACTAGCAACCAGAAGGCTTGATGTAGGACACGCTCAAGGCAGCTAGCTTCCTTATCTTTTCTTTCTTTCTTTTTCTTTTCATGTTTGGGCTTTGCTGTAGACTCGTTCCAGGGGCAAAAAGCTCCTGTAGATGTCATATTTTTCTTTAGAATAGAAGCAGTGCCTTACTGAGCAACCTGCTGAATGGAGACTTGCATACACCGAGTTCTGGTCCTGATTTCTGTTTGAAAATATATTCACAATGTGAGTCGCTTGGATTATTTGTGAATCAGAAATGAATATGTTGTTAAACCAACTTGAAAGAAATGAGTAGTGATGATAGATAGGTTTCCCAAATAAAATAAAAATGGAAGGATCTAGAAGGCAATGGACTGTTTTGTTCTACGAACTACACCTCTTTAACGTATGTAATTATTGAACATAGTGCAGTATTGTATTGTAAAATCAACAATGGACTTATTAGTGATGGCATGTATCCGTAGTAGTGGCAAACTATCTGCTCCTCTAAGCGTTGGCATGGCCGTACGAGAATTTGTTCTATCATAGGAGGATCCAAGGCGTGAGCCTCGCTCACGGGTGGACTGGGTAGGTATTGCTCACGAGTTATAACAGTGATCATATCCAATTGGGAGTACAATCAAATGTATTTGTTTTGCTGAACGGAGCATCTTATTATCTGCCGGTGTACGATTTGAAAAATCATGTATATCTCATTTAGAATAAAACAGTCTGCTGTGGAGTTATCCTATAGATTTAAATTTGGTGGGATAACACATTCTTTGAGAGGGATGTAGTGACGATAGATCAATCTATTGTTTGCCAAACATAAAAATGGAAGGAGCATGAACCGTCTTGTTCCTCGAACTATACCCCATTTTAAAAATGCCACGCTGTTTTTTTTTGAGGGAAAAATGCCACGCTGTTGGTGCTCCCAAGAGGCCCATCACGAATGAGAGTTGGGTATTCCTAAAAAAATCTATTCAGTTATAAAAAAACACAAAAGGCTCTGCAACCATATGATATAAAATATGTACCATAAAAACAAAGTATCTCAATTATTCAAACTTATTTTTTCTTGCTAAGAAGCTACAGTGAATCCACAACTCTTGTCTTGAAGCGCCCTCATCAACAAAAAATTTGAGTCAATTGACTGGTATTTCCGCATTTAACAAAGCTCTATGATCTATGTAAAAACATGTCTACACTATATGTATTGATTACCTTGTGCTAAATATCATCACCGGTTGTTCTATTTGATAAAACTAAAATTTTAATTTCATGTGATGTATGATGCTTGTTGTGCTTCAACTTTGAGCTTACATCTGCGGAGAGATAGGGGTTGTTGAGAAATTGAGGGGTCAAAAAGAGAAGAGAAAAGAACACGAATGAAGGAGATCATAGAAAGTGTACACCTGGCTAACAACTTCAAATCATGATCGAGCAAGTATGCTAGTTATCTACTCCTTCCGTTCAAAAGATAATTCACTTTAGAAATTTTATTTAGGACAAATTAGGAAAGAAGTAAAATGACCTTATCCCTATTTGTTAGTCATATTTGGCACTAATTGATTCATTCATGGGCATGCACATACTAAATAGGGTAAGATGGTTTTTTTAACAAAATATGAATCATGGGATGACTATTTTTTGGGATGGAAGAAGTAGTGTGTATTGATTTGGCCATAGGCTTGTAAAAGCTTGCTAGACCGATCAAGACACGAAATAATCAACTTAGCTAAAATATGTATGCTATATACTATTTTTTTTGGGTACAAATGTTGGGTATTCCCAGGAATACCCGGGAATTATAGTTGCCTCCATCCATGGTTGCAGGTTCGGTCAAATTTGATTTGGATTGTTAAATGTATATGTGTGAGGTAGATTGTTAAATGTATGTGTAATGTGTGTGAGGTGTGGGACCATTGAAATATGTCCATGGATCGTCCATGTGTTCGTAGCGAGTAAACTTATATGTGGCATTCATCATAGGTGTCAATCCTGTGGTATATGCAATGTGTAAATGTGTGAGGCGATTTAACCCGTCACTGATACACATTATCGGGTTCGTTTCGCAGAAGTCTTGGAGGTTTATGTGGATTTGTTGTTTGTAGAGTGCAGATTGATTTGGTGTAAGTTCAGGGGGTTTTATGTGGAAGCGACGTAGGTAGAGTGTCTTGATTGTATAAGAGTTTAGAGGTTTTGTTTTAAAAAATTATAGTGGGTCCCATATACAATTGGTTCCATGGGGCCTACAAATGGTAGGAACCATGACGTTGGGTCATATGTGTCCCACATATGGCCCATTTATGGGACCCATGTCAGCGGGTCCCACGTGGGGTCAGGCGAAAAAACATGTTCCTGGTCAGCCGAGCATGATGCTATTCGGAACTCTCTGATCCATTTTGCCAAGATTAAACACATTCTCATCATATGTCCTATTAATTTTTGCCATGCTGGCGTATAGAGAGATGAGGACGACCACGAAAGAAGGACAATGAGTTTCATTTTGTCGTTTCTAGTTGGGAATCATACAACACAACTTGTGATAGGAAAGGAGGAAAAGGCCGGAGTTTCTTGTCAGAGATCATGCACCATTGCTTGTGCTCCTATAAGAAAAACTAGAAATGGGATGAAGGACTTATGTGTAACTCTTGGTGGAGAATTTTGTCGCTTTTTTAGAGATCATACGCCATCTTTCATGCTAATAAACGGAAACTTAAGGAAGACTAGAGCTAGCACGAGGGAATTTTGTCGCTTCTAGTCGGAGAGTATGAGAGACCACTTGTGCTATTAAATGGAAAGTCAGAAGACAGAATATCTACCATGAGGGGATATTGTCGCTTTCAGTTGGAGATCATGCATTGTAGCGGAAAATGCTCCAAAAAGGCTGCAGCTAGCGCAAGGGAATTTTTGTCTCTTCTAACCGAAGATCACGTGCCAGCACACAAAGGTGGAGCTAACCGAAGATCATGGCTAGTCCAGGCATGATGGTATTGATGGTTTTTAGGGCCCATGCAATACCCACACAATAAACACAAAATTATAACATATATATCCATGCTTCGAAAGAATATATTACCATGAACAATAAATGATACCAAAACATCATTACTGCATCTTTTTTTTACCTAAAATAAGTTCAACAAGAATAATTTAAGTACACAAGTAGATGTATATTAGGTTTATTAGGGTGGGGTCATAGAAGGTTGATGCTTTTTATGAAATGGAAGGGTTGTCCTTGGGTTTGCTTGGTAAATAAACAGAGTTAAATGAGTACAATTTGTGATTTTAAAAGAATATGTTAAGATCAATATCAAGACCAGTATATTGATTCACTTTTAAAATATGGTTCAATATGATGTTCTGAAATCTAGTTTGAAAGGCGAGTTTGAAAGTAGTATTTCCAAAAAAATTTTTGAATTAAGTTTGCATTTGTGGTTTGCACCACCCCACAAGTGAATTCATGTGTCCCGCGAGCTAGATTCATTAGTGCTATGTCAGACAAAACTAATAAGTGTCATGTCACAAAAAAATCTATTTTTATATGCATACAAGATTTGAATAGTTCAAGATAATCTGTGTAGCATATACAAATAAACTAATAACACATTGTGTTAGAAAGAGACATATCATGTAGTTAAGCATTCTAGCCGCAACCTATATAGATACGCAAATCCATTGAATTTATTAATGAAACTTTTGACCTGGATACTTGCAATCCCACGTGCTTTAGAATTGTGGCAATTGGTGGTATGGCTATCTAAATGACAAGTGTGAGATATGTGTCATAATTATATAATATCGAGATATGACTATGCATGGCTTGATATCTTTAATCTATCAATAAAAAAATATTGTTTGACTATCAAAGTTCTCATATAATTAATGAAGACAAGGACAAATAGATACACTACAAGTTCTATAAATAGGACCGTTGTCATTCTTCCCAATCCAACAGCCCTACACACACATTTCCTAGTAAAAACCGCTGTGTAGTACTTGTGCTTAACCACACAACCCATGGATCCCAAGTTGAATGCTGAGTGGAGTGCCTCTGAGATTGCGATGGTGAGATCTCTCATTGCTCGTGACAATGCCACGTATAACAATCACAATGTCATTGTGAATGACATCCAAGCATGTTTCCCCTGGAAGGAGAAGGATCAAGTAATTGAATTGTATGTTGAACTTGTAGTGGAGATGATCCAGCTAATACATAGTAGAAACAATCATATGATGCAGGGCAACAACAGCCGGTATTGGACCAAAGGGGAGCACAGGTTAATATTTTTCTTTGTATATATTGATCCTTGTGCATATAAATAAGTTTAAACTATTTTGAAAAATTCATGGCGCATAGTCTTGTGGATCAAAGCACTTATCTAACACGTGTTGTGAGGTATTGTTATACTAGGTGCCAAGATTTTATTTTCATTTTTGTTGGTCTAGAGATTATGATGGGAAGGATCTGAATTATTATCTTACTAGTTCATCCAATACACACCGATTTTTCCCACTGCAGACAGTTCCTTCATGGTTTGCACGTGTATGGATGGGGTAACTGGACGGACATCTCCGAGTACTTTGTCACCACCAAGAGCCCCACACAGATCTGTAGCCATGCACAGAAGTACATCAATATGTTGGAGAGCACATATGAGAAGCAACACTACAATACTAATACTGTCAGACTCCATGATGATGAACCTTCAGTGCAGAGCAACTCTTTCGGTTCTGGCCAGGCAAGCAGTAGCCAGGGCCACTTGGACTAGCCATCAGATGGGGGTTAGTTCTTCTGCACCTCTAGCAGTGGAGGGGCTGAAAGCCAGATGGCCTGGATAAATGGTGATCAGCATGGATATTTTCTTCATAAGCAGTGGATGTAATAATAACTAGTTCTTATATATCATTTAGTATTCTGAGATGCATAGCCAGAAGACAATACATGCATGTTAAGTGTTGTCAATACTATTCTATATATACATGGTTATGAATAATTCATTGGGATGTGCACAATGCAATGAACTGTATTGATGTGTTCCTAATATATTTATGAAGTCCGTGTTATTGTATATTGATAATGTATGTGAAGACTACAATGATGATATTTATTTATTTCTCGTATCTAGTTAAGAAAACAAACAAGTGGGAGTCTCACTCATAGCCTTCTCCGGTGACAGTCATGCTGAGAATTGGGTCTTCTACTTTCTCGATGGTTAACGTGGTTGCACTGGACTACCTCCGCACATGGTTCGTCTTGAGATTTATTGCATCGGCCGCCTCCATGAGATGTGGGTGTAACATTATAAGGTAACAAGAAAAAATAAAATCAATAGAAAAATAATGAGAAAAGTGCATCCTCATTTCTATACAAGACTTAGAATGAAAAAGTAACGGGAAAAATAAAAGGAATAATTGTTTCTTGTAGCTAGACTCACCGCCGAATAAATGTGACTCATGGAACTACGCTATTGGTGCTAGCTAGGAAGACCAATTTGTTAGACCGCAAGCGTAAGGATCTATTATTTGTATTTCCTCCAAGTTGATGAAGGAAGTCATTTCGGACTTGGCGTGGTCTCCAAAACATAACCGTGACTAACACTTTTTACTATAAAATATTTATGAAATATATTTAAAGTGTACTTTTATAAAACCATATTTCAATACGAATCTACTCATATCGTTTCCATATTTCTAACTTATCATATAAAAAATATTTGTAATCAATTTTTTTTAAATGATGTCAATCTAAAAATGACTTTCTTGAGTGATATGGAGGGAGTAACTTTTTGATAGATTATTCCTTCAGGATGTATCAATGCGTGGAAACAACTAAGCTTAAAATAAGGAGTATCTAACTGAATCGCTGTAAGCATAAGTCAAGCATGATATAAATGAACTGTTAGTGCCCATCGGCTGCAGTATGTATGGATCCATGCAATCAATATTATTGGTGCACCTAGTAGTAAGACAGTATAGTATACAATATACATTGGTCAACTGGCTATGTGGATCCCCCTCGATAAGGCCCAAGTATGAGCTGAACCATGATATTTTAATGCGCCTTCCCACCCCACCCGCACACGGCTCTCGCACGCTTCTTCTCCCGTCTCGTTGACTGATCCGTCTCTCTGCATAAGTGCGTCATCAGAGACGTCTCAGACACAGCGAGAAGCGAGTGGTGGGAGGAGACGGAGGAGGCTGCTGGCAAGTCATAAGAGTATGGCGGAGAAGAAGGTGGTGTGCGTGACGGGCGCCGGCGGCTTCATCGCGTCGTGGATCGTCAAGCTCCTACTCGAGCGTGGCTACACCGTCCGCGGCACCCTCCGGGACCCAGGTTAGTGCCCGCCCCTTCTGCTCCTCTTCCTTCCTCTAGCTTGCTACTAGATCGAACGATCTCAACCAAATACTTGGTGGAAGTGTAGAACTGAACGGCTGTTAGTTCATCACCACATCCATATATCCATTCATCCTAGTTCGTTGTTCGCTCCGTTTGGCCCAAATGTCTCGATCACTTTCTCTGTGACACAAGCGCGAGCGGCGCTTCCAATGGGGATATGGTGGTGGGTTGGTAGGCGGACAAACTAGTACTGTAGTAGATTATTGGTGGGTTGGGTTGGTAGTGGCGGACAAACTCTGCCGGCTTGATTTGTCAGTGGCCAAACCCATGCTAGGTGTCTGGTCTGGCTGGCCAAATTAAAGTGCGAATTAACCCACCAATAATCTAGGCGCTTGATCGATTGCTAGAGTGCGAGGTAATAACCCAATTTCGCTTTAGTTGCTTGGATAGTTGCTTGATTGTGCTAGAGTGCGAGGTATACCATTTGTTCAGACTAAAATTTTGTGTTCCAGTGCCAACGAAGTAGCACTAGTGTCTGTCACCAACTATGATTTTTATGCGCGTTCCTGTTCCAGATACATGACCCGGCTACAATGAGATTTTCTAACTTGATCGGCTCCTCTAACTTTTGTCTCACTGCCATGTGGGCCCAAGATTAGTTGGACCCGCATGTCAGTGACACAAAGTTAGAGGCATGGTCTGGCTGCAATGAGATTCTCGAACTTTTGTCTCACTGCCGGGTCCAAGCTTAGTTGGCCCCGCAAGTCTGACTCAAATTAGAGGAACCATTTCCGGCCTGGCTAGTCATAGGCACATGCTAATAAGCCAGCATATAACGGTTGACATGCATGGGGACTTGAGGAAGATAGCACATGTCATACGTGGCAAAGTAATTGCTCATATTCACCAACGGTTGACATGCATGGGGACTTGAGGACGATAGCATTTTCTACTCCAATTTCAACGGAATTATGTGACACATCCCACATATGCATATGTGGCACTCCATTTATTGTCTATGAAACCCACTGAGACTGGCTTAACCAAACGTTTGCTATCCTTTAAATATCTCAAGTGACATGTAGTAATATACTGGTTCGAGTAAAACTCATTCGTAATCCAACATTTTTTTTCTCGATAGGGATTATTTGAGTTAATAAAACAAAGTGTTGGTACAAGTGGCTAGCCACATGGCTGCTTGGTTCCTAGCCGTAGCTAGCCACGCCACAGGATTGTGGCGCCGGATGCCGTGGCGAGCTGTGCTGGTAACCAAGTACGCCCACAATCCTCTAATCTTCTGCATGTGGTTTGGTGTGACAATACCGAGGTGTAGTTACGCCATGGCACAAAGTGATATACTAAGGAGTGATTAATGGTAGAGTTTTCCCTAACTACCCCTATTAAATACTGCTGCGAGCGCACCGTAAACGAGCAAGTAATGTAGTCTGGTTGGTTTACTCAGCGATTGCTAGGCCTGAAGTCTTGGGTTCGAACAAGATACTTTTTTTTGCGCTGCTGTGTGCTTGGCTGTGCTCTTTTTTTTTTTTTTTTTTTTTGCTTTGCCTGTCCTGCTACTATGTACATGCATGGCTTTTTTTTTGGCTGCCCGCGTGTCCTCCTACTGTGTGCTTGCAAGGCGAGGAGGTTGGCATGCATGCCAGATTTTGCATGGCGCATCCTTGCTGCGTTTTTTTGTGCGCGCGTATATTAATGAGAGGAGGCAAGCGGACTCGAAGGCCACCGAGAGGACGAGAGGCGAGCGGGTGTTGCGCGGAACGAAGCGACGCCAATTAAATGAAGCGGACCGCGACCGAAGCGGCAGGGGCAGAGACGTCCGATTTCATGGCCACCCACGCAGAACGACGTTCTTTGCGCAAACGGTGACATGCGTAGAACGACGTTTCCTTCCGATACGGAGGGAGTATACTTTCTTCTTCCCGGTATACAAGGCATAACCATTTTTTTTTCTGATACCCCAAAATAAAAGGGGCTTACTACTCGGCTTCCATTTACATGAATCTTTATTGTCTTCTCTTAGGCTCTGATTGGATCTCCTTGCTAAAGTTTTGGATCCAAACAAGTTTGCTAAAATGTTGCTAAACTTAAGTTGAACCCCAAAAAGTGCTTAGTAATTTGCCAGCCAAGAGTTGCTAAAACTTGCTAAGTGAGCAAAGGTAAAATACCATCACGTTTACTCCAGCAATAAGGGTTAGCAATAATAAATGTACGGTAGCATGACCATTTAGAAAGGTTTAGTCTAGGGATCCAAACACCTGTGCTAAAGTTTAGTAACCGAATCTTTAGCTAGCTAAAAGAAACTCTAAATTTTTGCTAGCTAAACTTTAGTTGGAGGAGATCCAACAGTGCCTAATTCTATTGGTTACTATTCCTTACTCACCCCGAAAGAAGTAGAATTAGAAACATTGTTTGGTCTCCGCGTGAAGGAATTATGCCTAGTATTATGGGACGGAGGGAGTAGAATGGTAACAATAGATTTAAAAAGAATGAGGAAAAACCATAGAACTTCAGCAGTATAGTAGCCTTAGTCTCCAAACATTAAGCTAGAAAAAGGACGTATTACATGACATGATAATTGATGTTGCTAGAAGAAATGATGTTTGGAAAATAGTTACAGCTTGGCAAAAGAACGATATCCCAGTGGAGACAACCTAAGTACAAAAATTTCTGAGAGGCCATTTACAAATAACTAAGTCACAAGTCTTATCCACCATGATAATGTGCATCTGTTTCTATCACCACAATGTACATTTCGCTCACATTGGGCAACTAAATGTTCTTCCATTTACTTGGTTTCAGCTGATCCTAAGAAGACAGAACATTTGCGTGGTCTGGATGGATCTTCTGAGAGGCTGCAGCTATTTAAAGCAGATTTATTAGACGAAGGATCCTTTGATGCTATAGTTGAGGGTTGTGAATGTGTATTCCACACAGCCTCTCCGTTCTACAATAACCCAGAAGATCCCCAGGTTAGTCCTTTTTTTTCTAGTTATTATCTTTTTCGATATATAAATCACAGTACCACAGGAGCAACCTTTTTAGACATGCACTTGACGCTCATTGTCTCCTTTTCCAGTAATCATTTTCGTAGCAATTTACGTCTTTTTCTCATTTAAGTTGCTTTTAATTTCTTAATCCTTATATGTAGTAAAGGAAGCATTGCTTGCTTAGACAACCTACAAAAACGTTGCCTGTCATTGAATATTATCTGGTAATCTTTGTAATTTATGTGCAAAAGGATTGGATAATCCCCCAAGAAAGATTATCACTTGTCTCGAAAATATATGATCTGTGCGTGGATTTTCCAGGTCTTCGTTCAATAGAGTTTCATGAATATGCCACCCAACAAATTCAAATCCAACTATAATAACTCTATGGTACGCAACTGCTTGGAGTCTTCTTAATCTTAATAGGAGTTTCCATGGTATATATAGTCCTATTCCTTTGGCTCAATTTACTGCTACTGTCATCCATGCATAGCAATTTTTAAACAGAGAAGACCGTACCTATACAATTTAGTTCTCCGCCAGTTTCCCAGTGGCTTATAAAAGTTACAAGTTGTTTAATATTTACCTGCTTTCATCAAACCCTAACCGCATAACAAATGTATTCTTTAAGGTTGAGTTGATTGACCCAGCAGTTAAAGGAACACTGAATGTTCTGGGCTCCTGCAAGAAAGCTTCTTCTGTGAAAAGGGTGATTTTAACATCATCAATGGCAGCTGTTGTAATCACTGAGAAACCATTATCTCCCGATGTTGTGGTTGATGAGACATCATATTCCATTCCAGAACTTTGTGAAAAAGCAAAGGTACTGTTTTTCCCCCCAAAAGAAACAATTTTTACTATTTTTAACAATGTTGATCGGTTGTTTATAGTTTAATTATACCCATAATTGTATGTGTGTACCTTCACAAGGTCGACTAACACTAAACAGAATAGTACCGACAACGTACATTTCTGATTATTTTCACAAGAATTGATGCCAGGTTCTTATTCAAATAATTGCTTGTCTTGTAGAGATAATAATGGGTTTGTGCCTTCCTCTCAGGCTCTGTATCAGAAGGATAACTAAAATATATTTTGTACTTCCATTATCACAAGCCTTATGCATCACTTCACATTTCTAAGGATTTCATGAAAAATGTATCTCCAAATAAATAGCTTATTTAATTTATATAATAAGTGTAGCGATGGCAATACCATAACTGTAGCTTATCTCCAAACAATAAATGGCAGATGAACAGTGTAGATTTATTATCTACTGTTTATGCCTGTTAGTTTCTGTTGGTTTTCATTTTTTATTTGTAATAAACCATATTGACCCGTTAGAAATGCTTGAGTCGTTTTACTTTAGTATCAAAATGTATATAATTATTCATAAATGAAGATCTAATAGGTATGATATTCTCCTGTTTATTCGTTTAATCCTACCTTCATCAAAATTATGGTGAGCTCCTACTGTTTGTATCAGGAATGGTACGTACTGTCAAAGACCCTGGCTGAGCAAGCAGCATGGAAGTTCTCAAAGGACAATGGAATTGATTTGGTGACAATAAACCCAGCGATGGTCATTGGTCCTTTGCTACAACCCACACTTAACACCAGTGCTCAGATAATTCTGTATCTAATCAGCGGTATGTATGCATTGCCATTCCAACGCAGTAATTTTTTTCCTCAAATGCTCTTTCTCCACAAGAGAAATACCACATTTTGTAATATCAAATGGATTCCAAATTAGGAAAAGTCCGATTTTCAACCCTCAACTATTACGTTCGTCCGATTTTCACCATCGAACTACAAAACCAGATGCATGGAGAATGGAAAATAAAGGGATGCATTTGCTTTCCATCTTTCCTGAATTCAGTTTCTTAGTCAGCACTATTGAACAACAATTCATTTTTTGTTATGATTATCTTTTTCAGGGCCGCCAGTATATCTCAACTACAGCTTTGGCTGGGTGAATGTGAAGGATGTTGCTTTGGCACATGTACTTGCATTTGAGACCCCTTCAGCAAGTGGAAGATATTGCATGGTTGACAAAGTTGTTCACTTCTCGGAGGTTGTGAAGATCATAAAAGACATGTACCCTTCTGTTCCAGTGCCTGAGAAGTAAGTAAATTTACCTGAGCATCATTGCCTATAAATAGACGATCTGCCATCCGTGTCTACTCTTTATTCCATTAACAACTTCTTATTTGGACTTGCAGATGCGCGGATGACGAGCCCTTCGCTCCAACATACCAGGTCTCAAGGGACAGGATCACGAGCTTGGGAGTTGAGCTGACCCCGTTTGAGACGAGCCTCAAGGAGGCTATCGAATGCCTCAAGGAGAAAGGTTTTGTCAGCTTCTGAAGCCATTCGATCTCTCCTTGAATAAGCATCGTCCGCAATAAACAAGGTTACAAAGGGGGTTCCAACATAGTACTCCTATATCTAGCCATATACTAATAGTTAATTAATTAATTAAGTAACCTCTTATCGTGGAAGAGAAAGGAGAGCGGCCAGATCATCCAGTTACTGTGCACCAATAATATTCCACAGTGGCACAGAGGAAAAATATGTCCTTTTTAGATTACGTTAATCATGCTCCGTACGTGCATCACCGTTGCGTTATTTTTTAGACCACAACCGTTGCGTTAATTATGTTTCAGGAGCTGCCAACAGAACACGATTCAGAAACCATTACGTATTTTAGTCCTCATCGGATCAGCTTGATGCGCTTATGACCACTACGTTAGCGCTAGTTTTTTGTTTTCCATTAGCGTTCGTTTTTTCCCTGATGGATTTCGTTCGAGGAAGTCCCTAATTTTGGCCTGCGCGGTCCTCCTACAAATGAATCCCAAGTCACGTACACATTCACCAAAGCAACATTTTGAAATATGGAACCAAATTCAAACCGGGATTGCCTTATGGCCACACCTACACTTTCTTTTTACGGCCACACACCTACCTTTCTTTTGACTAGCGACCACAACCGGAATGTTATTGGCAAGTGATAGTTTGCCTCGCTTCCATAAGCGCTGAACTGACCGAATGTGTACTCCAAAATGATCAGCCACAATTTTCGTATCTTTCTTGCCTAGCTTCCCATTCTTACTTCTACCCAACAAAGCTTGATACACTTGTTTTCTGACCATATCTGTCATTTCTTTTCTTCGTTTGTTCACTTCAACGGGAACCTCAACATCAGCTTCTACTAGTTGTTAAAAAAAAACGAATACTTCAATCCAACGAGTTTGATTACAAGCAAAATACCCAAATAAAAGAAGCAATTGCACCATAAAAACAAGAATTGTTTATTACCAGCGAGGTTTTGTGCAAAATCGAAATCAACTGCATCATATTCGTCTAGCTTGTGGTAAGTTCAAATCAAATCCTATAAAAAAGAAGAAGCATTGGCTATATGAGAGACTGCCGAATATGAGAAATTACCATTGCCGTCTTCATCTTCCACCGGAAGCTCGTTGTCGTTGAGGTCCAACTCGGCATTAGCGTCTTCATCTTCGACTGGAAGCTCGTTGAGGTCGAAGTTGGCCATGTGTGAGTGTGTGCGTGTGACTCTACACGGTAGCTAGCAGTTGTTTGAGATTATGTGACTCTACGGAAGCTGGCCATGGCTGCACGAGCGTTTAAATAGGCAAGGAACCCAAAGCGTCCCGGCCAGCTAACGAGCGCGCCAAAAGAAAAACAGAGCGAATGATCGCGCCAAAGCTAAAAAAAAAAATACCCCGCAGGCGAAAACGAGCGCGCCAGGCGAAAAAAAACCCCCCTTTATTAGCGCGAACGAAATCCATCCGTAAAAAAAACGAGCGCCAATGAAACAAAAACTAACGAAGAAAAGAGCGCGTCCCAGCGAAAGGAAGAATATAGGGAAGTTTATGATGTTTTTTTCCCGAAAAAAGAGGCCTGTTCACCGACCCCTTTGGCATTCGCGCAAGGCATTCAGTTCCCATGAATCAACCATAGCAAAGCATCTTTGTAAATTCCAACACTCATCAGCTAGTCAACAACATTGAATTCGTCGATCCTCGAAATACCAACGATCGGAGCTCCCCACCCTTGCTCGGCGCGGCGGCGGCGGGCGAATATGGAGGGGCTCATCAAGATCGGGCCGTGGGGTGGCCACGGCGGCGACCTGCGGGACGACATCGCCGCCGCCGGCGTGGCGCCGCACCGCCATCCGACGCCATCTCCTTCGTCTACGCCGGCGTATTTGGGTGGCGCGCAAGGCGGGGCCATGGGGTCACTCCGGCGGGAAGAAGCACAAGCTATTATTCGGCGCATCGTTCACCCATGCTTCAAGTCTCAGATTCTTGTTGTTGTTGTTTTTCTATGGCAAGCAGGTCAAGTTCGGCGCGACAGAGGTCGTCAAGGAGATCTCCGGGACGTATATATGGACCGTACGGAGGCCACGCCGGCATCGTGAGGTCGCTGACGTTCGTCACCAACGCCGGCAAGCACGGCCCATTTGGCGAGACGGCGGAAGGCACGCCGTACGTTCAGCATCCCGGTGAAGGACGGCGGCCGCGTCGTTGGGTTCTTCGGGAGGTCCGGATCCGTGCTGGACGCCGTGGGGGTGTGCGTCTACCTGCATCCGTAGTGGTGACAAATTGGGGACTGATGAGCACTGAGTATAGGTACTAGTCACACGAGTTATAACATTTGATCATCCAATTGGGGATAGAATCAAATGTGTTCGTTTGCTGAACCACCGAGCATCTTAATGGCGGGTGTTTGATTTGATTTGAGAAGTCATGCATCATCTCATTCTAGGATGAAATAGTCTGTTACGGAGCTATCATATAATTTTTTTGGAGCTGTAAAGTTTTGGGTTGTAATTCATTCGTTTTTGTTTTCCTCTAATAAAAAGTATGACAAAGCTTTTGCCGTTCCGTTAAAAAAAAATTGGTGGGATAACACATTCCTTGAGAGGAATGGAGTCACAATGTATAGATAAATCTATTGTTTCCCAAACATAAAAAATGAAAAGATCTAGAAAGGTAATGTGTCATACTGTTCCTCAAACTACACCCCTTTAAATTACATATGCAATTTCTCACCCACCACGTTCGGTACGTAGGCGAGCTCGACGCTATTCAAAACTCCGATCCATTCTCTGCCTAGAATAAACACTTTGTCATCACCTATACTATTATTTTTTTTGCCACTCCGGCATAGAGATGAGGCAATTGTTCCTTCTAGTTGGGAATCACACGTTTCCCAAAAAAAGTTGGGAATCATACAACACATGTCGTAATAGGAAAGGAGGAAAAGGTCGGAGCTTGTGGTTGGAGATTACGCACCATTGCTTGTGATATGAAGAAAACTAGAAATGACAGCAACCAGGATTAAGGACTTATGTGTAACTCTGGGTGGGGGGGGGGGCAATTTTGTCGCTAATAAAAGGAAATATGAGAAAGAGTGGAGCTAGCTAGCACGAGGGAATTTTGTCACTTCTAGTCATGGAGTATGAGAGGCCACTTGTGTCATTAAATGGAAAGTCAGAATACGTCATACCTACCATTAGGGATTATTGTCGCTTTCAGTCAGAGATCATGCATTGTGGCGGTTTATGCTCCTAAAAGGCTGGAGCTAACACAAGGGACTTTTGTTTTTTTTTCTAATCAAAGATCATGCGTCAGCAGATAAGGGTGGAGCTAGCACGAAGTGGTTTGTTCACTTCGTGGTCGAATTCGAAGCGCATTCTGTATTACTATTGACTTAGTGAGGCCCTAGGCATAGGCAAATCGGAAGACCATGCTTTCTTCCATATCATATACTTATGCAGGCCAGACAGCTACATTAATTTAAGCCACGCAACCAAACACACCCTTAGTGATCGTTGCGTTGCACACACATTCTCCCAGTGCTGCAGCCGATATCTATCAACAATGTTCTTCCCTTATGCGCATGCTCTACCGTTGCTTGTCGTGCGCGGCACATTTATTTATGAGATGGGGAGATGCTGCCTCTTCATGTGTTTGCATGTATGTGCTCATGTGAGCACAAGGCTAAGAGAAAATGAAATGTAGGGTACAGGTAGCAAACGCTACAAAAATCCAAACTATGTGTATGCATTTGTAGTCCAATGTTGAAAAAACTATTGCAGCGCTAAGTTCTAAATATAAAACATAACCAAAATAAAGACTTACATATTGAGCGTTTAAAGCGATGAAGATGTCATGGATAGTGTAGGCATGGTGGTGTTGATGGTTTTTAGGGTCCATCTAATGCACACACAATTTAACAGAATTATAACATACTCATGCTTCAAAACAATTATTATGTTACCTAGAACAATAAAACACACCAAAACATCAGAATTGCATTTTTTCTAAATTAAGTTCAACAAGAGCAATTTAAGTACACAATACATGGATAATAGGTTTATTAGTGTGGAGTCATAGAAGGTTGACGCTTTGTATGAAATAAAGGGTAGGCTTGTGGTTGGGTTTACATGGTTAATAAAGGGAGATAAATCTGGTACGGTTTGTGATTTTAAGATAATACAATGTTTAAGCTCAACTTCATGATCAGGTTTTTGAATCACTTTTAAAAGATTTTTGAATTAATTTTGCATGTGCGGCTCCCCCACCCCATAAGAGAATTCATGTATCCTGCTAGATTCCTTAGTGCTATATAAGACAAAACTAATAATTGTTGTATCACCAAAAAAGATTTTCATATCCATAAAGATTTGAATAGTTCAAGATAATTTATGTAGCAGAATAAATAAAATAATATAACATTATTTAGAAAGACATATCATGTTATTAAGTATTCTAGCCTCAACCTATATAGATAGGCGAGTCCATGTAACTTATTCCTGAAACTTGAGACATGGGTTTTTGCAATCCCACGTGCTTGATAATTGTAGCAAGTGGTGGTATGGCCATCTACATTCACTGGTGTGACATATGTGTCGGAAGTATATAATATCACTAAGATATGACCATGCATGTCTTGATATCTTTAATCTATCAATAAAAAATTATTGTTTGACTATCGATGTTCTCATACAATTAATTGATATCAGAACAAATAGATTCACTACAAGGCCTATAAATAGGATGGTTGCCACTCTTCGCAATCCAACAGCCCTATACATCAGTTTTTAGTATCAATTGTTGTGTAGTAAGTGCTGAACCCCGCAACCCATGGATCCCAAGTTCAATGCTGAGTGGAGTGCCGCTGAGATTAGGATCGTGCGATCTCTCATTGCTCGTGACAATGCCAACAAAAACGATGCTGATGCCACGAACAACAATCACAATGACATTGTGAATGACATCCAAGCAAGTTTCCCCTGGAAGGAGAAGCATCAGGTAACTGAATTATATGCTGCACTTGCCGTGGAGATGATCCAGCCGATACAGAGTGGAAACAATCATATGGTGCAGGGCTACAACAGACGGCATTGGACCAAAGGGGAGCACAGGTTAATATTTTTCTTTGTATATGCTGATCCTTGAGCATATAAATAAGTTTCAACTATATATTTTGGAAAATGCATGGCACATATTTCTTGTGGACTGAAGCACTTCTTTAACATGTGGTGTGGGTATTGATATTACCAGGTGCAGAGATTTTCATTTTCATTGGTCTAGATATTATGATGGAAAGGATCTGAATTATTATTATCTTATTGGTTCATCCAAAACTAACTGATATTTCCCACTACAGACAGTTCCTCCGTGGTTTGCGCGTGTATGGATGGGGTAACTGGACAAAGATCTCCGAGTACTTCGTCACCACCAGGACACCGACACAAATCTCCAGCTATGCACAGAAGTACACATGTAGGCTGGAGAGCACATATAAGAAGCAGCGCTACAATATTAATAATGGTAGACTCCATGATGCTAAACCTTCAGCGCAAAACAACTCTTTCAGTGCTAGCCAGGCGAGCAGCAGCCAAGGCCATTTGGACTAGCCAACAGATGGGGATGTTATTCTGCAGCTCTAGAACTAGAGGAGGGGGCTGAAAGCCGATGGCATAGAATTGTGGTGATCAACATGGAGATTTTCTTTCTACGTAGTGAATGTACTAGTAACTAGTTCTTAACTAGTTCTTATCTATCATTTAGTATCCTGAGTTGCATAGCAAGAAGACAACACATGCATGTTAAGTGTTGTTAGTACTACTACTATATATTTACGGGGTGCACAATGCAATGAACAATATCGATGTGTTCCTAATATATGTATGGGGTTCGTGGTATCATATATTGATAATCTATGTGAACATTACAATGATCATATTTATCTACTTCTCCTATCTACTTAAAAAACAAAGCTCCTGTGAAGTTTGTGTTATTATATATCGATAATATATGTATGAAGTATCAATCATAGACGCCTTTGGTGACAGTCATGCTGCCTCCATCCTCTTTGGCACGCCACACTGGGTTTCCAGCAGTGCTTGCACACTACCAATGTTAGGCTAAACGGTAAGCGCGTTTTGCTCTTTATTTGGCTAAACAACCATTTAAACGGATTAACGGGCTAAATGTCCAATTAAACGGACACGACAAGGCACCGTGTAGTCTGTAGTGTGTACATGGCGCGTAAACGGACTAAACGATTGTGTAGGTCAGTAGGTGAACAATGACTACAGAGTTGTGCTAATGATTTCTGTATGAAAATATATTCACAGTGTATGTCGCCTGAATTATTTGTGAATCAGAAATGAATATGTGTGTTGCTAATCTCCTCGAAAGGAAAAATAGGCAATGGGAAGCCACTCGCATTCTGGAGAAGGCACTCGCATGATGCTTTTTTTTTTCGAAAAAAAGGTTTATACTGATTTATGCCATATATCATGGTTATTTGTGCTATACAAGGCATGCAGAAGCGAGAAGCGCAAAGGTCAGAGTCTCTTCGTTTGCCGTGTGTATTCTATTTAAAGCTCCTAACGCTGTAACGCATCTACTCCAATAAAAAATTGATGGTGCTGCACAGGTAAACATTTTTTTTACGCCAATGAACATTACTCCTGTATTTCATTGGGAGGAATATATCAAATATCTCTTTTGCTCGTGTATAGAGTCCGTTGACCCCTTTGGCTCGTGTAGAGTACATCCACTACCGGAAAATCGTTGTTTGCCGTGAGCCAAAATCTTTGCCGTGAGCCAAAAATCGAACTCACGGCAAGCACCTTTTTGCCGTGAGCATAAAACAGAAAGCTCACGGCAAAGATAAGCTCACGGCAAAATCAATCTTTGCCGTGAGCCTAAAAAGGAAAGCTCACGGCAAACAAGTGCACACGGCAAGTTTGCTCTCTTTGCCGTGAGCTAAATAGGGGAAGCTCACGGCAAAAACTCCCTTTGCCGTGGGCTAAAATAACACGGCTCTCGGCAAAATAGTTTTAAAATATTTAAAATGTCGCCTCCCGTGACGGTAGTGACGGCCGTTAGGGCCATAGTTTGCCGTGAACTTTATAAGCTCACGGCAAATAGGTTGTTTGCCGTGAGCCTTGGAAAAGCTCACGGCAAAGATGGAGGTTGCCGTGAGCTTTTATAATGCACACGGCAAACAACCTTTTTGCCGTGAGCTTTTCCAAGGCTCACGGCAAACTTTAAGTTTCATAATTATTTTAAAATATCAAAACAAAGTCTAAAAATCATAAAATTTGTGGATGTCTACTTGTATCAGACACATAGGTTGTGGAGAAGGTTTGATACCGTTTCGCATAAGTTTGTTTCGTACGATGCACAAAATTGAAAATGTCCGTAGAAGTTTCATAAACATGAGAAGTGATATTTAGTTTTTTGAAGTCAAAGTGAAGCTTAAGTTTGAGTTTGAGTTTAAAAACATTGTGTATATGGTATAGACACTATAATGTGTTCTTTTTTAAAGGTTAGTAATTTTGTATATATATTTAATATTTAAAACATGCCCGAAATAATAAAAATTGTTAAGACGTAAACAAAATAATAAAATAAGAAGCAAACACATATGAATAAATTTACTTAAATGAGAGTCCACGAAATAATTTGATCATTGTAGTGACTTTCTAAAAAAGAAAGAATATAAAAACATGTGAAACAAAAATGGAAAGTGGGTGGTTTTCATATTTTGCCGTGAGCCCTTGTGGAGGCTCACGGCAAAGGCCTTGTTTGCCGTGAGCCTCCTCATAGGCTCACGGCAAAGAACCCCACGTAAATTGATTTGCCGTGAGCCATCCATGGCTCACGGCAAAGGGCCGGTTTGCCGTGAGCCATGGAAGGCTCACGGCAAAGGGAAACACCCACGTGGGTGAATTTATGAGTGGGAAAAAATAAATGGAAAAAAAGATGGCTTTGCCGTGAGCCCCTAGATCCGGCTCACGGCAAAGGGGATCTTTACCGTGAGCCGCCAGATCTGGCTCACGGCAAACATGCCGCTTTGGCGTGAGCCAGATCGGCGGCTCACGGCAAAGAGCCCAGCGCCTCTCTTTTTCCCCCTCTCTTTCCTTTCTCCTCTCACTCTTTTACATTCCCACTCACACGTACTCTTTTCTTCCCCCGTCGCCGCCGCCACCCTCTGCCGCCGCCGCTAGCCGCCGCCGCCAGCCGTCGCCGCCGCCAGCCAGCCGCACGCGAGGGCAGGGCTGCCTCGCCGCCGGCCGCGCCGGCAGGCCGCGAGCCAGGCCGCCAGGCTGCGCGCCGCGCGAGGGCCTGGCCGCGCGAGGTAGGCCGCCGACGACGGGGAGGCCGTCTCCCACGGCTACCGCCGCAACTCCCGCGGCACCGTCTGGGCCGTGGAGCTCGCCGGCGACCTGCGACGCTCGGCTGGAGGCGGCGGCCGCGGCGACACTGGACACCGCTTCCAGCGCCTTCGTCAGGTTATACTCCGCCAAGGTATTCGAACAGAAGCGCGATCCCGATTTCTTGATTCCTTCTTTCTCCTTCTGATGTTTCCCGTTCTTCCTTTGTTTCCAATTCCCCGCGTGTTCATCACAATCGGTGATTTCTTGGAGAACGAATCCATCTTGTCTTGTTGAGCTGTTCACATTGATAGTTCGTCATAGTCCAGGACAAACCTTCTTACAGTAAGTGTTTCATTTACGGCGCCAATTTCACGTCCCTATGGCCATTGAAGATCATTTGCCACTGCAATTACAGGTGGTGAACAACATTAGTAATTGTTTCAGGTACTCACTAGAATATATTCAGAATCAGAAAATAAACAAGAACAGAAGATTTGGCAAAGAGCTTCAGTAGTGGTAGTACCTCTAGATGGCACCAAGACCAGGAAATTGGCGCCGTAAATGAAACACTTACTGTTCACATCAATCCTTTAAGCTGGCTCACGGCAAACCTCCGCACGGGCCCCACTAACGCCGTTGACGGCCATTCCTCACCGTCATCGTAAAATTTGTTTTGCCGAAGGGGCACCACGGCTCACGGCAAAGGTTAGCCGAGAGGGTCTTTTTTGGCTCACGGCAAAGGTCCCTTTGCCGATAGGTTTTTTGCCGTGAGGTCTTTGCCGTGAGCCGGCTCACGGCAAAGACTTTACCGTGAGCATTTGGCCCTTTGCCGTGAGCATTGGGGCTCACGGCAAACAACCCGAATCCGGTAGTGATCTCTTCATTATTGCTGTGCCTTCAGTTCCCATGGAGAGGGGATGGGCCACCAACCATAGCAAGATTCGCGACTTCCAACACCGATCAGTCATCGGATCATCAGTTAACTCGAGCCTCGAAATACCAACGATCGGATCGGAGCTCCACTACGCACGCATATATAGCGCCAACGCGCTCTGGTGCTCGTCGGGTGCGATCTAACTTAAGCACACGGTCGTCTGATCCAGCACACATAAAAGCACAGCACGTCTCTTCGATTCTGTCCTTGCTCGGCGCGCGGCGGCGGACATGGAGGGGCTCATCAAGATCGGGCCGTGGGGCGGCCGCGGCGGCGACCCGCGTGACGACATCGCCGCCGTCGGCGTGGCCCCACACCGCCTCGAGAGCGTCGTCATCCGCGCCGAGGGAGCCGTCGACGCCTTCTCCTTCGTCTACGCCGGCGTCGATGGGGTGGCCCGCAAGGCAGGGCCGTGGGGTCACTCCGCGGGAAGAAGCACAAGGTATATACCTCACTGCCGCAGTTAGTTTTTCGACCATGCTTCATGTCTCACTCTCACCTGCAGGAATAATTTTCCTAATTGTGTTTTCGTTTTTCGTTTTGTTTTGGCAAGCAGGTGAAGTTCGGCCCGACGGAGGTGGTCAAGGAAATCTCAGGGACTTACGGCCCGTACGGTGGGCACGCCGGCATCGTGAGGTCGCTGACGTTCGTCACCAACGCCGGCAAGCACGGCCCGTTCGGCGAGGCGGCGGAAGGCACGCCGTTCAGCGTCCCCGTGCAGGATGGCGGCCGCATCGTCGGCTTCTTCGGGAGGTCCGGGTCCCTTCTGGACGCCGTTGCTGTTTACGTGCATCCGTAGTAGAGTGACAAATTAAACTATCTGCTAATGCTGTAAGCATTGGAATGGCCGTAAGAGATTTTGTTCTATCCTACTAGTAGGGCTCAAAGGACTCACGGGTGAAGTGATCATCCAATTGGGGAAGTAGAGCAAGCTCCTTTTGTTATACTGAACTGAGCATCTTGTTAGTCGGTGTTTGATTTGAGAAACCATGAATCTCATTTAGGTTGGAATAGTCGGTTATGGAGTTATCCTATAATCTAAATTTTGGTGGGATAACACATTACCTAAGAGGGATGGTCTGAAGATATATGTGATAAATCTATTGTTTCTCCCTAACATAAAAAAAAATCTATAAAGGTAATGGATGGCCTTGTTACTTGAACAACATCCCTTTAAAGTATGTGATGATTGAACGTAGGCACAGTGAATGTTCAGAACGAGGATTTGCATTGTAAATAATAAAATCAGCGATGGACTTGAGAGTAACAAAATCATCAATAATGTAGCAGGGATAGGATTGATATCACCACAATTGCTTCCGTCATTATATAGGTATTTTTTTACATGTGAACTATAGTGACTCAGCGGGGTCAACGAGATCTTTGAAGGCCCGTCGTTGCCCTTCTCTCCATGACATGCAGTAAGTTATCATTGGTTGCATTAATTCACAAGGTATATGTAATTGCTCACCCATGTTCAGTACGGTAGGAGAGCTCGACGCTATTCAAAACCCCGATCCATTCTCTGGATAGAATATATAAACACCTTGTCATCACCTATCCTATTAATTTTTGCCATACCATTACAGAGATGAGTCAATTTTGTCGCTTCTATTTGGGAATCATACAACACAGCTTGTGATAGGAAAGGAGGAAAAGGTCAGAGAATTCTGGTTGGAGATCATGCACCATTGCTTGTACCCCCATGAAGAGAACTGGAAATAGCCGCAGCCAGGGTTAAGGACTTCTATGTGGCTCTAGGCGGAGAATTTTGTCGCTTTTGATTATAGATCATACGCCATCATCCGTCTTAATAAAAGGAAAGAGGGATAGAATGGATCTAGTACGAGGGAATTTTGTAGCTTATAGTCGGGGTGTACGAGAGGCCACTTGTGCCATTAAATGGAAAGTTAGAAAACGCCAGACCAACCATGACGGAATATTGTCTCTTTCTGTCGGAGATCATGCATAGTGGCGGCTCATGCTCCTAAAAGGTTGGAGCTAACACAAAGGAATTTTGTTTCCTCTAATCGAAGATCATATGACAACACGCAAGGGTGGAGCTAGCATGACTGAGTTCGGTCACTTCCTGGTCGAATTCATGCCCCATGGCTTGTGCTTGTAGCTCTCTATCTAACCATTGACTTAGTGAGGCCCTAGTCCTAGGCAAATGGTAAGACCATGATTTCTTCCATACTATACTTATGCAGGCCAAGCAGCTGCAATTATTCATCGTTGCATTATTGCACACACAATATTCGTCCAGCGCTGCAACCAACTTCTATCAGCGACGTCCTTCCCTTACGCGCTCGCACCACCGCTCTAGGCATTGATGAGAAACCGCCTCCTCTTGGGTTGCATGTGCGTGCCCCCAAGAGGTCAAGCCAAGAAGCCTTGCCGAGCTGGTCACCAAGGTCATGCGTCGATCAAAGTCCAAAGTGCACCATGCACTAAGGGAATGAGCCCTGCATAGAAAGAGAGTAGCACCAAATGTGGCATGGCGCAGGTTGAACACAAAGATAAGAGAAAAATAAATAAACGTACGGGCAGCATACACCATAAAATAAGGAACTATGCGCATGCATGTGTAGTAAGATGTTGAATAACTATTGCAGCACTAGCTAGTGAAAGTGAAAGGGTCTCTAGCCTAGTGGTTACTGGTTAGAGCACCTAAGCTAAGTAGTACCTAGCAGACCCATGTTCGACTCCCTGTGGGAGCGAAACTGGGTTTGGAATAAAAGAAAATTATGCAAAAAAAAAATAGGTTGGTACTTCCCCTACTGACTTTGGTAAAAAAAACTGGGTTTAAATTTGTGGTCCCCTCCACAAGATAATTCATGTATTAGAAAGATTTTCATGTGCATCCAAGATTCAAGTAGTTCATGATCATTTATGTAGCATATATAAGCAAATAAACTAATAACGCGTTGTTTTGGAAAGAGACATACCATGTAGTTAAGCATTAAGCCGCAGCCTATACAGATAGGCAAATCCATGGAATTTCCTGAAACCTCAGACATGGGTTTTCTTTGCCAGTCCCACGTGCTTAAGAATTGTAGCAAGTAGTGGTATGACCATCTATATCCATTGGTGTGAGATATTAGTCAGAAGTATATATATAGATCATTGAGATATGACTATGCATGACTTTATATCTTTAATATATCAATAATGTTTTTATCTAACTATCAAAGTTCTCATACAATTAACTGAGACAAGAAAAATATATTCTCACAAGGCCTATGCAGACATGAAGCTTCATTACCAAAGATTAGGGTCAAGTGATACTATAGCGAACCTACACATGGTTTCCCACCATCCTGTGTGCAAGAGATCTTGTTGATTTGTGCAGTCCTTTCTTGGATTATCTAGAAAAAAAGCTCATAAGAAATACAAAATACCAACCAATAAGTATATATAGTTCTACACATTGTGAGAATTTAAATTCACTCTCAAGCTACATAAATCAAACAAAACTAATAATTGACATATCACAAGAATAGAGTTACATATGTATGTGGGGATTTGAATTGTTTAGGATTGTTTGTCGTGTCGCAATGTAATGAATAAACTAATAATACATTCCATTACAAATGATATCTTGTGGTTAAGCACTTTACACGTGAAGCTTTGCCAGTGACAATGGTGCCAACTAGCCAAACCAGACATTGATTTTACTATCCATGTGCTCGAAAATGGTGGCAAGTGGTGATATCTCCATGTATATCCACACACTTGACCATGCAGAAGACATGCATCCACATGTTCCTAGACATAAAACTAGCTGGGCTGCACCGGCGGTTGCTTGTACTTTGTACTCTAAGTCCACTCTTGCATATGTATGTAAGTAATACTACAGATATGGCCTGCGAGAGGGCAATCTTCATACTGCCAAGTTTGCAATATGCATGCCAAGGTGTGTACAATTATTTAATGTATGATATCATATTATCACACATGTGAGAGATGTGTAGAACTAATTAATATAATTGAAATATGAATATGCATGATTTGATATCTGCAATTTATCTTTAAATCATTGTTTGACTACGAAGGTTGTTCATACAATTAATTGAGACCAGGCCCAATAGAATCACTACAAGCCCTATAAATACCCAGTCTTGTGGTCACCATACTCCTCATTCCAATAACCAAAATCCTAGCTCTTACTACGAAGTATTGTGTAGTCTGTACTCAACCCTCGTAACTCATGGATCCCAAGGTCAATGGTGAGTGGAGTGACTCTGAGATCAGGATGGCAAAATCAATCATTGCTAGTCACAATGCCAATAATATCTATGCCAATGACATGTACAAGAAACACAATCACATAGTGAGTGACCTCCGAGCACGTTTCCCCCGGAAGACGAAGTATGAGGTAATTAAATTGTATGTTGATCTTGTGGTGAAGATCATAGAGCCGGCTCAGAGTGGAAACCAATATGTGGTGACATTCAACGATTCTCCAGTGGAGGATCCTACTATGAACAACATAAATATGTTGCCTGCCTATTACACAAATAAGAAACCAGAGGTCATTAAAATGGTGGAGGAAGTACCTCAGAAGAAAGTAACGATTCCCCAGAAAAATGTGGAACTCAATGGGAGCTTTTGGACCACTGAGGAGCACAGGTTAATATTCTTAAGATATGTTTTAATTGAGCGCATACACTTATTTCAACTGTTTTGGAAAAATTCATGGAATATATTTCTTGTGGTTCAGAATACTTATTAACTATGTGATGTTTAATCAAGTGCTGGTATCTGATATTTGTTTTTCCTAATCGTGAGAATATGATGGGAAATATCTGAATTATTATCTAAGATGTTCATCATAAACTAACAAATATTTCACACTATAGGCAATTCCTCCGAGGTCTGCAAACGTATGGCCGCGGCAACTGGAAGAACATATCTACGTATTTTGTCACCACCAAGACACCAGTGCAAGTCTGAAGCCATGCGCAGAAGTACTTCCGTAGGCTGGAGAGCATATCTGAGAAGCAACGCTATAGTATTAATGATGTTGGACTCTACGATGCTGAACCTTGGGCACAAAATAACTCTTCTAGCAGTGAGCTGCTGGTCACCTTTCCTAGTGGAGCATATAATCCAAACTGCTATGAGTCCGGGAGCCAGCTTGCTTCCATGAACAATATCGCACATGTTTGGTCACCATTCTGTGTTGGCCAAGGGAGCAGCACCCAGGTTACTGCTGGTTGGACTGGACAGCAGATGGGGGGTAGTTCATCTGCCCCTCTAGCACTAGAGGGGGATGGAAGCCAGATGGCTTGGATTGGTGATCAGCAGGGAGATTTTCTTCCTGAACAGTCGATGTATACAGATATGTGGACTAGTAACTAATTGTTATCTATGGTTCAGTATCTGAGATATGCATGGTGACATAACTCGTGGAAGACAAATACCCCATGTTTATATACATGGTTATGAATAATTTATTGAGATGTGCACAAGGCAAGGAGCTTTAATCAGTGTGTTCCAAATATATGTATGGCAGACTGTGCTAACTATATTATGGTTTCTTGTAATGTCCATATTTCATACATCAACAATGTTTCTATGAACATTACAATGACCATTTTTATATTCTCAATGTTGGACATGTTATATACTTTCTTCTAGTCTATTTATATTACTGTTAGACATGTTTAATTAATTCATGAGAGGGTTACATTACCAAAGAAATAATAAAGATGAGAAGTATAAGACCATAACTTCATTGGCATATGCTTTATGCCTAAGCTATTTGATTTAGTACATGTCGGGACAAAATTTCAGAATCTGCAGTGCATAGGGCTAAACCTTCAATTGTTTCAAATTATTGGAACGACTTTTATTACACAATTCTAATTAGTATTCTCATCTAAATTTTAAAATGATATTATATGTCAAGAAGACCATTAGTGGGACAAAAGAAATTGTGTAGATGGTGAAACAAAGTGGTAGAAATTAAGATAAAGATGGCACTATAAATATAAGAAAACCATCCATATGAGCCATTGAAACACCACATAGGAATACATTACTAGTGCTTGGGAGCTAGAGGTATGGCAAAAAAAAAAAACAATTCTTGATAAAAATAAATGGCTATGAGGAAACGAAAGCAACAAACATGCAAATCTTAGTAAATACAAGCCACATGATTTATGGAAGATGTAAGAACTGGATCATCATTTAAAATTAAAATATTTTGTTAATTTCACAAAATATAAACAAGTGCTCTTCGGAAGTTATTAGTTACAACTTTGAGTAGTGGAAGTTAAGGGTTGTAGAAGGCTTGGTATAGTGGGAGCTTACCGTCTGTTTGTTTTTTTTTAAAAAAAGCTGACACTTGAAAATTAGCACCTTGGGTTCTAGCAATGAACTGATAGTAAAATGAAGGTTGATTTGTATCTCAATAATTTCTATGAGCCAATGGTTGAAAAATATTGCCACCATCGATTCATAGGAGAATAATATTTACAAAGATGAGTCTTAGCTGTACAAACTGATGGTAAAATCATTTTTCAATAATTTTAAATCGCTGGCTATAACTTTTATATAAGGCCTTGTCTAGACTGTACAGCATACATTGTACCATGTGTAGAGGCACCAGCACAAGGACAGCCTGGCACACCCGAAAGGCGAAAGGTCATATTATTTGCCTTCCTATCCAGGCGCGGAGCCAGAAATGGCTTGCACTCGAGGCTGGACCAGCCAGCAGGTGTTAGGCTATCTAAAATTGGGTTGATTTCTAGTGTTTTTAGCCAAAAAAAATTGCATGAACTTGCTGAGGCCTGTGCTGCTGAAGTGCTGCCACACACCTAGGACGGGCCCTGGTTCTAGCCCTGCTCCTATCTTTCCCTTGCATTGCTGAGACACCGATCCCCTCACTCCTTCCCCCCAGCGATGACTGTTCTTCCTTGCATTGCCTCCTGCTTCGTGTCTCTTCATATCACCTGAGTATTGCTCCCCATCTCACGAAAACTATTGCCATTGACGACAAATATATGCACCTTTTTTCCCATCCCCAATCCACTCTCTTGGCCCTGGATGCCCCCTCACAATGACTCTGCAATTCGATCCGCACCCCGCACCAGCAGTTCCTACGTCGCAGATGGCAAACAGCTTATGGATAGGGACGGCAGGCTCTTGTTGCATTTAGTACTGCTATAAAAATAACTGGCCACTACGCGAGTTAGCGTGCTATTATGAAAGCTAGACGAAAACCCTTTTTGTTTCCCCTCCAAGGGCATCAAAATATCAAGAGTTATAAAGATTGAGTCACTTAGTAGAAGAAAAAGAAACTGCCATTCCTTTCCTACACTTTTATACATAAACATAGTCCATAAGACCTAGTGACACTAGAAGTACCATGCGAAACTTTTCGATCCACTTAAACAACAAAATAAACATTTCATTTTATTTTCAAAGAAATGAGAGTCGATGCCAAATTTTGATTGAGCTATCTCCCTCTATGAAGTGATCAGTTTCTACCTAAGCTTACATTCATGAAAGTTGCATCGCTGTTGCTGCGTCCATTTGAACTGATACCGTGTTTTTTCGCTCGGGTACTTTTTTGCTTCAAAAAGGTAAAAAAAAAATTGCTCCTTTGTAATGAATAAAAACTTACCACTATATATACCACAACCCAAAATCTAAAATGTTAGTTGATAAAGGCTAATGTCGCGACACACAATTCGTTGGTAAGTCTATTAATGAGGTATCAGTATATGCTTATAAAAACCGTCAGTCTTCTTATTTCCAACTTACCGCCCAATGCACACAAGAGATAATATACCACCAAACAGGTTTTGTTCGACCAACTGAGCTTAATTTTGGGTTGATGCACAAGAGCAAGCAGTATACAGCTCACTGAGGGAGAACATGACATTTTAAAAAGGGTTAATTGGACACATGCCATTACAACTTTCTTGTTTTTGGGCCACGCCACTACTTCTCGTATAATAGGAGAGAGGCCATTATAATTTTGTAGATATCAGATCTATACCATTATGTACGTATTTGATGCCATCGGACCCGCATGTAGACATATATTTGCTGTTCATATTTTCGTATAGACTGAAATGCCCCTGGTACACCTCCATTCTCAAGTCGCTTACACGTGGGACCCACCTGTCATCTCCTTCCTCATCCCTTCTTCCCCATACCTCCGTGGGACGTGGCTCCATCTCTGCTGCATGGCCACCTCGCTGTGAGGTCGCACCGTGGCCAGCTGACATCGGCGCGGAGGGAAGCTCGCGCTGCCGCCCTTGCTGGGAGATTCGCACCGCCGCCCTGCACAAGAGAAGGAGAGAGGGAGGGCAGGGGCTTCGCGGCGCCGCCGCCCCCAATCCGAGCATTGACGCCTCCAATCCCCAAGATGACCCAGCGGCGGCTCCTCCTTTCTTTGCGAGCTGCAGGAGCACCGCACCGCAACCGCGCCTGTAGGGGCCTGCTGGCGATGCCTCCTGGTGGCCTGAGACAGTTGGGGCGCATCGCCGGATTCAATTTCTTCAATTGGAATCCCATCCAATACGTATGATCTTCTCAACGTGGTAAAGTTGTGTTCCCATCTGATTCGTTCTTTCACCTATCCATTCTGCTCATGTGCTCACTCGAAAGCTCCTCAAATCCCCTTTGGCAGCCGCTCACTGGAAAGCTCACGAGATCTCCCGTGAGGTGCAGCTAGGAGCACGGGTAGCGGCACATCGATGGAGGAGCAGGGTACACGTCGCCTTGCTCGGCTCGGGCATGGTGCTGCGGTGGCGGCAGGGGCTCTGCGTCGAGGGAGCTCGCGGCTTCCTCAGGCCACCGTCCATGGCCAGGACGAGTTGGAGAAGAACTGGGGAAGAAAAGGATGGAAGATGGAGAAAGGAGATGACGTGTAGGTCCCACGTGGAAGGGACATGAGAGTAGAGGTGTATCAAGGGCATTTCAGTCCATACGAAAATATGAATAGTATCAGTGCGCCTGTAGGTGGACCCAACAGCATCAAATACGTACATAATGGCATATCTCAAATATCCAAAAAATTATAATGGTCTACCTCCTATTATGCGATAAGTAGTGGCGTGGCTCAAAAACACGAAAGTTATAGTGGCGTGTATCCAATTAACCCTTTTAAAAAATAGTTGTGACTATATTATACAAATTGAACTGTAGATACATGTTGATTGGCCTCATACAATATATGATATATAATAGTATCATTGTAATATATACTAATTGAGTTGTATATATATGCCAGTTTGTTTCATATAATTTCAACTCGAACAAGAACTATTTTGGACATATAGAAGTATAGCGTACATGGTATGCAAATAATACATATAGCATAAAAACAGCATTAAATGGACAAGAAAAAGGAAAATGCCTCCATCATCAGGGCAGCGTTCACGTGACGGAACCAAACTGCACGCCCTGCACGAAAGCAGCCATTATGATCACGTATTACTACCCCAGTTGCTCCAGTGTTCTTCAGTGGCGGACCTAGGTTTTTATCTACGGGGTGCCACGACAAAAAGAAAATTACATACAAAACGGTATTATTTCATTATTTAATTCGATAGTGAACAATAAAAATTCACCAAGCGTATCGTTGGACGTCGTGGCCATGTCGCCAGCTCATCCATCTTTAATGCCCCCCACAACCCAATTAACTAGCACGTATATTTAACATTTCTGTTCAAGATCTGTTTTCATCCTGCTCAACAAGTTACTTCATCAAGTTCAACCCTTTTCATTGATAGATTCAACATTTTGCGGTTAAAATACTCCCTCCGTCCATAAATCTAAGTCGTATAAGAGTTGAGGAAAAGTCAGTCAAAATAGATTTTGACTCTTAATTTCTCTTATAATATAATATCAATTGGTAAAGACTTAATGTTATCTCAAAACAGCTTAAGTACAAATATATTGATGTAAAATTTATGTACTAAATGTATTTATATTTTAACTCATTGTTGGTCAAAATTTGTGAAGTTTGACTTTTGCCTGATCCTAATACAACTTACATTTCTGGACGGAGGGAGTATTGAAACTGTATGGATCAAACGTTGAAGCTATAATAAAAAAATGTTGAAGCAGAGATCTTGACATGTTGAAGCTGGCTACTGAAAAATTAGAGAAAAAATTAGATGAACTTGGGCCAGTTTTTTAGGGGGTGCCATGGCACCTATGGACCCCCTATTGGGTCCGCCCCACTGTTCTTATCCGCCGTGAAAGCTCCATCAGTATTACACTTGCCACCCATCGGCTGGTTTTCTCCACCTCTGTATCGGCTTTGCTGCATGCTCTTTTTGGGATGTAGTAAGCACCATAGATCACAGAATAATTATTCTATAGCCACTTTAATTTACTACAATTACTACATCCAGAAAAAGAGCATGCAACAAAGCCATCCGAGCTTGCAACTTGAGGGTAAACTCCGGTGAGACAGCACGGGTGCAAGTAAGAAGACTCTACCCAGGCCGGAAGTGTGCACACCTGGCGCGCTTGCCATCTGAGCTACGCTCGGTTCTTAGAACACACATAATACATGCCACAGTACACTTTCAAAGGTTGATTTTCAATTGTAGGCTCAAAGAATATATATGCACATCAGTCAAAACTAATAACTGCCATAATATATGCATATATATACAGAATTTGAATGGTTCACAATCATTTATGAATTAGCATTAAGACATTTGGTTACAAAAGATATATGTACCATTTGTTTAATACGCATTGCTCTCAAGAAACTTCACGATATATAACCTTGTACCATTGCCAACCTGCAGACATCAGTTTAATTCCTACCATCCTGTGGGCTCGAGAATACAAGGGTGCCAGATAATGGTATGGCATTGACATCCATTCGTGTGTAGCCCCTGCGACGGATCGGACATGCTAACATCATCTTAGCATTCAACTAACAAAAAAGTTGGCTGGGCTGCACACAGTGTTTTTACGCTGCACTGCTCGAAGTCCACCTTTGGATACGTATGCAATAAGTATACTATGTGCACGTATATGACCTGATATCATGGCCTGCGAGAAAGCAGTCTTAGTGCTTCCGAGTTGACAAAATGCATGTCTGCAGGCTCTTTGCTGTGTGATAGTTAACACACGTGGAGACAGAGAACTAACACGTGTGATGCGCAGGCATTGCATGCTTATTACGTCCAAAAGCTTATAAGCCCCTGCAGCCCATTTTGGGCTGCGGATATATATATCCCTAAGATATGAATTAATGTCCATGACTTGATTTTTCTAGATTTTTCATCAAAGGTTCAGTATTTAACTTAGTACAAAAGATAGTATTACAATTAATTGAAACCTGCAGGAAGAAAAGATTCACCAAGGGCCTATAAATACCAGCGCTTGTGCTTGCCATTCTCCACATCCTAGCAGTGTACTCCTGTTCCTATAGTTCATACTACCAAACTAATTGTTGTGTAGTCGTCAACCCCCCACACCAATGGATCCCATGTTCAATGCTGAGTGGAGTGCCTCTGAGATTAAGCTGATGAAAGCAATCATCGCTTATCACGATGCCAACAATAGCTATGCCAACGGCACTAGCAAGAAAGGCACTGACATTTTGGATGAGCTCCAAGCAAGGTTCTCTTGGAAGGAGAAGCATCAGGTAACAGATTTGTATGTTGAGCTTGTGGTAGAGATGATGCAAGCAAAACTGAACGACGACAACCAGCCCATGAAGGCAACAAGCGACCTCGTGAATGACAACTTCGGGTTGCATGTGGAGGATCCAGCAGCCATAGAAGACAACATGGATGTGTCGCTTGGTTATGTAATGAATGATACCACGTTCATGAGGATGGTGGAGAAAGCACCACAGCGGCAGGTCGCTATTCCTCGTGAAAAAAGGCAGAACAAAGAAAGGACGTTTTGGACCATTCAGGAGCACAGGTTATTGATTTTCGTTTTATATTAGTTGATAATTCTTCTCTGCAAATGATATTAGTTGACTATATTGCATCATACACATAATTGAACTATTAATTTTAGAATGTTTGGCACATTTTCCTTGTGACATAAACTTATTAAGCATGTGACGTTGGGTTTAGAATCTTTAGATATGATCTGGCATTGAGATTTGACTTTTGTTTTCACCAAAGATCTTGAGAGTATTTCCGCCAAAGAAAAAAGATCTTGAGAGTATGTATATAAGATCCGAGTTCCTATCTCACATGTTCATCCTAATAAAACCATGTATATGTCATTGCAGGAATTTCCTTCGCGGTCTAGAGGTGTATGGCCGTGGTTCCTGGAAGAACATCTCAAGGTCCTTCGTCACCACCAAGACTCCAGTGCAGATCTCCAGCCATGCGCAAAAGTACTTTCTTAGGCTGGGGTGCCCCACCGGGAAGCAACGCTACAGCATCAATGACGTCAGCCTCCATGATTTTGAGCCTTGGAGGCCGCAGAACCATTCTTCCGGTTGGGAAGCCCTCTCCTTCTCTGGCAGTTCTAACAATTCAAACAACTATGGCTCCCGTGCCCAGCATGTTTCATTGGGAGGGAACATGCTCATGTACCATGCCAGCCAGGAAAGCAGCATCCAGGCTGCCACCTGGGCTCGAAGCCAACAGATCAGGGGTGGTTTTCTTCCTCAGCAGTGGCTGTACATGGGAAACATGTAGTTTTATCTATCTTGATCACAAAAAAAAGATGTAGGGGGCCTTGGGGAAAGCAGGTTCTGTCATAGTGGGTTATCTATGTTTTGCATTTCTATCCTAATATATGCATGGTGGCCTAGGTCGATGAAGAAAAAATATGCAGGCCAAAGTGTTAGTGTTGTCAACAACATCGTCGACCTAGTATCAATGTCTTCATATTATATGTACCTATCCGCTATCTGCATTAAATTGTATTGTGGTTTGTTCTTGTGTTTTTCGTCCCGCAACCGTATATCGATGTCTAATGTTTTTCTAACCATACACATCAGACAGTTTATGTGTTGATGGAAGATTCAAGATACGAATGAGACATAAGGAAAGGTACCTCTCGGTATCTCTAGTACTGAAAAAAAAAACAAGATAGCCTGTCAAATAAAAGCAAGGAGTAAGCAGAAATAAACTATAACTAAATTTAAAAGTCAAGGCATGGCCCTCCAGCCTCCCAAACCGTTTTCTTTTACAAAACAAAATGAATTTGCGGTGCCGTTTCGTCCAATTTTATCAGGGCTAGAGTTCTGCTCATCTGCTGTATTTGGCCTCTTTTGGGTGTTGTGGGAAATTAGAAACTGTTTTTCATTAACAATAGCAAGGTGCCAAAGGCTGCTAAGCCCCAAGATCTGTGTCATCTCAACATCAACCCTTGTGAATTGTGTCAAATGGTTTCGGGGGCCACCGCCTATATGTGCATAAAGCAAGCTACAGACAAGTAAATTTTAATATGTTCATAAAGCTGTACGGTACCCCAAAATGAAGTTTCCTTTCATGAACTTCGTGGCATGCATATGAGATCACCTGGACGATCGACTTCGTGGCATATACAGGCCCCAAATTCCATGAGGCGTGAAGGGCTGCTAGTAGCTCTAGACGCACAAAAGGTTGACGAACAATTTGATGAACAGCTTCAGTCACGAACTCTGCAGCGAGATCCCACTGTGCCAGCGAGTTTCCATTATACATCAGTCTGAGAGAAAAAAAAAATGGAAAGAACTAACAAATGTTCTCTCCATGAGATTTGAAGCGATTGAAATTAGCGTCATGAATACAAAGAATCCAGAATACAGGAAATCTTTTGGTTCTACAACCTTTCAGAATTTAGGTATCCAGATAAAGAATACAAAATCTGTACAGAACTACATTTCTGAATTTGTCAGAATAATGTAGCACTTAGCATAAGTAAACGATCGTGATAACTGTTAAGAAATGGTTTGCTGGTGGACTGCAGAAATCTACCAATGGCCACCGCGACCATCCACGGTAGCAGGTAACTTGTTTGCCGCGTATGGTTTTGGCTGCCCAGCTTGGTTCACGTCCATCCTTTCGGCATCACCTGTCTCACTCTTGCACGTCTGGTTTCTTCTGGGGTATGAGCTTCCAGAAGGGATGTTGTTAGGGGCCATAGCTGGGTGCCTAGCAGCCCTTCGTTGCTCATACTGCATAGGGGCAGATGATGGACAGGGGTTATATTGCAGCACTGAACCAGCTGCTTTACTAGGCCTAGCAGCGTCACCTGTCAGATGAAAGAGATAAGTAGAGTTAGCAACGAGATACCAGTTATGAATATGCAGGTAAAGTAGATAGGAACATGGATCTAAAAAGAAAACCCAAAAGTTGCTGCTTTGCTGACATTTTATTATATGGATGCATATTTCACTAAAATGATAGAAGTATTTTTGTAACTAGATAGCGGTACAGTAACAACACATCCATTTTATACAGTTAAACACAATGTCATCTTTGGAGTTGCAGGTGTTTACCATGAGGAACATGAAGTGGAAATTTACTTGCAGCAACCGAAGCAGAATGTTGCTGTGTCTTTTGTGTATTTTCTTTGATTAAACACTTGGAAAGATCTTCTGTGATGTTGGCTGTGCTTTGTTGTTGGTTATCCGAATAGACAACAGAAGGCCTATAATAATACATGTGAGAGTCAGGAACCAGATATTATGTCATGTGTTGTCAGTTAATTCAAAACAGTCGTTGGAACAAACAGCAATATCTTACCGTGGCAATGAGTTATGTTGCCTCTCAGGTGGAACTCCTGTAGATCCCTTAGCATAGTGTTCCTCAAGGTACGCAAACTGTTTTTTAAAATGATCTACTGCACTGAAAGCACAAAAGGGTAACTCATTTAAGTTCTACAAAAAAAAAAAAGTTTTGCTCATTTTATTTAGTGCTGCTGGTTACACTAATCAAAATCAATTCTTGTTATCTATAAAACAAGTTATCACTACCCAGTACCAATCTGACAAAACCTCTCAACTCATGATTCATGTACCACTTATCAACATTAATATACTCCTATCAGTTAAAATGACAAGACATGTAATATGCAAAAACAAATTACATGATTGTTTGATTCACAATTCTGGAAAGGTAATTGGGCAAGAATGATAAATAAACAAACAAACATATAGGGTACCCCATGTTACTAACAGTATCACCACAAAATATCTCAAGAACTAAATTAGGCACATTTGTCAAAGAATAAAAGTCGCCTTTGCATAGGTACACACCTTGGGTACATGAAACCACTTGACTCAGTTCCCTCAAGAAATTCTCTCAACATGTTTGGATGATACTCGAGAATCTCTCTATATATAAGCTCCCTTATGTCATCCTTCGTAACTCTCCGCCTCTCAAACTCGAACTCAAGCTTTGTGACAGTCTGTGCAGAAGGTTCTCTATCCACATTGGCTATATTCTTAAAATAAGGATCAGCAAGAGCCTGACAATGCGTATGAGACATTAATTGTCAGTGCTGGTACTTCAGGTTATTAGCATGAAAATTTGATAACACTATAGTACAATACTAAAAGGAATATTCAGTAAAATCACCTCTTCAGCACTTGGCCTGTCTTTTGGCTCAAAAGCTAGCATTCGCTCCAACAAATTTAGTGCAAGTGGATCTGCATTTGGGAACTTCTGTGTAAATGGTATAGGCCTTTTCCGCCTCATAGTGCTCAAGTAGCGCCTAGCCTTCTCATTTCGAATCTACAGGGTCATTACATGTAACTTGAAACATTAGACCATTTTCGTTACAATATAATGAACATTTTGATGCCAAACTGTACCTACCCTAGATATTGCTTCTGGAGAAGGTGTTCCCAGGAGATCTGTAATTATATCGAGTTGATGTACCACATTTTTCCCAGGGAAGAGAGGTTTTCCAGTTAATAGCTCCGCAAATATACAGCCAATACTCCATATATCTATTGCTGGCGTATACTGCAAAATAACAATAATGCTCAACAGTGCTCCAGATACTGCACAAACTATATAAGGCCATGGAACAGGAGAGAGTGAAATATGCACCATTCCTACCACCTTATATTAACATCAGGCAATAAACACAGACATTTATAAAAGTCACTTTATCTGATGATCCTGAGTATAAAATTCAGCATAAGCCATAACGGTGAAAGTTTAGCCAAGAGTTGCATGGATCACTAGAAATTGATTTTTTTTTCTCTTTTCTGGGAAAACATTTGGATTGCAAAGTCATCATACAAAGTGTTTATGTTCCATCTTAGACAGGTAGATGAACATGTCAAACCTATAAACTATAGGCATGAGGGATTCTATTTTTTTCTGACTGTTTAATCATTAAGTTCATCAAATAATAATCTGATGTATCATTTGAACAGTTTGATCTGAAGCAAGTGGATCAGACTCAACAACTATAAATTGTGTAATAATTCGTCTTTTAGTTGTCGGACTAGTACTCATTGACACCAAACCAACTAAACTCTGAATATAAAGCTATTATAATTGACCTATTACAGATATGGTATGCATCTTTGTTGTTCTGGCCCAGAATTGCATTATTGAAAAGTAAGTACTAATCACACTAAATCAGATTATTCGAATAATAAAGAGGAAAAAGGATAATAAATACTTTTGCTGGTATCATGGACTTCAAGTCTAATGTATGTTCAGAAGAGCACCAACCTTGGAGAAAAAAGATCCGCACAGCTCAGGTGCTCGGTACCACCTTGTTGCCACATAATCCTAAAAAGAAGAGTAAGAAATTAACTGACGCTAGAAAGCTAGACTAGCTACAAGAATTGAACAGCATATTGGACAAAAGATGGTATACCGTCCAAAAGATGGCAGTTGGAGTATCATTGAAAGCTACTCTGGCTAGGCCGAAATCGCATATTTTGAGCTTGCAATCAGCATTTGCCAGAATATTTTTTGGTTTCAGATCTCGATGAAATACATTTGCTGCAATAAGCTATTGAAAGTCGCATCAGTTGTATCACTGTATCAGGCATGCTAGTGCCACAAATAAGAATCGCAAAAAAATACAAATAAGGTCAAGATCATAGCCATTACTGTTTATAAAGGGTAAAAATATTGAAAATCCATTCATATCATGCATGTTCATATTTTCCCTACAACTTACTGTTTAAACTTAATACCATATTTGTATTTCAGCCTTCTTCTATACCAAAAACGTTGCTATGTGTTCGCTCAAATAGAATAGTCCATTTGATTCCACAAAAAATAATTTGAGGTACAATTTCTTATAATAGATAGAATCATAGATTACAACCAGCTTTCCTATCAGCGACAGAAAATTTTAATTATATTCTTTAGCATAGAATACGAGTGTAAAATATACTGTTGATCACAAACATGTGCTTCGTGGCCATCACAAATGGAAAAACTATCCCTCACACATACAGAAGATTCACAAAAACAGTATGGTTATGGAAAGTAACAAATCTTGTATAATGCGCCTAGGCAGTAGGCAGTTGACCACTAGAATTTAATATCTTAAGACAAGCAAAACAATATTAACATTTGAATTGAGAAGGCAGGCAGGCTGAGATTGTGAAGCACCCGCTTAGTATGATACAACCTACAGCGTAGCTTGGTTTGTACCAGATCAAATGCAAAATCTCATCTCATTATTTGCTTAGGATTCCAGAAAGGACAACAAAACCATGACTGTTCATGGGATACTTACTACCGCAAACAAAGATCTGCCTTGATGTATACCAAACTAGTCTACAGTCTCATGATTCTCATGAGCATATAGTTTTGATTTTTTGCAAAAATGTTTACACTAGTGTAACATCTAGCAGCACATAGTTTGGATTGTTTGTCTGGTGACATCTATGCCACATTACCACTCCAATGGTTATACACAGTGCAAGTTGTCCATAGTAATTATGCTTTTTTTGTTGTAAATGTGGAACTCCAAACAGCAGGACACTAGCTATTAGAATATTAAAAAAAGAACAAATGTATGTGAAAACAAATCAATTACCTGTATGTATGTATTTCAATCCTCGAAGCAACTGATATAAGAAAAACTGGTAATGCTCTGGGGTCAAGTCATCATTAGCCTTTATGACTTGGTGCAAATCAGACTCCATGAGTTCAAAAACTACGTATATATCCCTGAATTCTCTCCTTGATGGGGGAAGTAGAATATGTTTTATTTCCACAATATCTGGATGCCGCAGTAGTCTAAGCAACTTGATCTCACGGAGAATCCGTGTCGCATCAGACACATGCTCGAAGATGTCATTTATCTTCTTTATAGCAACCTTTTCACCAGTATGAGTGTCCAGGGCAGAGCAAACCACGCCATAGCTCCCTTTTCCTATGACCTCTTCTATCTTGTACCTGCTGCCCTCACCATACTCAGTGAAAAAATCCATTTCTGAAGCTGTCTGCACTAACAAAACAGTAAATGACTCAGGCTAGACAATGTAATACTTAGATCGAAGCCTTTTACTATAGCATCGGTGGCAACTTGAGAAGAAAAAAAAGGCCAAGGATCACAAACTCGTGGGTGCCAAAGAATATTTCGTGTTCAAGGAAAATGGCTACATCAGACACTAAACATCATGGAGATTTCAGATTTATATATATTGCAAAACTGTCCTACGCACTAAAGCATTGGAAAAATAACAGCAAGGACGCAGCTAGCAATAATCGAACGCAAACCACTAGGAGCTAGTAACATAGAAACTTAAACACCAATATTTCGAGCCGCCAAAGCAAGGACCAACAATTAACACCGCCAACAGTTAGCACGGACGAAAGAGACATAAGACCCCAACCTTCTTCTTCTGGTCGTGCTGCATCCCTCACAACAAACACAGAGAACCGCCCAAGCGAGGATCTTTAGCCAAAGGATGCACGAAAGGTCGGGTCTTGTGAGCCAGATCCAGCAAGAAGAGGAAACGACTTAAGGAAGACGGATGGGGAGCTCATTGCCCAGCACCCAAACACATACGAGCAAGGCGAGGCGGCGACAGCGCAGATCTCCCTGTCCCAGAGCTCGGAGCTGAAAGGGGCCGACAACGGGCGGATCACCCAACCCACGAGCACAGCTGTGATCTAAGCGGAGCTCGAGGCCGCCCACATGGAGTAGGAGGAGGAGGAGAGAGATAAAGAGAGGAAGGCAGGAAGGTGGTAGCTGAGGAGTCAAGTGAGGGAGACCACCACCACTAGTGGCCCCAGGTTTCCCAATTATATCGGGGTCTCGCCGCACTCAGCTGCCTGCCACGAGCTGTTTCCTTGCGGCGGCCTTCGCTAGCTTTTCCTCTCCTCGCATCTCCGCCAAGAATTCGCTTGGCTGGTGTGTTCCTCTGATGCTGAGGTGACGACGCAGCAAGGCCGCGCGAGCCCCCGCCGCGCCGCCCCCGGTGGCAAAAGGATTGGGGCACATGGAGCCACCTGGAACTGTCGCCGTCGCGCATAGGTGTGGAGGACCGGCTACGGGGGCCGATTTTTACGAGTTTTCGGAGGCGAGTAAACTAATTTCTGGACGGTGCATTGGGCGCTCGTTCGTCGTTAAGTGTGCAGGCGGTGGATCTTCCCTCGTAAAGCTCGACCTGGACGACGCGCTTTCGGGCAAGCTGTGAGTGAGCGAGCGCTTGGATTGGATAAGTTAGCCGTGTCGATTAGTGAACCTTGTCGCGTTCGAAGGATTTTGTGGGGTTATTCTCGTTTGGTATTACCGCACTTAAGTTACGATAGATTTGTGCTTCTTAGTAACACTTGGCCAAAAACTCCTGTTATTCCAATAATTGATTGTTTACCACTAGGAATGGATTTCCCTTCTCCTACAGATGGATTGATGGTTGTCAGTCAATAAACATATTCATATGTCTCGCTTCAGAAATTTCTCTTGTAATATTTCCTAGAGAGGTTTCCTTCTATAACAACTTATACCATTATTCCCTTTAGTGTGTCTTATTAAAAGTTTGATCCCTTGCACACATCTGTTGAAATTTCTATTGCTTACATGATTATAACCTACTCCCTCCGTCCCCAAATAGATGACATTCTCGCTTCCCAATAAAAACAGCATCTTTGAGCATTAACCAATTATATATAAAATAATATTAATATTTATAGTACATCATTAGTACCATTAAATAGATATTTGAATCTAGTTTTTTAACAAATTTATTAGAGATATAGATATTACATATATTTTTCTACAAATTGAGTCAAAGTTGAGAAAGTAACACGTGCACGCATCCTATAGCGTCATCCTTTTAGGGACGGAGGGAGTATATGTCACTTTATTTGCTTCGTTTGGTCAGAAAATCAATGCCGTGAGCGTTGGAATATTTGTGATCTTAGCCAACAACCAGAACCAACATACTTAATTAAGTTTGTTCCACCATTGAAGATAAATGTAGCAAAGTAAGAGTATGTGATGTGACTGGCGAGCACAACTAACACAAACCAACTAGGAGTCGATCTCAGCCCCATGATGTTGTATATACATAAGATAAGTAGTATTGTGGCTCAAAACACCAATACAATCTAATCTCGTGATTAGACTAAACTCCAATTAATTAGGGCACTTTGAGGGGCTGAAAGGGTGATGACTACATCTGGAGAGACTGCTCTTCAACTTCCAGATTAATTCTTGGTCATCCATGAGCGACAAAGCTAAGGTGGTGAAGATTAAGTTTCATCTACATCTACAGTAACTACTGCTACGACTACGGAGACAATAATGGATGAAAAGGCTCTAGTCAATATTAAACTGCAATAAGCTAATGAATAATGATAAGTGAGATCCTTTAAGTTAATGATATGCTTATGTTTAATTAAATTACTAACAGTGAGAGCCTTCAACCATGTCACGTTTTCCTGGAATAACTAGGCTATAGCCTATCTGGACGATTAGTTATGCTAATCCTTGAAATCCTGAACTAATGATGACCAATCAATGGGCAATGGCACCTTCATGTGTGGCCAGACAGATCTGCCAGATCGCATCAATGCACACGGCACACGGGGACCGGGGTGACCACGTGTACTGCTAAGTGCTAACGAGACTAATTGGTGCTAAGCAGTTCCAACTTCCACGCTACCATAGGACAGATGACACATTACGGTCTGACTAAGGGAACAGATTAAAGGCCAACACTGTTTCTTTCGTTATTTCATTAGGACCTCATGTCCTTTTCTCAAGCCCCCATGTCCTTTTCTCAAGCACATAACTGCCTGAATCTGAGGTGAACAAGAACAATTTTCTTCGGCATCAACAAACATGGAGTACTAATTCGAAGCCATCATGACGACAATGTTAAAAAGGGGATTACGTGATCCTGATTGCATTAACAAATGGAAAAAGAAAAAGAAATGCATAGAACCAATAGATAGAGGCTTACAGACGAGCCTACGCCATATGCCAATGCCACATATAGACGGTATTTATCAATTCAAGTTATGTTTGGAAAGGTGCTAAAAAGTTCTCGTCCCCTTCATAGATTCCTCTCCTTAGTAAAGAATTTTAGAAGAATGTTGGATCAAAGCGTTCACAAGATGTTCCTAAGAGCTAGTATGCCTTATCTGTTAATCTCCAATGGCCACTTTCTTGCAGGCATTGAGTTATTCACATTGGATAGGATTTGTACTGAAGAACATACAAGTTATCCGCAACCACAGACTACAACAACTTTTTTTTCCATAGCTCATATAGCCACACACAGCTTTTTTTTTTCTACAGCCACAGCCTAATCAGACACAGCCTAAGTATCACATCATGTAATCAAAGTGTGTAAAAATGTGAACCAAGAACTGAATTGTGCATGGGCACTTACATGTCAGCTAGCTGGAAGGCTCCTAGTCTCCTGCATCGCTCTTGGTTTTGGCACTGAACAAGGCAATTAAAAACCGTATCAGGGACCTAATGGTCTATCCCAGGAAGCCATATTCTTCCCCTTCTGTTCCTCCCGCAGTCCCGCTAGTGGCTCGGGTGGGGGGAGCGATCCGACTGCTCGCCGCCGCCGGCGCTGCCTCTCTTCTCTGCAGCTCGGAGCAGGCCGCGGTTTAGCCTGGCAGCGTTCGCGGGAAACTGGTGGCCCGATTGGTGGCGTTGGGCTGAAAAAGATTAGCAGGCCCAGGTTTGAGCTCGAAATGAATGCAGACCAAGATTGGGTTGGTTAGACTGGTATTCCTATTGGGCCTTGATAGGCCTACTAATTATTTTCTTTTTTTTAGCCCAACTAACTCTCGCGTGCCGGCGCTGCTAGCTGCACGGCTACAACAAAAACGGGACCAGGTGCTTTCTCCTCAATTTTGCACGTATCTCTCGCCTCTCGATGCACTGCCGCGGATCCACAGATCAGCATGAACCGCTCGGAGAGGCTTCTGTGCTGTGCAGACGTGGACGCCAAGGCTAACGCCTAGCGTAGTAGCGTGTCGTGTTGGCCGTTCCTTTGCCTCCTGGCCGTTCCTTGGAGGAGGTCCAAAAGCGACCATCGACACGTCCGATTTGGCAATCTGGCCGAGACGGAGCAAACGGCCGACCGGTGGGTCGGACTCGGAGGACCGACCGAGCACGACAATGTCTCGTCTCGGCCCGAGAGGAGAAAAAAAAAATATCACCCGCTGGTGTGGTGCACGGCGGCCGCAGCCATTTCACCACGCCAACTGGGAGGGCCCCACGCTCACGTCCCGTGCGCCCCCCGACGAACGACGACGACGACTCCTTTTCTCGTCCCGGTCCGGTTCGCGAATCTTCCTCGGCTACCTCGCACCACACAAAGCCCGAAATCCACCGCGATTCCACCCCCCCCCCCCCCCCCCCCCACGCCCGCCGGGAAATTCCCCACGCCCCCGTCGCTCCACGCCGCCCCGGCGCCGCCGCCACCACCCGTTCGCTCCCCCTCTCCCCGCCGGCAACACCAGCTTTTATCCTCTCCACCGCCCCCACCTCACAGCGATTTGATTTCCCCCGCTGCCTGCCTGCTAGTGCCTAGTGCTGCGCCCCACCTCGGCACCTCCGCCCGCCCTATCTGATCCCTGGTCCGCCCCCCCGCTTGCTGCCGCGAGCGGAGCGGGGATGGTGGGTGACCTGTCGCTCCTCGCCGTCGCCGCCGCCTCCCCCGTCGTCCTCCAGCCGTCCAAGGTACGCCGCAGACCTCGTCCCGAGTTCCCGACGCACCCACCTCCCGCGCGGAATTGTGCCGGGCCCTGGCCTAATCCGTTCGCCTCGGCGTGTGCGCGCGCTGTGTCGTCTAACTCTCATGCGGTGGTTGTGCGGCGCAGGAGCTCCATGGCGGGCTGCCGTTCCAGGGTAAGAGGCCGCAGGACGTCGCGGCCGCGGCCACCGTGCAGCTCTGTGCGCCGCTGCAGCAGCATCCGCAGCACCCTCTGGAGGTGATGCCCGCGCAGGTGATGGTGCCCGGAGGCCATCTGGCCCAGCCCGTGCCTGCCGCTTACCAGGCTTTCACCATGCCCGACGCGGCCACGCTCATCGACGTGCAAGGTTCGTCCATGGTTTCCGATTGACATGCTCTGACATAGTCAGTCATACTACTTCTACCTCTACTGGCTGCTAGCGTTGTCTCTCGTGCCTTGTCAATGTGCTAGCTGCGGTTTACTACTATATTTGCTCCCTCTGTTCTAAATTGTAAGTCGTTTTGACATACTTAGCTACATATTTTTTTTAATATGTATCTAGAGTATATCTAAGTACATACTACAAAATATGTATCCAGATATGCCAGAACAACATACAATTTGGAACATGTACCGTTGCTACTATAAACAAAAAGCTCGCTGCTTGCTCATTGATACAAACAGAAGCAATAACATGTATGAGCCTTAGTCTTTTACGAATTGATAACTCAACTTTTAATCTTCTATGTTGCACAAATAAGGGTGTTCTTGTACAACTGTTGTCCATGCCAGGTGACGTTTAACCTTGAGTCCTTGACAACTGAGTGTCAACATAGTGCTACGATGCTCATTTCCCCTTGATTCTTTGTTGCACGAGATTCTGTTACCATGCTTAAAAGTTATCTTCAAGCATCTTATGATACTCATCATCTTATGTGAATGTCTTCTTGGCAGATTCTCACCCTGATTCAGTTCAAATTAGCCTTGGGATTGCTGAACAATGTGCAAGGCAAGAGAAAATCCTCAAGTTTCTGATGTCAGGGTCTGATGTGAAAGAACTTGATGAATCCTTGCTAGCTGAATTCACCGGACAACAGACTCTGCCAATTAACTTGGGGAGTCATCCTTATGTACCGGACGATAAGTTATCTATCTGTGAGTTTCGGCTGGATGAGCCCCAACCGTATCTGCCGGAAAAACAACTTGTCATCCCTGATCCTCTTCTGGACTTTGTTAAGTTCCATGGCTTCGCTCTTACTATCGATCAAAATGGCCAGATCATATTTGCTGGCCATGGAGATGAGATGAGAGATTTGTTATCACTTCTCCTAGATTTCAATATGTCTAAACGAGAAACAAGTGGCTGCAAGACTGCATTTTTAGTTCCATACTTCCAGAGGTAATATTATTATTGTGAATCATCATTTCTGAATGTTTATCCCTGAACTGCTATTTAAGAACTTGCCTAATCTTGTTAGTGTACATAATATCAGTATAATTGCAAATAGAGAGTATTCTTGATGACTTTGCTTCTGATTTGTGGTAAGAGTTTTTTTTGGGTCAAATAATTTTGTGAGAACTATTAGCTTTCTACAACTTGCTGGTTAATTGTGTCAGGGATCAGGATAGTATGATGCTATATTCTAAACCTTCTTTGGTCAGCTGCACGTAGATTAATGCGATGCATAATATATACATTATCTTCCAGGAAGCCCATGAATGATTTAGTATAGAACTAGAATTTCTGCGTCACTTAACAAGAAAGAAGCATGAAGAATACCACCACCACATTGCTAGGTACTAAGAAATTCATAAAATATGAAAGTATTTAGAATTACTTACAACATATACAATGTAATTCCTATACCTGCCAACAATCTGTTCAAACTAATATTCATTGTTTTGGTTGTTATCTTTAAACTTTATTAATGTAGCCCTCCATTATTGTTTCCAGTATGTTTTCATTTGTCATTTACATGACATGCATCTTTATTCACACACAGGAAAAGGCGTTCTCGGGCTAACAGCCAAGTATCCAATACAAATTTAGCAAGCATGGCAGCAGATGTTTCAAAAAGGTACAGCTTTATTTTTGCTCCCTCTTTCTAGTTTTTTTTTACTCCAGTTGTATCATTGTATGATACTATTTATTGCTGCTTGTCTTCTTTAAAAAAAGATATTGCTGCTTGTAAATATTGGTAGTTCTGGCATCTTCTATGCTACTTTCTTATTTTTCTTGTTATTTTAAAAATCCCGACCCTGTACTGTGATGTTCTTTATGCTACTTGGCAGCACAGTTTAGACCCTAGAGTAATTTCTGGTTCTAACAATGTAACCTTATCATTTCAGTATGACATAATGTATCGGACATGCTTTAAACTACCTTTATGCTGCATGTTGCAAAATTAGCACTCACTAAAGCAGGGCCTTCTGCTACTTGAATATTTTTAAGATCTTATGAAGTCTTCCAAGTGTTTTAAAATTTAATCATCTTTATCTACTCCTGACATCTTAATAGCTAGTACTTTTCTGTTTGATCCATCCACTAGAATGGTTGTTATGCCAGTGAGATACAAAGTTTCTGGGCTAACTGGCCCATCATTTAACCTTAATTATAAAATGTTCTGATTGAATTATTAAATTTATATGTAGGAACTTTTGGACAACTTTATTCTCTGTTAATACTTACATTTGAGTAAATGTAGCCCCACTATTTGGAAGATTGATTTAAATAGCTGTTTGCACCTTTAAGACAGAATGAGATATTAATATGCTTCTATATTTTATATATAAAAAATGCAGCGCTGATGTGAAGTCAAAATCTTCATCAAAAAAGAAACAGAGAGGGAAAATCATCAAAGAACGTGATTTGTATCAGAAAAACTATATACATGCAAGTGAAGCATTTCTATCCATCCTTCTGGACAAGGACAGAAACAGCGCAACAATTCTGTCATTGAAAAAGGCTGGTCCGGAGATCACTGAACTTTTGACACAGTGCTCTATTGGCATAGCTGGAACAGGCTTGGCTATTCTTCTGTCAGTTATGTGCAAGATGGATACCAGCATGAGGACTCCTTTTGCTTCGGCTCGACTGCTGAGCACCGGCGTCGGGTTCGGGCTCTTTTGGCTCTCCTGGGCAGTCAACGGGCTGCGTGATACCATTGCCAACATTTTTAGAAGCCCAAGTAACATGAATATTGAGGAGGACGAGGTAGCAGGGAAAATACAAAAAAGCATGAATGAAATCCTCTTCAGAGCTTTAACTCTATTGGCTATCACTGCATTGAAGTTTGCATGAACAGTTACCGCACCATTGTTAGTTTCCCCCTAGCCAACCATGATATATATTCTCTTTTTGGTTCAGAAGTACTGCTTCCGTAGGGACTAAGTCCAAACTGTCCAAAAATCATGATTCTAGTTTCGCACTGATCATGTAGAGAGTCAAGTTGTAAATTGTACAGAATTTTGTGTGGAGCTTGGTGTATATGAAAGATGAATTTTGCCTATCTCTGTGAACATTGAATAATTTAATGTCCAGAGCTTATTTATATTTCTATCAGAAGGTTATGTGCTGAATGTTGCTTTTCTGTTTTCTTAGCAGTTGCTAATGTCCGATAGTTTTTAAATTAAAGAACGAATTCAATTTGGCAGTACAATTGATTGGAGATAAAAGATAGCTGCATCATTTCTTTTCCTTCCAGAGTGTATCTCACATTAAAACCAAGTAGAAATGAACACTGAAGAAAGCATATGAAACGATGTCCTTACAATGCAAATCGATATAATGAACAATTCAGAAAAGAGTACAGACACTGGTCAATTATACGATAACGTAGTAATTTTAAGAAGCTGCACACTTGATCTGTCATATGATAGCATATAAGGGAGAAAATTTGAAGGAGCTGCGCTGCTGGAAATGTTGGCAGCAGACAGCTTGGCGTCAGCAGCTGCTTTAGTAAAGCAGTTGAAAGTTTCGATATTTCGAACAACCGTGGCAATATAGGCGACTGGACTCTCCGTTTCAAATTCATCGCCGGATTTACCGTTGGTTTCCCCCCCTCTGCCGTCTCGCTTTAACAGCATCGAGAGAACTCGAACAAGATGTGGCACGCAGACCGGATCGTAGATAATATCTGCGCCAAGACTGGGAAAATAGAACAGGAGATGAAAGGACGGCAGCATGAATAGTTGAATCAGTTACCCACTTAACAATGTAAATGTATAACATTGTAACTAATTCTTTTTTCAGGTGTAAAACCGGATTCATAGCGGAACAAAACAGTTTACTGGAAGCTTCACAACTTCTGCAAGATGCTTCTTCAGATAAACGCTTTCAAGCTATTAGTTTAATCTCTACCACGTTACCATGTAACTTGCTCAAACAAAAATATGGTGTATCAGGGGCTATATGTAACAATGCAGATATAATTTCAGGTAAATACCTAGTTACCGGTTCCCATAATTATAATTGTGTATAAGCTACAACAGTAGAAACAAATATTGGAAAATATATTTATATACTCACATTATGTCTGGCTGGTAGCCCGATAAGTCACTTTCAGCAACTTCTTCCCAAGAAAGATATTTGCACTCTACCTGTGTTCCATAATGCATTACCTTAATAAGCTAATTATGCATTTATTCAGTGCTCAGTAAGAGACATCTAATTCAACTGTTGCATGTCAAATTATGCAAGTATGCGAGAAAATACATGCACACAACACTCTGAAGTCTGGAAGGAAACTAACCAACCTTATTCTTGCTTTCTTTTAACACTTTAGAATCTTCCTGTTCGATGCATAAGTTATTCAATTCCATATTTTCCTTCATGTTGTTGAGGGTTGATGTGTCACCGTCAGTAAGAATAACCTGCATAATACATGAATTCCACATGACATATTTAATTTTAAACTAATATTTGGTTTCAGAAGAACTTGTGAAAATAGTTGTATCGAACAGTTCAAACATACAGACACTCAAAATTGAACAATTAGATAGTACATATGCCTCCCAACTTCACCAATTCAGGAAATAAGACATGGTTCACTTTTTTGCCAATAGATAAATTTTAATATAATACCATTCATTTCCAAGGAGCGTGACATTATCACATACCTTAGAGGCACCGACATAGTTAAGACAAATACCCACCAAACCGACACCAGAACCTAGCTGCTTATCATGCAAACATTAGAGCAATGATATCACTTAAGAAATCCTGAGAATACTCAAGTGCAGAGAAAAACAGCAATACCAACATATCTATTTGTGCAAAGAAAAGTATTTAGATAATTTTGCACACAAAGAATAAGTGTCCTGTTCAGGTAGCTGTCCACCACCACCAATTGCCACTTAGTCCATACTACTACTATAGAGTATGAAAGGAATAAAATATTTGCTTCATGTGTATGCATTTTGCTTAACACATGTTTATAAATAAAGATCATATGGTAGGGCAGACAGCATAAAGCAGAACTTATACAAACACTAAAACTAATACTAGTTTTTCATCATTCACTTTCTGTCCATAATTACTTCCTCCATATAGTTACAGGAGGATCACTTTCCGCCATAGAATCACTTCTCATAAAGAATTATTTTCAGAGGAGATCTACCAAACAGGCCGTAAATCCTAGTTAGCCTCATATATACCAAACAAAGAAAAATAGTTGCTAATCCTATCGTTGTTTACCATAAGAACTGAATAAACATATTTATGTAAATTTCTTTGCATTTGTTTATAGTGTTACTTTCATAGTAAATTAATCACTTTACCTCAAAGCAACACTTCGTGGAGAAAATTTTAGGGTATGAAAGAATAAACTCAGACAAGAATAGACTTGATGGCCAAAGAGAACACCTGAAATCCACAGCATTGATCAATAAAATATGAAAGTAGTCTAGTAGGACATTCGGACACAGAATACTAGTGTTTAATGATATCATACCCTGTGTCACCTTCAAGCATATTAGAAGAACATGATAGCCGAGCAACAGCACTTATTAACCTTGACGAAACATCATCATCTAAGTATGTAAACAAGGTTATCATCATAGATCGTTATAATTAATAAAATAATTTGATATATATATCTCGAAATAAAAGTAAAGAGTTAGAACAGATAACTCACGTGTAGAAGAAAGAAAAGATATTTCTTTATAGATATGATCTGTCCTATTTAACAATGAATCTTTCTGCACACAACATGGCTTATCTGAGTATAGATTCAACAGTTATAAAAAAAATAGAGATATAATACATAATAAAATCTACATACTGCTTTTGACAACATACGCTGAGCAAATTCCTCATAAAGTCCATCAATCACAACATCTGATGATAATTCAACTTCAGATATAATCCTTTTAAAAATAGTTGTTGCATAAGTAGAGCTTTGACGTCCATCTACCTGCATCAGTATAAAGGAAATTCCTTAATACGATGCAAAGATACTAATGTGAATCTTTAACGCCACTATATTAGGTTTTTGTTCTCAAATAAATTACTTATTGTTTCTCGTGCAAAACATGTGTTATTTGAGTACTTTTACGAGACAAGAAGAAAATAAATCATTACATTAGTGTTAGTGCAATTCTCCAAAAGAAAATTTTGGACATGTGGTGTGATAGAACCTCCTCCAGCTTTTCTGCAAATCAAATAGAACATTTACATAAATATGTATCAACATATAGCTCTTGAGACGAAGACAGAAACATAAAACAACTGCTCCTTTGAACTTTTAGCATATCCATGTGTAGCCATGTGCCAACAGCCCAACACCACTTGCGTGACATTTTCATGGGCAACTAATCAGTCACTGCAAATCACTCAAACGTTGTTGCGGGATTTGCATCTATGCCAACTTGGAAGACTTCTTAAAAAGTGACTTCACTGCCACTGCTCAAACCAGAGTATGGCCAGTTAAACATGCCTAACATTGGCAAACAAGCCACACCCTACGAAATTGCATGACCTGCAGGTTCACTAGATATCCACAGTAGCCCTGCACATTTTTGAACAGGCCACGAAAAAGCAGACTCAGAGCAGAGCACCAATGCTAGCACCGCAGACAGCCTTTGCAGACTGAATCACTAAACCAAGAGTGTACCATCGGCGGGCACTGCTCCCCGAACCGCGAATCAATATGGAGAGGGCACCGTGGAGCGGGAGATCTCTCCGTGCCGTTTCGATTTTGACTGCTGACGGTGGCGCGTACCTGGCCAGTGCGAGGACGCAGGCGGGAGGCTCCCCTGCGAGGAACGCGAGCTTCAGGTGGAGCAGCTGCTCGGCGTCAGCCATCGGCTGCTGGATGGGCTCCTGCTGCCTTCCCGAGATGTGCGCGCGCACGGGAGGAGGACGCGACGGCCGACGGCGGCGCGGCGGCTTTGGGACGAAGCACAGGCCGACAGGGTAAGCTAACAGAAGCGTCAAGTTTGCAACGATGACCCGTGATGGGAAACAATACGAACAGGTTACGGTTACCTTTACGGGCCTTACTCACTCACATGGTGAGATTGGGCCGAGTTTCATAAATATCATAAAAAAAGATAGATTGGGCCGAGTTTCATAAATATCATAAAAAAAAGATAGATTGGGCCGGAATGCTTCTGGTACACGGTCTGCACCCAATTATCAGATCGGCCCAATCTGGTACAGATACTCATAGAAGTTTGGTTCTAAAAAAAAACTCATAGAAGTTTGGTATGCGAATATCTTTCTCAAAAGGGACCGCGTTAACGCGCGACCAATTGTTGAATAGATTTTTCCTTCTCAAAAGGAAGGCTGGTCCCTATATAAAAAAAAACGAAGTTTGGTCACACGCGAAACTGGGTACCAAACTACCAATACCTTTACCTTCTGGCCGGGAAATCAGCAACTAATGATTCAACTAGCACATTGCCTCGCAACTAGTGTCTGGAGAGGTGAAAATACACGCACATCCACCCCAAGAAGAAGGAATTGATAAATTCAACGCAGCGCATTTTCATAGCCAGCGATTGTGAGTTTGTGACACATAAAGCCGATGATTCTGTTCTGCATTTCCAACCACTTCTTCTTTAATTTCAGTCACATTCACTCTGAAAAGACCAAACCTTATTGGAGCTCTCACAAGTCACCAGCTTCGCCCCTAAGCATGCACGTTTCTACAACCATAACTTACGTGCTGACTTGGTTAGTTGAACGGATACATGACTGGCTAGTGCCGTCCTTGCACAGTAGTCTACTCCACTTTAACCACCATCTAGCTTATTAGGCATCTGCCAACCTGAACCTCTGTTCACATGATTAGAGACCTGTATATACCACGATCGATCAAGCAACAGAAACCATCTTCACCAGAGCTGTTGGAGCCTATAAATAGCACGATCGATCGCTACCCATCCATCGATCCATCTCGATCCCAAACATCGTATCGAAAGTGTCGTACGTCGTCTTCGTCAGAGAAAAGCAGCTGAACAATCAACCCCAAGATGTGGCGAGGTGCCAACAATGGCGTGCGGGTGGTCGTGGACGGCGAAGTCCATGTAGAGAGGGTGGAGAAGATTGAGGCGGTTGCCGTGGACGGTGTACCGTCGCCGCCGCCGATGACGACAGCGGCCGCCCGCGTCGTCCTGCCACCGCCGGGCAAGGCGGCGGCACCCGACGTGAACGAGCTAGCTGAAGAATTCATCCGGAGGAACAAGGCGGCGTTCCAACGAGGGATCGGCGATCACCGCCAAAGGCCATAGGCCATAAAGTTCGTTGAAAGTGCATGTACATAGGTTGTGGATTATTGTGTCAATTGCCTGATCGTGGCCGATCGGGATCAGCGCAACAAGTTCGTTGGCGTGTACGTTTGTCAACTTTAGTTGAGTGTGAGTGTATAACTGGCATGCAGATTTCCTTTTCTTAAACGAAAAGATGCCCTATAATATCTGTGAATATAAATGTGTTGAATGCTCATTTTTCTTTGTTATTGTGAATAAAGTGAATAAGAAGAAAAATGTTGGGCCCTCTGGAACTAAGGGAAACCATAGGGGTTTCGAAGGAATCCAATCCAATAGGAAAATTTCCTATGTGGTCATTTCGTGCAACTTCGATCGTGTGTTTTTCATATTCCTATGTTTTGAGAATCTTGCGTTCTAAAGAGACTCAGATTGGCATACATTTTACAAGACCAGCATCAACTTCTCAATTCAACGGTCAAGTTTGAGTTCTTTTGTCATTTCATCCAAAAAGTTTGACCTGGAAATGTGGTTTGGCGAAAATGCTATGAACCAGTTGCTTGGCGAGGCTTATATGATAATGTAAGTTGACGGTCAAAACCATCGATCTTTGTTGACGGTCAAAAGAGGCTTGTGAACCGCCATCAACTTAACATTCTACCAGTACATATTTATGATGACGGGTGCACAACCACCAACATATTAACTTGTGCTAGTGCCTAGTGGGCTACTTAAAACGGCCAAGTGCACCAAGTGTGGAAGAGCTAAACAAGTTTGGTGCGATGTTGATGTGATCATATATGTGTCGCATCTGCTATGCTTAGCAACTGTGGGGAACGGGGAATTGGATCACCCCATATCCTTGAAGGGATATAGATAGGCTATGTAAAAAGGATGACAGAGCTCCTGATATGAATTTTGGGTAGCACAACGCGTGTTACGAAACACACACCTTTGGATCGATCACCAGACGTTCACCCTGTTTCGATCTAGGTGAAAAACTGCAGCACCCATTACAATAGAATAGATGAGTGCCCTGAGACTATTGTGTTGTTTGCCTCTTTATTTTAGGATACCAATTAAATTCCGTGGATATATGCAGTTTATAAATACAAATGTCAACCAACAATCTTTTCACATCTACTGATTACAATATATGTCAATTATTCATCATAAGTACTAAACCATGGCACATTACTAAACATATCAGATTACCAAATACTAAACTTCTGCCACATGGTTTCTCAGTTAACTGTGGCGGACTGATCCAAAATTAATCCAACTTAAGTGTACTAATGACACCTTAGGGCACCCGTACACTTAAATCGGATTAAGCTGGAAGCCCGTCGAGTCTAGCTCGATTAAACCACCGTAGTTCCGATCGAAACAACACACTTGCTCGAAGACGATTCCCAGAGATTACAACATTCCTCAGATTACAACACAGAGTAAGTCATAAATTAGAGTTATTACAAACCGAGCTTAACAATAAGAAAGAATACTTAAAGTTTGGTTGCAACGGAAATAACGATGAACTAACGATGATACAAGGTAGCATCACGATGAAGCCAACCGTGACGCTACGTCACACGATCCTCGCCAGAGGAGGTGCCCCAACGACGAACCAACCATGAGTCGTACCTGAAAAATTAATCAACAAGCAAGGTTGAGTATACTAATACTCAGCAAGACTTACCCGTCAAGTGATAACTACTTCACCGACTCCTAGACATGAGAGGCTTTTTGGGTGATAGGGTTTGTTTTGCCAAAAGCAACTAAGAGTGATTTCTTACTTTCAAGTTCTAGTATTCTTAATTATTCTAAATATGCATCCTTCCTAAGCAAGCAATTCTTGCAATACAATTATTTTCATACATCAATTCTTCATTCTCAACATTCCACTTATTACTCAATGCAGCACTTATTACTCAATGCAGCACAGCGGTCAAGCAGTCTCATTAATCGCGAGAAGCGGACAGTTCGAACCGAATTTCACAACCTGGCCAGGGAAACCCACACCCACGGAAAGGTCTGCCTAGCAGAACACTTCCCAGTCCATTCCCATCGATCCGCAGTTGGTTTCCACTTCCCACAGCCTTAGGGCAAACGTTTACCGCACCCGGATTCACGTATATACCCACATGTGCGCGCATGGGAAATAAATTTCCAAGGACAGTGGGCTAATGTTCCTCCCTGCATCAATCAGGTAATTGGCTTACCGGTCCCATGGCCCGTGCATGGGTGTGGTACGTTCAAAAACTTGACACACAGAACCACACGTTTCGACCTTAAATCTTTTCACCAACATAGACGTGATATCTACACATATCATCCCGCCCGAGAGTCCTTATGATTCTAACATAGGGCAAACAACTCCTAAATCTCACAGGAAATCACTCGACTTGTAACGGTCCTAAGCCATGCGACTATCGAACCTGCCATTCTAGTATTCCAACCAAAGGAACCTATGATTATGCAACTATGGTATCATTCAACTCCTTGCAACTTAAATGCACAAACATATAAAAATCATAATTGCATAGTTTAAAAGTTAGGTCATACTCTGGGGCTTGCCTTCTTGCTCAAGTTAGTCTCCGGCTATTAGGCTTCTGGCTCAACGGTGATCACGTCCACTTCTCCTTCCAGGGCTCCTTTTTCTAGCTCTGGGATGAGGGTGCACGGTTTGTCAACGAGTGCAGGTCCTACACGACATGCACATGCATAAGATTTAGATTAATTTCAAAGCTCAAATAAAAGCTCGGTGCACTTGAGGCCATATTCACCTAGACAAAAAGAATAACAACTTCTTTCTTCATAAAAAAAGGGTTGCGAGTTGCGTAACTCGTTTTTAGGTGATGGTGATTGTGTACATATATATTAAGTTATTGATTTATTCATCAACAGGTAACTTCGTTTACTTTCAAAGTTTTATATCTATTTTATTTCTTTTTCTTCTCTTTTCCTTCATTCTAGTCAATTCCCAATATTCAAAAAGTCAAACTAGGTTCACTATTTTTAAAAGAAAGTTTTCTAGAGGATACTCAGTACTGGAATTAATTTATATCCTAAAATTTGACTTAAAAGGATTTACATATTATTTAGTAGAAAAGTTTTCATTTTTTTAGCTAGAAACAAAGTTAAATCCTACAAAAATATTTACAAAGTTTCTGACCAGACCACTTGGCATAGATACTAAGGTCACTTAAAGTGATCTTTTTGCCAAGTTTTGAGGTTATTTGAAATATGGTTATTTTTGTAGATTTTCTTCACTTTAAAGCTAACACAATTTATCTAGCCATTTTATTGTACCCAAAAATTATAGGAGTCATTTTTCCTAGGTTTATTAGGTGTCGGAAATGTCTCTGCAGAATGGGTTTAATTTTTTGAGGAGCAAAACAATTTCTACGATTTAATGAGTAAAACAGCATGGCATTCACAAAATAAATCATAACTGGAGCTCTACTAAATATTTTTGTGTACCCTTTCTACATAGAGCTATATACAACTACACTAACAACATGTCCAAAACTCAACTAAAGATCATGCACAGATTTTGAACTATGATGAAATATGCTCAAATTGAATTTGAATTTTAGTTCACAAAATACACATGTAAAGTATAAACTTTATTTCATGAGATTGTTATTTAAGTCATCACGAGTCGATAGAGTTTTATTTTGCATTTTTCTGAGCTTTCTACGAATTTCTACGAATTTTGAACTTATCAGCAAAAACTCTAGATTTCAAAGAATTTATTTACTCCGGCGCCCCCAGATCTATTTTTGTTTCGCGGAGAGGTCCCTGGAATTTACAATCAGGCCCCTACAAAAATCTAAGAAGATGCAGATAGGCCCTTGGGCGGCGACGGCACTCACGGCCGGCCGGTTTCTGGCTCAACGGAGGCGAGACCGGGCCGGAGAGGTGGGGGAAGTTGATGAGGGGGCTCACCACGAGTCGAACGGTGTAGGTCTCTAGGTCGGGGTTGGGTCGGCGAGGTGGTGGCGACAGTGGCGGCGGAGGAGCTTGCTCCGGCGAGCTCGGCAGCGTGTTGCAAAAGGCGGAGGAGGCTGGGGAAAAGGTCGATGAGCACCAGTGGAGCTCGGGGAAGCTTCTTCAGGGCTCGGTTGAGGCAGAGGAGGTACGGTGGTGGCCGGCGACGTGGAGGTGGCGCACGTCGGAAGCTCGGCTCCTTCTCCGGCGAGACCTAGAGCCAAAGGTGGGGGTTGATTGACCCGGTGAGCAACCTGGGAGGATGGGGAAGCTAGTTTGGGGGTCTATTTGTTCGGTGATTGGCCGAGGAGAGCTAGCCACGTGCGAGCTCAAGCTCGGGCAGCCATGGCGGTCTGGTGGAGCGGGAAAAGAGGCGCGACGCGGGGAGCTTCTCCCTTTAAAAGAGTAGGGGAAGAGGGCGCCAAGGAGGTCCTAGGCAAGCATCTAGCGTGGCTCGGGCGGCCTTGGACGCGAGCGCGCGGCGTCTTGCGCCTGGCGGGCGCCATTGATGCGCTGCTGCGGCGCGGCAGCGCGGCGGGCAGGCTAGACGGCGCTAGCTACTCGGGTAGGAGCGCGCACGCGTGCCTGGCGACCCAGACGCATGATTCGAGTACGAGGCGACGCGTCGAGGCAGCGGGACAGCGAGCGGCATCGCAACAGCAGCTCGGCTTCGCGCGGCGAGCCGTGGTGGCGCAGGCGGCGAGCTCGCTAGCAGCGCTGCGAGGCTTGACTTGTCGCGGAAAGTGGACGGGCGCATGCGCCATCGAGTGGGACACGACGCAAGGATGCTGGCCGGTGCAGGCGCGGCAGCGACGATGCAGCAGTGGCGTCGGCGGCCCGCGGGGAGCCGAGCATAGGCGCGGCAACGAGCCCCGTGGCGCCAAAATGTTGGTGACTGGCATGGCCCGATTCTCTCAAAATTTGAACTGGAGAGCACAAAATCCAAATACAAAACTTGGAGAGTAGAAAGTGGGACACCACTTTCGTTCAGATTGGCATACGAAAAAGTGAATGGTTTGTGCTCAAAACAAAAGGGGCTAAAACGTCTGTTTTGAGGTTTTTGGTATTTTTGAGGGTCTAAACTGCAAAAACTGAAAATGCTCACAACAGTGGAGTTGCTTGAAGTGTGAAACTACACAACTTTCGTTTTTGGAGATTTTTAGGTTCAGTTGTAAAAATCCAAGTTATGGCTAATATTCCTTTTTAGCCTTTGAAATTTGATTTGAAATTTTTTTTGAAATTTCCAAAGTTCTTCCTCTAATTCTTCTCTTATTTATTATTAGCCAAGCTTAATTAAGGTTTAAAAATTGTTTAAACACCAGGGGTGTTACATTAACCGAGCCCAGCAAAATGAGCAAAAGGTCAAAGCAAATAAACTAATGGGGTATCCATATTTAAAAACTGGCGAAGATGACACCATACAGAATTCTAGAATTTGAATTTGAACCTGGTTTTAAAAAGTTCTTCAAACCAAGATAACTAAAACTAAATATTTTATTACAAAGTGTTAATTTAAAGTCCTGTTTGTGTCGTTGAAGTTTGAGCAATTAATTAAACTAGAAGAAAAATCTACGACATACGTAATTTTCACTACCACACACTAAGGAAAACAAACACGATCCATAGATTTCACATCAACCATAAGCAAACACAGAGTACGCGGTTGTGATTTGCCAAGGCCGGAACCATCATTCGGCAGCTGCTAGCCTGCTACCAGTACTCCCCCGGATGCTTCCTGCCGCAATGTTTTAAAGCCTGAAACACACGGAGACATTTCTCCCCAAGTGGAAGACATTGATTCAAAGAGTGTCCAAACAGGATAAATGCCATTTCCTAGTTCAACATAGCCAGCATTTCGATCTGTCAATTAGAGACCAAACTCTCGCCGTCTCCCGCACTGAAAAGTGCTTTCATATATACCTTTATGTGTATTGGTTTGGTTGACGTATATATATGTGGGTATTGCACATGAGTATTAATTTACTCCGATCCACTTTAAATTGGCTGCTCCATGTTCACATAAAAAAGGAGTTGCGCAACAGTCAATCGATCAAAGCAACCTGCTTCACCCCACTAAGAATTGGAGCCTATAAATACCAGGCCAGTGATCGTTGATCGATCAAAGCAAAAAATTAGCACAGCTCAAAAACTTAGCAAAAGTAAGTACTGCGGCTTAGGTAGCTGTGAGATACAGAGTGTGGAAGTCAAGATGCAGAGAGGTGGCACAAATGGTGTACGTGTGATCGTTGTGGAAGGTGAAGTCCATGTTGATGGAGTGGAGAAGCAGCTTGAGCCTGTCAAGAATGGAATACAGTCGCCGATGGCTACCAACCATGGCGTCGTGCCTGTGCCTGGCGAGGCTGGCTGGGTTATTACCCCAGCAAACTCTGGTGACGGCAAGGCAGTCAGGGACATCAACGAGATAGCTGCAGATTTCATCAGGAGGAGCAAGAAGAAATTCCAGGGATCAGGAGCAACAACGAAATATGGGCAAAAGGTCATAACATAAACTTTTGATCGAACATGTATGCGTATACAACATATATGCATCCTGATCACCTCATGCATATATATAGAACCTTCATGATATTTTGATATGTCCTGAATTTACTACATCTATTAGATATGATACCCTGTGTGTGTATATACCACGATCTAACATGCATGTTTTCAGTGGTACTGTAAAATTTATGGTCTATGCGGACAATTCAACTGTACATTTTTTCTGTAATGATTAATAGTTTGATGAAACTTCCTCTCAAAAATCAAGTGCTCAGTTCCTTATACTAATTAACTACCACAACCAAGAATTTACTATGTAGTCACTCTTGCAAAAGGAGGAGTACCCCAAGTTATTTGGAGATGTCGTGTGTTTGAGACCATGTCAATGGAGATTTTTTGCTAATGGTGTTTTAGCAATAGACTACCTTTTGTTTAATGTTTTGGCATGAACCTCAGTGTTTCTTCATACTTTCTCCAAAGTTTGTGGTTTTTGATGTAATAATAATCAGCTACATGCACCGATCATTGCAGAGACTGGAATATTAAAATATATTTTCATTTCTAAAAAAAGAATTTAATGAACGTTGAGATAGCTGACTAACCTGGACCAATATAAAATCATACACTCCAACCAAATTTACAACCTTCATAACTGAGAAACTGAATCGCTCCAAGTATAGAATGAGTTCATCAAGTTCGGAGCCAATTGTCGAATCACAAGCATGAGGTTGTCTTATACTCCTATATATGAAGCTCCAATTGCTTAAACGTCAGTTGCCCTGACTCTTGAAATCGGCAACCAGAGAGGCTCCATCATGCTCGATTGGAGAATATGCTCATCATCAAACATGGAAAAATCAAACCACATTTTAGCTTTAAGTAATCACAAGGTCTTCTCATCCTAAGAAGTTAGCTCCGGATCCGCCTGTTTAGCTTCCCATTTACATGGATGGGTTTTTTTTTGGGGGGGGGGGATAGGATTTATGATGATGATGCGTAGAGCCTAGACTTTGACATAATACTATCGAAATTTGGATCCTTAAACTTGTCAAATAGTTAAGTCCTAAAATACCCCTAGGGTTGCTGACATGGAATATTTTAGGCAATTTCGACATAAATGTGGCAAACTTATACATATTTATTTATGGACCCCCAGCTATCTTCAGATTTCAAATTCATGGACCTAGATGCCTCACGCCATGACAATTTTTTTTACCAGAAAACTATTGGAAATTTCCCACAGTAAAATATATTATCAACAGAAAAATACCAAAGAGTCCAAACCAAAGAGAGAGGGTACTTCATGACAAATTTAAGGACTGCCTGTGCATATCACTCGGAAAATAATACTTGAGCATTTTTTAAAAAGAGATGGTTTCTCACATATGTTATGTTGTTTCTCTTTGGCTTCTTAGTTTGCTTGGTGTTAATGTTATTTCCTCGCACATGCTAATCGCATCCTTGACATCCTACAGGAACTCAACACGTATGTATTTAACCTTATGTGGAGAGACGAATATATTTAGGAATAAACCTATCAAGGTCATTGATAAAGGGACCTGCATGGACTACATTATTGTCCAAACTTTTCTTTTGTGATTGAGCCCATCTAGATTCGAGATGCTTATTCACACTCTTTTTTATTTATTTAGCATGGGGCATGCTGCACGCTCTTGCTTTATTCATCAGCTCTTGGGAGATGATGATGAGCACGCGATACACACACGAATTAATAATACTTCTACTTTGTAACTTTTTTACCAATATAGAATAAAAGCATACCAGAAAGTTTGCTGAAGGTTTTAATTATTTTGAACGTGCAACACGGCCGAACAACCCGTGATTCAGGAAGCATAATTCTGAAGACCTTGATTCCACCCCAGGTTTCCACTTTAATTTAACTAGACCTATTGTCTAAAAATATTGGATTCTTTGCTTCTTCTTTTTTTGTCCTCTGAAAATTGGTACTCCCTCTGTCCCAAAATAGATGACATTCTCGCTTCGCAAGAAAAACAACATCTTTCAACATTAGTCAATTATATATAAAATAATATTAATACTTATAATACACCATTAGTACCATTATAGATATTTGAATCTAGTTTCTTAACAAATTTATTAGAGATATAAATATTAAACATATTTTTTTCTACAAATCAAGTCAAAGTTGAGAAACTAACACGTGCACGCATCCTATAACGTCATCCTTTACGGGGCGGAGGGAGTAACTAGTTAACTACTACTTTAGTCGCCGGGCCTGATGGATTCTGTCAAGATAATGATTCCCGTCACAGAAGTACCTTGCCACATCTTTCCAACTGCTGCCGTCGTGCATATTTTCATCCCAACGATCCTCGTTGATTCTATTGTACTTTTCTAGGGTACTTGACGTGCTCGTCAAGCCATTTGGGTTTCTGAGTTGTCGGTCCTATCTCGATATAGTGGAAATATATGGTCTAGATTTTTCTTCTATTTTAACAATGCAAGCTTGAGATTCAGACTACGTACCTATATTGTTTACTCGGAGAGTGTCCATATATACCGTGAAGTTCTTCCCTTGCTACAATCGCCGTCAATAGTAGCTTAGATTATATTCCAAGCTAGCTACGTGCACTGCTGTTATGGTGGCTTAGCTCGATTAAGATGCCCTTTTCACCTTTGAGTACCTGATGCAAATTCGGTAATGATATTTCCGCATGCATTTGAGGTTCTACCAAGATGCTGAGAAAAGATCACTCTGCACAGCATCAACTACCTAACATGCATTTTGGACAGCATCGTGCAAAGCTTGTGCATCTAAAAAAGTAGAAAGAACAGAGAGCACTTGCAGCCTTAGTTCATGTCTGATTGCTCTCAATCACTGCAGATCAGCATTATCTGCAGAGTCCATCCTGAAGACGCCTCCTACTAGCTAGCAGGCTATAAATGGAGACCGCACCACGCTCAAGAGGAAACATATCAATCTAGCTAGAATTTGGCTGTTCGCTAAGCTGAATTGCTCCTCTTCCATCCAAGGAAAATGTTCTGTGGCAACGCTAGGGCGAGCATGAGCACGAGCAACGAGCTTCCGGTCGAGGGTGTAGTGAGGGTGAAGAAAGTGGAGAGGATCGAGGCCTACAACGTCGCCACCAAGCCGTCCCAAATGGCAACGGCTAAGGTGACAAGGAGCCTGACCGTCAATGTTGTCCGGGTGGTTGACGTGGATGAAAAGCCCAACAGTTTTGTCTCGGTACCTATTTTGCACAACTAACCAATGGCCAGCCCCTTCAATAATATCAGTTTCATCAGGGAAAGCCCACTATAACTATGGCTGTGTATATGTCAATACTCCTATGTGGCTTTCTGGAAAACTGTGGCATAATCAGGTGGTATCGTACGGCAGTGCTTGTGAGCTCGTGGGCGCGTGTGTACGTTTTTCTATAAGAAGTGTATGGTGTGAGCCTGATCTCGATCATATAAAACTTGTGAAACTGTTCTGGTCAATGAGCTTTAGCCACTGCCAGTTGCTATCTCAGAAATTCAAGGAATAAACACTTTGGACGATTTGGTTTCTTTCACTCTGACTCTTTTCTTCTGAAGCAGAATAGACAATTCACACGCTATTTTGCTGTGTGACAGTCTAGCAGATTGTTAACGTTAGGAATAGTAACAATATATTTAAGTTCTAAAGAATAATTGAATTATACCAAATATTACCATTATGACTTGACTTAACTCACTTTTGGATTTTTGTTTCTTCTATAAAAAATAGAGATTCAGCAAGAAAATGATGCAAAGCCATGATCATGTCATCCAACATCCATGGACACCTAGTAACATTCTTCTGCCACCAAATGCAACCATCAATTGCGGTAGATTTCCTAAAGCCATTCTGTCAAAGATCGCCCTTTTTAAAGTGCAAATAATCCTACAAAAGAGCATATCTCTCCCTACAAAAATCCCTATGTATCCCATGCTATAGCTCCCTGTATATGTCTATATTTTTTTTTCTAGTGCCTTGTTTAATTTGGGAGAGGTATGCTCTAGACTGATGTGAGTTTAGGTCTTACATTTTGAAGTCTACAAGGTTCGTACTTCACAAACAAATGATCCAAGATACCTGATTCCGTGTTGCTTCATCGTAGAGCCATATAAGCAAAATATCACCATATCACAAATTCTTTTTTTAGAGAAATAAAAGCAAAAAAATATTAGAAAATGATTTGTGATTGTAGAATCATGATCAATTGATGTACTTATTGCATGATGATAAAAGTATTGATCTCGGTAAGATTATGACGCTTTTTTCCTCCCCATTTTTACTGAAACAGAGTTGGCAAAAGACTTACACGGGAGGACGTGGCTCTGATTTTCAGCCTATGTAATGTGTGTTTCTTGCAAGCATATAATCTTACACATTTGTAATTTAATTTTTAGACATATATACTACTATATGTTTTCCTAGATGTATTTGATGAATTAAATGTCTGAATTAAGGGCCTCTTTTCTTTTCTGGACTAAAATAATTGAATTGAAATTAGAGGCTGAAAGACATCGAGCTTACTGAAGAGAGCAGGAGCATTCTTTCAGGTGCTTTTGCAGAGAAACTTACATGCTTAACCAACATCAATTTCATGTTGGACCAATTTTTCCGCTAGGAAGAAAGTTCTTTTTGACGCAGGAATCAAGCACTTTCGAGCAATTTCAACAAAGGAATATGTGGATTATTCCTCCCAACTCTTGTGTACTTTCCAGGCACCTTCCTATCCCTTTGCTCACTTATTGGCTTGATCCTTATCTTCATGTCCTCATCTGGGACCTCCTAAAATATCTACTCTCAGTTGCGATCCATCTTTAGTTTGCTGATTTAGGCCTTACTTGAATTGAAATATAGAATGATCAATAAAAAAAAATGTTAGTTTCAGTCGTTAATAGTTGCAAGAGCAGCACACGAGTTGTTCATGTACAAGAAACAAAAAAAGTAAGCACCTGGTGCTAAAAAAGATAAGTGCTAATGTGATGCAAGAGATTAGATCAATGTGGCAGTCCATACTGTTTTTGTTTTTAGTAGCTGGCAAAGGAAAACACGGTCCATTCTCAGGTAGATTCGACATCATTCGAGACTCTAGAGTTAGCGTGTTGCTGTCTAGAAGTGTTACCACCTGATATTAGCATGTCCACTTGGCAAATATTTGTGGGGTTAGAGCTCCACTAATAACAAGAACCTGAGATTATGTGCATGCAAATATAGCTAGGTTATTCGTGTTCGATACGGAACAAGGAGGTCTCCATTAAGATTGACATCAACTTTTCCCTTAATTGGATCCTTTCCTCTTTTTTTTCCTAATTGACGCCAACGGTTTGCTTGCAAATATTCTGTACGTTGGTGTGTTGTGTTGTGTCCCTGATGGCCTGACAAATTGACGGAGAGAAGAGGGGAGACACTGAATTTAAATTTTGACAAGAACTTCTTGCGTTTCATACTTTCATGCAATGAATATGAACAATGACTCTGCAGAAATAGCTAGGCAATCAAGGTAGACTATGGCAAGTTTTGCCTAATTAAACCTGGAGAATACGATGTTAAGCTAGAATCTCTCTGGTGATATTGTGATAATATACATCTGTGTAAATGAATTTGCAGCTGCACTACGTATATCAACTTAATTATATCTAACTTCTATTACATCATGGTTCTTGTACTTTTCAGATATAGAGAAGGATCAGATTATTCGTTGTTGAATTCTTCCCTTCCATGAAGCTACTTCCCTTCTTTGGAGTCTTGGAGATATGCACACGTTTTTAGTAGCATATGAAGTTAAGGGTGCTAATGTGTTTAACACTGGTTGGAGGGTCCACTGCCAATTGTCAAGCCAGGTTATACCTAATGCTTCAAGGAACCGAAGACAACAGATGTGAAACACTGCAGCTACCTTTTAGTGATATCACAGCGAATAGAACAGACCCCTTGGGGCCTATAAATGGAGACCATCACCAGCACCATGGAAGGCATGCAACAAGCTCAACAAACTTACCCTGCTATCCTCCTCCTCTTGCAACAAACCAGTAAACACCACACCATGTTCCGCACCAAGAAACCTTTTGTTGCCGACGGTGAGGTGAGCATACAGAAGGTGGAGAAGATTGAGCCTGTCTACAACCTGGTCAGAAGACCTTCAGTGTACACCAACCCTACAACGGTGACGGTGGTGGCAAAGCCACATGCAGATGTTGCTGTCTCTAGCCAGAAGATGTTCAGGGGCCAGTTCAAGGGTGTCCCGTCCAAGAAAGATATCGACGACTACATCGCAAGGAAGAAGCAGCAATTTATCGAGCCAGAAGCTTAATTTAAGTTGTCTAAGAAGAGATGAAAAGTCTAAAAGACCAACAGCGGTGCTCATGATCAAATGCTCTATCTTTTTACACATAGTACAACTTTAGTTATGGAGCTACATAGCACGCTATGCCATCTCTTATAGTTATGCACAATACTGTATATATGTAGCATGCGAGTTGCAGCTGCTTCATTCTGATATATACTATATGTAACGAGACATAGTTGATCCTACATATCTTTAGCTACCAAAGTTCAACAACTATTGGTTGCATTGAAGTGATTTCTTAAGTCCCTCTCTTTATGGCTAATCTGGATGTTTGAATTTTTGAGTGGCCTAAAATTGGCTTGAGCGCACGATAACATAAGGTATTAAGGTCAGCAGACAAATACTTACATGCACCTGTAATACCATCCATTTTGATCAAACAGTGCACTGACTTTAGATTTTTTTTTTGTTTTTTATGGGAGAAGTGCTGGTCTACTGTTTCCCAAAGCAGGAGTGAGACACTTTGAACAAATTCCTCGTGTTCTTTTCACTCGTGGTCCATCGATTGAACAACTTGTCCTTTGTTTGATATGTGCATGATGATGACTGGACAATCTGAAATATCTTAGTATCTTACCGTCGGGGGCTTGGTACTCCCTCTAATCTTATGAAGGTGTTACGTTTATATGAATGTTATATTGTTTGAATTTTGTAGCACTTATTCAAGCACACTGCAAAAGTATGATTGGCCTCCTAGAACAATGGTGCAGATGCTGCAGTACATTTTTTTTTCATTTGAGATACATATCAAGAAGAAGCTGTTATATTGCACTGCACGTATATCAGTCTATATAGGGCCATTTGCATAAAAATCATAGGCTCAGCTCAAATTTAAAGCAAACTTAAAAACGTCATTTTTTTGCAAAATAAAAAAAACATATTAGCCCCTATTAATTTCCTATGTACAAGCATGTATATTTAGAATTAATGAGTCACCAATTGAAGGAAACCTAATTAAATATAAAAAGCTAAAAGTAAAGGTACCTTTTCAAAATGAAAAGAGTTGTCTACTCCATAGTTGCAAAAAAAAATAGACCGGCTGGATTAATTTATGCCATCATTGAGCACTTCAAGATTTGAACATCAATATATAGTACTCCTGATTTTGTGTGTATTATTAGATGTAGCATGCTGGTATTATGGTGTTAAACTGCTAACTGCAAAAGATTATTCAGATTACTATATGGTACTATACTCGACCTAGTTGGAGAGGGGGGGGGGTGATGTACTTCCACTTGTTATCTCCATGCACCATTTTATTTTCTTGTTCTCACAAAGCAGCTCCATTTGCTTTATCAGGAATTCCTTCTTTACTTGATGTTGCAATGCAATGGGTAGCCATATGAACTAGAAAGTGCAGTCGATGATGACAGTTTTGCCAATGAGCACAAGGAGAAGGAAAAAGAGGCACTGTTGACAATGAAATAACATTGATACTTAGCTAAAGTGCTCTATTGCTGTCATGGAGCTGCTGTATACATCTCAAAAGTATATCTACATGGATTCTTCCTACACTTGTAAACTTCTACCGTATTATGCTTGGCATAATTTATTCTTTGCTTTTGTAAAGATCAACTTACATATGCTCAATGCGATCCGACAATCAATGCAACAAGACAACCAAAAAATTAGGTCACTGTCACACCCCGAAATTTGGGATTTCGGGATGTGAATAGAAAGGTTAATTAAATTAATGATTTTCGCAAATTATTAAAACTTGTCCAACATTTATTTGGCTACCAGGATATTTAATGTAGGAAAATAATCATTTTCTTAATTTAAATAAATAAGCTTTGGGTTGTGCTTAATAAAGTGTTGCATTCATGCTGTTGCATTTATTTTTGTGTGAAGTTTGAATTTTAAACAAAGTCCTAGAACAGTTTAAACAAATGCTTTCTTAGGTTTAAATTTTCCAAACCTTCCTTTTCAACATTTCTAGCCCAGCCCGTTTTCCCTTGCAGCCGGCCCATCTTCTCCTTTCGCTCGGCCCGTTAGCAAGCCGCCGGCCCAACTCTCCCTCTCTACCTTTTCTTTCCCCTCCTCTCGCTGCCAGTGGGCCCCACATGTCGGGGTCGTCACCTTCCTTTTGCCCGGCCTCGCATCCGAGCCGAGCTCGCACCGCGCCGCCCTCCTCTTCCTCGGCATGCATGCCACACCAGGACTCCGACCCGCGCCCTATAAAACTCAGCACCGAACCCTAACCCCCCCTTGTTGTCGCCGCGTCCCTCCCTCTCCTTCCGCGTAGCGCCGTCGCGGAGCTCGCCGAACCCTAGCGCCGCCGCCGCCATTGGTCTCCACCCCTGTCGTCTCTGCCTCGCCGAGAACCAGCCATTGAGCTTCGCGGGAAGGTAAAGAACACGCCGAGCCCCTTCTCCCTCTTCCTCCCACCCCAACGCGTGCGTGCGACCTCGCCGTCGTCCGCAAGCCGCCGCCTCCACCACCCAATCCTCGAGAACGACCCCCAAAACGGGTTCGTCTTCTCCCCCTCTCTCTCCTGAGCTAGTCGCGGCGAGTTTTGGCGCTCTGTAGCGCCGGATTAGCTCAACGCCGGCGAAGTTCCTATCGTGCGCCGCCGCAAGCCGCGAATTCCGGCGACCCCGAGCGCCCGATCGAACCAGAACCATCCGATCAAGATCCAATGGCCACAAACAGATCCAATCCAAACCGAGTAGGTCAACACATGGTCTCCCTGGAGTTTTTACAGAAACACCCTTGCAGTTTTTGCGTATCAACCCGCAGTCCACCATAGATCAAAAGTAATTCCAGATTGGTCCTTTTGTTTTTATTCAAGCCCTTGATCTTTTCCAATATACAACCCGCCATCCTTGTCTGCTAGTTTCATGCGTTAGCCCTCGGGTTTTCACTCGTAATTGTGTATAAGCCCTTGGTTTCCTCTGTTCAAGTCCCTGTTAGTTTAGTTTCCTCGCAGTTAAGCCCTTGAACCTTGTTTAGCCTATAGATTCCACGTTTAAGCTCCGTTTAACCTCGTTCTTGTTGCATTAATCTTCTAAAAGCATAGAGTTTAGTTCTAGTGTTGTTACCATGTTTCATGTTTTGAAATAAATAAATATTAATTTGCCTAATTCTAATTTAACTAGCTTTTTCAATTAAAAGAAAATAGAGCTCCACCTTCATGTTTTCTAATGAAAGTTAAATTTGATTAATCATTACTTAACTCACTTTTTGTAATTAAAAATATGGTTAGAGTTATATCTTGTCTTTTCATAAACTAATTCAATTTGGTTAATGATTATTCAATTGTTTTGTGAATAAAAGCTACATAGGTTATAACCCGCGTTTTTATTATTATATGTTAAATTGACTAATACGAATATAAATGTTTTTACAAATTATAATTGACTAGTTGAACACGAATAACAAATCTATTCGAGTAGATGTTTATATATAATTCTTTTCTAAAGTTAATTGTTTAATTGATATTATATATATATATATAGTATTTACAAATAAACTTGATTAAGCCTTAATCCGTCTTCTTGTATGAAAGTATAACTTGAACTAATTCAAATATGAATATTTCTCTAGAATATTCATTGCATATGTTTTCTTAATTAAAATACATGAAGCATATAGTGTTTTCTTTATTTTATAATAATAATCTTCCGATAGTTGTATCTTCTCGACCTTAGCTCCAATCTCAGTGTTTCTCGTTTCCTCGCGATCTTACCGAGACCCCAACCTATTTCTATGCTTGTTTACTATTGTTGCCCATGTTTGGTGTACTGTTTATTTATTTGTGCATATGTTTGTTTGTATGTGCTCATGTGACGATAGACGTTGTTCAAGCTGATTGGAAGATCAAGCTGTGGGGAGTTCAACGAGTTCATTGAAGATCAAGTCTATGAAGGAATTGACCAATAGCATATATTCTTAGGATATAAGGCAAGTGGATTTCCCCCTCAGCATATTCCCTTTTGACCTATGCAACCTCATGCTAATTAATATTTACTTTATGTATGTATATTGCATTAATTTGATGGGTTCTATTTAAGGATGAATAGTCTTTTCCCCTGAGCCTTGTTACACCAGGTTTACTTTATGTTGGGTAGCTTTGCTTAGCTGCTATACTTGGAAATTGTTCATACTAATCGTGAAGATAATAATTTTGTGTTACCATTTATCAAGCTATTTATATCCATGTTCCGATGATGATGTTAAATAAAATCACTTATGTTAATTGGAACATGGAGCGGCAACCTGGGATTTTTCCGTACAACCAGAATACCATATGGCTCTGGTCTTGGCTAAGTAACTAGATGAACTGTGTGTTGTGTTTGCACTGCTAGTGGTGGAATTTGAGGGCATTACCGGTTTGGGAGGTGCGGGGATCGGAAGGCGAGGCCTTGCCGTTGTAACCGTGGTCGTCGGGGAGCAAACACATGCATATAGGAATTCTCTGGAAAAGCCTCGTAGCGTCCCTATGCAGTCACACCTCGGTAGTGCGATATGCGCCTGTGTGGTGCAGCATGGTTGGGTCCAAAGTTCTTCGGAACTTTTACGCGAATTGTGGTGAAAGTTTACAACCTCTGCAGAGTGTAAAACTGTTATAACAGCCGTGTTCGCGGTTATGAACGGCCGGATCCTCACATGATAATTGAACTTGAAGTTGAAAATAAATTATGGTTCCTGGTTAAGGAATGAGTGCTTTGGCACGAATGATGTAAGATGATGTATCTCTTGTGCTTAATTGGGTTGGTATATACTTATATCATAGTAATCAGGTGCTTGCTAATAAAACCTGACCAACTAAAATGCTGACCGCTACAAAACTCTCAGCCTTTTCTTGAAAGTTTGCATTTTCCCCCGCTTGTTGAGTACCAACCATAAGTGTACTCACCCTTGCTAAATATTGGATCAGAAGGAGAAGAAGATGTGAAGTTCTTTAGTGCATTCAATGAAGATTGCTAGGCGTACACAACCCCAGTCAACTGCCTGTGGTGAAGAGTTGAGGATTTCCGCTGCTAGAATATCGTTGTAATGTATTTATTTTATCATTTCCGCTGTAACTTTGTGTTCTGTATTCATGAGGTCTATCATATGTGTGAAACTTGATCCTGGCGCACATATGAGATGCATTCGGATTGTGTTTTCTAAAACCGGGTGTGACAGTCACTCATTGCCCTCAGCTAGGAGCTACAGGCAACATTCCTTCCATGTGGGCTGAGGCCTTCCTTCTACATATATTTGTACTTCTCACTTTTATGTGTGGTATGCGGTGTCTGATAAGGATGTTGGTATTTTTTACATCACAGGGCTCCACAAAGATGCCCAAACAGTAATTTATAGTGACCATCTCAATTAGTCATAAAGCGTTAGCTAGACATTTCGGACAATATAAAGGAATATTGATTGCATCTTCAATATCAAAGACAAGTGGAAATAGGGAATCTCTCAGAAAACAACTCCCAGCTTTCTTATCATGTCCCCCAATGCACTAGATCTAATTTTGCTTGTGGATGATTTCCTTTTAAATTCATCTGTGGTGGAGCTTTTTTCATTGGGTGGTGTTGTGTCAACGGGTACTCAAGGTTTGGTTTGACTATGGCACCGGGTGGTAATACCACTTGATACTAAAAGTAATTCTTTAGCACCCGATGGTGTATTTTACCACCTGGTAGGTCTCCCGAATGCACTGCTTCTTCTAACCCATACCAACATAGAAGATGAAAGGTCCTTTCTATAGTAGTGATAGAAACAACCAGGATTGTTGATCCTTTCACAGGCAATAAAAAAGCCTCTAATGCCAATAGGCACATATATATAGTTTCATGAGAAGACATGCATCAACGGGAGGTCTGAAGTATACGGAGAAGAAGTATACAATTTCTTGGATAGATATTGTTCTATGGAATAGTATATGTGGTCATATCATCATCTGTACATTTGATACTAGACTTGAATGGAACATGTAATTAGGATCTATTTTAATTACTAATATCTTATATAGATATAAATGCATGTTGCATCTATGTGCCATTTTTTGAGTTTTCAGCAAGGTTTTTATTTAAAAATGACAAATAGTATTTTCCATCAAAGAACATATACACATTACTCATATATATTTCCTATTACTATACTTCCAGTTTCATCCTAGATTGCGCTCTTCAAACGTCGTCCTCAAGGATGTGGTACTGTTGTAGTGCTGCGCCAATCAATGTTGGGATACAGTGGTCACTCTGTTTTATCGTCTGGTACAGTGTTGTGATCAGTAACTTGATTTTGGAGTTAATAATGTTATTCATTAGTTCATTACTGCTCTTACTTCTCCATCATCACTCTATTCCTCGAATCAAACACTCTCATTTTTGCATAGTCTACTATGGACGACCAGCGGCACCTCCATTATCTCGGTCAGTCTACTGATCAAGAGAAGACAAAAGAGAAGATCAGTTCACACACAGGGAGAAGTTTCCGCACGTGTTTGTGTATGCATATCTCCCTCTAGGGTTCATGAATGCACTACTTTAATACGCTTCAAAAAAAAATGCACTACTTTAATTTCAGGACTGGAGGAAGACTAAACAATGCAAGTAGCGAGGAGCATACGCGTGAGAAATAACACAAATAAAGGGAGTCAAGTTTCCCAGTCTCCCAGCTGGCGCACAAGGCATCTGATGCCTTGCATATGGCAACTTGCAACTGCAAGCTTACCTTTGCATCGATTGAGCGATGTACTTGAGCTAACAACGTGATGCAGCCTTGCATTACATTTTGCGTCAGCAGCTTGCATTGCTTGATATAGCTCGTACGTGAATCATGTGAAGATTTCACGGTATATGGAATACATATATACAGCTGCAAGCTATTAATTCATTCATTCATAACGAACTTATGGATTTGATTCTAAAAAAACGAACTTATGGGTTTTCATTTTATTTAATAATTATAGATAAATTAGTCTTCCAAATTCGAAATTGTGAAACAGTTCGCTAGTGATGTGATTTTAATCTTAATATAACCTGCTGAAGCAATGAAAACTTGTTCCTGAGCCCTGGCCACAAGGAATAGAAGAGCAGAATTATTAGTTCTATTTTTTAGTTCTGCAGGATGTTTCGATGCACAATTATCAACATATTTATTAACTCCTTACTCCGTCACATTTACCCGACAGGGAATTTTTTTTTTTCACCCACTTGCAAGGCTGTTTTCTGTTTCCCTGAAAATTAGGGATCCAACCTTCCGGACCATTTCTGTGGGAACCAAAATGAGAATGCATAGATTCCCCGCATACTTGGACTTTCAGGAAATGAGACTTCCATGATTTCTCTGCTTGCTGAACCATCAGCCTCTTACAACAGCACTGGCACGTGTATGATTTTAGTTTTACAATGAACAGATCAGTGTCATATTACTCAAAACTATTTTTTTCTAGGATCCAAAATTTACTGACTGGGAATTAGGATTAGCTGTCAAAATTCGATTTCCGTCAGTCTGGGTCCCAAAAAAAGCCTTAGTTTCTTGGTGCAAAATTTTGATTCAGAATCTACATGTTGCTTTAGCCTTCTCCACTTCTCCCCCCCCCCCTAAAGGCATGCCATCCATTTTAGTAATATTTATGCGCAAGCTTAAAATGACTTATATTTGTAATAATAAGTAGCATTTTTCACACGCCAGAGGAAGTTGCAATGAAATACAGAATTCTGATCTCAGGAGATGGGTCAAGGTCTTGATTCCGTTACCAGTCAGTTTGTGGCACTTCCCAAATTCTAGTGTATTTATTATCTTGATTCGTATATAGATCAGACACACGTAATTAATTAGCTGATTTATTGTTTCCCCTTTTATTTATCTTATTGATTATTGAACTCTTTGAAGAATTTTCATTTAATTTGCTTGTTATGTCAAATTACCTGCAGACAGCTAAATATCTGCCAATTGTATAGATATGCCTTCAAGATATGCTTTGGTACTTTTGATCATTATTATAGATGTACGATCGCGCTTTCTTCCTAACCATGCCTTACTTTATATAATCAAGATTCCACCACCAAACTAATTCGGCAGCGGAGATTCCACATTAGTAGCAGCTAGTGCTACATGGTCAATCTGAGAAGCAACTTAATGGCTTAAATTATTTGTGAAAATGTTTTTTTTTGGGGCAAGTGAGCTTCATTTCCACTTAGCGATCGATGTAGGTAGTTCTGCCCAAGAGGGGAACAAGGAGAAAAAAAAAGAGAGGCACTTCCAGTAGTATGTAGTGCCAACATAGTTGCTATATTGCTGTAATGGATTATTGGATTATGCATGCACAAAACATATGTGCACACAGATTCGAAAAGGGCCAGGTTATATAACTATATCCAATCGTGACTTTCAAATTGGTAGGAACAAGACCATCCTAGGAATTAGGCCATTCACTGTCCATTTGTCCGTACTCCGGTACTCCCTAGGCGGCTATGCTATGAGTAACACCCCTACGTGATGATTCCTTCAATTGAGATCCATGCCTTTTGCTTTCTGGTATGTGGTTCATATTAAGGATGTTGATATTTTTATATCAGGGCTCCACAAAGATGCCCAAGCAATATTGTTACACTCACCTGTTCAATCCATAGAGCAAGAATCTAGCAAAGCCATTTCAGACGACAACAAATCGGACTGCTTATCATACTAGAGACAAATGGAAATAGTGCCTGCTAGCTACGGAATCTCGCAAGAAAAACAGCTCGCAAGACGCCTATAAATAAGAGACCACCATCATTCCGCTGGTACCAAGCAAAGCTCAAGAGCAAAATCTAGCTAGTAACTTAGAAATACAACATCCTCTCTTCCAGCAAAAAACAACTGGTGATGTTTCGACGTGCCAAGACCAACATGGCCCCTGTCGTCGAAGGCGAGGTTAGGATTCAAAAAGTTGAAAGGATTGACCTCGTCTACAACCTCCTCACCAAACCATCAATCTATGGTAATAAGCCGATGGCAGCAACTGGAAAGTATCCTACTTCTGGTCATGATGTCGCAGCAAGCTGGAACAAGGCTGGGAACCCAAGCAAGGGTATAGTCTCTGTAGAAGACATAAACAAGAGGTCTGAAAGGTACATCACAGAGATGAAGAAACGGTTTCTTGGCTAACACTTGTTTGCTGTGAACCTGTGTGACAAGGTGATGAATGTCTGATAATATACTGTCTCATCCACGGATTTGGTATGGCTATATGTATGCATGATATGATATTGTCAGGACGAAATATGTAAGATATTGCTTTAGCCATAAATGCTTTTATGCATGACATGCAAGCATGTTCGATATGTCGTATAGTTATCTGTTATCTTGATTATCAGCAATATAATACCAATGTTCAGTTTTGAGAAAGCTGTACAGTTATACTGCACATGTCATGACACAATCAAAAAACAATCAAATACGGCTCTGCCAGGTAACAAGGCTCTCCCTGAAACAAAAGCGATGGCTTCTTTGAAACAGCTGCAGAATCGAATATTAGGAATTTTAGAAGGAAAGTTTACACAAGTGTATCACTACTGTTTTCTTTCTAGCTTGTCCTGAATTCTCGTGCTTTTCCTTTGTAACATCCAAATGGTTTATTCATAAGGTTTTAGGCATTTTAGTCCATCCAGTATCCCAAAACCATGGCACCCATGTCATCTAATGTATTTTTATATTCTTGTGTTTTCTTAGTTTTTTTTCTTTTGAAATGTTTCCAAAAGATGAGTTGATAAGGATGCAGGCTATATCAAAAGTTGGGTCATACTGGCTTTGCCTCAAGCCTCATTTTGGGTCAGATATGCTCGTGCAACGGTGCAACTGCTTGCTTATATATCTTTGCTTCGTTTGATATATCCAGTTAGCTAAATATCTACACTGATCGGAGGCTCAGAGCTAACGTGGAGCAGTCTGAGCAACACACGTTAGATTTGTGTCATAAGTTTGCGCGATCAATCAAACAGAAATTATTTGATTCCTGTCACGGTTTAGACATGCATTATTTTGATTGCGACTACCATGAACGGGATGGATTGGACTAAAGGACGGCATCGATCCCCTGCACTATATGATCATCAATCTGTCTTGGGTCAGCTAGATGATCTTTTGCTCTCAATGTAAACTCAGCAATGCAAGACTACAAATAAAGCGAAGGTTCCTGACGAAGAAATACGTCTTCAGGATGCTTCCGTGCACGGTTCAAGATGCCACATGGATTAGTTTCTTGCACTGATTAATTGTTTATTTCTCAATTGCTTAAATATAAGGAAATGAATTTTTATGACAAAAATCCTACAACAAATCACCTTTGACACACGAAACCAAATTAAATAATTGGTTTCTCAGACTTTTTTTTTAGAGAATCTGTAACCAAAATCTGTTTGTATCGAACTCCTCACATGGAACAAATCTGCATCACTACATGTGCGTGTGTGTGTCTACACACGTACTAGACAGGGGCGGACCTACGTGGAAGCTAGAGGCGGCACAAGCCGCTGCTCAAATTCGAATGTATAATGTAAAATAGCATGGAAGTACTGTAGTTCTGATATTCATTTTTGTCATACTGTAGCACCACTGTGTGCCGCTGCTAATTTTTATCACTAGGCCCGACATTCATTGCCAAATTAATACCATATTTTGTTCCTATAGTTTTCCTTTTTCTCATGCTCTTTAAGTTTTCTCATTTCTGCTTTCCCAACATCCCCAAACTATGCCATTTTTTTCTCTCGTCATATCAAGTTTCGGACAGTCTATCATTGTCTATAGAGTCTAAATTTTACCCGGCAAGGCATCATGTCTGTTTCAGATAGTCTCCTGAAAGAAGGAAAAAGGAGATAAACACCATTTCACACAAGGGAACAAGTCGTCTTCCTCGATGGATACATATGACTTCAGACGTTAGAGACACCCAGCTCAAAGGATGGAGACGGAGCGTAGTCAAGTCTTGCAGCTGGTGTGGAAGGCACCTGATGCCTTTCTGCGAAAACGTGCAACCGCAAGTTTACCTTTGCATCGATCCGTCAATCAATCCAGGCATGAAACTAGCTCTCACTTGATATAGCTCACCGACAGGAGGAAACGTGGACTGACTGAGCAACACATTTTATTTGCATTGGCAGCTTGATTGATCCGTCATGTCGTGTGATTCTGAATGCAATTTCTACTCGGACTGCGATTGTGATTGACATCAACATGATCAATCAAGCACGGCATCGATCCCTGTACTGTGCATGAGTTAACTCACATCACCAAGGCCAGCGAGCAGATATTTTAGCCCTAAAACCCTACTCAGGATACATGCAAATATAAGCGACGGTTCCCAGTTTTGCATTTGAGTTTTTTCCAAATTATGCCACATTTTCTCCAGTGATTGATTTGACGCTGATATTAAGCTTTACTAAAGAAAGCTTTCCTGGCCAAGCAATTGAGTATTCCTTTTTGGCATGATCTTTGCCGAATCAGAACTCAATTCGTCTTCACGATGCAGCCATGCACAGATGCATTAAATTAATAAGCATGCGTGCTAGCTGGATTAATCACTATTTCTGCATTAGTTCCTTTTGCATCAACTATTTATCGTGTACTTGTTGCTGAAATTTGGAGCTGATCCTCTCGAACAATTTATGCCTCACATATATATTCCACCCAACTCTGGTGGACTTTCGGGGAACGAGAGTTCCATGATATTTCTGTTTGGTGACCAATATTGAACAAGATAGGTAGGTATATCAGGACATGTATACTTCAGAATAAACATCTCCACTTATTACTCAAAAACAAATTTTCAAGGGGTCAATGTATTCTTATATTGAAAAAACATGTCATCCGAATTAAATATTTAAATGAACCTAATTGTAAAAATGGTAAGCAAAAAATTCTTTCCAAATGATCGTCCCTTTCAGGTAGTATATGACTTATGTTTTGTGACACTAAAGCAGGCCTTAAAAACTTTGGAACCAGGATAGTTATTCCACTTCTTTTCGTAATTTTCATTCTCAATTAGGGCTTGTTCGGTTCTATCGGATTCAATCCGGGTCCGGAATGATAAATATAACAAAAAAATTATAATAGGTACATCTAGAGACCGGGATTTATTCCGGGTCATAAACTAATTTATTCGTGATGGACACTAGTGAGGAGTGAGGTTCTTGAAAATTCGACACTAGCATTCGCACTATAATCGAAATTGCGGTGAAATATAGGGTGAGGTGGGTTGAGCTGGGATGCTGTTCTCATTAACCACTCATTTATCACTGCTTTCCTGGACATTACTGTAAGATCTCAATTGTACATGTGATTAACAAGAGTTTGGCAGAAACAAACTTTTGAACCAGCTTTCCTTTTGGAATCTTGGTTGTTACGGTCGCCGAAAAGTGCTTGCTTATTAATCTGCTACTTGTGTCCAGTTGCCAGACAGTTAGCTGAGTAGAAACATATTCGCATCATGATGCAATTTCTACTAATTTTATATGGATCACCATGCCTAATTACATCCTGAATTGATTATATCATTTATTTTACACAATGGGAATATGGGATTCCAAATCAATTCGGTAGAAGTGATTCCACACTAATCAGCTAGTGTCATTTGTCAATTCATCACTCATCAGCAACTTGAAGGTTTATGATTTGTAAAGTAAATAGCAATACAGTAAAGATTAATCTGACTGACAGCAAATTTTACACTGTGGCACAAAGAAAGTTAAAAGTACATACTCAAGATAGCAGGAAACACACATGATACACTCGATATGGATCAAGCACTCAATATAATTCAGTGCATTTCCTAAGTTTCTTTTAGATTGATTTCTGCTGCACAGCTGGTTTAATTCGGTCTTGTGCTGAACTGGTGGAAATGTACAGCAGTAGCACTTTCTCAACAACTTTGTCGGATCAAGATCTCTACTGTGACACAAGCCCAATTTCAATATGGCCTAGTAGTAGCCTATGTGAGTGTTGTATGAGCCAACTTATAAACTTTTGTCTTCCTTTAGCCATAGCATATTTGGATTAACAAATTTACACGAAGCGACGATAAAAATGTAAGTATGTTTCTATGTGTACATGGGCTCACCACCCCTCGTAAGGCCTGGACCGTGCGGTTTTGGCAGACAGGGGTGTTACATCTACCGTTCCTTCAGGAGAGAGAGAGATTTACCATTTTCAATCGTCTCCATGGGGCTGATTGGTTCAATGCCAAAATTGTGGCATGCCCACGTTTTGGCAAGCCAAAATCTTGGCAAAAAAAATTGCTAGCGTTTTGGTAGAATATATGTGACATGTGGGCACCAAACCAAGTGGTGGCTAAAGAATTGGCATTGCCCAAGTTTTGGCATGCCAAAATTTGGGTATTGAACCAATCATGCCCCATATACATCCTAATATCATGCTAGTTTTCATTATAATACTTGATGCGCCTCAGGTTCAGATCTCAACTTATCTTTAAGTTGCAGATCTGTAAGGGCTTCTCCAATGACTGACTATTTGACTAGCTATTTGAATTTTTTAATCAATGAACAGTTGTTATACAATGCTCACTAGCTCTTCTTTCCTAGCTAGCTCCCATATTTGCCGATGCAGCGCTCTCTCACAAGCACTCCTCCCGAGCACCTGGACCTCCTCTCTCACTCATCCAAATAGCTAGACCGTTGGAGATGCCCTAACACAGATGACGCCCTGATGATTCTGTGCAGCAATCCATAACCTTTTATCATTCTGTCGGAATGATAAAACTCTTGAAAAAACATTCAAGGGTTAACTAGCATTATCTGCACTCTTTTTTATCTAATCTCTTGATTCTTACAAACATTAAGAAGTGCACACTTAATTTGTTTTGATGCGTCGAATTACTTGACAGCTGTCTGCTGCATGCTGCCAGTGATATATTCTCACAGATCTTGTACTTTATATAGATGTCGTAGTTGAGGGCGCGTGTTCTTAATCGTGCCAATTATTTTATCTGATTGGGGTTCCACACTACCAAACTAATTCGGTGGCATAGATTCCATCATCTTTCTGTGCGGAGCTTCCAATTAAACAATCTCAGCAGCAGCATAAAAATTTTACGATTTTCCAAAGGTAAGAGAAACATAGTAAGGATGAATCCTCAAAAGGAACTTTCACAATGCGGCGCACAGATAATTAATAGGTAAGTTTCACGTGGTGTGAAAAAAATATTTTGCTTGTACTTGCTACCTCATTAGAGTGTTAGAAACTGCTTACGGATGAGTAGATGCAAAAAGACCATGTTTTCGGTGAAATTCTTCCATTTCGTATTAGATTCCTCTGTCACCGCACTGTGATTTTACCTTCAGCCTTGTACTGTATATATACCTCGTACTAAGTCTGAACCTTCCAATGTATTACACTCTTCCGACAGCATATGATCAGCAAAAAGAGTTCCTCCCCTAAAAAAAAACCCAACAGCCTTCCCTTGAACTTCAGTCCGGGTTTCCGGGACCCCACGGCCGTTGCTGCGGCGTTCGTTCAATACAGTGAGCACATCTCTTATCCCTGATAAACGTCTGGTTTCCTGACGTCTTCCTGCTGCTCTCAGGTGAGGTGTCCAGAGTCCGGCAGCTTCCTACCTCCGATTCAGAGATGCATCTCGCCTTTCAGATTGTGGTGTGTGATTATTGCTCGATTCTTCCCCAGAGACAACGAATTGTTGGCGCAACGCGCCTGCAAGCGCTTTAGCCAAATTAAAGCTAGGATTCTGGCGAAGATGCCGCCGGCCGGCCCCAGCTGCGATGCGACGACGAACTTGAGAGACGACGTAGCTGCGAAAGACGCGCGCGGTTGGTAGCGTAGCCAAGTGTTGCTTGCATCGCATCTCCGAGAGATGATCCCTTCCAGCACCAGAAATTCGCGGCCATCTGAGACTGGACAAGTTGTCAAAACAATGTCTCGCCTCTGGCTCTGCATGCTGACTGGCCGATGCATTTGCAGCTTCTCTAAAGAAATCAGACACCTGAGAACACGTGTGCATCGTCTCCCAAGAACTCAAGCTACACGAGCCAAGGAAGAGGATCGCTGGCTATAAAAGCGGAGGCCATCGGCTGCCAACTGCATCATCCACCACTACCAGAGCTAACAACTCGATCCAAACGAGCTGATCGAAAAGGAAAGCGGAGGGAGAAGCATCTGACTGGCTAGAGCTTGCTAGCAGGCTCGTAAACAAGCTAGGGATCGGAGACCATGGTTCGTTGGGGCAAGAACCCTGCTCCGGCAGCCGGCGCCGGTGGGGAGGTGGCGGTGCAGAAGGTGGACAAGATCGAGTTCCATAGCCTGGTCTCGGGGCCCCGCATGCGCGGCCTCACGCCAGCTCCAGCTCCAGCTCCACGAGGCGTCGTGGAAGGAGAAGACATCAACAAGAAGGCGGAGGAGTTCATCAAGCAGAGGAAGCAGTGGTTCCATCGCCCTTGAAGCTACCATATGCATCATGGCATGGATATGCTCCGTCATGTATATATTTATGGATGTACGTAGCTCATAAGTATTGTTAACTAGTAGGGTTAACAATAAGCCCCTCTTGCTACCTCTTTTACATGATCCCATCGTATGTTATACTCTCTTAGAAAATTATCTGTACAAATTAATTGGCAATGCTATGTATATTCTTATGTATGTAGTACAAATTAAAGAACATACATCTTCCGCCGGTAATAAACTTCTTTCATTCTAGGAATATCTTTAGCTATACAATTTCCCCCACATGCATGTTCATGTTACCTTGATATTCTGAAGTCATTTTAAAAATGGTCAATATGCATATAGCGCTTTTGCCTGCAGCAATGCAACATCCTTTTTTTTTTCCTTTGCTTTTAATTTCTCTTGATATTATTCAAGTCTGAAAAAAAATGTTCAATTAACTTGCTTCATGTCAATTTACGACCGGTTGCTGCGATCAAGCCGAGATATTTTCTGTTGTATTCTGTTATCCATAATGTTCGCGTCCTCGGGGCAGGGGTGATGACGTGCACGGTGGCGTAGCGCGCCACGTCGAACGCGTTCATCGAGTACCCGAGCGAAGGCGTACCCGTTGACTATCGAGCGTGGGCTCACGTACACGTCGCCGAGCCCCGACGCCGCCGTCATCGCTTCGCCGATTAATTGTCCGGTCGTCGCGCGCCGGGGGAACGGCCTGGCGGCGCTACCGGAGCGCGAGCCCGAGCTCGTCGCCGGCAGCGCGGCGTGATGAAGCAGAGAGCCGCGCGCGTGATGCCGCACGTCTTGAAGATGGCACGGGACGGGTACACGAACAGGCTCGACTCCGACAGCACGTACTATGCGTCGAGCGCCGCATGCAATTATGCAAACAATGGAGCGTGGTGCTCCGTTACGTTATTGTGGAAGCAACGGAGCGTGGTGCAGCACACTGGTGCATTGCATGCCAACGATAGTAAGATAGTGGAGGTGAAATGGCTTTTCTTTTTAATAATGCGTGAGTGTGGACTGTGGACAAAGAGCGTTGAGTGAAGCTTAGCACGCAGGGCAAAGTGCACGCCAACATGCCTAGATGTTTAGTGGATACGAGTTTGGGACATAGAGCAATTGCGCGACTGAATCGGTGGTAGATCTAGACAAATCTTCACTGAATAAGGTACATTAAAGGCATAAGTTCAATGTATAAGAATGTACAAAACAATTAAAGGAGAAAAAAAATCTATTACTTAAGTTTTAATTATTTGTCTTCATGTTCTACACAAAAAGCGTTGTATTTCTATGAGATTAGGACTAGAGGATGACAATTTACATAGTAATTAGAACATCTGATGTTTGAGAGTGTGGCAATGGTGCTAGAGCTGACCACATATCAGGGACAGCCGGACAAGCATGCACGGAAAGCACTGAATTTTTTTCCCGGTTTGGATCTATATGCTCTACTAAAGGTTTTTATAGTCCAACAACATTAATAACCCCATCCAAAACGGTTTAGATTCCAATATGAATCCATCCAAAGTTCTACACAAAAACTTTGGATTGATCTCGAAAAGGGCCCGTGCCCCCGTCGCAAGCTGGCCTTGCACCAACCGGGCCCATAAAAGGCCCACCGTTTGCGCTCCACTTCCACTACAAATCCAACCACACCGCCGGCGGCACCAAGTGGTTTGCAGCGGCACGTCCGCACGTGACGAGGTCGCTCGTCCCGTGTGCCCGCATGCGTCAGGCGGCGGACGCGGAGCACGAGGCCTCAGATCACAGAGCTCACACGGGTGCCGCGGCTAGATTCCTTGGCGCAGCGCGATTCTCTCCTCGAGCAAGCCATCCTATCCCCCTACGTGCACGCGATCGATCGATCGATGCCCTGCCCACCAGCAACAGTCCACCATGCACGGCACGGAGCGGCGCCGAACTGAATCGTCCTGTTCGCAGCAGGGCCAGCCGCACGCACCATGGAAGCATTGTTTCGTGGCGCGGCCGAGTATATTCTACTACGGGGCCGGCCCCGGCATTCGGGGATCATGCCGGCTCGGTTGCTGGTCTTGGACGCTTCTGTGCCACCTGAATCTTCTCGCGACGCCCGATGTGGAGCTCAGCTCGTACTACAGGTTATCACTCTTGGTCTTGGATGCGAGTCTGTCATTCATGGATTTCTTTCTTCTGGATTCTGGTCTCTGTTGTGTTTCATTTTTCTGTTGGTTATTGGAAAGCTTTAGTAGCTGACTTGTTATCACCGACTGAATTGAATATGTGTCTTAACGTGGGGCGAAATTAAGTTGGTTAATACTCCCTCCGTCCATAAATCTAAGTCAAATAGGAGTTGGGGAAAAGTCAATCAAAATAGATTTTGACTCATAATTTCTATCATAATATAATATTAATTGGTAAAGATTTAATGTTATCTCAAAATAGCTTTAAGTACAATTATATTGATGTAAAATTTATATACTAAATGTATTTATATTTCAACTAATTGTTGGTCAAAATTTGTGAAGTTTGACTTTTGGCTGATCCTAATACGACTTACATTTCTAGACGGAGCGAGTACGACTGCCCACAATGTCACTGAACGATGCTTCAAACAAGAATTAGAGGTCCGAGTACAGAAAGCATGCCACCACAGAGTCCAATGCTGAAAGCGAGGACTATAAGTTACTCCCTCCATAAAAAAAATGTAATTTTATTTTGTTTTCTAAGTCAAACTTCTTAGAATATTTTATCATACTTCTAGAGAAAATTATTAATATTTCCATCAAATAAGTAACATTATATTAATTATAGAATATATTTTTATACGGTATTTTGGTGTCATAAATATTTTACAATGTTCTCTATCAATTCGGTCAAACTTATAAAAAGTTAACAGAGCTAGAATTGAATTATATTTCTGACGGAAGGAGTATACTGCCAGTGCTAGATGAATACAAAAGTAATTCACACAGGTTGAATTTAACAGATGGGAAAGGGAGGTGATTCCGACGACTTGGGTCTACCTTACCATCAAGGATCGATTCAACCCGTGCACGCGAAAGCAGCTCCATAATTCCATGTTCACGTCAAATGTCAAGAGTAATTAGTTTATCGGCATCGCGCACGCTGTGGGCAGTCTAATGGTACCATCAACATAATAAAATAGTCTGTTGTCGCAGACTGCAAATTTGTTGAACCCGCGAGACGGAGAAAAACTCAAAGTAAAGGAACGAAGGAAGAGCAGAACTGGACAACAGGCTACTCATCCAGGGCAAAACTTTGAACAACCTGGCAGGTACTGGCTGTAGCGCCCTGCCCAAAAGTTTGTTGAGAACCTAGTTCGATCCAATTTCTAGTAGCTAGACTACACATAAATCATGGAGGAACGAACGTGTTCCCCCCATGCCAGCTGTGAGGAAAGAATCTATGAGTTCGCATCAGGACAAGTGTTTGTTGATGACAAGAAGCATGTGAGAAGAAAAAGAAGTGTCTACCAGCGCTGTCTAATGACAGTAATAACCAATAATTCTGCTACAGGGGCGGGTGCTGCAAATGGATGCTACCAAACAAGATGCAGAGATGCATAGCATCGCTACGTGCTTTATTTTCAGAAAGGAACTTGTAAAAACTCATAATGTGCCCGGCATGAAAGGACCTCGATTAGACAAAGAAAGTTGTAATAAAAGGGAGCCATCTTTGGTTAAACACAACCAACCATTGTGTGTGAGTCTGTTAGTTTTACAGCTAGGAACATAAGTACCGAGTTACAACTAAGACCTCGTCTTACTCAAATTTTGGTGTTCTTTTTTTCTTCTTCTGAATTTCTCCCCACTCATATGTTCCACTCTCTAGCTATAGCTACTATGAACAGATTACAAGAAATTGGGGAAAGAAAAATAGAGCAATCGGCAATGACTCGCTAGGCCATCACTCCATAGTAAAATCTAGAAAGCATTATCGAATTCAAAGAATTTCAGTGAACCTAGGGAAGAAGAGCAGAGTCAATTACTCGAGGTCATTGATCCTGCCGTTCACCTCTTCCTCTTCCTCCTCTGACGAGCTCTCCGAATCCTTGGGATCCTCGAAGAAGGAGTCGATGAAGGAGGAGCACTCCTCGGCCCAGCTGCGGCGGTTGGCGGACGCGCGCCACTGCTGGTCGGCGATCATCTCCGGCGACATGCCCCACTGCTCGAGCTCCTCCTTGGTGTGGTGGACGAGGAGGGAGTACTCCCCGCCGGGGCCCAGCTGCATCACCCTGAACTCGCAGTTTTCGAAGTTGTTGAGGCGCTCGAACTGGTCCACCGTCCACTTGAACCACTTCATGAGGAAGACCCGGGAGGTGAGGCCGTGGGACACGATCACCAGGTTGGTCTCGCAGCTGGGGTCCTGACCCAGCCTCCCCATGTCGATGTCCCGCCACAGCGACTCCAGGAAGCCTGCGCATTGATGGCTGTCATCAGTTTGGCTTTTGGCGGCGCAAAGGAAAATTGAATGGTTGAGAGTCAGAGAGAGAGAGGGAGATCGTCAGATCGGGATCGTACTGGCGACGCGGTCGAAGACGTCGGCGGCGGACTCGCCCTCGGGGAACCTGAAGAAGAACCGGCCGAAGCGCTGGCGCGTCTCCTTGACGGCGCGCATCCGCTCCTCGACCTGGAAGTTGCCGAAGTCCTGCTCGCGGACGCGGCACTCCTCGCGGGCGCCGATGACGCGCTCCCGCGGGAAGGCGCGGCCGATCTCGCGCAGCGTGGCGCGGGTGCGCGCGTAGGGGGACACGTAGAAGTAGACCTTCCAGTTGCCGCCGCCGGACGCCACGACGTCGAGGATCCCCCTCCCGGCGGCGCGCGCCTGCTCGGCGCCCAGCGCCGTGAGCGGGATGCGGTAGTCGGGGGTGGTGGTGTAGGCCGACATGTCGAGGTTCCCCTGGCTCTCGCCGTGCCGGACCAGGATGATCCGCTTGGGCAGCCGGCGCGCGCACTGCGGGTGGTGCTGCCGCGTCATCTCGCAGAACCGGCAATCGCCGAGGTCGACGCTGGCACGGCCGGGCTCCTCCTCTGCTCCTGCTTCTTGTGGGGTTGCGACGGGGTGGCGCGCAGCCGTGGCGTGTGACATGGGTAGCTGGCGCCGGTGCCGGAGTATATAAAGAGGGGAGGTGGTTGGGTGATGGAAGGCGAGCAAGCAGCTTATTTTTTTGTGGGGCTCGGGGCGGCAACGCTCCGATGATCACCAGCTGGAGCCATGGAGGAGGAGGTTGCGAAACAAGCCGCGGGTATCCGGCCTCGCTGGCAGTCCGTGGCAGGCAGGCTTACACCGCAAGTCTGCAACGAATAATTGGAGATTAGTTAAAATTGCTATACCAAATTTGTCAACTCGAACCACTGCCTTCCTTGCGAGAAAAATAAAGACAGGCAAGTTGGGGGGGGGGGGGGGGGGGGGGGGCACAAGGAATGGCAGAACAACGTTAAAAAAGAAAGGAATGGCAGAACCAGTATAAAATTCTCAGATCCAAATGGCAAATGGGTTGATGGAATGACTGAGATGCTACACAATGCACATTCATGATCATGACATGAATCGAGTATTTACATGATGAAGAAATATTTCAGTTGTTACTGTGGACCAGTAGAAGGGAATGATGAGCAAGGCTAGCAATCGTTGATGTGATTCATTCACCAGACAGGGCACCAACGGCTGCTCTGTTGCTGATCTTTTCCTCTGAGGAGGTTAGCGAGGAACTAGTGACCCGACCAAGCAAGGTGCTGGCTTAAAAAAGAAGAAGAAGAAGTTCAGAATCGCCCCCGCGCTTGCCACGTGATAAGGGGCATGGGCCCTCGTCAAACACGATGGAAAGGCAGCCGATACGGTGCTTAGCGTATCCCAGCTTCCTTTGTTCCCGTGTCAAGCAGTCGGTGCATGTGCGCATCACACATAGGGAACCGCCATGGGAAGCAGCCCAGCAGCAGCCCCTCTGCGGCAAGTCGGTGGGTTGAGTGAAGCAGTTCGCAGATCGCAGCCAGGGGGAAAACCGTGTGCGCTGACACGGCATCGACGCTAAAACACGGTCCGAACGATACAGTCCGCTGGGCTCATGCATACGGCGTTTTGTGCTAACCGAATGACCGTACAGACAAGTATCAGGCAGGGACTGAACGATGATTACTACTCCCTCCGTCCCGACGTCCCAAATTGTAAGTCAATTTTTAGAGAGTCAAACTCTTTTTTAGGTTTGACTAAAATTATTGACTAAAATTATAGAGTGGATCACAAAAATTTATGGAACTAAATAGATATAATCTAAAAATATACTTAATAAAGAACCTAATGGTACTTATTTGGTATATCATAAATCTTAGTATCTTCTTATACAAATTTAGTCAAACTTGAGATAGTTTGACTCTCCAAGAATTTTGGAATGACTTACAATTTGGACGGAGGGAGTAGTCATCAAGATAGCGATTGGAATCGATTGTACATCATGCATATATATATATAATTATATATATACAGATATGATTCAGGCAGAGGCTGATAATCACGTTACACCGAACACTGAGCCCTACAGATGGTGACACTAACACAGTATCAAATTGGCACAATCTCATGTAAGTTGGTTAAGAAAGAAAGAAAGAAAGAAAGAAAGAAAAGGCATGCAGACACGGCAAACATGACAAGAGAATTCGTGCAAGCAGCTCTAACATGATCCATTCGAACCGCAGAGTTTACCCAATCCTAAGTGAGCTGAACTGTCTCATGTAGAACTCCATTCGAAACAGTCCCAACGATGAATGCCAATTCATTTGGTAATTAGCAAAGGAGACTAACAGGTTACTCAGTTTCCAGGTAACTTAAAAAACAGCAAATCTTCGGGGGAAAGTTGTGACAGACAAGGTTTATTTATCTATCGTGCACGAAGAACACATCCCCCCTACAATAATGCTCTGCTCCAGTTGAGTGGGCATGTTAACGATAAATAAACTGTGTAGCCTAAAAAGAAGAGCTTTTTTGGTGGTTTCAAAAGTCATTTGGAACTTAACTCTTGTGCTAACAACCACGCAATATAGCTCGCTTTCTGAAAAGAATTTGAATCGTTGAGTGAAGCAATGTATATGCAGGATGCGAACAAAACATGAAAGGACCCTATGATGAAGTCCAGCTCAAAACTACTAGGAATAGCTTTGAAGCTTTGTCTTTTGGAGACAGGTTTGGTTCCACACAGAAGCAACGTGTATCATGCAAATGCATGTCATGGCCAAGCAAGTCCAGTGCAAAGATCAGGTACACTAGTCTTCCAAGGGACACAAGATCCACTCAAAATACAAGTCAAAATGTAATTTCACGAATCACAAGAACCAGGCACAAAACCACAACCAGTTGGATGTATGGCTAAGGTTAATAGAAAGGCTTCAGTCCACGTCAGAAAACTACTTGCTATGCTAGACCCTGATCTTGCTATCCGGGAATTCAAACCCTGACTCAACACAAAGCTTCGAATTCTAAACAAAGCCTAAGACATCAGGTCCAGCCATGCAATATGTTGCCTCCACCACATGCCCCCAAAGGTAGGCAAGCTTTTGGGAACAAGTCTTCTCCCCTAAGGAAGAAGAACACCTCATGTGGCCATACCGCCATAGGTGGTCTAGTGCACAGAAATGGATAAGATAATAATGGCTCCAGCTTGGATTGCAGTGCAGTCTCAGTTCACTTTTCATCCCATAACTTTGGCCACCATATCTCCCCAACATTCCGTGCAAGCAAGGCTGGGTTTAGCGTAGTTAGTGTCGTTCAACTCTAAAAAAAAACTGATTATCAAATAAAGAAATCCCAAGTGGAGTAATGCTTTCTGTCATTTTGATTTGTTGTGATCTGCCTACAATAACTGCCTGTACAGGCTACGAAAGTGACTGAAACCGACATGCTCTCAGCAGCCGACTCCTGACACTTCGATAATTGTTTCAGAATTCAGACAATATTCCAAATCATCAAAGGGCGACAGCGATGAAGCATACTCTCTCCATCCAAAAAAACAAGTCATCCTAGGATTTAAATTTTGTCCCAAAAAGCAAGTCATTGTAGCCTACAAGTATTTAGTATGTGCATGCATGTGCAACAATCAATTAGTGCCAAATATGGTTAATAAATAGGGGCAAATAACATCATTTTACCTCTTTCTTAATATGTCCTAAAATTTTTGAAGTGACTTGTTTTTTGAGATGGAGGGAATAAGTTCCGTCCCAAGTGACATCATAGAATTTTCTCGAGAGCTACTTAAATTTTACCTAAAAGATTATCAAATAAGCCTAAATTGCCTCCAACATAAAGGTGGAAACAACATAATTTAGGGACCTTCGCCTAGTGACGCGATACGGCAATTTAAACATTTGAAGCATCTAGGTAAACCTTGATTGGTACAAAATGAATGAACTATTGCCTCCATTGTCATAGAAAACTATGGCCAGCAACCAATCATAAGTTTCTCCAGCCAAAGTAATCCAACATATAAAGTGTTTGAACACCCTACGAACAGATTACCTAACCATCCAGAAAGATGAATATTAATAACATGCAACAAATGACATTAAATGACTTCTTTTTCAAGTTCCTATGGTCATATTAAATAGAATTAGAGCAAATGAGATATTATTGTGCATGAATCATACTAAGGCATGGCTTAATCTTTGTCAGAAGAATGCAAATATTTTGACTGACTGTCAAGTGTCAATATTAAAGGAATGTGAAGCATTCTCATTGCTGTGGTGCCTCCACGGCTCCACCAGTCCCCAGCAAGCTTTTTGTTCAACAAATAGGATACATAACCTAACATGGAACATTCATGGTTCATGGTACAGAAACTATAGCATCTGGTTCTCCTTTAATAAACATGATTCTACTGCAGAAGGCATAAATCGAGCACAACCACCTATATGCAGGTCATGTAACATTTTTAATGCTAATGGACAACTGTGAGTGCTTGACTGTGGTAAACATGGTAAACATGAAGCAGAACCATTTTTAGGGGTTCATTTAAGTGCTTTGTCTGACTAATTGTACACTCAAATACAGCATCTTATTAACAAGGAGTCTAGGAATAATGGTAGGAAAGGGAAAATGAAATTCTGTGCAGTCAAATACTGCATCTTATTAATTACTACTGATGGTAGGAAAAGGATAAATGACATAGATTGGGATAAAGTCAAAATTGCACCATCTTTTTTCTCTCGTGGACCAATATTGTTAAGTAACATAAAGAAACTCAAAGCATCTCATTCCATGATACAGCTCGGAGAACCAAACTGAAGTTATGTGCTACTCTTGTTTTGTCAACCACAAAACACCTTTGCGTTGATAATTCATGTTCCCACAGAACATGTGAATTCACCACGGAGTATTATATGCAACATAACCATCGTGTAGTTTAGTTAAATATTCAAATCCCATGTGCTTAAATATTCCCTGGCCTAAAAATCTCCCCTTAATTATTCTCAATTTGGACATACCTCAATAGCACTGCTACCCAATTCATTCCTTGAGCCCAGCTCCACCCAGTTCGTCCAGGCTACAACATTCCCGGCTAAAATTCTAAATTCCGAGAAACTGTTCCTTTTATGCAACAAACATTTTTTTGGTGTTACACTGTGAATAGTCACTATTATGTAATGGGCTGGGCCCTTTAGGCCAGGCAGGTACAGTATGGTTATGGGTCAAATAAGCCTCTCTATTTAAAGCGCCCTCCCATAACAATCAGCATTTCAGTGACTCCACTAACATGATAACCTAGAGTTTTATCTCCAATGTAATTAGTACGACTATATTAAACAAAATAGTGAGCTGTAGCACTTTTATATAACTCGAGCTAATAAAATTCATAACAGTTTTAATTATACGGCTAAATTATTGTTTTTTCAACTGCAAGATAACAACACATAGCTATAGAAATTTGCTAACAGGATCATTTTGTTATAGTTTGGACACATACACCTGTTTTGAGTGGCAGATGTTAAAGCAAACAGTTCATTTTGTATAAGTCACTTTACTAGTTGTTAACTTGGAGGTTCAGATTAAGCTTCTGCATAACAAATCTCACAGGAAGAGCACGTAGTGGATAAAATACATTTGTTCCAATGCATTTAGTGCAACGACAATCTGCAACATTTTGATGACACTTAGCAGAAATAGGGCTCAAGCCAGAAGCCCAGAAGCCACAGCTCAAATCATAAAAGCCAAAGAAAAACTAGAGAAATAAACTTTGGCTGAATGTCAGTGACAAAAGGCAGGAGTTAGTGCTTACCAAGAAATTGCCTTCTTTATTCCAAGATGATTAATATATTCTGAGAGAAGATTGAAAGCATAAACATGCTTTAATTGTTCTAAGCCTGGAGTCCAAAGGATGAAATATCTACACCAGCATAGTAATGTTATAAGCATTTGTGGATGTAGCAACTAGAAAACTCTAATTACAATATCAGAAGTCTTCTCAATTGTCATTCTCAACATGCCACGTTGAAACTGCATTTTAAAGTTGTGTACAAAATTGAAAAATTATTCTTCATATTTGTGATTGAAATTATAGCGATAAAGATTTATCAGATAAATTTCTGTGGGAGTATATATAGTCGCATGGGTGAAAAGTTCACTGGCTTTGCTGTGGAACATTTTTCCATTCGACATTAACCACAGAAGCGCAAAATGGTGAGACTTCAATTTTTTTTAAAAAAAATACAACCAGAATCTTAATGTTGTTTTAGTCTCTCAAAAATAAGATAAATCAAGAACTAAAAGGTGCAATGGAGAGTTCCTTTTTCTTTTAACTCAACAAACAAGAATCAGTTGAACATATTTACAGGGAGTCTGGGACAGTATTTTGGTCTTGAGGAGTATGAACCAACAGTGAAATTCAATAGCAAAATATTGTTTCCAGGGTAATTGGTACCCCATAGACATTTGATGTTGCCTCCGGCCCCCTCCCCTTTGCAAATAACTATATATTGAATTAATGCACAAAACAAAATCAGATTTGTGAACCTTGTTTAGAGGGCTCATCCTGAATCGTTAAGGGGCAGCATATGTTTAGGAAAATGATTCATGATTCTTCATTCTAGATTATTTAAACACATTTGCCAGTTTGACGCCTGCCACATGTGGTGATAATTACTTGCCACAGAGAAGGGAAAACACAGATTGCTGCAAGAGCCTGATCAGTTGAGCTTTGCTATACGGGAACAGACAGGCGTATTCTACACATCCTCAGGATTAGATTTCCACTGCACTTTAGGTTTTCACCAACTCAGCAATCCAGCATGGCTATCCCACATACTGTGCTCCTATTAATCCTTCAAATTCCTAAAAAAAAAAATCCTTCAATACCATTAATCGCCCCTCCATTTCCGTTCCACATTGTTAATCGTCCCTATTTCCCTCCCACATCATCATTCCGCCACTAATTTCCCAATTCGCACATGCAAAGCGAAGGGGAAACCTCCCGCAGACTCCTCGCCACACACGCCACTGGATCCGCTCGCGAAACACCGTTTCGGCCTCCTCAATGCATCCCAATTTCGCACATCGCATCCAATCAATCCGAATCCACTCCAGCCCCGGAAACATCAAGCAAAACATGCCCGCGCGCCCCGAAATTAATCCAACCCAGACAAGCTCGAAATTAATCCAACCCAGACAAACTCGGAGCCGGAAGAACAGATCAGGCGCGAATCGGGAGCTCGCAGGAATTAGGAACGGGGAAAGTTTATCTCGGGGGAATCGGGGGCTTACCTCGCCGCCGGTGTCGCTGTCGCGTCGAGGAGGCGGTGCGAGGCGAGACGGGTCGGTTTCTGAGGTCCAAAATGACAGGAAGAGAGATTTTAAATTTAATATTTTAAAAAGGTTATTATTATCTCTGTCCTCTAATTTCTGGTTGGTGTGGGGCCGGAGGAGATCTCGGCAGCCACGTGAGGGATGGGCCGCGTGGACAACTATGTATTCGGCGAAGAAAACGGTAGCGGGTCCCCAGCGGCCCATTCCGCTTGATTTCTCATTTGTGACTATACCACACCGTTGGATTCCCAAAGCATCCTGTAAAACAGGTATTGATTCTTTGATCCATGCGGCGGGGGTTGCCCTTCCAGGGGAGGCTTTAGCTTAATTATGTTATTTCTTGAGTGAATTGCATTCTCATACAACAACTTGTGTGGTTGTATCATCTTGATCTAACAAGTTGTAAAACATGCAATTGCATACACGACCTTATCAAATGTGTGCATATATTATCGTATGTACTCCACATAGATGTAGTTTGTTACAATGACATATAACATAGACCTTTTTATGCATGTAACCCCTATCTTTCCCTTTCTTTTGATCTCTAATTTTATTATACTTATAAAAGGAATAAAATTACTTTGAGGACAGGTGACCAAGACACACCAGTTGTGCTCTTTTTTCTTTCATAATCCAACTTATGTTTTAATCTATCTTTAACCTTGAAAATTATGTGCGCATAATATATATATGAGGCCCCATTGCCTCAAGTAAATTTTGTAACTCATCTCGATTTGTATGGCCGAGTATTGCAACAAGATCAAACTTACTATCAATATATTAAGTTTTATTTCTTTAATCCTTTCTGTTTTGCTGATTGTATTGTTTTTAATTCCATGAAGGTATAATATGTCATCAAAGTTCAGAAAAGAACCTAGAGACATGTTTTTTTATTTTATTTTTCAAGAGCTAAGGAAGTGTATAGTAGACACAATGGCTCTAGAATATGCACATGTTGAGTGGTGTTGTTTCGTTTATGTAATATCAAACATTGTAAAAATTGTCATGCCTCCCCTTCTTATATGACAGGACAGTGCTCCTGCTAATCTTTTAAAAAAAAAATTCTTTGAGCCATGCGCTCAATGATAACGTCAGGTGAGTATTGTGTATTTGTTATCAACTACATATATACAAACCTACTAATAATATATAAAGATGACGACCAGACACTATCGATTTCGTAGCTCCGACTTGGACATTGCAAAGTCTATTTCAGACGTTGCAGCTAAACCAATCTGGCCAGGAATGTGGGCCTGGATCTGGTGAATCCAGGTGTTTCACTGGATCCAGGGATTTGGTTGTTCCAATTGATTTCGTTCCAACCGGTTTGATTACTCCACCAAAAACGTGTTCGGTTGTTTCTATTTCATTCCGGCCAGATTCAAATGACTTCGTATATATACTCAACACAAGATTCTACAGGTTACAAGCAATCAAGTGCATGTGCCATGATATAAACGAACCTGTTTGGCTGCTTTGCTGCTGCAGTAGCTGCAACAAAACAGAGAACTAACAACCCAACTAGCAGCCGGATTACCAGAACATGCAATGACATGATAAATATTCAACAACAAGTATCTCAAATATTCAACAAGTGACCGTTGTTATGGTATAAAACTACCAGTACCATGAGCTATTACCAGAACTAGCAGTATCAAAGCCATGTCACAATTATCCTGAGCTTTTACAGACTAAACACAACATAATATTCAGCATCCTTGCTAAACTGGCAGAATTTCAAAACTGAACTTGAACCAAGGTGCACCCATCCGTCACATCATGGTCACTCGACATGTAATGCAAATAAAAATACGGGAGTTCACTGCACAATAAAAAAGGGCAACATAAACCAACAGTGAGCATTGATCATCAGTTACACTTGGGCTAGATAATTTTGTTGTGTATAACTCACAACCGTAACATTAAAATTCCATGGTGTATAATAATTTGCTGCTACTTGTTAGGCCAGTCTCAGTGGGGGTGTCATGGGCAATAAATAGGGTGTCATGTAGGCATTTTGGTGATTTGCACTGCATTTATGAAGAAAGAGAAGAAAGCAGTGTCATCACCATGACAATCTTGTTCTACAGTTATCAAGACAACTTGTGTCTTGCATGTCACCTAGAAAACAACAATAGATGAAACTATGCACTGAGAGAGGGGTGTTGCATTCTAGTTTCAAGTATTATTAGATGATGTGTCACCCTAGGTAATAGTGCCCATAAAACCTCCATTAGACTGGCCTTAGGTGTGTCATTAACTTATTACAGAGAGATGCCTGGCAGGCTACCTGCTAGCTCTGACCGATGACGACACAAACTTAGTAGAAATCCAAAAAGGCACAATTACGAAAACAGAAAAGAAACACGGAAAAATATAAAAACACACACAGCTAGCAGGCATCCAAATTAAGCAACAAACAAACGTTGGCCTTATGTTTAATTCTCTGTACTGTCAAAACTAGTCAGAACATAGAACGAGTTAGCCTGAAAGCACAAGCAATACAATCTGCAGTTCAATGGCTTGAGAATAATATTGACTCCAAGACGCCTCATGTTTAATGCAAGGGCTATCATTGCCATCTCGAAATTGCCTTGGGAATAAAATAGAAAACAACTTAGGTCTAAAAGGCATGCCCTGCAGCTTAAACAATCAGTGGGGGTACTAATGTCAGACGGCAACAATGATGGAGCAGCTACAACACTTGGTATATTACTATATTCAATGAAACCAAACACACCGAAAAGATCATCACTTAACATATCTAGTGATCAACAATAATAAAAATAACACATTGATAATTGCACCTATTGTATCAGGATCAGGAAACAAAGATGTAACAGAGCCCAGAACAAACAGCACCCCATTCTAATCTATAACACATAAAGTGCAATTCATAATAACACAGTCACGATTCACACGGACACTAAACGTATGCGCCTACAAGAGCAATTTCTTCAGACTTCAGGCCGGAATGAAGGTCGAGATTTGATTTTCTAAAACACTAGAAAGGGCAGCTACCAAGAATGAGCCAACAAGTAATCAACAAGAATAGCCTGCAGATATTACACGTCTAGAGTGGAAGGGAGAGCATAAGGGAGGAGTCTTTACCGGGGGAAAATGGGCTCGAGTAGCCTCGCCTGTCTGGCGCTACCGTGCCATCGCTTGAGCTTGTTTCCTCCCTGAATCCACCTCTCAAGAGTGAGATCGACCAGAGAGGGAGATAAGAGGAGACAATTGGCCATGAAGAATCTATGCTCACCGTGCCTGCATGAGAAGCAGTCGACCGCGTCGCCTGGAGCCCGCCTTTGCACCATCTGGACCCCTGGAACCCACCTTTGCTCTGCCTGGACCCTGCCCTCGCGCCCCTTGGAGCCCGCTCGCCGCCCGCCGCCTATAACCCGACCTCATGACAAGATAGAGTTTCATTCCCTGTCTCCTTCGGTGTGGAACGAAATATGGGTGTTTCTGGGCCAGAATGGGCGAATCGAGCCCTAATCCATTCCATTCCGCCCAAACCGAACCTCTTTTCTATATCACCCTATTTTATTCTGGGCCAATTGCTTCCGGCCGGAACAGGCCTCATTCCAATCCGATCCGATGGAAACGAGGCCTCAAGGAACCGCCCAAGCGACGAGTTAAGGAAAATATTAACTGAAACTTGGAATACAAATAGGGGCACAAACATGGCAGAAGATGCTTGAATTTAACTTACTGTTTTCCTTGCTTTTTCTTAGTGTTTTATTCACGGAAGTATAACAAAAAGAAGATTATTACAAGAGCATATGAAAAATTTAAGGTAGCAACCAACTATGGTAGATTACGCATGCAGTAGCAGCGTCACTTGAGGAGGGTGTTAACAAAGCATATGAAAAATTTAAGGTAGCAACCAACTATGGTAGATTACGCATGCAGTAGCAGCGTCACTTGAGGAGGGTGTTAACAATGGACTTGACATTGAGCTTCTTCAGGTCGGTGTAGGACTGACCACAACCAACGAACATAATCGGGGCTCCAGAGACATAAACCATGGAAAGCGCTGCTCCAACCTTGTCATCGACGGTGTCAAACTTGCTGAGCAGGATGCCATCGATCAACCTTGCAGCGGGAACAGCCGACAGGTCGGCCAGCTTCTGGTTGAACTGGGTCAGCTGATCGACGGCATCGTTTCCGACCAGTGCTTCTCCGACGAACACAACCAGGTCCGGGCTGTTGACGTTGATGAGCTTGGAGAGGGCCCTCATCAGCGGCTCGTTGTCCTGCATACGCCCAGCAGTGTCCACAAGAACAACATCTGACTTGGTTCGGGTCGCTTCTTGATCGCTTGCTTCGCTACAACTGCCGGGTCTCTTTCATAGCCCTTCTCAAAAATTGGTATCTGGAGCCTACGAGCATGGGTGCGCAGCTGCTCAACGGCACCGGACCTGAAGGTGTCACAAGCTGCAAGGGTCACACTCAGGTCATGCTGGAGGAGCCAGTATGCAACCTTTGCGAGATTGGTGGACTTGCCGACTCCATTCACCCCGACAAAGACGATGACATATGGCCTCTCACGCTCCTTGGCAGCGTACACATCTCTCAGAATGTCGATGGATCGGCCTGGGGTCAGAATGCGAAGGATTGCCTCCTCCATGGCTGCCTGGACGGTGGATGATATGCTTGTGAAAGATCCTAGCTTCTTGCCCTCAAGGCGCTGCAACCGATTCGCAAAGCTTCTCCGCGATCTCCTCTGCCACGTTCTTGGTCATCAGTCTGTCTTTGAGGGCTTTGAGTGCAGGCTGTAGATCAGATTTGCCAATTACAGTGTTACCTCCTGCAATGCTCTGGAACACTGAGGAGAACCATCCTTTGGCTTTTGGTCCATCTCCGACATTCTCATCGGTGTCCATCTCGCTTTGTCCCTCGACTCCCTTCTTGACTACCACATGATCAGTAACCTTGCCCCCATCAACTGGGTCTGAGAAATCCAACTTCCTGTGGGTGCCTTCTTTTTCCTTGTTTTTCTTCCTTCCCTTATTGTTGTTTTTGTTACCATTCACATTATTGATGTCTTTCCTCGGAATCACTTTGATTCGCAGTCTATGTAGTATACCCAGATTGAACGCTCCGCCATCTTTGGGTTCGGGATCTCCTGAGTTTTCCTCCTTCCCGGACTCGCCATCGGAGTCGCCGCCTTGCTTGCTCCCACCATCATTGCCGCCATCATCTCCAGGAACCTTGGGAACATCGTTGTGCGACGGCGGCACTGGCACTGGCGACGGCGGACGGGACTTGATAGGCGCCTGTTTAAACTTGTTCATCTCATCGGCGCGTGCTTGGGCTTCGAGGTGGAGCTGCCGGAACACGTCGCCGAAGCCGTCGTAGCTGGTGCGCTTGGGGTTGTACACCCGCGCGAACTCCGCGCGCACTGCGGCGAGGAGGTCGTCGACGTAGAGGAGGCGGAGCACGCGCCGGTACACCGCCACGAAGACGAGGCCGAGCCCGTTGTCGAAGGCCCACTTGAGCGCGCGCTTGCCGTCCAGGGAGACGCCGGCGCCGTCGGCGGGCCGTTCCTCGAGGAGGCCGGAGCGGATGAGCGCGTCCACGGGCGAGGCCTGCGCGCCGCCGCCGCTGAGCGCCCACAGGATCAGGCCGCCCCGCGTGAAGATTAGCAGCTCCTCCAACATCTTGGCCGCCGGCGAACCCTTTGGATCGATGCGGATTCCTTCTCGCCTCACGGACAGAGAAGATTTGGGCGGTGGCTTGCGGCTGCGCGGCGGCGGTTATGTAGATGCAGGACGGAGGGATTGCCTCCGATCAGATCGGACTCTGTCTCTCCGGCCGTCTCGGCGTCTCCTATCCGAGTCGATCTCTTCTTCGGTTGGAGAGCACGGGCATGATGACAGGTGGGTCCCACTAGATTGCGACCTGGTCTGGGTGGGCACGGTGTGCCCGATTCGGTTTTGTGAATCGGGCCCACGTGCCAGTGAAACCGGTTAACGGGAGATAAACAATATACCGAGAATAGCCCGGAGTGGAGTCAGTCACCAACACGGCGGCGATGGCGGCGGCGGATCGAGCGGGCGCGACGGAAGCGGCGGCCATGGCGGCGGCGGCAGTGGATAGCGTGGTGGTGGTGCACAACGTGGCGAAGCGGCACAACGTGGGGACGCTGGCGCGGAGCGCCACGGCGTTCGGTGTCGCGGAGGTGGTCGTCGTCGGCCGCCGCGACGTCAGCGCCTTCGGCAGCCACGGCGCAACCTCGCACCTCCGCTTCCGCCACTTCGCTTCGCTCGCCCTCGCCCGCGCCTACCTCAAGGCAAGCAAATCCTCTCTCTGTTCTGTTCTGGAGATGCCTCCCCCGCACCTCACTAACCCCTGAACCCTACCTATTTCCCCCTTTTCCTTTCGATTGTTTTGGGAGTCATGAATGACAAGTGCCTGTGCGTGTGCTTGTTGCAGGATGAGAGAGGGTGTGATATTTGCGGTGTGGAGATCACCGACGACGCGCAGCCGGTGACCGCTCATCCGTTCCGTCGGAGCACCGCATTTCTATTTGGCAATGAGGTTGGTTGGGATTCTCTTCATTCAGTGCTGACTGCGAAATTCGGTTTGTTGATTATATGCAATTTGAATGAGGAATGGTGAACCGTGTTGTGGCTTAGTTTTGTTTTGTCGACTGCGATGGGAATTACTGGCGTTTGATTGTTGCAATTACTGCCTTGTCACTGATTTCGCACAAATACCATATTCCTTAAAATTAGCTTTCATTTTGATGTTTCAATTAGGTCACTGTTGGATCCAGCCTGGTATTCAACACTTGATGTGTAGTTTGGAAGAAAAATTCATCTCTTTTACAGAATGTAGCTTCACATAAACAGTAATTTGATGCCATGAAGATGTTGCCACAGATGCTATTTGATTTCTGGAATGGAAATTCTGTTGAGGGCTGTTGCATAATACTGCGTTAATTCAGTTAGAGGTTCTTAGTAGTACACGGCCATAGGTAATAACTTTTTGCCCTTTGTTCTAAGTTAACTGCCTATTTTTTGTGGGGTTTCATCTGGCAGGGTACAGGACTCTCACAAAAAGAGTGTGAGATCTGTGATTTCTTTGTCTACATCCCTCAGTATGGTGGTGGAACAGCATCTCTCAACGTTACAGTTGCAGCTTCAATCGTTCTCCATCACTTTGCGGGTAAAATACCATCCTGCTCCAGTCGCTGATGCATTTTTTGGGTAATGTATAGCATGTTAATCAAATAGAAAGTTGGAGTGTGCGAAGCTGCAAATAGTCACGTTAATTATTGCTTCCAAACCTAACTTTTTTTTTGGAGCTGTAGAGCACCAAATTTCCATTATCTTACTCTAAAATCACATGTTGTCACAGCAAGTCATGATTGATAACTATTTGTGGCGACCTGAGTTGATTAAAATATATTCTGTGATCTTATATACCGAGATTTGGCATATACTATATGTTGCTGTGAAAATGTTCTAGTTGGATTTGTGGTAACTGCACAATATTTATTGATATGCTGATGTTTGCAAACACTGTAATCTCAACTTTTAGTCTGCATAATAAAGCACATCTAGAGGAAAACATGATATGTTACTGAACCAGTTTGTGTTAATTTCGTGAAAAAAATAACAATGCTTTAACTTCTTTACATACATGAAAAAAGCCTGTTTAGTGGGCATATTAATATTGCAGTACGCCGCAATCCTGGTCTTATACATTTAGAGATGCTAATGCTAGTATTTGCCTTAGGTGTTGGGTTATATCTGTTTTTGGAAGCTTTTGTTCTTTTTTGTATGATCATGTATCAAAAAAAAAAAAAACTGCTGACCAGTACCCCAAGTTATGTACCCTTTTTTGTTAGTTCTGCTGAGATGATAAATAAATCTTTGCTAGGGAACATGAGTCTTGCAAGCCCAACCACTCAATCTTACTGGGCAGCAATCAACTGAAGGCTACCTTTGATAATATGCATTCATCACCTTAGCAGAAACCTGGGGCTGATGTTCTGTTGGTTCTATCTCAGTTGTTTGTTCCCTTTTCTCGTCTCCAATCCAGTACTGTAGAGAAGCATTTTGTTTAAGATATACATTCAACCACAAGCATGCATACTCACATCGTAGGTTCTGAACTTGTACTTGATAAAGTTCTGGCATGCATTTGAACATTGAATTGGCAATGACTGTTGATAGGATAATTGCATTTCCTTATCATAGTCGTCTGAATTTTTGCATTGTATTCTGTAGTCTGGGCTGGCTTTCCCGAACGAAGCAGAGAGGGCAACAAATTCATTGTAGCTGATAGACCACAGGGGCACTCGAGAGGGCTTTACTGTACAGACTCCATTGAAGCGGTGATTGAAGAGCGGAAAATGCGGAAAGAAAATGCATGTGATATACTTGAGAACAATGGAAGCAGCCATCCTCAGGAATCGAATGGCCTAGATTTGATGTTTACAGACTAGGCTTATCACAAGACAATGTTTTTACATCTCTCTTGTTGAATCAAGTCCCGGCGTTGGGGTTGATGGCGCAAATTTGGAATACTATAACTGCAACGCATAACAGAAATGTATCTGAAAGAGTGACAAGTGGAACACAGATTTTTGTTTACCGGACGTTGGCATGAAGCAGAAGGGCACATTAAGGTTTTGTGAACCCATAGGGTGATAGTACCTTGAAACCCAGGGCCCTGGGGAGCGGATGAAGCTCTGTTTCGTTCATACTGCTCGCTTTTTATTTCATATTCTTCGGTTGGTTGCCTGGTTGCCTTGACACAAGCGGCGTATGGGAGTAGGTTTTCCACCTCCTCTTGTGTCACAAGGCTATTAAGAAGATTTGTTGTATAATCAAGATGGAAATAACCATGGGTTGGTATTGAAGAATCAATTATTTTATTGAAAATGAATATCACCCCAGAAATATAGATGATCAAGATAAATCGTGGAGCCACCAGACTAAATGTGATAGATATGGCTTTCCCTATCACTAATAATTCAGTAATTCTCACATGTGGACCATGTGGACGACATAAGGAGCTGAAGTCCATCAGCAGAGTCCAAGATAATTGGAGCTGATGGTTGTAGTTTACCAGCCAAAGCATCTCATTTCTCGGCCATGGCCTACCTTTCATGTCTTTCTACTCGGTTTCTCCGAGCAGTACACGAACCTACTCTTGTGAGTTGTGACCTAGTCCCTCGATGCATTGGTTTGGTTCAGGTTCTCTGCCAAAGTTATTGGAGCCCGTGAATAGCTGGGCCGGACTTGCAGGACCATGGTCATCATGAGTCCGCCAGCCGCCAATAGGGAAACTCTGAACGGGGGATCCTAACAAATATCATCATGCTATACGTCGGTTTCTTTTTAGTACCACATCGCGGTGACTATCAATCGCGCGTCCTGAGGCCGCCATAAAAACAAGGCTGCCGGCGACGTACGAACTCCCCTTGCGCTTGGGGCAATGACGCAGCTTATGAGGTTTTACCGAGGCGCGTCTTCTGCTGGTTGAAAACTATTTCCAAGACCCCTTCTGTGGCCCAGGCCACAGAGAACTTTTGGAAGGGTTTGCCCTTTAGGTTAAAGCCCTACAATTCACATTGCAAAATTTAGTGCATATTTCTTGTATAAATCGTGGAGCGACCAGAGTAGATATGATAGCTATGGTGGCGTTCCTTATCATTAATAATTCAGTAATTCTCAAATGTAGACCATGTGGACGACATAAGGAGCTGAAGACTGTCACACCCCGAAATTTGGGATTTCGGGATGTGATTAGAAAGATAAATTAAATAAATAATTTTTATAAATTATTAAAACGTTTTCAACATTTGTGTAAGTTATAGGAAATTTATCATAGGAAAATAATCAATTTTCTAAGTTAAATAAATATGCTTTTTGTGGCATTAATTAAAGTGTTGCATTCATGTTGAACTGCATCATGTGTTTATGAGTGTAGTGTTTCAAAATGCGTTTAGATGTCGATCAATCTCTTCTGAGGATTTCCTAGATTTTCTAGGAATTAATTCTCTTTTCCTAGAGTCAAATCCATTTATTGAAAGGCTTTAAATTTTCTTTTCTTGAGATCTAAATATTTTATTTTGGTTCAAAGTCTCCAACTCTATCTCTGGAGTTTTTCCTGTGATTTTTGGAGATTTTGGAATATTTTCCATGGTTTAAATTCATTATCTGGGATTTCCTAGACTTGTTTTTGAACCAGAATTTATTTTCCGAAAGAATAAACCCAAAACCTTCCGTTTGTTTCTGGGCCGACCCAACTTCCCGGCTCAGCCCACCTCGGCCAAGCCCAACCCGGCCTTCCTTCTCCAAGCCCAGCTCTCCACCGCATCCTTCCTTTTCTCTCTCTGACCAGCTGCCCCCACATGTCATCCTCTCTTCTCTCCCACTGCTCTCTCTTCTTCTCTCACCGCCATGTGGGCCCGCGCTGTCATCCCCAACCTCCAGGCGTTCCTAATCAGAACTCTGGTTCGAGTCTGCAATCGTGCCGCCGCTGGACTCCTCGACGTGCGCTCCACGCCATGGTCGGGTCTCGAGCCCCTATAAAACCTCGCGCTCTCGTTCCCTGCTGCCCCTCTCTCGCCTCGCCCCTCCTCCATGCGCAAGCGCCGCCGCCCGCAGAGGCTTGACGAAGCCGAGCACCGCCGGCCAAAGCTTCGATTCGCCGCCGTGGAGCTATGCCGAAGGAAGAAGATGACCCCACAAGCTTCACCGAGCCGAGGAGCATCCAATTTGCCTCTCCCTGTCGCTGTTCCTTCGCCGGAGCACCGCCACCGCTTGAAGCACCTCGTCGCCGGCCGCTGTCTCCGATGCCAGGCCGCCTCCGTTCGTCTCCGCGCCTGGTGAGAACACCCACGAGTTTCCCTCGATCTCCTCTTGCGTTTCCCCTACCTAGCTCCGCCCCTAAGCCCACTGAATCGCCGGCGAGCAGAGCGCCCTGAGCCTCTGTACGCCATGGCAGCAAGCTCTTGAGCTTCTGCAGAAGACCCCCTGGAGAATCATGCAATTTTCCATCTATCCCTTGTGTCTTGTGCAACTTACAGAAAACCCCCTGTTTGCAATAGATCTTTGCACCTCAACCCGAGATCCATCCTTTTTTTTTTCAGATCTGACCCTGATCTTTTAGTCTTTTGCAAGCACTATTTATAGTGTCTTGTAGAACACCTTTGCCAGCCCCTACAGTCTCTCTTTAATCACATATAGGTCCCTGCAACCTTGTCCAAACCATAGAGTTCACGTTTAAACTCTGTTTAATCTCAATCTTGTTGCGTTAATCTTGTAAAAGCGTGAAGTTTAGATTAACATTGTTGGTTACCAAGTTTCATGTTTTGAAAATAAATAAAATATTAACTTGCTTAATATTTGTGATATGTTTTATAAATTGCATAAAATCTAATTAGAGCTCCAACTCCATGCTTTATAATTTATTTAAAATATTAATTTGAATAATGTTTACTTCATATGTTTTTCCTAATAAAAGTTAGTAAGGTTATATATCAGTTTTCATAAACTAATAATTAATTTGCTTAATGTTCAATATTGAATCTAGTTTTCTGAATAAAACTTGACTAGGTTCATACATCGGCTTTTAAGAATTAATGTTAACTTGATTAATATCTACATCTACTTCACTAGCTTTTCTAATTAAAAGTTAATTAAGGATATACCCCGCTATTTCATAAACAAATGATGTTAATATGATTAACAATTATTGAACTCTCTTTTCTAATTAAAATCTAATTTAGGTTAAAGCATCGGTTTTGTATAATCCAAATTAATGTGATTAGTTTCCAACTTGAATGTGCTTTCAATATTAACTTGTTTAGTCCAACACGATACATCGTCTAAATGTTCTCTCATGCTTTCTTGCAAGTTAAAAGTTTAATTGGTATAATCAATATATAAATATTTGCAAATAAAATTAATTAAGCTTTAACCCGTCTTTTCATATCAAATCATAATTTGATTAATTTAAATACCGAATATTTCTCTGGAATATTCATTACATGTCTTTTCTTAATTAAAATAAAAGAAGCATACAACCTTTTGTTTCTTTTGTATATAAATCTTTTGATAGTTGTATCCTTTCCACCGTAGCTCTGTTTTTAGTGTTTCTTGCGCTTCCATGATCGTAGTATCGAGCCCCATCGTTTAGTGCGTTCTTTTAAAGCTTTTCTTTTGATTGGTGTATTGTTCTTAGTTGTATCTATTTCTTTGCTTGCATGTTTGTGCTTGTGCTCGATGTTTGCTACGATTAGAGGAGCATCGTTCCGAAGCTGCCAAGAACAAGAATTAAAGACTGAGCAATGGTATTCTTTTGCGGAAAGGCAAGTGTCCCTAACCATCCTTCTACCTATGCTTTATGAGATCATATTTGTTAATCGGAACATGGAGAACCACCCAGGATTACCCGTACAACCATAATACTACATGGCTCTGGTCTTGGCTAATTAATTAGAAACCTTGGTTAGAAATGATCTTACCGAAAGGGCATGGGGGTGGCGGTTGACGGTGTATAGCCCGGTCCTCTCGGGAAGTGGGCTTAGCTAAGACACTATGCCCGTTAGGGAGGGTTATGCCTGCTTCCGATCCGGAAACCTTAGCGGGTCGTTTCTAACTAGGGAATCTTTGTAAAGGCCTCGTAGCATCCCTATGCAGTCACACCTCGGAAGTGTGGTACGTGCTTTGGCCGGCACAGCATGATCGGGTTTAAAGTTCTTCGGAGCTTTTACGCGAATTGTGGTGAAAGTGTACAACCTCTGCAGAGTGTAAAATTGTTATAACAGCCGTGTTCGCGGTCATGAACGGCCTCGACCCTCACATGATTAATATACTTGAATTTGATGATTAAATTGTTCTGGTTATTTCGGTGGCCTTGCTGAGTACCAACCATAAGTGTACTGATCCTTGCTTATTGCTGCTCAGTATTCAGAAGGTGTGTGAAGTTGTTGAAGATAATGATAGGCGTACGCAACCCCCAGTCATCTGCCTGTGGTGAAGAGTTCAACATTCCGCTGCTAGAAAACGTTTATATTGCATTTATTTTATTATTTTCACTGTAATTTTGTGTTCTGTTTATTCATGGAGTCTATCATATGTGTGAAACTTGATTGTAGCACACATATGAGATGCATCTGGTTTTCTTTGTAAAACCAGGTGTGACAAAGACCTCGCGGCGATCAAAGCCAAGTGCCGGTATTCTGGCGCGTTCGCACGGCGGCGCTGGAGGAGCTCACGCCGGACGAGGAGGCGTGCCTGGCGATCATCTGCAACATCAGGGGCATTCCCGAGCTGGGGCTCCCCGCCAGCTACTACGGGAACACCGCCGTGCCCTCGTCGGCGGTGACCACCGCTGGGGCGTTGCGGGCGAGCTCGCTGGGAGACGTCGTGGATATGGTGCGGGAGGCGAAGGCGGCCGTCACCGCCGAGTACGTGCGGTCCACCGCCGATCTTCTTGCGCGGCGCGGGCGGCCGTTCGTGGCGGCGAACCTGTTCGTCGTGTCGGACAACCGCCACCTGGGGTTGCATCGCGTGGACTTTGGGTGGGGCGCGCCGGTGTACGGAGGCGTCTCTCCCGATCGCGCGGTTCGGGGGCATGTTTATTGTTGCCGTCAGTAACGGCGACGGCGAGGAGGATCTGGCCGTACCAATCGTTCTGCCGCGGTTGGCCATGGATCGTTTTGCGTCAGAGGTTGAGAGGGTGATGTCTACCGTGTTATGAATAAAGAAAGAAATCGTTGTGTGCTCCACTGTGTCTCCCACCCAGCGAGCCGACCACCAGGACCTCCACGTACGGTGGTCATGACGTGCACATGCATGCACGCGTTGCCGTAGTAGCCAGCTGGGAGGCCCAGCTAGCCCGGGCACACCTGACGCCCCTGAAGCTTTCGATGAACACCAGACGCGCGTCCTTGTACGATGGGAGCTCAAGCGCTGCTGTGGGCGCAGCAGCGTCAGGGTCAGGGTCGTGGTGAAGAAGCGGTGGGCGGCGCACTTCCAGGAGCTCGCGGCACCATACGGGCGCGGTCGTCGGTCGTCGGTGTCGGGAGCAGGGTTCATGTAACCGTTGGGAACCGGTCCGATTTGACCGGTTCCCGACCAAACCGTCCCGGTCCGGTTGCAAAACCACTCGGTTACCGCCCCCGAACCGACACTATAAAACCGCTCTCACCGGTTAGCCGGCCGGTTTCACCGGTTAACCGGACCGGTTTTTTTTCGGGAACCGGTCTTACCGCGGTAAAAAAAACCCTGGTCGGGAGACCGCGGGTGTGCTCGGCCACGGCGGACATGAACTGTGCGAAGCTGATGCGGTCGCAGATGTTGTGGTTGTGGCGAACGCCAAGACGAAGCCGCCGCAGAGCAACCGGGTCACCTAGCGCTCGATAGATAGATTTTACTTGATGCAGAAACTAGTAGTATGTATACGAAATTATTCTTCATAGGATTTGACGTTACCTGGTGTTGACCATCTAAAATGGCTTAAAGCCGATCAGGCTGGGACAGCCGGTCTAGACCGCCTGTACGCACGGTTAGACCGGCTGGGCCCTGTAGCCGATCTGGCAATGTGCCAGGCGGTCTAACCGCCTGTCCCCGAGTCCGAGTAAAATCAGGTTTTTACACGTTTTTAGATATGTACAAGGACTTCCTTACGGGGCAAGACCTCCCCACCCTATAAATATAAAGGGCCGTGGCCGACTGAGGACCTCTACCCAATCGTACAGATCATTGTTCTACTTTTTATCTCCAAACCCTAACTTTACCAACCCCTTTGCTTTCCTTCTTCGTCTCCACGGTGTTTTAGGACGTTCTAAGTGGCCTTGCCGACCTTAGAACAACCCTAAGTTCGCAGCCTCCGACGGGGTCCCTCCCGAGGTTGTGATCGTAGGCTTTCGCGGTGCCTCTGCCACAGGCGGTCTGATCGGCCCCTACAGGCGGTCTGACCCGCTGTCTTCAGAAGCTCCGGCGAGGAGATTTCGACGACCGCGCGATCTAGCGCTTTCGTGTGTTGACCAGAATTGCGTCAACATATTTTGGCGACTCCGCTGGAAAAAGAAATCTGGTTTTTGAAGACCGATCTACTATTCCTAGCACTATGGGCTTCAACGTTGGAGAAGACAACATCGTGACGGCCTCGTTTGAAGATCTTTCTGCTGAAGATCATGAGAGGTTTATGGCGCTCCAGAAGCACCTCGAGGCGGAGTTCTTGAAGACGTTTTGGAAAGGTCGTGAAGATCGTTCGGCGAAAAGTGTTCGAGACTTCGTAATGCTTTCTTTTAAGATGAGTAAGGGGCAAATTGAGGTAATTGACAATGTAAGCACTTCCGCATCTCAACCCCCTGCATCTACTCCTATGGGTCAAACTTTTTCAGATCGTGATTCATTAGTTGAACAATTATTTGAACGACTCAAAAAATTGGAGGGTAAATCTATAGATACTCGTGAATTACCTGAGCATAATATCTTTTATGGTATGCCACCGAATTATTTTGCTGGACAGACTCAACCACCACCCAATATGCTCAGACCGAACACGGTCAATGCAAGTGGGTTGGCAGCGGTTGGATCTGCAGCCGGTCAGACCGCCAGCACGGCCGGTCAGACCGCGACAGGCGGTCAGACCGTGGCTACAGGCAGTCAAACCGCGTGTTCTGGTGGTCAAGCAAATTTGACCAATGCTATGGTGTTCGTGCCGGAGCAACCTTTGCCGCCGTCAACTGTTACAAACTCGGTCTCCGCTGGCCGTGCTGGTCCAGTAGCTACAGCAGGCGCTACTTATTCCACGACTATGCGTACTGCAAATTCGGGTGGGATTCCTGATGATGTTTTCAATGCACATAGAGATATGCAGAATAGACAATCACCTCACTTGAATTATATGAATGCTATGCAATCTTCGGCCCAACAAGACCCCCAATGGGACGAATTTACTAGACTTAGGGATGAATTGTCTGATGTGATGAGAAATAAGCTAGGTGTTGACTTTGGTAATATTAGAGTATATAAAAAAACCTTATCATTCTAGCTTTGATACTGTTCCTTTTCCCAATTGGTGGTGCTTGCCTGATTTTGTAAAGTTTAGTGGAGATGATGAGCGCACCATTTGGGAACATGTTAGTTAATATGTAGCTCAACTAGGGGAGACTAGAAACTATGAAGCATTTAGAGTACGTTTTTTCTCATTGTTACTTACTGGTACTGCTTTTGCTTGGTTTTCTTCATTAGCCCTGGTTCTATTAAGAGTTGGAATCAACTAGAGCGTAAGTTTCATGATCATTTTTATAGTGGCAGTCATGAGATGAAATTAGCAGATTTAGCATCAGTTAGACAGGGTCGGGATGAGTCTGTCTCTCAATTTATGAGAAAATTTAAAGATATTAAAAACCGTTGCTTTAATTTGTCTATTTCTGAAGTTGATCTTGCTGGCTTATGCTTTAGAGGTTTGAAATCTTCCATTAGAGAGAAGATAGATAATTGTGATTATAATTCGGTCGCACAAGTGTATATTGGAGCTGAAGTAGCTGAAGGCCGAATGAATAAAGAAAAAGAGAGTTTTAAGACACGTCGGTCTAATGTTCATATAGTTGATTATGAATTCGATGATTCGACCGACGATGATAATGATGTTTATTTAGCAGAGTTTGTATGGCCTGCTAATAAGAAAATTGTGTCATGCTCATCTCTTAAACCGATTCATAAGAATCGGCAAGAAGACATAAAGTTTACTTTTGATGTATCCAAATGTGATCGTATATTTGATGAATTGCATAAATTTGGTTACATCAAGATTTCTCATGTTATACCACCTACGGAAGAATTGAGGAAGCGTGCTTATTGTAAGTTTCATAATTCTTTTTCGCATGCTACTAATGATTGTAATGTCTTCCGTCGGCAGGTTCAATCGGCTATTATTGAGAGCCGTTTGAAGTTTCATGAGATGCAAATGATGAGACTCCTTTTCCGGTCAACACCATGGAGTTGCAGCAGCCCAAGGTCTTGGTTCGGCCGCATCAAGCCGAATCTACTAAAGGGAAGAACGTGGTGATTGGAGAGGAAAGACCGTCTTCAAAAGAGTTGGTTAGAGAAGTGACTTATAAGAAGACAGCTGATGGTAAAGAGTCATTCAAGGTCACTGTGAAATCCTCTGGACAAGGGGGGCAAGAATCGGTCACTATTCATGTACCGCGGGCGCCTGGGACTGGTCTGCTACAAGCGGTCAGACCGGCTGCGCCAGGCGGTCAGACCAGCTGTCCCCATGGACGCCCGAAGATGCTGATTCCGAAGCGTCTAGAAGTTGGTACTTGGAAGATGAACGTGGCAAAGGAGCAGGGTGTTCAGAAGCCCAAAGTCACGTTTGATATGTTTTATGACAAGTACACCAAACAAAAGGCCGTTCCGAGCGATCGGCCGCTAAAAAAAAGAATGAGATCACCAATTCAGCATGAGAAGATTCTTTCGCCTTCTCATATGAAGTTGGATCCGGTGTGAGGTGACAATGGAGTGATGTGGGTGTCATATCATACAAACATGCAGCCTTCGTTTCATCCTGGCTCGGAAGGTCTAAAAAGACGTGTGCAGTACAGGACCGTTTATCCCAGGAGAGACCAATTGACTTTCCGTCAATCTGGTCAAGAGCGTTGGGCACAGGCGGTGAGACCGCCTGTTACAGGCGGTCAGACCGCCCGTCAGGATCAACCGCCAAGAATTCCTCCACGGCAGGTTTATCGACCTAAGAGGAAGGAGGAGGTGCAGTGCATGGATGTGGGACTCAGAGAGGACCACTGAGTTCGACATTATTCAAGTTGGGACCATGGTTGTTGCTATTGAGAAAAGTCTGGCTATGAAGCCGACTTCCAGTGAAAAGATGGTGGAAGATCAGGGGGCTAGTACTAGCAAGATTCAGCAGTGCTTTCTTCCAAAGTGGTGTCCTGAAGGGTTGACTCGCACGCAGAAGAGGAAGCTTCATAGACTTCGTTTTCGGGAAAGACAAGAGCAAGAGTTGGAGAAGCAGAGAGATGAATTCTTCAACCAAGTCAAGCTCATGATTCTACAGAAGAAGGAGTGGAAGCCGAAGGGAGACCAACAGGCGGTCCAACTGGCTGCACATGCGGTCCAGACCGCCTGTTATTTAGAGACCGTAGCCCAGGCGGTCAGACCGGGTGACGCAGAAGTGCCCGGTGTTTCTTCTTCCAATTCTTCGGTTCGTGATGGCAAGTCAACATCGGTTTCCACTGCTGATGATGATGAAGAGCTTGTTGATTACAGTTCTTCTCCGGAGCGTATGAATCTTGATGTGAATGTGCTTCATATGTCCATGAATGGAGACATGCTTTCGGAAGAGGAAGTTGCTCATCTTGATTTTGGTCCCAAGGAAGCCTAAAGCTGAGGACAATCACTTGAAGGCTTTATATTTGAAGGGATATATCAATGGGAAGCCAATCTCGCGGATGTTGGTCGATGGAGGGGCTATTGTGAACTTAATGCCCTATTCTTTGTACAAGAAGCTTGGTGGTTCAGATTCGGAGCTGATCAAGACCAACATGACCATCAGTGGCATTGGAGGAGGAGAGCCTATTGGCGCCAAGGGGGTGATCCCTATGGAGTTTACTATTGGAAGTAAGACCTTGGCCACTGCTTTCTTCGTCGCTGAGACTCAAGGTAACTTCAGTTTAATCTTGGGTCGTGATTGTATTCATGCAAACCAATGCATTCCTTCTACTTTGCATCAATGTTTTATTCAATGGGTGGATGATGATGTAGAAGTTGTGCATGGTGATACTTCTGCTTTTGTTGCTTTAGCTGATAGCCCTTTGATTGATATTCATGATGATGTTAGATGTTTGTCAAGTGTAGATCTTTCTGAATTTGAGTTTATCAGTTGTACTAAGAATGGCTTCATCCCTGCTGTCATAACGCCGATGAACAATTGGCTGAATCATCTCATATGAATTAATGGATAATCGAGAGTGGTTGCAGCAGAGACTTGAACACTATCAGTCGCATCAGAATGATATGTGTGAAGCTATTGAAGACTTTGATGATATAAGCAAGCTAGGATGTGGTTTTACGTCGGCCGATCTCTTGAGGAGGTAGACATTGGTGATGGTTCTTTGCCCAGGCCGACGTTTGTAAATAAGAATTTAGATCCTGCTTTTAAATCTGAATTAATAAAGTTATTAAAGGAGTATGTCGATTGCTTTGCTTGGAATTATCATGAAATGCCTGGTTTAAGCCGAGAGCTTGTTGAGCATCAGTTGCCTATTAAGTCTGGTTTTGGACCTTATAAACAACCAACTAGGCGTTTTAATCCTGAAATTTATGACCGAGTTAAAGAAGAAATAAATCAGTTATTAGAAGCAAAATTTATTAGACCTTGTCGATATGCTGAATGGATTTCTAATATTGTACCCGTGGAAAAAAAAGAAACGGGTAAGAAATCTTAATCGTGCTACTCCTAAAGATAAATATCCTATACCAATAGCCGATATGCTTATCGATGCTGCGTCTGGGCATAGAATGATTAGCTTTCTTGATGGTAATGCTGGTTACAATCAAATATTTATGGCCGAAGAGGATATATCCAAAACGGCTTTTGTATGTCCAGGCTTTGTTGGTTTATTTGAGTGGATTGGTATGACTTTTGGTTTAAAGAATGCCGGTGCTACTTATCAAAGGGCAATGAATTTAATCTTCCATGATTTACTTGGTATTATCTTGGAGGTTTATATCGATGATATTGCTGTCAAATCGGTAGGAAGTGTTTCTCATTTGGCCGATTTGAGACTTGCATTTGAAAGAATGTGTCGGTATGGTTTGAAGATGAATCCACTCAAGTGTGCTTTTGGTGTGTCGGCTGGGAAGTTTTTAGGCTTCATAGTTCATGAAAATGGAATAGAAATTGATCCAAAGAAGGCCGACACTATTGGCAAGTTGCAGGCGCCTAGTTCTAAGAAAGAGTTTCAGAAATTCTTGGGCAAGGTGAATTACTTGAGAAGATTTATTTGCAATTTGTCAGGAAAGGTGAATGCTTTTACTCCTTTGCTTCGGTTGAAAGATGATGCTGAATTTACTTGGGGGGCAAAACAGCAAGAGGCGTCTGAAGAGATCAAGCATTATTTATCTTCGCCTCCAGTTCTTCGGGCACCTAGGAGAGGGGTTCCTTTTAAATTATATATCGCGGCCGAAGGAAGTGTTATTGGGGCTGTTTTGATCCAAGAGACCGAAGGGAAGAAATATATTATTTCATATGCAAGTAGAAGATTATTAGACGCCGAAACAAGGTATACTTTCATTGAAAAATTATGCTTATCATTATATAATGCTTGCACAAAGTTGAGGCATTATTTGTTATTAAATACTTGCATAGTTGCTAGTCAAGCCGACATAATTAAATACATGTTGCATAGACTTATATTAAGTGGTAGAATCGGCAAATGGGCTTATGCTTTAATTGAATATGATTTAGTCTTTGAGCCATTGAAATCTATGAAAGGACAAATCGTTGCCGATTTTATTGTTGAACATAGGATTAGTGAACATCTTGATTTAAATGTCGACTATATTACTTTTACTCCATGGAAATTGCATTTTGATGGATCGGTTTGCAAAAGTGGTTGTGGAGTTGGTGTTATTCTTATTTCACCAAACGGTGTTGTTTTTTAGACTCTTAACCGATTAGATCATAAGTGCACTAATAACCAAACTGAATATGAAGCTTTATTATTCGGGTTGGAGATGTTACATGACATGGGAGTAAAACATGTGGAAGCATATGGTGATTCTCTTTTGGTGGTTCAGCAAGTATCTAAAGTTTGCCAATGCTTATATAGATTTTTGAATGCTTACCTTGGTAAGTGTTTAGATATTATATCTTGCTTTGATGAGTTTGTTATTTATCATGTACCAAGAGAAGAGAATCCTAGAGCTAATGCGTTGGCACAGTAGGCATCAGGCTATAATATTCAGAAAAGAAATTTTCATAAAAAGAGGCCGATGTTTCGGGAAGCCGACGTTTTTGCTCTGGAACAGGCGGTTTGACCGCCTGTTACGGCCGGTCTAACCGGCACGGTCGGTCTAACCGCCAGTACAGGCGGTTTGACCGCCTGTGCCTCTGAAAATACCGATTCAGCTATTAATGATTTTCAATCTGTTGTGGCCGATGGTGGTGATTAGAGGAAGCCTCTGGTGGAGTATTTGCAGGATGCTAGCAAGTCAGTGGATTGAAAAGTCCGACGATGGGCTTTCAAGTTTACTTTGGTTGATGGTGAACTATATCGTCGGACCATGGATGGATTGCTTTTGAAATGTTTAGATCCTGATCAAGCTAGATTAGCTATGACAGAGGTTCAAGAAGGAATTTGTGGTACACATCAATCGGCTCGAATAATGAAGTGGCTCCTTAGACGGGCTTGTTTTTATTGGCCTACGATGATAGCCGATTGTTTTCGTTACTACAAAGGATGTGAAGAGTGTCAAAAGTTCGGGGTATTCAGATTGCACCTGCTGCGTTGATGCATCCAATCATTGAGCCATGGCCTTTTAGAGGATGGGGTTTAGATTTTGTTGGTAAGATTCATCCTCCTTCATCCAAGGGTCATTGTTTTGTGATTGTGGCTACTGATTATTTTACCAAGTGGACTGAAGCAATTCCCCTTAAGAACATGACACATAGAGATGTGATTGAGTTTATTACTGAGCATATTATTTATAGATTTGGAATTCCTCAAACATTGACAACAGATCAAGAGACGTCGTTTATTTCTAAAGAGGTACGTGAGTTTGTTGGATCCTATGATATTAAATTGCTCAATTCATCTCCGTATTATGCTCAAGCCAATGGTCAAGCCGAGTCTAGCAATAAGATTTTGATCAAGCTCTTAAAGAAGAAGATTGAATATCATCCTAAGCGGTGGCACGAGGTATTATCTGAAGCATTATAGGCGCATCGTATTTCTAGACATCATGCTAGTAAGGTTACTCCATTTGAGCTCATCTATGGTCAAGAGGCCGTTTTGCCCGTCGAGGTAAATCTGGCTGCTTATAGATTGGCCAAGCAAAATGATCTTGATGCTAGTGCATATTGTGCTTTGATTATGGATAATATTGATGATGTGTCCGACAAGCGTTTGGAGGCCTTAGAGGAGATTGAAAAAGATAAACGAAGAGTGGCTCGAGCATATAACAAGAAGGTAAAACTCAAATCCTTTCAAGTTGGTGATTTGGTTTGGAAGACTATTTTGCCTATAGGAACAAAGAGCAACAAATTTGGTAAATGGTCGCCAAATTGGGAAGGACCATATCGTATTGTGAAGATTTGTTCTGGGAATTCCTATGTGGTGGAGACTTTGTAAGGATTTCAGTTGCCAAGAGCGCTCAATGGGAAGTACTTAAAGAAATATCATCCAAGTGTTTGGCAACATGTTTGAAAGGATATGGCCGATATGTGATATCGCCCTTAGGGAAAAAATGGCCGACAATAGAGGGTCGCCCTTAGTCTGATTAAATGTTTTGTGGTAAACAAAGTTTTACCAAAAAAACAGAGGGCATATGTTAACGACCTAAAATGGCTTAAAGCCGATCAGGCTGAGACAGCCGGTCTAGACCGCCTGTACACGCGGTTAGACCGGCTGGGCCCTGTAGCCGATCTGGCAATGTGCTAGGCGGTCTAACCGCCTGTCACAGGCGGTCTGACCGCCGGTTCCCGAGTCCGAGTAGAATCAGGTTTTTGCACGTTTTTAGATCTATACAAGGATTTTCTTGCGGGGCAAGACCTCCCCACCCTATAAATATAAAGGGCCGTGGCCGATTGAGGACCTCTACCCAATCGTACAAATCATTGTTCTACTTTTTATCTCCAAACCCTAACTTTTCCAACCCCTTTGCTTTCCTTCTTCGTCTCCACGACGTTTTAGGACGTTCTAAGTGGCCTTGCCGACCTTAGAACAACCCTAGGTTCGCAGCCTCCGACGGGGTCCCTCCCCAGGTTGTGATCGTAGGCTTTCGCGGCGCCTCTGCCACAGGCGGTCTGACCGGCCCCTACAGGTGGTCTGACCGGCTGTCTTCAGAAGCTCCGGCGAGGAGATTTCGACGACCGTGCGATCTAGCGCTTTCGTGTGTTGACAAGAAGTGCGTCTAACACCTGGGTGAGCAGCAAGGGGCAATGAACAAGCTGCCAGAGCATTCCACGTCGAACAGCAGCTGGTCCGCGCACAGGAACGGGTACGTCAGCCCCACCGCCTGAAGCTCCGCCAGGCGCACGTCGGCGTCCGCCTCCACGAACATCACACCCTCGCCGGTGCAGTCGGCGATCAGCTTCCGTGCGTCCACCTCCCGCAAGTAGCCGGCGAACGGGTTGAAGAGCACCAACGCCTCGCCGAGCGCTCAGCATGACGCTGCCGTGCTACATTTAGCCCGCATGATTCAGCAAGTCGCCCACATGATTCAGCATGACGTTGCCGTGCTACATTTAGCACGATCACAGCAGGAGTAATCAGGTTGTAGGACCTTTTGTGCTGGCTGTGTTTCACATGCCGGGTTATTTTTTTGTTCTTTCTTTCCTTTCGGCTTTGGCCGTCTATGTAATTATCCCATGCTACCTACTTAAATGAAAAGGCAGAGCACATGCCAATATTCCTCAAAAAAAAAAAAAGGTGAAAGTCAGCGCCATAGCTGGCGTGCTTTCTATATGATTTCCAATTCAGTTTAATATAGGAATCCAACACAGTTATTTCAGTCTGCATTCTTTTAGTGACTAATCAGTAATCAGCTTGGATTAAGAACGCCCAGATGTGCATCAGGTCGCCGGACCAGGATCAAGGGACCGAACTGTTATTGTGTCTTCTTCTCCGGTAAGGACTTACAATATTGTTTGACTATATATACGGCATCATCATATTTCAATGATTTTTTTTAGTTCTGATAATGTTCCCAAATAATTCAGACATCCATTTTTGTCTTCTTCTGTGCAGTCCGATAAAATGAGAACAGCCTTTCCTACGACTACGAAGCATTCTACAGAACTTACAAATTTGTTTTCAGAACAGAGTACTTATTCAAATGTTAGTTCTCGATAATGAAACCTATCAACTTGATTTCCTATGTTAATTTGTCCGCTAAAAAAAAGATCGGTTTCTTCTAAACAAGAAACTATGCATGTGCCACCATGAGCCAAGCAATTGACCAACTTTTTTTTATATGGACCTACAAATACTGACCATAGCACATGCATGTGCCAAAGTCATGTGTCTCATGACGTTTGATTCCACAAGGTCAACTTGTTTGGTTGGCATAACGTGCTGAGATAAAAAAAAATGAAAATTGCAAACAGTATTATCTATGGAGAAGACCAATGGCTTGTCGAGCCATCCAAGAGTCCAGAACCATCCCTGCCTGCCTCTCGCCGCGGCCGGAAGCCATGACGACGCTAACATTCGCCGTGCGCCGGCACGATCCGGAGCTCATCGGCCCTGCGGCGCCGACGCCACGGGAGACCAAGCGTCTCTCAGACATCGACCACCAGGGCACGCGCATGCACATGCCAATGGCCTTCTTCTACCGCGGCGGGCACCGCGGGAGCGAAGACCCAGCGGCTGTGATCCGTCGCGCGCTCGGGGAGGCCCTGGTGCCGTACTACCCACTCGCCGGGAGGATCAGGGATGTCGCCGGGAAGCTGGTGGTTGACTGCACCGGCGAAGGGGTGCTGTTCGTAGAGGCCGACGCCGACGTTCGGCTGGCCGAGCTGGAGGCGGAGACCGGCGGGGTGAAGGAGCCGCTCCCCTGCATGGACGAGCTCCTGTTCGACGTCGAAGGCTCCAGCGGCTTTTTCAACTGCCCGGTGATGCTCATCCAGGTACCTACTACCAAGAATCCAACTTTACGTGTAGTATATGCAGTGTAGGGCTAATAATTGTATCGTCACCGCACGGCCAGGTGACGCGGCTGCTGTGCGGCGGCTTCGTCTTCGCGCTCCGGATCGACCACGCCCTGTGCGACGCCGCCGGCCTCGCCCAGTTCATATCCGCCGTAGCGGAGCTCGCCCGGGGCCTGCCTTCGCCAACCATCGCGCCTGCGTGGTCCCGCGAGCTCCTGGACGCGCGCAGCCCACCGCGCCCTGCAGTTCCCAACCCAGCCTACGATCCCGTGGCAGTGGCACCAACGCCAGAACCGCCTTCCGGCGACGGCGGCAGCGACATGGTCTCGCGGGCCTTCACCTTGACCCGAGCCGACATCGCCGCCATCAAACAAGCCCTCCCGACGCACCTCCGCGAGAAGGCCACGACTTTCGAGGCTCTCGCGGCGGCCATCTGGCGAGCCCGCGTGGTGGCGCTCGACCCCCCAGCGGGCGACGACATGATGCGGCTCGGGTTCACCGTAAGCGTCAGGCGCTTTCCGGAGCTCGGTCTTCCCGCAGGATACTACGGCAACGCTATCGTCTTCGTCATGGCCACGGCCACCGCCGGTGCGCTGCGAGATGGCACCCTCGGCGACGCGGTGGAGCTCGTGAGGGAGGCCAAGGCGTTGGTGACCGCCGAGTACGTGCGGTCCGTGGCCAACCTTCTCGTGCTGCGCCGGCGGCCGAGCGTTTCACCGGCGGCGGCCCGCGGGGTTCTTCCACGTCGTGGACTGCCGCCGCTGGCTGACCTTCTTATCGTGTCGGACGCCCGGCACGCGGGGTTCCACACCGTCGACTTTGGATGGGGAGGGCCAGTGTACGGTGGCACCGTGCACACCCACGCCCACCAGCCCATATCTGCCGTTTTCAGTGCTGTGAAGAACGGCGATGGGGAGGACGTGATGGTGGTGGTGCCCTTGACGCTGACGCGGCCAGCCATGGATCGGTTCGCGTCAGAGATCGAGATGTTGGTCAAGGCCTCAAGGGTGGCTCCGGCTAGCCGATCGAACTTGCTCCTCGATATGGCCATGCTGATGCCACGGGTGACCTCGATCTAGCGCTACATGCCTGCATCGACTGAACGTGTCCACCTTTTTTTTCCATAATAAGTTAAAGAGATTTACTCTTGTCAATCAATAGAGATCTTGCAAATTCAATCACCTAGAAAAATTGGATAGGGGTTGAGGATTTGGGGTTAAGATGAAGGCCCACGAGATCTCAATTATATTGATTTGACTTAGGGAGGGGTCTTCTCATGAGTACTACCGCGTTCCTTGCAGAATAGATTGAATATATTTGAAAAATACTCGCCGTCACGATCCGACCTAACACGTTTTATCTTTCCCTCAATGCAAGTTGTTTTATAATAGGTTAATTGCATTTCCTTACCACAGTCGCCTGAATTTTTGCATTGTATTGTGTAGTCTGGATTGGCTTTCCTGAACGAAGCAGAGAGGGCAACAAATTCATTGTATCTTATAGACCACAGGGGCCCTCGAGGGGGCTTTACCGTACAGACTCCATTGAAGCAGTGATTTCGATCGGAAAATGCAAAAAAGAAAATGCATTGATATACTTGAGAACAATGGAAGTAACCATTCTCAGGAATCGATGTGATGTACTATCGGATGTGATGTACCGTTTTTAAACTAAGCTCGACACAAAATGAGCTTTATGCATAAAGCATTTTGCCGTGGATTTGATATTATGTGATGTTTCTTCATCCAATCATTTCAATCGCTCCTAATTTGATAGGGTGCGTTCAATCGTTTCAATCGCTTCTAATTTGATAGGGCGCGCATCACGCGCCACATGTTCTAGTATTGAGAAAGCCAGCGCCATGCATGGCTGGCGTATCGACGTTGATCTTGATCCAGCTTCTTACATACGCCTCGCTTCCCACACTACGGTTCTGCGCTTATGCCATGCATGTAACTAACAATATATATACTAGTAGATCTCAAGCTACATTTTGACTTTCCAAATTTTTAATTGCGTGTGTACCTCTATACAAGTGGCTTGCCTGATATGCTTTGATATGTTTGTGCTTCCTATGATTTTCAGTTCAGTTTCGTACAGGAATCCAGCTCAGCTCAGTCATTCATGTGCTCTTTAGGGTGTGTTTAGATTGTAGGAAAAAAAACTGTAGCATAAGAAAAACACTGTAGCATTCGTTGGGAAACGTGTTTTGTGAGGGAGGAATAGTGAAAAGTTGGAATGAATAGTGAAAAGTTGGAATGAATAGTGAAAAGTTGGGAATCTGAACATGGCCTAGAAGGAACTAGGCTGGTACACGCTCTATGCGCGTGGACCCATGGTTTGCTTCAATAAATTTCAGAAAGTATAAGTAAATGATGATCATATAAATCTATCTATGTTAAAGTACAATATATTATTTTTGTAAAAAATATATTATATATTTTCTTGATGTGATCTTCAAGGTTACGTTTTAATGATTTATTTTTAATTTATTATTCGAGTAAAAGTCTGATGCTGACAAAATGTTTTTAAATAGTAATCTGACATAAGACAAAGGGAGTATTGGTTCTACAATATATGATTTAATGTAATGTTGTTTTGTCAAAATTTGGTAACACATTATCAAAATAGTCATCTAAGTATGACTCATTTCTTAAAAATCCGTTGACTTTTTACTTGTTTTTTTATTTCATAGAGAAAAAGATAAAATTAGTTATGAATGAAAAATATTATTTTACTTTTAATTTTATGGAGCGAAAGCAAAGTAAAAAACTATTAGAGTATGAACATAGCATGCAAAATTAGTTATTATTTTTATCCGTAGCAAAAAATTAATATATTTCTTATATTTTTTAAATAATATAATTATAAATAATTAGAAATTCATCATCGAAACACTTAAGTTATGAAGGTGCTTAATGGTACCATGGGTTCCATTCAGTGGACCCCACCAAAGAGTGTGTGGGTCTCAACGAGGGTGTGCGGCTCCGCCTAAATAGTGTGCGGATTTCTAAAAAAATAGTGTGTGGGTCCACATGGTGGGTTCCATCTAAATTAGTGTGCGAGTCCCACGTGGGTCCCACATTAATAGTAAGTGGGTCACACATGGTGGGTGTCATCGAAATTACGTGGGTCCCACCTAAACAATATAGGGTCCACCTAAACAATATAGGGTCCCACCAAAATAGTACATGGGTCCCACCAAACCATACGTGGGCCCCTATTTCTTTGGATCACCCTTTTTTTGAGAGTTTAGATACCGGAATGACACAACGGTGTAAGTTTGGGGACCGGTAATGTAGTTTACTCGTATGACAATACGATGTATGCACCATAGACAAAAATGCTAACCTGAGGGCGAGGAGAACCATGAGATGCTGCAGAGCATAGCAGAAGTGGAGAACAGATGACAGTATGACAATCTGCCGCAGAGCAGATGACAATATGACAACATGCCCGTGAAACGGTCCATCGGCGGGCGCGTCAGCGATCGGAAAGGCCGCGGGCGTCCTCGCCGACGCCGTCACCGTTCCTGATCTCGTTGTCGGAGCGCAGCCCGCCGCGGTAGAAGAGAAACCCCTCCAAGCCGTCGTTGTCGGACATACACACGCGGGGCGTCGGCGCAGTGTCGATGAGCTCCAGATCGCACCGGCGCACTGCGAAAGTCAGCGTGCGCCATGGCTGGTGTATCGAAGTTGATCACCCTCGCCTGCCACACGAGGTATTAGAATATTACTACATGGCCATGCGTTTATGCCTTGCATGCGGCCAATAATATAGATCTGGAGCTACATTTATAACTTGCAAAAACTGAGCGAGCAAGCTGGGTACAGTTAGGTGTGTTTTGTTGGAATAATCAGATTGCACGTTCTATTCAAAAGATCCGTTCTCTTATAAAAAAGAATATTCATGTTTCATGAGCTCACGACTAAATTTTGCATTTCACACATGCAACATATAGCTTTTCCCATTTTTTTTATCAACCTATAAAGACTGACCATAGCACATCCAAAAAGCCATGATGTGTCATTCCACAAGGTCAACTTGTTTAGCTGGCTATTTCGAAAGAAGACCTGTTTGTTTGGCATAATGTACGAGATGCTATAAATGGAGATCAATGGCTTGTGTTAAGCCATCCAAGAGACCAAAGACTGTCCAGAGCCATCCCCAGATAGCTCTCGCCGCGGAAGCCATGACCATGACGGCGCTAACATTCGCCGTGCGCAGGCAAGACCCGGAGCTCGTCGGCCCGGCGGCGCCGACGCCACGGGAGACCAAGCGCCTCTCCGACATCGACGGCGACGACGTGCTGCGCGTGCACGTGCCGAGTGCTTTCTTCTACCGCGGCGGGCGCCGGGGGGGCGACGACCCGGTGGCCGTCATCCGCAGCGCGCTCGGTGAGGCTCTGGTGCCGTACTACCCGCTCGCCGGGAGGCTCAGGGAGGTCGACGGGAGGAAGCTGGTGGTTGACTGCACCGGCGAAGGGGTGCTGTTCGTGGAGGCTGATGCCGACGTGCAGCTGGCCGATCTGGAGGCGGCGACCGGCGGCGTGAGGGAGCCACTCCCCTGCATGGAGCAGCTGCTGTTGGACGTCCAAGGTTCCAGCGGCGGCATTCTCAACTGCCCCTTGATGATCATCCAGGTACCAACTTTATATCTGTTATTATATATATGCAGAGTACGTAAGAGTATGCAAATGTCCTCTGGAATGTACCATCGTCTCCAGGTGACGCGGCTTCTGTGCGGCGGCTTCGTCTTGGCGCTCCGGATGAACCACAACATGTGCGACGCCACCGGCGCCGGCCAGTTCATATCCGCCATGGCCGAGCTTGCCCGGGGCCTCCCTTCGCCGACCGTCGCCCCTGCGTGGTCCCGCGAGCTCCTGGACGCGCGCAACCCACCACGCCCTACACTTGACAACCGCACGTACGATGCCGTGCCGCCGGCACCGCCTTCCGGCGACAGTGACATGGTCACTCGGGCCTTCACCTTCACCCGGGCCGACATCGCCACCATCAAACAAGGCCTCCCTCCACGCCTCCGCGACAAGCAGGCCACGACCTTCGAGGTTGTCGCAGCGGTCATCTGGCGAGCCCGCACGGTGGCGCTCGATCCCCCAGCCGGCGATGATGACATGATGCGGCTGGTGGTCGTTGCAAATGTTAGGAGCGTCCACGAGCTCGGGATTCCAGCCGGATACTACGGCCACGCCTGCGTGTTCATTACGGCCATGGCCACCGCCGGGGCACTGCGAGCCGGCACCCTCGGTGACGCGGTGGAGCTGGTGCGGGAGGCCAAGGCGTGGCTGAGCGCCGAGTACGTGCGGTCCACGGCCGACCTCCTCGTGCTGCGAGGCTGGCCGAACGTTTCTCCTACGAATCTTCTTGTCGTGTCGGACTGCCGGCACGCGGGGTTCCACACCGTGGACTTGGGTTGGGGACTGCCGGTGTACGGTGGCCCTGTGCACACCCACCACCCCGTTCCGGCACTTTTGAGCACTGTCAAGAACGGCGACGGGGAGGACGCGCTGGCGGTGCCCTTGACGCTGCCACGGCCGGCCATGGATCGGTTCGCGTCAGAGATCGAGATGTTGGTCAGGAGTGCCTCCGGCTAGCTAGCTGATCCAACTTGCTCCTCGATCGATGTGGATGTGGCCATGCCCCTGCCACGTCCGACCTCAAGCGCTACATTGACTCAACACGTTCATGGACTAATGGATACAAAAACTACCCTTGTTATGGATCAATGTAAATGTAATAAGCTTGTATCTTTCTATCCTCAGTCCCTAAGTTATTGTCTTTCTCACTTTCTAAAAAATTAACTTTAACTAAATATGTATAAAAAAATATATTATAATTTATGGTACAAATTAAATATGATTAGATCGTGTCGCGCCGGCTCACGGTGAAAGTCAGCGCCATAGCTGGCATATCGACGTTGATCTCCCACGCTTCACACGCGAGGTACTAGAATACTATGGTTATATGCTCATGCCATGCATGTGCCCAGTGCAGGTATCAAGCTACATTTTAACATTTCGATTCAACTATTCAAGCAATCGTGGTCCTAACTAACGGGATCAGTCATCACACCCGGCTTCGATCCCTCTATGTGCACTGATTGGTCCACGGCGAGATTGGTGGTTCTGCTATCGTCACGGTATGGGGAATATGTTTGCTGATTCTCATCCAGAAAGAGATCTCCATACTGATATTCTCATTCAGAAAGAGATCATTGACAACCAAAGACATGCATGGCGTAGCTTGTTTGTTTGTCTATTTCGAAATAACATGTTTGGTTGGCATAACATGCTGACATAAGAAAAATAACATGCACGGGCGACGGCGTTCTGTTCCAGCGGCGGAGGCGAGCCAAGAGCGCTTGGAGCCGAGCAGACGATGGGAGCGCGTGTCAAAGAGAGCCAGGAACCGCACCAGACAACGATACGTTGGATGCGCCGAGTATCCACGCGTCCCTCATCCGGAATAGGTCCGCACCAGAGCAGCTGTGCGGACGGGCCTCATGCAATTTTTTTTCCGCAACGGGGCTAGTTCAAAGCCATCCCTACCGCCCTCGCCGCGGAAACCATGACGACGATAACATTCCCCGTACGCCGCCAGGACCCGAGCTCGTCTGCCCAGCGGCGCCGACGCCACGGGAGACTAAGCGCCTCTCCGACATCGACGGCCAGGGCCAGGACCCGCATCGCATGCACGCACGGACTGCCTTCTTCTACCGCGGCGGGCGCCGACCCGGCGGCCGTGATCCGCCGCGCGCTCGGCGAGGCCCTGGTGCCGTACAACCCCGGGAGGATCAGGGAGGTCGACGGGAAGCTGGTGGTTGAGTGCACAGGCGAAGGGGTGCTGTTCGTGGTGGCTGACGCCGACGTGCGGCTGGCCGAGCTGGAGGCGGTAACCGGCGGGTTGTTGGAGCCGGTTCCCTGCATGGACCCGCTGCTGTTGGATGTCGAAGGCTCCAGTGGCATTCTCAAGTCTCAACTGCTCCCTGATCCTCATCCAGTCCAAGAATCAAATTAACTGTAGTTTTTTTTTACACCGACTTTGCAGAGAACGCAAATGGCCTATGGAATCTACTGCCAATCTGCGCGCCATGGGTGCAAACATCTGATCCAGGGCTAGCTAATTGTGTATGGTCATCCATCTCGCTAGGTAACACGTACGGTTCCTGTGCGGCGGCTTCGTCTTTGCGCTCCGATTCAACCACCTCATGTGCGACGCCACCGGCATCGGCCGGTTCATATCTGCCGTGGCCGATCTCGCCCGTGGCCTGCCTTCACCAACCGTCGCGCCTGCTGCATGGTCCCGCGAGCTCCTCGATGCGCGCAGCCCTCCGCGCCCTGCCCTCGACAACGGCTTGTACCACGATGCTGTGCCGCTCAGGCCACGGCGCCAACGCCTCCCGTCGCCGGCGATGACATGGTCTCGCGTGCCTTCACCCTCACCGACGCCGACGTCGCTGCCATCAAATAAGGCCTCCCTCCACACCTCCGTGAAAAGACCACGACCTTCGAGGTGGTCGCGGTGGCCATCTGGCGATCCCGTACGGTGGCGCTCGATCTCATCCCAGCAGGCGACCACATGCGACTCGGGATCGTCGCGAACACAAGACGCATGCACGAGCTCCAGCTCCCGGCCGGATACTACGGCAACGCCTGCGTCCTCGCCATGGCCACGGCCACCGCCGGAGCGCTGCGAGATGGCACCCTCGGCGACGCGGTGGAGCTCGTGCGGGAGGCCAAGGCGTTGGTGACCGCCGAGTTCGTGCGGTCGACGGCCGACCTCTTCGCGCTGCGCGGCAGGCCGAACGTTTCTCCGACGAACCTTCTTGTCGTGTCGGACTGCCGGCACGCGGGGTTCCACACCGTGGACTTCGGTTGGGGACAGCCGGTGTACGGTGGACCCATACACAAGCACGAGCTCGTCTCGGCCCTATTGAGCACCGTCAAGAACGGCGACGAGGAGGACGTGATGGTGCTGCCCTTGACGCTGACACGACCGGCCATGGATCGGTTTGTGTCAGAGATCGATATGTTGGTCAAGGGTGGCTCCCATGGTTTTAAATCGTCAAATAAGGCGTTTAGCGGCGGGGCTACCATTACGTGTGGCAGTGGCAGGGCTGCCATTACGATGCCATAGCAGCTGCCGTCTCTGGCAGATATAACATATTCTTGCTATTTAGAACTGGCTCCAGCTAGTTCAACTTGCTCCCTCGATATGGGCAGCCCGTGCAATGGGTGACCTCAAGCGCTACATGTAGGAATGGATTCATAAAGTGCCTTCTTTTATTATTGACAATTTTAATGTAATAAGCTCATAAGCACGCGTCTTTTCATTTCGTGATATGGAAAAAAAAATGTAAATCTAGTATCCCCAAGACTGTAAGACTGTTTAAACGATATTACATTTTGTTTTGTTTTTTCTAATACGGTTTAAATAAAGTTCTTTCTCCCACACAAGTTGAGTTCGTTTGAGTTGCAATTTTGAGTTTGAAGTTTGATCTCACCCGTCATGGGTGAGGGTGACGACACAATCACACAACATGTATTAGAGAAAAAAAAACTTAAACAGATTTCAAAACTGTTGTTTCATGCATTTCATATCGGTGTGTAAGGCAAAGCATTTTACAACCTATGAAAATAAATATAAATTTCTGATAAGGGACGTTTGGTTGCCAACCATGAGCTGCGACACCTAATATTTTTCACAGATACTTTAATAAGTGTGATGAAGAATGAAGTTTAGTTCGCAACATGAAAGATTTGGGCGCTTGGCCAACATAGGGGCTGATCATTGCACCGTGGCCTAGAGGACCGTGCCCAGAAGTGCCCACCGGGCCTCTACTCCCAAAATAAGTGTTATTTTGGGTGTCCATGCAACGGGTTTAACTAAATTTATAGAAAATACATATAACATTTAAATTTCTAAATATATCTTTTATAAAAAACTAGATATAGATACTTATCTACCATAAGTTTTAATATATTCTTATATATAATTAGCCGAAGTGGTTTCTTGGAAGGTGATAAAGACAATTATTTTGAAACGGAAGGAGTAGCCCAGGTGGGTTCGCTCCTCAATGGGGGAGGCGGAACCAACACTGAAGATTTCTTAGCACATTTTCTAACAAAACTGTGGCGAGCTTTTTCATCATCACAGCTTTCGTGGTGTGCCAACGCACAGATACACATATAAATAGAAAAACTGTCAATAATGCTGTGTTTAGTTGAGGGATAGAAAAAATATTTTTTTTAGGATACGTGTTACGTGAGAGGGATGAATAGAAAAGGTGAAAAAGGAATTTTGGGGATGTATGTTCTGTGAGGGGGATGAATAGGAAGTAAAAAATACTTTTAGAACTATACGCATCCTTCCATCCCATGACTTCATTTTTTTTAATCTGCTTTCACACCGTCCTACTCGTTGAGCTCACTTCTGCGGTAGCTTCTCGTCGCATCTCATAACCACCACATTCCCCAATGTGCACAGATTAGGCATACTTAGTTCGCAAAGTTTGCAAAAAGTTTTAGTGGTTTTTTTTTTGCGAAATGGAACTAAATATACCTTTGTAGAAAGTACTCTTGAACGCAAAAACAAAAACTTCACGTGTACACAAAAATAATGCAACAACTTTTTGCAAAATTTGTGGCGCGCTTTTAATTCTAAAATTTTCTGAAAAAAAATGTCAACTAAATACCCCCATATGCTGACCTATGGGTTCCCATGTGCACGCAGATCATAAACCTATCATCACAACCATCTGTTTCCCACATTTATGTAGATCTGAAGAATAGACCGTACATGTGGCAGCAGGATGGACAGCATGCAATGCAACCGGGCTGTGTTAAGTTGGGGGTTTTTCTAGAAAGCGTGTTATGTAAGAAGGATGAATAGAAAAGGTGAAAAATAAATTTTCTAGGAAACGTAAGAAATAAAAGTACTTTTTGGAACTAAACATGTCAGACGAGCTAGGTGTGCCTCGCAAGCTGCAGCCTGCAGGCTTGCAATCTCCCTTCTAGCTGCTCCATCAATTAATAGTGGAGAAAATGCGACGTTCTTTCTCTCGACCCTGTTTAATTGGCAAATTTTGCAAAAATATTTTCACATTAGGAATCGTGCTCTCTCTCTAGTAAACATTAGGAATCAGTATTTTTTAAGGGTCAGGGCCGTCGATGGACAGGAGCGGGTGCACGACCGCTCCGGGCCCCAAAAAAGAGAGGCCCCCAAGCCAGTCAGTACTCAAAGGCCATCAGAATTCAAAAGTCCAACCGTCACCCCTTCGATAAGAAAAATAAAGTCCAAGCGTGCAGGCTGCCATAATCCATGGGCGCACGCAATTGGCCGATCGATCAGGCAATCAGCCACGGAGTCGCAGGACGCAGGTGCACCCATCCGCCCCGACGCTGCACCACACCCCATCGCCCCCGGTCATCGCGTCGTTGCCAGTGGCCGCGCAAGAGGGCAGACTGGCCGAGGAGGCGAGGAAAGGCTGAAAGGGCAAAGGTGAGAGTGAGACTGTGATTCCTGATCCTTTTATTTTTATCACTGTCGTTCCTTCAAGTCATAATCCTTTGTTTCATCAATCCAGATTTATTATTCTTGTTCTCAAAAGTATAAGAAGAAACAGAGACTAGAAGGAGTAGCTCAATTTTAAAAGGACGCTCTTGCTAGATTTATTATTTGAGAAAACTCAGATACTAATGTTGATGACAGTAGTCCTTCTAACGTGGACTTGCATTATTTCAAGAAACACTAGACGGATGATTTTTTAGTATAAAAATAAGTTTAGTGCAATGTTTATATTAGTTTAGACTTGATATGTTTCTAAATATTATCTGAAAAGCACATACTAAAGTTATATAAGCATATAAAATTGTCTTATTTGTATTAAACAAGTACTTTAGAAAAAAACTTAGGCCTTATCTTTTATTTCGCACTGGGGCCTCAAATTTCTAGAGACAGCCCTGTGAAGGGTCAAAGGAAATCATGCTCCCTCTCTCGTAGATTAGGAATCAAGCACGCCATCCGCCTCGCCGCCGCACGGACATCGCGCCACGTTGCGACGGCGCTAGCTGCCACGTTCGACGCTGTCGACGCCGGCCTCGCCGCGTTCGGCGCCGCCGTCGAGTTCAACAAGCACAACATGCGACACATGGTCGACCCTATCACCAGCAAGGTCGACATCAAGCCATATCTGCTCGAGGATGTTCCTCCACACCTGGACGTCTCCTGACGTTCCTTGTGCGTCGGTGCTGAGTCCTACTCCTATCCTCTCATGCATTGGATAATCAACATCCGTTGGATATTATCCGCAGCAATTGGGGATGCATAATTTAAGCTGATGTGGGTAAGGCCTAAGGGTATTAGCAAACATGGATATGGCCTATGGGTGCTCCACACCCTCCCCAACGGCATCCCTACTACCATTACCTGTGGAGGAGAAGATTGATTGTTAGCACTCTTGTTTGTTTAGCCATGCATTTGCATTTGTATAGGATTCATAAAAGAAAAAAAAAGATCCATAACATATGCGTCCACCATTTATTTTTTAGAAAGGGAAATATATTTCAATATCCCATGATTGATAGAGATGTTGAAAGATTGACATATATAAATATGACATCTAAATAAAAAAAGAGAGACTAAAGGAGGTGACCATGTTTTTAATCGATCACCTTGGTCTGTGTAGTGTAGGCTATAATATGACATCTAAATAAAAAGAGAGACTAATCCAAAGAAAAAAAAAAACTCTTGGTGTCTTGCACAGTCCGGTGATGATGTACTTGTTGGCATTGCACGGAACACTTATGTATCATGAGGGTTCTGTTGGTGAGCATTTGTCTACGAAGTAGAATAAAGGTAAGCGTGGCAGGTTGTGCAGCGCAAGTAATGATATGTTATAAACTTGTATGTGTTCTTATGTGAGAAAGAAGACATTAACATGAGAAGTTCAGCTCGTGAAGGTGGCTTCTTTTTAAACATATATATTTTGTAGTGGTCTTCTGCACTTCTAGTTCACTACGCGTGCTCACTGTTCACTTTACCTTTTTGTGACAATGTATACGTGCTCACTGGTCACCTTGCCTTTTTGTGGCAGTGTATACGTGCTCACTGCTCGCCTTACCTTTTTGTGGCAATGTATGATGGCTAGAATGTGTAATGTTGGGTGTGTGTGCTCATTTAGGCCCGGTATGATGGTGGATGATGGCGAGGATGTGCATATAGTTGGTTGCAGTACCGACGACGAATACCTTCTCATTGTGGTCGGTTGATTTGGTAACCTAGTGCATATAGATGGCCATACGGGCTGCCCAGCACGACACCGCACTGGCACGACGCGCCACAGGCATGAAGCGGCACTGCATGCCGGAGTTCCCGGCCAGGCATGGCCCGATGCCCTTTCAGCCGTGTCGTGCCAGCACGGCGAGCCCGTGTCAGCCCGATGGCCTGCGGCGGCCATGGAAGGAGGCGGAGCACCGGGGAAGAAGGCAAAGCATGGAACCGTGGACGAGGAAGCAAAGAGCGCAGCGGGCGGAAGGAGGTGGCGCGCGCGGCGACCAGAGAGGAGGAGGAGGTGACGCGCGCGGCAGCCGAGGAGCCGGAGGAGGCGGTGCACGGTGTGGGAGAGGAAGAGGTGGCGGCGGGTGGGCTAGGGCCTGGGGGAGAGGAGGAAGAAGGTTGGAAATTAAGATTGGATGGAAGAAGATATATGTGTTGGGCTAGCATGCCTCATGGGCCTCGTGCCAACCCACGTGCCCAGCCAGGCCGCCTCCTGCCGTGCCATGCTGGGATGGCACGCCGTGCCAAGGATGAGGCCTAGGCCCGACACTACGAACGGGCCAGGCTGGCACGGTCACGAAGAGCTTCATGCTGGGTCGTGCTCATGTCGGGCGAAACTGTCGTGCTTTGTGCCACCCATGGGCTTCGGCCATATGGCCATCTATATTAGTGTGTACAAGTATGTTATTGTTTTACGCGACTACTATTTGAAAACTTGTCCGTACTTAGCTTATTGTTGTTGGAATGTTCTTTTTTAATGAATGGTAATCTTACCGCTGTGCCATTGAGAGCTTATACCAACTTCGGGCTGCAATCCAAACAGGTCTCACAATACTTTGTCGGATATTTGTGGCAACAATCCAAATAGTAGCCATAATATGTTACCATACATTAGTTATCATAGCAAACAGTGAATGTGCCTCTACATGTCAATCACAAAAATAAAAATAATAAATTCTAATGGGATAATTACGAAATATTGCATAGTTTAGTGGTTAATTAGTCTAGAAAAATAAATATTTTTCTCCCTTCAAAAGCCTCTGTAAAAGTGCTGCATGTGCTGGAGGATTCTTATGGTGAGCCCGGAAAAAAATTGGCTGCAGGAGTCCTGTAGACTGCCGTCTGTGCAGGACCTCTCCCGATGCCGTTCAGGTGCGATCGGACGATAGACTGTGGGAACGCCCCCGCTCGGCTCAGAAAACTTGTTTTTCCTCCGCCGGCTCCGATTTAGACCTCACGGCTCGGCTCAGCTTGCGGCACGTCGCTCGCTTTCCTTCGGCTGGCTCCGGCAGGAAACAGATCGGGCAGCCCCAATCGCCGCCACTTCCCGTGTCCTCCGCCGTGCCGCATTGGCATTGAGCGGTCCCCATCGCTGCCGTCTTTCTCCCTCATCCTCCTGCGCCGCAGTTGCCCCGCCAAATTGCATATCGACGGCACTCTTCTCTGGCCGGAGCTATCCCCATCGCCACCGCCTCCAGCTGGCTTGTTCTCCTCCGCGGCGTCGCAGTCGCCCACCAAGCAACCTTTTAGTCTTGGATGGAGACAGCTCTACATTGCAGGTGCCGGAGTCACAGAAGCTTGCTGCCATGGAAGCTGATGACGCAGGTGCCGTCGGAGTAACAGTTCAAGCGTTTGTTGTGGCCAACGCCATGCTTGATGCTGAAAATGTGTGACACTTTCAGAACTAGGGTGATGCAGTTGCGATTTGGGAGGGCTGGTGTCTACCGTGGTTGCCTGCAGGAATGCAACCTTAATGTTCTGTTGTAACTATAGTGTTTGGACAGATTGTTCATCTATCGAGGCTAAGAGGCAACTGATGCACTTGAGGCTGCCTGCGGGGAATTCAAAAGGAGGCTGTATGGTGACTGTAAAGGGGAGTTATTAAATTGTATGGTGTAGTTATCAAATTGTTCAATGTATTCTGTCAAAAAAATTATTCAATGTATGGAATGAGTTAAAAGAATTGATTGTTCTGAAATAAACATGGATGTTGTGAAAGATTGAGTCTTTCTTCGTTCCGATATTCTGAAATCTTTTGAACTGTATTATGAGGTAGAAGTACTGACATCTTTTCTATTCTTCAAGCATTGCAGTGACAGATACCAAATTCATGGTCTGAACTTACACGAAATAAATGAAAATAAAATTGAGTGTAACACGACAAGTTCACAAGGTTTCTTCAATTGGCTCTCCATCGAAATTTAATTTCTTAACAGGTGGCTCTAATGTTGCGGCTCGATCAACTCCAAATAAAAGCTCTGTGTATCCTCCTCGGACATAGGTAGCACCCATGGTAGAAGAACCACCATATGTATTGAAGTGTTGTGTTGTCGCATTAGCATATCCTTCTTGCGTGATTATAGTAGCCATGGAGGAAGATTGTCCATACACATCATTTGCAAAGTTTGGCATTGTACTGTTAGCATTATAATCCTCACTACAATCCTGTGTCATAGAAAATGAATTTTTGCATAAAAATCGCATGTAAGCAAATCAACTATTAAAAGCGAATATAGTCCAAGTAATATGGCTTACTATAAATTGCTCCAGATTTGAACCTTCAGGTCCACTTTTTGCTGCATTCTTTGATTTTTTTCCTACAGCCAAACATATGAAGTTAAATAACTATACAAGCATATAGGATGAAAAAAATGCTGGTTTCTTAGGATCAAAACCTTTCTTTTTGCCACTTTTGTTTTTCTTCCCTATCTTCTTTTCGAGGGAGATGGTCCCTCGTTTACTCTTTGGGCCTTTAATGACCTGAGGGATTCTAAATGATATTTTACCATTTAATGTATCTGTAGCACAATTAACTGAAACTAGAGGAACTTCACTAGCTTTTTCTTGCATCTTGCTCAGAGAAATATCTGCTTCTAAGTCCAACTTATCTATGGCTTTCTCCAAATTATCAAGAATTTCTTTTGACGGTGAACACTTCAATGCGAGGGATGTTGCCTTTCGTGAGACACGTGCAACCTGCGTTTTCAAACTTTCATTCTCAGTTTCTTGTTTCTTAATATAAAGTCCTCTCTTTGCATATTTTGTCCACCTTTTTAGTATATATTGAGGTGGCAAAATGAAAACATCATTGAAGTTGAAGACTTTCAGGGCGTGCTTGCAGAGTATACCTATAAGATGTGGATGTCAGATCTCATAAATTGGTACTATAAACAAAAGTATTAAAAAAAATAAAAAAATGGGTATACATACCTATGGATTCATACTTTCTGCAAGCACATTTAATTGTCATATCTGCTTTGTTGAATGTGACTGTTGCTCCATAATCAGATAACATATGCGTAACTGTATATGTCAATATTTGTCCTTCAGATTCTACCGGCTTACAAGAGAATGAAAATTGCTCCTTAAATTCCTTCTCAAATTCTGAATACATCCTTCCTGTATATGATTCTGCTGCAGTCTTCAGCAAAGGAAAGTTTGGGATGTAAGAAACTGGGTACTTTTGACGTGATTTCAAATCCTTATCCAATTCATTCTCACGAAGAATCTGAGAAACCTTGTCACATTCAACCAAGAGTTCTGAAAGACCAAGTTTTCTACGAAATCTTTTCTTGAATACATTATTCATACCTTCACTCCTTTGTGTCGAATTCATGTCAGCCGTAAATGAGTCACGGTAAATAGCAGCCCACTTTTTCCTCAAATCATATAGGTTTCTCATCCACTCATTGTCCTCGAGGTTATACTCACGCAACAATTCATGCCACTTCTTGTTGAAGTAAAACTCAGATTTGTCTTCGTAGACGCATCTCTTAAAATCTAGTAGAAACTTCTCAGGATGCTCATGAATCACATGTCCGAGGTGTTTAGCAGCATTAACATAAATATGCCATAAACATAGGCGGTGGCTTGTATTTCTAAAAACATAAGCAATTGCTCCTGCCATGGCTGCGTCTTGATCAGTGAAGATTGTGCTTGGATGCTTACCTGACATGGCTGTTAGAAAAGTTTCAAAGAGCCAAACAAATGATTCAATAGTTTCATTAAACAAGAGAGCAGCACCAAAAATTATTGTCTGCTTGTGATGATTAGTTCCAAGGAGTGGAGCAAAAGGCATTTCAAACTTATTAGTCTGAAACGTGGTGTCAAATGACACAACATCACCAAAGCATGTGTAATCCATGATAGATTGACCATCGGCCCAAAAGAAATTAGCTATCCTGCCATCTTCCTTATCTATTTGAACGGCATAAAAAAAGTTGGATCCTCTAGTTGCTTATTTTTCAAGTACTCCAGTAATGTTTGTGTGTCATTGGACTCTAAGTACTTCTTGCGCTGACGACCAATAACATTGTAGCAATCCCTTCATGAGAATGGCATTTTGTCAACCCCCCCATAAAATTCCTTCAAAAACTCGTAAACCTGGGATGGCTTCCACCCACCTTCCCTCATCTGGCCAATTAGTTTCATGTCTGCTTTTGTGACACTGCGTTGCGACCTCAGCTTATGCATTTTATCTGGACTAGCAAGGTAATGATTGTGATCAAGTACAACCTTGTTCACTGTCCAAATCCCATCTCTACTAACACTGAACTGAATTCGAGCATTACAACCTGTTCTTGTGGTTCCTTTTGATGACTCACTTTTTCCATGACCTTGGTTACTGCAAACTATATATTTCAGGTATATAGAATCATCTGCTCGGCGCTTTGTCTCACTCCTTCTAATGCTGAACCCAACACTGCCAGCATATGTGTTGTACATATCAAAAGCTTCCTCCTCCGATTGAAAAGCCATTCCAATTTTAGGAACGATCGAAGTCTGCATATATTTATCAACCACGTGCACAATGAGTTGGTAATTATATATGGCTCATCACAATGAGATAGGGTCAACGTTATATAACATCACTACAATATACATTATTAATAAATTGTTACCTCTTCTGGTGATTCATCTTCCATGGTCTCCAGGGTGGTCAGCTGGGTGTTGGGTGCAATCTATAAAAGAGTTACAAATTGTGTTACTTTGTGTACGATGAATTGATAATTAAAGTTATACTCGCGAATCAGTACTTGATAGGGGATGGCGTATAATGCATGGTTAAAGGAAAAAGAACCTACGTGTATTGTTTCCTCTCCATCAATGGGATGAGCCCCAGCGATCACTTCATCTGTATGCGCAGTTAGAGTGGGTGCTACATCAGACGAGGACTCGATACCAACAGCTGCCTGAACTTCCTGGCCCCTTGCCATTCGCGAATGCCTTCGCCTCCCGTCTAGCAAGGCGGCAGTGTCGTCATCGTGGTTGAGGATGATGGAACGGCGGCACCGTCACAGTCGTGGTCGAGGATGTTGGAATGGCGGCAGCGTCACAGTAGGCGATGGGAGTTGGACGCCGCCAGATGCCCAGGTCACGCCAAGGCCAATATAGAAACCGAGCCGAGCCGATCGTGCGCAGGCACTGAAACCACGCTAATCGCGTCGTGGACTCGCAGCAAAAAGGAGGAGGAGCCGTTCCCACAGTCTATCGTCCGATCCCACTGAACGGCATCGGGAGAGGTCCTGCACGGACGGCAGTCTACAGGACTCCTGCAGCCAATTTTTTTCCGGTGAGCCCGGCCCAAGTGAGAGATGCAGTCATGCAGGCATCAGACTGCTGCGAAAAGCCTAGACAATTTCTTCGAGTTGCCGAGAGCCCACCAGGCAGGCACAGCATCAATCAGCAAACGGGCCATCGTAGTGTTTGACAGAGGCCTGGTTTAGATTGTAAAGTTTGTAAAAAAAGTTACATTAATGCGTATGTCTATGACTTTGCATAATTTTTTGGTTTGCAGAATAGAGGTGTTTCGTTCTATACACGAAGAATCCTCAATAACGACGATCTTGCTAGCTCCATGACTCCATCGTCGCGCCCAGTGAAGAATCTTTTCCTTCGGCGGTGCGATTGAGCACGTTAGGAGTAACTCGTTTGTCAGATAGCTGTTACCTGTTTTCATCATCCTCCACGCAACGCAATCTACTCCTCTTCATCGATGTCAGTTAGCACTGAATAACATTTCCCTACCGCTGCCGGCCTATTCTGACAAATGAAGCATAATTTCAGAAACGGACAGGTACCAACGAAGCATCTATGTCTGTTTGAACATTTCCAAACTAATATGCGACACTGCACCGCACTACATTCATTCAGAGCCTCGCATCTTGGCATCTCTGAATTGTACACGCTTGGAAAATTCCAACTTCACAAGTCATAAACACTTGTGCCTACAGCCTACCTACCGCAGAGACGTTCACCCATCAACGGCCATATCGTCCTGCAGTGCACCACCATGCCAGAACCAAAGGAACACATCGGGGCACCGGCAATGGCGGCCGCCGCGTTCACCTTCGCCGTGCGCAGGAGGGAGCCGGTGCTCGTGGGCCCCGCCGCGCCGACGCCGCGCGAGACGAAGCGCCTTTCCGACATCGACGACCAGGAGACGCTGCGCGGGCAAGTGCTGTTCCTCTTCGTCTACCGCGGCGGTGCGCATGATGCCGGCGACCGTGACCCGGCGGCCGTGATCCGCCGCGCGCTCGGCGAGGCCCTCGTGCCGTACTACCCGCTCGCCGGCCGGCTGCGGGAGGTGGAGGACCGGAAGCTCGTCGTTGACTGCACCGGCGAGGGGGTCATGTTCGTCGAGGCCGACGCCGACGTGCGGCTGCCGGAGATCGAGAAGGCCACCGGGCTGAAGCCGCCTTTCCCTTGCATGGATCAGCTCCTCTTCGACGTCGACGGCTCCAGTGGCGTCCTCAACTGCCCCTTGCTGCTCATCCAGGTATGATACAAAGTTATTTGCATGGACAGATCGAACCAAAAAAAAAGAATTCTTTCTTGCGTGATTGCGTTGAACAGACAGTGTTGTATCATCCATTAATCCTCACCAGGTGACAAGGCTTCTCTGCGGCGGCTTCGTCTTGGCGGTCCGGCTCAACCACACCATCTGCGACGCCATCGGCCTCGCCCAGTTCATGTCCGCCGTGGCCGAACACGCCCGCGGCGTCCCATCGCCGAACACCGCGCCCGCATGGTCCCGCGAGCTCCTGGAAGCGCGCTGCCCACCAAATCCGCCGGCGTTCCCTCACCGCGAGTTCGACGCGATGCCGCCGCCGCCGCCAACACCACCGCCCGGCGACATGGTCATGCGGACCTTCACCTTCGGTCCAGACGACATCGCCGCGATCAAACGAACGCTCTCAGCGACGACGACCTTCGAGGCGCTCACGGCGGCCCTCTGGCGCGCACGCACGGCGGCGCTCGAGGTATTGCCGGGCGAGGAGGTGCGAGTGGTGTCCATCGCCAACTTCCGCGGCGTTCCCAATGTTGGGCTCCCCGCCGGCTACTATGGCAACGCCTGTGTGGCCGTGGCTGCGGTGACCACCGCGGGGGCGCTGCTCGCCGGCTCCATTGGCGACGCAGTGGAGCTCGTGAGGGAGACGAAGGCGGCGGTGACAGCCGAGTACGTGCGGTCGACGGTGGACCTGCTGGTGCTGCGCGGACGGCCGCGCCTGGCGATGGCGAACTTGTTCGTCGTCTCCGACAACCGCCACGCCGGGTTCCACCGTGTGGACTTTGGGTGGGGCCAGCCGGCGTATGGTGGCCCCGCGGCGACTCTGTTCGGGGTGAGCTTCTACATCCATGTCGGGAAGAAGAAGAACGGCGCCGGGGAGGGTGAAGTTGGCGTGATGATTGTGCTGCCGCGGCCGGCCATGGATAGGTTCGCGTCGGAGGTGGAGAAGTTGCTGAAGGGTTAGTGTCCCCGCGTTCTGTGCCTGGAGCCAAGGCAATCCTGCACTAGTGCGCTGTCATGTCCACCGATCATGTCCTATTTGGGAAATCCATCGCCTTATCCTTTGGAAATTTTCTTAAAAAAAATATCAAATATGTTTGGATCTGTAGACACTTTGTGTTGTTTCAACTTTCAACCCATCGACATCTATAATACTGGTGTTGTACTCCCTTCGCCTCAGAAAGAATGCAATTCTAATAATGTTAGTGTCTAGATTCTGAGATTCATAACATCTTTAGTGAACTTAGATAATAGGTTATCCAAATTTATTACAGATGTTATGAATGTAGTGAATAGCTAGAAGCGCATGCTTTTTGCAACGGGAGGAGCATGTATCTATTTGTACAACCAATATGGAACTATTCTTAGCTTCATGCATGCTGCTTCCGTAGGCGCCATTTGGATAGCGCGCGAGCTATGATGACAGTCTACGGGATTAGAATGTAAGCATCTGCGTAACGTTCGCCGACAATGCTGCATCCATCCGATGTCAACACACACAGAAACTGAAAAAAGGGAAAAACAGACCTACACCATTCCCTAGGTGTTCGCACTACCGCGTAACAATTGATCTCTGACAAGCCACGTGTATATAAGTACACAAGCTGAAAAATTCAAAAGCCAGTACCTCAACTTGGTGCCTAAATAATTGTTTTTCACATTTGCTGATAAACAACTTCCGATAATTATATATAAAAAAATATATTAAAACTTATGATATAATATAAATAACATTAGATAGATATTTAGATCTAGTTTTATAAAAAAATATTCGGATATTTAAATGTTGCACTATCTTCGACAAATTCAGTCAAACTCATCATACGAACACCTAAAATGACACTTATTTAGGGACGGAAGGAGTAAATACTAAAACATAGGCTTGTTTGTTGGACAACACATAACATTGGAGTTTGGATCCCGTGGATCATCTTTACGGTGTTTGGCTGCCTGCAACAGCCAGCATCAGTGGGGCAAAAGCTAGCTTTTTTCAAACTTTTCAGGGGGGGGGGAGTTCCCACCTACTATATTCAAAGGAACAAGCGTCAAGCTTGTACAAAGGAAACAAATAGTGAGCCGGACATTCCGGGCTTAGGATTACAGGAGGGGGGATGAGATAAATGGTAAATTACAGATTACTAGCAAGTAGAGAAGTGGTGTCGCCAAAACCCCCAGAGGTCTTGAGCGTCTTTGAATCTTGGGCGCCAAAGGTCCATGTCGCTGAGCACGCGCCGGAGAATTGCTTCTTCGGTGAGCTGTAGGTTGTCAAAGATTTTTGCATTCCTTGCCTTCCAGAGGTGCCAGAGAAGTACGAGGACTGCATCATATTGCACTTGAGATGGTAGCTGTAGTTCTCTGCCGAGGAGCCAGTGGTTTGCGACGCTTGCGTTGTGTGGTGGAAGCCAACAAGCCTCCAAAATCGTAGGGCGATGGGACACTGGAAGAAGATGTGGTCGGCTGTTTCAAGCACGTCCGAGCATGTCTCACAGAAGGCTTCCTCTCTAGTGCAGATGTTGCGGCGATGTTGGTATGCTCGGCAGTTGACCCTTCCGTGAGTGAGCAGCCATCCGAAGAATTTGACTTTGGTTGGGAGCTTTGTTTGCCACACTCGCATGGCCTCCGGATGGGAGGGGAGCTCAGCCTGCAAGGCCCGTGGGACGTCTCTGGTGTCAAAGGGCCTGCACTGCTGGGAGGAGAGGTAACGCGCATCATCGTTGTCTGAGAACGACACGATGGACAGGCAGCTCTGAATGATGGCCAATTCTTCAGCCGCCACTCGTGTGAGTCGAGGGCGGAGCAAAGTGGCGACCGTGCGTGCCCAGGCATCGGCAACGGTGATTTCTGGCTCGACGCAATGTGAGTAGAGGGCTGGGAAGATTTCAGCAATTGGGCTGTTGAGAAGCCAGCTATCAAGCCAGAAGGAGGTGTGGTTCCCGTTGCCTATCCGAACCACAGTCAGTTTGCGGAACGTGGAAACCTCAAGGATGAGTTCAGCAATGTAGGAGTCGGCGCGTAGGTCCACCAGGTCATGGAGTTTTTGGACGAACTTCAGCAACAGGCTGTGGTTTTGGTCTTCCAGGCGCCGGACACCTAGACCTCCGTGTTCCTTTGATAAGCATAGTTTTTCCCAGGACAATAGACATTTCGACCCATGGCATTTCTCTTCACCTGTCTAGAGGAAGGCGCGTGTAACACCCTAATTTTCATCACATTAAAAATTAAATTAGGCAACCCAATTTTCCTAGTTTTGCTTTTGTTTTAGGGTTTATTAAATTGCAAATTAAATTATGGCTCTATAAATATTTAAACAACATTTAAATTAGAGTCAATAACCTCTTTGTTGCATCCATGCAGTTTTGCATATTTTTGAATGTTGTTTGATTTTTGAAAAAGGGTTTGCAAAAGGCTTAAATAAAATTCAAACCTTTCTTTCCCCTCTCTCTTTTCTAGCCCAATCCCTGTTTGGCCCAGTTTTCTTTTTCTCGGCCCAACTTCTCCCTCGCGCTGCGCGGCCCAGTTCGGCCCAGTCGCGCGCGACGCAGCCCAGCCGAACCCTCTCTTCTCTTCTTTCTCTTTTCGCGTCGCTGACAGGTGGGCCCCACTTGTCAGGGTCGTCTTCCCCGAGTCGCCTTCGAGCCGGACTCCGTCGAGTCCATGGCGCCGCCGTCTCCGTGTCGGTTCTTGGCGCGCAAGATTAGGACTGCCCCGGCCTTTATAAGCCGACGCTCCAACCCTCGTTCCCCTCAAACCAAAGCCGCAAGCCTTGCGTCGCCATAGCCGCTAGCCGAGCCGTAGCCTAGGGTTTCGTCGCCGCCGTCGATTCGAGCTTTCGAGTCGATTTCGTTGCTCCCAAGTAGTCGCCGAGTCTTCGCGTGAAGGTATGAAACGCGCAGAGCCTCTTTTCTTCTTCTCTCCCTCTCTCTAGCGCCCGTGCGACCTCGCCGCCATGGCCGAGCCGCCCCTTGCCGTCCCGAGCCTCCTATGTCGCCAATCTCTCGTTTAGATCCTCTCAAATAGAATCCCCATGTTCTAAGCTTTCTCCCGAGCCTTTCACGGCGAGAAACCGTGCTCTCTAGGCCGAGATTCGCCATCTCCGGCGAAGCGCCGCCGCGGATGCTCAACTCCGGCCGCCGCGCGCCGCCGCAGTTCATCCCCTTTGTCCAGAGCCGTTAGATCTAAAATCGATGGCCAAGATTAGATCTAACCGAATCGTTATGAGTCAGCGCGGGTCAGCCGTGTCGTTTTGCAGAAAACCCCCTGACCTTTTTAGGAATAAACCCGCGGTCCTAGGCAGTTCAAAAATAGTTAGATCTAGGTTCTTTTCTTTTCAGTTTAGCCCCTGAGCTTTCTAAAAATAGAACCCGCCGTCCTGCCGCGTCGTTTTTCATAAAAGACCTTCGGTTTTTATATGAAATTACGTTTTAGGTCCCTGGTTTCTTCTGTTTAAGCCCCTGGAAGGTTAGATTTAGTTCAAAGAAGTCCCTAAACCTTGTTTTAGCCATATCTTACCCGTTTTAAATCCGTTTTGAGTGATCTTTGCGCTCACGCGATCGTCTCTTCATCAAGATTAGTTCTAGATACGTCTTTTCGTTTTTAAAAGTTGTTTGATGTATTGTTTTACTTTTATTGATTGAATGCTTGTGTGAAACGTTTAGAGAACGATCCGTTCGAGGGAGATCAAGGTCAAGTCTTCGAGGAGGAGCCGCCGCAGTACTTTGAGCAAGGCAAGTGGATTTCCCTCTCTGCATACTCTTTTGAACCCATACACATTGCATGACACCAAAGTTTATATTTATGATCGCAATGCATTAATCTGATGGGTCCTATTTAAGGATGACTAGTCTTTTACACCCAAGCCTTGATACACCGGGTTTACTTACATGTTGGGTAGCTATGCTAGATGCTTAACCTTGGTTCATGATGGGTTCTATCCAACATTAATGAATATCCTTATTATTTATATCTTGTCATGATAATACAAGATCACCATGTTAATCGGAACATGGAGAACCACCCGGGATTTATCGTACAACCACAATACCATATGGCTCTGGTCTTAGCTGAATAATTAGATGAACTACATGCTGTGTTTGTGCTGCCTGTTGGGTGGTTATTGGTTTGTGGATGTGTTTGTGCGGGGATCGGAAGAGGGTATCTTCTGTTGAAACCGTCGGTACTGGGAACAAACACACATGTAGGAATTCTTTGTAAAGGCTTCGTAGCGTCCCTATGCAATCACACCTCGGAAGTGTGATATTGTGTCTACTTTTGCACAGCATGGTTGGGTTAAAGTTCTTCGGAGCTTTTGCGCGAATTGTGGTGAAAGTGTACAACCTCTGCAGAGTGTAAAACTGTTATAACAGCCGTGTTCGCGGTCATGAACGGCCTGGACCCTCACGTGATTAAACTATCGAAACATGAAATCAAATCATTGCATGCATATGTTATTGGTTATATTTATGGTTATTTTATGTTTACTTATTGTTATTAAGTGGGTTGGTATATACTTATATCTTAGTAAATAGTTGCTTGTTAATAAAACTTGACCAACTAAAATGCTAACCGCTGCAAACCAAGCCTATCCTTGATAGCTTGCATATTTCCCCCACTTGTTGAGTACCAACCATAAGTGTACTCACCCTTGCTTATATTGGATCAGAAGGTAATAATGGAGTGGAGTACTTCAGCGATTTGGATGAGTTCTAGGCGTGTGTTCCACCAGTCGGTTGCCTGTGGAGTTCTTTTGGAGCTATCGTCTTAGTTATCGTGTGAACCAGTTTAGTTTGGCCTTCGTGCCTTATTCGTGAGTGTAATAAATACTTTGTTTATTAAATATTCGTTTGAGTACTGTTCCTGCTATTCACTCACGGTCTATCATATGTGTGAAATTTAATCCTGGCACACATATGAGATGTACTCGGTTTTCCCTCTAAAACCGGGTAAGCCATAATTAGGCAACCCAATTTTCCTAGTTTTGCTTTTGTTTTAGGGTTTATTAAATTGCAAATTAAATTATGGCTCTATAAATATTTAAACAACATTTAAATTAGAGTCAATAACCTCTTTGTTGCATCCATGCAGTTTTGCATATTTTTGAATGTTGTTTGATTTTTGAAAAAGGGTTTGCAAAAGGCTTAAATAAAATTCAAACCTTTCTTTCCCCTCTCTCTTTTCTAGCCCAATCCCTGTTTGGCCCAGTTTTCTTTTTCTCGGCCCAACTTCTCCCTCGCGCTGCGCGGCCCAGTTCGGCCCAGTCGCGCGCGACGCAGCCCAGCCGAACCCTCTCTTCTCTTCTTTCTCTTTTCGCGTCGCTGACAGGTGGGCCCCACTTGTCAGGGTCGTCTTCCCCGAGTCGCCTTCGAGCCGGACTCCGTCGAGTCCATGGCGCCGCCGTCTCCGTGTCGGTTCTTGGCGCGCAAGATTAGGACTGCCCCGGCCTTTATAAGCCGACGCTCCAACCCTCGTTCCCCTCAAACCAAAGCCGCAAGCCTTGCGTCGCCATAGCCGCTAGCCGAGCCGTAGCCTAGGGTTTCGTCGCCGCCGTCGATTCGAGCTTTCGAGTCGATTTCGTTGCTCCCAAGTAGTCGCCGAGTCTTCGCGTGAAGGTATGAAACGCGCAGAGCCTCTTTTCTTCTTCTCTCCCTCTCTCTAGCGCCCGTGCGACCTCGCCGCCATGGCCGAGCCGCCCCTTGCCGTCCCGAGCCTCCTATGTCGCCAATCTCTCGTTTAGATCCTCTCAAATAGAATCCCCATGTTCTAAGCTTTCTCCCGAGCCTTTCACGGCGAGAAACCGTGCTCTCTAGGCCGAGATTCGCCATCTCCGGCGAAGCGCCGCCGCGGATGCTCAACTCCGGCCGCCGCGCGCCGCCGCAGTTCATCCCCTTTGTCCAGAGCCGTTAGATCTAAAATCGATGGCCAAGATTAGATCTAACCGAATCGTTATGAGTCAGCGCGGGTCAGCCGTGTCGTTTTGCAGAAAACCCCCTGACCTTTTTAGGAATAAACCCGCGGTCCTAGGCAGTTCAAAAATAGTTAGATCTAGGTCCTTTTCTTTTCAGTTTAGCCCCTGAGCTTTCTAAAAATAGAACCCGCCGTCCTGCCGCGTCGTTTTTCATAAAAGACCTTCGGTTTTTATATGAAATTACGTTTTAGGTCCCTGGTTTCTTCTGTTTAAGCCCCTGGAAGGTTAGATTTAGTTCAAAGAAGTCCCTAAACCTTGTTTTAGCCATATCTTACCCGTTTTAAATCCGTTTTGAGTGATCTTTGCGCTCACGCGATCGTCTCTTCATCAAGATTAGTTCTAGATACGTCTTTTCGTTTTTAAAAGTTGTTTGATGTATTGTTTTACTTTTATTGATTGAATGCTTGTGTGAAACGTTTAGAGAACGATCCGTTCGAGGGAGATCAAGGTCAAGTCTTCGAGGAGGAGCCGCCGCAGTACTTTGAGCAAGGCAAGTGGATTTCCCTCTCTGCATACTCTTTTGAACCCATACACATTGCATGACACCAAAGTTTATATTTATGATCGCAATGCATTAATCTGATGGGTCCTATTTAAGGATGACTAGTCTTTTACACCCAAGCCTTGATACACCGGGTTTACTTACATGTTGGGTAGCTATGCTAGATGCTTAACCTTGGTTCATGATGGGTTCTATCCAACATTAATGAATATCCTTATTATTTATATCTTGTCATGATAATACAAGATCACCATGTTAATCGGAACATGGAGAACCACCCGGGATTTATCGTACAACCACAATACCATATGGCTCTGGTCTTAGCTGAATAATTAGATGAACTACATGCTGTGTTTGTGCTGCCTGTTGGGTGGTTATTGGTTTGTGGATGTGTTTGTGCGGGGATCGGAAGAGGGTATCTTCTGTTGAAACCATCGGTACTGGGAACAAACACACATGTAGGAATTCTTTGTAAAGGCTTCGTAGCGTCCCTATGCAATCACACCTCGGAAGTGTGATATTGTGCCTACTTTTGCACAACATGGTTGGGTTAAAGTTCTTCGGAGCTTTTGCGCGAATTGTGGTGAAAGTGTACAACCTCTGCAGAGTGTAAAACTGTTATAACAGCCGTGTTCGCGGTCATGAACGGCCTGGACCCTCACGTGATTAAACTATCGAAACATGAAATCAAATCATTGCATGCATATGTTATTGGTTATATTTATGGTTATTTTATGTTTACTTATTGTTATTAAGTGGGTTGGTATATACTTATATCTTAGTAAATAGTTGCTTGTTAATAAAACTTGACCAACTAAAATGCTAACCGCTGCAAACCAAGCCTATCCTTGATAGCTTGCATATTTCCCCCACTTGTTGAGTACCAACCATAAGTGTACTCACCCTTGCTTATATTGGATCAGAAGGTAATAATGGAGTGGAGTACTTCAGCGATTTGGATGAGTTCTAGGCGTGTGTTCCACCAGTCGGTTGCCTGTGGAGTTCTTTTGGAGCTATCGTCTTAGTTATCGTGTGAACCAGTTTAGTTTGGCCTTCGTGCCTTATTCGTGAGTGTAATAAATACTTTGTTTATTAAATATTCGTTTGAGTACTGTTCCTGCTATTCACTCACGGTCTATCATATGTGTGAAATTTGATCCTGGCACACATATGAGATGTACTCGGTTTTCCCTCTAAAACCGGGTATGACAGAGTGGTACCAGAGCCGTGCTGACTGTAGGACGCTAGCCTAGTTAGAATGGTCGAAGTAAGGATTTGTTTAGCAAGCCAAGTCAGTTTCTTTAGAGGTCTTATTTTATTAGTTAAAATTCTTCGTTCTTCTTCTCTTTTCTTTGGTCACCTTGCCTCTATTTCAATTGTCTTACTAAGGATCTCTCTCTGTTCTTAGATGGCCAAGAGTTTCCAGTCTGAATCAGTGCAGCCAGCCCCTTCTTCACCGCAGATGGAGGAGGAAGTGCAAGGAGATCCTGTGTGGATGTGCTATTCTGATAATGAGGATATACCGGATTCTGCTTCACCCACAGTAGATGTTGAAGGGAATCCAGATGATATTGGGAATGAAGGTGATGAAGTCTATGAGGATGTAAAGGATGATGGAGAAGAGCCCAAGGTGGAGATGATCACTTCAATAAACGAGCTTGGTGCTTTTCCACTCTTGCTTGAAGATGTTCTGGAAGCATTGGGCAACTACACCAGGCCACTCTACATAACCAATTACTGTTCCGCTGCAAACTACCAGGAGTATTACCATACTCAGGTTCATGTTAGAGCACAAATGGAGAACGCCTCTCGCTTCAGGACTTGGTCTATTCATGAGTCAAGCCTTCTACATACTTCCTATGAAGCTGCAGTTAGTGACGCCGCCAGGAGGGCAGTGACATCTATCAGCCACCAGTACCAGGAGGAGCTGTCCCGCACAGAGTACCGTCACTTGCCTCGTCGCCGTACAGGAACTGAGCAGACCGTTGTAGTGGGAGGAGGACCAACAGCAGATCCTCGTCTCAATGTTCTTGCCCGAGTCACTGCAGCACTAAATACTGATCTGGAAGGTGTTATCAATGAACTTGCTCAAGCCCAGGAGCGGATTGCAGAACTTGAAGAACAGCTTGCTAAGCAACAAGGTCAAGAGGATGATGATGGAAGTATGGCCAATGCTTGGTCCCCGCCTCGGAAGAAGCTTCGCTATGGAGCCTCGTTCTCCGTCACACAGTTTAGGGAATAGGTTGTCTTTAGGTTTCTTTTGTAAAGTTTGTCGTTAGTACGGTTTTGTGAGGTCGGTCGTTTGTTTAATGTTTGTTGCTTGGATAAATGTGTGAGTTGGAATCTTTGTTTGTGTGACTTTGGTTGTGGAGTGATGACCACAATTAAAGAAAAATATTAATAAAATATTAGTTAAGTTTAAATCTAGTCCCCTCTTATCCTTTGATCTTAGTTTCTTATCTATCTCAAGTCTATCCAGCATCTATATACCTTATTCTGAAATCTGCTCGCGCCGATATTCGAGACAGCTGTACTGTTTTGATGATTTCGGGAGCTACACAAATCCGTTTGACCTCAAACCAGTGGGGTTAGTTTCAGAATTTGATGAGTGAATTTCGGTGATTTTTCCATAATTTTTGGAAATCTGTGTCGAGAGAAATACCTCAAAAGTTGTCAAGTACAGAATCTGTTTTCCAGCTTGACACAGGTAGCTTAATTATTTTGTATCCGGAGTTTCAGAGGTCCGATTGAGGTGATTCCAGTTGGATTGGATTCATAACTTTATGAGTATTGTTCTGGAATTTCGGTATAATTTTTGGATGCACGAATTGACAGTTATGGATGAATGCTTAGGGAGGACAGAATCTGAGTGGTGTTGCATATTTAACTTCCTTCTACTTTGTTCTTCTTAACTTCAATGCTATCTTATACTCTCGCAGTAGAGTGTCTTTCCTTTACTCTTGTCTATCTGAGTATCATTCTCTGAATCATATCTATCTAACACTCAGATGGTTAACACCAGGACCGGAGGAGGTAGAGACGTTCCTAGTCAGAGGCGTGATCACGTGGTGAATCAGCAGAATCAAGCACCCCCTCCACCACCGCCTCAAACCGCGATGGATCCCGCAATGCAGCAGTTCCTAGCAACCCAGATGCAGCTCATTCAGCAGCTCACTCAGACAGTGGCCAATTTGCAGGCACAGCAGAACCAGCAGCCACCACCGCCAGCAGAACCCGTTCAGCCGCCCAGGGATCATCACAGGCAGTTTCTAAGCCAGCATCCTCCTACTTACTCTCACTCTGCAGATCCATTGGATGCTGATGATTGGCTCAAGAATGTTGCAAAGAAGCTAGACATTGCTCAGTGCACCGATCGTGAGAAGGTCTTGTACGCTTCAGGAAGATTGGAAGGCCCAGCAGCTGATTGGTGGGATGCGTACGTTAATGCGCATAACGCTCCTGACACCATCACATGGCAGCAGTTTCAGGATGCTTTCCGCACACACCATATCCCAGCAGGTGTGGTAGATCTAAAACAGGAGGAGTTTCGTGCATTGGTGCAAGGAAACATGAGCGTATGTGAATATCGGGATAAATTCACTCAACTATCCCGTTATGCACCTGATGATGTGAATGACGATGCGAAGAGGCAACGTCGTTTCCTGAAAGGTTTGATAGGGCCTATCAAGTACCAGCTACAGACTCATACTTTCCCCAACTTTCAGACAATGCTTGACAAGGCCATTGGTTGTGAGAACACACGCAAGGAGTTGAGTGAGCAGAAGAGGAAGTTCCAGTCGTCGTCGTCAGGACAGACAAGCAACACTCGTCCTCGCTACAATTCTTCACAAGGTTACCAGAATCGCTCAGGAGGTAATGGTGGACATTACCAACAGGGACAACAGGTACAACATTCTGGTCAACAGGTTCAGAGGTATCCTCAGCAGACACCTCGTACTCCTAACCAGCAGCAGAATCGTTCTGGCAATAACACCCCGCCAGTGCGAACCAACAATCCAGCTACGCCAGTACCACCAAATGGTTGCTTCAAGTGTGGTGATGTGGGTCACTATGCTAACAAGTGTCCCAAGCGTAACCCTCAGACACCTCAGACTCAGAGGAGTGATGGCCAGAGATCCGCTCAACCTTCCTCTCAGCAAGGCAACAAGGGACAACAGAACTTCGCACGTGGAAGGGTGAACCACGTGACAGCTGAATCTGCACAGGAAGCCAATGATGTGGTGCTCGGTACGTTTCTCGTTTACTCAGAACCTGCTACAGTTTTATTTGACTCTGGAGCATCTCATTCATTTGTTACTGAAAAGTTCGTTGATAAAAGTAAATTACCTAGTAGTCTTATGCAAACCCCCCTGTTAGTTAATTCACCGGGTGGTGAAATGAGAGCTACACATATGTGCTCGCAAGTTCCGCTTAGTATTATGGGAAGAGAGTTCCTATCAGATCTGATTATCCTGAGATCCAACGCCATTGACATTATTTTGGGAATGGATTGGTTGGGAGCTCATGATGGAGTGATTCAGTGTGCCAGGAAATCAGTGTTATTCACAAGTCCGCAAGGAGACCGAATGGAGTTCCAGATGAGTCCAGTTATTGGAGAAGCAACAGTCAATCAGCTGAAAGAAAAGTCACTGGAGGAAATCAGAGTTGTGTGTGAATTTCCGGATGTCTTTCCTGATGATTTATCAGGTATGCCGCCTGACCGAGACTTTGAGTTCATCATTGAGCTTGTACCTGGTACTGCACCTATTTCAAAAAGACCATATAAAATGGATGTTAGAGATTTAGCAGAATTAAAGAAACAGATAGATGAACTATTAGCTAAGGGTTATATCCGACCTAGTTCATCTCCATGGGGAGCCCCTGTTATATTTGTTGATAAGAAGGATGGTACTAGAAGGATGTGCGTTGATTACAGAGCTCTTAATGAGGTGACTATCAAGAATAAGTACCCGCTTCCTAGAATTGACGTTTTGTTCGACCAGATGAGAGGTGCAAAAGTTTTCTCCAAGATTGATTTGCGTTCAGGCTATCATCAAGTGAAGATTCGGAAAGAGGATATTCCTAAAACCGCATTCACTTGCAGATATGGACTTTATGAGTATTTGGTGATGTCGTTTGGATTGACAAATGCACCTGCAAACTTCATGTATCTGATGAACAAGGTATTTATGGAGTACCTTGACAAGTTTGTGGTAGTATTCATTGATGATATCATGGTGTTCTCCAAGAATGAGGAAGAGCATGAAGAGCATTTACGACTAGTATTGCAGAAGTTACGGGAGCATCAGTTGTATGCCAAGTTCAGTAAGTGTGAGTTCTGGTTAAAAGAAGTATCTTTTCTTGGACATGTCATAACAGATGGAGGAATCATGGTAGATCCGAGTAAAGTGCAGGATGTGTTGAATTGGAAACCACCTCAGAGTGTTGCAGAAGTCAGAAGTTTTCTTGGATTGGCAGGGTATTACCGCAAGTTTATTGAAGGTTTCTCCAAAATTGCTAAACCCATGACTGTGTTGTTAGAGAAAGGACGAAAATTCAAATGGGATGATGCTTGTCAACAGAGTTTTGAGGAGTTAAGGAAGAAGTTAACCACTGCTCCAGTGTTAGTGATGCCTGATATTCAGAAAGGGTTCGACGTGTCCTGTGATGCTTCACACGTAGGACTTGGATGTGTGTTGATGCAAGAAGGCAGAGTTGTGGCTTATGCTTCTAGACAATTGAGAAAACATGAGAAGAATTATCCTACTCATGATCTGGAGTTAGCCGCAGTTGTTCATGCGCTGAAGATTTGGAGGCACTATATGATTGGAAAACGGTGTCGAATTTTCATGGATCATAAGAGTTTAAAGTATATCTTTACTCAGAAGGATCTTAATTTGAGACAAAGCAGATGGCTAGAGTTAATCAATGATTTCGATTTGGATATTCAATATCACCCTGGAAAAGCCAACGTGGTTGCAGATGCTTTGAGTCGTAAGAGTCAGGTTAACTCAGTCATTGGGAGGTTGATATCACAAGAGTTATGTTGGGAGATGGAACGACTTAACCTAGGTATCTGTGCTCATTCAGAAGCTGTGACTATGGAAGTAGAGTCAACATTAGAGCAAGATATCAGGAAGGGACAGTTAGAAGATCCAAAGATCGAGGAATTTAGAGCCCTGATCCATATGGGAAAAACTGAGGATTTTACTGAGGATGAACAAGGAACAGTGTGGTTCAGAAATAGAATATGTGTTCCGGAAAATGATAGGCTTCGAGAAATCATATTGAAGGAAGCACATGATTCACCATATTCCATTCATCCAGGAAGTACTAAGATGTACCAGGATTTGAAAGAGAAGTATTGGTGGTATGGTTTGAAGAAGGACGTTGCAACTTATGTGGCTTTGTGTGATGTTTGCCAGAAGGTTAAAGCAGAACACCAACGTCCAGCAGGTTTGCTTCAACCATTGAGAGTACCAGAGTGGAAGTGGGAAGAAATTGGTATGGACTTTATTGTCGGGTTACCTCGTACTCGTGATGGTCATGATTCTATATGGGTTATTGTGGATAGATTGACAAAGTCTGCTCATTTCATACCGGTCAACACAACATATACAAGTACTAAGTTAGCAGACCTGTATATGTCCAGGATTGTGTGACTACATGGAGTTCCGAAGAAGATAGTGTCAGACCGTGGTACTCAGTTTACGTCACGATTCTGGCAGAAGGTTAGATTTAGTTCAAAGAAGTCCCTAAACCTTGTTTTAGCCATATCTTACCTGTTTTAAATCCGTTTTGAGTGATCTTTGCGCTCACGCGATCGTCTCTTCATCAAGATTAGTTCTAGATACGTCTTTTCGTTTTTAAAAGTTGTTTGATGTATTGTTTTACTTTTATTGATTGAATGCTTGTGTGAAACGTTTAGAGAACGATCCGTTCGAGGGAGATCAAGGTCAAGTCTTCGAGGAGGAGCCGCCGCAGTACTTTGAGCAAGGCAAGTGGATTTCCCTCTCTGCATACTCTTTTGAACCCATACACATTGCATGACACCAAAGTTTATATTTATGATCGCAATGCATTAATCTGATGGGTCCTATTTAAGGATGACTAGTCTTTTACACCCAAGCCTTGATACACCGGGTTTACTTACATGTTGGGTAGCTATGCTAGATGCTTAACCTTGGTTCATGATGGGTTCTATCCAACATTAATGAATATCCTTATTATTTATATCTTGTCATGATAATACAAGATCACCATGTTAATCGGAACATGGAGAACCACCCGGGATTTATCGTACAACCACAATACCATATGGCTCTGGTCTTAGCTGAATAATTAGATGAACTACATGCTGTGTTTGTGCTGCCTGTTGGGTGGTTATTGGTTTGTGGATGTGTTTGTGCGGGGATCGGAAGAGGGTATCTTCTGTTGAAACCGTCGGTACTGGGAACAAACACACATGTAGGAATTCTTTGTAAAGGCTTCGTAGCGTCCCTATGCAATCACACCTCGGAAGTGTGATATTGTGTCTACTTTTGCACAGCATGGTTGGGTTAAAGTTCTTCGGAGCTTTTGCGCGAATTGTGGTGAAAGTGTACAACCTCTGCAGAGTGTAAAACTGTTATAACAGCCGTGTTCGCGGTCATGAACGGCCTGGACCCTCACGTGATTAAACTATCGAAACATGAAATCAAATCATTGCATGCATATGTTATTGGTTATATTTATGGTTATTTTATGTTTACTTATTGTTATTAAGTGGGTTGGTATATACTTATATCTTAGTAAATAGTTGCTTGTTAATAAAACTTGACCAACTAAAATGCTAACCGCTGCAAACCAAGCCTATCCTTGATAGCTTGCATATTTCCCCCACTTGTTGAGTACCAACCATAAGTGTACTCACCCTTGCTTATATTGGATCAGAAGGTAATAATGGAGTGGAGTACTTCAGCGATTTGGATGAGTTCTAGGCGTGTGTTCCACCAGTCGGTTGCCTGTGGAGTTCTTTTGGAGCTATCGTCTTAGTTATCGTGTGAACCAGTTTAGTTTGGCCTTCGTGCCTTATTCGTGAGTGTAATAAATACTTTGTTTATTAAATATTCGTTTGAGTACTGTTCCTGCTATTCACTCACGGTCTATCATATGTGTGAAATTTGATCCTGGCACACATATGAGATGTACTCGGTTTTCCCTCTAAAACCGGGTAAGCCATAATTAGGCAACCCAATTTTCCTAGTTTTGCTTTTGTTTTAGGGTTTATTAAATTGCAAATTAAATTATGGCTCTATAAATATTTAAACAACATTTAAATTAGAGTCAATAACCTCTTTGTTGCATCCATGCAGTTTTGCATATTTTTGAATGTTGTTTGATTTTTGAAAAAGGGTTTGCAAAAGGCTTAAATAAAATTCAAACCTTTCTTTCCCCTCTCTCTTTTCTAGCCCAATCCCTGTTTGGCCCAGTTTTCTTTTTCTCGGCCCAACTTCTCCCTCGCGCTGCGCGGCCCAGTTCGGCCCAGTCGCGCGCGACGCAGCCCAGCCGAACCCTCTCTTCTCTTCTTTCTCTTTTCGCGTCGCTGACAGGTGGGCCCCACTTGTCAGGGTCGTCTTCCCCGAGTCGCCTTCGAGCCGGACTCCGTCGAGTCCATGGCGCCGCCGTCTCCGTGTCGGTTCTTGGCGCGCAAGATTAGGACTGCCCCGGCCTTTATAAGCCGACGCTCCAACCCTCGTTCCCCTCAAACCAAAGCCACAAGCCTTGCGTCGCCATAGCCGCTAGCCGAGCCGTAGCCTAGGGTTTCGTCGCCGCCGTCGATTCGAGCTTTCGAGTCGATTTCGTTGCTCCCAAGTAGTCGCCGAGTCTTCGCGTGAAGGTATGAAACGCGCAGAGCCTCTTTTCTTCTTCTCTCCCTCTCTCTAGCGCCCGTGCGACCTCGCCGCCATGGCCGAGCCGCCCCTTGCCGTCCCGAGCCTCCTATGTCGCCAATCTCTCGTTTAGATCCTCTCAAATAGAATCCCCATGTTCTAAGCTTTCTCCCGAGCCTTTCACGGCGAGAAACCGTGCTCTCTAGGCCGAGATTCGCCATCTCCGGCGAAGCGCCGCCGCGGATGCTCAACTCCGGCCGCCGCGCGCCGCCGCAGTTCATCCCCTTTGTCCAGAGCCGTTAGATCTAAAATCGATGGCCAAGATTAGATCTAACCGAATCGTTATGAGTCAGCGCGGGTCAGCCGTGTCGTTTTGCAGAAAACCCCCTGACCTTTTTAGGAATAAACCCGCGGTCCTAGGCAGTTCAAAAATAGTTAGATCTAGGTCCTTTTCTTTTCAGTTTAGCCCCTGAGCTTTCTAAAAATAGAACCCGCCGTCCTGCCGCGTCGTTTTTCATAAAAGACCTTCGGTTTTTATATGAAATTACGTTTTAGGTCCCTGGTTTCTTCTGTTTAAGCCCCTGGAAGGTTAGATTTAGTTCAAAGAAGTCCCTAAACCTTGTTTTAGCCATATCTTACCCGTTTTAAATCCGTTTTGAGTGATCTTTGCGCTCACGCGATCGTCTCTTCATCAAGATTAGTTCTAGATACGTCTTTTCGTTTTTAAAAGTTGTTTGATGTATTGTTTTACTTTTATTGATTGAATGCTTGTGTGAAACGTTTAGAGAACGATCCGTTCGAGGGAGATCAAGGTCAAGTCTTCGAGGAGGAGCCGCCGCAGTACTTTGAGCAAGGCAAGTGGATTTCCCTCTCTGCATACTCTTTTGAACCCATACACATTGCATGACACCAAAGTTTATATTTATGATCGCAATGCATTAATCTGATGGGTCCTATTTAAGGATGACTAGTCTTTTACACCCAAGCCTTGATACACCGGGTTTACTTACATGTTGGGTAGCTATGCTAGATGCTTAACCTTGGTTCATGATGGGTTCTATCCAACATTAATGAATATCCTTATTATTTATATCTTGTCATGATAATACAAGATCACCATGTTAATCGGAACATGGAGAACCACCCGGGATTTATCGTACAACCACAATACCATATGGCTCTGGTCTTAGCTGAATAATTAGATGAACTACATGCTGTGTTTGTGCTGCCTGTTGGGTGGTTATTGGTTTGTGGATGTGTTTGTGCGGGGATCGGAAGAGGGTATCTTCTGTTGAAACCGTCGGTACTGGGAACAAACACACATGTAGGAATTCTTTGTAAAGGCTTCGTAGCGTCCCTATGCAATCACACCTCGGAAGTGTGATATTGTGCCTACTTTTGCACAGCATGGTTGGGTTAAAGTTCTTCGGAGCTTTTGCGCGAATTGTGGTGAAAGTGTACAACCTCTGCAGAGTGTAAAACTGTTATAACAGCCGTGTTCGCGGTCATGAACGGCCTGGACCCTCACGTGATTAAACTATCGAAACATGAAATCAAATCATTGCATGCATATGTTATTGGTTATATTTATGGTTATTTTATGTTTACTTATTGTTATTAAGTGGGTTGGTATATACTTATATCTTAGTAAATAGTTGCTTGTTAATAAAACTTGACCAACTAAAATGCTAACCGCTGCAAACCAAGCCTATCCTTGATAGCTTGCATATTTCCCCCACTTGTTGAGTACCAACCATAAGTGTACTCACCCTTGCTTATATTGGATCAGAAGGTAATAATGGAGTGGAGTACTTCAGCGATTTGGATGAGTTCTAGGCGTGTGTTCCACCAGTCGGTTGCCTGTGGAGTTCTTTTGGAGCTATCGTCTTAGTTATCGTGTGAACCAGTTTAGTTTGGCCTTCGTGCCTTATTCGTGAGTGTAATAAATACTTTGTTTATTAAATATTCGTTTGAGTACTGTTCCTGCTATTCACTCACGGTCTATCATATGTGTGAAATTTGATCCTGGCACACATATGAGATGTACTCGGTTTTCCCTCTAAAACCGGGTAAGCCATAATTAGGCAACCCAATTTTCCTAGTTTTGCTTTTGTTTTAGGGTTTATTAAATTGCAAATTAAATTATGGCTCTATAAATATTTAAACAACATTTAAATTAGAGTCAATAACCTCTTTGTTGCATCCATGCAGTTTTGCATATTTTTGAATGTTGTTTGATTTTTGAAAAAGGGTTTGCAAAAGGCTTAAATAAAATTCAAACCTTTCTTTTCCCTCTCTCTTTTCTAGCCCAATCCCTGTTTGGCCCAGTTTTCTTTTTCTCGGCCCAACTTCTCCCTCGCGCTGCGCGGCCCAGTTCGGCCCAGTCGCGCGCGACGCAGCCCAGCCGAACCCTCTCTTCTCTTCTTTCTCTTTTCGCGTCGCTGACAGGTGGGCCCCACTTGTCAGGGTCGTCTTCCCCGAGTCGCCTTCGAGCCGGACTCCGTCGAGTCCATGGCGCCGCCGTCTCCGTGTCGGTTCTTGGCGCGCAAGATTAGGACTGCCCCGGCCTTTATAAGCCGACGCTCCAACCCTCGTTCCCCTCAAACCAAAGCCGCAAGCCTTGCGTCGCCATAGCCGCTAGCCGAGCCGTAGCCTAGGGTTTCGTCGCCGCCGTCGATTCGAGCTTTCGAGTCGATTTCGTTGCTCCCAAGTAGTCGCCGAGTCTTCGCGTGAAGGTATGAAACGCGCAGAGCCTCTTTTCTTCTTCTCTCCCTCTCTCTAGCGCCCGTGCGACCTCGCCGCCATGGCCGAGCCGCCCCTTGCCGTCCCGAGCCTCCTATGTCGCCAATCTCTCGTTTAGATCCTCTCAAATAGAATCCCCATGTTCTAAGCTTTCTCCCGAGCCTTTCACGGCGAGAAACCGTGCTCTCTAGGCCGAGATTCGCCATCTCCGGCGAAGCGCCGCCGCGGATGCTCAACTCCGGCCGCCGCGCGCCGCCGCAGTTCATCCCCTTTGTCCAGAGCCGTTAGATCTAAAATCGATGGCCAAGATTAGATCTAACCGAATCGTTATGAGTCAGCGCGGGTCAGCCGTGTCGTTTTGCAGAAAACCCCCTGACCTTTTTAGGAATAAACCCGCGGTCCTAGGCAGTTCAAAAATAGTTAGATCTAGGTCCTTTTCTTTTCAGTTTAGCCCCTGAGCTTTCTAAAAATAGAACCCGCCGTCCTGCCGCGTCGTTTTTCATAAAAGACCTTCGGTTTTTATATGAAATTACGTTTTAGGTCCCTGGTTTCTTCTGTTTAAGCCCCTGGAAGGTTAGATTTAGTTCAAAGAAGTCCCTAAACCTTGTTTTAGCCATATCTTACCCGTTTTAAATCCGTTTTGAGTGATCTTTGCGCTCACGCGATCGTCTCTTCATCAAGATTAGTTCTAGATACGTCTTTTCGTTTTTAAAAGTTGTTTGATGTATTGTTTTACTTTTATTGATTGAATGCTTGTGTGAAACGTTTAGAGAACGATCCGTTCGAGGGAGATCAAGGTCAAGTCTTCGAGGAGGAGCCGCCGCAGTACTTTGAGCAAGGCAAGTGGATTTCCCTCTCTGCATACTCTTTTGAACCCATACACATTGCATGACACCAAAGTTTATATTTATGATCGCAATGCATTAATCTGATGGGTCCTATTTAAGGATGACTAGTCTTTTACACCCAAGCCTTGATACACCGGGTTTACTTACATGTTGGGTAGCTATGCTAGATGCTTAACCTTGGTTCATGATGGGTTCTATCCAACATTAATGAATATCCTTATTATTTATATCTTGTCATGATAATACAAGATCACCATGTTAATCGGAACATGGAGAACCACCCGGGATTTATCGTACAACCACAATACCATATGGCTCTGGTCTTAGCTGAATAATTAGATGAACTACATGCTGTGTTTGTGCTGCCTGTTGGGTGGTTATTGGTTTGTGGATGTGTTTGTGCGGGGATCGGAAGAGGGTATCTTCTGTTGAAACCGTCGGTACTGGGAACAAACACACATGTAGGAATTCTTTGTAAAGGCTTCGTAGCGTCCCTATGCAATCACACCTCGGAAGTGTGATATTGTGCCTACTTTTGCACAGCATGGTTGGGTTAAAGTTCTTCGGAGCTTTTGCGCGAATTGTGGTGAAAGTGTACAACCTCTGCAGAGTGTAAAACTGTTATAACAGCCGTGTTCGCGGTCATGAACGGCCTGGACCCTCACGTGATTAAACTATCGAAACATGAAATCAAATCATTGCATGCATATGTTATTGGTTATATTTATGGTTATTTTATGTTTACTTATTGTTATTAAGTGGGTTGGTATATACTTATATCTTAGTAAATAGTTGCTTGTTAATAAAACTTGACCAACTAAAATGCTAACCGCTGCAAACCAAGCCTATCCTTGATAGCTTGCATATTTCCCCCACTTGTTGAGTACCAACCATAAGTGTACTCACCCTTGCTTATATTGGATCAGAAGGTAATAATGGAGTGGAGTACTTCAGCGATTTGGATGAGTTCTAGGCGTGTGTTCCACCAGTCGGTTGCCTGTGGAGTTCTTTTGGAGCTATCGTCTTAGTTATCGTGTGAACCAGTTTAGTTTGGCCTTCGTGCCTTATTCGTGAGTGTAATAAATACTTTGTTTATTAAATATTCGTTTGAGTACTGTTCCTGCTATTCACTCACGGTCTATCATATGTGTGAAATTTGATCCTGGCACACATATGAGATGTACTCGGTTTTCCCTCTAAAACCGGGTATGACAGAGTGGTACCAGAGCCGTGCTGACTGTAGGACGCTAGCCTAGTTAGAATGGTCGAAGTAAGGATTTGTTTAGCAAGCCAAGTCAGTTTCTTTAGAGGTCTTATTTTATTAGTTAAAATTTTTCGTTCTTCTTCTCTTTTCTTTGGTCACCTTGCCTCTATTTCAATTGTCTTACTAAGGATCTCTCTCTGTTCTTAGATGGCCAAGAGTTTCCAGTCTGAATCAGTGCAGCCAGCCCCTTCTTCACCGCAGATGGAGGAGGAAGTGCAAGGAGATCCTGTGTGGATGTGCTATTCTGATAATGAGGATATACCGGATTCTGCTTCACCCACAGTAGATGTTGAAGGGAATCCAGATGATATTGGGAATGAAGGTGATGAAGTCTATGAGGATGTAAAGGATGATGGAGAAGAGCCCAAGGTGGAGATGATCACTTCAATAAACGAGCTTGGTGCTTTTCCACTCTTGCTTGAAGATGTTCTGGAAGCATTGGGCAACTACACCAGGCCACTCTACATAACCAATTACTGTTCCGCTGCAAACTACCAGGAGTATTACCATACTCAGGTTCATGTTAGAGCACAAATGGAGAACGCCTCTCGCTTCAGGACTTGGTCTATTCATGAGTCAAGCCTTCTACATACTTCCTATGAAGCTGCAGTTAGTGACGCCGCCAGGAGGGCAGTGACATCTATCAGCCACCAGTACCAGGAGGAGCTGTCCCGCACAGAGTACCGTCACTTGCCTCGTCGCCGTACAGGAACTGAGCAGACCGTTGTAGTGGGAGGAGGACCAACAGCAGATCCTCGTCTCAATGTTCTTGCCCGAGTCACTGCAGCACTAAATACTGATCTGGAAGGTGTTATCAATGAACTTGCTCAAGCCCAGGAGCGGATTGCAGAACTTGAAGAACAGCTTGCTAAGCAACAAGGTCAAGAGGATGATGATGGAAGTATGGCCAATGCTTGGTCCCCGCCTCGGAAGAAGCTTCGCTATGGAGCCTCGTTCTCCGTCACACAGTTTAGGGAATAGGTTGTCTTTAGGTTTCTTTTGTAAAGTTTGTCGTTAGTACGGTTTTGTGAGGTCGGTCGTTTGTTTAATGTTTGTTGCTTGGATAAATGTGTGAGTTGGAATCTTTGTTTGTGTGACTTTGGTTGTGGAGTGATGACCACAATTAAAGAAAAATATTAATAAAATATTAGTTAAGTTTAAATCTAGTCCCCTCTTATCCTTTGATCTTAGTTTCTTATCTATCTCAAGTCTATCCAGCATCTATATACCTTATTCTGAAATCTGCTCGCGCCGATATTCGAGACAGCTGTACTGTTTTGATGATTTCGGGAGCTACACAAATCCGTTTGACCTCAAACCAGTGGGGTTAGTTTCAGAATTTGATGAGTGAATTTCGGTGATTTTTCCATAATTTTTGGAAATCTGTGTCGAGAGAAATACCTCAAAAGTTGTCAAGTACAGAATCTGTTTTCCAGCTTGACACAGGTAGCTTAATTATTTTGTATCCGGAGTTTCAGAGGTCCGATTGAGGTGATTCCAGTTGGATTGGATTCATAACTTTATGAGTATTGTTCTGGAATTTCGGTATAATTTTTGGATGCACGAATTGACAGTTATGGATGAATGCTTAGGGAGGACAGAATCTGAGTGGTGTTGCATATTTAACTTCCTTCTACTTTGTTCTTCTTAACTTCAATGCTATCTTATACTCTCGCAGTAGAGTGTCTTTCCTTTACTCTTGTCTATCTGAGTATCATTCTCTGAATCATATCTATCTAACACTCAGATGGTTAACACCAGGACCGGAGGAGGTAGAGACGTTCCTAGTCAGAGGCGTGATCACGTGGTGAATCAGCAGAATCAAGCACCCCCTCCACCACCGCCTCAAACCGCGATGGATCCCGCAATGCAGCAGTTCCTAGCAACCCAGATGCAGCTCATTCAGCAGCTCACTCAGACAGTGGCCAATTTGCAGGCACAGCAGAACCAGCAGCCACCACCGCCAGCAGAACCCGTTCAGCCGCCCAGGGATCATCACAGGCAGTTTCTAAGCCAGCATCCTCCTACTTACTCTCACTCTGCAGATCCATTGGATGCTGATGATTGGCTCAAGAATGTTGCAAAGAAGCTAGACATTGCTCAGTGCACCGATCGTGAGAAGGTCTTGTACGCTTCAGGAAGATTGGAAGGCCCAGCAGCTGATTGGTGGGATGCGTACGTTAATGCGCATAACGCTCCTGACACCATCACATGGCAGCAGTTTCAGGATGCTTTCCGCACACACCATATCCCAGCAGGTGTGGTAGATCTAAAACAGGAGGAGTTTCGTGCATTGGTGCAAGGAAACATGAGCGTATGTGAATATCGGGATAAATTCACTCAACTATCCCGTTATGCACCTGATGATGTGAATGACGATGCGAAGAGGCAACGTCGTTTCCTGAAAGGTTTGATAGGGCCTATCAAGTACCAGCTACAGACTCATACTTTCCCCAACTTTCAGACAATGCTTGACAAGGCCATTGGTTGTGAGAACACACGCAAGGAGTTGAGTGAGCAGAAGAGGAAGTTCCAGTCGTCGTCGTCAGGACAGACAAGCAACACTCGTCCTCGCTACAATTCTTCACAAGGTTACCAGAATCGCTCAGGAGGTAATGGTGGACATTACCAACAGGGACAACAGGTACAACATTCTGGTCAACAGGTTCAGAGGTATCCTCAGCAGACACCTCGTACTCCTAACCAGCAGCAGAATCGTTCTGGCAATAACACCCCGCCAGTGCGAACCAACAATCCAGCTACGCCAGTACCACCAAATGGTTGCTTCAAGTGTGGTGATGTGGGTCACTATGCTAACAAGTGTCCCAAGCGTAACCCTCAGACACCTCAGACTCAGAGGAGTGATGGCCAGAGATCCGCTCAACCTTCCTCTCAGCAAGGCAACAAGGGACAACAGAACTTCGCACGTGGAAGGGTGAACCACGTGACAGCTGAATCTGCACAGGAAGCCAATGATGTGGTGCTCGGTACGTTTCTCGTTTACTCAGAACCTGCTACAGTTTTATTTGACTCTGGAGCATCTCATTCATTTGTTACTGAAAAGTTCGTTGATAAAAGTAAATTACCTAGTAGTCTTATGCAAACCCCCCTGTTAGTTAATTCACCGGGTGGTGAAATGAGAGCTACACATATGTGCTCGCAAGTTCCGCTTAGTATTATGGGAAGAGAGTTCCTATCAGATCTGATTATCCTGAGATCCAACGCCATTGACATTATTTTGGGAATGGATTGGTTGGGAGCTCATGATGGAGTGATTCAGTGTGCCAGGAAATCAGTGTTATTCACAAGTCCGCAAGGAGACCGAATGGAGTTCCAGATGAGTCCAGTTATTGGAGAAGCAACAGTCAATCAGCTGAAAGAAAAGTCACTGGAGGAAATCAGAGTTGTGTGTGAATTTTCGGATGTCTTTCCTGATGATTTATCAGGTATGCCGCCTGACCGAGACTTTGAGTTCATCATTGAGCTTGTACCTGGTACTGCACCTATTTCAAAAAGAGCATATAAAATGGATGTTAGAGATTTAGCAGAATTAAAGAAACAGATAGATGAACTATTAGCTAAGGGTTATATCCGACCTAGTTCATCTCCATGGGGAGCCCCTGTTATATTTGTTGATAAGAAGGATGGTACTAGAAGGATGTGCGTTGATTACAGAGCTCTTAATGAGGTGACTATCAAGAATAAGTACCCGCTTCCTAGAATTGACGTTTTGTTCGACCAGATGAGAGGTGCAAAAGTTTTCTTCAAGATTGATTTGCGTTCAGGCTATCATCAAGTGAAGATTCGGAAAGAGGATATTCCTAAAACCGCATTCACTTGCAGATATGGACTTTATGAGTATTTGGTGATGTCGTTTGGATTGACAAATGCACCTGCAAACTTCATGTATCTGATGAACAAGGTATTTATGGAGTACCTTGACAAGTTTGTGGTAGTATTCATTGATGATATCATGGTGTTCTCCAAGAATGAGGAAGAGCATGAAGAGCATTTACGACTAGTATTGCAGAAGTTACGGGAGCATCAGTTGTATGCCAAGTTCAGTAAGTGTGAGTTCTGGTTAAAAGAAGTATCTTTTCTTGGACATGTCATAACAGATGGAGGAATCATGGTAGATCCGAGTAAAGTGCAGGATGTGTTGAATTGGAAACCACCTCAGAGTGTTGCAGAAGTCAGAAGTTTTCTTGGATTGGCAGGGTATTACCGCAAGTTTATTGAAGGTTTCTCCAAAATTGCTAAACCCATGACTGTGTTGTTAGAGAAAGGACGAAAATTCAAATGGGATGATGCTTGTCAACAGAGTTTTGAGGAGTTAAGGAAGAAGTTAACCACTGCTCCAGTGTTAGTGATGCCTGATATTCAGAAAGGGTTCGACGTGTACTGTGATGCTTCACACGTAGGACTTGGATGTGTGTTGATGCAAGAAGGCAGAGTTGTGGCTTATGCTTCTAGACAATTGAGAAAACATGAGAAGAATTATCCTACTCATGATCTGGAGTTAGCCACAGTTGTTCATGCGCTGAAGATTTGGAGGCACTATATGATTGGAAAACGGTGTCGAATTTTCACGGATCATAAGAGTTTAAAGTATATCTTTACTCAGAAGGATCTTAATTTGAGACAAAGCAGATGGCTAGAGTTAATCAATGATTTCGATTTGGATATTCAATATCACCCTGGAAAAGCCAACGTGGTTGCAGATGCTTTGAGTCGTAAGAGTCAGGTTAACTCAGTCATTGGGAGGTTGATATCACAAGAGTTATGTTGGGAGATGGAACGACTTAACCTAGGTATCTGTGCTCATTCAGAAGCTGTGACTATGGAAGTAGAGTCAACATTAGAGCAAGATATCAGGAAGGGACAGTTAGAAGATCCAAAGATCGAGGAATTTAGAGCCCTGATCCATATGGGAAAAACTGAGGATTTTACCGAGGATGAACAAGGAACAGTGTGGTTCAGAAATAGAATATGTGTTCCGGAAAATGATAGGCTTCGAGAAATCATATTGAAGGAAGCACATGATTCACCATATTCCATTCATCCAGGAAGTACTAAGATGTACCAGGATTTGAAAGAGAAGTATTGGTGGTATGGTTTGAAGAAGGACGTTGCAACTTATGTGGCTTTGTGTGATGTTTGCCAGAAGGTTAAAGCAGAACACCAACGTCCAGCAGGTTTGCTTCAACCATTGAGAGTATTAGAGTGGAAGTGGGAAGAAATTGGTATGGACTTTATTGTCGGGTTACCTCGTACTCGTGATGGTCATGATTCTATATGGGTTATTGTGGATAGATTGACAAAGTCTGCTCATTTCATACCGGTCAACACAACATATACAAGTACTAAGTTAGCAGAGCTGTATATGTCCAGGATTGTGTGTCTACATGGAGTTCCGAAGAAGATAGTGTCAGACCATGGTACTCAGTTTACGTCACGATTCTGGCAGAAGGTACATGAAATAATGGGAACACAACTAAACTTCAGTTCTGCTTATCATCCACAGACAGATGGACAGACTGAGAGGACTAATCAAATTTTGGAGGATATGCTTCGAGCGTGTGCTTTGAAACACGGTCGTAGTTGGGATAAGAGTTTGCCATATGCAGAGTTTTCTTATAATAATAGTTACCAAGCCAGTCTTAAGATGTCACCTTTTGAAGCTTTGTATGGAAGGAAGTGCAGGACACCATTGTACTGGAGTCAGACCGGAGAAAGCAAAGTGTTTGGACCCGAAGTACTTCAAGATGCAGAGCAGCAGGTACAGTTAATCAGGGATAATCTCAGAACTGCACAGTCTAGACAGAAAAGTTATGCTGATACCCGAAGGAGAGAATTGGTCTTTGAAGTTGGAGATTTTGTTTATCTCAAGGTATCGCCTATCAGAGGTCTTCGTAGATTTAAAGTCAAAGGAAAGCTATCACCTCGTTTCATTGGTCCTTTCAAGGTACTAGAAAGGAAAGGTGAGGTAGCTTATCAGTTAGAGTTGCCAGCTCAGTTATCGGATGTTCATGATGTGTTTCATGTGTCACAATTGAAGAAGTGTTTACGGGTACCAGAGGAGCAATTGCAGTTAGATGAACTCAGTGTGAAGGATGATTTGACTTATTCAGAATATCCGGTTAAGGTATTGGAGACAGCAGAAAGGGTTACTCGGAATAAAGTAGTTAAGATGTGCAAAGTACAGTGGAGTCACCATACAGAGGATGAGGCTACATGGGAAAGAGAAGATGAGCTCAGTGCAGAATTTCCTCAGTTGTTCTCTGATCTTTCCGAATCTCGAGGTCGAGATTCTTCTTAAGGGGGGTAGGATTTGTAACACCCTAATTTTCATCACATTAAAAATTAAATTAGGCAACCCAATTTTCCTAGTTTTGCTTTTGTTTTAGGGTTTATTAAATTGCAAATTAAATTATGGCTCTATAAATATTTAAACAACATTTAAATTAGAGTCAATAACCTCTTTGTTGCATCCATGCAGTTTTGCATATTTTTGAATGTTGTTTGATTTTTGAAAAAGGGTTTGCAAAAGGCTTAAATAAAATTCAAACCTTTCTTTCCCCTCTCTCTTTTCTAGCCCAATCCCTGTTTGGCCCAGTTTTCTTTTTCTCGGCCCAACTTCTCCCTCGCGCTGCGCGGCCCAGTTCGGCCCAGTCGCGCGCGACGCAGCCCAGCCGAACCCTCTCTTCTCTTCTTTCTCTTTTCGCGTCGCTGACAGGTGGGCCCCACTTGTCAGGGTCGTCTTCCCCGAGTCGCCTTCGAGCCGGACTCCGTCGAGTCCATGGCGCCGCCGTCTCCGTGTCGGTTCTTGGCGCGCAAGATTAGGACTGCCCCGGCCTTTATAAGCCGACGCTCCAACCCTCGTTCCCCTCAAACCAAAGCCGCAAGCCTTGCGTCGCCATAGCCGCTAGCCGAGCCGTAGCCTAGGGTTTCGTCGCCGCCGTCGATTCGAGCTTTCGAGTCGATTTCGTTGCTCCCAAGTAGTCGCCGAGTCTTCGCGTGAAGGTATGAAACGCGCAGAGCCTCTTTTCTTCTTCTCTCCCTCTCTCTAGCGCCCGTGCGACCTCGCCGCCATGGCCGAGCCGCCCCTTGCCGTCCCGAGCCTCCTATGTCGCCAATCTCTCGTTTAGATCCTCTCAAATAGAATCCCCATGTTCTAAGCTTTCTCCCGAGCCTTTCACGGCGAGAAACCGTGCTCTCTAGGCCGAGATTCGCCATCTCCGGCGAAGCGCCGCCGCGGATGCTCAACTCCGGCCGCCGCGCGCCGCCGCAGTTCATCCCCTTTGTCCAGAGCCGTTAGATCTAAAATCGATGGCCAAGATTAGATCTAACCGAATCGTTATGAGTCAGCGCGGGTCAGCCGTGTCGTTTTGCAGAAAACCCCCTGACCTTTTTAGGAATAAACCCGCGGTCCTAGGCAGTTCAAAAATAGTTAGATCTAGGTCCTTTTCTTTTCAGTTTAGCCCCTGAGCTTTCTAAAAATAGAACCCGCCGTCCTGCCGCGTCGTTTTTCATAAAAGACCTTCGGTTTTTATATGAAATTACGTTTTAGGTCCCTGGTTTCTTCTGTTTAAGCCCCTGGAAGGTTAGATTTAGTTCAAAGAAGTCCCTAAACCTTGTTTTAGCCATATCTTACCCGTTTTAAATCCGTTTTGAGTGATCTTTGCGCTCACGCGATCGTCTCTTCATCAAGATTAGTTCTAGATACGTCTTTTCGTTTTTAAAAGTTGTTTGATGTATTGTTTTACTTTTATTGATTGAATGCTTGTGTGAAACGTTTAGAGAACGATCCGTTCGAGGGAGATCAAGGTCAAGTCTTCGAGGAGGAGCCGCCGCAGTACTTTGAGCAAGGCAAGTGGATTTCCCTCTCTGCATACTCTTTTGAACCCATACACATTGCATGACACCAAAGTTTATATTTATGATCGCAATGCATTAATCTGATGGGTCCTATTTAAGGATGACTAGTCTTTTACACCCAAGCCTTGATACACCGGGTTTACTTACATGTTGGGTAGCTATGCTAGATGCTTAACCTTGGTTCATGATGGGTTCTATCCAACATTAATGAATATCCTTATTATTTATATCTTGTCATGATAATACAAGATCACCATGTTAATCGGAACATGGAGAACCACCCGGGATTTATCGTACAACCACAATACCATATGGCTCTGGTCTTAGCTGAATAATTAGATGAACTACATGCTGTGTTTGTGCTGCCTGTTGGGTGGTTATTGGTTTGTGGATGTGTTTGTGCGGGGATCGGAAGAGGGTATCTTCTGTTGAAACCGTCGGTACTGGGAACAAACACACATGTAGGAATTCTTTGTAAAGGCTTCGTAGCGTCCCTATGCAATCACACCTCGGAAGTGTGATATTGTGCCTACTTTTGCACAGCATGGTTGGGTTAAAGTTCTTCGGAGCTTTTGCGCGAATTGTGGTGAAAGTGTACAACCTCTGCAGAGTGTAAAACTGTTATAACAGCCGTGTTCGCGGTCATGAACGGCCTGGACCCTCACGTGATTAAACTATCGAAACATGAAATCAAATCATTGCATGCATATGTTATTGGTTATATTTATGGTTATTTTATGTTTACTTATTGTTATTAAGTGGGTTGGTATATACTTATATCTTAGTAAATAGTTGCTTGTTAATAAAACTTGACCAACTAAAATGCTAACCGCTGCAAACCAAGCCTATCCTTGATAGCTTGCATATTTCCCCCACTTGTTGAGTACCAACCATAAGTGTACTCACCCTTGCTTATATTGGATCAGAAGGTAATAATGGAGTGGAGTACTTCAGCGATTTGGATGAGTTCTAGGCGTGTGTTCCACCAGTCGGTTGCCTGTGGAGTTCTTTTGGAGCTATCGTCTTAGTTATCGTGTGAACCAGTTTAGTTTGGCCTTCGTGCCTTATTCGTGAGTGTAATAAATACTTTGTTTATTAAATATTCGTTTGAGTACTGTTCCTGCTATTCACTCACGGTCTATCATATGTGTGAAATTTGATCCTGGCACACATATGAGATGTACTCGGTTTTCCCTCTAAAACCGGGTATGACAGAGTGGTTTGGCATATGGGTCGGCACTGGACGTATGGTCGTGCGCTAAGAGGGAACGTTCCTGGACATTTGCTCGGGTCAGTGTGCGGACATATGGCGCGTGTGGGCCGGGTAGGACACACGGCATATGGGTCGGCACTGGACGGGTGAGTTGGACCGACGAGGACGTCGGGTTCTTTGAGGGGGGGTGTATTGTGACACCCGGCCCAAGTTGATATGGCCCATAGTGGCCCATGAGCGTGGTGTGCGCATGTTTAGTACCTCCTTGCTAGTTTAGAGAGGGTGGAGCCAACTTATAAGTCTTTGTCCCCCAGCCATAGCACCTTCGGGTTGACCCTTTTACACGAAGCGAGGACGAAAGTGTAAGCAGGGTGCTATGTGTATGCGTGCCCGCCCCCACGGAAGGGCTGGGCAGTGCGGCCTTGGGAGACGGGGTGTTACAGCGCGTTGTCGTGACTCCAGGAGGCCAACCATAGTTTTTGGTAGCAAGGTGGACGACATGAAGTACGCTGCTAGATTACTGAGAACGGCGTTGACGAGGACAAGGCGACCCCCAGTGCTGAGGAGACGGGCCTTCCAACCGGCCAACTACGCGTCAAACTTGGATACCAGGGGTTGAAAGTCTGAGACTCGCAGCTTGTGAGGTGACAGTGGAAGGCCCAAATACGTTTGGGTAAACTGTGAAACTTGGCAGCCGAAGACAGCCGCAATTGCGCGGCCAACTCAGGATCAACGTGAAGCGGGACAAAGGTGGACTTGTGGAAGTTGATGACTAGACCTATCGCCAATGAGAAATTGTCCAGGACTTCCTTCAGGGCAGCCACAGCACCCAGGTCACCTTGGACGAAGATTAGGGTGTCGTCAGCATATTGAAGGACCGGACATCGTAGCGTGGGATCAATAGGGTGCCGTAGGCGTTCGTGCCGACTTGCTTGATGAATCATACGCTGTAGGACATCAGCGACAATAATGAAGAGGTAGGGGGACAGGGGATCCCCCATGGCGCAAACCCCTCTTACAATTGATCCAGCGGCCAGGCACGCCATTAAGCAGAACAACAGTTTTGCCGGTCGAGAGAATGTTCGTTACCCACCCACGCCAGCGTGTATCAAAGCCTTTGCAGTCGATAATCTTGTCTAGGCTGTCCCAAGAGACAGAATCGAATGCTTTATTGAAGTCTAGCTTGAAGATCGTTGTGGGCATTCGTCGCTTGAAACAATAACTCAGGAGGTCCGCTGTGTAGACAAAATTTTCTGAGATGTTGCGCACGTGGACAAAGCCAGTTTGGTCAGGGTCAACAATGTCCAGAATGAGGTGCTTCAGACGATTGACCATGACCTTGGAGAAGAGTTTCATTGGGCAGTTCTGCAGAGAAATTGGCCGGAAGGCATCCGCAGTTGTCGCACCCTCATTTTTTGGCAGAAGAACCAGATGCGCCCGGTTGAGTCCATCTAGAGCAATGGTGTCAGAGTATAAATATGCAAAGAGGGAGGCGGCATGGGGCTTGAGTAAGCTCCAGAACGTCCTGTAAAAGGAGGGCCCAAAGCCATCGGGGCCTGGGCTGGCATTCCTATCCATTGCAAACAAGGCCGTGGCGATTTCATCTTCCTGGAAAGGCCCGGAGAGTTCGTGCCCATTGAGCGAGTATGAGGGGTAGAGGTCCTGGAGGTTGAAGCGCCATTCTGAAGGCGAGGGGCGCCCTAGGAGCTCAGTGTAATAGTCAAAGAGGATGAGACTTTTAGCTTCGTGGGTGGTGTATGTCACCCCGTCGCGTTCCAGGCTTTGAATTCTGTTCTTTCTACGCCGCCCGTTTGCAGCAGCATGGAAGAATTTAGAGTTTTCATCCCATTCGATTGCAACTCTAAGGTTGAAACGTTGGCACCAGAAAGCAAGCTTCTCAATACGGATATCACAGAGGCCTTGAATAGCAAGTTGTCGTAGGGTTGCCTCGGAGGTTGAGAGGCTCCGGCATTCCTCCAAGTTATCCAGCGCATCGATAAGGATCATGGTGTCCTTTTCCCGTTGATCAATTGGGTGGAGGCGTCGCGACCACTTTCTGCAAGTGGAGCGGCAAAGCTTTAGGCGCTTGACGAGGGAGGTAGCCGGCGTGCCCCGAATTGGGACCCCAAGAGGTTTGAGAATGGTCTGTTTGAAAGAGGCATGGGAGAGCTAGGCATTTTCAAAGTGGAAGGTCGCACCCTTAGGGACTCTGGTCTCTACCGTTAGGAGGAGTGGGACGTGATCAGAGGAGCTCCGGGTGAGTGAGGCCAGAGAGGTGTTCGGGAAGCTGGCGTCCCAGTCGAGATTGATGAGGCACCGGTCCAAGCGTACCAGAGTTGGTTTGGGAGCTCGATCAATAAGCGGGATCTCGACCAATTTTAAGGTGTTGATGAATTCATTGAAGAGACGGGCCTCCGAGGCCTTGAAGGTTCCAAGATTTTTATCCGAGGCTGTTCGAGTGAGGTTAAAGTCACCGAGAAGCAGCCACGCACCCTCAATGCTCGGAGCTAGAGAGGCAAGCTCAGCCAAGAATGGTGGTTTGTCTGCCGGCGCCGTGGGAGCGTACACGTTGGTCACAGTGATACGGGTGGCGTCGGAGGCAAGCGTGAACACGGTGGTGAGAGCAAAAGTGCCCTGGCTGGTAGATACGTGCTTGAGGATAGAGTCATCCCACACCGTTAGGATGGCTCCGGCAGCTCCACACGAAGGTCTCGTGGCAAACGAACGGAGGTGTGAGGGGAGGAAGGACTTGATTTTAAACATGTCAATGGAGGGGAGCTTGGTTTCTTGCAGCGCAACCACAGAGGGTTTTTGGAGGAGGAGTTAAGCAAGTACATCCTCACATTTGCTAGCCTGACCGAGGCCGCGAACATTCCATGACAAGAGCGCTAATTTGTGTATTAACATAAGAACAAGATGAGCACCATCAACACAGAACCACAGAGCAAGAAACAACAGAGGTAACGAAACGAACTAAACACATTGCACGTTACAAACTGGGAGGTGTACATGACACGCCGGCCACCTCGGAACCGGGACCCTAACAACAAAACAAGATACAACTCCCCAACCAGCAGGGGAAGCTCGACAATGGCGGGGAGCCTACTGCGCCACCAACCAAGCATACTACTGAGCCTACAGCGGAAGGCCAAGAGGCCCCAAGCTACTGTAGAAAAAACAACAGAGAGACAAGCATTGGCGGGGAACAAGCACAAGCGCCATGCACACATAGACCTAAAACACACTAATACATAGATCCAACAGAGCCAGGAGAGAGTGCCACTTGTACATGCTGACCAAGTGCGCTGGGCCCGAGGCCCTCCCTGGCGTCGGAGAGCACCCATCAGGTGGTCGCCGGCACCTTCTCGTCGTCGATCTCGGAGAGACGTCCGAGGCCGCAGACACGACCCAGACACTTGAGCTTGGAGACCTTGATGCGAGGCGGCGGAGGACGCTCCAGGATGGTCGCCTGCTCTAGTGCCACCTTCATGCGGTTGGACGCCCTGGTGATGTTCATCTTCTCCGCCTTGACACGCGAAGCCTTGGTGACGGCGTCCATGTAGAAGGGCACCTCCTTGGCCGCCAGGCGGTGGCTGTGGCGGATCTTGGAGGCACTGTCGGCAGCGCGTTTGTGGCGCGTGCGACGGCGCCTGATGCTGACCTCATGCTCTTCTTCCGCCAGGAGCTCCTCCAGCAACGCGATGGGCTGTGACACAGGACGACGATCCGGTGTGCCGCCCTCCTCCTCCGTGATCTCCACCAAGGTAGGCGCCGGAGGCGGGGTGCAGGGGCGATTGGGTGTCGGGAGATCCAGAATGACTAGCCCGGGCACACCACTCAGCGACATGGCATGAGCCATGGCGCAGACCACCCAGACACAAAGCTCCACAGGGGGACCGAGGGGTACAGGAGAGCCCCGACCACACGTTGCGAAGGGGCGCCCGCGCCGCCAGTTGTCGATGTAGGTGGCATGGCACAGCCGTCGGCGGTGGAGCCCATCCAGAGCCCCCGACGCCTCGACGGCGGCGTGTCGGGGTCAGGTGGGGTTGCCCCCCATCTGAGGAGGAGAAGTCGTGCTCTGTTGGAGGAGGCGCACCGCGGGGATGATCCCACTCCCCCAGAATCCGAAGTTGCGTGATGCCGGCAGGGAACCCCTGAGGGTTCCGCACCAGCAGCCCCGGGGTGATGCGTCGTCCGGCATCGAGGAGAACAAGCACCCGGACGACCGAGTAATCAGCAATGCCGCAGTCGCGCTCCTCGTCCACCTCTCTCAAGCATCTCGGATCCACGCAGCACACCGGGCCGAAGACCTGGAACGCCTCGCTGATGCCATCCTTGTTGTGATGCTCAGGGGGGAAGTTGTGAGCCGATATCTCCACCAGCTTGTTGTAGTTGTGGACGAACCGAAAGTCAGCCTCCTCGTGACGATTGAGGGTAGATGAGTGCGGGTAGCGCTCCCGTGCCGGGCGGCACCGGCAGCCGGGGGAACCCGGCCGCTCCGGCGTCCGCCAGCGTCTTTCCTCCGCCTCCCCCTCCAGCCGCCTACCCTCGTCTCTTGTCCACCTCCCCACCCCTCCTCCCCACCCCTCACAGCCTCCAACCAAGGTTCACCCCACTGGGTGCAACAGTCCCCCTGCCCCTGCAAGCCGCTTTGGTGCTCGCGTGGCCGGCCTCAAGCTTAGCATCGGCGCCCCGAAGCTGTTGAAGATGTGGTTGGCCTGGAGCAGAAGCTCCTCGCCAACTCAGAGGACATGAAAACTTGCGGAGCCCCGCTGGCGACGCAAACCACCACCCCGGGACTCCCTACTTGGCAACGACGGGTTGCCCCCAAACCAGGTGTGTCCTTCTGTCACTCTGCCTTGCTTCACTTGTACGCCTTGCGCATCCCGGCGCCGTCCCTGGACACGGCGTCCCTTGATGCTCTGTTCTGGATTCGTCATGCTACGAGTAGCTATGAACCTTCTCTCTACGAAGTGGGGAACGCGCTGAATTTTTGTTTCTCCTCTCCTCCCTCCCTCTTCCCGGTGCGCATGGCTTCTTCCCAGATTTTCATGTCTGCGGCCTTTTCCGGGAATATTGCGCGCTTCCTCGTCTCTAGGGGGCATTGTTTGCTTGGGCGGGTCTCCCTCCTCCTTTTCCCCTCGCTCGCCGTGGCCATGGCTGCCGGTGAGCCCGCCACCGCTCCCGCTGATGTCACGCCCCCTATGGCGACGTCATCCTCTTTTCAAACTTCTTTGAGCGGCTTTTTTCCCCCGCCCTCTGTTGGGCAGTTGGGCCCAATGCTGCCCGAAGATGGGCCTCAGCCCACTGCGCACGAGGCGCCCTCGACCCCTGATCGTCGTCTCGATGAGTTCGCTGCCGCCCGGCTTTACTCCTGCACCCACCCCCCACCTTCTGCGCCGAACAACTGTCACTTCGCCGGCAGCACAATCCATGCCTCGCCTGTTACCCCGGATTTGAGGAAATCTGGAGGAGGCGATGCAAGCCGGGATACGGGGCGCCCCCCTCGCCAGACGGAGCATTCATCGGCCCTGAGCGCCAACTCTGTCAGTGCGCTGCGTGAACGTCCTCTCGCCCTGGAGGTCGTGACCTTGCCGTCCGTCGCCTGCCCTAACATGGTGTCAAATCCTTGTGCGGCGCGGCCTTATCTCCAAGCCCTCCTCTCCCCTCCCTCCGCAAGCTTAAATGGGGCGCCCCGGAACAGTCACCGACGAGCTCGCTCACAACCCCCACCACTCACCCAGTGCTTCCGGTGCCTCTCCACCGACCATCTTGTTGCGGCATGCCGGGATCCGGTACGCTGCAGAGCTTGTCTTCGCTACGGCCACAGGAGCTCAGCCTGCTCGATGGCGGGGTCGTCCTCGCGCTCGCTCTGGTCGTGGAGCACTCGGCGTTCGTCGCGCCGAGAGGACTCCACGTCGCCACCACGACTCCTCCCGCCGCCGCCGCCCCATCGCATCGCGGCTTGGCGATCGCCCACCGTCGATCGACGCTCCTCCCCACCACCTGCACCCCCAGCTCCACAGCTCCACCCTCGCCCAGGCTCACCTAGCTTGGGAGGGGGCGACGTTCCTCCCGGACGGAGGGACGTTCGTGCCGTTCGCTTCGCCACCCCACGACCTCCTCCAAGCTCCGCCGGGGCTGCCCACCGTCCCTGGCGTTACGCTACTCCTTTCCTCCCCAGGAGTGCTCCCCCACCGTCCGATGCTGCTTCCCCCACCACTGGAAGCGGCATCACCGAGGTCCATATGTCCTACGTGGACATGGAGTCCAGCAGGAGGCTGGCCTACGCCTTCATCGACCCTCCCCGCGCCGATCCAGGGCACTTCATCAGGCTGGCCCTTGAGCGGCGCGGCAGGGACCCACCAGTCCGGCTGGCTCCTTCTTCCCACGGCGCCATGATGGTGGTCTTCCACCATTCGTACTTCAGGGAGACCACTGTTCGTCGGGGGCAAAAGCTAGCTGTATTTTAAAAGCTGGTAGATTTTCGAAACAATCAGGTAGGTTTTTCCAAAAGCCAAACATAAAGTCATTATCTACAATAGCTAGAGTATTTCGTTTGTGGCGAGAAATTAAACTCTGTTGATACTTCACAGTTCACACTTGGAATAGGAATAGTCTCCCGTTAGTCGCGGTTTGGTGGCACCAAAAACCGATCCGCGCATGGCGGCTGAATCCAACGAATACACGCGATTTCAGAAAGAGATGTTCTCTGACGAGGCATCTCGTTTGGTTGACGCGGCCAGCTGCCAACGGTGAAACACTAACGTTACATTGCATAGGACGGACCTTTTCCGAAGGCCAGCAGTTCAACCTGTTGGACCAGTTTCTCATCCAGGTCAAAGCATGCTCGAGACATTTCGCGGCCAGTCCATCAAAGTGTGTCGACTTCCGGTGGGGCGGGCCGATCTGAGCAGAAAGTTGTATGCACCAGACTACCTCTCGTGTAGTATTTGGCCTTGATCAGTAACTGGGCACTTATTTGAACAAATACCAGTTATACAAAATAACAAATACACAGTCTGCACTAGTGCAATTCGCGTGTACAAATATCAAATGCTTGGTCTAGCCACAGTTTGTGTGGACCATTGCAGGTCTGAACCGTACTTTTAAGGTCAACAACGTACTACATGGCAGTGGCTGAAGTAGCTTGTGTTCCTGAAAGGCTGAAACCCGGTTACTAGACGACCTTCAGCAGCTTCTCCAGCTCCGACGCAAAACGATCCATCGCCGGGCGCGGCAGCATGATGGGCAAGGCCGCGGCGTTGTTCTCCCCATCACCACCGTTCCTGACGCCGAGGACGTAGCTACCCCCAAACATCGCAGAGGTGGGGCCGTCGAACACGGGCGGGCCCCACCCGAAGTCGACGCCGTGGAACCCAGTGCGCCGGTTGTCCGACACGACGAACAGGTTGGTCACGGCCACGTACGGCCTTCCGCGCAGCACCAGCAGGTCAAGAATGGACCGCACGTAGTCAACGGTCACCGCCGCCTTCGCCTTTCGCACCAGCTCCACCGTGTCGCCCAGCGTGCCGGCGAGCAGCGCCTCCACGGTGACCAACGCGGCCGTGGGCGCGGCCGCGTTCCCGTAGTAGCCGGCGGGGAGCCCCAGCTCTGGCATGCCCCTGATGTTGCAGATGAACATGAGGCGGACGTGCTCGTCGCCGGAGAGCTCCAGCGCCGCCGTGCGGGCTCGCCAGAGAGCCGCCGCGAGCAGCTCGAAGGTCGTGGCCGTGTCACGGAGGTTCGGTGGGAGGCGCTTCCTGAGGGCGTCGATATTGGACGGGAGAAAGGTGAACGTCCGCGTCGCCATGTCAACCGGCGGCGGAGGTGGTGGTGCCGCCGTCGGCGGTGCGGCGTCGAATACTTTGTGGTGAGGGAACGTCGGCCGTGGCGGGTTGCGTGCCTCAAGGAGCTCGCGGGACCATGATGGCGCAACGGTCGGCGCGGGGAGGCCGCGGGCGAGCTCCGAGACGGCGGTCAGGAACTGGGTGATGCCGATGGCGTCGCAGATGGCGTGGTTGAGGCGGAGCGCAAAGACGAAGCCTCCGCAGAGCAGCCGGGTCACCTGGCGATCGAATGATAACGGTTACAGCACTGCAAGGTTAGCGGATGATATATGCAGGCAAGCGGAGAAGCAATCTGCTAGATTCATTTCTGTATAGAAGACGTTCCGAAAGTATGATATATGAATATTTGGTAGAAACCAAGAATATGAACAAATGATAGTGACTGCAAAGATATATATGCAAGCACAAGTAGAAGATTATTAGTGCAAGCATACATTACCTGGATAAGCAGCAAGGGGCAGTTCAAAATACCGCCGGAGCCTTCGACGTCGAACAGCAGCTGATCCGCGCACGGGAACGGCGGCGTGAGCCCGGCCGCCTCGAGCGCCGCCAGCCGCACGTCGGCGTCGGCCTCCACGAACATCACCCCCTCGCCGGTGCAGTCGACGACGAGCTTTCTCCCCTCCACCTCCCTTAGCCGCCCGGCGATGGGGTAGTAGGGCACCAGCGCCTCGCCGAGCGCGCGGCGGATGACGCCCGCCGAGTCGTCGGCGGCGTGCGGCCCGCCGCGGTAGAAGAACATGGACGGCGCCTGCGACCGCACTGTCTCCTGGTCGTCGATGTCGGACAGGCGCTTCGTGTCATGCGGCGTTGGCACGGCGGGGCCGACGAGCTCGGGTTCGCGCCGGCGCATGGTGAAAGTCAGCGCCATGGCCGTCGTCTCCATCGACGTGGTCCTTCGCTTCCGACTTGACGTATACTTACCAGGGCCGGCTCTATCATCTGCGGGGCCATAGTGCAACCTTAAAACTTGGGCCCCGCCTGTTTCGATAGTGAAATTTAGTCAAAAAAAATTCACATTGAGAAGCATGACATGTGAGAGAGGTCACGATTCTGTGTAAATTTTTTTTAGTAAAATTTGATCATCTAAACAAACATTTATGCTAAATTTTTCATACTATAAAAAATAGACGATAACAGTAATAAAACAGTGCTACATTCTTAAAGCAACGCAGACACTTCTTTCGTCTCGAGGCATAGAGACATTATTTGAAATTAGAAATTTTAAACCTTAGAAATCTAAAACCTTAACTCGTGAGTACTAAATTAACTCCCAATTGCCGATCAAAGCAAAAAGGGCTGAGGAAGACTTGTCGATTCCTGCCGAAGATGCAACACACAAACAAGCGCACATCGCAGTACCGGTGATTGATTTTTGACAAATGACGAACGCTTTTCACGTTGAAGAAGCGGCTTAGCACCAGCGTCCATGCGTATGTGTAATGTGGCAGCAGGCCTGCTAGCCTTCAAATGCCATATAACTACATACTTAGGTCAGTCTCAGTGGGAGTTCCATGAGCAATAAATAGAGTGCCACATAGGTATTTTGGGTGATGTAGCAATGTATTAATGAAGAGAGAGGTGAAATGGGTATCATGGGGATGAAACCCTATATACACAGTTACCTAGACAATTTGTGTCTTGCATGTAACATAGGGAACAACAAGAGATACAACTATGAATTGAGAGAGGGGTGTTTCATCATAATTTTAAACCTTTTTAGATGATGTGGCACACTAGGTAATCGTGTCCATGAACTTACATTGAGAATGACCTTACACGTATAAAATTATGGGCCCCTCATTGGTGTGGGTCCAGCCGTCGCCTCTGTGGCCTAGGCTCTGAGCCTTGTGGCCTAGGCTCTGAGCCGGCCCTGATACTTACACGGTATACTACCGTGTGTATACTAAGATAATGTATATGGTTTGTGGGCTTGCAATGTGGCAATTGCCTCGTAGCAATCGCCAATGTAGATCTCAAGCCACATTTTGACTTGCAAAAACTGAGCAAGTTGAGGTAGTGGCTGTTCAATTTTTCAGCTTGTGTACTTCTACACACGTGGGCTTGTCAGAGATCGATGGTTACGCGGAAGCGCGAAGACCCAGGGAATGGCGTAGGCCTATTTTTCCAATCTCTTCTTTTCAGTTACAATGGATCAAATGGAGATTCTTATATACTCCATCCGTATCATAATTTTGTGGTTATTGAGTTTTTTAGAATTTTGATCGTTCGTCTTTATTTAAAAATAATGTAAGCATCGTCTACATTGTTGATAATATCTTTTATTCCTATAGATAAATGGGAGCCTTTGAAAAATATTTTATAATGATTTGTCTTTTGGAACGGACACCGCTCTCGCTAGCTAGACCAATACGTCTCACCTGCCGGCCATCTTTGAAAAGAATGGTCATCGTACTTGTTCATACATTTCAGTTTAGCCATCATATTTAGAAAAGTGTAAATCGCAGTCATCAAACTCACATGGCTACGATGATAAGGCTATTGTCTTACTAATTATATGAATTTGAATGATAATATGATATGCCATAGGTTTGACCAATCACTGTACTGTAAAACGTGAAATCACTCATGACCTTTCTATTTGCACATTTTTTTATTTATCTCCGCTCTTATTCTTTTCTATCTATAACTGAGACCTTGTTCGTTAGCCCATGTTCACTAGCCATCGTTCTTTATGATGCGGTAAGGTCGAAGCACTGGTGACATATTACGTTGGTGGCAGCGATCAATGAGCAGGAGGGCAATAAAAGAACAAAGCTTGCCATGCCTACAGGGAGGGGAATTTCAGCCATAACAATGGCTCATGTTCGCACACAGTACGTATACAAGCAATTGAATTTGAATTTCGGCCATAGTTAACAATGGCTCAGTCTCAATCTCTCGCTCATATTTTTGACGCTTTATATTTTTATCTTCAGGTGAAATATATTCCAATCAGAGAGAGTGATTTATTAGTATATACATGTTTTTTTCTTAAAAAAAACTAGGCCACTCCGGATGATGCATCATCAAAATACGTATGGCGAGAGAGCTAACGACGTTATTAAGCAATTTTAATGGCCACCTTTTACATTTTTCTAAATACGATGGCTAAACTGAAACGTGATAACATTTTTCTAAATACGATGGTTAAACTGAAACGTGATAACAATTACAATGGCCATTCATGTATAGCCGGGCGGGCTGGACTGAGACTTCGTTTAGATTCTCCAGACTAAACTTTATCCCTCTTTTTGACAGCAATTCGAAGGATCAAGTACGGGTTAATTGCAAAACTGATTGTATAAGTTGCGGCAATTTATCAGTAGAATTTATCGGTGCTAATTAGCCATGTAAGTGAGTAGGTACAGGTATAGTATCTGAGATTTTTTTTTTTCCCTTGGGAGGAAACGTAGGTTAGTTGGGCCAGAGGAGTCTACTCGTCAAGCATCTTAAGTGGATTGGGCTTTGGCCTCACCGGTGAGAGCTTATAGCTTCCAAAAAGTGTTCTTAAAAAAAAAACTACTAAGCTCTACTAGAACGGGAGTGAGATGGCGACACTGGTCACACTGCTAGAGAGATCCAGTAGGTGTGCGTACGCCAAAGCGGCGGCGAACTAGTACTCGTGCGTACGGTCGTGCCCGTCCTCCGAGCGCCGGACTCGACGCGTGGGCACGTCGGATGCGCGCCTCCCGCCACGTCCGCTCACCTCCCCGTCCACGCGCCCACGCCCGCCGGCCCCGCCCCCTTCTTTATATGCCTCACCGCGCCACCTCCCCTTCTCCCTCACCGTGCCATGCGCGCCCTGCTTCTCCTTCACCAGCTTCCAAGATCAGCCTTTAATAATCTTCCCGCCACTAGAGGAGCCGCCGCAGCAAGGGCGCTCCTCGCATCCTCCACCGCAGCAAGATCGTCAGCGAGGCCGAGGTCGTCGCCGGCTCGCGCCATGGCGTCCCAGCAGCAGCAGTTCCCGCCGCAGCAGCAGGGGTCCCAGCCCGGCAAGGAGCACGCCATGGACCCCCGCCCGGAGTCCATCATCCAAAACTACAAGGCGGCTGGCAAGCTCAAGGACAAGGTTGCCCTGGTGACCGGCGGCGACTCCGGCATCGGGCGCGCCGTGTGCCTCTGCTTCGCCTTGGAGGGCGCCACGGTGGCCTTCACCTACGTCAAGGGCGACGAGGACAAGGACGCCGAGGACACCCTCCGCGCGCTGCGCGACATCAAGTCGCGCACCGGCGGCGCCGCACGTGACCCCATGGCCGTCCCCGCCGACCTCGGGTACGAGGAGAACTGCCGCAGGGTCGTCGACGAGGTCGCCGGAGCCTACGGCGGCCGCATCGACGTGCTGGTCAACAACGCCGCGGAGCAGTACGAGCGGCCGTCCATCACGGACGTCACGGAGGCCGACCTGGAGCGCGTGTTCCGGACCAACATCTTCAGCTACTTCCTCGTGACCAAGCACGCGTTGCCGCGCATGGTGGAAGGTGGCAGCATCATCAACACGTCGTCGGTGAACGCGTACAAGGGGAACAAGACGCTGCTGGACTACACGTCGACCAAGGGCGCCATCGTGGCGTTCACGCGGGCCCTGGCGCTGCAGCTGGCGGAGAAGGGAATACGTGTCAATGGCGTCGCGCCGGGGCCCGTGTGGACGCCGCTCATCCCGGCGTCGTTTGGGGAGGAGAAGGTCGGGCAGTTTGGATCCCAGGTGCCCATGAAGCGCGCCGGGCAGCCATCCGAGGTGGCGCCCAGCTTCGTCTTCCTCGCCAGCGAGCAGGACTCGTCCTACATGACCGGACAGTTCCTCCACGTCAACGGTACGTACATGTACTACTTTTGGCTACTAACGTGTCATATTATTGTTGGTGCTAACTTCTGGTCATGCCCTTGATGTGCATGGATTTGCAGGAGGCGTCATCGTCAATGGCTAGAGATCGAGAAGCCGGAGCCCGAGCGTCGCCGCTTTCAGGTGGTGGCGTGTCGCTAGAAGGGGTGCAGTGGTCCTTTTGCTGTGTCCTTCCGTCGATGTCGGAAGGAAAGAAGTGACGACGCGTGTCTACACGTGAACAATCAAGTAGTAGTAGTAGCGGTGTTGTGGTGCGCAGTGCTCTGAGCACACGGCGCGTGTAAAAAGGGAAGGAACGTGTCTGAATAAATATATGCGTGCGTCAAACCTCCGTGGCATGCATAGGTTAACCTGGCCCACTTTGATTTCTGGCCCCGGTCGGAATCGCCAGAAATGAAAAACATGGCCAACCCCCTAATTTGGCAGGCCTGGCCCGCGTAAGCTAGGGTTAAACAATCATTTCTCCCGCATACGTACCGTATCTGCCGACCAAAATAAGTACCCACTCTGCCGCTCCAACATCTGAATTCCTCCCTCGGCATGCACACTTGACTAGCGCCCCGCCGCCATCAGTGGCCATCACAGACAGAGACAGAGAGGGACGGACGAGACCACCGTCGCCGGCGGCGATCGGCTCCGCTGATCGACCCCTCTCGCTCTCCCGGTGCGCCCCTGTCCGATCCCCATTCTCACCGGTGCGCTTCTGCGTCCTTCGATTCGTTTTTTTTTTTCTCCTCGCGCGTCCCAAATCGGCGATTTTTGGATAGAATGCTGGGATCTCTCGTTTGGTCGGAGGCCTGGAGAGAAATCGGGATCTGCCGGCCGGGGATCTGCTGCCTAGTGTTTTCTGCTCACTAATAACCGGTCGCCTACTCACATGGCTGGTGGTTTTGTTGCCTAATAGTGGTGTTTCGGTTAATCGGTCGCCAGGCATTCCTGCGTCTCTCCAGATATGCTGATGGCGTTGCATGCATGCGTTGCGTCAACGATGCGCGCTAGCTCTGCCGTGAGTCTCTGCTGCTACACCGCCGTCGACCTGGACGCGCGGTCGTAGCCACCGTGGCGTCTGTCCTCGCGCTTGCACGCCTCCAGGCCTGCAAACCAAACCACACGTCCACACCCATGTTAAACATTCGAGACCATAGATGCAACCAAAGATCCGTGAGCCAGTAAGCCACCACGAGAGACCCACTTTGTTGCGACAACCAGAATGGGTTGAGGGATTTTATTTGAGCGGCCACGGGGTAGGAGAAGATGGTCAGATGTGTCTCATGAAAGCGTTCCTGTCATTTTACGATTTTTAGATTCCAAAGTGCATTTTCTTTATTTTACCTTCTTTCCCAGGCTAATATGTGATCACCAGCTAGGGTCCCGTGTTTGCCTGACCAGCCAAACATTGAAAGTTCTCAGGCCTTTCCCTGACAAACTTAATTGTCAACCAAACGAGCTTTAAATTTAGACCAATACAGCTACTGTTATACTGCTTGGATTTTTGGTACTGTGCACATTTCTCATGATGTTACCACATATGTTGTTCATGCCCCTAGATTGTTAGCTGGAGATGGATCTGCTTCTTCCCTTCAAGATTGGGGGTCTCGCGGAGTCCAAGTCCTTCCTCACCGGTTACAGGGGTGCATGGTTTCGTTGCAAGGTCAGACTTTTTTTACTTGTCTTTTTTTAGATTTGTTCAAGTATCGTTTATTGTTTGCATTTATATTAGCATGTTTAAACGTATCTCTTCTCATAGTTTTGCATCGCCACTTGGTTAGCATAATATGATCCCCCCCCCAGTGGACCTCATGAATCACATATGAGCACCAATAGTTTATTCATGTTCTACATAGGAAAAAGTATCACACTTCAATCTGTTATCTTAGTATTCGAGAGTTAAATAAGAAGAATGTTGTTCATGTGTAATGGTTGCGAGCACCTGTCGTGTTAGTCTTCACCACTGCCAGTCTTGCAACCAACCCTGTCGTGTATCCATTGGTAGGTAGCACCTCACCTGCGTCGTCTTCGGCCCTGTTCGGCAGCACTGGATTGGCTGGGCTGGCAGCCAGCCATCCAGCCCGCCCAGTCACTGCCAGATGGGCCAGACAAACCCCAACTAGACACTATCAGGTGGGCCAGCTCAGCTCCAGCCAGCCTCCAGCCCAGCCCATTACAAGCAACCGAACAGGCCCTTCCATCCACCCATCGCCTCACTGTTCTTCCCTAACTTTGCCTGTGCAACACCGTGGCCTGGCCTTGCTCATCACACCACCTGTGCAGTTCTATGTCGCCAGTTTGTCACGCTACTTAGCCTGCCAGCTGCCTCTTTCCCAGGATGTATGTTCACCCTGCTTCAAACAACACCCAACCCCATATATAATCCCGATAGAAGCAACTAGCTGCTCATCTCTCGCATCAGCCAAACTCAGGAGTTCATGTTCCCACCCAAGGTCTAGAAATTACTACATCAATTGGAAAAAGGAAAAAAGAATCTAAACTGCTGATTTTAATGATCATATGGTTCTAGAATCGCATAGACAATACCAGATATGATTAATAAATAGTTTTCCTCATTTTTTTACCATGCATCTCAACTCATGAATCATAGATGAATCTCTTATTCACGTTTGATATGGACAAAAGTAGAGAATGAAGATTAACTAAATGTACTTTCCTTTTAGGTACATAATATGCGTGTCCATGAAACTGCTGGACACCTGGAATATTACTTGGAATATATTGACTATGAAGGGGAAAGTAAGCAAGGCTTTATCTTAACTCTTGTGTTAATCAACTATTTTGTCTTTTCAATAGTGATGCTAACATTGTTAATCTTTCATAATTCTGATATTTATGTACTTTACTGTACAATGCAACCTACTACCTATTCTTAATGTTTAGAAGAAGGCTTTACAAATAAAGAAACCGCTAGCACTTGTACACCTCGGCATCTATTGTTGAAATGCCTTTATCTAGTTCCATTCATATGTTTGAAATTAAAAGAGCATATAAATAACATTAGTCATTAGTTTTTAGCACCTTATTGTTTCAATTCCATTGTTTGTTTCCTTGTAGAGAAAGAATGGGTTAAGGTCTATGAAAATAACCCAACAAGCTCTAGTCAAAATTCAAGAGATAGCTTTCAGCTTATGATAAGGCCCTCTTTTCCTCAATGGTATTATGGAAATGAAGTTCCTGAACAGTTCCAAAATAGTGATATCACCGCGATTGTTGATGAACCCTGGAAAGTAGGTGATCTAGTTGATTGGTTGAATGAAGGTTGTTATTGGTCTGCAACAATTACTAAGTTAGTCGACAAAGATATGGTTGAGGTGAGCATTTATGAACTACATGTGTGACTAAAAATTACTTGTTGCTCTCATGAATGTGTGTTATTCCCATGTGCATGTACTGTATAAACACATACTCTCTCCATTCCAAAATGTGGGTCATTTGGCTTTTTTACGCTAAATTTTACTACTCATCTCATTCTTTTTTTCAAAATAAAATATTTTTTTATGGCTTGCATTAGTAATAAAAGGACTTCAAGAATTATTTAAATTTGATTATGTTTGCACAAACTTTTTGAATAAGATGAGCGATCAAATTTGAGGTAAAAAGGTGAAACAACCTATGTTTGAAAACGAAAGAATGGATTATGATTTAGCATATACTTGTCAGCTAGTTAATTCATGCTATTCCTTTTGTTTCAATGGTTTAGAACAGATTTTTTTTCTTTTGCTTACGTGATATCATATGACTTCAAGCTACAAACATATATGTGCGTCTAGAGTGTCCCTGCCTCATTTACTGTGTATCTCCGTGTTCTTTTAATTTGCTTGATTGGGTAGTTTGAATACATATAACATTGGGGTGTTTAGGAGATGAATGTTTAAGGCTGTCAAACACATCTTTGGAGGCTGTCTGGATAAGTAATTTTATACGAAACCATCATGTTCTTGTTTCATTTTACACAATGTAATATTTGGAATGAATGTTAGAAGAGTTGAACAAGTGATGTTTGTTCTTTATTTGTATGGAGATTTTAATCTTTATGGTTGTGAACAATCACCATTTTGTAGTACTTTGGCAAAACGGTGCATTGTGACCACGTTGGCTAGGATAGTTAATTTCTGCATTACATTTTGAGGATCTACTCTTTTTTTTTGTAGTTTTGAGTCATGTACTCATGTTTTTATTGTTTGACCATCATGGTTGCATGCTTTTTATGGTTTCGTAGCCAGTTTATAACCAACTACTTATATAATATATCTGCATCATATTAATCTATCTATAGGTAAAGCTACCAGCACCTCCCAAAGGTGAAGGCAAACGTTATAATGCTAAATGTAATGATTTGAGGCCTACTCTTGAATGGTCCCTAATAGAAGATTGGACTGCACCTCTTTCAAAGGTAATCGATCGATTACAAATTCTTTTGTTAAGCTTTGATGTATTTAGATGCGAGGATATAATGAGTAGATGTGACTCATAATCACTGTAAATGTGGTATTTAATCTATATTATAATAAATTGCAGTTTTCAGCCTAGTGTATTGTTTATATTTATGTTTATCTAGTAATACATCTTATTTTAATGTCACCAGGCAAACAAAAAAAGTTGGTATGTTGCGCGTGTACTTCAATCTCCTGAATCTGAATCCGAATCCGAATCCGAATCAGGTACTACTAATAATCTGTTACTATGATTGATGAGCATAGAGATAAGCATAATGGAGATGCGACAGAGTTTCCATCTTTTTTCAACAAAAGAATCAAATGGTTAAACTGTATAGGCTACTAGCATTTCTTGTATCAAGGTCACAAATTAGGTAACTGTTTGGTATGGCAAACATACTATTTTAAGGCACAAAGGGAAAATGCTATTTCTATGATTATATGGTTGAGGGAGATGACCTATGCACTTCCACCATGACCATGACGTTCCCTTTCACATCTCTGCTCATCATGAACCTCATTTATTGCAATGATCCTTGTTAATGGTCTTGAATGTACGATAAAGCTTTGATACAATAATGAGCATATCATCGTCCATGCTAAATTTGTTGCTTGATAATGAAAGCACCCTTTCACGTCTATCCACCCATCTACATGAATTAGCTACTCATGTATTACCACACATCAACCTAGAGGGTAGGGGCCCATTCATTTTTAATTGCTTCTTCAAAGTGTTGGGAGCCATCAACATAGTAATCAATAGCGTGGACCTAGCATAAAAAGGGTTAGTTCTACTAAAATTGAGTGAATGTGTTCCCATTGGCATGGAGTGTGATCAGTTAAGATTCCTCAAACACCATGTATAGCCACTCGAGAAGCATTAAACATCGGTGATGATGACCGAGTAGGGAGCCTCTACATGCCGCTAGATAACTCAAAATGGTTGAGACAACTTTGATGTCTTGGAGGGGGTGGAGTGGCATTACACTTGGATTGAGGAATAGGTTGCATTGAGGCAGAAAAGGAATGAAAGAGAAGTGAGGTATGAAGAAAGGGCCAAGAATAGTCAAGGCATTCCACAAAGATGAATCAATTGGCATGGATAATAGTATAGTAGATATCAACTGGATACCTTTGTAGTTCTGCGGCTTAACAGCCCTTAGCATGAAACAATGACATATTTCAAATTACATTCCCTTGTTAATATAGGTCCTGTTTGGATCTTTTGCTACCCTTTGCTTTGCCACGCTATGCAAGAAAAGAGGGTTTGGTTGTCTTGCTTGGTTCCTTGATGTCCACTCTTTCGAGGATTTAGCTTGCAAACTCAAGCTAGCCAGAACTGCTCTTCGGCGCCAACAAGGTTAGCCTTGCCGAGTCAAACGAGGCAATTTAAGTCAGCAAAACAACCAAAACTGGCCCATAGGTTCATAGTAAGCTTTGTCTTTCTTTCCACAAACGAGTGTTCTATTTATGGCTAAGCTTCAATCTGCCTCGTCTATGGGAAGCTTGGGTCTAGTTGACTTGAAGTTTCTTAACTTAGTTTGTGTTAATCTACTGAATCTATGTCTAATAGCATCTACAACAATTATGTAATAGTGTTGGCAAAAGTCATGATGTTGATTGTGTCATCCTTGTTGGCAGAAACAGAGTCTATATCATCATCAGAAGAAATAGGGTCGAGTTTATCTTGTTTGACCCTAGGAGCATCATCACAAAGCGATGGTCGAGATTGAATCTAGTTTCAATCTTAGTCGTCACTCCATTGCTATAGGGGCACGAGCAAGAAATATAAGGCAGTGCTAGTGATGGAGGCGCTATATCATCATGGGAGACCAGAAGGAAAGTAATGTGGAGAAGTGATGGTTGTTTGCATGCAACATGCATGTAAAAGTAGGATAGCTTTGGAACGGGCGACTTGTCTACATTATATTTCATTTCAAATGTTCAACAATTTGAGAATAATGATATACTCAGTAAACATCGGGGTGTCATCGTTGCCAGTGCCACTCTTGGGCCTATGAGGCCATGGTGACCATGTAGGCCGCCAGATTATACCCCGTCATGGTGGCACGCTCGAGCAGATCGAAGTGCGGCCAAAACACGTCGCGGTAATCCGTGAAGATAACGCTCAACCCAGCTAGGAAGCAAGCCTCTAGGTTGCCGACCTCATCATTGGCCAGGTTGGTAATGAAATTTATGTGGAAGAGGGTGAAGTCCTCGTCTCCTCGATGTTGTCGTCGGTCATGGCACATTGCAACACCATGTGCAGTGGTAAGCATTGGCCAACGTGCGCAGCTCCATAAGCTAAAGTGCATGTCTGAGCATGTTAAACGCAGGTAGTAAATGTCTTTCTTGGGGTGCCATGCAACAAGCATCTCAACGACCACTTGGGTCGAGAGATTATGCAGTGATGATGACAGTGTCGGGGTGGTAGTTCTTTTGTGGTGGGCGACGGCATCGCCGAAGTACATGTCGTAGGCAAGCGATGTGGTGGGGCAGAGTTTCTAATGAGTTGACAGCGGAAGGAGCGGGTATTTTTTTTTTTTGGCCTTTGTGTGGCGACGACGATTGATGAGGACTCCGAGGAGGAGGCTTTTATGGTGAGTTCTTGAAATCGACCCCCTCCATGTGAACCGACGATAGTTTTTGGAAACACTTCGTTGAATGTCGGTTTCTTTGGGAAGTTAAGGCGGCTCCTCAGGCACAAGATCTCATACACATCGCCTCAGCTTCTTTGTGCAGGAATATGACCATGCCACGTCCAGTGCATGTGAGATCTGTCGCGTTATTAGTGACCCAAGTTCAAAGCCAAGCGGCAGAAAAATGTTTTTTTGTATTTTTATTTGACATGATGGATAGGTCAAGCAAAACCCACATCTACACATGGCTTGGCCCGTCTTCCCTTTCCGTATTATCCCCTCATTTCCCTTCCTTCGACCAAGACATCTTGGTTGTTCTCCGCGTCTGAGTGCTCAATCTCCTTTGTCCCTGTTTGACCCAAAATAGCTTGGTTGCTTTCCGTGTCCGTGGACTAGTGCTCAACCATTGGCTGGGGGATACCACATGTTAACTCCGTCCCATCTGTCACGTCATTAGCTGCCACACCTAAAGCACATCGCCACTGTCTCTCCATCGAATGCCGCACCTAATTATTTCCTGCTCTGTTGCATCGCTGACCCCACCGTGCATACCAACTAGACGGGAATACATCTTCGCCACGTGCGCCTCTGCCATATACCTCGCCTCAAGCTAGTGAGCTCCACCTGGCACGACGGTCTCACCTCTAGCACAAGCCCCTCTCTCCCTCTCAACCTAGTGTTGTAGATGGACGGCCAGGTCCCACCTCTCTGACAGACCCAGTACATGTGGAACGCCGAGTCCCGCCTATCCAGTGGACCCCTGTGGACCCTTATTTTGAAGATAGAAATTGACCAATTTATGATATTGTGCTTCATGTAACTCCTAGCTTCCTCATAAAACTGAGATGATTATTTTGTTCAGTTTATATAATCGTTTTTGCCCTTATTATGGAGCTTGTGCTTGTATGGTAATATGTGAAAATCCAAATATAGGATCTGACTTCGATGCCACTTCCTGTAGATTTTGTGTAGTACTATGTTGCTATAGCAGAGGTTTTGTGTAGTACTATGTTGTTATAGCAGAGGTTTTGTGTTATACCATATTCACTGTTGTGTTTGAGTGTTTGCAGGATCGGAGAAGAGCACCTCATCAGATGGTGAATATGGTGATAACGCCAGGGGTATGCTACTAGGATGCAGAGCTTTGGCTACGTCTCAGGGAGGTCCTGTCGTCCTGACACCTCCATCAGCCACAAGTAGTGCTGCAAGCCCAAGAGCTCAAAAGGATGTCATTCTCCCATCCGCGGGCAACCTGAAGCCCAGCTCAAAATCCAAGTCACCAGGCCCCAGCAATGGCACTCAATCCACTGCAACCAGCCAGCAATCTGCAGGTACTGGTGTTACTATCAAGCAAGTACCAGGAATCGGAATCTCAATCAAGCAAGAGCAGAACTCGTCTGTGACAGAAGCTGAGGCTGATGATGATGGTCCCGACGAGTTTGAGGAGGAGCTGGACAGGGTTCAAGCAAATCTCAACTACTTCATGGATCTTGCGCAGGAGGCACACGGAAGTTGTTCCAAAGCGCTAGCAGATTTATTTCCTGAGCCGTCGAAGGACAAAACGTCAGGCAAATGAAGTGGCTTTTGGAGGTGCATCTTCACCTGGGGCCATCGGGTGCCTGTTGTTGCTGAATGTTAATGTTGTGTGTATCGTGACCATAGAAGGTAGAAGCGACTATGGTGCTGAACACTGTTGTGACTTGTGAGCTGTTTCTGGGAAGTTTGTAGTTGCAGGAGATGGTAAGTCCTGAGTTATAGTTACTATTAAGCCATGAATGGTTGATGAACTCGTAAAAAACTCCATTTGGTTGAAGTTAAGGGGAATGCATTGGTCAGTAAACATTTTGACTGTCATGATTTGTGGTGTTGAATGATGCTGTTGTGAACTGTTTGTGGATATATATTTTTTTTATCTCAGTTTCTGGAGAGTTTGTTTGCAGTTTCGGTAGACGGTAATCCTGATAATACTTGGCTAAGCGACGAACCGTTGATGAGCTCCTCAAAAACTGCATTATGTGGAAGGGGAAAGCATTTGTGAGTGTCTTATAGGGACATACAATCCAGTCTCCAATCCAAATATTTGTGTCTAATGAATTATGTTTCTCGCTATGTTTCATCTCTTATTTAAAACTCCTTTTTTTAAAATAGAGTACAAAATCACCCCAAGTTGTATGAACACCAACCTACCTAAAACATTGATGTCTAACGGGTGTCGTAGGCAAAATGGCACCAGCATAGTATGTTTCATCTCTTATTTAAAACTCCTTTTTTAAAATAGAGTCCAAAATCACCCCAAGTTGTATGAACACCAACCTACTTAAAACATTGATGTCTAAAGGGTGTCGTAGGCAAAATGGCACCAGCATAGTAGCGCGTTAAAACGTTGGGAGTTGGGACTGCCTAAAAGGTTTCATAGGCAAGATGGCACACCTCCTGTTCATTTTATTTGAGGTGGTTACTGGAAAATTGAACCAACGTAAATATTCTGATATATGGGGGTAGTATCAACATACTAGCGCACCGGATCTTTTCTTGGAAGCATACGAGTCACAAAACACACCAAGGCGCAACGCTATGAGCAATTTGACCTTTCGCAAAGCTCGTCAGTCACAGATTGTTCAATCTACTTCCCTTCAAATGGAGCGACACACATCGAGGAGCAATAACGAACATCACTAGTCCTCGTCAGAGATTCAAAGGTTCCACGGTTACAATCGTCTCAGATTTGGCATGACAAACATTGTGCTAAATTCAACTCATCGACCCAGAAGCGAGTTGTCACAAAGCATCATATAACCGCCATGGTTGTCAAATGAAAACAGCAGGCAACCTAATACTAGTAGCAGCCAACAAACAACGGTGATACACCAAGCAAGATGAACCCCCAGTCTTCTTGCACTCTACCCCACTCCTAGTATTTTCATGTCCTGCTGGGGGTCAGTATCTTCTCTTGGTTGGAGACCTTGAACGATGAGCTCTTGGCGGTGTTCTGACAAACACAGTACCAGTAAATCAGTAATATTCAAGCGAGCATCAATAAAACCGCTGACAGAAGATAGTACCATACTTAGCACTGATGCAAGCCAAACAATAATAATCTACCTTGAAAACTAACAGAAAACCTAAGTGCCAGGCATTGTTGCATCGGTAAGAAAATATTTGAAGATAAAAAAAAAACAAGTCCTGGGAGAACATACTGAAAAGAATCTACTCGCCAATGACCACATAATGTATATGACCTGGAGCCTCTAACCGCAAACAGTCTACTTCACCAGATTCCCCAAAAGATCAATGGCATGATACCTTTTTATACTGGATGACTGCTAGCCATTTCACCAAAGAGTGACAGGACAGAAATGAAACATCAATAACAGATCCGAGTTTGGCTCCATGCCCAGCACCTCAAAATATCTTAAGTTGGTATAATTAGCAAAAAGAAATATCAAAGCTTCCCACATTAGTAAGAGTGGCCTGTCTGCTATACTAGTTGCCAAGTAACAACTGGTGTGATTAGTTCTGACAATTCCAAGCACCACATATACCATCCTTAAATCAGGATCTAGTGACCAAACCTTCCTTCACATATTCACAACAACTACTACAAGTACTAATGTTGACCATCATGTAATATGTACCACCCAAATACAAGAGTCTAGCAAAAACATAACTAGCGAAGGAAAAAAGAAGGAATACTAAGTTGAAACCTTGCCTCTTTTTTTCCTACCAAAGACATTGTACGGGAACCAAGAAGAAAATACCTCTTTTGACTGCTTCTGTGCTTAGCAGGGCCACTGCTAAATGCCCAATCAACATTTATTATCTCTGTATGGAGCACAGTTCCATCCAGTTCCTTTATTGCAGCCTGAGCTTCTTCAAAGTTCTCATATTCAACCAAAGCGTACCCCTGCACAGAGCCAGGGGAAAAGTAAAAAAATGTGCATAAAGAAATAACCTGCTAGTTTAAACAACAGAAACTATGTTTGGAAGTGTACATTTGCAAGATTACGATATAATTACATAAAGGTGCTTCCACCCTATGTTATTCACCAGGTATAGGTAACAGGAAACAAACCTTGACAAATCCAGTACGACGATCCAAATTCAAATGCAGGTTTCTGACCTGCCCAAATTCTGCGAAAGCATTGTGAAGGTCATCTTCCTGTGCTTCTTCGTGAACTCCAGTGACCAGCACAATCCATCCTTCAATTGCTGTAAGATAAGATGACCAAAATATATGAGCTCGAAGTGAAACATTAATTATCATCATCAGAGTAGAAATTTCTTCCAGAAAAAGCAAGAAGAATTCTGTAATTTGTGATGAGTTGTGACTTCACAGGAACCAAAACTTCAGAGTTACATAATCAAATAATGGTGTATGGCAGCAGACTTAGTTTATTCCTAGCTACAAAAGAATAATAGAACTCTTCAATTTATACCACCAAGGCACAAACAAGTAACAAGCTGATCAATGTTGACGCCTTGAATAGTCTTCAACTCATAACAACAACCCTTACAGTATCAGAAACAACTGATAATAATACTAGACAGCAAGAGTTAAATGGAGAAAATAATACGACCATCTACAGACAGTGCAATATATATGACTTACATGTCCAGTTGTGTTCACAAAGGCAACAGATATTTCAGTTGGAAATTATATAAGGACAAGATGGGTGCTTTCCCACGCCAAACCCTAGGGCAATCAGACTCCCCCATGTTCATGCGGCTACTTCATTCAAACTCCATTGATTCTCGGTAAGGAGCAGAAAAAACAGGGACGCTGCCGCCAGCCCAGATCACCCAAAAGTTCAACTCTCACATCCAAATTGCTAACAAAAAAGTCAATCTTTTGCACATTGCAACAACTACTAGTAACTAGGAAATAGAACTACGAAAACAAGGTCTCCTCTTGTAACCCCCAAATCAGCTCAGCACGCAACAAAATCACATCGAGAAAGCATAGATACGAACGTAAATAGGCTATACAAAGTACATCGCCAAAAAGAAATTAATGCTTGGAACCAAATCTTGAGGGAAAAAAACAAAAGGAACAAAGAGAGGGGGAAGGCGCACATCGGATGGGTGCCGGGCCGCCGCCGGAGCCGAGCGAATCTAAATCGCCGCGTCCTCCATCGCCAGAGCGCGAGTCGCGGGGGACGGATGACGAGTCGCGGTCCTCGCGGAAGCCGCGCCCCTTGGTCTTACGCGGCGCGCCGTCGCCCGCGATGGTGGAGCGGAGGCGGGACGCGGGGGCGGCAGCCGGCAAGGGCTCCGCCACGACGTCCTCGTCCATGAGGTCGTCGTCTTCGAGGTCGAAGTCCACCGCCTCCAAGTCGGCGCTTGTGACGGCCGCCATCGTCGCCGCCGCCGGGGATTGGGTTGGATCCGGTTCGAGGAGGAAGGGTTGAAGGGGTTTGGGGGCTATGGAGTTTTCAAAGACACCCCCTGAGATATTCCTATATACTGCATCTCTGACACGCGTTTCAGTATTTTCTTTTCCTTCCCGGTTTCCGGTTTGTGGGCGGAAGCGAGAGGAACCCTGTTCCTTACATGTGGGCCCATGACATCGTGCACTCATGTCAGGTCCTAGCTTTAGCTGTCCACGTCGCGAAAATATCAGTTCATATGTGTGGTTCCGAGTAGGGGTAAAACAACCGATTTTTTAAAATATAAAAACCGGACCAGTAAACCGGTGCTACCGACCGGTAGGCTGAAAGGGTCGGTGGTGGTAACCAGGATTTTTTGCTACCGGAACAGACCGGTTTGACTAGTTAGCCGGCCGGTTCCCAACGGTTTTTTTAACCCTGATCTGAACTAGGCTAATGAACTAGATGCTGACCCTATGCGCTTTTAAAAAGGGTACCACGATGTACACTACACACACAAAACCACACTCGCACATGCGCGCGCCTCCTAGGTCACACAATAGAGAGATTGGAGGGTCTAAACCCTCATTGTGCGGGAACGCATAGTCCCGCTTAATGCGCACACGTGTACGTACCCTAGCCTAACTTAGGACAGCTCTAGGCGCTAAATGGGGAAAACCCTTAGGTGAGGTCTGAGAGACAAACTCCCAACCGCCCGCTCGTACAACCACAAGCAGACCAACTGCGCTACACGCGCGTCCTCGTTGGCCCTATAACTTTGCCACGTCATCTTTAGTTATCAAACTCACCTATTTAAAATAGTTGGTTGTACAGGCAAACTACATTATTAATACTTGTTTTATCTCTCTTCTCACATGCTCTCACCAATTTTATTAGAATTTGTGTTACAGTCGGCTGAGAGGAGACTGCGAGCAGGTAGCCCGCTTTTCTTCTATCTCCTCTTTCACCTCCAACTCATTATAAATCTGATATGGCACTCCATCCATCACATCTATGTTACCTTATTATACATTTATACTTTGTTGTCATGCGTACAAATAAATAGAACGTCCTACAATAAGTATGGGGCCATCTGCCATGTATTTTTTTTCCCTAAAGCCTCCTCCAAAAGTTGAGTCAAAGCACTAGCTCAAAGCATGTTTACCACTTATATAGCAAAAGAGTTACATTGCTCAAAGCATATTTGATCCTCAACTAGATGACATTAATAAAGTATGGAGCCCATTTTTCTCTATGAGCTTATCAAGATCTCTCTGTCTCTCTTTCTTCACCTTCTCTCACCTCCATATAAGCAAAAGGATTATGTGCATTCCTATGAACCAGCTAATATGATATTGTTGGAGGAGGCCTAATCCATTGTGGGAACCTCACACCGCTGGCTCGTGTCCTTGTGCCGCAAGCTAGAGACGAAAGAGTCACTTGTGATTTCGACCTGTTTGGCAAGCCTAGCTTATATAGAAAATAGCTTATCACTAATTAATTTAGTAAAATAACTTATTTGCTTATTCTGAATTATCTATCTTATCTTGTAGAATCGTGTGGCAAAACATATTATCCATTAGCTTCTCTAGAGGATAAGCTACAAAGTTACTATTTGCAGCTTGGGCAAAACAGCTTCACCCAATACAAAATGAAAAACGGCTTATGGCCATAAGCCATATTTCTCTAAAATGAGTTGTTTGGCTAGACTTTCGGCTTATGGCTATGAAAAATATATTTAATGAAGGAATGAAGGAACTAATGACACTTATCTGCTATTATGAATATAAGTACTTTTGTATAAATTTGGTGAAATTTGAGATGTTTTGGCTCTCTAGGAAAGTTGGGATGACTTATGATGTATAGCGTAGAGAGAAAGAAGTTACAATTTTTACAAGAGTAAACAGAGGTACAACGACACACGTACACACACACGGATGGAGTATCTATATATATAGCCTAATAAGTACGCTTGGACGGAAGAAAGAACAGCACACATTCGATATATATATTAGACAGCCCATGTATGATACTGCTAAAAAATTTCATGCCAGCTTGTTCGATCATATCACTTGCGCTACGTCGTTGCTGACACGCTCGATGGTACTGTATAGATGAGCATGCATCAAGAGCTGAGATGGGTGGTGGATGCCAGCGCCACCGCCTGCGCCCACACCTTGAGACGAGCCTTCACGTCCATCGGATCAGCTCCTGTGTTTTTTGCACAAAGCCAAGGTAAAAACAGATGATTTTCATCAGCTAGTAATAATTAACTAAGCAGTATGCACACATCTTGCATGCTTCAATTTTCTTTCTTCACATCTCATATATATATATATGCTTGTCACATGCACCGTACGTACACAAGATGGATACGCGCGCGGCCGGCGTGCATGGGGGCGTTACGCAAGTAATCGTGATCAGTGATGATCATACATGCATGCATAGTATGTAGCTATCTAGCATCATCATGTCGATGCCAATCTCATGATGAGCCTTGGATCTTGACGGATCGTGACAGACACGGGTGCATGGGACAGGCAGGCAAGCAAAAGGCGAGCCATAGGGAGAGCGAGGACTCGTGGCGATGGCTGACTCGCCGGGCAGGGTGCGGGAATTAGGGAGTATATGTGTACAATGAAGTGAGCGATGGCGACGGTCGCAATGGAGAAATGGAGCGGCCGTACGTCGCTGTCGTCGCGGGTGGATTTGCCGCGACGGAGAGGGAATTAAGAAATTAAACTGAAAGGGAAGGTGCGTGTATGGTAGAGCACTCATCAGCTAGCATTCAGGTGGAGACGATCGAAACCAAGGAAAGGGTCAGGTCAGGTGTTGCAGATGGAGGACGATGAGTAGCAATCAACTCGAGTAGCCATCATAATTACCATTATTCCTCCCTAACAACTCGAGCAATACTTGTAATAAAGTCGATCCAGTGCCCTTGCTGACCCAGCACAGCAGCAGAGAACTCGTCGGCGGTCGTCATGCTACCTGCCATGCCCGCCATGGCAAGGTAGCTAAGCTGCCGTCGATCGATCGTTGCAGTCTTGCAGAGATATTATTATCCGCGGCATGTATCTATCTACTGTCCTACAAGTTCTAGAACGCGATTATTGTCGTTTCTTGTCGAATGAATCTAGTATATATCGTTCGAAAAATTCACAGCGTGGTGTAGGTGGGGTGCGTACCGGGGCTGGAGACGGCGCAGGGGGAGTCAGCGCCGCTGCTGGCGTTGGTGTGGGTAGGGCTACTACCACCGGACGTCAGCCCATAGCACTGGATCTCCACGGTGCAGTCGGAGGGGAGCTCCAGCCCGAGGTCACGGCAAGCTCGGACCTCATCCACGTCCATGGCCACGCCGCCGCCGCCCACGGCTCCCGCCTCATGGGACTCCGACGACCCCTCCGCCGAGGCGCCCTTGCCGACGACCACCACGACGGGGGTGTCCGCGTCGGGCGCGCCGCCGTTGCGCTCGTGCCAGCTCCGCTTCATCTCCCACGCCCTGTCCAGCCACGCCTCCCTCGCCGCGCGCTCCCGCCGCACCACCGTGAAGCTGCTCCGCCGCTGCTGCTGATGCCGCCGCGCGCCGCCTCCGCCCAGCAGCCGCGCCCACTGCTCCGCCGCCGGGTCGTCGCTCTCGTACTGCTGCTTGTTGATGCCCGTGGCGTCGTCGATTGCCAGCCACGCGTGCGGTGGTGGCAGCGGCGCACGAGCGCCGCCGAACGAGCGCCGGCGACGCGCCGCCGCCGCGTCCTCCTGCAGGAGCTTCCCCGCCCTGCCGAACACGCCCTGGATGGCCTTGCTGTTGTCGACGGCGGCGGCGGCGTCGCCTCCCTCGACGGCGAGGCGGGACACCCGCCTGCTGCTCGACACCACGCCGTGGTGCTCGCCACCGTCATAGTCAACGGCAAAGCCCTGGTGATGCTCCTCGTCCCCACGGACGCGGCTGACACGTTGCTCCGTCATCGTGGTCGCGGTCGCCATGACTGATCTGACAGAGGATCACCTACCAAAACAGTCAAACTAGCTACGAGCCTAGGTACGAACTAGGAAGATATCTATCAGCAGGTTGCTACGCAGAAGATGGATACAAGTGGTGCAGGTGAGAAAGAGTAGCTGGAGAGCGATCAGTGGTTGTTGGTGTTGGAAGCATAGGCTGTCGGGTGGACGCCGGGGTCTATATATACCCGGCGAGGCAGTGGGAGCTGAGATCACCGGCGACGGCGACCGGCGGGGGGAGCGGTGGCGCGACACATGGGCGCGGTGGGCGGACAGATAGACGGGGGGATAAGCCGTGGTGATGTCGGAGGGCTGTCGCTGCGTGGTATGGCGCGGTATGGTGTGGCATGGTGTGCATGGCAACGAGTGTATCAACAGTGCCCTGCTCAATCAGGCGTGCAGGTCGTCGAGACGGCGGCAGGTGTAATGAATTCAGAATTGGACGCTAATTCAATGTCTGGCTTATCTGTTAGGAGGATCTGTGCGTAGTATCTGCATTGCATCTTATTGATCATATGCAGCATGGACATTTTGGAGAATTGCGATACCTAAGTTATGTTTAACATATGGTTTTGTAAGAAATTAAAGAAAGCAAATAAGCACTTGGCGTGCCATTTTTTCCTTCTTATTTGACAAAAGAACCCGAAGAAGAGTGCACATCGAATATTTCAATTTCGAAAAGTTTGGCCAACTATTATTGGAGTACTTCCTTCTTCCATCTTTATAAGGCACGCAGAAATATTCATAATCAAACTTTACAAACTTTGACTAATAATTTGATCAACAAACTTTAAATTTTATACCACAGTTTTGATATGGTTAGATTTGTAATTAAATATACTTTCTAGCAGTACTGAGTTTATAATCATACTTAATATGATATAAAATAAATGAATGGTCACAGTGTAGTTTGGGAGAATGTGCCAGGTTTGACTGCGCCTTACAAAGATGGAACGAAGGAGTAGTAATTAAAAAAAAGTAGAATTGGTTTTCGTATCTGAAAGTACATGATTATTTTATCAGTCTGCTATGTGTTGTAGTTGAAGGCGAGCACGTATACCAAGGAATTGCTTTCTAACGGGGTTATTTTCACTACTGCTACGATTAGAGAGAAGAGGGGCAGCCCGTTAGGAGGGACAGTCGGGTAGGATCTGTGGAGAAAATGGAAGGTGTTGACGTGTGGTTGCTATTGGAGCTGTAAGGTTTTCATTGTAGGATAGTCGATTGCACCGAGTTTTAATTTTAACTTGTTCTGCCAAACATTTTTTTAGAAAAATACAGTTCATATAGCAATACGGTTGATGTGGCTATTAGCATGGCCACAGAAACTGCACCAAACCAGAAATCACGCTTCTAGCTAGATTTAAAAATCAATGAGATCACTTGTGGATTACTTCTAGGATAAGACATTCCGACCGATCGATATAAACAATGCACGCGCACCCCCGAAGTAAATAAAAGATTCCCACAAGATTTTGTAGATGTGATTTTGCGGTGACGACCGACCAATCATGGGGCCGAGGAACAGTTCGTGCTTGCCATTGTATATGGTGGTAGGCTGCCCTGAAGACGTCGTTCTCGTCGAACTCGTCGCTTTTAACGATCCAGCAAACGGAATGATCACACGGCTGCATCAGAAGCTTTCAACATGATGGCCTGGCGCCCTTCGATTCGATCGGATCGGAGGATGGCACAGACAGACGGCAGCATGCATAAAATTATATATGAGGAAATAAAACTCAATCATCATTACGAGATTATTAAGTGCCGGCCGACGATCGAATGAATGACCCTCCAAGCAAGCAGGCTTTGTGAGCCACAAGCTGGTTCTGAATTGAAAGCTTGCCTTTCCTTAGCTTCGCCCCCGGCAACGATCGATCGATCAACGCACTGCAGAAGTGATGCAGGTGTTACAGTCAGGGGATCGGCAGTTCGGCACGCCATGATTGCCCTAGATAAAGCTTTGAAAGAGACCAATGGCGTCGAGCCCGTCGATCCGGATAACAGGATAAGACCCCCATCTCTCGGTGGTCGGGGGCGATTACTCTTAACCATCCATTAAACAATTACCCGAAAGGAGTAAAGGCGGCCATGATGATGGGGCAAAGCTCTCTTCATCCATCAGAGAGGGGGAAATAAAGCAGATGGACGCCGTGGACGGAGGAGGAGCACAGGTGCCACGTCGGCGGACTGGATCGCATCGGCTATTCAAAGCTGCGTGCGCGCGCGGGAGGAGGAAGACGAGGGGAAGAATGGGCGGGCCGGCCGGGCCCACCGCACCGCGGCACCGGGTGGGGCCAGGCAGGCACACGTGGCGCGCGCGGGGAGGCGCCAGGTGCGGTGGGGTTCGGCGTCCACGCGGTTAATCCGCCGCGCCAAAAGCGGGGGAGCACCAAATCGTTTTTTTAATTAGCCATTTTTAGCACCTTCCTCTCGATCGGAAGATGGCGACAGCGGACCAGTTCTGGGGCTTAATTAATCATCATCGTCAATCAGGGAAGGGGGTGGGGCCCACTGGCGCTTTAGTTCCCGCGCGTACCGTGTGTGCCTCATGCATGATCTCACACTCGACCGAGCGAGGCCACAAGACTAGTTAGTTCCTTGTAACGCGAGCGACACGACACGTATATATGTTACATGGCGCGCGCGTTGATGTAAGTGAGCACTAGTGTCCAGTGAGGATCTCGACACATAGAAAGTGTACGTGCACCGAGCACGGGCACGCTTTTCCTTTTGTTCCGTCTCCAAAAGAAGGGCCGCGCCGTGTATTCGGTGAGCGTAGATGACGAGTGACCATACCGGCACCGCCGCCGAGACGGCCGGTCCAGTGCGAGCGATTCAAGAAAGCACTGTATCTTTCTTTGCTCTCTCTTATTCCACATGCGTATATATGAGGGGTTGGGCGTGTCATCTGTGTGCACGTACGTACCGCGAGGATGCTGACGTTCGTTGCTGCACGTAGAAACACAACACCCGGAAAGCAGAGAGGCTCGTGCATCAGGATCAGGTTGCTGTGCTGTGTCATCTCCATTTGTTTGTTCATCGCCCATTCGCGCGCGACGCGGGCAAAAAGCGAACCCCCAACTAAGGGTGGAAAAAAAGGCTCGGGCTCGTGAGCTCGGCTCGGGCTCAGCTCGGGCTCGCCTAGCTCGGCTCGGCTCGATTCCCAAACGAGTCGAGCCCGAGCCAGCATTTTGGCTCGTTTGTGAAACGAGCCGAGCCCGAGCCGGCTCGTGAGCAGCTCGCGAGCTAAAACAAGCTCGACGGTGAATTGCAAACTAACTAGTACATATCTTTTATTATATTAATATTTTCTTGTGGATGATGTAAAGGTTGGACATATTTACTTGGATGCATGGAGACTCGTGACATGGATGAGATTTGAGTCGTGGGCTATTTAAACTTGCTTTATATTATTATTTATTATTTCGTGAAACAAATATTTATATTTATTTTACTATTGTAAGACTATATTATTATAAAAACATATTTTAAAACTTTAACATAGGTTGAACATGCTCTAGAACCTATTTTTGAATGACATGTAATGCAGATCATGTTTTTTTTTGTCAAGCTCGCAAGCCGGCTCGAGCTGGCTCGAGCTCGTAAACGAGCCGAGCCGAGCCTCAAGTTTGGCTCGTTTATTTTCCCAAGCCGAGCCGAGCCGAGCCTCCACTGCAGCAAGCTTTCACGAGCCGGGCTCGGCTCGGCTCGTTTCCACCCCTACCCCCAACCAACTAACCAATAGGGTTGAGGCCTTAAAAAAAGGAAAAAGTCTATTTTTGGCCATCCAACTCTTGCCTCAGTTTGATTTTGGCCATCGAACTCTAAAACCGGGTATCTTTGGCCATCCAACTATCAAAACCGTTCAAATTTGGCCATCGGGCTGTTTTGATGAGTGGTTTTAACTTATTTTATTTATAATTTAGTCCTTAGATCTTAAAATGATTATTACTTTTTGCTCGTACCTCCGATTTAGGTGATTGTTGTGGTCACGTGTTAATAGCGGTAAACACTATATTTTAAAGTGATCTTTATACTATTTTATCACTATTTGTTATATTATTTTTTGGTCGTTGTGTAGAAAAAATAATATAAGAAAAATTAAACAAACAATTATAAAATAATACAATCAATATTTTAAAATGTAAAGCTCATCATTACGAACGCATGGCCACTAGAATCACTTAAAACGGAGATGCAAGACAAAAATAGTAATCATTTTAACATCCAAGGACTAAAAAACACTAAATTAGTCCATTTTAATCCTTGGATCTCAAAATGATTATTATTTTTTCTTCTATCTCTGATTTAAGTTATTCTAGTGGTCATGCATTCGTAACGATGAACTTTATCTTTTAAAATATTGATTATATTATTTTATAATTGTTAGTTTACTTTTCTTATATTATTGTTTGTACACAATGACCAAAAATAATATAACAAATAGTGACAAAATAGTATAAAGATTATTTTAAAATATAGTGCTCACCGTTATTAACACGTGACCACAAGAATCACCTAAATCGGAGGTACGAGCAAAAAGTAATAATCATTTTAAGATCTAAGGACTAAAGTGTAAATAAAAAAAGTCAAAACCACTCATCAAAACAGCTCGATGGTCAAATTTGAACGGTTTTGATAGTTGAATGGCCAAAGATACCCGGTTTTGGAGTTCGATGGTCAAAATCAAACTGAGGCAAGAGTTGGATGGCCAAAAATAAACTTTTTCCAAAAAAAAAACTACACGAACGAACTTCCAGGTCCAGACTTAATTAACATGGGCTTTACGGCACAAATTAAGGACGCACAGCCCATTGAGTTCGCTGCGTCCGTGGGCCACTTACAGCCCAGGGTAAGTAGCGGAAGCGGCCCTAGAACAAACGCGCCTTTGGTTTATGTAACATTATTAAAGCGGTTATTATCTAAAAAATGTATTAAAGCGGCTATAGCGTTAGTTGTAGTTTCCTGCAACATTTGTTATTTTTAAAACTAATAATTAACGTGTCAGTCTTTTCTTTTCATTATATCCAATATGGTATTTTCTCAGCAAAAGAGTAGCCGGCCTCTGGTCTTTCAGATCCCTCCTTTTGGTTTCTGAATCTGAATATACAGATGCTGAACAGTAAGCATGTGCGGTGTCAAATCAGCCCATGAAGTGCAGGTTTTTCTAGTCACGGGGTTAACCATCCAAGCTGGATCGATCGGCCAGCAGACGCGATGAACAAAAGGACGTGCACGGACTGTGCTAGGATCTCATGTAATCATGCAAAGCTTTATTAGGAGGAGGATGCATGGCAGATTGCATCTTCTCTTTTGTGTTAGTATAGGAGAAATAAATAATTGCCTTAGCTTGCCGATGATGCTGGGGCGACTTGACTTTTCCCTGTCTTCCTTGCCGACATCTCATACCCCTCTCTTCTTTGTCGACCAGGTTCTTTAATTAATTTCCTAAAAAAACAAGGCCCGGAAGATGCTTTATCTCTCTTCATATATAGTTAATCCATCGACGTAACTGAAGATCAGCTAGCTAATCGATCAGTCAGTTTTGTAAATTAGCTAAACTTTTCCAGATAGGTGCCATCTGTACTAGCAAGTACTCTTGACATCTCTGATGCTAGTTCTTCAGACATATGAACGAATTCAGTCCCATCTGTCAACCGTTTGTACAGTCATCGATATCTTGTTTCTTTGCTCCTTTCTTGTGTGCTATCTCACTTCTCAGCCTTTGATCCACTAGGTAGGTTTTGATTTTTGTGGGTTGGGCTTTTCCTTGGTAGGGCAGCAGCTTCTGGCTGGCTCCTCCATTGTTGGCTTTAAGCTTGGTGCCATGCATGCGTACGTGCAAAGCGACCAATGCCGTGAGCCTTTCTAGCTCTAGGCGAAGCGTCCATGTGCGTCATGCGATTGAGAAGAGAACGATACATTCGGGCCAGCATCACATACAAACACGCATCTATCACAGCCTAGCTAGCTAGCTGACAGCCTAGCACGTACACATTGTCTCAGGTGCACCGCATGTATTCAAAGTAAACCTGATGCGTTGTATATATTTCGACTACTTAGAAAAGACACTCCACTTTCTTCTTTTCTACACACACCTGGTGAACAATCAACTGTATGATGTGGATGCATCTCAATGGAGCTACATAACACATGCAAATTATTCAGTGTCATGTCCAGTTAGTGACCACACCCGCTCTTTCTAGCTTGTCTGGTGCTAATCCACGGTTTTGTTTGTTCGATGATGATGGTGGTCATGACTAATTGGCCATTAGCATGTCATGGTACTGTTGAAGATTCCCACTAGCTATGATGTGTATGGGGTTAATTGGCATGGCTCTCTCGTTTCAGCAAAGCAAATCATGATCGAGTGGATGAGCTGGAAAGCCCTATCTATATATCTCTCAGTCTCAGGAGCTAGCCTAGCTTAACAGTAGTGGTGAGCAGGGCCAACAAAACACAGCCAAAGGGCAGGGGCCTATGGGCAGCAGCAAGAGGGCATCTAATCAAACCCAACCTAATAATCCCATCTCGGCAAGCAATAACAATGCCACGTTTGTATATTAATTCTGATTGATGCAGGGGCAGGAATGTGTGTTACAGTGTGAGCGATCGAAGGTCCAAGGCTGCTTAGCTGTGCACATACGTGTTGCTAGTGCGGGATTCTTGTTTGTCTGGAGGCCACTTGGCTTTATTTCGCATCCATTCAAGGACACTAGACACTAGTGTGTATCATCAGGGCTCAGGACCATATGTGTGTCCTCCATTCCACTGCACTGCCTTTAATCTCTCCTTTATGGGCTTGCTCATCCATTGCACTGCCACTCAATCTTTTTCTCGAGCACTGTATGCCATCAGATTTGCGAGGACCATCTATCCATCCCCAACCCAATACGATGGGGGCACGGCACTGCAAATGCCTGTCCTATGACGCTTACTCGCTTAGCAAGTGCAAGCAGATAGATAGGGCGCAGGGAAATGCATGCAATTAAAGTGTCCAAGTGTAGATGGAAAGATGATTTGATCAGGCTGTCCCCAGGAGATAAAGAGAACAAGAGGTTTATTTTCACCAGATATTCCTCTGTTACCTTCAGTTAGCCTGCAGGTGTTCTGGGGTACTCTGCCTGATGAACCTGCAACGTCCTGCAAATTCTCTTTTAAGACTTCAGAGTTACATGTGCATGCATTTCCTTTCCTCTAGGGCTGATATATGTTGTCATGGGTTCTAGCAACACTTGAAATGTTCTCCAATGTATTAGTACTTTTTTTCAGTGACGCTAATTTTTTTCAAATTTTGTTTGCTACCAATTACCAGACTGGGAGCAAAGGTCAGTTATTTTGTTTCTTTCCTCCAGGCTACATCATTCAACAGTTCTTGAGAAAACACACGGTATCATGATGTTTGCCCTCCCATTTCCTTAGTAACGAAATAAATGAGTATCTCAAGTTCGGTTCAAAATTGGAGCATAATGAGTATAGATCATCGTGGTGACAGCCACCCCACAAGTTCTGCTCCCCCCCCCCCCGGCGTATGAACACCTGATATGTTCACATTGCGAGTCTCTTTCTCGTGATTCAATTGATTGGCATATCACATCTCTACTTTTCCAAAATGAGCCATAAATACCTCGATTTCAACCCATGTATACAATTAGATAAAAAATATGATTCCCCTTTGTACGTGCTACTATATTATCTAGTCCAAATATATATACGTATCGATGCATAATTGTTCTTTCCTAGAGGGTGGAGTCGTGCCGCATATATATAACTACTAATAACTGGATTTCCGTTCTGTCCAAAATTGCTAGGATATTCAAAATAAACAAGAGACATCAAATAAACCAGCAAGTCATGCCCAATAATGCGGGGACGATGTGAATGAAGGTGATTGCTCCAGCAATTTTCGAATTTAATCGAAATGTACACTGAATTCAGAACATCGCCATCGAAACTAAGTAAGCGGTATCATTGAGAGCCGGCCGGTCTGGTCTGAACGGTTTGGTTCTCATGACTATGTAACTTCTTCTATATATGTTGAGAGGATAGATATCAATGCTCACAAGATTTTTCAGGGGTCTAATAAATAGTCTAGACCATGTCAATGCAAGAAACTGCAGTCCGCCAATGCAACCTGCTTTCTTCCCCAGGGGCCTTTTGCAGTGATGGAACAAGAGAATAATATATCGCACACACCCCACTGAGCAAAAGGCTATGCAATATGCTGCTACAGGGTCCGGGTGCTTGCTGGTACATGCGATCATTGAGCCTACTAGATACGAGCGTTGGATAAGGGACAAATCGTGTGTGGGACGCTTTACACACATATGCACATGTAACTACATGCACGCACACATTCCCCTGCCTGCTTTCCTTTCCATCATGTCAAGTTAGTTACCTATGTTTCTATGGTCCCTGCTGATTGCTGAATCTTTGCATGAGTGATCCAGTGACATCTCTGCACAAAGGTGTCTGTACTGTCTGTACTTTTTGCACGACTTTGGAACGAAACATTATTACTTCTGATTTCGAATGTAAGTCAATTAGCACATCATCAACACAATCTAGAGTATACTTTGACTACCAAATCTATAGGAACATGTTTTATTTCTTAAAATAAAAATATTCATATAGTATGTGAATCGTTAATGTGTACATATTTATCATAGAAACTATTCTGATACCATCCATATTTTTATTTATTTGATAGTAAAAGCTAATAAGGTTTGAGTAACAACAACCTGAAAATGATATTCAGGTGTGAGAGGTAGTTCTTACCGATGAAAATTATGTTAAAGACATGAGAGATAGAATTTCTATATAAAAAAAGTAGTCAATGTGTGGTACTGAGGGCGTATGCTTCGATGAGGTGCGTCTATTTTGACTTAGGAGAATTCTAGCACCCCCATTCACCCACCACATACACAAGCATGAGCATTGTGTATATATATATATATATATGTATATATATATATATCTATATATATATATATATATATACACAGTTTCGAATTGGAACTTAGCACATGGACTTAAAATTCTCTGAGTTTTACAAGAATCATAACTCCATTTCTCACAAGTATTTAAGTCGTTGACATACAAGTTTAAAAATGGGACCCACAATCCCAGCAAGGGAAAAGTAACATATGGAGAACCATATATATGCTTGATATAACAAAGTTTGTATAGTTTGGGAAGGGCAGAATAATAATCTTGAACCGAAATGATTTTAGTGTGGCTAGGTAGATGATGACACGTAGGAGGGGTAGTTATGAATCCCAGAAACCCTTTGGTATGACGGAAAGGAACATGTATATATCTTGATCAGTATTTTTGTTCCTGGTTTATTTTTGTCGGTCCTTGATTATATGTCATATGAATGTATTTTTTTCTTAGAAAAAAATCTATTTTTGACCATCCAACTCTTGCCTCAGTTTGGTTTTAGCCATCGAACTCCAAAACCAGATGTATTTGTCCATCCAACTATCAAAACCATTAAAATTTAGCCATTGGGCTGTTTTGATGAGTGGTTTTAACTTTTTTATTTATAATTTAGTCCTGAGATCTTAAAATGATTATTACTTTTTGCATGTACCTCCGATTTAGGTGATTCTTACGGTCACGTGTTCATAACGGCAAGCATTATCTTTTAAAATGATATTTATATTATTTTTCACTATTTTTTATATTATTTTTTGTCATTATGTAGAAAAAATAATATAAGAAAAATTAAACAAATAATTATAAAGTAATATAATCAATATTTTAAAATGTAAAGCTCATCATTACGAACGCATGACCACTAGAATCACTTAAATCGGAGATGCAAGAAAAAATAGTAATCATTTTAACATCCAATGACTAAAAAGCACAAAATTAGTCCTTTTTAATCATTGGATCTTAAAATGATTATTAATTTTTTCTCCTATATCTGATTTAAGTGGTTCTAGTGGCCATGCATTCGTAACGATGAAGTTTATCTATTAAAATGATGGTTATATTATTTTATAATTTTTTGTTTTACTTTTTTTATATTATTGTTTCTACGCAACGACAAAAAAATAATATAACAACTAGTGATAAAATATTATAAAGATCACTTTAAAATATAGTGTTCACCGTTAGGAACATGTGACCAGAAGAATCGCCTAAATTAGAGATACGAGCAAAAAGTAATAATCTTTTTATGATCTAAGAACTAAATTGTAAATAAAAAAAGAGTTAAAACCACTCATCAAAACAGCCTGATGGCCAAACTTGAACGGTTTTGATAGTTGGATGGCCAACGATACCCGGTTTTGGAGTTCGATGGCCAAAATCAAACTGAGGCAAGAGTTGGATGGCCAAAAATAGACTTTTTCCGTTTTCTTATTGGGTAGAGTTGATGAATGTGGGTGCGTTTGTGAACGAGCGTCCGTGTGTGTCTAATTTGTTGTGTTGTAAAAAGTGGCCTGTCTTTGTTCCTTGAGGATAAGGAAAGCCATCACAAATCCGCCATATATATATGCAATCTCCGAGATGAGGTGAGTTCATCGGGATATAGCTAGAATACTACATGGAGAATATAGTACAGTGGACCATGCATGCATGCATGCTTTATTGGCACGAGCTAAAAGACCTGTGGCAAGATTCGCAGAAGAAAAAAAAAGACCTATGACAAGATTCTTGTTCGTGGTGCAATCTCTACGTTGCAAAGACTTGATGTGCACTCAGAAAAGACGCACATATAGCTTTATATAGGGTCAAGAAACAAATTAGTAAGTTTGGCACTATATAAAAAAGAATTTTATTCTTAATTATTATTTCTCATGAACATATAATTTATGTTTTTGGAGTTCATCGGAATATACAATACATGGATTGTATATGGGAGCATGCATGCATGCAGCGTGCGTGCGTGCTTTGTTGGCAGGAGCTGAAAGTCTGAAATACCGTGTACCTGATGAGGCAATGCAAGATTCTTGTTGGTGACGCAAACTCAACGGGTGGATATCGGAGTGAAATAATATAGTCTTGATGGGTGCAAGACTTGATGTGCACTCTGAAAAGACGGTGCGCACATATAGCAAAGTCGTTGTACGTGGACGTTGCGCGTGTGTGTGTGGTCCGGCCGTGTCCTTGAATGTAACGGCACGAGGCAGATGGAATGGACCGGTTGGATTTTGGAAGGATGCATTGCGCACGGCATGCAGGCAGCCCCCTGGCATCGCGCAGTAGTGGGCAGAGCGAAATAAAGCTTGCACGGTCGACATCTGGATGCACTAGTGGAGCTCGATCGTTGCATGATATGTATATATATATCGGTCATGTTTGTATATTATATACAAATATACCTCGTACACGTAAAGTGTAGATGTCATCATCGACCGGTGGTTGAGGTCGCGACGGCCAACATATAGCCCGGTCCGCCGGTTCGTGGTAGGGCGAGCACGGACGGCCCGCGGAGGCGGACGCGCGCGCGTTATAGCGACGGAGAGAGGAGAGCCCATGCACAAAGGACGACGTCCCAGCTGCCGATCGATGAGAATCGAAATTGAAGGGAAACCCCCGGTTTTGGCGGGGGCGCAGTGCACCACCTAGCTGTAGCAGCAAGTACGCACAGATTGTCATGACCCGCGCATGCATAATGATGCATATATCATACATGCATGCCGGGCCGGTAGGATAGACGTCGCCGCCGCCGCGGTGGTTCTGAGGCCTGCTGGATCGGAGCGAGCTGGCCCGACGACGTCCGTCCGTCGCTGTCCGGCCGGCGGCACGGCACGCAGCAGTCCGGCCACTTGCATGCATGCGTGACGTCGCTAGCGAGCGAGCGAGAGCTAGCCGACTCGGTGGTCGCCGGCCTTCACCGCAGCTAGCTAGCTGTGTCGGTCGCGTACACGGGCGCGCATCCATCGGTCGCTAGCTAGCTCGATCGCTTGCAATGCTGGCAGCGTCCATCATATATCCATCCATCGATCGTGTGCCCCGGCCGTGCCGGGCGGGGCTAGCTAGCAGGATGCACGCGGCACGCAGAGGCTGCATGCGAGCCTAGCTGTTAGCTTGGTGCTTCGATCTCTTTCGCGCCCGGCGGGTACGTAGCAATTTGTCGGCACGGCCAAAAAGCTAGTAGCGGCTATAGCTGGCTAGTGTACCTAGTCGACTAGGCTGGAGCTGCTGGCACGTACAGTACGTCCCGGCCCGCTCGTACTTGTGGGGCGTGCATCCGTGACGTCGTGTGCCGTCACCCATGCACAACAAACTGTTAAATTAGTTGCATGACGTTATGCCGTCGGCTAACTAACTACTGGATCCGTTCTAAATTGTAATAGCCCTTTCAATTTTTTTTATGGATAATTAAACTTTTTTTTTTTATGGTTGATCTGACCTCCAAGGGAGCACACGTCCGAGTCAGCGTCTACAGTTTACCAACAGCTACATTATACTGCCACTACTACGACTAGTTTAATTAGCTAGCTTCTAATATAATACTATGCTACCTTAGATGATAATGATATGAAACTGCACTAACTAAATACGCCAGTAATTAACCACGCATCATGCTCATCTTAATCCTAATTTATTGGCGTGTCGTCTCGCCCGTCGATCCGACTAGATCGAGTCCTTAATCTCGGTCGACTCCGACGATACACTAGTACTATTATATTAGATGGCCTGGTTATTAGCTGGCCGTTAGTTGCTACTAGCTAACTGTAGCGCGCGCGCGCGAGTGATGAATGCCATTCTCGACCGTATCGTCATCAATCACAGCTACGTACAGTCATTAGTCATATCGATGGCATCATGCGTCTGCCACCGAACTAACTACAGTTAAAATACACACTAACTACTGTATACTGGGACGGGTTAACATATATCGATCTGTATAGTAGCTACAGTGGAGTGCTGAGCTGAAGATGCATGGCCGGACCGGACCGATCTATCGAGATGACGGCATGACGCTAGCTGCATGCATGGATGCTATCTACCTACGAGTGTATAGCTTGCACTGCACACGCACAAGTGCTGGATAGCTGGATCATATGGAAAGGAGAGACCCGGCAAGCTAGCCGTGCACTGTTAGTTGGTACTAGCGACAAGCTCCGTACGATTAGCACCGACCTATGCCCTCTATTGACGCCCGGCCGGCGCGATCAGTCGAGTCAGTCACGCACGCACAGTGACACAGATCAGATACGTACTGCTGTAGCTGATTGAAGTCACGAACGAATTGAAAAGCCGGAGGTCGCCGTGTGAGTCTGACTGTGTCGCGCGCTTCTCTTCTCACGTCGTCTTTCCACAGCGGTCTAAATGAAAGCTATATAGCAGACGCCTAATACTACAATAAGCTACGCAATCTTCCCACATATATGCATCGGTCGTCGGCTTAGTCTCCCTTCGTCCAAACAAATAACTATGAGCTACGTGTCAATTCATGTTTGGCTAAAGTTTCTAAAGAATAGTATTTATATTTATGGCTCCACATAAATTTATTATATAAGTGCATTTTGTAATTGATCTAATGGTTACGCTAAAAATAATTAATCTAATGATATTTATTTAAAAATATTGATATTTTGTTTATTCATAATTGGTCAAATTTAAGATACTAAAACATGACACTAGGCTAGAATTATATGCCTTTTGATCGAGACGTAGTATGGAGTAGCTAGCTAGCCGCGCACTGACCTCTGTTTCGATCGCGCCAAGCATATAGCACCTACATATATACTTCTTTTTTCGAAAGAACACCTACATATATACTAATATACGCACGGCATGTATATATGTATGTGCACGCCACGGCGTATAATGTACGACGTACCATGTACAGGAGTTGGGCGACCGTACGCCCAACATGCTCGCGGTGGTTAAGGGATGTCCGGATTTTTTTTAGCACAACTATCCATCTTTATTCAGGAGGTGGATAGGAATTACACACACCAAAAGGTGGTTCTAAAAGCCACACATGTCTACCTAAATATTCGTAAAGAGAGCTACGAGCTATTACATGGGCATCCACATTTGATTCTCTCTTTCATGAACTAGATCAAAGCTACTAAAGGCACCTTTCCTTGCATTGATCCAGTTTGCCAACAGTTATATCTCAACTATTTTCTTTTTCATAAATTATTATTAAGCTAAATCACAAGAGACGCTTTAATTTATTCATTCTAATTAAGTGGATTATATTGAGCACACGTATGATCACATCGTCCATGATCTGATCGACATGATGCAACGCGTACGTGCAGACGATAGCAATTAGGCACAACCGCCTGGCCGGCACTGCACATGGCGCGAAGAAACACACCCGTCTCTCGCGTCGTCGTCGTCGTCGTCGTCTGGCCTGGCCATAACGACGACGACACTGCATGCCTCGCTAGCAGCCTGATTAAGAATCCTCTTATCGCTAATAACAAAGGATAATGAATGGCCTGAGCGAGCTGAGGGGTCAATCAGAGAGACAGGCAACCACTCCTCCAGCTGATCGATCGACCACGTCCAACAGTGCAGCCGGCCATCATTAGTAGTCCTGCCTGCTGGCTGCTGGGATTATTGGATCATGATGCATGGAAATACATGTATCATCTGTGTAATAAAAAAATCCCTCATGGATTAATTAGCTACAGGGACCTGTAGCTAGCTAGCTAGCAAGCTATGTGTTTGCCATGCTATATGCTTAGCTTGCTTGATGTGCCCGGCCCTTCACTCAATCATCAGCTAGCAGAGTGCAGGAAACTCATCTACTGGTAGTAGTTATTTTGAACTTTTTTTTTTCTCTCTTCGAGAAGGAGATTGAATAAACCCCACGAAATCCCCCTTCAGCTAGCACATGATTGTGCTACCTTGCATCATGTAGAACTATATGATTTGCACGATACAATAATAATGCTAGGTGAAATAACGTTCCGCGGGAACAATCTTACTGTATATTAGATGATTCCACACATATAAAAGAGCATTGAGCAAAACTGCATGTTATTCTTTTTTTTTGGTGAAATTGAACCAGATTATCATAGAATCCGGACATGGTTGTGAACATATTCGCCTCACGTGACCCCCATAAGATGTATGGAAACCTAAATTGTATGCTTCGACACACACACAGAGTACCATATCTTTTGATGATCAAGAAATAGAAAAACATGGAGCATATATGTATCCATTTGTGAATTAGAATTGTAAAGCATCACTCAATTCACATGACAATAATGAACACAATCATCTCAGTACCTCACACAATACAATATCATCTCAGTACCTCACACAATACAATACATATGCTACGTACTTCCTAGTTAATAGCCAGAAAGCTTCTCAATACTAATTAACTATTTCTTCTACCTTTCCAATATGGCGGTTCTATTATAATCCAGAATATACCTACTTGGGTAGCTAGCCTTATACATACCTATAGCTTGCCCTGCTATATTCATAGGAGTCAAAACACTGTTAGTAACCCTGGCGGATCTCCTGGACGTGTGTGTGAGCGATGTATCATCCAGTCCTCCTTTTTCATTAAAAATAATAAACCTAACTACGCGGCTAGAGATTTCCTAGCTCTTTTTTTTTTAAAAAAAAAGTAGAGGTGAAAAGGATCATGCTGTAGCTAGTCTTTGCGAATGATGATGAATCAAGAGAATGCTTGACACATCTTTGTGCGCTGACTGGAGGCGCCATACATAAATGTGAAGCCTTTTAATTTCTTTTCTCTCACCCTTTTCCATGCGCGATTGCTTGCTTGAGAGCTAGCTTTGTAGGCTTTAGCTTGCAGCCGGCAGGTTGGTTCCTCCTGTCGGTGCACAAGTACAATGCAAGCACGATGAAATTTCCACGGGATTATATTCCACTCTTGACTTTGTTCCTGCCGTGAACAAGAACCACATGTATGATCAAGTTTAGTTTTGCTTTGGAGATGGCCTTAACTTGGAAAACGAATGTTTACGAAACTCACATGAGAAGAACGCAGTAGTTATTTTTCAAATTCATGCAAGATTCCTACAAACTTATTACAATCAAAGTATCAAAGTAGTGAAACAGGATCAAATATAAGATCAAAGATATTCATGACGGTGGCAGTGGCTTATAAACAACCACTTGCATGGTGCCTTTGCCACAGGGTTATCTTGCAAACTAATAAAGAACAAAGACACAAAGAATATATATTCTTTCGATCAAGATGACATCGGCTGATCGTTAGATCGTACCTATTTTATTTTTTAAAGAGGTTTGTCACTTGTCAGCGGGTCGACAGCATTGGCCGGCGCCGGTCTGTTTTCGTGAGCAAATATTCTGATGATTATGCCATACCAAATCGGATCATGCATATGCACATATATTATTGTCACTATATCTGCGCCGCGCCGGCGACGAGTTGATCAAATAGAGGCATGTATGTGCATGGGATATGGTTTTATAATGTCAACTGTGACCAGCAAGATATCTCTTTTATGGAGTACATAAAGTCCGTTTTGCAGTTTCCCCCCTCCCTGTGTAACGACCTACACATCCATCCAGGCTATTTTTTTCCACATTTTTGTTGAGCTAACCATGTCGTCCAATTCAAAATTTACATGCATATCTGCATGCTGTTAAAGTTGCTCAGCAGAAAATGCAAACATCCGGTCCCCGGACATGCACATAGGACATACCTACAGAGAATGAAAGCAACACTTCATTGACAATAACTTTGTTGGTGGTATTCATCTGATGACCACATATACTACATGTACGGCCGGCCCACTACACAAGCGCACAAACAAACGCTCGCGCGCCACATACCGTACGTACAGAGGTACGTACAGCACCGCGATAGTGCACTTACGTATAGCCAGCAGATCAGACGGTCTTGATCGCTGGCCGTTCGTTCCTTAACGACGCCAAACGGTCGTCTCATTAGCGCACGTAACCTACCAGCTGATGTTGTCATGGTCTCATGGAAATGGAACGAAACCAACGAAGAATACGGCAAATTAAGTACGGTGGTGATAGTTGCGTGCACGTATGTGTGCGACGACGATTGAACGGCACGTACGGGATTATCTATCTCTGGCGCTTTGGGTCGTATTTTAACAACACTCGACACCACGAATATGAAGAAAGCAACTGGTTACTGATCGAAGCTTTTGTAGGCGCCTACGTTTCTTCATACGTACGTACGTGACCACTGACACATGTGAATTTCAAAAATAAGTTTATCATAGCCTTTATTTTTTATTTTTTTTATTTTTTGTTCCGTCTCTGCGCAAGTTGGAGACGTGAGACACGTCCACATCACCGTGCACGGTCACATGGGTGACTCATAACTTTATCACCTTTAAGCTTCTCACTAAACTGGTTGACATGGGGAGCTCCACGCCTCCACGTGTGATTCATGAGTAGATTTGTTATGAACATTAATTTTGTAAGAATATAATTATTTTTTTTTCATTTTAGAGCGGGTATTTTTATAGAAATTGCTAGCTCAAAGTTTAGTACCTTGTAGATTTGTGTATTGATGCCCTAAACGACTCCTATTTACGATAAATGAGAATATGATTCTAACCATTAATAGCATTGTCTCACGAAAGAACAGTTAACTATTTATTTGCAAAACACTTAATAATAAATTCCCTTGTATGCCACCTGAGGTATTAGAAGTTTTTTAGGTGGCATACAATGCAAGGATTTTTTTCCTAATTAGTAATATATGTATCCCCTACATGCATTCCTGAAACTATAAATTATTAGGAAAAATAAAAAAAGTTTGGAACATGCTTCGAATGAATACATAAGAATTTAAGAACACTCATTTTTTTTAATGGGCACTCATAATTATTCCTCTTAAAATTTGAACAGGTCAGGAAAGGTCTCCAGCCCGTATAGATTGCAATTAGTACCAAAATCATCTAGTTGTACAGCAAAGTTTGGAGGAAATCGCATGCCAATCTCTCTCAAGGTGCATTTAGGGTGTGTTTGGTTGCATGTACTACTTGATGCATGAATGGATGATCCTGGATGGAATGATTCAACCAATTTTCTTGAACCACTTGGTTCACTCTAGCTAGTACAACAATGTATTAAGTGGGATGGCTTCCTCTTGGATGAGTTGGTACAATTCACCCAACCAAACAAAATAATCATTATTATTTTGTACCATTCCATACATGAATCAAATGATTCAACCAACCAAACACACCCTTAGAGCTCGATTCAGCTTGAATCTTACCATACCTTACATTATTGTAAATCTATGTAATTTCTTTCACATATGGAGACTCAGGTGATAATAAAGCTTGATAAACCACAAAGAATTAATATAAAATAGACATACTCCATTGATTTACAATCACAGTGGGTATCAATAATTAAGACATGCTAATAAGTAGTATAACCACTACAGTGTCGGTGTACTTTAAGTGCTGTGCGTATGAACAAGAATGCTAAGACAAAAGCTAGACTATATGGCATAGTTGACACGATCGAGGACCATCGCGATGTGCCACAGCACTGCCTCATCTCGTCATCCAATTAAGCTCGAGCTCTCCACATTTAAGCTGCTAAAGTGGATTACACGAATAATTGTGTTCCCTACCTTCCTGAAGGTACATGTGCAAGCTATTTGCACCTGGTCCATCTCAACAGCTTTCAGCATATACGGTCTCTACTCTCGCTAGCTAACCTTCATCACACACATACAAAAGCAGCAGGGGCATATGCGTGTACAGTGGCACCGCATTTGCAATCTGTACGTGCTGTAGTCGGGTACTTGATTGATTTCCAGGAATATACGAAAACTCTGTGCATTTTCGTTCTACGTACGTGACAGACCCCGGCCGAATCGTATACCACACAAACAAAAGGCACGTAAGATTCCAAAGCAATAACGAGCGTTGCAGGCCACAAGTTTTCTCCGTACGTGCATCGATGGACAGTCCCATACGACTATACGAGCCTTGCGCCGAGGACTCGAGGTCGGGTAGGCCAGACCAGGAATAATGGACCATTTCGCATCGTATCATGCATGCAGCAGGCGACAACATGCGTCACCTACGCTGCCAATCTTCACTACGCACGTCGCCGTACGTGTAGATTGGGCACCGGAGGCTAGCTAGTACCCTTATACGTACGTACGTGTACGTGAACTTTATGGTATTTGTACGGGCACCCGCTAGGTATCTAGCGCCGGCAGCCACACGTATAATATGCGTGCCCACACCACACCTACACGAAAGCTGCCGCGCGCCGTTAGACGACACATGCACAATAATACAACACACATTTAAGTAGCATATATACACGTATTTGGAAAATGCATAGTTTTCCAAGAATACGTACTACAAATACTTCACGATTCAACTCCGATGATGAACGAGCGAAATTCCTGCGTTCCAAAAGGGGCTCTATTAACCAAGTACTTTTCGGAACGAGGGCTAGACTGTAGACACTCCCTTTTTATTTTTCTCAAATCATGTGTGAACTGAACTTATTGATCGTGTAAACTAACGTGATAGTTCTTGCATATTCATGTAAATTTCAAAGGGCCCTCGGACGCATACGCCAGCATGTCGTACATGGATGGCGATGGGGACCTCAGAGAAAAGTTACAAGGGATCGATGAGTGCAATGCAAGCCCTAGCCAGTACGTACACGGATGGGTACGCAGCGACTACGGCCGCTTAGCATCAAAAGCGACTGGCGCATGCACGCACAACACACCACTACACTATACGGCGTTGCGGGGGGACCTCTCGGGCGAGGAAGGTGCGCCTTCACATCGCCGTAGGGACGGGTGATTAATTAGTCGTCGTCTTACGGGGTTGGATGGACCCCTTGCTTAAATCGATCGATTGATGGCTTGTCAACTAGCCCCCCCGGCTTAATCCCAACCATAATATTAAGCGCGCGACTTTAATTGGGCGGATAATTATATTGCCGCCCGGCCATTTTTTGTGTGGACTAGATGCATGCATGTACTATAGAGGAGGAGGAACTGGGGGCCAATACAGTGCAATGCATCCGGTGCTACATTATTTGGGTTTGCTAATAACAGAGGTGGTCAGGGAAAGGGATGGGTTAGTTAGTTTGCAAATGGAGCCCAACCTGATAATGCCCACCCCCTAATACTCCCCTCCTCTGGCCCTCCAAGATCAGGTCAGTGGCGCTTTGGGGTCGAAGTCATGCCGACAAAATGTTAACTAAGCATGTTGAAAAAGAAGGTTAATTTACCTGGAAAAGAAGTGTTTCTCTACTGTTATAGTTTCGATTAGGTTTAACAAACTCGTTAAAACGTAGTGGTAAAAAATACATTTTTTTGTTGGCAAACATATATATAGTAGTTGTATTTCTCGAAGTAAGGCACAGAAATATAAAATTGCAAACCAGTAGGAAAAAAAATAATTAACTAGGTGGCGCTATCTAGCTGCGTGGTGTGAGCACAGTGAGCATACTTGTAAAAACAGAGCCATTTGTGAGGTTCCCTAATAATTAACTTAAATTAGCTGGTGGACCCTGTTGCGTTTGTACATTACGTGGAGAGAAGAAAATCTGTCGGCAGGCTTCACAAAATTAATCAAGGTTCAGTATGTATAATATGTTTGACTAAAAAAGTTGATACGATCTTTTCTTCACTATCACACAACTGGCCTCTGGCGTGGTACGTATTATACTTTCCTCTTGCGCCATCGCATGCACATGGGCACACACACGACACGCCACACTGACTTCAATTAAGCAGAGTATATATGTAGCTTAAGCTTATTGTGTACCACCCGGCTCTCCGTGTTATTTTCCTATATGGTCCTTTCAAATCACCGGTTTGCAACTTGATGTGTACAGTGTACTACGCTTCCTTGCGATTATGAAGACTAGACGTGCATCGCTACAGTGCTAGGGGTCACGAGTCGGTCGGATCGATCGACGTGGCATGTGTGGCTGGACGCTCGACTTATCATGGTGAAAGAACGGGGGGAAACCAAAAAGAAAAACGCAGGTCGGGCGCGGGCAGCTTTCGTGCTACATGAATATACTAGACGCTGGAGAAAGTGATGTGTGTGTCGCATGAAAGCAAAGCCCATATAGTCTCCGTTTCTTTGCGTGGAAAAGGAGAGCGTGGCACGACGGCACGTATCGATCGTAAGTTAATTCTCTTTTTAAAAGGAAACAAAAAGGGTAAAAAAAACAACCCGGCGAGATGCTAATAGTTTATGCCAAATTGTACCACATTTGGAAGGTAAAGGACAGGGCTAGATGGTTGGGAAATCCCGGTGTGATCTGATCTTCACAGACACGCTAGTTGATTATTACCACGTCGCTCTCTACCGACTAGAGCGATCGACCAATTATCTAATGTTGATGATCGGATATAAAATAACATACGATACGAATGGAAAAAATAAAATAACACGACTAGTGACCGTCAATATAAAGTGAGCTAGCACCAACTTTTCTTTGAGCTATATATATAAACAAGTAACAGTAAAGTAATTAAGGAAGAGGTGAGGATCCTTATTATTACCTGCAAAAGTAGCTGGACGATGATGTTGAGGCCACCCACGATTTGCACCCTCGCTCGCTGGAACTTTTGCCAATCAACGAGCGAGTGAATGATTCAGGTCATTCCATCGCACCCACATGCTCTGAAAAGGAGCCATATGAGTATTTGACTTGGGGATTATTTCTGAGCTGTTTATAAATCACAAAAACCAGAGGTGCAGAAATTAGCACGCGATGGACGTCGATATGAATTCTCGATGGGTCACACACACACTCTCACCCGGCCCTAGTGGTGGCTAGTGCATAGCCTATGAGCTTAGGCCATTATCAATGGGAGTTTCATGGACACGATTACCTAGAGTGTCACATCATCTAAAAATATTTGAAACTAGGATGAAACACCCCACTCTCAATGTATAGTTTCATCTATTGTTGTTCCATAGATTACATGCGAGACACAAATTGTCTAGGTAACTATGTATGAAGAGTTTCATCACCATGAAACTCATTTCACCTCTCTCTTCATTAATGCACTGCCACATCACCAAAACTACATATGTGGCACTCTATTTATTGCCCATGAAACTCCCACTGAGATTGGCCTTTGGATGCCTAGGCACGTACACGTCCGCGGACAGCTAGCAACGGGGAGGAGAAAACAAAAGGAGCGACAGGGACAGAGACGACTCGCAGGGATATTCTTGCTCACTCTTCTCAGAGAAAACTAGTACTGCATTATATTTATATATACGTATACGTATTGCAAATAAATGAGACACATATACGAAGAAGTCATGAGCATATATATATATATATATATATATATATGGCGCTAGTGCGCGTCTAGTTGGTTGCCACACACGGGAGGGCGTGGTCCTTCGCTCGATCTATTCCGTTGCTAGGTAGCGCCGTCTACGCTACATTGGATGGGGGTCATGGGGGAGCCATGGGAGGGAAGGAGAGGATTGGATGGTGCCCTACCATTGCAAGGGCAGGGGCGGCCCACTGTCCTATACACCCAATCTCTCACTGTCTAGAAAGGTACTGTAGGGCACAAAGAGGCACGCACCGTAAGCTTCCACGGGCCCACCCCCGCGTACTACGAGGGATGCCGCCGTCCTGTTCCGATCTTTCATCCCTCTTCAATCCCGGGCTGCTGTACCGATCATTCGTTCATCATCACCAGCCCAGGCCACATCACAAATTTAACACATCTCTCTCTCTTGACCTGAGTGATCGATCATATTCTTATTATTATTGCAAATAAAAAGAAGTAAATGGATATTGTGGAGTAAATCACTCACCAAGTACTGTGTGTACCGTAGGGATTAGGGAGGGGGGGGGGGGGTGGGCCTATGCGTGTCCTGGGGACCCCAGAAAAGATGCCTCCTTTGTCAAACTTGCCTTCCCCGTGATCTTCTAGTGCCAGCCTTGCTAATTGCCATGCTGCTGCCGCCAGCCTTCCCTTCCCTCATCACCACTCAAAATAATGCCGCCTCTTTCTGTATCATAATAATCACCTTGGACAAACATAAATAAACAATCATGCGATGATTCAGCAATCAAACCGGCCAGGTTTGATCTTGTACCGCAAGTCAAGTTAACATCCAAAATTACCTGGGTAGGCAGTAGCCTGATCCCATACAGATTCTGGAAGTCAGTGAGGGAGGGCTTTCCCCCTGGGATCCTGCATGCATAGTTGAGAGTATGAAAAAGGAAAAGAGCACTGGCAGTTGCAGCCAAGAGGTAGGTTGTTACCTGTTAGTCCTTTTTCCTAGCTCAACTGGAAGTCCTGCATGGAGGAAGACAGATAGTGACATGATTCTAGGAGCACCTATTTAATTTGCAGAATTCAAACAATGACACTTTGATAACTACTAGCATACAAAATCTCCAGAGCAAATAATATACACAATCTCCAGAAATAATAATATACACCACCCACAACAGACAACGCAAGGCTTCAGAACCGATGAGATCCTTTGCATGGGGAATCAAAGGACAAAATGATCAGCTGGAAAACCAGACTATAAAATTGCTCCATCACAGCCTTTTGATTCATGGTGCGTTTGTTTAATTGGCGACGAGTATCCACCGTCACATGGGCACAGACGGATGCCATTACAATCATATTCATGGAACCATGGATAAAAGCGCTCTTTCGTTAGACAAGTAAAAAGATACCAACAATAATACGTGCATTGACCCCGCTTGTCTCTAATTCTATACTAACAGAAATTTGTCTCCTCCAGTGGACCCCTTTGTGGTCGAAGTTTCATGAAAGAAATTCACAGGCGATGAATGTCCCCTCGCAATGATCAGTGCCTCCATTGACGCTGGCGATAGTCAATCAGACAAATCATTATACTCGTACCTGCGTGATTACCTTCGCAATTATGGGAAGCCTAATTCTTAACCGACTGCGGACACGTTCAGCGCCTGCAACATGCTTCTTGTTGGACTAGAGAAGTAGCAATTTCTGATTAGAATTGCTAGCCAGCCTGCTAGCTGCCCGAGATAAACAACAGGAAGATGCTCTCTGTCCTGGAATACGAACATATGATGCCACCTCTTTTTCCCCAGGACCCCAACTGTGATGATTGACCAAGGCTTTTCCCCAAAGGGAAGTGACCCAGTGAGTTTACCTGAAAAGTAAGAGGGAAAAGGGACAACACTTAGGTCTGACACATAAAATCTTGCAGGTGGGAAGAAAATGAGGTGCACATGCACGCACGAAACGAACAGCAGCTAACACAACGAGTTTTAATTAGCAACAGAAGAAAGGTGGACAACGCTTCTTCCCAACTGTGTGCTCTGCCCTTCCATGAACATGGAGCACCCGTGATGTAGAAGTAGCTGCAGAAAAGAAAAAACAGAGTTCACTGGTTGCTCTGGGTCACAATCATTCACCATAGAAGCAAGAGCATCAATCCATTTCCAAATAATGTAAACTCTGATGGACATGTTTCACTTTCACTGCCTTGTGCCCAAAGAAATACACCAGGCAACAGGCATGCAATTGGGAAGAAAGGAAATGGGGGGAGAGAACTAACAGTAACAGTTGCACAAAGGTCACGACAATTAAAATATCGGTGGAGTTGGCTACCCCACCGGTTTTGGCACCAGACATAGATTCTTAGGAGATGACGAGACAGACGCCCACGCAGACCCGGAAGCAACCATGGGGAAGGCTAAACTCTCCTCCCACCCTCCACCACCACCTTTAAAAGAAGGTGCTAAAGGGCTGTCCTGCAAAGAAAAGCAGAGGAGTGCCCCTAACCTTTCCTTGCTTTCCACTGAAATCTCCTATCTGCAACCATACAGTTGCTCAATTCTGGTCTCAGCTGCAGCCCAATCATTCACCGGTATATAAATCACTACACCCTCTGCATTTCCTACCCCTTCAGCCATCATCAATCCTTGAAGAAGGTGTTGGCTCTGCACAATTGGAGGCTGTATACATTCCACATACCTGTCAGCTCCGCAAATTTGGAGCTCACAGGTTCTGCATTGCGCTGAGATGGGGAGGCATTCTTGCTGCTACAAGCAAAAGTTGAGAAAGGGGCTCTGGTCTCCAGAGGAGGATGAGAAACTTATGAATCACATAACAAAGCATGGCCATGGCTGCTGGAGTTCTGTTCCAAAACTCGCTGGTATGTATAATGAATTCTCTGCAGTTGGTCCTTTTCAATTGTCAACTCTCAATTCGTTCCTTTTCCTTCCTATGCAGTTTGCTCCTTCCAAATTACCACATAAAATCTTTCATTCTCTTGTCTATGAAATCTAAGACAGTCCAATTACCTAAAATCTAGCTAAAAACTGTTGCAGGGCTCCAAAGGTGTGGAAAGAGTTGCAGGCTAAGGTGGATTAACTATCTGAGGCCAGACCTCAAGAGAGGGGCATTCTCTCAAGAGGAAGAAGATCTCATTATTGAGCTGCATGCTGTACTTGGGAACAGGTAAATTTAAGCCTGAGAATTAGTACCAGAATTCAGGACAGCATACCCTGGAAAGCAAGAGTTGGTAATTTAGCTGATATTAGCCTTTTCCTTTTCCTATGAGAAGGTGGTCTCAAATTGCAGCACACCTGCCCGGAAGGACTGACAACGAGATCAAGAACCTATGGAACTCATGCATCAAGAAGAAGCTGAGGCAGAAAGGCATTGATCCCAACACCCACAAACCACTTGCTGAGGCTGATCGCAGCGGAGCAGCTCCCACCATCAGCACTGAGAGGACTACAGGGTCCAGCGACGTCAACCCGTCAAGCACTGGTGCCCTGGGGAACTTGAGTCACCTCCTCAGCGAGACAGCTCAATCATCAATGCTGCTGCCAGTGTATGAGAAGAATCACTCTGAAACTCCAAACTTGGCACGGCCTAAGGTGCCACCAAAGGAGTTATTTCTGGACCAGATTACTGCTGGACATGAGAGTCCATCAACCTGCCGGTCATCAGGCCAAACGCTGTATTTCCCTTTCCAACAGCCATTAGGCTACAGCAGTGAGAGTGGCAATGATGACGGTGCAAGTATGAACTCACTCTGGTTCAACCAGAATGACTTCAACTGCAGCACAATTTCCACTGTGATGCCACCAGTTTCACCATCAGCCCTCTCAACACCAATGGGGCTCAATGTCCCACCAGATAATCCTCGACATGGAGGCACTGGCGTTGGAAGTGCATCAGTAGATTCATTCTACTGGGATGGAACAAATCCCTGCAGCAGCAGCAGTACTGGAAGCAGAGGAAGCAACAGTTTAGGATTTGAACCACAGAGCACAAGCTCAATTCTGGAGAACAGTGTGTTCCCATGGACAGACATCGTACAAGAAAAAGATACGAGAGCTTGCTTAGTGGAAGAACTTAAGTGGCCTGACTTGCTCCATGGAACCTTTGCCGAGACCACTATAGCCTTGCAGAATCAGAGCCAATCACTCTATGATGATGTTATCAAGGCAGAGAGCCAATTCAACATGGAAGGGATATGTGCTTCTTGGTACCAGAATCAGCAGCCACAACAACAGCTGCAGGCAGCACCAGACATGTATGACAAGGACTTGCAAAGAATGCAACTGTCTTTTGAGAACATCTAGGTATTATGCTCTACCATATGGAACAGAGCAGACCAGCAGAAGCAGAAACTTGTAACTTTCACAGATTCATGAGCAGAACTATGCGGAGCTGCTTACATAGATATGTATGTAAGCTGATACAGAAGCCATTCACCACAGCTGTACCTCACTTGACGATCCTGCAGTGTGTGGAAAGGATAGTTCTGGCCAGAGGAGTGACAGCAGAATGCATAGAAAAGTACGTTCTAGAGTCTCCTTTTCTTTCTCTTCAAATTGATTTTTTTCCTTCTGTACACGATAACTCAACTTTTGGATATTTGAGTTTTGTTCACTCTTTGTTCGTCAAATAAATATAGACAGGCATGGGCAAAACTGCATGTGTCGGTAGCTCTCATAAACCATGCAAGTAGCCCCAAACTTTTCAACCATTGCCATGCACGCCCATGCAAATTAATTATTGCATGTTGTATTTTTCATTTCTTCTTTTGAGAAGTTGCCGACAAACACGGCAGTTGTATATTTGTAAAGGAAGAAATATGGACTGTTGACCTGAGAGCTATTTTTCCTTCTCCTTTCCCTTTCCTGTTTCTGTCGTAAACTTTTCTGTGTGGAGAACCCAAGCTACTTGATTGCTTTCTACTTGAATACAGGAATGGAAAATGATTGATTGATTTGATAGCGTCCAAAGGGGCAATCATCCTCGAGAGGAAGTAAACATACTCAGGAAAGAAAAGGAGGCAACTACTCATACCGACTGTGTATATTGGGTAATATATGAAGCATCAATATGGTGAGGCTAAACTTATGCTCCTTCAGTCTGCATATCATTGTTGATGTGCATAGCCATGATATGTTTTGTGAATTAAAATTTGCAAAATCTGTAAACGCTTTGCATGGCAAGGAGTGACATTCAGCTAATCAGTAGGACCTCACTGTTTGTGCAATGGACTAGGACCAACTTTTTGTGTACCATGGCGTAACATCACTTGAGCTAGCTATGAGCCTATAATTCAAGAAACCCAGGGGCAGAGCTAGAACTGAGCTACATCCTGCCCTGCCAGACCAAGCCAGTTCAACTAGGCTGAAAATCTATTATGACTTATATTTTGTATATGTTTCCATGCATTTAAGACCGAGAGCCAGGGCTGCTGCTAAAGAGGTGGGTTCCTTTCATTGTGACTAGTCAAAACTCAAACCAGTATCAAAATGAGTTCATTTTCTGCCTTGTTATATTCCTAAATAAAGCAATCTCATTTGGTTATGGAGAAAAGATATTAGCTTTACAATTTAACAACTAACATTTTATGCTGTACAACCAAATGGGGCATGGCCATGTGCGTGAAAAAGCTGGCATAAAGTGACTGGTCCTTGGATTTTTCAAAATGTAATGAGGTCAATAATGCTGATAAGGACCATTAGCACTAAAAGCAATTAGAGAAGCCTAACAGCTATGAAATCTACCAGTTGTGCAATAAGAAACAAAAAACTATTTTCTCTCTCTAGATTCTGGAAAGAATAAAAGATACATTATACAAGTAATGAGATTGATTATGTACCATGATGTTTCAACTTATGGGCATATGCACGTCATGCATCTTTGTTTATATCATGTGTCTGCTTGGATGAACGACCTGTACGATTGGATGTATCTGCGTGTTTCAAAATGAACACATCAGTTGAAAAAGCAAAAAAGAAGTAGAATAGCAAGATATGAACATAGCAACAGAGGGGCCATAGTGCTCTTCCAGATGAAAAAGACATCTAGTTCATAAGTAATACGCACTCTCAGTGTTGCCAACAGTAGTACATTGGCATCCACCTAACATCATAATTAGTGAGTAGAACATGACAGAAAAGAGGAATGGTATCAAAAAGCTAATCAACCACATGACATAAGAGTTAGAATCTAGGGTATCATAGTTTAATGCTATTTGGTGATCCAATGGAATAACAGATATAAAAAAAAAATAGTTCGGTGATTCCATCTGATATAATCCATAAAACAATTTGTCAGGATCAATTGTGTTAATTAAAACACTCATTTGGATAAAACTGCTCTACTTTGCTGAAAATGTGAACGTTAGGCAAAGCAACCAATTCAAAGTTATAAGAGAACCTTTTTTTCAGAAGGAAATAAAATGTACACACAGCAGGAAACCATAAAGACAAGGCATAAGATATATTCCTTCTTGATAACGTGCTCAAAGGTTCTTGCCTCTATATGACATCAGCATGATGATAAGCATATCAAAGCATACTTGGAAATCCTTTCTAACCAAGAAAGTACTCCAGTAAAACAAAGGAATGACCTAAAGCCATAAGAAAGAATCAAGGTGCAAAAGAAGCAGATTACTGAAGTTGGAGGCACCTTTCAATCAAGGTAGACTTCCAGTGAAATGCAAAGATAGACATAGAAAAGTAAGAAGATGATCTAACCTTTCTAAAAATGATTTAACTGTGTCATTGATATATACTATCCTATCAAATGAAGTATGAAAGCTTCAAACTGATAATCCCAAACAGGAGTGTCAGCTGAAAAGTAATATTAACATATCATGTATCTCATTGTTAGAGGAAATTGACAATTCAGATGATCAGAATGTTAGTCGGTGTATCACAAATAAAGAGGATGGAAGCAACTGCATACAGAAAATGAAAAAAAAAAAGGAGTTCCACAGGCTTGCACAGCCTTCTATTGACGTTTTTTTCTAACTAATGACAATTGAAATGCAAGGTCACACCAATTCTGAATTACAGTTAAAATCATTCAGGAGATGTTTTGATGAAACAGATATCACCCATCCACAACTATAAACAATGTGAGCTTCTGTAAAATCTGATTGGCTCAGTATGGCTTCAGAGATATCAGATATGATTCATAGAAAAGATGGATATTCATAGTTGAATCAGCTAGCCTCGAATCACAAGATTTATATTTGTCAGTGGTAAGGACTGAGAAAGAGGCCACTGAATCTCTGCTTTGCTGGTTTAGGCCATTCAATCAGCTGCAATACTATACACAGACAAGAAAAAAGCTATACTGACTAAGCAATCACTGTGCCTGCAAGGAGGTGGTAAGTCTTAGTGATACACAGATAGGGCCTGGAGAGCATTAAGGTGTTTGGATTTTGTCACGTAAAAGTAGATGATAGTATAAAATCACATGCTCATGACAACTGCAGGCAATTTTCTTGGGCCCTGTCCTGTTAGGAAGCAGGGTAGAAGCAAAAGGATGGGTTGAGCAAGGAGCTGAACCAGAGTTTTTGTACCCCTGTTCACCTGCTGCCCCTAAATTCCATAAAGTAAGCTTCCAAACCTGGCTAGTCCGATATTGGGAGAAATGGTCTGGAGCAATAAGTTATTACATACCTATGTGTGGAAACAGGGGAGGTGATAGGGAAGGTGAAACAATTTGCATGCACTGCAATCCGATGACAAGGATGTAGCAGCACAATGTTTCTGTTATAATAGCACAAACATGTATATGGCTGTACCTCCTCCAATCCAAGAATATAAAATTCAGCTTTTCACTTCTTAGATATTACACCAATCAGTTTTGACTTGGTTAGTAGCATTCTATAGTCTACACATACAGAATGTTTTATAGCTCTCCAGTAAAGCAGATGGCCTGGTGTGGAAAATGTATCCATGATCTGCCGGGAGGTCAACAGTAAAACCTTGCTTTGCAGATATAAGTGGTGCTCTCACAAATCAAACAGAAGGGCACTGCAATTAGCTACAGAACTAGACACTGGCACTATAAGCTGGGTTCATTGCTAAAATTGAACAGGCAAAAAGCCCATGTGCAAACTACAGTTTCAGGTTCTGGTCAGTGAGTAACTTCACCCAGACGTGTTCTACAGAAATCACTACGCTCCTGCAGAAAAATGTCATGGTGATTTTGAACAGCCGGGAACGCACAGCCAACATCCAGAAACACCCAGTAAGCGGCATCCACAGCATCAACGGGTGAGGTGAGGAGCCCATGTCCAAGCGTGGCTGTAACAAACTAGCAGAAATCAAACCCCCTGGCATGAAGAGCACACTGATTGCCCCTCGCTGGGATCCAAAGAAACTTCTTCCGGCACCACCGTTCGCCTTCGCCCCAACCAACTGATGCCTCGTCAGCGGTAAGAGAAGCGGCAGCAATGTGAATCGACAGATAAGGATCAATTTTTCTTAACTTAAAAACTCGTTTGGATAGAACTGCTCTAGTTTGCTGAGAATATGAATGCTAGGCAAAGCAGCCAATTCAAAGTCATAAGAGAACCCTTTTTCAGAAGGAAATAAAATGTACACACAGCAGAAACCACATAGACAAGGCCTAAGATATATTCAACTTGATAACATACTGAAAGGTTCTTGTCCTTATATGACATAAGCATGATGATAAACCTATCAAAGCATACTTGGAAATCCTTTCCAACCAAGAAAGTACTCAAATGTTGGGCCTGCGGCTTTCGAGTTAAGCTTCATTACTTTTAACACTAAAGACTGCCACCATTAGTCCTTTACACGTTTAGAGACAGGCCATATGCATGACTATCAAATAGTTATAACAAGCCGCAGATATCAAAGCTTGCAGACTGTATTATGGTAACCTTGTAAGAATTACCTGCAAACTCAGCAACAATCTCCCCATAAACCATAATGCATAAGCAGTTAAGCATTTGCGGAGCCCACGACAATCAAGTTGTCACCATGGCGGCATGGTCACATGAATCACAGTAATTAAAACCACAGAATTCGTGTGTCTGCAACTGAATTGAGTTAGATCCTTGAACAGGTAAATTCTTGCTATTAAAATGGGAATTTGTGTTTCTGCAACTGAATTTGTGTTAGGTGCAGTAAAACAAAAGGAATGACCTAAAGCCTTAAGACAGAATCAATGAGCAAAATAAGCAGATTAATAAAGTTGGAAGCACCTTCAATTAAGGGAGACTTCCAATGAAATGCTAGATGCAGACATAGGAAATAAGATTCTCAATGATTTAATGTCATTGATATATGTTATCCTATCAGATGAAGTCTGAAAGTTTCTACCTGAAAATCCCACTAACAGGTAAAAATAATAGAGAAAATTCCCTATTCGACACTACTAAAGTTGTTAATTCCTTCCTTGTCCCTTGGAAAATTAACAGGTGAAGTTGCTACTTGACACTACAAAAGTTACTAAAGCAGAGTTGACTAGTCTTTGGATTGGAATCTGCAGAGTTGACTTCACAGTGGCAATGCTGAGCTGCTACTCTTCTGAACTGGAGTCCGTCACAGCGATTTCTTCCTCGTCGCCCTCCCCGAGCTGGTGGCTGCAGGGCTGCTGGTCTTGTGAATCTCCATTGCCGACAAGCTGCTCGGCGTCGTAGGCCACTTGCTGCTGGAAGTTGGCGACATTGAAGAGTTCAGGATTGGTCGGGAACGCCCAATAGTGGGTCGGCTGGATGGCCACGCCTGCGGCGCCAGCCTGCTGCGGCACCATCCACATAGCCGCCGGCGGGATCATCTGCTTGCCATCACAAGTCGCGCCGGCGCCAGTCGCCGGTATGGCGAGGAAAGGAATGGCGCCCGCGGGTGTGGCTGTGGAAGACGCTGGGGCGAGGCCGCTTGAAACCGAAATTGCACCGCCGCCATTGGCTTGAAGCAGAGGGTCGGCAACGACGGGGTAGTATGCCGCCGGGGCCGGGGCCAGTGCCGAGAATCCCGCAACGGCGCGCGTTGGCTGGAGCTTGTGACGGCGCTTGGTGCCGGGCTCCTCCTGCTCGCCACCGGCGTCAGAAACAGTGGCCGCCGGCTCGGCGGGAAGGCGGAGAACGCCATCGGAGCCCGTGACGGCGATCGCGGGGACGGTGCCCGTGCCCGTGGCGGCGATGATGGCCGGCTCCGACTGCTGCAGCAGCCAGCGGACGGTGTCGCCGTCGGACTTGTGGCCTAGGTCGCGCGTGAGGCGCGCGACCCTCGCCGCGCACGGCGCCGCCAGGCGGATGCGGCGCCCTCGGCCCTCCACCTTGGTGTGACGGTCGCGGTACCGCGGCGCCGGACTCGGGTTGGCGAGCTGGAGCCCGCCTCCGCCGCCCAGGAGCTCTACCGGCACGGACTCCGGCTTGGGCATGCCGGTGCCGGACCCGCCCGCCTCGACCGAGCCCATCGCGTCAACCGCCGCCACTGTGACGGCCGCCGCCGCGTTGCCGACGGCCCCGGCCGAAAGGTAGAACGCCTCTGCGGCTTCGTCGGCCATCCCCGGGGCCCGGGACTCCATGAGAGATCGGATTGGCGCGCCGCGCTTGGCTTGGTCTTCCGCCGGCGCTTCTCCGTGTGGGGTCTGCCTTTGTTTTTGATTTGGCGGCGGCGTCTTTTTGGGAGAGGACTTCCCTAGCGGCTTGGCGTTTTTATTTGACTCTCTGGAAGATGGGCCCCGCACGCAGGATAGGGTTACGGGGCCACCGCCGAACGGGGTGAAGTTGCGAAAGCTTTCTACGCCTACGCAACGCAGGAAACTGGTTCAAAAACAAAAACAAAAACATAAAAAAAAAAACGCGATGCCTGCAGCAATGAATCCCGCCGCCGGTTGCCCCTCGCTGGGATCCACAGGAACTTGTCCCGGCGCCACCGTTGGCCGCCGCCCCCAACCAATCGACGCTTCGTCGGCGGGTAGGCACGGCCGCGCCCGACTGGATGCTGCGCGCCACCATCGGGAGAAGGGGGGGAGTGGAGGGGAGGAGGGAGAGTACGCACCGTACCAGTCTCTCGCTCAGGCCGAATCGGTCGCCGGCGGGGAGGAAGAGGGCGGGCGCGGAAGCGATCGCGCGTCCCCCCTTAGCTTTTGCTGCTGCGCGGCGGTGGGGGCGTGCGGTTGCTTGTCGCTGGTGCGCCTGTCTCCTCTGCGAGGTGCAGCAAGCAGGCGGAGCCGTCGCTATCGCTCACGTGCGCGTCGAAGCACATGGGCTGTTATTGGGCTGAAAGCAGGACCCATGCCCAAGACAGAAGCAATGAAAGCCCAAAATGCTGGCTTGCGGGCCATTGGTGGGCCAGTGGCGGTCCGCTGGCAGAGAAATCGGCCCGCCGACGTGATCCTCCCCCGTCCCCGTCCCCGTCCCCGTCCCCGTCCCGTCCGGATTTCACAGATCACCTGGCTGCCTTCCTTTCCCTTGGGTGGGAGGCGACGCGCGGCGCGGTCAGGCCACTGGGCACTGGCCCCGTCAGGAGACCCTTGTGCCTGCCGCACGGGCTCCACTGGCGCCGGCATCGTTGACTGGGCGTCGCCCCACGCAGCCGAGAGCCAAATCAAACGTTCAAACGGGAGCCCAAAAGAGCGAGCACGTGAGTTTCCTTTTTCGGACCTGACCGTCATCTTCAACCTGCCCTCCCCCCCCCCCCCGGTCGTCCGGACACTGCACATGCAGGCTCTGCTCCCCTCCCAGGGGCGGGGGCCCTGCCCTGCCGTGCCGTCTTCTTCTTTTCGCCCCGAAACGACAGCAATGCGATGATAGCACCATCACGCAGGCAGCGGTAACCTAGCTGCTCCGCCGCGATGCTAACGACACTGCTAAACGAAGATCATGACCATGTGTCACGGCACTGGATGATCGGCGGGGAGCTGCCGCCGCCGGCGTCCTGCTCCTGCGTCAGAACTAGCTGTTCTGGGCGGCGGCCGGCGCCAGAGGCCAAGGAGCCCGGACGGTGAATTGAATGCGCGCCGGGAAGCAGAGGAGATCCTGTTGAATGTTGATCGGTTGATCCGATCCGACAGCAGCCACTGTTCCCGCCTTATCTTCTTGCACGGATCGTTCAGACACCCACTCACTGTTCCGGCCCCAGCACAACAGGGTCACCGGCACTGCTTCTGCGACTGAGGATCATCTGTATTGGGGAGGGAGAGGGTCAAAACGACGCCGGAGCGATAGCTCTACATGTGTCGCTTGCGCGCGCGGCGCGCTTTACAGTCAATAGATGAGATAGATGCAACGAACACCCATCATGAGTAATTAGGATTGGAAGCTGGCTGTGTTGTACATTTGCGACTGCGAGTATGGAGACACGTGGAATGGGTTGGATATACCTGTATGATGCATTGCGCCCATACGCAAACTTGATAGCTCTCCCCTGTCTCTTTCTCTCCGCGCAAAACCCATCCGTCCCCGGCTCCCCCGGCTCTGGTTCACAAGGATGATGCACGCGACGCGAGTGGTTGCCACGGATGAAGCAGTTTCAGAAGGGATTTAACAGCATTTTTGTTCCGCATTGATCGCAAAGCACAACATTGAGAGTCTGGCAACAAACTTCCGGTGCCGAAAGTTCACTTTTGCTCATGAAACACCACAAATTTCTCTTCGCTGAAACACTCCACGACTAGCTCGATCATCTGAATTCTAACTCATTCTACGTACAAAGCGAATTACAGTTGAGATGCGACGTTGGAAGGCTAGGTAAAAATGTTTGTTCAGACAGACCCGAGCCTGCTACGTACATGCGCTTGGCTTCTTCAGAGTCAGATGGATTGCCAGATTCAGAGGAACACGGGAGACTGCCGGCTGGCGGCTGCCTCCCTCAACGCACCCGATCCGGCAACAATGTCGGACCTCCTCAGCTCGTCGCCTTCACGTCGGCTTCGGATGCTGCACCTCCTGTCCGCCCTGTACATGAACGGATAAAATTGACGTTTCTGGTCAGTTGCTGAAGCAGGAAAAAAACGCAGAGACCGAACCACATTGCATGACGCTTGTTCTTGCAGTTTGTTACCTCTAGTCCCTGTGTCACGGCGGGAACTGACGGGTGGTCTGCTTCTGCTCCTCGCCGCGCAGGAGCGGCGGCGGTTCCATGTGGGCGAACGGCATCGCTGCCTGCCCGGGCACACCAAACATGGGCCCCGGCGGCATTGCCATCGGCGGGCACGGGAAATGATGGGCGCCGGCGACGCGGGCCATGTCGAAGGCCGCCGCGCCCATGCCGAACCCGAGCCCCATGCCGAGGTGGGGGAAGTGCGCCGCCATTGGGTGGGCCGCCATCTGCATCGCCGCCGCCGGGAGCAGCATCGGCGGCACGCACAGCCCCGTCCCCATCGACATCATCTGCACCTGAAGCTGCAGCGTCTTGAGGTACTCGATTGCCTCCTCCAGCATCGACGCCTTGTCGATCTGCACGAGAACCAAGCAAGCAAACATGTGTCTGTCAGCCAATGAAGCCACTGAATGTCTGAATGGATTTCATCGCGGGAGCAGGTCAGTAGCGTGCCTTGTTGCAGTTTGGGATGAGCTCCTGCAGGGCGCGCATCTTCTCGTTGATCCGGTCCCGTCTCCTCTGCAATGGCAAGGTCGCAGGAATTCACATCATGAGATTGATATCACTGGTGTAGCATGCATGTGCACATTGGCAGAGACGTGCACCGAGCACCGCGTGCGTACCCTCTCGGACAAGTTGTGCACCTCGGCGGTGCGGCTGCGCTTGTTGCTCCTCGCCGCCGACCTCCTCATCGCGCCGCCTTCGTCGTCGAGGTCCTGCAGCCAGCGTGACGTTGGAATCAGAAATTCAGGAAGCCCAATGTTGAGAGAGTGGTCGGCCATGCTACTATACCTCGTCCGGACTGACGGAGCAGTCAGTGACATGGTGGCTGCTCCTCTTGGGGTGGCTCCGGTCACCGTTGCCGGAGCAGACGGACGAGGTGGTCACCGCCGCCGCATCGGCGGGAGCCCTTGCCTCTGCTGGTTGCAATCTGCGTTGACTCACCGTGGCGGCTTCTCCGTGCCGGTGATGATCTGGTGGGGCCAGAGCCGCCTGGGGAACAGCGGGAGGCGGCGGCGCCGCCGCTGCCGCCGTGGCGCGGGCGCCCTTGTTATTATTAGGCGGCTGCTGCAGCCACGCCATCCTCTGCTCGGAGAACAGCGGCGTGCCCCGCAGCCGGTTCGTCGTCGCCGCCGCCTGCACGACCGTGGACTCGACGGGGAGGTTGCTCGCCGCCGCCTGCGGCCGCTGCAGGGGCTTCGAGAAGAAGGTGAAGTTCATGACGCCCTCCCCGGCGGCGGCGGCGTGCTTGGCGGCGACCTCCTGCGGCGGCGCGGCGCGCGAGGCCGGGACGGCGGGCGGCGCGGCGGAGAGGCCCGCCGGGTACTCGGAAAGCAGGCCGGCGCAGTAGTCCGGTGGCAACGGCGCCGTGTCGCGGTCGTCGTCGTCGACGACGACGGGACAATGCAGCCACGGCACGGCGTCGTCGTCGTGGACGGGGAGGCCGCCGCCGGCGTCGTGCATCCCGAGCGGCGGCATGGCGAGGGCGGCGGCGGCGTGGCGCTTGAGCTCGTGGGACCTGCTGCTGCCGGCGGCGCTGCAGGTGAATGGCTGGAACGGCGGCGGCGCCCTCCTCAGCGCCGGTCCGTTGTCCCACAGCAGCTCGGCCAGCTCGTCGCCCGGCCCGGTCCTACAAGTCAGAATCACACAAGCGTCAGCGAGCATCCATGCATGGCCACCTCGAATCAGATCGAAGAACTCGCGCGGCAGGAACTGACATCCGAGCGCTACGACAGGTGGAGCAGGATGGAGCGCACGGACGCTGCAGCTGGGCCTTTGGCGCGGGCGAGAGGATAGGAAACCGGAGGTAGGTCTCGGAGCAGTAGCTAGCAGGGAACAGCTAGTTTGCTTGTGCGTGAGAGATGGGGGAAGGAGAAGGGAGGCGAGCGAGCAGTTAAGGAAGAGCGACGCGCCACCTACCACAGTACAGCAGCAGGAGGAGCCGAGGAGGCGTCGCCGTTCAGGACGGGATGGGCTCGCAGGCGCAGCTAGGAAGTGGTGGAGAGGTGGTGGTGGGGACGAAGACGACCCATGCGCTCGCCCGGGCTATCCGATGTATACGCGGTGGATGGCCTGACACTTGTTTCACACTAGCAAGTGTAACGGCTCATTGCCATTCACGGCTCTTTAGATAGCGTTTCTGCGTTTGGTTGGGCTTTTGTAATGAAAAACTAACCAACACCTTTGTGTTTTAATGTTTGTTAATTCTAACTACTGTTATAACTAGCTGAATAATGGCATCTTAGTTAAAATCTTAAAGTACTTCCTCCATATTGTAAATGAAGTTGTTTTGAGATTGTCCTAAGTCAATCTATTAAAACTTTGACTATAGATATTCTTTTCATATGTGTTATAAGTCTAGAAATGTGAAAATGATATGAGTAGATTCGTGTTCAATATAGTTTCATAAAAGTACTTCAAATATATTTTATAGCAAAAGGTGTTAGTCAAAGTTATATTTCAAAGACAGTGTCAATGGCGTAAACGACTTCTTTTACAATACAGAGGGAGTATAAAGTTATCTATCAACGAAGAACTGCCATAAAGAACATGTAAGGGCCTCCAATCTTCTGAAAGGATTCAGGGGGACTTAACATGTATCTCTCACTACGTACGCGGGGCCTTGCCTTGTTGTCCCGCCATTCACCATTGACATATATAAATAATTTACAACGGGATCTAGCTAAGCTATATACATTATTTTTACAATGTGATCTAGCTATATACATGATTTTTGTCCATGACTCTGCAATGCAAACAAATTTGATTATTATCTTGTCAGATGTAGCCCCTTCCCACTCAGTTGGACCTTGAAAAAATATTCAAATTTGCTGATACTGGATTCTTATTGTGTCGCACTAATTCTAAACAACAAAAGATTCAGATGTTGGATATACGATTGGAAAATTTATTTCAACTATAAATAGAAGTGGTTCTCACCCATTTAACCTGACATGTGTGTAAGCTTAAGATCATCTCCAAGAAAGTAGCCAAATTGCTTCACTAGTTAAATTTCTACTTAACATCAAAATGGCTCTCTAACATACTTAATTATTCAACTCGTCAAGCCATCCAACTCTCCAAATTAGCTATGTTAAGCAAATTGACTTGCCATTTATAGAAATGAGAAATGGAGAGTCTATTGAAGTGAGGTGCTCAGTCTCACTACAAAGTGGAGATGCTCTAATTTATGCCCAAGCATGAGACATGGGCCGTTCATGGGTGGAAAAAAATGCTAAAAAAAGATCTAATTTATTCCAGCTAGCATGAGCGAATAGGAACCAAGGGAAATTCCGGCGGTCTCTCTAAAAAGCCTCTGCACGCACACAGTAGTTGACGCGTGCCGACCATGATCGATCGCAGGTCGGACGACGCTGCTGCTAGCCCTACTTGCCGGCCAATTCCTGCTGTTCGTGAGAGCTGCTAGCTGTTTCATAGGAAATTTCGCCCCTGCATCTTTCGTCAAGCATGCAGTGGTTGACGACGCTGCATCTATCTGCTCGATCTCGCTCGTCGGCACCTGGAGGCACAAGGGTATGGTAGGACGTCTGGCGTTCAAAAGATACTGCTGGATACGCTTCCTTCCAGCTAGCTAAACAATAAGATAATGCCGGATCGAAGAAGCCACAAGTGTCTTGCAAATTAAAGCTAGCTCGCTGCTGCTTCGCTTCACATGCGTGGTTTGTATTTTGCAGGGCGTACGCCATGTATATACGCTGCTAATCATTGGAAACAAAAGAATAACGCATCGGATGCTTCCGTCCGAACGTTGAGACGCAGGATGTGAACTTGTTATCTCCCTGTCTCCGATCCTTGGAGCAGCCCTGTTTTCCTTGATGTCATGCTTAATAATTTCATTTCATATTCTTTGTTTACTTTATTTTCCTATATCTCATAGGATATCTATATGCTTGTGCATATATATGTCGTCGTTGGTTGCTTTCACTCTTTTGATTATTCTTAGCGCTAGAAGTGTGGGGCCGGGCGGCCTTGTGTGAACAGGATGCAGATGCAGCAGACGTGGCATGCATGGTGTATGTATTGGACTATTGGTGTCCGGTCGTCTACTCGGTGTGCTTCATCCTGCAGCTGGTAGCTTTTGTTTGGCGCCCGCCGCCCATCGGTCATCGGAGATGGATGGACGCGGGTGAAAAGCGTCGCACGCATGCATCGAAGTCTGTTGATTTAGTGGTAGATGATAAGCTGGGACGTGGAGGAGGCGAGGCCGCGCGATACTTGCGTGTACCGTTGGATGTACGTACATATGTGTGGTTGGTGGCGCCATTGCAACAAAGTTAGCCAAGAATCCAAGATTTTATTGGCATCGATCGATTCATCCGATCTCATGTTGTCGATATATATATTCTGTTTCCCTGTTGAAAAACGACATCAGATGTAGTATATACAATGGTCAACCAGCAGGTTACCAGTCTATCACGTCACAGTATACCAATTACCTGGAAATCAGCAATGGCATCGAATCTAGCAGCATACGTGTGCCGACCGGTATAGATGTACAGTTGGTTGACGACGACGTACGACTTGGGCCAGATGATGATCTACCTGTGGACTGTGGTGTCCACGCACGCAGCGCTCGAGATCTAAATGTGGCCACACGCAGCAACCGCAACCGTGTCCGAGAGACGACCAGACACGGATCGGAGCTGACGTCGCGTTAAGGCTGCGACGTCTCGGGCCTGGGCATCACAGAACATAACATCTATGTCCTGGAGCTAGGTTCAGTCGCCCATCGTCGTCGTCTACGGCGAGGTGCCGTCCAGCCGGTACGTACCGGTCGCGCGTGGGGAGCGTCCATCGTCCGCACGCAGCGAGTGATGCGCGCGCGGCCGCCACGATAGATGGACGGGGACGTGCTGTGGCTGAGAGAGATGGCAGGCACCACGCGGCCGAGGAACCGAACCGGGGTCACGTACGCGCGCGTGTGGGTGATGGGGACTAACGCCGCTCGCTGCCCCAGAGGAACGGAGGAAGGATTGCCACGTACACGCGCCGTCATTTTCGCATATATGTACCTGCCCCTGGGACGACAGCGATATATATATCTTGTTTGCACAGCCAGCAGCACCACCGCTACTACCTCGCTCTCTGTCTCCACGCCCCACGCATGAACCCGCATCTCGTTGCAGAGAAATAGCGCGATAACAAAGTTTCACGGATCAGTGTTATTCAAATCTCATGGATCAGCGCTGGTAGCTACTTAGTCGTCCCAAAAGAATGCAGCCATGGGTTGCATGCCACTAAAAACGATTCATGTTTGATGAAGTTTTTAGAAAATTATATGCATATTTAGGACTAAATAAGATTTATTATGAAAATAAATTTTGTGATTAATCTAATAATACTTATCTCATATCATAAACATTGATAATCCTTTTATCTATAATTATTCAAACTTAAGGTCCTAAAACATAACACTATGCTAGAATTGCATTCTTTTTTGGGATAAAGGAAATAGCTAGCTAAAGAGTTTCGTATATATGTCGATCACCATGCCTATGATATATATCGACCACACGCTAAAACTGAAGCGCGGCCATCCGATTTTACTTTAGTTTTGTCGTACGTGGACCACATGGACAGGCTCCAACAACACTCAACTGATCAAGTGATCGATCTATATATATTCTGGTTCTTGCTCCTAGTACTACCTCGTTATCTTTAGTCCTCTAGTCTTGTTGTCCAGAGATGTCCTTCGCTTTCTTGATGCAACTCAACGGCTTTCCCCAGCTCATCTCTTCTCCTATCCCACTTCCTGTGTACCCCATGAAAGCTTATAAATTCTCGTCTCATTGTCATTGCATACTATTCACAATTATTGTCACTGTCCCTGTCTAATATAAGCCGGCATAATTAATGATAGGCTGCTAAAGTGTTTATTCTGGAATTTCTAGTTATTTTTTATTTATGAAGTTGAGAGTGGACAATATTGGTAATAAGTTGGATATCGATGAGTTGAAAGTTTACCCACAAAAAAAATAGTTGAAACTTGGACAAGAATAAATAGCTTTGACACTTATTTCACGGATAAAAGATGTCACGACCTGTAGACCCTAGATAATTTAAATCTTGGTTTCCATAAAAATTCGACGGATACCAGTAAAATTGAAAACCATATTTGCCAGATTTTTCTCAGATTTCCCTTTTTTCTCAGATAAAAAACCTCAAGTTAAAAAAATGAAAGAGTTATTCTTAAACCAAAATTTCAAATACAATTAAAATTGTTGGCCAAATTTGAATAAACTTACTTTAGTTTGACTGGTTCTTGATGTACCGGTACTTACTAGTAAACTCGAGAGATTGGGTTTCTCTGCGCGTCTACTAGCACAAATTAAAGACCTGGCTAAAACTTTGTAAACTCAACTCAAATATGTTAGATATCCATGAATTGTAACAAACCCAACGTGATAAGATATGGCTGTTGTATAGTTGTTATAGAATAGAGATAAGTCAAGAGGTTGTTGTAGAATGTATCTCGTAGGATATCTTGTGTAACAAACAACTAGCCATACTTATCACGTACTTTTTTGTAATCCACGTGAGAGGAGATTTCTCACCTATATAAACACGGAACCGCCGGCCAGAGAAGGCTTAATGCGTTCAACCAAAGCTTCATTTGTGCCTATGATATTTTACAAAATAATGTCTTAAATTCATGATTATTAATAGCTAGTCAAATTCTCCACCACCTGGTTTGGTTAAATGTTTATGCAGAGAGCTTAATTTAGATTCTCATTTCAGAATTCCTCGCTTTAAATGTATGGACCGTCACTGACGATCTGATCAATGTTCGCCGCGAACCAAATGGGCTTGTGCACATGAATCAAAGTTCATGCAGCAAGCATTATTCCAGTCCTGTTCTGATTCCTCGTGCTCCTGCTCCATATCTCTCACTGTCATCCTCTGACTGAGATTCTTCTTTCGCTTTCTCCATGGAACTCACGGCTCGCAGTTCTCCACCACCACTCTCCATCCTAACAAATATGCCTCGTCAGCACCGCATAATACTATACACTGATGATGTGGCACATGTCACCATCGTCAGTCATGGTGTTTCTGATAATCTATATGGGCCGTAATGAAGATATGGGCATAAACGCGTTACCCTACGTGCAGATTAAGGCCTTGTTTAGATCGCCAACTTTCGCCAACTTATTTTGCCAACTTGTCACATCGAATGTTTGGACACTAATTAGGAGTATTAAACATAGGTATAAAAATAAACTAATTACATAGATGGACTCCACATCGTGAGACGAATCTATTAAGCCTAATTAATTCGTCATTAGACACTGTCGTGCTACAGTAACCCGTCATTAAAAATGCACTAATGACGGCACATATTAGGCTTAATAGATTCGTCTTACGATGTAGAGTCCATCTGTGTAATTAGTTTTATAATCAGTCTATATTTAGTACTCCTAATTAGTGTCAAAAGGATGGATGTGACATTTCGCCAACTTTCACCAACTCATCTAAACAGGGCCTAAATGTGTTCCCTTACTAGCAAGTCGTAAAAAAATCTTTCGTTGATATTTCTTAAAGGATATTTAGTCCAAACTAGAGTTAAAAGCATGGGTCCTGTACTAAGCATCAGTATGTAGATCTTATTCTCATACTATTATTACGTAAATAAAAAAAAACTTCACGTGGCTCATGCGTTGATATAAAATCGCATGCAACGCGGGGAGCCAGCAGCTTTAGATTCTCCCCCGATCCGCTGGCCTCATCGATCACCGGCACACAGCGGCCGGCCAGCTTTTGATCCACACGCGGCGTGGCGCGACGCTGGCCACCGGTTGGCCGGGCGTTCACGTGCTAGCCAATCTATCGCTGGGCCGGCCGGCCGGGACAGACGACAGCGCATGCACGGCCCGCCGGAGCCGGACCACCACCGTCTTGTTCCGTCGACGCAACAGCGAGGGGCGCTGCAGCGGCCGCAATCGTCTGCGTGCGGCTGGTGGGGGTGGGGTGGCCAATGGCCATCCTCATCAGGGCAATGCAAGGCAGCGCGCGAAGAGGCATGGTCCGGTGGCCTGGCCCCGGCTGTCGCCGTCGGTCCAACGTTTGCGTTGTATCTACTGTGGAGCGCTAGTGCTACTACCTTGGCACCTTGCAACCTCTTCTTTTTATTCCTAGCACAGTGTACCCTGTAGTGTATGGAACATAATGGCTTCACCGGAACATCAGAATTTCTTTGAGATTTTACATGAAACGGATTAGTTTCTGCTTGTGTGCAAATTCAAAGGCTTTAACATACGATTTTTTTTATCAAATTTAACTTACGATTTTTTTTTTCCTTTTGGCTATGTCGTTCTTATAGCGAGAAAAAAAAAAGGTGAGGAACAAAACTCTACGGAAAGACGAGACTGGGATGGGCCTTGAAAGGCCAGTCTAAACTCCTAAATTTCTGATATAGCACAAGGCCCAACAATTTCGCCACTTCATGACAAAATTTTCAAAGCCCATGTACCATGTAGAATGAGCCCCTCATTTCAAAACAAGACAAACCATATAATAAGCCAGCCTCTCCTCATTCAGTCCCATAGTTTCTTTACTTCTCTTTTATGAATGAACAGCAACGCGAGACATTTGAAAAGGATCTTCGTATGGAGGTACGCTTAGTTGGTCCTGTGTGAGTGGGTACCAAGGCTGAGCAACGAATCTACCTCCAATAGTAGTTGATATAGGGTGTGTTTAGATTGTAGGAAAAAACACTGTAGCATAAGAAAAACACTGTAGCATTCGCTGGGAAACGTGTTTTGTGAGGGAGGAGTAGTGAAAAGTTGGAATGAATAGTGAAAAGTTGGAATGAATAGTGAATAGTTGGAAATCTGAACATGGCCATAGTACTACATCTCTTATCAAAACGAAAAAAATATACAGTTGATACATGTTAATAAGGCACAATATATATGCACCTACTCTCTCTGTCCCGGATTAAGTGTCGACGGTACCATGCCCCTGAATAAGTGTCGCCAAGTAGCCTGTGTCTGCTTTTATCCTATCGTATTCTTTCTCCCGTGGCCTCTCCCACACAAAGCTAAAAAAAGACAGATCCCCCCCCCCCTCTGCTGTTCTGATCCCTCCTAGCAGACTACGAAGCTATAGGGGTATAAGGTAGTGACTTTTGTCCATTGCATTTGTACTGTTTTTTTTTGTCCGGGACAATTAAAAAGAGATGGAGGGACTACATGTTAACAAAAAAAACTGTATAATCACGATGCATGATATATATACGTAGGGATTTCGCAATAATGGTCCAAAAATTGATGAGGGGAGAAACTTCACATCCATTTTGTCCAACTTAATTTTTCACATTCACAATGCAAGCGAGTATTTTGAACATCTTGAGTATTAAACACCATGTAATTTGTGTTGGCCCATGAGGCTACGAGGATGTGAAATCCCAATCCGTGTGGAAGCTGCATGGGACATAGTGCATTTTATGAAGTGGAGTGGAGGCCCACAAAAGAGCGACATATAATTGATATATATGTAAATACAAATTTGAAAAAGGCCCAACAATTTCGCCACTTCATGACAAAATTTTCCAAGCCCATGTACCCTCTAGAATGAGCCCTCATTTCAAAACAAGACAAACCATATAATAAGCCAGCCCCTCCTCATTCAGCCCCATAGTTTCTTACTTCTCTTTTATTAATGAACAGCAACCCGAGACATTTGAAAAGGATCTTCCTATGGAGGTACGCTTAGTTGGTCCTGTGTGAGTGGGTACCAAGGCTGAGCAACGAATCTACCTCCAATACTAGTTGATATAGTACATCTCTTATCAAAACTAAAAAAATATACTCTCTCTGTCCCGGATTAAGTGTCGACGGTACCATCTGAATAAGTGTCGCCAAATAGCCTGTGTCTGCTTTTATGCTATCGTATTCTTTCTCCCGTGGCCTCTGCCACACAAAGCTAAAAAAAAAAGACAGATTCCCCCCACCTCTGCTGTTCTGATCCCTCCTAGCATACTACCAAGCTATATGGGTATAAGTGACTTTTGTCCATTGCATTGGTACTGTTTTTTTTTGTCCGGCGACACTTAAAAAAGAACGGAGGGACTACGTATTAACAAAAAAACTGTATAATCATGATGCATGATACATATAGCTGGGATTTAGCAATAATGGTCCAAAAATTGATGAGGGGAGAAACTTCACCTCCGTCCCATTTTGTCCAACTTAATTTATCACATTCACAATGCAAGCGAGTATTTTGAACATCTTGAGTATTAAACACCATGTAATTTGTGTTGGCCTATGAGGCAACGAGGATGTGAAATTCCTATCCGTGTAGAAGCTACAGGGGACATAGTGCATTTTATGAAGTGGAGTGGAGGCCCACAAAAGAGCGACATATAATTGGTATAGATGTAAATACAAATTTGAAAAAGGGAAAAATAAAAAAGAGGGAAAAGAAAAAAGGCAAAAAGGGGGAAAAAAAAGAAGCAAACTCACGTACGGAATCGTTGAGCGGCCAGCGATTCCTCCAGCGGTACAAATGTAACTAGTATTCCCTTCACATGAAAGTCTATTCGAACCCAACAGGTCGAGAATGATAACCAACAAGACCAATGCTTATAACCAACAAAGAAAGAAAAACGTAGCAATATTTTCCCAAGCAGAGCAGCATATACAACTGTACAAGACAGCCACATGATTGAGGATCGGAGCTCTAACTCCATCTACATCTTGTGTCTCTAATAAACCCAACGTCTTCAAACTTAATTATGGCTGGAATATTATGTCAAAAATTATGACTGGAATTGAAGCTAAATATTGTTGGCTCAGCACCAAACTTGATGACTTCATTCTGTATATATGCACTTTGATGTCGTCTGTTATCTAACCATTACTGATTGGAGGCTCCTTTTGAAGCCTCCAGATGATGCCATATCACCATCTATGATTCTAGGTGGATAGTGTAAGAAAATAGATAAGAAACCCTACAAATTCTCACAAAAATATGAAACATGACCCATCAATTCGTCAATTATAATCGTAATAACCTTTGGATCTATTATATTTTCTAATAAATTATCCACCTTTGTCATCACGAAAATATTCTAAAGTAACCTCCTAAACATGCATCCAAATTACCCACCTCTGCTATTATAAAAATAATTTAAAGTAAAACCTTAATCTTCATTTAAATTATCCTCCTTTGCCATTATAAAATTAATCTGAAGTAACCCCCTAATCTTCATGAAAGTTACCCACCTATATCATTATAAAAGTAATATCAAATATTCCCCTACATTTATATTTAAACCATCAAATGATATTATTAAAAGTTAAAGTAAATCCTAAATCTGAATCTAAATTATATAATTATAGTAAAAAATCTTAAATCCACAATATAAACTCTAAATTACTATTTCTATATTTATTAATATTATATTCCTTTATATAAATACTACACATAATGTGTGTCGCCATATATTCACGTATGAGGAAGGAATAAGAATACAATTTTTTTTATATTTTTCACATAGCTCAACTAAATACATAAGTATATCAAACACACATGAAAGTGTAATGCAAAGTGAAAAATTGTTATAACTAAACTTATCAGAATTATTACAATTATATAAGATAATTTTTCTTTAGAGTAATATTAGAATATTTTATAGATGAAAGAGAGTGTGAGATGGATAAGGGTTACTAGGTTAGGGTGTTAGGCTCTGCAATTACTAACTATTTGTAACTAGCCCGTGTGGTGAGCTCAGCATAAGATGCGAGAGAGCTTCAATCAGTTTGGCACCACGTGTGTAAACACTAGGCTGGTTCGAATCAGCATGTAATCGGATTTTTTTTCTTTCTATTAATAATACAATGACATGCGTGCGGCTGTCCTGCGTGTTCGAAAAGGAACTGGTCAGAACATTGCATGTTTTTTTTTACTCCCCAACTTGAGGAGGTTTCTATATAAATCATTGTGTCAATTTATGCCCGCACATTTCATAATTTGTTAATTTTTCTACTGTTAATCTGTGATTGAACTTCGTTTTTTATCAGCCAATAGGGAGTTGTTTGGCGCATTAGTACTGCCTCCCAACATTATTTTTAGCCCTTTGATATACTTGGTGTCACTTTGCTGTAAATGAGCAGTGAAAAAGGACCGTACCCTCTCAACGTCAAGATTAAAACATCACACGTAGACCCACAACAAACCGCATGCCGAAAATATTGACACGGTACGTGCTGCTTATACAAGAAAGCAATCGCTAGCAAAGTGTAAAATCAATCACATTGGTTGATAGATGATTGTCCCTCGCTCTACCAATCATAATTCAACTATTAGTAAACGTGTACAGATTATATATTGATCTTATGTATGCAGAAGATTAGACAACTGCCAGCTTAATTAGCCTGTTGATGCATGACGAACTAATGGTGTAGGGGCTATGGCTGCTGGGGCGCCGTACTTGTATATTCTACACCATGGCCGAGACACAGTATGGTGGCATGTATGTCCGATTGGTTGCAACGATAGCGTCCTTGATGTTGGGGTCACGTCATCCTTTTGACACGCAACTCCTACATATATGTAAACGCTGAGGTTTTAAAATAAACTTCTTATGATATGCAATCCCTACTACTATAAATGTAAACCGATGTTTAAACTACCCGGTAGCTTTTGAACGTGTCTTTTGTTGTCTCCCTTTGCAATCATCGAAACGACATATAGGATCAAGCGCCTATCTAGATGTACGTCTAGAAGATCAGGACAAAATAGAAAATGCTATTAGACCCTGCAAACCTATATAGATTAGTTGTGAAATGTTTTCAAAATATTTAATTTGCCAGTGATGACTAAAATAAACACCGCCTTGTGACTTCTAGGAGGATTATTGCTATTATTATGAGGGAGAGCCATACATGTTTCGATTTGTTTTACAACCAATGGAAACTAAAATATTTACCTATATATGCTTAAAATAATCTAAAGTTCGTTTTTATATACAATCGGAAGATCTATAATCGAGCTGCCTAGCTAATTAAGAAGTGTCACTGGTTTCGATCATGAACGCCCTCCAAACAATAATATATGTCAGATACATGGCACAATCAAAATGGGTCCAGGATTTGCCGAATGGGGATCGTATTCAGCCCACAGGGTGTATGTGTGTGTCGATTATTTGGTTAACCTAACCTATCCAAACTCCATCGCTTTCGATTTCAACTTTTTGCACTATCCTTTCCTGATTGCAAATACGCATGACTTGATCGAGATCCTAGCTAATTATCAACTTGGTTATTATTAATAATCATGCTTACATAATCCATGACGCTGAAACTAGTGTGTGCTCAGTAGGGTTCTCACCACTATGTTTGCTCAAGTACCTATTTGTCATTGTTTTGCTCAAGTACCTATTTGTCATTGTTTTCTCATCAGATTATAGATATATCCTACTACTAGAAACCCAGCTCTAAATTAAAGTTACCACTTTAATTTCATATTATCAAATGATAGTTCAAATCGTTTAAAAAATTGATCTCATTATAGCATATATTCATACTTTACATAGAAACACTGGTTCATATATGCAACCCTATCAAACAACACGGTATGGGTACTATAGTATGTGCGCATGCATTTTACAAAAAAAAAAAAGAACACGTGTGAATTCACAATATTAACGGCTCCTTTAATTTCCAGTTGCAGAGCCGCCCACTCTGATCTTTAGCACATTTGGACGACAAGACAACACGAATGCAAGAAGTCACCGTGGATTCATCGGTGTTGGTGTTGGTGCTTCCGCTTGCTGTATACTCCCTCCGTCCCAAATTGTAAGTCATTCCAAGATTCTTGGAGAGTCAAACTCTTTTTATGTTTGACCATAATTATAGAGTGAATCAGAAAAAATTATAGAACCAAATAGATATAATCTAAAAATATACTTAATGAAGAAGCTAATGGTATTTATTTGGTACCATAAATCTTAGTACTTCGTTATATAAATTTAGTCAAAGTTGAGATAATTTGACTCTCTAAGAATCTTGAAATGACTTACAATTTGGGACGGAGGGAGTAGTATTTACATATTAAACATGTGGTGCATGAATTCTCGTATGGATATCAACTTGCAATCATTCGCGTGCGTGGCCACACAGTTGTTTTCATCACTTCACACTGTCGTACCATAGTGCATGCTGTCTGCTACGGCTACTCTCGCATGCAACGCTACCTAGCTACTGTAGCTACGTGATGCATGCGGGGTCAAGGAAAATTCCAAGCCGCAAAACTTATTTACAAATTTAAAAGGTCCCATATGCATGCATATTCACCTAGATAGATATATGCAACCGTCGCAAACTGCTGCAATAATGCTGCCTTTAGACCATCAATTTCCTGTTTCTTCAGTACCCTTGTTGCAGCTGCTATGCTGGTGTGATAATGCAGAGTTGAGCCTGCCTACAATCTCCTCCGCTGTCACGGTGAAACCCTCCTCCACCTGAAATGAACAATAGACGACGTGGCAATGTATATTAATAAGATAAAATAAAAAATAAATAAAGATAATACCTGACGACTAATTGACTGGACAGTTTACTTCCACAAGTACCACAAACTATAACTTTTCCACATTATGTTTTTTCTTCTGAAAAGCTTTTCCACATTACGTTATTAAATATAAAAGCATTCACATGATTAGTGTTTTTTTATCGGAGTGGTTTGGAACATGACAATGAGAAAAAATCAACCTAATATATACATGTGAATGCTTTTGGTAGATCAGTTTACCGCATATGTAGTTGTGTCGGTGCTTTGTACTCCTTATTATGTATCTCAAATGTGTATATATGTACTCAATATTTTGTCCATTCAATTGTATTTGTTATATGTGCATTTTTGTTGCTTATTACTGGAAACAGAAACATAATTTTTACACAAAAATTAAATGATTCCAACTGATCAACCTAACATACAGTAACCTGATCTGACCAAACTATGTGGTCTAGATCATTTTGCTAATGAGTAATGACTGTTGTTATAAACTTGTATCTGATTTTCAACGGCGTTGTAATATGGCCTCACTAAAATAAGTAATGCAATGCCTCAAAAAAATAAGTAATGCAACCATTTTCTTGTTATCACAACCAGAAGAAAAAAAATTTAGATTTAATTGGTAAATTTTCAAGCCCTAAATTTGAAATATTATATAAGTGGATTAGATATTATCATGTATGGATCCTTTTTATTATTTGGCACAATTGTCTTCAAACTCATCAAGAAAAAAATACAATTCAATTTTCTTCAGTGCAAGCACACTATATAATATGTCCGACGCACACCATACAAATGTACGTATAGTGGTCATGAGTCATGACATTATCATTTACAAGGGACTAAAAATAATCAACATTCACCTAGTCCTGTGGTGGTTGCTGCTGTTGCTGCTGCTGCTCTGTGTGTGCGCGTGCTTTTTGTTAAGATTACATTTATTGGTGTGATCAATTAGTCATTAATCATAGATTAGTTAAGTGTATTAGGTAGTTAATCCCCATCATTAGTGTTGTCTAATGAAGGGTTACTGTAGCACCCGTTCGGAAGGGGCATGTCCCTCCCGAATGGACACCTGCTCACGAGCAGAAACCTGTACAAACCGAACAGCCATGTCGGAGGGGTTGCGTCCCTTCCGAATAGACATGAATCATACCCCTTCATGGGGTATAAATATGTAATCTCATTCTTCAATCAATACAACAGAGAATCATTCATCCAATCCTTCTTTCCATTTACATTTACTTCTGACACTTTTTTAGGGAATAGAAGCGGGAGACTGGTTAATCATTTATGGAGAAGTTTTCCTGTGTATATCGGTTATAATATTTATGGGAAGTGATGATCAAGTAATGTATCTTTAACTCCGAAGTCAAACCAAGAACCAAAACTTTAGATTCAAATCATGAAATGACCTGTTAAAACAACCTCGATCTGCTAGGAACATTTAGTACTCCGAACATTGTACGATATATAAGCGTATATAGGATAATGCGCTTTACTTTGTAAGCTGGAAATTTATCGACACTATAGAAACAATTAATGCACCAAATGCAGTCTCGTTTTGTCATTTTGATTATATGAAAAATCATTCTCACGGCATGAACTATAGAGAAATGATCATGACTGCCTAAATTGTACCCCCTATGAGCTCAATGATACTTGCCAATTGTATTTTGGCTACGTTTTCCCGCTATTAATTATTGAAAGTTCGTTCCTACCCAGCTGACTAGAAACAGCATTTAGACATTTGGTACACCAAAAGTTCATCAGTACAATTTGCTGATGAGGATGCAATAATTACGCAGAGAGTGTTGAATTATTGTTAGTATAAAATAAAAACGAAAAGAAAAGACTTGCCTTGGCCGTGATGGTTATGATCAAAGTGCAAGCCGAGAACGGCATGACATTGGCATGGACGACGCTGAGCCCGAGCTCCTCCACCTCGGAGAGCACTGTCTGGGCCACCCCCTTGCCACTCCGGCAATGGACTCTCACCATCGCGCTCTTCTCCGAGAACCGTGCCTGGATCTCTGGTAGCGCCGGCGGCCTCACCACCGGCGTCCCCGACGACGCCGATGATGGGGAGCCATTCTCGTCGGGCGCCGCCGCGACGACGGTGTTATTATTGCACGGTTTCTTGGCGCGCGCCACGGTCTCGTTGCTCCTTGCGGCTGCCACCTCCAGCTCCAGATCCTTGAGCCTCTGCTGGAGCTCCTTCACGTACTTCGCCGCGTCGGAGAGGATCGTTGCCTTGTCCATCTGGTGACACGACATCAGGGTTATGGTTAGCAGTTGCATCATATTCTTAAATATCGATCCCGTGTCATGATCAGGGATTGATTTGGTGATGCAGATTCACGCATGGGTGCTTGATTTTGGAGGCCAGAGTACCTTTTTGAGGCCGGGGATGACGGTGGAGAGCTCGATCAAGCGTTTGTTGATCTTCTCCCTCCGCTTCCGCTCGGCGATGATGTGGTCCGGCGCGTACGCCGACGCCGACGACGCGGCTCCCAAGCTTTTCAGCGAGGGTCTTCTCGTCGGCGGTGAGCCGGGGACCAGCTCAGGCGGCACGCTGCGTGGTGCGACGACGGCCTCCTCCACGATGTTGGCGCCGCTGCCAGGCTGAGCCGAGCCGGTGACGAAGTTCCAGCTCATCGGCGGCGGGTTGGTGCTGCTGCTCGCCGGCGGCGGCGGCGCACGCCTGAAAGACCCCGGCGACGACTGGGTCCAGGTGCCATTATTTCCATCCCTGCTGGCCGTCGCAGCTGGGGCTGGAACTGTGACGCCACCGCCACCGCCGCCGCCGCTGCTGCCGTCGGTGACGTCGCCATCGCCGGAGCTCCAGCTGTTCGCGGCAAGGGCTTCGTCGTCGGCCATGAGCTCCCGGACCATTTCGACGGCGTGGGAGGCGTCGCGGAGAGCTTGGAGCGATGGGAAGGTTGTCTCACCGCCGCAGCCGTCGACGAAGGCCGCAGGCTCCGGGTGATCGCTCAGAAGCGTGTCCATGGCCCACTGCATGAACATGCTCGAGTCCGCCTCCATGTCGCTTCCCCACCCGGCGCTCAACTATACAATTTACTGCAAAAGCGATAGACAACAAATGACTCTAAGATACAATACAAGAAGCCCGTTTTGGCCTGGGGAGAGCTTCTCTTGCCTTATATATATATATAAAGCTACATGGCACCAACCCCGCACACAGTCTCATCTCTAACACATCGATCTGGCATGTGTAAGGCCAGTCTCAGTGGGAGAGTCATCACATAGTTATCAAGACTACACTTTTCCTCCCCTCTCATCATAAATAACCTTGCCATGTAAGTAAATTTGCTGATGTGGCATGATATTTAATGTCATGATACTCCCTCACGATCCTTCCACTGAGACTGGTCTAATGTTACTCTAGTTGAGTAGTCTGTGTCAGGCTGTCGATGGTTCCTGTCACTGAATTAATTCCCAACCAAAAGTCAAGAACACCAATAGTACAGTCTGCGTAGTGTGAGTAGTGGCCTGTGTGGTAGTGAGTGATACACATTTACACCAGGCGACACATGGAGGTGAAGTACAACAGCAGATGGTACGTTGATATGTGACCTGCATGGTATCCAAATCATGAACATGTGAGTGATATTTTGGAAAAAAAATATCCAGTCCATAAGAATTTGTTTCTACTCATCGGTTTAAAATCGCGTAGTTCTATCACTCGCTTGTTGCATGCTTGATATTTTCAACACCTCTGGCCAAATTTTTAAGTCGTCGATGACGAGTTTAGAGCAAGGACTGGGTTAAAAAAACAGTCACGTGCTATTTGCTTCACTTCATGTGTATATGCGCTGTGCAAAATTCGGCTCTCCCCCACAGATCTCAGAATCAGCGCATGCGAAACATAACATACCAGGGGGAGCTATATCTACTCAATTATTACTGTATGTCTTTTTCATTACTAAAGAATTTACAATTGGTTGTTTTTTTAAAATTTTAGAGTCCGTAAGATTGTCACTATATCCAGATTTCAAGCAGATTATACCCGCAAGAGTTTTTAGGAAGGAATCTGGCTGAAAATTACATGTCTACCTACTTCTACGGCTAAGCAATTTGTTTTTATTATCACTGCCCTGGAGGTAAGGGGCTGCGAGTTGGGTGTCTCCTAACCTGTGTCCCCCCATCCGTGTCTCTATGGCAATTAACACCAAATAAATCATCCAAATTCAATTCCAATCACACCATTCACACTTGACCATGTTTGGATTATATATATATATTTAGAATATTTTTGTATTAAAATAATTTGTTTAACCTAAAAAATATTCAAAAAGGAAAATATAGTCCAAATATGTTCGAACGTGGTTTAGTTTTGAAGATCTTATTATAACAAACAGAATGGTGTGATCAGAATTGAATTTGGATGATTTATTTGTCGTTAATTGTCTCGGAGACACTGATAGAGACACAAGTTAGGAGACACAGAAGCCGCAGCCGAGGTAAGGTCCCTAATCCTGACACGGTGTGGCATTTCTCATTCAAACTTTTTTCTCTTCCTTTCACATGGTGAGAGTACAATATATTGCAACCAACAGAAACACAACCAAATTAAAGCTACCTCCAAAAGAGAGAAGCAAATTCAAGAAGCATTTAGAAAATTGTCCTGCAACTTTGGTCTAACCTTTTATCCATCACAAGGGGGCAACCCCTCCTGTTTCATCAAAAGAAAAATCCATCACAAGGGCGTCAAGGGGGGATTAGGCCGCCTACGGCCCTACCTCCTCCCAAGCAATGGATACCCCCTACTATTTTGTGAAAAAAGAAATGAAGAAGAAGGGAGAGAGAGATGAAGAATAAGAGAAGGGGAGACGAGGAAGAAGACCCCCCCTAAGCTTGGAGGAAGAAGAGAATGAGAGGAGTATTGGGCAATTTGCATATGTGTTGCTCTTCTGTGGAGCCGAAGCGCGATGATGTGCTCTAACCCGTTGCTTCTTGCTTGTGTACTGACAGTGCATCCACCAAAAAACGTTAATACTATCAATATATCACAAATGGAATTAACAAGACGAACGACTTTTTAGAGTCGGTCATCTAAAATAAACTTCAAGAGGGAGTTTGCTATAATCCAATATTATATTATGACATAAATTTGAGGGAAAAGATAACTTATACATTGTGCATGGTTTTTATATGACAAACATGTATCTAATTACGTATATATATTATGTTTATAGTCATTACTCATTAGAAGCAACTTTTATTAATATTATGCATGATTTGTATGTAGAATCTCTTTGAGCCGTAGTCGCAGTAAAAGGATTCAAAAGTCCATATTGTATTATGAAAATTGTAATTTGATGCTCAAGAATATATTTTGTATTCATTATGTACATTAGTAATATGCATTTTTTATATATTTTAATTAATAGGTCGAACCTGGTAATAATAAGACCTGTAGATGGACATATCTTATAAATTCATAAAGTATTTGCAAACACCCGCGCAAGGAAAAATATTGGCAAATTTCATAGGCTGGTCAGAATAAATTTACACAAAAAACCATCAACCAGGTGGACGACGACATGTGGTGCAAGATGTAATATTTGTTGGGATTATATTGGCTCCAACGATTGATCTTGCCACTTCATCTAGATATATATTACTCCGATAGATTGATCTTGCTACTACATAGTACGGATTAATAACTCCAGATTAATTCTTTTGAAATTTAAAAGTATATTACATTTTATTAAAATATGACTTTGACAAACATTTATATATGCGTCAATAATATAGATGGTGCTAGTGGCCCCAAGAGTATAGCATCATACATATTTTGTGTGTCCCTGTGTGATTATGTTTAATTAAAATGACAGGTCGACAGCTTTCTCTTACTTTGTCACGTCACCCTGATGGTGATATGCAACTGCAACTTACTAATGCTATAAATGTAGTCCGGCATTAAACTAGAGCTTTGAAAGTAAGGCCTTGTTTAGATCGCCAATTTTCGCCAACTTTCCAATCACATCGAGTCACATTTTCTCTCACAGACACGCTTATCAATACACTATTCACACCTCCAACTTTCCCCAACTTCACCAACTAAACAAGGCCTAAATATGTGCACGTATGTGTGTCTTTTATTAATTATCTCCCGTTGCAGTCACAAAAAAGGCAAACCTACATATCTACTCGTAACATATTACTTAAACTCGGTTTTACTCCTCTTGATCATATATATGTACTCACATCCATACAGAAAACACGGTTCAGAATTATACACCAGCGCATACAAATGCACATATTCATCCTATATGAAAGCAATCCCTAAGAAAAGATCCGAGAAATTAATTGGATTGATGACTAGATAGTATATCACCGGTCACTGAAGAAAAATCATATGTCACCTCACTCCTGGCCTCATGAGTACCTCCAAGAGACCATACCTGTATAAATCTTTAAAGATTCGGTAGTTGATTTTTTTAAATAATATTATTTTAATGGGAAATGAAAAAAATGGTAGCCGATTCTATGTTGTTGCAGATTAGCAGCTGTCGGTTATTCAATGGCCGATTAGAGGCCTATCGACTATTGAAAAGCCGATAGGTCCCTATCGGCCATCAGAGAGCCGACCGCCTCTGCCACGTAGGCTGTCGATTGGGTGCAGGCATTGATCCACTGTTGAGTAGTCAAGAAGATGCCACGTTGAAAGTGCATCTAGGCCCCTAAGTGGATTTTGGTGAGTTGATGACAATACGATTAAATGTCTAATGTGTTTATCTAAGATTGTGAGCAGGTTGAGATTGTTACATCTATATTGCAAATATTGTCTCATATGTTGAATACAAGTTAAATGGCTCACAATGTTGAAAAGCAAGCAATTATTTGATCTCGTGATGATATTATGAACAAAATGTCAAGCAAGGATTGAATTATACATAGAGATGATTTTCATGATGAAGATACATATTGACAAGTCTCTAGAATATTTGATAAGCTTGATTTACTAGCAAAGGGATCATTTATCAAATAATGGGTTTATTATCAAACAAACATTGCAAGGCTTCATGAGTTCAATATACATGGACATGGTGATATATCTTAGTTGATGGTCTAATTATTGGAAGCTTGCAATATATGGTTTATTCTCTATCAATCAAGAACAAGTATATGAAGAAGGCTCTCATATGCTTATATATTATATTGCCATTCATATGAAACTTTGATTGGCCGAATGGTGAAGGTATTGTCTAGTGCATTGAATCGATGGACGAGGCAAGGGTGAAGGGCAAGTGACGACTTGGCCGCGAAGAACCTAGCTAAGGTGAAGAGTCAAGCCAATGGATAATCACCGAGGGATCAACGGTCAAATGAGTATCATTCTGAATAGCAAAATATGTTATGATTGGTAAAGTGGAGTGACTTGTGATTAAAGAATTGTTAATCATGCAAAATGGAATATCTCAAGTCACTAGCTCAAGATTGGATTTGCTCAAGTGTGATAGCAATGTTGGAAGCCCTCAAAGTGGATAATGATCAAAGTATGGTAGTGATAAAGATCAACAAACTCAAGTGGATTTCATGTATTTATTCCTTGACTTGAGTATAGGTATGCCGTACTATCAAGAGGGATGCAACATTTGCTTTTTGACGAATATCAAAAGTGCTCTTAGGAAACCTATGAGAGAATAGCCTTTGAGTGACTTAATGAGAGTACTAAACATCCTAGCTCTGCTAACTATGGTTGGTTCAACTTTTGGGATGAACTAACAATCCTTTTGTGAGTTTTGGGTGCTAACTGGTACAGGCGGTCAGACCCCCTGTTACAGGCGGTCAGACCCCCTGTAGGGCAACGGCTAGTTTTTCGAATACAGGCGGTCTAACCGCCTGTGACAGGCGGTCTAACCGCCTGTCCAACGGCTAGTTGAGAAATGGATGCCTAGAAGTAATTTTTGGATGATCACCTAACTTTGAGAGAGAGCATTTTGCTCACTAACAAAGTCGGCCGGAAATTCCGGTCTTGGGGTCGGATTTTCCGGGTTTCACAGAGAGAGACCGGATTAAATTTAGGATTTTCCGGTGTGACTCTCCGTACTGAGTTTGAAATAGGGTGTACCGGAAATTCCGGTCACCCCGACGGAATTTCCGGTCATCTGACAAGCATAACGGCTAGTTTTTGAGTGACCTCTATAAATAGCCCCCATACCCCTTCATTTGATTGAGCTGGTTCCCTTGACACACTACACGCCCAAGAACACTAGAGAAGGCAGCCAAGCTCTCCCCAACCTCTCTTTGTGAGATTTGTGAGATTCAAGCCATATCTTTGAGTTGGGTTGAGAGAGTAAGCTTTGTGTGAGCTTTGTGAGTTCAGTGAGCAATAGAGAGCTGAGAAGAGCATTCCATAGCTTGAGCACTTGTGATTCGCGTCAACAAAGCCATTGGTGCATTTGTTACTCTTGGAGGTTCATCCTCCTAGACGGCTAGGCGTCGCCGGCTAGCTCCCAAGGTGTGGTGAGCAGCGGGAAGTCTGTGAAGGTTGCGCTTCGCCTCCGCAAGGGAAGAAGCAAGCTAGTGGAAGTGAGGAGCGGTTGAAAGAGACCCAACTTGAGTAGGAGGAGTTGAAAAAGACTCCGCCCAAAGAGTTCCTCAACGGAGAGTAGGATCCTTCGTGCTAGGCACGTGGTGGATCCGAACTTCGGTAAAACAAATCTTGTGTCTCTCCATTTACATTTGCATTGCCTCACTTGTGTATTTCTAGCAAAATATTGTGCTTCCGCTTCGATCTACTTGGGTGTGGTTATATTGTGTGCAGGGACTCTATTTATCATATATAGAAGCCACTCCCCAAGTTGTGTTGTGCTAGAAATTGTTTTGCAGCTCGAGGTGGATTTTGGTTCCTCTCTGTGACAGGCGGTCAGACCGCCTGTGACAGGCGGTCAGACCGCCTGTGCCTGGCAGCAAAGCAAAAGAGGGAAGAATTCGAAGAATTTGTTGGTAACGCCTATTCACCCCCCCTCTAGGCGACATCTCGGTCCTTTCAATTGGTATCAGAGCCGAGGTCTCACTCCTAGGCTTAACCGCCGTGAGAAAGGATGTCGGAAATGTGTGAGGTAACATTTGAGCTTCTCGCTCTAGATGGCTCAAACTACTCTTCATGGTCTGCTCATATTCTTGATATTTTTAGTACCATGAGTTCTCTTGGAGAGCAAATTGTAGTTGCTAGCATTTTGCCCTCTCAATTTGATGAGTTTAATGTTGATATGTCAACTTTGTCTAAAGAGGAGTTAGAATGTTGGCAACTCAACTTTGAAGCTACTAACCTATTGTGGAGATCCTTGAGTCGTGATGTGCAGGAGCTTGTATATAGACTTTGGAGTCTAGATGCACACATCAATTTGGAGTTGATCAAGGATCTATACAATGAGGTTGATAGTGATGATGAAGAAGAAAGTAATGATGAATCACTTGAGGAATGCTCAACATCATCAAATTTCAGTCAAGAGCCTAATATGATATCTCTCAATAAAGAAGAAAGCCAAAAGCATCAAGTTACGGTTTCTCTGGAACAGGCGGTCAGACCCCTTGTAACAGGCGGTCAGACCGCCTGTAGCAGAGAAGCTGAGTCCATGTGTGTCATGGGAAATTCTCAAGATTCGAGTCAAACTCCATCATATTCAGAAGATCATATGTCTCATGATGAAGTTAATTTATGCTTGATGAGCAAAAAGAAGAAAAACAAGTCAAAGAAGGGTGAAATTCAAAAGATTGAAGAATCAAGCTCTTCGGCCAAAGAAATTGATTTACTCAAAGCCAACTACGCCTCTTTGGTCTGTAAGTATGAATCATTGGAGAAAGATTATACTTTTGCTACTCAATCTCTTTCTTGTGTAGCTTTTTATAAAAAATCCAATGAGATGCTCATAGCTCAACTTGACAAGATTACTAGTGAGCATAAAATTTTGCAAGCAAATTACAAAGAACTTGAGTGCTCTCATGAGAAGCTTGTAGAATCATATGCCACACTTGACATAGCTCATGAGGATGTTTTATCTTCGGTAAAATCAATTAAACCTCTCTCACACCAATGCACATGCTCACTTGTCAATAATGTTATATCTTGCTCTAACTCGTGTGCACAAGCAAGCCAATCTAGCATTGAGCATGTATTTGTAGAAACTTGTGATGACCGCATTACACAAGAGAATCAAGAGACTATGCAAGAGGTCAATGTGCTTAAAGGAAGTTTGATTGAGTTGGATGGGAATAGCAAAGTGCAACCTTCTCAAGATAACCGTGATAACATGGTGAACAAGCTTGAGGAGAGATCAATCGCACCTTGCTCACTCCCTCAACAACACATCAAGATCAGCAAAAACAAGGTTGAAGAGAATAACAAGCTAGAGCATATCAAATGCTCTCATTGCTCAACTTTGGGGCATTATGCATTTTCATGCCCTACCAAGCTCAAGGGTGAAAAGACACTCTCTAAGAAGAAAAGAAGCTTATTCAAGAAGAGAGTGTGCTATGGTTGCAAGGAGAAGGGACATCTCATAGCCATGTGTCCGAATGTCACAAGTGTTGATGCCACTGGTGACAGGCGGTTAGAACGGCTGTCACGGCCGGTCAGACCGCCTGTAACCCAGGGTGAACCTCATCAGGGCAGCAACAAGAAAGAAGCTTCTCCTTCAACACATAAGCCCATAAACAAGCAAGATCAATTGATTCAGAAAGTAAAAGTGACAAGGAAGGTAAAATGTAGAATATGCTACACTTGTCGTCAAAAGGGTCACGTGAGCAAAGATTGCCCAAATGGTAACACTTTCAAGTCAGATCTTATTCAATATGATTTCAATAGACTTGGGAGAGACAAAGACGGTACTTGTGCTACTAGAGAAATTTCACCTCAAACTAGCATAAGGACCATTTGGATTCCTAAGCATCTTGTGACTAACCTTTATGGACCCAACAAGGTTTGGGTACCAAAGAACTCTTGCTAAGCTTTCAGGACCATCGAGATGCATTGGACACTTGACTAGAAGATATGAAATCAACGTTTGATCAAATGGTCAAGTGACGAGCCTCTATGTGCAAAATCCTACATCCAATGCTATCTCGGTAACAAATGCAAAATGTCGAGTCATACAATCTGTCATTCCTACATTAACATGCTTACATCCTTAATTTCATATTTGTTTGGCATGTGAGAATGACTTTGACATTTTTATTCAAAATTTACTCTCTTTCCATATGATGCTCTTAATGGCTCTCTATGAGAGCATATGTCTTGTTAATGTCAGAAAATATACATCATGGTTTGTTCATTGACATTTGGAACAAGAAAATTGGAAGATCATCAAATTGTATATCATCTGACACAGGCGGTCAGACCGCCTGTGACAGCCGGTCAGACCGGATGTGACCAGATGAACAAAAGTGCTCAGTCAAGTGTGCTTCTCTTGTCTTATAAATTGGTTACACATATAGCAATCATTTGATGATCATGCATCCATGGTAAAGAATCTCTTGGCATAATTTCAATTGGCAAATTATCGATATGCTTTGACCAAGTCTTGTGAATAGCACTCTTCTATGTTCAAATGGATGAAAGAACAATTAAATTGAGAAATTCAATATCTCTTGCACTAATTGAGGGGGAGCCTATTTCACAACTTGTGTCGCTTGTGGGACTAACATTTCTTCTAGTGAACTTGTAGTCTCATGTTTTGTGCACCTATATGCTATCTCTCATCTTTATGTCAAATGAAAGAAAATAAAAAGGGATAAGAGTTAGCTGAATTCCTATGTCAAAATATGCACAAAAATTGGAAGGCTAGAGGCAAAGGTATGTGTTTATGCTTTCACACTCTTATCCTCATGCATCTAGGCCATATTATCATGCTAGTGTGTGCATTTGTATGTAATTGTTTCATCTCATTCTATTTATGGATATCTAGTTGATGCCTTTCTTTAAAACTTGACCTAGTGTCATGAAGGTGGTACTTTTGTAAGGTATGAGCTAAGAATGCCATGAGTAACATTGATTTAGAAGGGATGTGTGCTCTATATGACATAGGATAGAATTTTTGCAAAAACTCAACTAGCATGTGTAGGAAATGTGAAATTTGAAAAATATTTGGTTCTTTGTCTTCGTGACTCTATTGATCCACTTGTGACTATTGTTCACTATGTTTGTTTGATGGCTAGTCACAAGTGGTGAGATTTCTTTCTCAAGTCCATAATTATCCTTTATCTCTTGGAAGTATCAAGAAGTGCATTCACTCTGGATTATCCTATACTCTTCCAAGAAACTGAGAATTTGGATTATATCTCATCTAAAATCTTATGTCCTAATTTTGTGAAGAAAGGAAAAATCTAAGCTTTGGATCAATGTTCATTTACATATCTCATATCCAAGCTTTATGGAGAAAATTTGAAGTGCAAAAATTCTACACCTTGATCTACAAATCACCTCCAATTGAAAATCTTCCAGAAAAAACCAACATCTGCCTCTCTGGGCACAGGCGGTCTGACCGCCGGTCACAGGCGGTCTGACCGCCTGTACCCAGACTTACCATTTTACCACCCCGTGAATCTACAGTGGAGATTTCATCCTCATTTACTCCTCACCACATCTGCATCTTCCTCCTCCCGTCCTCCACGAGCTCCACGCCGCCATCTCTCTCTCTCCATGGCGATTTGAGGATTCAACCAAGGAAAAGGTCGCCCCATTGAAGAAATCAATTCTCCTCCATCGGTTTAACCGGCTCCCAACCGGTTGCATCGATTCAAATCGAGTTTTCTCTCTCCAAGGTACTTTCAAACTTGCTTTGACCCGATCTATCTCCTCCATGGATTAGTTTGAAAACCCCTTGGTACATCATCTACTGACAATGCCTAGAAGCTATTCCCCAAGTTTCATTCGATTCCGTTGGGTAGATTGGTGGGAACCGAATTTTTGGTGTCACTGCAACAGGCGGTCTAGACCGCCTGCACAGGCGGTCTGACCGCCTGGAGTTTTGAAACCCAAAATTCGATTTCTTCAATTTATTCAACTCATCTATGACTAGGATTGTATCTTGTGCCTAAATGATCATATCTTGAACATATATCTCCTCAGATTGTGGCTAGAATACTTTGGCCTGTTCTGGGCACAGGCGGTCTGACCGCCTGTTACAGGCGGTTCGACCGGCCGTGCCCGAGCAGACCAAATTTCTCTTGTTGCCTATCTTGTCAATCTATTATCAGTTCTTGTGTCTCATATACATCATGTTTATATTCTTGGTGACACAGGACAGCAGTCATGCCTAAGAACACTCATGCAGAAAGAACCAAAAAGGCAAGGGCAGATAAGTATAGTGGACAAGATGAAGGAAGAGTTCTGAGAGAAAGAAAAAGGCCTCCTGTTGATGATGTGATTGAGGAAGAAGGAGATGACACCACAAGTTCAAATGACAATCCTGAATATGTGGCGCTGACTCATAGTGGCAGGAGACTTGGAGAGGATGATACTGACGATATCACATATGGCGGACCTGGTAATGCAGGAGATGAGAGCAGCGGTGATGGTGAACATGGAGATGATGGCACTAGTGATGATGATGGTACAAATGATGAAGACAGTGATGATGCAGGAAATAATCAAATGCCCACCATTCGCAGACCTTTCTATGCCTACGGCAGAGCACCAGTAGATTATATTGGTGATCGGATGGCAGCTACTGCAAAGAAGCTTAGAGGTGAAAATCCTTATGAAAACCCAAGGTTTGGTGGTGAACCAAGGTTCTGGTCTCAATTCCAACAAGATTACTATACTTCAGCCATCATCAGAAAAACTAAGATTACTCATGAGGCTCAGTTTGTTGATTGGCCATATATGAGCAAGAAGAACAATGCTATTTTCAATGAGGTAATCAATGCTTGTGCTGAAAAGAGGATCAAGCACATTATGGGTTTCAAGCAGAATTGGAACAAAGAAATCATTGCACAGTTCTATGCCACGGTTTACTTTGGGCAATGGAAGGGAGAGAGAGCTATGCTATGGATGACAGAAGGTGAGCGCTATCACATCACCTATGACCACTTTGCTAGACTTCTTAAGCTGGGGGCAGAGGATGCTGATTATCCAAAACTTCATGATGCAAATGTGCTTGAGAGTCATGAGCTGAGCTTTATGTATCCTAGAGATAGAAGAGCCGACTGGGGCAAAGTCAATGGCCTTTATTCATATTATGGAGTGCTCTATCGTCTCTTTAGAAAGACTCTCACTCCTAGAGATGGGAACACATCTGATATCACTCTTTATCAGAGGAACTTGATGGCAGCCATGAGACCAGGGGCACCTCAATTTAGTGTTGGGGATTTCATTTGGCATGAGATCAAGTATGTGTCTGAGACTCCTCAGAAGACTTGCAGCTACAGCCCAATTCTCATGCTCCTGTTAAAGAAGGTGACTGGAATCAAGTATCCAGCAGATGTGAAGCACAAACCCTTGAGACCATCAGTTAGTAAAAATCCAAGGGTTCCATCACCTCCAGCAGAGATTCTAGAAGAACCACAGCCTCAGCCACAGGTACAACAGCCGGTTGTGCATGGAGATGCAGGCGGTCTAGACCGCCCGCACAGGCGGTCTGACCGCCCGTTGCAGGGAGAGCAAGAAAAGTCCACTTCTCCAGTTAAAAAGTTCTTCAGCTACTTCATGAATATCTGCAAGAGTCAGAGGGCTATTCAAATTGAGCAGCAGAAACAATGGAGAGAGAACAAGAAGACTAGGGACTCGATCAAAATGATGCATAACTCTATGGGTGTCAGTCCAGCTCGTTCACCTATCTCTCCCATGCCTCCGGAAGTTCAGTTTCCCTCAGAAGAAGAAATGGTAAAAAGTTATGAAGACTCAGGGATTCTTCATCAATATGGCAGCATGCTTGCTCCTTACATGAGTGGTGCCTTTGCTTCTCAACCTCCACCTTATGGACCTCCACCTTCTTTCCCACCTGTCTATGGAGGTATGCCAGCACCCATGTATGGATCATATCCTCAGATGCCTCCTCTTCCAGCTTATGGCAGTGTTCCCGGACCTTCTTTCCAACATCCGGCTCATGCACCTTCCTCATCCACTGATGCACCGGGTGATGCTACTATGGGAACTACAAGCGAGGACTTTGCAGCAGCAGCTACGGCTTCATTCTTTCAGCCCTCCAATAATGCTTTTGCCAATGAATGGCACATGTGATCTATGGATACTTTTGTTCTTCTCGAGGCCCTTTTATGGATGTTTGATGACAAAGGGGGAGAAGAATATGGATTAAAGCTGAATATGGATTAAAGCTTTGTGGCTGTTCAAAGTTCATTTTCATAAGTTTATTGTACTATCTTTGGTGAAAATGGAACTTTGTAACAATCTAGTACTCTAATCTCTTTGTGGACTTGAGAACATTTGTAATGTGTGCTATTATGAGTGTTGAACTTTATTTATGTATCATAAGTGACTTGTGCTAGAGTGATATGCATATTTGATTGATGATTGTTTTTGTGTATGTGCTGTCTGGGCACAGGCGGTCTGACCGCCTGGCTCAGGCGGTCTGACCGCCTGTCACCGGACAGCAACACACATATTTTTCTTGTGTGGATTTTGTCATATGTCATATGCATCACGGCTTATCATGTCATACACATCTGATGCATCCATATATTCTGAGATATAGGGGGAGTTTCCATGTTTTACATATAAATGTGTGTAATTGGCATTTGAGGCCAAATTGGAAAAAGTTCACTCAAAGCACACATTTAGGGGGAGCTTGCTCTATGTCTAAGAATCTGAAACTAATTCATTGATATATCTCTAAGCTTTAATCGAGTTGTCATCAATCACCAAAAAGGGGGAGATTGAAAGTGCATCTAGGCCCCTAAGTGGATTTTGGTGAGTTGATGACAATACGATTAAATGTCTAATGTGTTTATCTAAGATTGTGAGCAGGTTGAGATTGTTACATCTATATTGCAAATATTGTCTCATATGTTGAATACAAGTTAAATGGCTCACAATGTTGAAAAGCAAGCAATTATTTGATCTCGTGATGATATTATGAACAAAATGTCAAGCAAGGATTGAATTATACATAGAGATGATTTTCATGATGAAGATACATATTGACAAGTCTCTAGAATATTTGATAAGCTTGATTTACTAGCAAAGGGATCATTTATCAAATAATGGGTTTATTATCAAACAAACATTGCAAGGCTTCATGAGTTCAATATACATGGACATGGTGATATATCTTAGTTGATGGTCTAATTATTGGAAGCTTGCAATATATGGTTTATTCTCTATCAATCAAGAACAAGTATATGAAGAAGGCTCTCATATGCTTATATATTATATTGCCATTCATATGAAACTTTGATTGGCCGAATGGTGAAGGTATTGTCTAGTGCATTGAATCGATGGACGAGGCAAGGGTGAAGGGCAAGTGACGACTTGGCCGCAAAGAACCTAGCTAAGGTGAAGAGTCAAGCCAATGGATAATCACCGAGGGATCAGCGGTCAAATGAGTATCATTCTGAATAGCAAAATATGTTATGATTGGTAAAGTGGAGTGACTTGTGATTAAAGAATTGTTAATCATGCAAAATGGAATATCTCAAGTCACTAGCTCAAGATTGGATTCGCTCAAGTGTGATAGCAATGTTGGAAGCCCTCAAAGTGGATAATGATCAAAGTATGGTAGTGATAAAGATCAACAAACTCAAGTGGATTTCATGTATTTATTCCTTGACTTGAGTATAGGTATGCCGTACTATCAAGAGGGATGCAACATTTGCTTTTTGACGAATATCAAAAGTGCTCTTAGGAAACCTATGAGAGAATAGCCTTTGAGTGACTTAATGAGAGTACTAAACATCCTAGCTCTGCTAACTATGGTTGGTTCAACTTTTGGGATGAACTAACAATCCTTTTGTGAGTTTTGGGTGCTAACTGGTACAGGCGGTCAGACCCCCTGTTACAGGCGGTCAGACCCCCTGTAGGGCAACGGCTAGTTTTTCGAATACAGGCGGTCTAACCGCCTGTGACAGGCGGTCTAACCGCCTGTCCAACGGCTAGTTGAGAAATGGATGCCTAGAAGTAATTTTTGGATGATCACCTAACTTTGAGAGAGAGCATTTTGCTCACTAACAAAGTCGGCCGGAAATTCCGGTCTTGGGGTCGGATTTTCCGGGTTTCACAGAGAGAGACCGGATTAAATTTAGGATTTTCCGGTGTGACTCTCCGTACTGAGTTTGAAATAGGGTGTACCGGAAATTCCGGTCACCCCGACGGAATTTCCGGTCATCTGACAAGCATAACGGCTAGTTTTTGAGTGACCTCTATAAATAGCCCCCATACCCCTTCATTTGATTGAGCTGGTTCCCTTGACACACTACACGCCCAAGAACACTAGAGAAGGCAGCCAAGCTCTCCCCAACCTCTCTTTGTGAGATTTGTGAGATTCAAGCCATATCTTTGAGTTGGGTTGAGAGAGTAAGCTTTGTGTGAGCTTTGTGAGTTCAGTGAGCAATAGAGAGCTGAGAAGAGCATTCCATAGCTTGAGCACTTGTGATTCGCGTCAACAAAGCCATTGGTGCATTTGTTACTCTTGGAGGTTCATCCTCCTAGACGGCTAGGCGTCGCCGGCTAGCTCCCAAGGTGTGGTGAGCAGCGGGAAGTCTGTGAAGGTTGCGCTTCGCCTCCGCAAGGGAAGAAGCAAGCTAGTGGAAGTGAGGAGCGGTTGAAAGAGACCCAACTTGTGTAGGAGGAGTTGAAAAAGACTCCGCCCAAAGAGTTCCTCAACGGAGAGTAGGATCCTTCGTGCTAGGCACGTGGTGGATCCGAACTTCGGTAAAACAAATCTTGTGTCTCTCCATTTACATTTGCATTGCCTCACTTGTGTATTTCTAGCAAAATATTGTGCTTCCGCTTCGATCTACTTGGGTGTGGTTATATTGTGTGCAGGGACTCTATTTATCATATATAGAAGCCACTCCCCAAGTTGTGTTGTGCTAGAAATTGTTTTGCAGCTCGAGGTGGATTTTGGTTCCTCTCTGTGACAGGCGGTCAGACCGCCTGTGACAGGCGGTCAGACCGCCTGTGCCTGGCAGCAAAGCAAAAGAGGGAAGAATTCGAAGAATTTGTTGGTAACGCCTATTCACCCCCCCCTCTAGGCGACATCTCGGTCCTTTCACACGTCGACCCAATCGACTACTCAAGGTCCAATAGGCCTTATATGCTATTCAAAAGCCGATGTATTTCCTCTTTCACCCCACGTTCAACTTCTTCCTTTGGTTTTTACCATCACTCCACCACCCCCCACATCAGATAGGAGGGTGTGGTGACGGCTGGCCCCAGCAACGGCGGGAAGCGAGGGTGCAAGTGTTTGGCAGCGACGGCTCGAGCCCAGGGAGGTGCTTTGCGACGGTGGTAGCAACAGGAGTCGAGGGCGAGGCTGTGCGTAGGCGGCGGTGGTGGGCGGAGCGGCCACCGGTAGGAGGCATGTTGGTGGCAGTGGTGTGTGGCCGTTGGTGGGGCGGCGCCGCCGGTGGAGCGCCCGGCCAGTGGCCGACCGACGAGGGGTGTTTTTTTGTTTTTTCCTTTGTAAATTGTGGATGGTAGCATTAGTTTATTTGGTGATCTTTACTAGATTTTTTTTCTTTTAATGATTTAAACTAGCTAGATTATACTTTGACTTTAGAGTATAGTGATTTAAACTAGCTAGATTATACTTTAATTTTTTTAGTGATATAAACTAGATTGACAAAACTCTTTTAGTAATATATTTTTTTATAGCATATTAATCACCTAGTATTTCACGTATTCGAGAGTATGGTATTATATACTTAAATTTAGGGAAAATTTTCCTTTAGCGATTTAAACTATATTATACCTTAAGTATATTTAGCGACTTAAAGTAGATTGAGGAAGCTATTTTACAGTAGAGTGAATTAGTATGTTTTTTATTGTGTTAATTACCTATTATGTTATGTGATGGACATTAATTTTTTAAAGATAGGAGAAATGACAAGCAAGGCTTGGAAATACTAGAATTTTAGGGTGAGAAGCAGGAGAAGTAACTAAACAATCTAGCAATTTATAGGATCGATTAGAGAAATGACATGATAAAACAATGATGCTATTCAGTAGTGCTATTGGTATTTGAGGTATAAATAGTGGAGATAATACATAGCTAATATTAGATAACAAGATGTTGAATCAGGTATGGATCCAAAGGTTTTGATTGTCAGAGTCCATCATGGTGATGGATACATCACATTTTGTGACTATGGTGTAGATTTGAGCAAGTACTCGCTCATCGATACATCCTTGATCAAGCCGATAGATATGAAATGAGAACAAGTGTTAGGGTGGCTGCACAACATTTTACAATTGAGTTCGCTGTAGCATAGGCTGAAAGTTAGCGGTGTCGTTCCTAGACAGGGTGAACATGGGTAGAAGTGGGACTTGTATGATTTGAGAAATTCAAAGTGCTGGCGGGCATTTGTGCATATGGCTATGTATGGACAACTTAAGTTTCCGATTGTGTTACTTGTTGAATCTGCAATGGCCAATGTGACGGAGGGTGAGAGTAGTAGGATTGAGATGGTTGAAGAAAATATATTTCCAAATGAAGGTGTTAGTTTGCATGATGCATTTGGGCATCTAGTTGTTGAACAGGACGTTCCGACACAAGCTGGTGAGGATGACGATGATCAAGGAAATGTTGTGACAATGACATTGATCAGGGCGAGGAGCATGAGTCAATTGTGGGTCAACTGTTGTTGGATGACAAGGAGTATCGAAGCTTTTCTGGTGGTAGGGATGGAAGTAGGTTTGAGGATGAAACAAATGTCCCAGACCTATTGTTGATGGCACTAAGACGCGTCAATTTGTGAGCCGCAAGTGCATGGGCCGTGTGTAGCTTTTCCCAGTGTTCCCCCAAGATTTATTAATCCACGGAACAAGGAGTTATACTATGCCTAATCTATGCAAAATGTTGTTGGTGTAAGGATGTTTTTGGTTTATGGTTGATCTATGAAATAGATTTAATCTACTAAGTCTAGGGTTAGGAAAGCAAGGTTAAATTAGTGAGTACAAGATATAGAGAAAGTTTGCCCATAGAGTTTTAGGATTGCCTAGATATGCAACCACCGAGTTAAAGCGCCAATCTAATACATCAAATTCTAATCGCCGATGTCATTCCCTCCAACACACTGTCACTACAGTAGAGATAGTAATTCATCAAGCAAAGAGAATTGAGATCTATGTACAATATAGATTGATATCGCAAAGAATGTTGGCGATTACAAACCATGGTTACCTTACAACCCCATGGACAAACCAGGTGTTCACCCCTGAAGCTAGTCATGGCGATGGAGTTCATGGTGTAGAAGTCCTCAGTGAAGAAATCCTCATCGTCCTCCAATGTTGTCATAGCCATCGGCTTTCTTCGGTGAGTGTTCCTCGATTTGGTGACTCTATGATGGAAAATTGATATGGGTTCCATCACGGAAGGAGTTTTAAATGGCCCGAGGAAACCCTAGCTTCAAGGAGAGGTCGAGGCGGCGCAAAAAGGGCGTAGGCCGGCCGGCCGGCCTGGGCCCTTTTTGGCCCATCTCGGCCTCCTCTTTCACGTGCGAGCTCCTCGGTCTTTTATTAGCTTATGTCCTTCACATATGTGGACCTTTTGACGTCATTTGCTTCGGGATAAGATTGGATATTTGATGGCTTCACAAATGTCTGGTTGAGTTGCTTTGATTTGAAGAAATTCGGGTGTGTTCTTCAAGCTTTTGCCCGAGCATATCCTTGGAGGTTGGTCACGATCTCAGTCTTCGTCCAAAAGTTCTCATTTCTAGCTCAAAAACCTACGTAAACCAAAATCTTCCAAAAATATGTGCATATGCAGAAACGGGGTTATTTAATGTGCCAAGTGACGGGTTAGTATATGAATTACCAAAAACTCCACTGAAACAACAATAAAAGTGTGTCACTAAGGAGCACCAACACTCATGGTGCAATTTTGATATGGACAAATGTTTCATGACAAGGCACACTTGCAACACGCGGTAAATAAGTGAGCTTGTGCCAAGATGAAATCATCCAGGATGGTAATATCAAACCCTGCCCTATATGATGTCAAGTGCTTATCCCCCGGATGTCCATGGCGGGTCCATGGCTATAAGTGTGAGAGCAACTTTATAGTCTCAATCATTGTTGGTCACACATGCAGACTTTTTGTCCAAAGTCATGTATGCTGAGATCGTGAAGAAGACATCTATTTCTCTATTCCAAATAATGCTTGCAATAGAGAATAGATATGCATATGAGATAACATATGACATGGCATGGAAAGTCAAGCAAAAGGCATTGGAGTGGAAATTTGGTACATATAAGGACTCTTACCACCATTTGCCTCATCTCCTAGAATTGTTGCAAAGTAGAAATCCACAAACTATTATTGATATTGATTTATACATAAATGAATATGGTGATAGCAGGATCCTCATACGTGCATTCTGGTCATTTGGGAGCACAATTAAAGCTTTCAGTTATTGTTGTGTTGTTCTTTCCATGGATGGGACTTTCTTGACCGGAAATGTAGAGTCTAGCTTCTTCATAATGCATAGGGTTAGACAGGGATGGAAGAGTTGTGCCTATTGCCTTTGCATTTGTGGAATCAGTGAACACGTACAGAAAGTTGGTTGTGGTTTCTTAGCCAGTTGAAGAGGGGAGTTGTTAGTGAAAGGGCAAATGTTTGTGTCATGGCCGTTACGTATCGAGCCTTGTGTGACGTGTGCACAAGAAGGACAAAAATTGGTACGTTGGTTGGATGCCCGTTGTTGCTTATGCTATGGACTTTTGAGCAATTCGACATTGGACAACCAGGCCTTAGCTACTACGAGGACTACGAGGCTGCCATGTACTAGCTCGACGCCTTGGGAACAGGGATCCGATCACGCTTCGACCATGGGCTCTCTTAGGATTAAGAGGAAGATAGGTACATATTTTACCTATTTCAGAGCTTTTACATTCATTATTGTGCCTAATATATAACATTTTCTCCTCGTGTTGCAGCCTCACTAGGCCATGTGCACAAGGCGTCTGACGTACATGCATGGGCCTTGTTTCTCCAAATGTTTATTTATTATCCGTAATTGATTCAAACAACCTTGTATGTAAGATATGGGCCCTCACAGCCACACATAGTTGCTGTAGCCTTAGGAAGTAGTGCCAATTTTTTCCAGGACGAATGGATGATGCTAGAAGGACACAATACTCTTGGCTTTTTGCAGATGCTATCGACGGAAGGCACTTAGTCGGGTGACGACAAGCTGCTGAGCGCTTCACGTTTTGTTCTGACCACCTGGGCAAGTGTGACCGTTGTTAAACCCTATTGTATAAAAGCAAGTGACTGAAAAGACTATGCGTAGGCTGGTGCTGGCTATGATGTCTGTGACGACTCTATTTGGTATTATGTCTTCAAATTCATTTTCAATGTAGGCCGGTGCAGGCTATGATGATCGTGACAACTCTATTTGGTACTATGGCCTTAGATTCATATTCCATATAGCCCGGTACAGGCCATGATGATCGTGACAACTCTACTACAACTAGCCTTTTTAGAAATGATATGCCTACACCTCTGACACACCTTTGCACCTCCAACGATCATTCTATGGGAGGGTTCTATTGGTCCTGATTACTTTAGGGAAGGCATGTTTGAGTTTCTAGTTGAGAGCAAAAGTGATTTCACCACCCGGAGCCCTCTAAGAGGATATGATAACCGCAAAGATGAGTGGCCCAAATGCATGCATGGTGAGGATGAGGATTTCTTAGTGCAGATGCAGATGTGTGTGGGGGGGGGATGGAGGTCGTTGTTTCTTCAGATGCCCTTGAGCATAGGTAATTGCAATTACTATTTGTGTGTGCAATATTTGTTTCTCTTGTTTTCTACTACTGGTTACAATCTACCGACGCTCCACCTAACTGTAAGTTCACTAGGTGGGTCGATCCTCCTCTGATACATCAACATGATGACTACAACCAATACCTATCGTATCCAAGACCTAGAAACAAAAGTGGATCACTACACCGAGGAAGAGTATGAGAGAAACAAGGGTGCCGATTCATAGGAGGAATCGTGCGCTGATCCGTATTGCAACTGCCCTTGCCACAGGAAGGGAACTTCGTCGCCATTGTGACCACTGCCGCAACCAACGCCAACAATGGGGGGGGATACTATGGAGAAGGGGCAACACAATTTGCTATGTGGAATCAATACTAGGATCGGAGTACCTATATTGTTCCCCATGTTAGATCTGTGTGACTGCTATTTACCATTGTTTTGTACATGTCCTCACATGCCACATCTTGTGTTCAACGTTAAATAATGTGCTGCGCTACTTTGTTAGTCTTCAAATGCTTTGCAGGAGCGCCTCTTATTTGGCAAAGAAAAATAGAGTACCTTATAAGAAATTAATAAGTCAGTTGGATTAAAAAAAATATGTAGTGCACTACAATTTTTTTATGTCAAAGAAGTTTATATCATAGATAATTAATCTGCAACAACCTAGAATCGGCTACATTTTTGCAATTTCCCTTCAAAATAATATTATTTCAAAAAAATTCCGTTAGTTGCCATATATATGAGTCTAATATAAAAACTTGGGTTGGTAGTTCCACCACAAAAAAAACCTAACTAACCGGTTACTTAATTTGATACTATTGAGTTTCTTTTTTTCTTTTTGCAAAAAATATGGTCATATTATTGTAATATTTGATTATGAATAGATTTTAAACCATTTAGTTGGAAAATGTAAGAGTTGTTGCATGCATAGATACTTTTCGATTTCATAAATTGTTTAAAAGAAAATCATGAAAATAGGTATGCATGTACGTGTAAAATTGGTTCATACAATCATGGAGATTGTTGGTATCAAGTCATATAGCTAATTAAGAAACATGACTGGTGTCGATTATGAGTGCTCACCAAACAATATAATATATGGTAGATACATATAGCACAATCAAAATGGGTCCTTGGGGCTTATGTTTGCTGAAGACCGATCGAGGTCACTCAATCAAGGCGATAAGGCGTGTGTCGTTTATGGTTAACCTTATCTATTAGCATGCCATCGTTTTCGAAGCAAACATTTGCCTTAACCTTTACTTGATTATTACCAACACACATGACTTGATTGGGATCTCCATGTCGATTCAATGATTGTTTATCGTGCTTGCATATTCCATGACGATAGAATTAGTGCTTTCTGAATCGCGTTCTCTGCATTTGCCTGTCTAAAATATACCCTCGATCCGATTCTAAGACAATTCGTGGCCGAAATTTGCAAGCATTCGCACGGTACGTGTGCATGTTGGGTGCCTAGTTGGAATCTGTTTGGTTGTTTGCTTCTACTGTTGCAGCAGCCTGAACCCTGCTGCGAATTTGGAATCTTGACCATGATATACTGAAGGCCAATGAATGCAATTGTTGTCTCGTCTCCCGTGGTTTTCCTGTAATGGTGAAGCTGATAAGACATCTCATTGACTTGACACCGAAAAAGCACGGCGTGCCAATGATTGAGCAGCCAAAGCCGCTCAAATAAAGCTCAGCAGGTCACTGAAGAAATTCTTCAGAACACGGACGAAACAACTCACAGTAGAGAATACAGTGCTGTTTTGATGCTTGTTTCATTGGCTAAGGTGCCATTTAGTTTGGGGAGAAGTGGGGAAAAAATACTGTAGCAACTGCGTTGGGAAACGTGTTCTGTGAGATGGAAAAATAATGACAAGTTCTCCTTGAACTAAACACCTTGTAAAAATATTACTGAACCTTGAAAAAAAGTTGGTTAAGCCAACTGGGCCGAGTTCTTAGGATTATGGCCCATGAATCATCATCGTTCCAACAGAGGCCCGGCCTGTCCAAAATAAGACTCCTCGAAAGATCTGGGCCCAGGCCGCACAGACCGAAGCAGCAGCCTCGGGGTGGGGGCGGACACGGCGACGGCGGCGCATCGACAGACCGCCGGCGAGAGATAGACGGAGATGAAGACTGTCAGCCTCGGCGCCTCCAGGCCTTCCACCGTCAGCTTCCGCATGTACGTCCCCTCCCTCCCTCCTCATCCTCTTCCATCAGATAGAATCCTCCTCGGATCGATTGCTGCGGAGAGAGGAAGCCGTGGCTGATTCGTTCCCCTCTGGCTCTTCCGCGCCGCAGGCCGACGAGGGACAACCTGGTGCCGATACGCGTCGACCTCGAGGTGGACGGGCAGCGCTACAGGGACGCCTTCACATGGAACCCGCGAGGTAGCTCTAGCACAGCTGCCCTGCCTGCAGGCTGCAGCGCTCGGCGCCTTTTTGCTCCAATCTCTCGATTGCTTTTCCTTTCTCGCTCGGTCGCTTGATTGATTCTCTTGACTCACCTGGAGCGCAGACCCTGACTCGGAGATCATCAGCTTCGCCAAGCGGACGGCCAAGGACCTCAAGCTGCCGGCTAATTTCGTCCCCCAGATGCTCCAGTCCATCCAGGTGCCTCTCTTTTCTTTATTAATTGCTTGCTTGCTTGTCCTTGTCCTGCAACGTCTCACGCATTGTTGCTCACTGATGATCAATTGCGTTATTCTGAGTAGGGGCAAATCGCAGAGTTCCGTTCCTATGAGGGGCAGGAGATGCAGATCAAGGAGAAGATTGTGCCTCTCAAGGTTTGGTTTGCTTCTCTGGCCAATTGTTACGCATCAGCACTGTCTCCAGGCCTTCTGTATTTTTTATCTCCGCATGAATGTAGGTTATTGCTTAAGTGACTGTTTATGTATGGCGAATTTGTAGATTGATCTCCGAGTGAACAATACTGTAATAAGGGATCAATTCTTATGGGTATGTATGTTAGTCTTTTTACAGTTTGTAGGAGTCCTAATGTCATTTTGATTCACGCCTAATTGTGGTGGTCAGGATATTGGCAACCTTGATAGTGACCCTGAGGAATTTGCAAGGACGCTATGTGATGATTTGAACATCACAGATCCTGAAGTTGGGGTATGACATAAACAACACATTTCTGAGTATTTAGTGTAATAATCTGTTAATCCAACTGAAGCAACAACTTTTATGATGACGGTTTTCCATCTTACCTGGCCCCTGTTTTATGCAATTTGCAATTACCCATTTACCCTTAATTGTTATACAGGTGGGATTACCAGATGAGAATATTGTCACTGATTAAACTTTATTGTACTTGCATGTCAAGTAAAATGATACTATAATTGCCTTTACTAATTTTCAATGGGTGCGGAACTTGTGATGGGTTTAGTCATAATTTGCTGTTATATGAATAATTCTTGCACTGCAGTTCTTTTTGGGTAAATACTTTTCGTGCAACTTTGTTTTACGTTGACATAGTTTTGTTTTGATTGTGTAGCCTGCGATAGCTGTTTCCATCCGTGAGCAACTTTATGAGGTCAGATAAAATTTTCTGTGCTCATTCTAGTTCACAATGTCTAGTAATCGCTTTGATGTACCTTAGAGGATGAACTTAGAAAGTATTCATTGCAGTTCCTTTGCATCTCTTCCTATTGTTAATCTTTTTTGGGATAAGGTCTTCTATTGAAAAAAACAAATTAACTGCACAGATTGCTAGTCAGAGCGTCTCTGTTATGAGAGAGAAGCAATTGTCAAAGAAAGGAAGGCGAGCACCAGAATTTTCTTCAAATAGGTTTGTGGAAGAATGAAGTGTTTTTGTTTTGATGAAAATCTAGGGAAACTGGATGCATGCAGATGCTAATCAGCGTATTTGAAGTTTCGAACTTAATGCCCTCCCTGTTTTACGTTTCTCTATGTTATATGAAATCGCTCTGTCCATGTTTTGCAGTAAAGCTGTGAACAATGCAGTGGACTTGTTCAAATATTTTGGCAGCAAAGGAAGCGTCATTCGGTATGTTCTTTCCTTATTGGAACCTTGATGCGATAATGATTAGTATAGTCTGGTTATGAGCATGCCATTTTATGTCGTACTGATAGGGACAATGCAGGGAATTTTTGTGGCTGACAATGTTCACTTTGTTTTTGAACTAATATGTTACTGGCTGACAATGTTCACTTTGTTTTTGAACTAATATGTTTATCAGGAAAAGGAAGGAATGGTACCTCTATGAGCCTGTTGTTGACGTGGTAGCTAATGAGGAAGATGGAAAGGAGGAGACCAATAATTCTAGTAGGTGAGTGAAGAGCTGATATTGAACATTTATCAGCAGAGATGTCAATTTGGTGTAGTGAATAATACTAACACGTCCCTGAAGCTGTTATTTTGTCCTTTACAGTGCCAGCCCGTAGAAGAGGGAGAGAAAATAACGATGTCTAGGACAGTTTAGTTCACAAACAATTTTACAGCCGAAGGAATAACACAGTTTTCATTTTTTTTGCAGGCCGAAGAAGCGAGCAGAAGAAGAGAAAGTTGCTAGTCTCCAGTGATTTCAGTCGTATTGACTGCTGCAATCCTGAAGAGGATTGTTTCTGATCAGCAAGGGTTTCCCGCCAAGTCCCTTCTCGCCGTGGTGATGCTGCCGCCTGCCTGACATTAGTGCTAGCTAGGATGTGTCCATCGTTGTTTGCATAGTTGCATGTCTTCAGACTTCCGGTATCTGTATGTATATGCAGTGTGAGAGTGCGTCCTCCCTGATACCGTGCCGTGAGGACATCCATTGTTGTATACTTGCTTCAATCTTCAGTACTCAGTAGCATGTTTACGGGTTGAGCGAGTGCTTCTTGGCTGCCTGCCGACATGTGTTAAGATGCTGGTGTCTGCAACAGTTTTCTCTACGTACGTGTAGTAGTGTCAGCTTTTTTTTGATAAAGTAGTAGTGTCAATTTTTATTTTTTGATAAACTAGTCGTGTCAGTTTGTTGCATTGAGGTAGGGCCATCGAACCCTACCTAAATGTTCGTTCCATGGACCTATAGCCCATTGGGTTTGGAGGTGTGTTATGGGCCATGAATCCTTTGCTAGTCTTCTTTCATTTGGTCGTCGTCGTTGATGCGTGTCATGCCGTCATGCGTGGTGGCGACGTGTCCTTCCTGAATCCTGTCTGTGCGTGACGACCAGATGCGAGCGCGTTCCAGCCATGGCCAAGTTGTAGTTGGGAGATTGGTGGTTGGCAAGTCAAATGTGCTCTCTCTGCTCTATTGTATGCTACTCCCACAGACCATTCGTCGCGTATCCATCGTAGGGAAACGGTGAAGAATTGATACGATTAGCTTTCGCTTTGGAGAACAAATTAAAGTGTACGGTGCTGTCAAATCTTTACTGCCCCTACGGCCATCTTATATATGGTAATAAAAGATATCGTCGTTGTCAAATCTGCACCGCTTTAATGGAGAAGAATCAAAGGAAGATATCGTTCGTCAAACACTCAAATGATCTACCTTACTATTGAACAACTTGTCCATTAATATATTCTCTAAGCTAGTAGATCGATAAGCAACGGAGCTGTGTAATATACGTATACAAGACAAGGTTAGGAGAGATTCTGATCATGACACGTATCGGCATCATGGAAGCAAGCTAAGAGGGGAAAAAAAAAAGGTCAAAGAAAGAAATATATATACGAGCAAAGTGTTGATACATGGCCTCCTCGCCACGCGCAGTTGCTTCTTCAGCACCTGGAGCATCAGACAGGCCGCACCCTCGAACAAAAATAATTAGTCACTATCACGCCATGGCTTTTAGCGTGACAGGTATCTAGTGATCAAGGTTTATGCCCCGTTTAGATTCAAAAATTTTCAAAAAAATACTATTCATTTAATTTTTCTCTATTTCCCACCTACATAGTTCTATTCATCTCCAATGCTTTTTTTATTCTACGGTGTTTCTTCCGGAATATTTCCCAATCTAAACACCCCTTTGAGAAAAAGGAAGTACTTAGCACTCGTGGGCCATTGCCAATTTGCCATGGACGAAGAAGCTTCGTGGCAGGGTGGCACTCCCGGGGCCTGCGGTCAGCGTCACCGTCAAGGTGCGTGAGAGAATGCCGTCGCGATCGCAGGCCGCGTGGAGTCCATTTAAGTGCGCTGCCGTGGGCTGTGGCGCGTCGTAGGAACGGCCTCGAAGACGCTTAGCGGGCAAGGGATTCAATCAGTTCTAGACGGGGTGGCGCGGCGCGCGGCCGATGGAAGCAAACTAACTGATGAGCTGGCGTTTCCTTTGACTGATCGACCCATAGGAAGGAAACGAAGCCAAGAGAGACTTGGGCTGCTCGCACTCGCAGCGGCACGTAAGCGGCATGCACGCCCCGGCGCCGGCCATGGACCGGCGGATGGACGCCACTTGTACGCGGCGGCGCCTCGTTGGGCCCACACGTGCCACCCCACGCCCACCGGACGAACGTGTCCTCTCTCGCCTTCTAACTTCCTTCTCGTGTATCCGATGTACGACCTACCGCCCCAACGTCACTCCCCGGGCGTCTATAAAATCAGTGAGCCCGAAGGGAAAAGGAGAGGAATCCCAAATTACAAGCCGGGACCGCCAGAGCACGGCACTCGCCAGCAACAAGTGAAAAGAGAGATCAGAAAGCCCACCCCGTGGATCGATCGATCGATCGAACAAGGAGGAAGAATGGCGGGGACGGCGAACTGCATCGACATCCTGATCGCGATCATCCTTCCGCCGCTGGGTGTGTTCCTCAAGTACGGGTGCGGGCACGAGTTCTGGATCTGCCTCCTCCTCACCATCCTCGGCTACATCCCGGGCATCATCTACGCCATCTACGCCATCACCAAGTACTAGCCGATCGATCGACGCAACGCAAGCTCCCTTTTCAATCACCATCGACACGTCGTCTCTATCTCCCTCTACCTTCTTAGATAGATGAATTATCACGGCCGACATGTATTATTCCTCTCTCTTTTGCTTTTATTTTCCTGCTGCTGGGTGCAGGAGGAACTGATGCCCTGCCTGTTGCGTACTTGCGTGGCGCTGTAAGTAGATAAAGATAGGAGCATATATATGCCTCTGAGATCATGATTCTCCTCTAGACTGATCGATGGGTGCTCCAGTCTCATCTCTGTGTTCATGTCTTGTACTCCTAGCTCTTGTTTAACTTCCCCCCTTTCTTGTTACTGTCTTGTATTTACCGCGCGCCCCGTGCTTGATTTGATACCAGTACTTAGCTGTTCATCATGTGTGCTCCTATCTAGTCGATTGAAGTGTTATTTCGACCTGATGATGGGTCATTGCAATAAGGGTTGTTGAGAATAATTATTCACTGCGTTGCCTCAGTGATTATATTCACAAAGCTCGTTCATCAGTTGTCTCCCCGGCCGTTCTTTCCATTCAGAGCTTCGCTTCCCCAAAGCCGAGCACTCTGGCTCCTGCTCTGCTCTTACAAACACTGTCACAATCACAACCACTGCAGCCCGCCAGCCCCTACAGCAATAAACAAAAGATTTTTTTTTTAGGGGTAGCAATAAACAGAAGATGAGGAGACTGATGCGAAGAAGTTGCAGGCCGCGCTCCGGGCCGGGGAAGAAGTGAAAATTCAAGATGGACTGGGCCAAGCCGAATATAGATTTTGGGCTTCATACATGAAACTTCGCTGCAGTTTTGGAGTAGGGTCTGCTTTTGTCAGGGTACGGCCTTGCCGCCTTTTGTCAGGGTGAAAATCTTTGGGTGCACCTCACATATCTGCTATTTGCACGTTGTGCCACCTGATGTTGGGCTCGCAAATCTCGCAGATGCATTATTACTGATAAAACACATGTAACACGTACATTATTGGGCCGGAATATGCGCTGCATGTGTTACTCGTGCGCCATGAGACCTGAATGTGAGGAGGCCATTTGCTGACCTCAACCTGTCGCTGTGCTAGCTTGACTCTACCTCTACTAGATGCGCACTAGATCTCCCCTGAGCAGTCGATCATAGTACAATTATTGATTTCTTTTTACGAAAAACAATTCTTGCAATTAGAGATTGTACAGAAACTATCCCCTCCGTCTGATTCGTGACTTGTAGTAAACAATAACCCCAACTTTATTGTCTGCAATTAATCAAAGGAATTGAAACGACTCATCTCACAGCAAGTAGTATTACAAGTGTACAACACAACAAGCACAAACAAAAGGCAGACAAGAAGGCGACTACTAGCGATCAATCAATAGGGCGTCTGCTGAGCGCAGTCCAAGTTGTTGCCGACGTCGACGCCGAGCAAGCCGCAGTAGCGGCGGAAGAAGCCGATCCGGTCGTTGACCGCCGCGGGGACGCCGGGGCTCCCGCACTCGATCCCGCCGTTTATGATGTTGGTCGTCAGCCCGAACCCCGGCACCCTGTTGGCCACCGTGTCGTTGTAGCTCGGCCTGTACCTCCCCACCATCACGTCGTGGCACGACGGCTTGGGCGCCCTCGCCGTCATCCAGAACCACAGCGCCGTCTTGAACGCCACCAACGAGTCCCCGGCCACTATCTCCGGGTTCCCCAACCCGTCGAACCCCAACGCCTTCCCCGCCGGCCCGTAGTTGTAGTTCCTGAAATAGTATATAAATAAGTTTCAAACTTTCAATTCGTCGTCACCCTCGTCGTCGCCGGGGCCGGAATCGAGGAAGAAACCGGGGGAATGCAATGCAAGATTGTTATTACCAGGAGAGCTGGATGGGTCCACGGCCATGGTAGGACTTGTTGGCGGCGCAGGGCCACTGGGTGACGGTGGGGTCGCAGTAGTTGCTGGGAGGGTTGATCTCCTCCTTGAAGCAGAGGCCCCAAGCGTAGGGGCCGTCGGGGGCCGTGGCCCACCCGCCGGTGGTCTCGTGGGAGATCTGGGCGAGGAACGCCGCGACCTCGCGCTTCCGGGTGGCGTCGTCGCCGTCGCCGCCGAACGCCGGGAACGCGTCGGCGGCGCGGACGAAGGAGGCGTAGTCGTAGAAGCCGTGCGCGGGGCACGCGGCGTCGTCCTTGTGGAGGAAGAAGGATTTGTACACGTCCTCCGTTATGATCGACGACACGTGGCTGTGGCTCTCCTCGCCGTAGTCGCCGCCACCGCTGCTGCTGCGGGGGAACCAGCAGTCCCACCTCCACCAACTCGACCACCACGGCCGCCTGGACGCCTCCGCGACGCCGGCGTTGGAGACGATCAGCAAGGTGGCCAGAAGGATGGGAGCGAGGAGTAGGCCGTGCGCCATTGTTGCTGGCAATGCAGTTTAATTTGTCACGATCGAGGCTGCTGCCAAAGTGTGTTAGATTTATACTAGAGGAGTATGTGTGCAGCTGCGCTGCAGGAGTGCAGGTTGTAGCACGAGCAGTCGAGAACGAACACATGGAGAGCACGTGCGTGGAGGGCATCCCGGCCGCGAGGGGCGGCCGGATTGAGGCGACGGCGACCGGCGGCGCTAGCTAGCAAAGTTTCCATGATGCACAGTTGACTTCATATTGATGATCCACCTGCAGGGTACATTATTTAGATCAGGAGAAGCTACAATGCTACATTATTCAGAGGATCGATCGATCTGTTGATGCGACAGCAAGTGTTCTATGATACTTCTCTCCTAGGAATTCGTGCTAGGTCAACGGCGCCCAACAGAGAGAGCATGTGCTGCATCCTTGCATTCATCGACAAGAGCTCATGGGCTGCTAGCTTTGTTGACTTGTTTAGACAAAACAAGTAACTTTTCTGCCCATGTTAGCTCTGTTGATGGGAATGAAATGCTGATGATACCTACCAGTGTTGGCGTATATACTAGGTGAGTGAAGATGGACAGTGAGAGGTTAGAACAAACAACATGGTGGCCGGCTTGCCGGGCTTGAGCGACGGCGACAGTCTGACAGAGAGACCTGCAGAGTAGCAGCCGGCCAGCGATTCTCAGCAGAGGAAGGGCACACGCACGATCGCCCTCGGGAGCGTTGATGCCCCTCTATATCTCTCTGTTCGATGTACTGCATCAATGGCTTTGATTGATATTGTATGGAGGCTTGCTCAAATGACTTAGAACCGTATTAGTTCTTAGATAGGTCTACGATCCTAATATTTCCTATACGATTAAAAAAAATATAACTATTTTAAGACGATGATACAATACAATGTCAAGCATTTGCAAGCTACATCACATTTACTGATTTCAAGATAAGTATGATGTTTCTAAAAAAATAATATAGTTCGTTGATACTAGAATTCATGACGAGTTAAACAATATATAGGTGGCGAAAAAGTTAGTCCCCCTTCCTTAGGCAATTGCCTGATTTATAAGCTCAATTTCAAGACAAATCGAGCCTAGGCTATATATGTGTTGGTGGACCAGAACATTTTTTTTTTGAGAAACACCAGAACATTTCGAGGAGTTTTACAATGCTTGGAAAAATAGAGAACCGTCCATTCCCAAATATCCAATGGTGGTAAAATAGACGGTACCAGGAGGTACCCAAAGAAAGGTACCTGGAGGTACTAACTAAATAGTATTAAAATAAATACTTAGTTAAATATTTAGTTAGATCAACGGCTAGCATTAATCAGACACAAAAGTATTGTGTGGTACCTTCCATACATTGTAAAACTCCTCGAACATTTTGTGGGTTGCAGTGTTGCACTGGACTTGCACTCTAGGTCCACATTCGGCCGGCTTTGTCGGGCTTGAGCAACGGTGAGAGAGAGAGAGCCAGCAGCGATCGTCAGCAGATGCGTTGAGGCCCATGGGCCAGTGCTATTAGGCCCATGGGAGCTATCTTTTCTACATTTACTTTTTTTTTTTTGCGAATCTCTTTTCTGCATTTGCTTACCCACCCAGATGTATCTGTTTGATGTACTACTGCATCGTCTAGTGGTTTTGATTGATATTGTATGGCGACTTCCTCCAATAAATTACAACCGTGTTATTACTACTTGGATGGGTCTAAGAACCTAATACTTCCTTTGATCCCAATAATGCTTTATTCATATCCAGTGATAGTACTCTATCTTCTGCGGAGTAGAAACTGATGAAGGCACATGATTTTCTAGACAATATTTTGTTTTTCATGCCTACCTGCTTTGCACAAGTACTGTTCCTTCAGAGAGTTGGCTCACGCAATTACGCTATGCATTATTAAAAAGAAGACATCATAGCCTTCACAACTATGCATGGTGTGTGCAGTGCTTTCGGCTTCCTGGCTGCACCCAATAATACTATCATCACACAATAGCCTTTCAAAATTCAGAAGACAGTGCAAACACAGGGCGCTAAGAGAATATTAATATCGATCATGCTGTACATGTGATTAATTATGTAAATTCAGCCAATCTGTGCATATTGGATAATAGAACAAAAAGGAAAAGAATGCTAGCTCTTGAAAGACATCATAGGTTCTTATTCTCAGTAAATCCACATGTTGTTTGGAAAGGAACAACTACCGAGTGTGTTGAGTGTAAATACGTTACAAATTGCTGCAGGTACTAGAAAATGAGAAAGGATGCAGCTGAGAGAAAAAGAGAACACATCTTAATGTAACAATAACAACAGTCTTGTTCCAGGAGTGCAAAACATGCATACTTCATCTCATAACGAATTTGAGAGAATATAACAGATATTTGGTAATTATGGATTGAACTTGAGGGATATATAATTCATACAAACCATGATAAAGCAGAAACACCATGAATAATCTAAGAGTGATATTTGGGATTTGGAATAAACGTATGAGCATTATGCGTGTATGCTAGAAATTAACATATGGGCGATAATACCAACATGATAAACCTGTGAGCACAATAGTTAACATATGCAGTGAAGCTTTCGTCAAATGGAGAATGTGCATGATAGAAATTGGCAAAAGGAAAAAAAATATGACAGATCTTAAAACATACATATAAGCTTCAGGTTTAGAAAATGAATGATTCACAGTCCATTTTCAAAAGGAATTAATAATCAATGGGCATGCTGAATCAGTGTTATCCTAAACGCTAAACAGTAATCAGTCGGTCACCCTCTGTTTAGTGTTTAGACTGTTTAAACGGTGTTTAAACGAAGTTAAACGGCCTAAACGGTTTTGCATAGTAACACTAAAATATACCTATTTGTACTTGTAAAAGCCAAATATATTGGCTTTTCTACATATTTGCACATGTAAAATATAAGTATTCGACATAATATTTTTTCAAGAAATCTATATCTTTTATACGATACTCATATACTTATGATATTAATTACAAAGTGTTAATTATGAAAAATGTAATTTTCATATTGACTAAATTATGAATTAAATAGCCATTTAGCCCATGTAATCATGATTAACTCAACTTTCTTTAGATGATTTAGACGGTTTTGAACGGTTTAAACGGGTTTAAATGGTCTAACTGTTTAATTTACCGTTTAGGGCCTAAACGACATGGGTGACCTCTGTTTACCGTTTAAACATTGTTTGAACGGACTAAACGGCCGTTTAGGTGAACAGTGTGCTGAATTTACAACACGATACAAATTGTTTCAGATAAAGAAAATGAAATATAGTAGTACAAAACAATAATATCTTGTGTATTACTCCCTTCGTTCCAAATTATTAGTTATTCTGGCCTTTTTTCAGATTTACTGAAGATACTATGAATCTAGACAACAATATGTGTCTAGGTTCATAGAAACTGTCATGAATTTAGACACTCAAAATCGCACCCATAATGATTAAAATATAATTTGGAACGGAGGGAGTACTGTACAAAAATTATCTTTCAGGTATAGATATTGTTGTTTGTACTACATGAAACACGGGCAGGGGGGATCTCATATATCAATACATGAAACAGGGGCAGCGGTATAGATATTATTGTTTCAGGTATAGATATTAATTGTTGTGTCTGAACGAGAACCATCTTTTACCAGGAGGGCAAAACGAAACAGCATCACAACACAAGAATTTGAGGTCGTTCCAACACACATGTGGTATTCGATTTGAACCCGAGGCATCTATAAATATTATAGATCTCTGAGCAATATTTGACATTTGGATTGAAAACTTGAAGGAATAATAAATATTATAACTATTAAATCGACATCTTACAAATATCGATTTTACAAGCAACAGAGTATGACTACAGTATTTTTATTGTCTGTAGGTGCACAGACAAAAAAAACGATGGCCATGTGAGCATGTCATGAAAAATCAGGCACAAGTGAAAATGTGCTAAATTAGCTATTCCTTCCCATGAATGCCGTAGATAGACACACAAGTAATAAACATCACAAAACAGGCACGAGTAGATACAGAGAAAAGGATACACCCAGAGCATCGAACAATATCAGTAGTGAAGAAGCTTGGGTCAAATCCTGAGCATTCTTGTGTGCACCATATAGGTTTCAACTCGCAAACGACATATGGTCATATTTCATTCATGACTAGAAGGAAGCCGTGTGACAATGTGAGCTATGCCTTTGCTGATATACCATCTTACTATCCCAGCAACAAAAACAACTTCATGCGATTTTCACCGTAGTATGATGTTTGGTTCCTTGCTGATTTAAGCATTCGAATCATATTTTATTTAAAGAGTAGTCAAGTTCGTTAACTTAGACAAACAAACAATTGCACCAAGAAATTGGGCATGATGATATGATCCACATCTGATGGATGGATCTATTTTCAGTCTTTTCAGCCGGCCTGATCGTCTTTCAAAATATTTTGATAAGGCGTAGTTGGCCGATCTTCCGTCAGGTAAGGATAACTTTCGTTTGCGCGGAGTGAAACACACCGATCCGGCTTCAAGTCAGCAACTCGAACCCTGCAATCTTAGCACCACGACTTCTCTGGTTATCAACCGTGTCACAACCCGGTTGACCTCGCCAAGAAGGCTAATCCCTGCAAGCGAAACGAAGAACACAAGCAAGAACTTGAAAGAACGCAGCTCTCAATATTGGTGACAATCTGCGGATGAATGATTAAGCACACAAGTTGGGGTTCTACAAACCGAAGACGGCGACTGTTCAAAGACAGATTAATCTAAAGCAAAACCCAAACCCTAAGGAAGGCGGCGGCTACTGAATTATAGAGGTTAAGGTCGTGGATGACCCCTGGACACGCTCTCTAATGGGCTCGACGACGGTACAAGGTCCAAAGGCCAAAAGACGGTGACGCAGCACCGGGACAGATTCTGGACGCCATCTTGTTTGGATTATTCCCAACGACTCCGGATGAATTTGGACCTCAAACCAAAGGCATTGGAAGCTCTATAAAATCTTCTTTCCAACCATATGTGGATCGTCGAATTTGGACTCCGTATGTGGCCTGGGCGTCCGTTTTACCGAAGGCAGCTCCTGGACTCCGAGATGGACTCGAACTCGAGTTGTAATGGACCTCCACGTAGCTTGGCCGACCCTCGCTGGTCCTCCACGCCTCCAAGCCATCATCCATGTGTTTTGTTGATCTTTTTCTTGGTTCCTTATCACATTATAAACAATAGGTAGTAACTCATTCTCAAAACTATTAATAGGAACATTTAGGAGCGAGCTCACCTCCAAATTTAATTGTCGCGCTCGAGCTCTTGTAATTGGACCTTCAATGGTTTGGATGTCCAGCGGTAAAGCCTCGTGTATATCCGTAGAAGTGATGTCCTCATCGTATTTTCCTTGACACGTTCACTTTATCTTTTGTTTTTGCAACACGTGCCCAATTGGTAAGATGTAGAAAAGGTATATTTCTCTGTTATCTAGTTGCATCCAGGCAGAAAACAAATCTTTTTGATTCATTTGACCAAGTCGTGGTCATCTGACACCTCAGGCTCTTACTCCGTTCCATTTTTGGAGCCATAACTCCTTTCCATTTGTATCAGACAGATGAGCTATAGAAAGAGGCCCTTCTCCCTCGTCGCTCTCACACCAAACCTAGCCTCCCTAGAGCCCATAGACCTAATTCCTCTTCCCTGCTGCGCCGCGCCATGCCTCGCCGTCAAAAGCTCAAGGTCCAATGGATCGAGAAGAATGGCCCGCGGAACGCATCTTTCCGCAAGCGCCGGGACACCCTGATCCAGAAGACCCGCGAGCTCTCCATCCTCTGCTCCGTCCCGGCGGCCGTGGTGGTGTACGGCGGCGGCGAGGCGGAGCGCAAGTTCTGGCCGGAGGATCCCGAGGAGGTGAAGCAGGTCATGCGAAGGTATCGTGACCTCCCTGACTCTTCCAAGGAGGCGCACAGGCTGGACAACGTGGGCTTCATGCGCCGCCGCACGGAGAAGATGAGGAGGAAGGTGGAGAGCTACAAGGCCACCTCCGTCGGGCTCGAGGTGAACCTCGTCATCAACGACGTCGCCCTCGGTCGCCCACGCGAGTTCGACGAGATGCCGCGCGAGCTCGCCGGCGCCGTCGTGTCGACGCTCGACGCGCTCCGGAGCGTCATCGCCGACCGCATCAACTTCCTCTTGTCTGGGGGTGCTGATGCCCAGGCGGCGGCGGCGGCGGCGGCGGCGCTCCCGCCTCCGCCGCCGCTGCCGATAGATGAGGCGGCGGCGCCAGTGGTGGCGTACCCGCCGCCGCAATCTGGTGTGGTGGCGGACGCGCTGTTTCTGCTGCCGGCGCCGGAGCTGGAGCCGGAGCCGGAGCAATCTGAGCTGATGGTGGCGCCAGCGCCGCCGCTTCTGCTGCCGGCGCCGGAGCCGGCACCGTTGCTACTACCTGAGCTGGTGCTGGAGCCTGAGGACCCACATCATCCTCCGATTGTGATCCCGCCAGAGATAGCTGAGGCGTTGCTTCTGCTGCTGGCGCCGGAGCCGGAGGTGGCACCGCCGCCGCCGCCGGCTCAGGAGCCGGTGATAGTAGAGGACGCGCCGCCTGAGGTGCCCGTGCCGGAGCCTCAGGCGACGGCCGCTGCTGGTGTGGGTGTTGGGGAGGAGGAGCCGGTGGATCTGAACTTCGAGCCCCGGAATGGAAGCTTCTTGCTTGAGGTGGCAGACGCCATCATAGACGACGGCAGTGGTCGCCTGGCCACAGAAGAGGATGTGGACCGTCTCCTCAGGGAGTACGGTCTCGAGCACATGAAGCCGCCCAAGTAAAGGGCAGGAACGCATGGCCTATTACCTGCTGTTAAGGCCCATGCGTTCTACAATTACCATCGTCATCATCGTTCTATCGTGAAGTGTTTGCTTTGTTTAATTTCATTTCGTATCCATGGTAGTATTGCTAAGTTTCGGTCGAGTCAGTCTAGTTGAGTCGTTTCGATTGAGTTCGTAGCCCTTAGGAGACTATCCATGGTAGTATTTGTATCAAGAATTTGAGTTTTATTTACAACAGTGTGTGCTATGTTTTAGTTTATGCTCAATGTTTTATTCAGGACTACTCCTCTCTGTTATGATAACCCGTTGTTCAGTGAAAAGATTGGCAGATCTAAGTTTATCTACAGGCTACATGCCTTGATCTAAACAGCTAGGGCAGTCAGAGAGATTAACCCTAAGACCTCTCACACAGAGATGATGAATGGATGTGCGCGCTCTTCATTATTGCAGATCGCACGTCAGGGAACAACAACAGCAACAACCGAAACATGACGCTTATAAGGATTTCATGTAACGACACAAATCGATCTCTGTTCCGTTTAACTTGAGTGCATGAACCACGCACCTATACATCAGGCCCAGACCAACTAGCACAAGGAAAACGTCTGTTGACATTCTCTGCCAGGGTGAGCTAAACACAATATATTACATCTGTTCTGCCAAATTTATTGAGGATACAAAATGTTGTGCATAGCTATATGCAAATCATCTGTTCTACCGATGGTTTACATCATGCAAACCTGTTGCTGCCTAGAACTATAGTAGGGCAGCCAAGTTTTTTGCTGGCACTCGCGAGCACTACCAATGTAACTTTTGAAGTGTTTGTAACGCAATAATCAACTCCAATTTGGTAATTTTCAGATCCCACCATTTTTTTTTCTGAAACCATGAAAATAATTATTCGCTGTTATATACATTTCACTAAGAGGATGTACTAAGGGGGAAAAAAGCTTCATGTCCTTTAGAACACACATATATCATGATGTTGTAGTTCGATTGTCACATTCTAGGGGCATATAATCAGACTTCATAAGCAAAGAATATGCAATTTTTGTGCACTGGCAATAATATTTCACCACCTTTCATTTTTCCTGATATTGATACTTTAACCCAACCGTATCCTCTACTAGCCTGGTCTCCACTGTAGCACTATTTTAATTAAATTTATATGTTAGGAAAATTATCTAGTTTTATCAAAGAACTCAAAATATACCACTTTTATTTGTAAAGTATGTTTTTAACAAAGCTAGGTCTCTAGTTCAACTTTAAGATAAATTATTGTCACGACCTAATGAGCAAGGCCAGGTTCAAAATGGTTGATAACATCGCATGCCATTTCAAAATATGCATGCACTTCTGAAATATTTATTAGATTATGTTGTAAGCATTAGTATTTAGAAAATGTAGCATATGTATGTATTTTAACAAGCATGCATGGTCATTTGAACCAGAATTGCAGCAGGATAACAATGGGTATAGCACTGAGGTTGGATAGAGCCGGGGCATCAAGGCTGTGGTATAGTCGACAAAGACTAGACATTGCGTGTACTATACGTCTACTACCAGGCTTAACCCATGATTTTGCCAAATTTGATATTTTATCTTTTGCTACACTACAGAATCTGTGGAGTTGTATCCTAGCAGTTCATTATAGTTTTTTTGGAAGCAACAATTTAGTATATTCTTATATTCCAGTGACATAATTAACCACCTTACATGCATGACTGAGTGATTCTTCATATATAATAATAAAAAAAGAGTCCATAGAGACTTTCAAATGCTCACAAATAATGAGTTCTTAAAAATTTTCCTTGACATGTCGAATCAAAATATATAAAAAATTAGGACTCATAATAACAAGATGAGGAACTGAAAAATCATTTGTAGGACTCAGATGTTGACGTAGCGATGTACCTGCACAATTGAAAGGAATGTTCACAGTGGCAGAGCAAAGATCTTTGTACGTACAACTCTGCAGGACTAAGTAACATCTGAATTGAACTCACACTTTATGATTTTTTTTGTAATCAGTGGCTCAAGAAACACATGTACATTGGAAGCATTGCTGAGGGTGATTTTTACATCAAGTTCACCCTCCGAAATAAAAGTGATGGTTTCAAATGGGCACTTTATGCGGTTTACGGACCAGCCCAACAAGAAAATAAAGAAGCTTTCCTTATCGAAATGGCAAATTCCTGCTCAAGTGAGTCCCTTCCATTTATCATGGGTGGGGATTTTAACATCATGAGAGGGCCGGAGGACAAAAACCAGGGCAACTTCGATCCAAAATGGCCCAACACTTTTAATCAAGTGATTGAGGTATTAGAGTTAAAGGAAATCGAAATGTCTGGTCGCCAATATACCTGGGTGAGATATGGAAATGAACCAACTCAGGAAAAATTGGACCGGGTTCTGGTCAGTACGGAATGGGAGGAAAAATTCCCCCTCACCACTGTGGAAGCACGAAACAGAGGCCAATCTGACCACACCCCACTTGTGCTCAACACGGGGGCATCCACGCACGGGTCGAATCCACCTATGTTTAAATTCGAGAGGGGTTGGCTCCTACGGGAAGGTTTCTTTGATATGGTGACCAACATTTGGCAATCAACAAATCATGGAAACACCAACCTTGAGCGGTGGCAAAACAAGATCCGAGCGGTGCGTAAACACTTACGCGGATGGGCAAAACACACGGCAGGTCACTACAAAAAGGAGAAGAAAAGACTCCTAAAACTGATAGATGACCTAGACAAAAAGTCCGAACTTGGTGCTCTCACGGATAATGAAATTAACATGAAACATTATCTTAGAGAGAGCCTGGCTATGCTTCTCCGAGAAGAGGAGATTAAGTGGTATGAACGTGCAAAAGTCACAACACTACTTCAAGGTGACAACAACACAAAGTTCTTCCACTTGATAGCCAATGGGAAACACCAAAAACAACACATCTTCAGATTAGAACAAGAAGAAGGAGTCATAGTGGGTGACGAGGAATTAAAATCCTACATTACAAACTATTACAAGTGCTTATTTGGACCCCCGGAGGAGACTCCAATCAGACTAAGGGAGGACCAAACAGAAGACATCCCTCAAGTGACTCAGGTTGAAAACGACATCCTAGTTGCTCCATTTACAGAGAGCGAAGTCAAGAAGGCAGTGTTCCAAATGGAACATAATAAGTCTTTGGGGCCGGATGGATTCCCAGCTGAATTCTACCAAGTTTTTTGGGAAGTGGTGAAAGGGGACTTACTTGCTCTTTTCCAAGACTTCCATGAGGAGACACTCTCGCTGTATAGCCTCAATTTTGGCATTATTACCCTCTTACCAAACTCGAAGGACGCAAAACAAATACAGCAGTACCGGCCCATATGCATGTTAAATGTCAGCTTTAAAATTTTCACTAAAGTTGGCACCAATAGAATAAATATGGTAGCAGACTCGGTAGTACAACCGTCACAAACGGCTTTCATCCCAGGAAGGAACATTATGGAGGGTGTGGTTGTGTTACATGAGACCATACATGAACTCCATACCAAAAAACTAAACGGAGTCTTATTCAAAATCGATTTTGAAAAGGCATACGATAAAGTTAAATGGTCCTTCCTCCAAATGACCCTACGTATGAAAGGATTTTCTCCTAAATGGTGTCGTTGGGTGGAAAGCTTTGTCGCGGGAGGAAGTGTCGGTATTAAAGTTAACGATGATATCGGTCACTATTTCCAAACAAAAAAAAGACTTCGCCAGGGAGATCCTATGTCCCCTATCCTGTTCAATATTGTAGCCGATATGCTGGCAGTGCTCATTAACAGAGCCAAACAAGATGAACAAATAGCGGGCATAATCCCCCACCTTGTGGACGATGGGTTATCCATTTTACAATATGCTGATGACACCATCATATTTATGGATCACGACATCGAAAAGGCGAAGAATATGAAGCTTTTGCTCACCGCCTTTGAACAAGTGTCGGGACTCAAAATAAACTTTCACAAGAGTGAACTATTCTGTTATGGCGACGCAAAAGATTTCGAAAGTGACTATACGGAAATATTCGGATGCAACATAGGGGAGTACCCATTCCGATATTTGGGCATTCCTATGCTCCACAGAAAACTTCGTAACAGTGACTGGCGACTTATTGAAGAAAGATTCGACAGAAAATTAAATTGTTGGAAGGCAAAGCACCTCTCGTACGGAGGGAGACTGACTCTACTCAACTCAGTCCTTAGCAGCCTACCAATATTCATGATGTCTTTCTTCGAAATTCCCAGAGGTGTCCTCACCAAACTAGATTTTTATAGATCTAGGTTCTTTTGGCAAGGCGGAAAGGACAAGAAAAAATACCGCCTAGCCAAATGGGACATGCTATGCAGACCCAAAGATCAAGGAGGACTGGGTATTATAGACCTCGAAATCCAGAATAAATGCCTCTTAAGCAAATGGTTATTCAAATTGCTTAATGAGGATGGGTTGTGGCAGTCGTTACTTCGAAATAAATACATCAGAACAAAAACGCTGTCACAAATCACAATTAAACAGAGCGACTCGCATTTCTGGAGAGGCCTATTAAATGTCAATGACGAGTTTTTGTCACGCGTATCTTTTAATATTAAAGATGGCTCTCAGATTAGATTTTGGGAGGACACATGGATTGGAACTAGACCATTTCGTGAGCTATACCCCAACATTTATAATGTCGTACATAACCCACACAACTCAGTGGCAGCGGTAATGTCGACAACGCCATATAACCTCTCGTTCCGGCGCATACTTGTGGGCATCAAACTCACAGAGTATAACAACCTGATAGCAAATATCTCAGCCTCACACTTAACCGAAGAAAGAGATACAGTGTCTTGGGTTCTTACTAGGTCGGGAATGTTTACTTCCCGCTCCATGTATTTATCTCTAATGAATCAAGGCACACCCTTCCAAAGCAAGAAAATTTGGAAGCTAAAACTACCCTTAAAGATCAAAATTTTCCTTTGGTACCTGGCTAGAGGTGTCCTATTAACGAAGGACAACCTAGTGAGAAGGAACTGGCTGGGAAGCCAAAAGTGTTGTTTCTGCAATTGCAATGAAACAATTCAACACTTGCTTTTCGATTGCCACCATGCCAGGAACATTTGGAGGGTAGTCCATATTGCTACGGGTATCACCCCACCTAGGTCCGTAGCCCATATAGCGGGCAATTGGCTCTCCAATTTTAATAAAGGAGAAAGTAACGTGATCTTAGTGGGTACAGCGGCCATGTGCTGGGCTATATGGCGCTGTAGAAATGATATTTGTTTTAACAATACAAAGTATACATCATTTTTGCAGGCATATTCAGAGGGGCATACTGGCTGAGGTATTGGTCGCTACTTCAGCCTGAGGAGGCGCAAGGCCACATCAAAGACGTGAGCGTTTCTTTAGAAACTACAGCATTGGAGCTGTATGCGTCCCACGGATGGCGATTTAATAATAGACTCGGCCATTCTTAATTTATATTTTGTTGCCTTTCTAGCCAGACTGTGCTCTGGAATTTTTGTAATAATCACCAAAAACCAGCTGTGTGCAATGCAGAGGCCGGAAACAAAAGTTTCCATTTTCTAAAAAAAGAAACACATGTACATGTTTATTCTGGTATGATTGTACTCGCACTATATTGTTTAGAAAAGAAATATTTTATTAAGAAACTCTGTTAGCTGCTGAAATATTATTAGTACAGTACATGTTCAACCTTGCTTAGATGATTTTGATTTAATGCTGACAAACATATATAAGAAAGCGGACACTATTGATACATATATTAGAATCTTCTGGCATATTAATTAAAGCATGAACTTTAGGTAACATTGCTATTGCCTATGCATAACTCATACAACATAACTTTAAGGAGGTGTTTGGCTTGTCCAAATGTAACGTTATCCCTTTACATCCGTTAAGAGATACAGCTCTGGATGTTTGTTTCCAACGATCTGTAATCACTTAACAGCGTAATCAGATTCCACCGTGTGCGTATCCGATACCGCTGCTTTTGCTCTGCAATCGGAAAACAACGCGATGAGGATGGCTGCCGCCGGCACGCAGCAATGATGGCGTCCACTCCCTTCGCCTGGGACAAAGTGCAGCAGACCTCGCTGCTAACAGCCACCGGCAGGATGCAAAAGAAGAGAAACGAGGACTAGCTAGCTAATAATGTCAGATACAGGTATCTGTTTGCATTACAGATGCAAACCAAACAAAGCAAGTGACTTGTTTCCTTGATAACGTTACCGCTAGTTTCTGATTGCATTTGCGTTTGCGTTACAGTTTTTGAACCAAACAGCTCCTAAAGTGTTTGCAATACCCAACTCTGTTTCATTCATACTTAATTCAAATAAGGTGTTAGTTCGTTAGGCTACTGCAAAAATATAATCATATGAAAATGCAATTATGACTAATTTTATGTTATTTAGAGGTGTACATATCTAACACGCGGTTGGATTAGCAAATTATGAAGATAGACTTCTATAACACAATTTGCAGGGAAATTTCTAGTTGTAGTGAATAGTGACAGGGGTCCTGCAATGAACTAGTCATATTTATCCAGATTTAGTTTCATTCATCCTCAAGAAAAGTCGCATTACAATTCTAAAATAAAATAATATCTGATGTTAATCTTTCTGACCGGAATATCTGATGTAAATCTTGCAGGCATTGCAACCGTAATGTTTTGCAATGATTCGATAGTACACTTTGCCCATGATTTATCTCCACTCTGCAGTAAGTGAAAGCATATGCGTTGGGAGGCATATTCCCAGCATCAATACAAATGAACCAACTTACTCTATATGTGATCATTTACTACACTCTGGCTTTGGAATCTAATTGTCTGGTAGAACAAATCCTAACACAAAATTGGGTTCATATAAGTACATTCCAAGTTCAAGAATATGAGTTATTAGAAGATTCTTAGTTGTTCAATCAAATTATCAAGCAAAATAGCATTAGTAAAAGGAGAATGGCAACTTGGGTGTCAAAAAGAGGAAAATAATCACAATTGTTCTGAGAATATATGCCTCTATTTGAGAGCAGAGGAGATGTATGCCTAATTCCACCAACCAAGTAACTAAAATTAAAGTAGTAACTATCTATCAACTAGAACAAAAAAGGTTTTAATGTTCTGGATTGCCCTGTGCATGCCTCATAAATTCTAAAGAAGAGTTAATTCTCAAATAAAACCTTTTTTTTATTAGGCCCTCTGAGTCACTGGTAATGTAGATATCATAATGGCAAAGTAGTTCTCGTTCAACGCAAAGCAAGGCATGCCTTAGATTCTCAAGAAACCATAGTATTACAATTTCTCCATAGGATATACTGTGCTGTGTTTTTTCATCTATATATTTTCCCCATAAGCAAATATAATAGAGCTTTAACATATTTTTTTCAGTTAACTCTCGCTTGACGTGTCATATATTATTGTAGTTTCACAGTTTGAGTACCAGAGATAGAAAATTCTTCCTGAATTCAGGAAGAATTTTCTATTATATTGGTAATGGGGAATGATTTACAAAGCCATGTGGAATTGGCATCCTGAATGGGCCAATATTATATTGTGCTTAAGTTATGGGCCTTCTCATTGTATTCTATATCATGGATTTGTAAATCATTTTGGCTCAAATTAGTTCTATCTCGAATTCAATCTGGTCATATTCCAACAAGCAAATTTCCAGAGCATGGTACTCGGCTACAATAATGGTGATACTCCTGCACGTACTCCATAGCTAGAGATTTCATCTACTTCGAAACAATTACAAATCAGTAAAGCTTACTTTAGCCCGCCAAGCCATGTGAACTTACAAGCGAAGCACCAACACATGGTCTGGATCGATATCCATGCCTGCAATGGACATTTCCCTCTCTTTGCAACCAGAGAAACTAATAGTATTTTCTTGACACGTCCATGTAGCACGAACATTTTTTGTACCACGTAAAAGCAAGTTTTTGTACCATGTAGCCTAGTCATGTCCCTCCTTAATTCTTCCATCCTCCTCCTCACACCAACCAAAGCCGGGCAAACAAACAAATTAAACCACTTCCTTTTCCTCAACCTCTAGGGTTTATCGATCTGTGTAGTGCCATGGCTAGCCAGGATGCCAAGATCCAAGAAGAGGTCGTCGCCGACAACAAGGAGGGGCGGACCACGACCATCCTGGGCCTGGAGAAAGTGGCTGACTTCATGTCCCAGCGCATCGACAAGCTCAAGGTAGAGTTACAAAAGCGCATGGCCGCCAACCGCGAGATGGACGCCAAGTTGATCCTCCTCGACTTTATGGCCGGCCGCCACACCAGCGTCGCGGATCTTCCTGCCGACGTCCTCCGCGACCTCGGGTCGCTGGTGGACGACTGCATCAACGCCGTTGCGGAAGAGGCGTATGAGCCACCGGTGGTTGTGCCAGAAGCTGTCGTGGCGGCGAGCCTCGTGACTGAACTGAACTGAAGTGACGTGGCTGCTACGGCGCAGGATGTGTGGACGTATCTGAAGTTGTGATGGAGACGCTTCAAAGCCATCGTATGTTAAGGGCTTATCTATCTTGTCAAGCCTGCAGCCACAAATAAGGCGCGGCTTCTATGTTATTGTTATGTTTCTTCGTTTGCTTTTGAGTCCAGTCGTGTGGGATTTATCATGTATCGAGTCAGATCGAGTAGGGCTCTTTTGTGATTCTGAATTTTATCGGTTTAATGAAAGGTTATGTTTTATGCAATTCGATCTCTTGTATACAATCGACTGAGGATTTAAAGTAGTATGCATGAACACGTACGCGTATTGCAAGCGAAACGTCCATTAGAGACTCAAACTCTCGTTCGATCTCTTGCTGTGGAATTGCAGCAAGCCGTGAACTGCAGGAGGCTGAGGCCTCATAGGGTTCAAGGCTTCTCAACCACCAGTGAGAACAGGAGACGATGGGGATTGGTTGGTTCATCGGATATATAGTATTCTTACCTTAGATTTCGTTATTTTTTTTCAATTTTAGGAAATTGCTCATGTCTAACGGTGTGGAAAGGATCGAGGACAGAAGGCGCTGCTTCACATTGTGTAAAGAGGTTTGATCTTGCAAACTTTGATCCGAAATCATAATTGACTTCCAAAAAGGCGTGCAGTCTTTGTAACATCGCAAAAAAAAAAGAAGGCCCAGAAAAAAAGTACATATAGTTCCCCGATTCCTACCTGTACTCCTATACTTGCTGAAACAAGACGGCCGCCACCCTATTTATTTGCCCCGAGCCCCCGGCTCATATGTCTCCTGACGATCGCCTCTGCAGATTGCGCTGCCGCTAGTAGTCTGTCGCCGTCGGTCACCACCTCCGAACGCTTCAATTCGTTTTCCTGCCGGTCGCCTGTCCATCGCCCTGCTGCCCACATCGTCTGCTACTGCTGTGCACTTGAGCTGGTACACTGCAGTCTGTCCCTGCCCCACGTCCAGGTACCACGGATGCGCTATGTTGCTGTTGCTCCTGTCGCGTTGGTCGTCGTTGCCTACCCAGTGTTTACTCCCAGAGGCACGAGCCGAGCCTTCGGGGCACCAGAGATGCTACCAACTTTATGTTGAATCCAACCCTTATTCAAAATCCAAATTTTCTTTTATGCACATTATCTGATCACTACATAGAAATTTTCTTGCACAGATGTTAACTTTTGAGTTCAGGAAAATCAAAGCATATTAACAGTGACATATGTCAATGATCACCAAATCAAAAGAAATATTGAGGCACATAAATGCATAATAGCTGATCTCATTCTGCGCTTTGTGTTCTATTGGTGCTTTAGTTCAATCTGGATATCTTTTCTACTGAGATAAAGACAAATAGTAGGTGGATATTATAGTTTAACTATTCCCCATAATCTATTGGACTAATTTTCTCTCAGTTTTGTTTAGGTTGTTAAACTGCTAATCTAGTTGGCAGTATAATGGCCATATAGGGGTTTTGTTATACATGATTTTTTTTTCTCTCTAATGAAACAGGGTTTGTCCTCACAGAACGAACCCATGTTTCTATTTAGCATGCTGGTTTAATGCGGATGAGTTGTATTATTAGATATTTATACTTTTGAGTTTTATTTAGTCTCATCTGTTTATTTAATAATTTGGCACCATGATTACACTATTCAGACTTAATTTACTTATATCTAAGTCTGGTCTGGAGATGGTTTGAAATTCCATACCACACGGTTCATTTCCTTAGCTAATTAATAAAGGATGTGTAGTGCCACACTGCCATTTGATCTACTCATGATGAATAGCAAATAGCACTTCATTATCTCCTTTCTGCGTGCCGATGTATTCCAGTATTTTTTTATGGATAAGTCTCTATTACTAATTTATTTATTTTTTCCTGTATGGCAGCTACTCGACATGTATGCAGTGGAGCAATTAGGTTTCACATGTTTTATGCCTTCAAGAGAGTTCTATGATCAAAGTAGAGGTTACCTTGCAAATGGTACTGGTGCGATGAATGCTGAGGACGACATTTGTAGAATCATTGGGCATTGGGTATATGACTCAATAAAGGAGGCAGTTTATATTTGTGCGAGAAATCAAGTTGGCACCGCTTATTTGGACTTTCTTCTACAAACATCGCATCACACACTGTTTTTCAAGAATGCTCTCCCGCTGAACCTTTCATTCAAGTTTAGTGTAGCTAAGAAAGACTTGAGCAGATCTTTTGATCGGGGAGGACATCATTCCTGTACGGAGCATGAGGTACAGCAGTTTGCAAGACATGTACTCGAGAAACTTGAAGATAAGGCCAAGGTGATACATTTAGCTTGGAGTTGGTTAATTATTTTCCGTTCTATTTCTTCACTTTTCCTAACTGTTGAAGCTTCAGTTGCATTTAGTTGCACTAGTGGTGCTGGCACTACCAACACACACAGATACAACAACAGTGTGGTTTACTTGTCATGCATTTCTGTAATTTTTTTCCCAGCAATTGTTTTTCTTGTCAAATAGTCACCGTTATTTCCTGCCAAGTTAGTTTTGTCATACTCAATTACTCATAGATGCCTTTAGAAGATAGTATGCACTTTATACAATATAAATTTCCGAGCTTCCCATAGGGCAACTCACTGATCGAACAGTGCTGATAGATGAGATGACTCAAGGAAACATTTTTTCAAGAAAAAAAAACCCATGTCTCTTTTTGTCAGTTGGGTGCTGGTTCTATTCTATTTCCATCGCTCCGTGCAGTCCTACAACAAATTGTTTACTGAACAGGTCAGAGAACTGAAGGAAGCATCTAATAAGGCGCATAGTGCTCTACTCAAGCTGTTTTCAAAAATCGGAAGTGAACTGGTAATAATAAGATGATTCTGTCATTGTTTTATTTTCTATATGTTTTTGTGTCTCCCAAACACAGGGTCATCTATTATGTTCAATTACCCATTTAGGATTTGTTCCTCTCTGCTGCAAAGAGCAAACCAAGCATTACATTCTTCAAACTCAACGTTCCTGAAAAGGAAGAACCATGGTGCGTATTTTTTTTTATTTGACCTCTTCATTATCCTTTCTGATGTAGGATTAATAATAGCTAACACACGACATTCTTTCATCAATGTAGTTTTGTTGGGACATTCTTTATAAATGATCCATGGAAATCTTCAGATATCTTTACAAAAATAAAAGAAATGGCTGGATTTAGGCCACACGAACAAACTGAGTGTCATGTGGCAAGAGATAAATTCAGAGTTGTGGCTATTTCCTACAAATATTGTCATGAGCCACGTGGTGTTTCCCAACTGAGTTTTCTACTTTGCAATTATTACTGCAGAAGCAATTTGTTATCCAATAACCCTGGTTATCGTCCAACAGATGCTTGTAGGATAGACTTGATCGGGATCTTACGTAACATAGTTATACACCAAAGAAATTTATCCTTTTCCGGAGTTCATCAGCATGCACTTCCACCAATTGAGATTGTGACAGGCAGATTTGTGGAGCTGCCTCAGGATATCCTAATAAATATATTTGCCTCTTTGGAGTTCCCTGATCTAGTGCGGGTTGGATCTGTCTGCAGCTCCTGGAACTCTGCGTATACCAGCATATGCAGCTTTGAGCAGTACAAATGCTCCCAAGCACCTTGTCTAATCTACACTTCTGAATCTGCTGGTGAACATGTTGCTTTCCTCTACAGCCTCGTGGACAAGAGGGCCTACAAACTAACTCTCCCAGATGTGCATATCCGGAGAAGGTATCTGATTGGATCGTCACATGGCTGGTTGGTTACAGCTGATGACCGATCAGAGATGCACCTTGTCAATCCAGTCACAAGCGAACAGATCTCTCTACCATCAGTGATCACCATTGAACAAGTGACGCCCATTTTGGATGAAACAGGTGCAATTTGTAGGTACAGTTTCTCACGACACACTGCAGAGGCAATTATGGGACCTTCTTCAACATATTCTCTCAACGTGTTGCGGGACCGTCTCTTCCATAAAGCACTTCTATTTTATGATACATCTGCAGGAAGTTATTTTGTTGTGTTAATCCACAATCCATTTGGGCAGCTTTCATATGCCAGGCTAGGTGATGACAAGTGGACATGGTTGCCCCCACACTCACATTTCGATGACTGCATCTATAAGGATGGTCTTTTATATGCGGTAACATTACGTGGCACAGTAATCGCCTTTGATATCAGCACCACTGTGGTCACGACAAAGATAATTCTGGACTCAAGGGCAGGTTATGGGAATGAGAGGGTTTACATTGTTGAGGCTCCATGGGGTGATTTGCTGCAAGTTCGCAGACCAGAAATTTGGATAAGTGAATTACCACACAACCATGGGTGTAAATGTTGTGCAACATTTGAGGAGACATCTTGGGACATTGCAGTTTATAAAGTGTGCTTCGCAACCAGAAAATTAGTGGAAATAAATAGCTTGGATGACAACGTGTTGTTTTTGGGGCATAACCAATCTCTTTGTCTCCGTGCTGAGGAATATCCACATCTGAAGCCAAATCATATATATTTCACCGATGATTGTATGTCTGTTTCTTCAAAATGCATAAGGGGCTACCGCCTTATTATTGGTGTATTTAACATACAAACTATGAGGATGGGTGAAATTGTATCTCCTCAGCTTTGGTCCAAGTGCATGGCTCCATTGTGGTTCATACCAAATCCCATAAAGATTTGAGTCAGATACGAGAAAAGATGGAGTCAAAACACTGTTTCGGATAAAACACCCTGGTTTCGGAAGGATTTAGTTCTACTTTTCACTAATTCAAATGTTGATTACTTTGAGCATGGTTTGGCAATATGCTTTTGTAACGTGACAACTGAGTAGTTCGCACTATAATATCCCTGGATTATTGTTTGGCAAGATGCTTTTGTAATGTGTGAATGTGAACCAACTATTAAATGCTACTGCCGTTGTCCCATAAAGATTGTATTTCTGAGATTGCTCAAATTCATCTTTAACTACTACTACCTTTGTCCCTAAAAAAGTGTCCATCTAGGATTTGAAAAAGTCAAACTATGTCAACCTTGACTCAATTTATAGAAAAAATATTTTTATATAAAAGTTAGAAGATAAAATTAATATCATTAGGTTCATCATAAAATCAGTTTTCATAATATACTTTTTTCATGTCTTAGAAATTGATAATTTTATCTATAAAATTAGTCAAACTTCATTTACATTGATTTTGACAAATTCTAGACGGACACTTTTTTTAGGACACAGGTATTGGTAATTTTGATAAACAACAACAATTTAACATTATAAGACTTAAAGCTCTGATCGTTTTATTAAGCTTTTTTCAGTTGCAACTGTGGCTGTTTGCTTCTCTTTCTACAGCTACAACAGCAAACAACCATGTAGGGATGAAAATGGCCGGAAACTATAAAAAAATACTATTACCATTCCCGTACCATATTATTTAGTTGATATCCATGAATGGCCTTGTGAAGTTACAAGCAAAGCACCAACAGATGGTCTCGATAAGTCGATATCCATGAATGGACATTTCCCTCTCTTCGTCATCAGAGCAACTTTCATATTATCTTCTTGACACGTCCATGTAGCAGGAACATTTTTTGAACTACATGCTGACGTGTCCAGATAGAATAATATATGACGATACTTGCGTAGCCAGTTTTACCCCAGCCGGGAAAAAAAATCATTTTTGATATGAACAGTCATGTCCCTCTCATCTGATATCTCCGTAACCACTACTTTCCAATTTTTCGTCCACGCTCCATTCCATTTTTGCCAGCCAGCCGGGCTATAAAACGAGCCCTCCTTCCATCATCCTCCTCACACCAACCAAGGGCAAAACAACCACTTTCAATTCTTTTCCCCAACCTCTAGCTAGGGTTTATCGATCTGTAGTAGTGGCATGGATCGCCGGAGCTACGAGGAGCTGATGCAACTCATGCAAGAGCGCATCGAGAGTCTGAACGTAGAGTTAGGAAACCAGCTGGCCGCCAACCGCGAGGAGGACATCAAGCTCATCCTCCTCGAGCTTATGGCCGGCCGCCGCAGCACCGCCGCAGACCTCCCCGCCGACGTCCTCCGCGACCTCGCGTCGCTGATGGAAAAGTCCATCAAGGCTGTTTCGGAGCACCTCGAAAAGCTCATCTGCTTGAAGATGGAGGGCTCCCCAGCGGCGGCGGCGCCGCCGTCGCCGGTGGAAGAGGCGCACGAGCCACCGCCGGTGGTGACAGAAGTTTTCGTGGCGCTGCAGGAGGAGGGCGCGCCGCCACTTGGGATACTGGCGGTGGCACCTCCTGCTTCCCCAGCTCCTGGCGGCGAGCCACGTGACTGAAGTGACGTTGCTGTCTGATCTGAAGAAGCTTCAAAGGCCTAAAGGGCTTTTCTATCTTGTCAAGCCAGCCACAAATAAGGCGGCTTCTATCCTATGTTATGTTTTTAATTTGTTCGTTTGCTTTTGAGTCGAGTTGTTGTGTGGAGTTTGTCATCTATCGAGTCAGAGTCCATAGAATAGGGCTCTTTTGTTTCCCGAATTTGATATCAGTTTAATGGAAGTTATTATGCTTTGTGCAATTCTTCTGTGCAATGGATTTTGGGATTAAGGTATGCATAGACACAACCTGTATATATACGTATGCCGGAGACCGGGGTTACGAATACGTGAAACGCTTGTCAGAGACTCAAAAGCTAATCCTCTCATTCTCTTCCGATGGAATTGCAGCAAGCCATGCAGGAGGTGGCCGAGACGCCGTAGTTTTCGTAGGCACCGGTGGCTCAGCGCATCCATCTAATTATATTTAGAGTTATGCGATCATTGTCATATAAACAAATCTATACGAGTGAATAATGGATCGGAATTTAAAACAGTTCTCACTTATATCGTGTCCATGGTAGCCCTCATGTTGGATCATACTATAAGGGCTGGGGGAGATGGGTGGGGGTGCAGACCTATCAAAACTGTGAATTAGAGAATGTTTTTGCTAAATACTAAAGATTTTTCTGGCTGCTCCTATTCCCTACCCGCCAGCTATATATACGCTTTGTATCACGTGCGTGTTGCACGTGCATCTCTGCTACTATAAAAAAAGGAGCCCATCGGCTTTTAAAAGCTCACAAATGAGTTCTTAAAAAAGTTTCCTTGGAATGTTGAATCAAAATATCAAGAAAAATATAATATAGGACCTAGAATGACAAGAGGATGAACTGAAAAATAACCTGTGGGACTCAGATGTCCAAATAGTGATGTACCCTGCTTATTTACAGGATGGTGACCGGAGCCAAGATCTTTGTAAGTACATCTCTACAGCCCTAAGTAAAATCAGATTGCGATTGTCTGATTTGGAGTTAGTGGCTTAAGAAATACTATACTTCTGTAAACAAGTTTGTTTAGGCATGGAGTCATTTAGACGAGCAGTATTTTGTTAAGAAACTCTGTTACTTGCTGAAATATCATTAGTACATGTTCAACCCGATTTTGATTAATTTGATGCTCACAAAAAATATCTGAGAGAGGACTATGTAAGTAAATAGTATTATATTAATATTCCTGCTATTAATTAATGCATGAACTAAAGTTTGCTAGTGCTGCTGTATAACTCATATAACACAGCACTTCAAATTGTTTGCAAATAATATAATAATCAACTCTTTTACTGTACTAAATTCGAACATGCACATGCATGAAACAATCCAGTAGTGTCTTATGTTATCATGTGTTTTAATTTGACACATCAGATTTGGTTCCTGTCTTTTGAGCATCCATACGTGGTGGTCGTGGATGTACCCGGCACCATCAGACAATCAGCGCAATGGCAAAAGATATGCGAAAAAGGTCTACTCTCTCATCACCGTCGTAGCCTGGGAGGTCTAGAAGCACCTTAAGTCTTGCTTGTTGATGGACCAGAACTGAATATTCAGTTGCTCCAATCCTCTCCAGACTGCGGCGAACGAGAGCATGGATATCTAGTGCTGCGTTTAGTTGGTGGGGGGATAAAAGAACTTTTTCTGGGAAGCGTGTTCTGTGAGAGGGATGAATAGGAAAGTTGAAGAGAATTGGAGGGAAACTTTTCTGGAAAACGTGTTTTCTGAGGGGGGTGAATAGTAAAGTCCAAAAGAGCTTCTGGAACTAAACACAACATAAGATTTAGGAGCTGCTTCCTAGTAGCTTACTCTAGCCGGCCTCTGGGCAGGAGGGCACTCCCTGGTCGAGCCTTCCTTTTTATTTTCTCGCGTTAGTTTTGTTTGTTTTTACTGTGCTTTGCTAAGGATGGGGGAGTCCCTAACCTTTGTGCCTCTATTCCTCTCTTAATGACAAACAATATTTCTGCATCGTTTAAGAAAAAAGTACTTAACTTGAATAAAATTATAGTTTCGTTTTAGGTATTGCAAAATCTTGCCCTGGCAATGTAATTATGAAATCTTTCATTCCTAGAGATGTACATATCTAACACCTTACACCATCTATCATATATAGTTGAATTATAACATTCTAAGCTATAGACTTATTAAACGTAGTTTTGTTGCTAAACAATAAGTTGTAGGGAAATTCCTACTTGTAGTTTTAGGGGTCCTTCAGTGAACAAATTTTGGTTTTATACAGCTTTGGTTTCACTCGTCCTCAAGAAAAGTTGCAATAGACTCCCAGAATCAACAAACATCTGATGAGAAGCTTATAAAAGCCTATGCATGCAGACAAAAAGTTTCGGTAGTACACTTTACCCATGATTTGTGAAGTTTTAGGCTGTACATCTTGTTCCAATATATATGTGTGTGCATTTCCTGCTCTAGCTTTGGAATCTAATTAATCTCCTGGTTAACTGAACTGATCCTAACATAAAATTGGGGTCATATAGATTCGAAGTTCATGAATGTGTTATTAGAAGATTCTTAGATTCTAAATCAAATTATCAAGCAAATTAAATAGTATTAATAATAGGATAATAACAACTTGGACGGCATATGAAGAGGAAAACAAAAAAACGCAAGTGTCAATAATGTTGCCTCTGTATTTGAAAACAGAGGAGATGTAATGTCTAATTTCACCAACCAAGTAACTAAAAGTTATGTAGTAAATAACCAGAACAAAACGTTTTAATGCTGTCGATTGCTGTGTGCTTCCCTCATTAATTTGTAAAGAAAGCGTTCACTTCTCAAATAAAACATTTTAGGGCCTACAAATCACTAATAACGTAGATATCACAATGGCAAAGCTGCTTTAGTTAAACGCAATCGAAGGATCTTGGATTCTCAAGACACCATACTGTGCTATTTCAGAGAGTTCTTCGGAAGCACATACAATACAGCTTAAGGTGTGTTTTTTTAGTTTAGGACATTCAGAAGCACATACAAATACAATGGCCCATTCAGAAGGACGGAGGGAATATTATTATAGTTTGACTAACTCCAAAATGCTTACTGGACATAGATACAACATACATATTCAAAAATAAAGTAATGGAGCTGTACACTATTTTTTCACATATTTCATAGAAAGTAATATACGGTACTTATAGTGCACAAATCCTTTGAGAATGGGCCATTGTGCTTCAGTTGAATTATGGGCCCTCATTGCATATTCTACAATGGATTTATAAATAATTTTGGGCTAAAAAAAGTTCTATCTTGAATTCGGTCTGGTAGTATCGTCATAATTTAACAAGCCATTTTCCAGAGCAAGAAGGTAGTCGAGTAGCAATGGAGATTTCGTATACTTAGAGTCAATTATAAATCCGTAAAACTTTACTTTAACCCACCAAGCAAGCCAAATGGTTTGACAACAGGATTATTACTACAACAAAATTTGCACCAAAAGTTAACACAGGACACGGGACTGATGCTCATGAATGGAAATGGAGCACAATCATCTTCGAGATCTGTCTGTGGTATAGCTTGCACGCCCCAACGCAGATGATGGTCTCAAGGGAAAAGCTATCCCTCACCTGAATGATTTGAAGGCTCTCATCACTCGGTTTTTTTTACCATTGGATCTAAAATATTGACAAGCTCAGATTCGTCTTCTCTCTATCTACAATCCCCTATATAAAGAAGGTTGGAGTGGGGGTAGGTGGTGGAGAAGAGGAGGATAAAGAAGAGAGAGAAGAGTGATGAGAGAAAATGGAGATATTTGAGCCACTTATTTGAGGATCTATGGTCAAAAAAACGAGTGAGGAGAGCCTCCAAATCACTCAGGTGAGGGATAGACACGAGATGTAGGATATTCCATGCCTGCAATGGATATTCCCATCTCTTTACTGTCAAAGCAAATTTCATGTAGTATTTTCTTGACAGGTCAATGTATAGCTGCCAACATTTTTTGTACCATGCATGTACGTGCCCGGTTGTATCCAGTGGCAGTATACGGTAAGCGCGTAGCCAGTTGTATCCCTGCCAGGCAATTTTGATTTGAACAGTCTATATGTCCCGCTCATCAGTCATTACTCCATTCCAAGTTTTCGCCAGCCAGACGGGCCAGACAGGCCATAAAAGAAGCCCTCCCCTCCATCGTCCTGCTTACAGTCTCACCCCAACCCAGGGCAAAGGCAAAAACCATTTTCTTTTCCTCAACCTCTAGCTAGGGTTTACCGATCTGTAGTGAGTGACATGGCTCGCCGGAACGACAACAACGACGAGATCGAAGGGCTCATGAAGAGGATGCTGGCAGATATAGAGAACTGCAGGGCCGAGAGCCACGCGATGAAGATCAGCTTCATCGCCCACGACCTCGAGGTGGGCCGCCGCAGCGCCGCGGATCTTCCCGCCGACGTCCTCCGTGACGTCCAGTCGCTGCTGGACAAGCGTGCTAAGGAGCGCCGCGTCGGAAAGCGCTCCCGCCGGGTGGTGGAGGGCTCCCGGGTGGCGGCGCCGCCGCCGGAGGAGGAAGAGGGGTACGAGTACGAGCCACCGGTGGTGCCTACAATTATCTTTGCACTGCCGGCGCCGGGAGCGCCGCCACTTTGGCTGCCGGAGGTGGCACCTCCTGCTGACCTCGCTCCTGGTCCTGGTGGCGAGCCACGTGACTGAAGTGGCGTGGTCGTATTCTGGTTTCTGAGATCTGAAGAAGCTTCAACCAAAGCCCTCGTGTAAAGGGCTTTTTCCCCTTTTTCTATGTTGTCAAGCCAGCCACAAATAAGGAGGCTTCTATGTTATGGTTTTAGATTGTTTGCTTTTGATCCAGTCGAGTAGTGTGGGTTTTGTCATCCATCGAGTCAGAGTCCATAGAATAGGGCTCTTTTTGTATTCCGAATTTGATCAGTTTAATGAAAGTTTTGATTTATGCAATTCTTGTGTACAATGGATTGACGATTTTGCATTGGATATGCATAGACAGGGTACCGTATATACATATGCAGGCGACCCGGGGTTACCAGTACTTACGTATATAACAAGCGAATCCTCTCGTTCTTCCGGAGGAAGTGGAATTGCAGTAAGCCATGCAAGAGGCGGCCGAGGCCGTAGTCGTAGGCACCGATTGCTCTGCGCATCGATCCATCGGCACAGCGAGGAGCGAGCTCGGCTTGGGGCCGGATCGCCGGGCCGACGTCCCCACTGGCGGCGATTCACGTTCATCAGCATTCAGCAGTACGTCCATTGCGCCGTCGTGTCTGTCGCGTGCCATGAAACCGTACGTCGTCGAGCATTCCTGCGCTCACGGCCTTGTGGACTAGTAGTACGTAATTATCTCTCGGACCGCCGCCGGCTCCGTCAAGAAGTGAACATTCCTGCATCGTTTGAGAAAAAAAAATACTTAATTTGAATAAAATTATAGTTTGATTTTAGGTATTGGAAAATCTTACCCTGACAATGTAATTATGAAATCTTTCATTTCTAGAGACGTGTCACACCCCGAAATTTAGAATTTCGAGATGTGAATTAGAAAGAAAATTAAATAAACAATTTTCATTAATTATTAAAACTTTTCAACATTTGTTTAATTTACAGGAAATTTACCGTAGGAAAATAATCAATTTTCCTAAATCAAATAAAAATGCTTTGTGTTGCCTTAATTGAAGTGTTCCATTCATGTTGTTGAATCTCATCTTTCTTGAGTGTGAAGTTTTCAAAATGCGTTTAGAGGTTGATCAAATCATCCCTGAGAATTTCCTAGATTTTCTAGGAATTAATTCTCTTTTCCTAAAGTCAAATCCATTTATTGGAAGGCTTTAAAATCTCTTTCATGAGCTCCAAATATTTTATTTTGGTTCAAAGTCTCCAACTCTGTCTCTGGAATTTTTCCTAGGATTTTTGGAGATTTTCGAATATTTTCCATGGTTTAAATACATTTTCTGGGATTTCCTAGAATTGTTTTTGCACTAGAATTTATTTCCCGAAATAAAACTTATTTCTCCTTTCCTTCTTGGGCCAAATCATCCGCAAGCCCAACTCCGTTTCACTCAACCCTGTCGGCCCAACTCCGTGGCCCATTTCCTTTCCGCGGCCCAGCCCACCTCCATCTGCTCTCTCTTTCTCTCTTCATCTCACAGACGCGTGGGGCCCACATGTCATCCCCAACCTCCTAGTCGCACCCGAGCAGGACTCGAGCGGAGTCCGACGCGCCGCCGCCGCGTTTCCTTGGCTTCCGCGCCAAGGCAGCCTCACCTCCAGCGCCCTATATTATGCGCTGCCGCATCCCCTCGTTGCCTCGCCTCGCCTTGCGCTGCATCGACGCGCAGCGCCATCGCCCGGAGCCAAAGAAGAGCTGAGTGCCGCCGGCCTCGCCCCGCACCTCCGTCGCCGTCCAGTCACCAAGAGCTTGCTGAGGAGCTATGCGGTGAGGTGAGGAACACACCGAGCCTTTTCTCCCTCTTTCTCCCGCACTGTCTTGTGCGCACGACCTCGTCGTCCTTGGCCGTCCGCCGCCGCGCGTCGCCAGTCACCTCCACCGCCTAAGCCTCACCCTAGACCCCGCAAACGAGATCCCTGCATCCCCAGCTTGCTCCTGCGCCTCGAACCAGTCGAAACGGTGGCCCGTAGCCACGGATCCACTCGACTCCGGCGACGTCCCGGCGAAGCGCCGCCGCGCGCCATCTTCCCCTTCCTTCTCCAGTGACCAGCGCCGCCACGATGAATCCCAGCCGTCGGATGTCGATCCAATGGCCACAGATAGCTCCAATCCAAACCGAGTAGGTCAACACACGGTCGCCCTGGAGTTTTTGCATAAACACCCCTGCAGTTTTTGCTAATCAACCCGCAGTCCAAGCCAGTTCAAAAATAATTAGATCTAGGTCCTTTTCTTTTTGTTTCAGCCCCTGATCTTTCATAGATTTAAACCCGCCATCCTTGGTTGCTAGTTTTACGCGTTAGCCCTCGTGTTTTCATACGTAATCATGTTTTAGCCCTCGGTTTCTTTCAAAACAGCCCCTGGAACCCTGTTTCTTCGCAGTTAAGCCCTTGCAGCCTTGTTTAGCTCATAGTTTTCATGTTTAGTCTCCGTTTAACCTTGTTTTTGTTGCATTAATCTTCTAAAAGCGTAGACTTTAGTTTAATAGTGTTGTTTGTCAAGTTTCATGTTTTGAAAATAAATAAAATATTAACTTGCTTAATATTTGTTATACGCTTTACAAATTCCTTAAAATCTAATTAGAGCTCCAACTCCATGTTTTATAATTTATTTAAAATATTAATTTGAATAATGTTTACTTCATATGCTTTTACAAATAAAATCTAATTATCTCATATTTTGGTTTTCATAAACTAATAATTAATTTGCTTAATGTTCAATATTGAATCTAGTTTTCTGAATAAAACTTGACTAGGTTCATGCATCGATTTTTATGAATAAATATTAACTTGATTAATATCTATATCTTCTCCACTAGCTTTTCTAATTAAAAAGTTAATTAAGGTTATACCCCGTTGTTTCATAAACAAATGATGTTAATATGATTAACAATTATTGAACTCTCCTTTTCAAATTAAAATCTAATTAAGGTTAAAGCATCGATTTTGTATAATCTAAATTAATATGTTTGATTTCCAATTTGAATGTGTTTTCAATAAAACTTGTTTAGTCCAACACGATACATTATGTTATTCATCTAAATGCTCCCTCATGCTTTCTTGCAAGTTAAAATATTTAATTGGTATAATCATTATATAAATATTTGCAAATAAAATTGATTAGGCTTTAACCCATCTTTTCATATCAAAGTATAATTTGATTAATTTAAATAATGGATATTTCTCTAAATATTCATTTCATGTATTTTTCTTAATTAAAATAAATAAAGCACATAGTATTTACTTTCTTTTGTAATATAAATCATCCGATAGTTATACCTTTCCAACCGTTGTTCCGTTTTCAACGTTTCTTGCGCCCTTATGATCGTAGTAGCGAGCCCCATCGTTTCATACGTTCTTTTAAAAGCTTTTCTTTTGATTGGTGTATTGTTCTTAGTTGTATTTATTTCTTTGCTTGCATGTTTGTGCTTGTGCTCGATGTTTGCTACGATTAGAGGAGCATCGTTTCGAAGCTGTCAAGAACAAGAGTTGAAGACTGAGCAGTGGTATTCTTTTGCGGAAAGGCAAGTGTCCCTAACCATCCTTCTACCTGTGCTTTTATAATATCATATATGTTAATCGGAACATGGAGAACCACCCGGGATTAACCGTACAACCACAATACTACATGGCTCTGGTCTTAGCTGAATAATTAGATGAACTACATGTTGTGTTTGTGCTGTCTGTTGGGTTGTTATTTGTTTGTGGATGTGTTGGTGCGGGGATCGGAAGACTGTCTTCTGTTGAAACCGTAAGTGCTGGGAACAGACACACGTGTAGAAATTCTTTGTAAAGGCTTCGTAGCGTCCCTATGCAATCACACCTCGGAAGTGTGGTATGCGCCTTTGTGGTGCAGCATGGTTAGGTCTAAAGTTCCTCGGGACTTTTACGCGAATTGTGGTGAAAGTGTACAACCTCTGCAGAGTGTAAAACTGTTATAACAGCCGTGTTCGCGGTCATGAACGGCCCGGACCCTCACATGATTAATATACTTGAAGTTGATAATTAAATTGTTCCGGTTATTTCCGTGGCCTTGCTGAGTACCAACCATAAGTGTACTCATCCTTGCTCATTGCTGCTCAGTATTCAGAAGGTGTGTGAAGTTGTTGAAGATGATGCTAGGCGTACGGAACCCCCAGTCAACTGCTGCCTGTGGTGAAGAGTTCAAGATTCCGCTGCTAGAATACGTTTGTATTGTATTTATTTTATTCTTTTCCGTTGTACCTTTGTGTTCTGCTTATTCATGGAGTCTATCATATGTATGAAATTTGATCCTGGCACACATATGAGATGCATCTGGTTTTCTTTCTAAAACCAGGTGTGACAAGACGTACATAACTTATACCTTACACCATCATAGTTGAATAATCAGATTCTAAGTTATAGACTGCTAAAACGTAGTTTTGTTGCTAAACAATAAGATGTAGGGAAATTCCTATAGGGGTCCTTCAGCGAACAATTTTTGTGCACTGAAGGTCATATTTATCCAGCTTTGGTTTCACTCTCAGAATCAACTAACATCTGATGGGAAGCTTATAAAAGACTCTGCATTGCAGGCATAATGTTCCGATAGTACCTTTACCCATGATTTGTCAAGTTTTAGGCGGTACATATTGTTCCAACATAAGCTATTAACTTTACTTATATGTGCGCATTTCCTACTCTAGCCTTGGAATCTAATCGCCTGGCTAATTGAACTGATCCTAACATAAAATTGGTGTCATATAGGTTCGAATTCCATGAATATGTGTTATTAGAAGAATCTTAGATTCCGAATCAAATTATCAAGCAAATTAAATAGTCATAATAATAGGAGAATAACAACTTTGATGGCATGAAGATGAAAAAAAAATGCAAGTGATGAGACTCCATCAACAATGTTGATGCAATGCCTATGTATTTGATAACAAAGGAGATGTAATGTATAATTCCACCAACCAAGTAACTAAAAGTAATGTAGTAAATATCTATCACCTAGAACAAAAACGTTTTAATATTGTTGTTTGCTGTGTGCTTGCCTCATTAATTTGTAAGCAAAGCGTTCAACATTTTAGGACCTCAAAATCACTAGTAAATTGTCTACCAACACTGCTTTAGTTAAACGCAATGTAAGGATTTTGGATTCTCAAGACACCATATGATATTAATTCTATAATGAAACCTTATAATTTCTTCATAGAATACTGTGCTATTTCAGCTAGTTTTTTAAAAGCACATACAATAGACATCTTTAAGGTATGCTTTTTTAGTTTAGAAAAATTCTAAAAAATGGGAAGTTGTAGAAATGGAAAACTTACCGAAAGTGGAAAAATTGTGGGGAAGTGGGGTCAACCATCAGGGGGGTTTCTGGTAGGCGTCTGTGAATTAGACTGTCCCAAAAAAATGACGCCAAACTTGCGGTAAGATGTGGCGAGAAAATCAATAATGGAGAAACTACTACCAGTTTGTGGCATGCCAAAACCTAAGAGCCAACAAAATAACATAAAAAATCATTGTGGCTTCCAAATTGTGTGAAGTGGTACATGATGGCGGGGAAACCTAGCGGAGGTGGGCCCACTAGTACAGTAAAGTCAGGGTTTTTATCTTCTTTTCTAGACAATCCTTTTGTGTTTGTTTTATTATATTTTCCACGATAGAGTTAGAAACCTTTTGCGATATTTTTTGTCAAAACATTTCTCATCTAAACTCAAACATCTGGACATACATGTTGAATGTATGAGAAAATGATCTTGCAAAAGATGTGAGATGCTGTAATGATAAGTTTTCTTGATATGAAAAGTGAAGCACAACCATGGCTCTAATGACAAGTTCTCTTGATAATAGTGCTATTTCGTATTCAAACGTTTCCCATAGTATTGTTTATCTTACTATGTTTGGTAATTTCGTAGTCCATATACAATGAATGAACAAAAATCGTAGGATCAGCACACATTTGTTCATATAAATGGTCTTGCAAAACTGGTTTATGTTCATAACTGATGTTACTGACGATATAAATTGAACTCTTGTGAGTGTATACTGGTGCTTGAAACATGTGAGATGCTGAAACATATATATGTTCTAGGAAAGGAAATATTAAATTCAAATCTTACTGCAAACATATTGATTCAATCAAATAGGTATTATACACTGATATTGTGATATTAGAAGTTGTATCCTTTGAACCCTAACACGGCACATGGTCGTGATATTCTGATTGGATTGGAGGTATCATAGGCATAGGCATTGACAATTACACTCAACGAACTGCAGTTGTAGTGCGAGGGGACAGGTCTGACTTCTGAGATTGGGTGTAGAGATTCTGCTCTCTTGAATATGGAAACAACCATGGTCAAAATGGTAAGTAATCTTGACAGTAGTTCTTTGTTTGCCAACTGTAGATGTATCTTACTGTAGTGTGGTATATTGCTTAGGGTTAGGGCTTATAGCGATGCTCACATGGAAAAATTGTAGGATTATCACATATTTGTTCAGATAATAAATGGTCATGCAGAACTAATGTTTCAGACTTTTGAAATTGAACTTTTGGTAGTGTATAGCACTGGTGCTTGAAATTTGAGATGCTGAAACATATGTTTTAGGAAAAAGAACATCAAGTTCAAAACTTACTGTAAAATTAAATTATTGATTCAATAAAAAACCGATATATTCAATCTATCCCTTTGTATATATCTTAGCACTTGACATGGTGGTTACATTGTGATTGTAGGTATCACCGTCACTAACAATGTCACATAAGCATATTTTCTTTTGTTCTATTCCCTCTTTCATGCGAGGTTTGAATGTTCAAAATACCATAACCTGACTTGCATTTTTGAAATCGCAATGTTCAAATGTTTCACATAATACAATCCAGCGACCAGCAAGGTCATTTTTGTGCACACTTTGGGGGAAAAACAAAATAGTGCTCCTTTTGTACCATCTACTAGTTTTGGAACAATATCAGGCATATCATGAATTTAAACTTGCTTCTGATATTCGAGCAAAAAGAAAAACTGAAACGAACAAGTATTTGTGTCCTGTCACACTGGTGTCATCGTCAAGGCAACATGAGTATAATGCTGTAAGTAGCTAGGAATAGGATGTTCCTCACCAGTCTGGTGGCAAGCCACCTGGTAAGCTGCTACTTAGTAGTTAGTACTCACATTCCTAGTGTTGTATTAAATCATTTCTGGGCACGGTATTGGTTATAGAACGTGATAAATGCATGGATAATTTCGAGTTCCTGTATTGTAAACCATCACGTGTTGTAACTTCTTAGTCTCTTTAAGTAATAATACCAGCTTTAAAGTTTTTGAACAGTGCCGTGTTGCGATTCAAACTTTTTTTAATCGCGTGTGCAGCAAGAAAGTTTAGATTGCTTCATGGATTTGATCCAAAAAAAAAAATTGATATTGCAACCAACCAGTGAGCTGTGATGTTTGTGATATTGTAGTACCACTACATACCCTTGAGGATTATACATAAACATACTAATTAATCATGCTAATTTTATTCTGCAAAAAATTATACGATTTTAAAAATTCTGCAGTTCTTAGGTTAAGATGCATTTCAAGCTTTTTGGTTTGATGGACAAAGGATGAACCATGCATAGTTGTGGCTTGACACAATCAAACAGAAGCTGAAGAAAAAAAAACATCAAGAAGGGAATGGAGAAGAAAAGAAAGGAAAGAAGAGCTGCATTACTTGGGTGGCCTGACCAGAAGTGTAGGTTTTATATCATGCACGGATCATGTGATCTATCTATGAGTAAATATGACTATTTATCCGGTAAGTAGTCAAGGTGTTTAGTTGTAGAAATGGTGCTACATCTGGGTATAGACATGTAAAATTCGACGCCCGAAATCGACAACGATTACATATTCTACTGTGACTTTCTGTTTCGTGCGATCATTGACCTGACCAGTGGTACGAACGAGGCTTCTGCGATCGAAACATGTCATTGGTACGAACGATTTATTCTTTTTTCCTCTTACGGCAAGTTGTTGCGTAGTGTGTGTTGTGGAGCGGGATTGGGTGCCTTTGCCCTTTGCTTCAGCAAGGTACCAATGCAGCATTGACCTGACCAGTGACCATTGAGGCAGATGCTGCTTCGAGCTCTTCTTTCCTTGGTAGGTTGTGCACTACTTGTGCTGTCACTATGAGATGAGGTCGATCCACAGCTCTGCTAGCTAGACTGCTCGTTCGTACCTCACCTGGAAGCCGGTAGCAAGGATTTCGTTTCCTCGGCACGGCAGCAGCAGGAGAGCCATCCTAGTACGGAGAGCGAGCTACTCCAGCTAGCAACAGAGGGGAGGCAAGCGAGAGCCGGCAAGGGCCAAGGGGGCAGGGCAGGGCACGCCGCGCCGTCACTGTCGCACCGTGACAGACAGCATGAGGATGGCACACGCAGCAGCGACTCGTCCAGCACGGGGACATGCATGAGGCAACCATGCTCGTGTTCATCAACAGATAGATACCTCAGGATCAAGAGCATGACGGGCGCCAGGTACCCGTACCTGTGGACGAGCGCGGCGCACGATGGCACGTGGCGCTAGGCACCAAGGACCTCGACACGTTGGTGCTCCAGCCTCGCCGCGCTGGAGCGATCCGTCAGCATCGTGCCCGCCCGACGCTGGTCGCGCAGCTTCCCCAGGCTCGCCCAGCCGGACCGCGTCGATGTTCGAGACCACCAACTCCTTCGCCGGAGGAGCCGAGAGCAGGGAACGGAACAGAGAGCAGCTGGCCATGGAGGTGGAGTGCCGGGGCCTGGACCACGACGGCGCCCTGGGGCTCATCGCCATCGGAAACCGGCTGCCGGTGGCCCTGCACGCCGACAACGGCCACCAGCTGATGCTGTACGGCCCGCGGGTCAACTGGCTGAACGCGTCGCTGGGTTCCTGGGCAACTTCGACGACGCGTACAGGGCAGGCTGTGGGCGTTCTTGGACGCCGAGTTCGTGGACAAGGAGAGGTGGAGGTACGCCGCGCTCAACCAGGAGATGATACCTACCAAAACCATTTGTGAGAATAACTAGACAGATAGGCGCGCCATGCGCGCCCCAAAAAATACGAATCTAGAGTAACAAAAAATATTAATCTAAAGTAATATTTTTTTGTTTTAAAAAAATGTATCATGTATCAAATCATATAAGAAATTAACTATAAAAATATATTCAAAACTATTTGTGTTTGGTATAATAGTCTTGTCGTGTGTGATGATAGGCAGTACTGTATTTTATGGGCATCATGGACCTATAAGATCTCATAGTGAGGCTAAGATGTGGTGATATTTTATTTTTTAAGTTTACTTTAATATAATCATTTAGTTTTTTTAAGATTCCAAAATTACATAGCCTACTTCTTCATACGTTTGGTTTGTTTATAGAAATTATTGTCGTTAGGACTTGAGCCTCTTGAGTGACCCATGTTCAGTTGGATAAAAGTAATCATAAGTTATATTAGCCAATTGGTGCTCCAAATATTATAAACCAAATGTTGGAAAGATTTTTTTTTTTAAAAAAAAGAGGAGACTAAAAACAGAAGAGCGAAAAAGATAGGTGAACAGTGTTGGGTGGGACCCACATGTGAACAATATTTATATGAACAGTATTGGGTGGGACCCACCTATGAACAGTGTTGTGTGGGCCCCACTTATGAACAGTACATGTGGGCCCCACTTGTGGACAGTGCTACACATTGTCGTGTGGGCCCCACGTGGGGCCAGAGCTCACGGCAAGCCGGCAAATCTTGACCGGTTAGCATGGGGCTGATTGGTTTGCTGGTCCAACTTAGCCTGCCTCGTATCGGTGAACCAGACTCAAACCGGCCAGGCTCTGTGGACACATAAACATAGGATTGGTTGCCTGTTTAATTGCGGCCAGGATACGTAGAGAAGCTGATTGGATGGCCCGCTCAGCAAATTTCCCTGCATCGTTGCTCTCTTGTCCATGCAGTTCGGAAGCTCGTGCCAGCCAGGCCCGCTAGATACGAGAAAAATTCTTGCATCCACGGAGCCAGGCTCGGGGGCATGATTTGCACCGCAGGAGCCAGACCCAGTTGCAGATTCAGCCATCCAATCAAGCACGGTTGCATCTCGGGGGCTTGGATGAGCTGAGAACCAACCAACCAATCACGCCCTATATGTACATACTACTGAATTACAGTTTATGTGTAACACAAGTTAACAGAAATAGAAGTCAAAGAGGCACCAATAGTATTATGAGATCATTCAGTCAGTTCATCGTTCTGACTGTGTTTAATCATAGAACTTATCTTTAGTTTCTTTGCAGGTAGAACAAATAAAGAGCATCCCTCCTTATCTTGAAGCACATATCATTTTTTTTTTGTTCTACCTGAATTCTGAAAAAAAAAACCTTGTGTCAGAGCCCCAGAGGGCACATGTCGCAAGTGACTAGATGATAGTGTTCTCACTCCCAGCAGACTGTGTTTCACGCCAACTTTTGTGCATGTGTAATCCTTGTTTAGATGGAAGAGGTAAAGTTGATGAAAGTTAGCGAAATATCACATCTATCCTTTTAACATTAATTTGAAGTACTAACTAATTATAAAACTAATTACATAGATGGACTCTACATCGCAAGATGAATCTATTAAGCCTAATATGTGCTGCCATTAACGCATTTTTAATGACGGGTTACTATAGCATGACAGTGTCTAATGATGAATTAATTAGGTTTAATAGATTCGTCTCACGATGTAGAGTCTATCTATGTAACTAGTTTTTTTTACACCTATGTTTAATACTCCTAATTAGTTCCAAACATTCGATGTGATAAGTTGGCAAAATAAGTTGGCGATCTAAACAAGGCCTTAGTTCAATCAAGTAGGAACAGTTAGTACATAATGCAGACATAATTAATCCAAAGCAACCAACTGCATGAAACCTGCTGGTACGGAATAATTGGTTTATAACGGCAGGCGTATCGAGGACATACCTTCCCTCTTCCAGTGATCAAACCTCACCATCTAACTACTTGAACCAAAGCTCCAGCCCAGCCAACCAAACAGGGTCTATAGCTGTAGAGATACTTGTGACAAATAAAATAAAGAATGGGTCATAATGTTTTTATTTCGCAAAGCTGTAATAATTTTTTAAAATCAGTACTTATAGTAATGCTTTTCAAGTATTGTTCAACAGATGAAGACTTGTTCAAAGGATTGAATCCAAGATCCCTAAAAGAAGCATTAGGTCCAAGTTTTAAGTCTCCAATAGCTTGGATAATATCAGTGACACATCTCTCAGATGCATGAATTATCTTGAGATTATCCATCAGCTCCTTATGTGCATTGCCAATCTGAATGTGGTTCTAAAACTCTGCGGTAAGTTCAGGGCAGTAATAGCCACTGTCAGACATGAATTCTAATGGCACAGACCGTGAAACCATGGACCAATGGCACATTGAACAATTTAGTATCTTTTCCAGAGTCACCGCAAACAAGAATATTATTCGGTACTATTCACTAGGAATTGAACTTGTTTAGCAAATATGGAAGAAGAGCTTCCCCTTTCCTGCACCTTTCAGTAATGTCAATCGCCTAACTGCCAGTCTGTCACTTAAGGTTATTTTGACTGCCTTTTTGCTGCAAGGCAACCTTTTGTTTTTGTGTCAATAATAAATAGATTTTTACTCAGATTGGATCCATTTTGTCAGCACTTTTATAGTTACCTATTTCCACAACCAGATTTTCAATATTTCTAGCTTTCATTTCTACAGCTTTTATATATAAACGTTCCTTATAGAGTACATTATTTTCTCTTGTTCATTCCCCTGTTTTGTGTTGGACATATGCTACCTGATACGAGTTCTATCGTGCTGCTGCGAGTTACCAATTGCAGAGCTAATGCTGAGTATCATTAGTTTGGTTAACACTTTTATTTGAGAACTATCAGTTTCCTGTTTGGATTTCTATCTTAATTTTGCAAGCATACATTGTTGAGAAACCAGTGCCTCTAACGTTGACATCGATCTCTTCTGTGAACTCCTTACCCACACTACTCACTATGTGGAGACTTCACCAAACACCGATATGGGAGACTAACTCTCTACAGAAGAACTCAAATAATTTATTCACGACTCAACTTAATACATCATGAGAGGACTCTTCACTCTTTATGTGGCTACCCTACCATGACACCTACACACTAGTGTACCATGGCAACCTTGTTATGCTACCTAGGACTCAAATGTCACTCCAAGTCATGGCTTACATATGGGGGTGGAGGTCACCCCTATTTATAGGAGACCATGGCTCACCTAAGGATACCATGTGTCCATCTTCTACACTTTTTCTAAGAAATATTAACTCTAAAATTTTCTCATACTTATCCTACCACATAAATATCTAGACTCTAGAATATCCCACACTTCACCATGAAGTAAGGCTATCTAAATATCTACTTTCCACACTCTTCTTTCTATGTCATCTTAAATATTCTAGAAGCTTCTCATTTTGCCATGATCCTTATCCTTATGCATGAAAAAAATTTCGTGTCTTCCACAACCTTCTAAAATGTTCCAAGTATGCATTGCGTATTCTCAACACTCCCCCTTAATGCATACTTGTCTCGGCTTGTGTCGCCCCTTGAATCTTCCGCGCTCTGCTATTCCAAGCCTTCTTCTTCTCTTGTCCTCAAGGCATGGTCTTTTCTAAGTAATGTTCAACTAAATGCAGAATTGATCTGAAACTTCTCTAAGTAATGTTTACCCGCTTTGTTTCAAATTATAATTCTTTTGATTTTTTTACCTCAAATTTTGACTGCTCGTCTTATTGAAAAACTATTCAAACATGGTCAAAGTTAAGCCATTCTTGAAGTACTTTTTATTAATAAAGCAAATCATAACAAAAAATGTAATATTTCATATAATTTTTTAATACGATGAGTAGGCAAATTTGAAAAGGTCAAACAAATTATAATTTGAAACCAAGAGAGTATTTCATAAGCAATCTTAAACTTCTGTAAGTAATTTTCCCAATGAGTTTTTAATCAGAGCAAAGGAAAATAGCTTTCTCAATCAGTTCTATTTTAATTGATTTGTGATCTGAAATCCCTTTAGTTCTTGTTGATTTGAGAACAGATTGGCGACGGAGGCAGGAGTCCGGCTCATGGTAGAGACAATTGGTATAGGACCGTAGGAGCAGCATGCAGGGATTGCAAGTGGTTTCATGTCTCTAAAAAAGTACTTAAATAAACTCATGCATCGGATGATGAATAGTACATGCATCTCTGACACCAAAAGGGGAAAGAGGAAACAAAGCTTCGTGCACTCAAAAGCAGCAACGACCTCCTAGCTAATGTCGTGGGTAGCCGTCATCACTAAATCTCTCCAAGATGGCACACCGGCCTTGGCCATACGGCATCCATGTGTGCCAGCAACGGGGATTCAGACTGGACCATGCGCATGGTACACGAAATGAAAGAAGAAGAAAAAAAGAGTCTTGGAAAAAAAAAGAATGAACTTGCATGCCGCCTCGGCAGTCTCTGCAGGTGGTCGTAGCGCGTAGCTATTTCTCTGCAGGCGTGGCCCAGAGCTTGCTTTGCAATGAATGGCTATGGCTGTGTTGTATATACTGGCGTGGGTCTTCGTCCATCTCTGTCTCGTCTCGATCGTCGTCTCCACGAACATACACGGACGGACGGATCGATGGATGAAGCAAAAGCTAGTTGTGTGTGGTGGTCACGAGGCGGCGGCGCTGCAGATCCTGGCCTTGTCGAGCATGGACCACATGACCTGCACGTCCTCGTACGTGCACGCCATCACCTCGCCGTAGAGCTGGGACGACCTCTCCATCTCGCCGCTATGCTCCATGGCTGCAAGTTAACAAAACCATCCAGGAACTCCATGAGCACCCCTGCTTAATTATTCATGGATCTTAACATGGAGAGATTATTATTCGCTGAAGTATTCACCTGAAGGAGATCGGCTGTGGTGGTGGCGCGGCGTCTTCTTGCCATCCCTCTGCGGGTTGAGCATCTTCCTGAAGGGCGAGGTGATGGTGCGCACCCAAGAACCCATGGCGCAAAGCAAGGCGAATCCTCTGCTAGCTACTGGCGTTCGCTGTTCGTGCCGTACAGAGATGGAGGACTATATATATGCTGGAATGGAATCAATCGGTGTCCTTTGTGTGTATGCTGCTGAGATCAAAGGAGGAAGTATACTGTGCTGCGGTAAACAACAGCTGCTCGGCCGGGGCCTGCGAGCCCATATATATACCCACCACCCACCCATGGCGAGGTTAGAGAGAGAAAGAGAGAGTAGTGAGGAGAGAGGAAGAGGAAGGTGGGAGGCAAGATCCGGAAGACAAGATTGGTAGGGGCGCACGTTAATGCCGACCCAAGAAACAGAAATTTATTCGGCCAGCATTGAAAAGCACTTGGCGCGTAATTAAGCCCGGCGGAGCTTGATGTAGGCCGTCGGATCGCCGGAGCTCCGGCGATCGGACGGGCCCCGGATGGCCGACCTAGACAGGGAGCGTGAGGCACATGCGTCCTGATAATGAGTCGTCTCTCTTGCTTCTCTCCTTTATTGTTTCTATAACGTAAGTAATCATTCCCGTCACATTAGAGTATCGTTCTGAGATACGTACTAGTTAAATCTCAAAGTTGACGAATTGATATGTGTTCCCGTGAATCCAAGTATATTGCTGTTGCCGTGAATACTAAGACTTTGAACAATACGTGAAATGGTGCGACGAAGAAGCAAAAGATTGGATGGTGAAAACCATATGCACACGAGACTGATGTCAAAATGAACCGACGGCTGTCAAAACCTGTGTACGTCGGGCAAGGGGATCCGACGACGCGACGGACGTTGGTTTCGCATGAATAGAGGATGGATGCAGATGTAAGCATGCAACGACGAGGAAGCAAGTGAGAACAGAATCGTGGGGACATGGCGCGCATGGCGGCACGTGCAGTACCGGCGGTTCGATGCGACGGTGAACGGATCGATCGGGCGTTAAAAGGACAGAATCATGAGGTCGTCGCATGCAGCCGCACATGCATGCAGACGGAGGAGTCGGAGCCGGAGATGGAGACGGGGAGAGATGGGCGAGGCCGGGGGCGGGGCCCGAGAGGCCGCGCCGCCCAGACCACAAGCCGTCAAGCAAGAAAGCCGTCCGGCCCCAGTCTCACCTCTCACGCGCGTGATGCATGCACGCATGTTTCCCGCGCCCAAAGCTCCGACGCGCTCTGGCCTTCACTGTGCTTCCTTCTGCTAGACTGAACCAGTCGCTTTGACCATTTGATTGGCTCCTTGTGTTGCATGCAATGGATTCTTCTCTCTGCCTCTTTCTCGCTCTCTGCTAGCTACACTGTGCTCTCTGCTACGTGGTCTGAAATTAAAGCAGCACAACGGCCGAGGAAAACCGCCCCCGGCCGCCGGCCACCGTGGTGACGACCGGCCAGGACCATCACCAACGGTTTCTCTCATTGTCCGGTACCCATAATCAAATGGCCATGCATGTTTATGCGCTCTGACAGAGTATCTAATGATGCGAGAAAACCGAGGAAGGACATTTAAGTGCTATTAGGGGAGTAGTATTCGAGTTATGCTAGTTAGTTTATCAGCCAAATTAGAAAGACATTAGAGATTGCAAAGTGGAACCACTAAACCAAAAAAAAAAAGGTTCTGTGGACCACTAAAAACCTTTCTCTCGGCTCTGCTAGCCCATGTATGCATCCATGTGATGGCCGGTTATTGTCGGGGTTTCATTTCATTTCCCAACACTGACATTTGCAACGACTACTATTATTTGAGTATGCGCTTTCATATGCATGTAACATGGTCACCTAGCTGATCATCAGCTGAGCGCTCAGACGACGCACATAATAAAAAGAAATGGTGTTGCTGAGAATGGTTCTTCCAGAAAAAATATTGTTGAGTATGGTCAGGTAATACTCAGGTCAGAGAAATTCATTAAGCAGAGAGCTCACGAACTAAGCCGCATCTGACTATGAATGACATCGATACAGGCGGGAAGTAAAGTACCGAACTGGTTGAATCTGGGCATGCATGCGTCGGGCAAGTAAATTACAGACGCCATGTGCAAACATGGACCACTGAAACTTATCCTAACTTTTATTTAAATTTGTAACGAGTTTGTGCCGTCGCCGGCCGGGAGGGGAAAGCAAAAGCTTCGCGGTCACGTGACTCGCTCGAGTTTCGATATTCCCACAGGGGGCTCGAGTCCATTGAAAGCGGTTGCAGAAAGGAAAACAACTGCCGCTGCCGCTGCAGCCGGCCAAGCATGTGCGTCGCGCGCGCCACGGCCGGCCCGGCGTCGGCAGCACCAGCCGACGACACCGTGTATGTAGTCGGTACACCAAAAACACAAGCTAGCTAGAGCATAACGCAACGTCCAAACCAACCAACCATAACCAACCGAGCCGAACCAAACGGCCGGGCCCTCGCTAGCTCGCACGCCACGTACGGCGTCGCACGGCCTTGGCCTACGAGTGCGGCCACGGCCCGTCGTTGTCGCCGCGCCGCGCGCCGGCGAGAAGCATGCCGCGATGGACCCTGTCGATGAACTCGGACGCCCGGCGGTCGATGTCGTCGTCGTCGTCGCTGCTCGGCCGCGCCGTCGTTGTCCACGACGACGGCTCAACGGAGCTCGCCGCGCTGTAGCATTGCTGGCCCCACTGCTGCTGCCACGGTCGTTGTCCTTGCTCATCACTCCCCGCCGCCGTCTCCATCGCCATCGTCCCTGCTGCGGTCACCGGCGCCGTGATGCCAAGGAAGCCCAGCACGGCGGCGCGCTTCCTGCCCGATGACCTCCCCATTGTTTTAGTCGTGCACGCACGCACACCGCACTTGACAGTTTGAGACACACACGATGACGGCAGAGAAACGATCACCAGGTAGCAGCTAGTGCTCCAGAGTAGTTAGCTTGCTTGCTCGCTTGATTGTAGTGTTCAAGCTAGTTAAACTCTCTTGCTTGTGCATGGCATTATCGCTAAGACGTTTGCATTTATAGTGATCGATCAATTCGCACTACTGCATGGTCATGGACTCATGGTCACCGATCGCGTGTTTGTTCGGCAGCGACGACAGGTATTTGTGCCGGCATAGGGTTCCAATTCGCGCCTTTTTGACACAGCAGCCGGCTGCCGGCCGGGTAGGCAGGCCAAACGAATCCATGACCATCAACAATCCAACGACTGTTCAAATCAAGTCTCAAACCGCGTGGTACGTACGACGTCCGTGTACTCCACACATTGGCCGTGCGAACAAATAAAATAATTTTTTAAAATGCATGCTCCGTACTTTTGTCAGGTGCTACTACTGTACACACATCTACTGCCTAGTGCCTACTGATTGATCGGGTATGAACATCGTTGAGTAATCAGAGGGATTTAGTACGTTCTACCTGTCAAGAACATGCATGTGTGCAGTATAATGGGCGACCAATGCAACTAACTTTGTTGCAATCATGATGATTATCCATCCTCCTGATGGAGAGGAAGTGGGAAGACAATCTAGCTAGCTCTTGTGTGCCAAAATGATAGCAAGAGGCAACTATATATATACAGATATACATACGATGATCATGGAACGACCTATATAATTCCCAAATTAGTGCACATATAATAAACAAATTAACTCCATTATCATGGGGAGCTAGCTTGCCTCTCTGCCTGACCTAACTGGAGTATATGCTAAACACCTACTATACTGAACAGGGAACATGGCACATATAAAAGTTGCTTTTTTTGCTGCTTAATGATTGCTTCTAGCTCGCCGGTGGTTTCTGCATTAACATTTGACAATGACATATAATATCCTCGACATGTATACCTTTTTTTCCTAGGTGGATGGAAAAGAAAAATAAGCATATGCCCGACATGTACAGTGATGTAGCCGCACATGGGCTCTACTCATTATTAGACGGTGCGGCATGTGGTGGTCACAAGCTTTGCCTTATCATCGTCCTCGCTTTTTTTCTTCCAAAACAGAGTACAGGCCCAAACACTCGCTTCAATGAATGCATAGATTGATATATACATGCATCTTGCAACTATGAATTCCTTCAATCCTTCAAGAAATTATGCTGGTATATCTTAACATGACGAATTCAAGTTCACAATAACCGCCTACTATCGATTCACGCATCAACGTCATGTACCTCTAAAAGAATAATGTTATCAATTTCTTAACTAAATATAGGAAAATATGACAACACGCTGAACCCAGGACTAGAACCAGTATCGATCGGTAGGCGGTCTCCACTACATCAACCGAGCTACGGTCAATTTGTTTACCATAATCTTGAGCTTTCATCTGGTGCAACCGAGTAGGTGTTTGTTATATTCATGATAAACTTTGCCACACAAGCTAGCATAGCATCCAGTGGAGCAGAGATTAGTTAGGCAGCTGCTACCTCGGACGGTCACACTTCTCTAGGATGGCAACCCGCATCTATCAGTTTGTTCGTCGATGCTTCGTCACTTGGTTTCACAAAACACAAAGAAACCCCTTTCGTGGTTTAGGTGCACGCGTTGTCCTCTGGAACTGAGAAAACTGAATAAAGGTAGAGCAAATCAAGCAGAAAAACAAACAAATGAGGAAGCAGCAGCATCCACATGTGTGCAGGATGATGGGCCATAGCGCCATATAGCCCAGCAGAATGTACGTGTAGGAAGAAGGCAGGCCAATGGAAGCCCACATACACGAAGGGCCCAAGCCCACGGATTTCAATACGGGGTCAAAGCAACCCACCGAACAGAAGACTACCAGAGATAGGACGAACGAGGAAGCTGGTCAGAGCACGCACGTCGTCCGCTTTGGTATGCACTACATTTTTTTTTTATTGTTGTCCACCCCTTGCCTCTGTCATGCTCATCAATTAATTGCTCGCCGTCCACCACCACCATCCTTACACCCTTCCCTCCACGGATTGCTCGTCGTGCAGGCCGTAGCAGCTAGCACATACGATGGCCGGCGGTAGCGACCACGCCGGCGGCAAGGCTCCGCCTCCTCGGCCAGCGAGCGCCGACGAGGAAGAAGCCGTGGCGGACAAGGCCCTGCACTTGCTGGGGTTCGAGTTCACCCGCATCAGCGAGCGCGAGGTCGCCGGGCAGCTCCCCGTCACGGCCACCTGCTGCCAGCCGTTCGGGGTGCTCAACGGCGGCGTGTCGGCGCTGATGGCGGAGTCGGCGGCGAGCATCGGCGCGTACGTGGCGTCCGGGGGGCGGCGGGTCGCCGGCGTGCAGCTGTCCGTCAACCACCTCCGCCCCGCACGCCTCGGCGACCTCGTCCACGCCCACGCATGCCCCGTCCAGCTCGGCCGCACCATCCAGGTATTGTTCGTTCCTATAGTGTACAACACAATCTCTCTCAAGCTCAAATCGTGTATGGTTTGAAGCAATTCATTCGCTTGGTGAAATTGGTAACAAAATGATGTAGCATAGCCTGTCCCTGCGGTGCATCGACATGGTTACTACCTCGTCGCCTGCAGATCAAACAGTGGAATGGGTTATTAATTAGACTCGTTTCAGGGTCAGCGGCGGCTGACACCTCAACGTAACGTAAGTGATCACTTCGCTTGGCCGTTGGGATTATTATATTTATACTCCTTCCTATTGAGCTCCAGCTAGCCGCTCAAGGTTGACCCAGCCATGTATGTGTTTATCTGAAAGTAACGTAGCAGTGTAGTGGACACAGACGATCGTATAGTATATCATTAGCATAACAATACTCCGGATTAGTACTACACTAGGCATCATGTGGTGGTCGCTTGTAGGGGTATATGTATAGGATAACGTACGTCTTCAGAGTTGAGCGTACATAGACAGGGTGGATAGACTCGATTTGACGTGCTTATTGTACTCCGCAAGTATATGGGAGTATCAGGAGCAATTGCTGAGAGCGCTGAAAACGTTTCGTCGTCGTCGTTGTGGCAGGTCTGGGAGGTCCAGATATGGCGGGTGGATCCTTCGACGGAGGAACGCAAGGGCCTGGTGTCGACGGCAAGAGTTACCCTGTTGACGGCCAACCCAACACGGCCTGAAGAGATGTCGAGCCACGAAGCGAGCATCAAGAGACGCGCCAAGCTGTAGCAGACAGTGAACCATCATGTGCAGTCGACCTGTCAGCATCCTCCACACTCCTCCAATGTGTGAGAACTGAGAAGTCGTTCACTCAAGGTGCTGTTTGTTGAAACTTGCTACGTGCCGTGCCAGTATTGTACTTGCTAAACTGGGTTGCATTTGGTCAGTAATCTCTCCACACGATTCTTGGTGAATTCCGCGACCTGAGAGCGAGCCACGTCGCCGACGAATCTCGGCCGTCGGATGACAGAGAACGTCCTTCTCCCGGTAAACCCTCGGCTTCCAAGGAAATAGAACCCGCCGTCCTCCCCTCTCTCACATGACATTTTGCGAATAAGCCATCTAACTTATCCGAAATCAACCCGCACTCCACCAAACCGGCCAAGCAATATTTCCATAAAAATCCCTGAACTTTTATAAAATCAATCCGCCATCCTTTTTGCCTCACAGCATTTTGTATGAAAAAACCCTCGAATTATACTTAAATATACTACTAGCTACCTCTATACAAACAACACTAAACATACCATTTGACCATCAAAACGCGTTCGAACCAATAGATGTCCAACATAAAATTTGCTCACAATTTCGAGATCTATAATTTTATTGTAGTACATATTTTTAAACCCAAAATAATTTTGCTACATATTTATATAGGACTTGTCGTACCTACGATTCCGATAGGGAACATCCTAAAATTAAAAAGTTTTCGCAAAAAAACTCAACATTTTAAAAAATCTTGCTATGTAACAAAATTTTAAATTCAAATTGTTTCCGTAATTCATTTCCACCTATGATTTGGATACCAAAACATCTCCAAATTTAAAAAATTGACCACTAAAATGGCTCAAAATTTAAAAAACAAAATCATATTGTACAAAAAAATGAAAAAAAAACAAACTCACCTTTTCAATTCCGACCATTATAACTAACATTACACCGTAAAATTTTAAATTCAAAGCGTTTCCGTAATCAGTTCCCACGTATGATTCGAACACTAAAACATCTCCAAATTAAAAAAACCATGAAAACTGCTCAAAAATTTAAATTAAGAACATTTATATAGAAAGGTAAAAAACAATCGAACTCACTTCAGCAATTCCCCCATTATAGCTAGCATCCGACCACCAAAACGAATTTGAAAATCCAATACATTACAGAGCAAACCATAAAAAATGGAACTCATTTCTCCAATTTCCTCATTATAGCTAACATTTGAACACCAAAATGTTTATAAGTTAACACCAAAAAAGTTTAAATAAGTGTTTTTTCAACATCAAAATTCCTCTACAATACTAAAATCTACAAAATTCATATGTATCAAACATAATTTAATGCTCCTTTGTGATTCTCTTGCAGAAACTAAAATCCAGTCTACAACGTTTTCATATAGAATTTTATGGTTAAACCCGCTTTGCCATTTATTTCTCAAAATTATTATACGACCAAACGTTAAAAAACACCGTAGCACAGGTACATCCACTGGCCATCCGTAATAACAAAGAAAGTGAAGAGGAGATGTAACAGTATGTCACAGTTAGGCCCAAAGTTTTTGTTTTTCTTCGTCTTCTTTTTCTTTAGAAAGGAGGCCCAAGGTTCTGGTGGGCTATAACATTACAGTTGCTTATCCATCTTTAAAGCCCACTATGGCGCAATTATACAAATCAAGTTTCTCCATACATGTTAGTACTAACTTAACATCTTACTGTTATAGGTTCAATATTTTATTGTTCTAGGTTCAACATTTGATATCCCAAATGTTGAAATCATATACAAAATGCTGAAACTGAAATAACCAAATGTTGAACCTTTTGCAACCTCAGCACCTTCTCCGGCAAGTAGGTCAAGAGGCCGGTCAAATGTTGAAATCATATAAATAGAAGACGCGACATGAGGCCGACGGTAGCGCGCTGGGGCACGACGTGTGGCCTGCGACGAGCGGGTGGCCCCAGTCGGCGGCACATGGCGACACCCGCGGTGCAGTGCGTTTCTTGGTGAGCACCGGCGGCCAACAGCGTCGGCACACAAATGGAGGCAGGGGTGGCATGGGTGGAAGATGAAGGGACAATTATAGATGGTGTGGGAGATCTAATAGCTATGATTATTTGCACGAATCTCAAACACAAGATTGGAAAAGTTAAGATCCACCGAAAGATTGATAGCTATATTATCATCATCATTAATAAAAAGGAAAAGTTCAAAGCCAGAAGCACATGCAGAGCCTCTAGGCCCGTTGAGCTCCTCCCCGATTGGATCACGACTTGGGCTGGGTCTTAAATTATCCACCCAGCCAGCCGTCCACCTTCAATTTATTCGCAGTTCAGGCTTAAAAAAAACTATTCGCAGTGCACCCGAACCCAAAAGGGGAGCTCTGAAGCCGAGATCGATGGCCGGCCGCGCAGGCGCGAGCGACCCTCCTTCCCCGCCGCCGCCGGCGGGCGACGCCTTCAAGGTGGACCGGGCGCTGCAGTCGCTAGGCTTCGAGTTCACCCGCGTCACCGCGCGGGAGGTCGCCGGCCGCCTCGCCGTCACCGAGACCTGCTGCCAGGTACGCTCGCCCCGCCCACCGCCGCCGCCTAGATAATTTTCTCAATCCTCTTTTTTCTTTTCTTTGGCGATGAGTGATGACTGGTGAGGCTTGCCGCGCGCAGCCCTTCGACATGCTCAACGGCGGCGTGTCGGCGCTCATGGCGGAGGTCATGGCGAGCATCGGCGGCTACGTCGCCTCGGGCTACCGGAGGATTGCGGGCGTCCAGCTCTCCGTCAACCACGTCGGCCCCGCGCGGCTCGGCGACGTCGTGCAGGCCACGGCCACGCCCATCCAGCTTGGCCGCAAAATCCAGGTACCAATATTGCCAAATGAGTATTGATTGCTCTGCTCATTCCATCTCTTGTTAAGAGTTTTGGTTGAGTTTTTCAGCAGACAGAGATTCATGCCACGAATTCGACTGCTACCTTTATTTCAAATTCGTGTGAATCATAGCTGAAAAAGTTTTAGCAAAAGTTGAAACAGTGACCAGGCTTTTCCCTTTATCTCAAATGCCTTAGGAAAACAATGTACAGCCTCGATTGGTTAGAGTGTTGGAAATGCTCACTTCCGGCTGTGCACAAGTTGGCCCCCTTTTCTGTGACGTGCAGCATCGTCCAAGGAGGGAAGGTGCCGTATGGGGCTGCAAGAATCCCATCGCCATAATTTCCTGTGTTCATTGAGCATACCCAGCAGAAATTGACATATATCATGATTAGCAGAAACAGAATAAATAGCAGCCACTCTGTTTGGATGCAAAGCATTTTTTGGAGTTTTAGGAAAAATACTATAGTTTTGTAAGATACTATGGTTATAGAGAGATATGAAGTGTTTGGATAGAAGATTTTTTTATATAGTTTTGAAAACCACAGTATTGCTACAACTGTAGTCTTTTGGGAGTTTTAAAAACTCTACAGTACTCTTTTTTTAAACCATGGTTTTGCATGGCCATGGGTTCTAAAACTTTAGTTTCTCAATACCACAGTTTATTAATACTAACAACATCCAAACAGGGCCATTGTACAACGATTTCCTTTTCAAGTATGGATTTCAGCTAGTTGCACAAATTATGGCTTAGCAAATCTCAAAATTTAACTTTTAAACTGTCTGTGCTCTTAAAGGTTTGGGAGGTCCAGATATGGCGCATAGATCCTTCCACATCAGAGTGCAAAGATCTGGTTTCCACAGCAAGGGTTACCTTAATGGCCAACCTATCGACGCAACAGGAGATGAAGAGCTTTGAAGAAGGCCTCAAGAAATTCTCATCAAAGTTGTAGAGGCATGTTGCTTACATATTAGATACACGCATGGAACAGGACATTTCCTAACCAATATAGTCAGCCATTTGTGGAACAGAAACATCATCTGATATTTGCCAAACAGAAGCTCCTAGGTACTGCAACTGCAACAGACTACTGCAAGAAGCATGTATGTATCAAGAATTTTAGGACACGACTCACATTTCACTTGCAGATTAATTCATGTATTTCCCTATTTTGGCCATCCAGTCCAAGAACTTACTTTAGTACTAGCCTCCTTGCCAAATCTACTTATTGTGATCCTCTTCCTGCATTGGAGCAGGACAAACAATGTAAACATCATTCAGAACACTTTTTTTAATTGAAAAAGGCTAAATTTTGGAGAGCTTGTGACATGTATTACCTAAGGTTCTTTAGTTGGCTAGTTAAATCACTTATCTCCAAGAAGGACAACTTTAGTGAAGATAGAGTTCCAGGTGCCTCTTCTGCAACTACTTTCACCAATTTATTTGCTGCCATTTCAAACTTACGCAAACCCTGTTCAGAGAGAGAGAGAGAGAGAGAGAGAGAAGAAATTTGCTTCACATAAGTGTACTTCATCGCATATTAAAAATAGTTATAATTATTTAGACAATTCACTTACTCTACGCGCTGAAAACGATAAGATTGTCACTGAAAGAAAGCAGCTCATCACCTGAAATTAGGATCAACATTGTAAACTGAAGGGCGTGCAAGAATTAGGATGAAATTTGACCGTAGATAATGAAGAATGCAGAATTTCTATTGAATTACAATGTCAACGACTGGATTTAAGCTCTGTTCATGCACCTTCAATCTTGATCAATCACTAACATGCATTTTCCTATTCTCCTATCACTTTAATGGTGATTTATCTTTCTTCTATAGCTACTAATGACCATTTGTGACACGGAAAATACACAGAAAACTTTAGCCGCCTATCTGAAACATCAGTATTTTTTCTATGAGGAAATCTGAAAGATCAGTATTAATTAAAAATTTGGAGGTCAGGCTGTGGGTTCCTGGAGGCTGAAGGCTGAAACCAGAAGCTTAGGTTCAGACTTCCAGTGTCAAAATTTGGTACCAGAATCGAACTAATTCTTGAGGTACAGAGAGTAGAATCGGTAGCCGTTCACTCTGTCCGGCCGGCTCTTTGATTCCGGCAATCCTGAAACTCATACTAAAATCCTTCACAAACAGAATACTTTGCTTGCATCAACAGTCCAAGAACTCGGACCAAACGACCTGCTTCCTCTCGACCAACCGCTTGCCAGTTGCCAGCACCACAACAAAGGCTAAGGAAAATCCAAAGGAGATGCGTAGTACCGCAGCGATAACGACGAGGAGCAAGGCGAGCCCCGTCTCCGCGTCCCTCCGGACGGCGGGCAGAGGGGGAGGGGGATGCGACTGCGCCGCCACGAGGCGCGGCCGCAGGCTGTAGCGCGCGCTGGCTCCACGCGCTAGGATGGAGGAGGACCTTGAAACGCACGCGGGTCTGGGAATGAGAGAGCGGCGGAGAGGGCGCCAGGCCGCAAGCTGCTGCGCCGCCGTCGAGGAGGCGAGAGCCGGCGGCGGAGAGCTCATCGGGGGAGCGGCGGCGCTTCTGGGTTTGGGTGAGGCCGAGTCGGATGGGCCAAAGTGGAGCAATCTGGTGCGTGGGTTTTGGTGGGCCTATGCAATGTTCTTGAGTGGGCTGTTGGAGCACGTGGTCTGGGCCGCGAAGATCGATTGGTCAGGAGATGATGGTTCAGATTTGTCTCAAAAAAAATGAGATGATGGTTCAGATTGATCTACTAGTAAAAAAAAAGGTTTGTTCAGATTATTATACCGGATTTTATCTTAGAAATATTATTATACCGGATTACTGAAGATCGTCCGGATCACACCGATCGAGTTTTAAATACCTGAACCGCCAAGTTATCTGGAGCCCATGGTGGCTTCGTCAACGGAAGCCGGCCTGGCAGTCGCTGCTGCATCTGCATCTGCTAGCCACGATCCGTTGGTCAGCGCGTGCCAGGCAGGCACAGCACACGAGACACTGTACTACTGTAGATGTGATGCTGCAGGATCCGATCGAAAATCTGAATCGATCTCAAGTTCTCAACAAGAGCAGAAATATAATCAAGCAGTGCATCAGGAGTATATAAATTCAGTGGCTAGCGAGGTGCAGCCTGGATCATCAGTCACTCGATCGCCTCCAGTTTCAAAGCGAGAAGTTAAAACTACACGTACACCTTCTATCAGCAGCTCGCTGGCACCCATGGCCGGCGGCGGCGGCGCCTGGCCTTGCCATCCCGGCGGTAGCCGTCGTCCTGGTGCTGCTGGCCGGAGCCATCGCGGCGGCGGATCCGGCCGCGGTGACGACAGGCGCCTGCGATCCACGCCAAGATTTCAATCTTACAGAACTGGCCTCCTGTGTCCATGAGCTCCTGGCTGGGATGATGCCCAACGACGACGAGCTGCGCGGCATGTTCCGCGAGCACTGCTGCGGGATCGTGAGGAGCAGCGTGGATGCCGGGGAGAGGTGCGTCTGCGTGTTTGCGGAGACCGAGCGCACCAACATCGCCTTCTTCAGCCAGAACGCGTTCGAGCTGGTGTGCGGCGACATCAGACTCCAGCAGCACTGCAAGGATCACCGTCGTCCCTGATGCCTCTCCGCGCGCGCTTTAATTCTCTCCTCCTCCTCCATCTCCTTGTGGTTCAAGTAATTCACTAGCTGTTGTCTCACCGTTGATGATTTAGCCGAGGTGGATCAAAAAAAGAGACAGCAGTTGTCTTGTCGTTGTACTTGTTTGCATTTGCCAGGAAATGTAATGTAATGAGCTTGGTTGGTTGTGTGTGCCTCTAATCTTGATCTGATTTCCCGATGAGAGTCTTTCTTCCTTCCTTCTCCTTCTGCTTGTAACTATTGTAACTCACTCGGGTAGAGCTGTCTGACCCAAAACATACTCCACTCAATCAGAAATGCCGATGCACATCCCACGCTCTCTTTCAGAGCAAAGGCAAATAATACATCTGGCTGCTGGCTATATGGATCCTTTAAACCTACCTCTTAGCTCACTCGTATATTGTTTTTTTTAAAGGTTTCGCCTTGCTTTTATAGAAAGCATATAAAAGTTATAGCACTCGTATATTGGTTACCTTGTCACTATAAATATATGATCCACAACCTGGTTCTCCTTTCTCTCTTCTTCTCTTTTATCCAACTCAGCATTCAATTTTGGTAACGCACAATTATACTTGCTCGCAACTCTCAAAAGAGTATCCACAACGCGGTGTCGTCGTGCCGACGGCCGACCGGCTGCATCCTGCGTGTTAGGTCGTCAGACTTGGGAGGCAGCAGCGCGTTGCAGAAATGTGGGCCGTGATTTAGTTGCCGACCGGCAACGTATAGCAAGCCACCACTCGTACCCCAAATTCCGACGGCGCCAACTCGACTAGCTAGGCTTGTCCGGAGGTAGGCTCTCGGGTAGGATAGGATTAGGGCTGTGTATGGGTGGGTTTATATGGATTTGGGTGGTTTTTTGACCCACCCATATAATCATTAGTTTAGATGGATCGAGTAGGATTGGATTTGGGTGGGTTACTCGGATCCATTAACCAAAGCAGCGCAGGACGCGTCGCCCCTCACCCGCGCCTCGACCGCAGCCCTGCTCGTCGATGCCGCCGCCGCTGGACGGCGCTTTAGCGGGGGCCTTCCTCCGCGAGGCGTGCTACCTCGAGGCCTGTCGTGGCCACCCGTGCCTCGTCGAGCTCCGCGTCGCGCACCTCGACCCCACCGGCGACTCGACCTGTAGCTCGCTGACCGGAGCCTCGCGGAGGCCGCACGGGCCGACGGTTCGATGCCCGCTCGCGAAGGATGATGCGCCGCCACTTGTGCCTGCCCCTCACGCAGCCTGGGTCGTCTCCGCCGCAGTTGGATCCCGCGGCCGCCGGGCGGCGCCGCAGCTGCTAGATCTAACGAACGCCAAGCGCCGCCGCAGCTACTGGATCCTGCGGACGCCGGGCGCCGCCGCAGCTGCTCCTCGCTGGGCTTGTTGCCGAAGAAACTTAGTTGCAAACGATCCATGGGCTTGATGGGTTGGAACCGTATCCACCCAATCCATATATGATTTTTCTCACGGTTTGGGTTGGGTAATAGATGGGTGGATTGGGTGGATCGCGTGACCCATGCACGATAGGATCATAATAGTCGACGGCCGTTGCAATCACAGCGTGCACGCCCCTGCCGGGATGTGTGTACATGCATTGCTTCCTTGCTGCATCGAGTCGACCGGCCGACAGCGATCGATCCATCATCCATGGAAACGGGAGCCTTGAGGATCTGAGTTCTCAGGTCCTTGCTAATTCTTCCCTTCCTCTCTCTGTCACCTACTCCGTTAGTTTTAAAATAGAATTTATTTGACTTTCATATCTCAAATTTAACTACTCATCTTATTAAGAAAAATTTATGAAATAGTATCATACATTTTTATTATAGCTTGCTTTTTTTACTAAAAATGATTTTATTGAAAACTTAAATTTGATCATATTTAAAAAAAATTAAATAAAATAATTAGTCAAAATTAGGGGTTAAAAATGTCAAACCAATTCTATTTTCAAAAGGAGGGAATACCTGGAAAGAAACAGCTAGCGGCTGACCTGTAGGTCCACACAAGTCGGTCTCCGGCCAGCTCCCGGCGGCGCCTCCTTCCCCCGGTCATCCATGGTCCGTCGTCCATGCATCCATCGCCAGCCGCGCGCCATGTTTTCCAGCATCTCCCTCCCTCCCCGGCCGGCTTGTCGTCGGCGCGCGCGTGCCGATCGAGACACGACGTCACATTCTCAGCTTGGAGGATCGATCTCTCGAGACGAGCCGGCTCAATTCATTGGCGATCCGTTCGCGTGAGGTCGTCGTCGGCGGCGGCGACGACTGCGCCGGACTGGAGTATAACTAGCTAGTTCTTTTTTTTTTTTGAACGATAGCTAGCTACTGTAGTTCTGGATGACTGGACAAATGGATGGACTGGCGGACGACGACCAGGTCTCGCAGGATCGTCCTCGTCGTCGACGACTCTCTCTATATATGTGCTCCTCGTATACGGTTGAACCTGGCCGGTATCAGTATGCGGCGGGGTCGTCGTACCTTTCAAGGTCGGCGGCAAGTACGTTCTCAGTCTGTCAATCTTCATCTATAGAAGTATGTGGACAAATAATGGACTGGCAAACAAACATAATTGCTTAATTATTTTTGCTCTCGGATTTTTAGTTTTCTAACACAATACTCCCTCCGTCCCTAAAAGGATGACGCTATGGGATGCGTGCACGTGTTACTTTCTCAACTTTGACTCAATTTGTAGAAAAATATATATAATATTTATATTTTTAATAAATTTGTTAAAAAAACTAGATTCAAATGTCTATCTAATGGTACTAATGATGTACTATAAATATTAATATTATTTTATATATAATTGGTTAATGCTCAAAGATACTGTTTTTATTGGGAAGCGAGAATGACATTTATTTTGGGACGGAGGGAGTACTCATTTAGAACCAGAAGGAGAGCAAACCCTCAGCAAGTTAGCAGTAGTAAGATTGCTAAATAAAGTGACATACGAAAGATTCTATTGGTGTTCCAATGGGACTTTACTTGAGATCCAGATAGAGTAAGAAATATCATCGACCTAGTTGCTACTGTGATGTAATATTCTGATCATGTTTGAGAGAGGATCAGTTAATTTGGAGATCATGATCAAATAGATGTACTCCAAAACATAGCCTTGACTAATATTTTTTAGTATAAAATATATTTAAAAGTATTTTTATAAAATTATATTTCAATACAAATCTACTCGTACCATTTTTCATATTTCTAAACTTAACTTGTAAAATATTATTTACAATAAAAATTTAAAAACTTTGACTTAGAACAATCTCAAAATGATTTTCTTTACAATACAAAGGGAGTACTATACAATATAGAAGAAGACGCATGCATGTGCCCCCAACTGATGGGCTGAAATCGTGAATTGGGCCTAGCTCAGCTGGCAAGGGTCCTTGTGGTGGAACCTACCCACCTGGGTTCGAGTCCTCGACTCGGCACAAGTGTCACGTTTTCCTGGATTTATTCCATGATTTAACCGGCATTGTTCTTTCAGTGGTAGGCGACGTAACCATTGATTGTGAGGCGCCTGTGGTGACTTCGTTGATTGTGAGGCGCCTGTGGTGACTTCGTCAGTCTCGAGATCAGCCGGCTTAGTCTCTTGGAGGTGTTCATAGGGGTAGGGTTGCGTACATGTATTCATAGGGGTGAGTGTGTGTGCTTATGTGAGTATCTTCGATTGTACTGTCATTCTAAAAAAACTGATGGGCTGAAATCAAGAAAAAATTATCTAATGGGAGTTTTGTTTCAAGGAAGGTTTTTTCTGAGTTAAGGTGTGGTTCTAATGTACCTGCAATTCTTTTTTTTAGATAATGGATAATATCCGCCTCTGCAAAAATACACGGCCAACTTATTACTGAGAATTCAGCTTTAATTGTTGATCACACAAAGGGAACAAAATACCAAAAGAGAAATTAAACCTAAGTCAATATATTGTTGTGTTTTCATACTTGACTGGCTTGTTCCAAGGCAACCAATAGCATTAAGATCACCTTGCGGAACATCTCTTTTGCATTGTCTTCACGCTGCTGTGGTGACTAGAAAAAGAGCTTGCATAAATGATAAATGCTTGGATTTGTTAGTACAAAATTGACGTCTCCCGTATTGACCACTTCATCCAATTTGATGTGTATGGGGCACATGCATCCTTATACCACAATATATATCTGTATCAGTACCTGCAATTCTTATACTTATGGACAAATTTTGAATGCCAAGATCCTCTAGATCAGAGGAAGTACTGGTCATCTAGGTCCATGAGTGCGGCTAGTGGTCTCTCTCTCTCAACTAGAAACTTGGAGATACCACTTAGCTATCTGGCTAAGCATCGCGAGTCATCGGGTACTGATCCTTCAATTAAACCATCTCGATCGATCTCCATTGGCCGGCAACGTTACGCCGTTGATATTGTGTGTTTCTGAGGCTGCCTACATGTCCCTCTCGCTTAAGAGTTAAGACAAGCCCATTTTTTCCTCTCAAATGTCCAAGACGGACAGAGAGGGTCATACGCACAGAGACTGGCGGACCATGCGCAAGAGCACAACTAGCAGCTGCTGCGACCCTTCTAGTTTACGGAAGGTCCACACAAGTCTCTCTCCCTTTGCCTTTTTTTTTTTCACCGCATCGAGATATTTCCTCTTGCATCCACATCTGCTAGCCTACTTCCAACAAGTACCAGTCCTAGCTGCCTGCAGTTCTGCAGGCTCCAGCAGAGTGCAAGCCAGGGCGCCGCTATCTTTTACCGGCTGAATTGAAGCTACTATACCAACCTTTGGTGTGGACGTTTTGGTCTCTTGCAGCTGTTGTTGTAGCTAATCTCTTTCCAAAGTTTCTCTCGACGTACGTGCATGTCAACATGTCGTGCTCATGCAAATGTCCATCACCTTTTTTCTTCTCCCGGCCGGGCCTCTTGTTGCTTTCAGCTTTATCGCACTCGCCTTTATGCCTTTCTCTTTCCCTGGTGGCATCCATGGGTTGCTTTGATCCTGTTATTGACCACAATCCCGTCGTCGTTTGCGACCTCGCGACGACCTCGGTTGATCTTTTTCCGTGTCTCATGCCCTTGTATGGTTCTGGACCGATAATACTACATGCATCTCAATTCGGCATGCAGTCCTTTCGAAACTATAAAAAAAACAACTAGCCTGCGTGTACATATATAAAGCCCATGCTGCATGAGACATCGAGACAGAAGGAACGACGGTGCATATATAGAGAGAGACAAGCAGTCTTGCTTGCACACCTGACTTTCCACTCGCCTCTCCGGACGAGCTTGGACTTGTGTTAGAGGCGCTCTAGGGCTTGATGATCTTGGAGAACGACAATTGTGCCAAATCCATACTCGAATTTCTTAGCCACCTTTACCTAATTCGAATCCCTTTTTACACAAGCGCTAGAAATATGCTGGCCTGAGTAGTTTGCCGAACAATTAAGTCTTCTTCATTTATATACATGAATCTGTCGCTATGACCAGGATCTACACGGATAATTTGCCAACCCAATTGTCAACCTAATTTCATTGGATGCATTACATTATTCGTGCATCACGTGACATGAAAGTTTGGAACTTAGTGATCGGTCACTTATTAGGTCATACAATCATCTCGACATTTATCTATTTGGCAATATAGTGATATCAGTTTATATATATATTGTTATTGGCTACCTTCGAATTCTTAAGCATAACATAGCCTTCGGCACATTTGAGCTATTTTTCCGTGATTTTTTTATTTTCAATTATTAGTTCAACACTGGATCACATGAATTGGAGTGCGGTCTTAGGGCGTCTCCAAATGGTGTCATATCAGCTAGCTCTGAGAGTCATGGAGAGGAACAGAAAGAGGAGAAATGACCAGTCCTGCTTTTGTTCAAGAGCTATACTATATATATATAGCTGAAGAAGAGACAATTATCATTACTCCATACATATGCAAAAGCAAGCATTAATTGTAACGATAAAATATACTCCCTCCATCCTTAAAAATATGTCATTTAAGACAAATAAATTAGTATATTTTAAACTAGTTTGTTTGTCCTAAACGACATATATGTAAGGACCAAGGGAGTACTTATGAGCTAGTACTATCTCTAACCATTGGTGTACGAGCTTGAAAATACTAGATCAAACTATTTGAGACAATTGTGCCGCCTCATAGACAATTAGTTATGACCTAGCTACATGAAATCCCCTGTAAGGTAAAACAATAATATACAAGTGGCTGATCTATAGAAAGTTTAACTACGAAATTACTTGTAGGGAAAAACATTATGAATGGCAGATCAACAAAAGTTCCACTTGTACGTGTTACCAATTACAGTTTCCTCTACAGGCACTACGAGGATGGCTAGCAGACAAAGCGCGAGGTTTTGATTCCATAAGGTCAGTCCCAACCTAGACAGGGTTGATTCTAGCTCCATAGGGACATATAGAAAAGAAAATAACCATGTAATAGCTAGCAGACAAAGTAACATCGACGGCTAAATTGTCAACGTGCGAGGATGGAGAATGTACAAGCTACCGTTCATTCGTTAATTTGAGGCATTCACATGGTAATCGATCAAGACAGCATCTAAGGTGGCTTGTAGGAATAAGCCAGCTCCAGCAGATTTTTTGCATATTAGTCTAAGTTGAAAAGGTCCTTCACTTTGATTATGCAAATTGTCAACTGCCTGATGGTGGCCATTGACCAGCTAGTTAATCAAACCAGCCCTGATTGCCCGCCATCTCGATCTTCCTCGGGTTTCCTCAATTCTACACAATTTGCTATGGCAAGATAATGTATAATAGTCGTGATAGCTGAAAAATATGTGTGTGACTATATTAGTCCATCTGTTTTGTCTCTCGTATAAATATGAAATTAAACTACATAAGTGGCCATTTTACTAGCACATGGACATAAAGCCCACCTTTAATTTGCTACCCCACAAATAAAACCTACTAGTCGCTACTTGTTCTTTTTATTTTTTTCCCCGGAATTTACTAATTTAATTTGCGCATGTTGAGTTACTAAAAATCTTTCAATTTATCCTGAATTTTCCTTAGAATCCTGCTCTTACATGATGAGCTTCTAGACCAAAATCAATATTTTATTTGAGAATTAGAATTAGCATATAAAATCAGATCTACTCCGTCCTCGAGGAGCGGCTGGCTATAAAATAGAAGCCGCACTCCGTGTAAGTTTGTACTGAATCCACACCATGGTGGAATTTTTCAGATTTAGCATTTGTATCAGTAGATTCCTATTCCATTTCCCCATATAAAAAAGAAATAAAAATATAAGTTGTATCAATGCCAGGCTTATATACTATAAGCTGAACTTGTCGACAGAGATGCACGGTTCGTGGCCTCCTCTCCGCCACTCCCAGTCTCAAACACGCAGCAACCGTTGACCCCGTTGACCCGGCCCACACGCAGCGACACGTGGACTGCGTGGCCTCCCTCCTCATCCAGCTCTCACGCTGACGCCAGAGGGGGGTGTGGCCCACCAGTTCCAACCCCCTCCCATTGGTCCAACTCCTCCTGCCGTCCCGTCTCCATTCCCGAGTCCAAAGTCCAAGTCTTTCCGTCTCACGTAACGTGCTTCTTCTGTAGCTTGCACAGTTGGACCTCTCTCTCTCTCTCTCTCTCTAGCTTGTAGCTTAGTACGGCTGCAAGGTCACAAGTTGTATATAGGCTTCTCTTCATCTCCATTCTCTGGGTTGATACCCTCCAATCCATCCATGGACTTGGTGCCAAAGCAAGAGCAGCATCACAAGGAGGAAGAAGAGGAGGGAAAGGAGGACATGATCTTGGCAGAGGATGGAGACCGCCGGGCCGCCTTTGGCCATGGCGGCGGCGGGCGCAGGAGCGAGATCAAGGAGGTGGACTTCTTCTCCACCGGCGGCGCTCGCCGGAGGGACGACGGCGAGGACGACGACGGTGGGGATGGGAGCAGCCGAGATGCAGTAGGAGCGCTGCTGGGACGCGGTAATAATACCACGGTCAACGTAAGTCTTGGATTCCCAGATGGGGCTTGAGATTGATGTCTGCGTGCGTTATTAACATAGCCATTAGTAGATCGATGCATGTATATTTACGGAGCTTGATCTTTTGTGCCGGTTTAATTTGGGTGCCGTTTTTATTGTGTTCTTGCAGACGGCGCTTGACCTGCTGACCACGGCGGCGGCGGCGACGTCGGTCAACGGCGGTGAGAGGGCGGCTGCCGGAGCAGCGAGTGATCATAAAGAGGTAGGCTTTGCTTCTCTTCTCTCTTTGTTCTTCCACATCAGGATTATATTGATCATAGAAAGCATTCTACTACTTCTACTCTACACACATGTGGCGTCTCGATCCTTTACACATGCTTGTCCTGCAGGTGGCGACGGTAGAGGGGGAGCTCCGGCAGGCCGGGGAGGAGAACCGGCGGCTGCGGCGGATGCTGGACGAGCTCACCCGAAGCTACACCGCGCTCTACCATCAGCTCATCCAGGCCCAGCAGCAGCAACAGGTAAACTAAACTAAACTTCGCAATAAGACCATGGTCACTAGGCATCTTGTTACCATCTCATCAGGTTTGCCGTTAACAAGTTCACCATCATCATGTCTCTTTGTTGCTTGATTCGACCTGTACTTTTGGTGGCTTAGTTGGTGTTCAAAGTCCAAAAGAAACGGCTTTCCACGGTGTAGTCGGAACCTAGCTAGTCAACGTTGTACTTCCATGTTATATCAGAAAGAAAAAAAATATCAAGATCGTCTCCTGAATATCTTTCTTCTTTATAAAAGTATCTCGTGAAAACAGCAGCCAGCAAAGCGAGACTGATACTTTATCCATTTCACACAAAATCTTCTCCTATAAACCCGCGCTTAATAATCACATAAGCTAAACATCGCCTGCCGAAATTTGTGTTCATCCGATGAATTGACACCCTACCCATTTGATTCCCATTTTCTTTAGATCTATCTGATTTCTCAAGTTTCAGCTCTTGTTCTATATGTAACTAACCTTTAAGCGGACAACAGAGAAATTATGTAGGGGGATTGGACCAGTGATGAAGCTGCAGAAATGTACAGTGCCTACACGCTGTCGTGTCAAATCGTGCAAGCACGCATACCTGGCCAGCATTACCCGAGTGGTTCAGATGGCACCTCATTTCTGTGACCACTGATATTAGTTGAGCTTACTTGAGCTCAACTATTCAGCATTAAAACACACGTGAACAAACGTTCAAGTAGTGTTCAACACACCTGATTAGGCCAGAAACTAAGCTTGAGAACAAAGCCACACTTACTAATGGTTGTTAGCACGCTCATGTTGACATTAACCCTCACGCGCCATTTTCTCTTCTTCCTATAACTCTCTCCTTTGACTGACAATGATCATGACAAGCAAAGCGTTCTGGTGATTGATCGATTTATGCAGGCCAGCGGCGCTGCGAGCTCGATGCTACCTGCGACGATGCCGGCAGGGCTGCAATTCATGGACCCCCGCATGGCTCCGGCGATAAGATCTGCGCCCCCGGCGGCGCTCGACGGTGACAGGGGGGATTCCGACGGTGGCAGCGGCAGCGAAGCCGATCAGAACAATGGGAGGTCACCGGTGCAGCAGGATGGGGCGGGGACGCCGGAGCGCGGCGAGAACGCCGAGCGGGCGGCGGCGGAGGCGCCGCTGCGGAGAGCGAGGGTGTCGGTGCGCGCGCGATCCGAGGCTCCAATGGTATGTCAAATCTCCTGATGAACAAACTGCGACTTTGTTGTCGATGCGAATTTCTTTTTGTTATATCAATGTTAAATTTATTGAGCCATCTTTTTTCTCAAAATCTTGCATTGTTGGGGATCGATATGTATGTTGTAGATCAGTGATGGATGCCAATGGAGGAAGTATGGGCAGAAGATGGCAAAGGGTAACCCATGTCCCAGAGCTTACTACCGATGCACAATGGCCACAGGGTGCCCCGTCAGGAAGCAGGTAAGACATTGCAATATTATCTCCTACGCTGAACTTTATGTCATTGAACATTTTAAATTTTCTATCTGTGCAATTATAGAAATTTAGATTTTGGATATACGAAAATGGTGTAGAATTTGTCATATTTGTTTCAAAATAGAATTTAGTGATGGCATTATAATTTTATTAGATTCAAACCCATAATTATAGTACAGACGCATTCGGTTAGCTTATTCAATGGCTGGTCACGTATTTTTCGTAGCTGTTGGTCAAGGAAATGTCAAACAAAGGCTGCCGGTGTACTAGATTTGAAATTTTGGATTGAAGGGTGTACTAGATTTGAAATTTTGAATTGAAAGGTGTACTAGAGTACCAGGTACTAAGCAACATGTACTTAGCTAAATAAGAAAATGATCGCATGGTGTACTATTGTAGTATTGTATGCCATATGGTCCGATAAGTTGGTGTCCTCTGCCGAATCCAAACACAACATACATGTCCTACTTTCTTCCAACCAACCAAGTACATATATTTCAATATTTGGATAATATTCAAACATGGCATTTTGAAAATACACACCCAAGAAACCCGGTACTACAAAGTACAACCGAATATTTCTTTGCAGCTCTGACGACATTTCCTATGATGACATGCAAATGTGAACAAATATGCAAGATCGTCAGTGCAGGCTGCACACTCGCATACGCTTTGATTTGAACCTAGCTAATTAATAGTCATTTGTCTCTTCCTCCTCTTTGTCTAACCTGTGACGTTCCCGGCCCAATTAACAAATGCAAACTGAGATAATGTTAACACACCATGATCAACGGGTGATCTCCCGTACACGGGTGCACTTTCTTCCACGGTCAAACAGAACAGATCGTGACATCTCACCTGCAGGACGCTCCCTCTAAAAAAATGGCTCAATATAGCAACGTGTTTGGCTTTTGTGCATGCAAGTATGCAGCTCAGATGAAACCAGAGATGCCTACGTGCATGCAACAAGAAAAGACCATGTGTCATCTTATCAGCTAGTAACTGATTTTTTTTTAAAAAAAAACACAAGATCAGTAGCTAATTAATCATCACACACGTGATGACGTGACACGTGTGCGTGTATTGATCGATCTGCAGGTGCAACGGTGTGCGGAGGACAAGGCGGTGCTGATCACCACGTACGAGGGCACCCACAACCACCAGCTGCCGCCGGCGGCCGCCGCGATGGCCAAGACCACCTCCGCCGCGGCGGCGATGCTCCTCTCCGGCCCGGCCGCCAGCCGCGACGCCGCGCTCTTCGCCGGCCACCACTTCGCCTCGCCGGCGGCGCCGCTCTTCCACCACGGCCAGTACCCCTACGCGTCCGCCGCCATGAGCGCCGCCACGCTCTCCGCCTCCGCGCCATTCCCCACCATCACCCTCGACCTCACCCACTCGCCATCGCCGTCGTCCGCCGGCATGCTGCTCCCTCACCGCCCGCCGCCGGCCATGCCGTTCCCGATGTACGGCGGCTTCCCTACTGGCGCGCACAGACCGCCGCCGCCACAGCAGCCGACGTCGACGATGGACGCCGTCAGGAGCCGATCGGCGTTGGAGACGATGACCGCTGCGATCACCAGCGACCCCAACTTCACGGCGGCGCTGGCAGCGGCCCTCTCGACGATCATCGGGGGAGGAGCTGAATCAGCAGCTCGCCAGGGTGGCGCCGCCGGTGATGTTGCCGACGGTAACACTAGCGGCGGCGGCGGCGGCGCTGAGGCGGGCACGGCGGCGGCAGCCGGAGCACGGGAGACGGCGTTGCATGCCCTTTTACAGAGATTGCATGACAGCCGGCAATGACATTGGAATCAAAGATTATATATGTACGACTGTCTGTACATACATCCATTGATCATTACACAAATATATATACGTCTTTATACACGTCGGTTTTGTACGTTATATATACCGTACATGTAGCTTTTATGATGTAGTGTTGTAAATGAATTATAATTGAGAATTATATAGAGGCGAGATATGATTTTATTTTGCACACCTTCTGTATAATTGCTTTCACCAGCAGCTTTGAAAACCCATGCTGATAGATCTTCTCCCATGAACTTCTGGCCAAGCGAGCGATGGGACGATAAATACGTACCAGTATTGTGCAGGGGAGCTAAAAGTCGAAAAATCAAAATATCATAGAACAACACTAAAATCATACAGCAAATCTGAACAACATCGAGTGTGTATGTTTTTTTTTTTTTTTTTTTTTTGAGAAACCCATCGAGGTTGAGCACTTTCAGCTCATTCATGCTGGGCCAAAGCGCACAGCTGGTTGCAAAGGCCCATCCGCGTTGGCCCGATAGTGATTATAATTGAGATTTTTTCATGAGAAGATATGATTTAATGTTTCACACCTCCTATAACTCTTTAACCTGCCGACATTTGCTCCTAACTTACTTTTAAAAAAAAAATAAAAGTATTTCTATCTAAGTTAACACAATTTGTCACGACTTTACACCACTGCATACATTTACCATCCATCGCAGGTACTCCTAGCTATGGGGTGAAGTTCGTTACAACCTAAAATGAAAAAGAAACATTATGCAATGGGTGAAAGATGGTAATTAGCATGGGCGTGATGCTTTGCCTACTCCTTCCGTCCAAAAAAAAAATACAATTCTCGTTTCTCAAGGAGTCAAATAGTTATAACTTTGACTAAATTTATATAAAAAATTACTAACATTCGTGATATAAAATATATAAGTATCATTGAATTAGGTAAAGAATATAGTTTCAAAATTAGATTTTTTAGAAACATAAATGCTAATATAATTTCATATAAAGTTGGTCAAACATGAGATAGTTTGACTGACATGGATCCCATAATTGCATTCTGTTTGGGACAGAGGAAGTATTTATATTTCTGCTACATGTGCATGTGCCTACTGTTGACATGCTGATAGTACCATGCATTTGGCAAAAGTCGCTTTAATTTACAGCTTTATGCTATTGTTTTGGTACCTGGTTTGCTTTATTTATTTTTTTTGGGAAACCTCATTTGCTTTATTTTGATTTGCATATATAGGCACATAGCATTATCAAACGTAAGGAAATCTTGCATTATTTTATTGTGTTCTCAATTATTTACATGATATATTTACAAACATTTGAAATCTGTTGGGGCTCGCCTGTGTAGCTACGAACCCTCGCTCGCATTGTTAAGAAAAAAAAGGTCCACTTGTACACCATGAGCATTAGACTCAATTCAACGTAACCAAGATTCCAGAAGATGAACTATCCCACAGAGAAGCAAATTACGCTGTTACATGCTCTTCAGTTCCAAGTCAATCCAGAAGCCAATTTACAAACCCTAATAAGCTGTACAACCACGAAAAAACAATTTTCAGGATGAGATCAGAAGAGCAGGCTATTATTTTCAATGTTCCTTTCTTCATACACATCGAACATACATGTCTTCAAACATAGCTCTCCGAGCATCCATTTGGTCTTCTAGAAAAGGCTATCAGTGTGATTTAGCAAGTTCTTGGTTTCAGCATTTTTCGTCATCCATTATTTATTATAGTGTACTGTCTGCATATAGCTGATAATAAAACTACAAGTCCCTAATACATAGGATATCCTTGTGAAGAGCAGAGGGCTCCCAAGCTCACGCGGATGTCGCAAATCCGATCCTGTCCTTGCCAAAGTCGAACACCGTGTGGTAAGCTCCCATGAAGACATCACCAAGAATCCTGCAATGGTTCATATGTAAGCTCTCAGATTGAGATGGGAAAGAAGGAAAAATGTCTGAGGTATGACGCAATGTTTTGCTCCTCACCAGAGAGGACCACGTGGGGGCGGTATGTCGAATGCCATGAACCCGCTGATGCAGACAGTTTGGCCTCCTTGCTGCAGCTTCACAATGTACTGCAACACAAGTTTCACAAAGTTTGAGAATGCACGCAATTATCATGGTGATTATGTAATGATAAAAGAAACTAGAGATGAAGATTAAAGACTACTTCAAACCATGTAGAATATAAGACCTATAAAAGACTACTAAAAAGCACCTGCTCTGGGGTCAGGGTGAAGGTCTTGTTTGCAATGGTGAATGCAAGATTTGGCATCTTTGATATCTGATGGCAGCTGACTGTTGATTCGCCATTGGGGCTTGGTAGACGCTCACATAGCTGGAACACAGGGTAGAATCTTGTTACCAACTATATCATTCGACAATGGCAAAAGAAACCACCCAGAGTAAATCATAAATTTTGTAACCTGGTTAGCATATTTCAAGATCATCTCCTTCGTTTTGTTTTCACGAAGCTGATTCTCTATCCACACAACAGCCATCTGACATGCTGTGCACATAACATCTGAGCCCAGGTTTTCCTCCCCGACAACGGATTCAATTACTTCACTGCAGAAAGTTTCATATCATAGTTTGTTAGAGCGTGATTTAATTAAGAGTATGCGGTAAAATAGAAAAGCCAGTTTGACACCCATTACAATTTGGGATGCTAGTGGGTACCCAATTGGTAGTTCTGGTGGCTGGCTTAGTTCATATTCATCTTTTGAATTGAATCCAGATTATTTTATTTTGATGAGTTTTGGGTCAACACAATGAATAAGATTAAAGTGAACTTGTATCCCTAATTAAAGTAGTTCGGCAAAATGGGCTAACCTGACAGAGTGAGCACCATTAAACATGCACAGACCAATCTGGCCGCAAACCTTCTGCGGACTCGTCTGCAGAGACAAAGCATGGCCAAATTACTAGAATTCAGAATCAAATTCTCACATAACCTCTTCCACAGTTGGAAGTCCTTTTTTTTTTCGAGAACAACAGTTGGAAGTCTGAACAATAGGTGGGAAATGCAGAAACTAGCGAACCTGTGCTATGAGCAGGTTGAGGATCATCTCTCCGTACTGGCTCACTACTTCTTTGCATTCCGTACTGATAATCCCCTCAGCCCCAATTGCATGGTTCACCTGAGCAACTATTGCCTGTGAACAACACAAATTCAAGGTTTTAGCCATGCCATGCTGTCAAAAAAGGTTACATTCATATAAGGACATTGATACTATGTACTTATTTAGGCATCTACTATCTAAATTCAAGAAATTAATGTGTTGACCAACATTCCAGCCTAGCATTAAATTTGTATGATCATTTAAATACAAAAATTAATGTGTTGAACAACATTCCAGCCTAGCGTTAAATTTGTAGGACTAGCTCATATGATCATATGAATATAGAACGTTCTTCAAAAAGAAATACAGGGAAATTCTGGATCATCAGTATGAAGATAAGATACATACTGTTGGACCGGCGAGCAAAGAAGTCCCAGAGTCAGCAATGGCAGCACAACCCTTTGCACAGAAGCCAGTTGAGTGACCGTCAATGAGGAGATCTCCCATGTTGAATTGCCAATAACCTTTGCGGGTAACAGGGACATAGGTGTGTTCCCCCTTGTAGTGTTTCGGATCTACACCCCCAAAAACAAGCTCGCCACCAGATGATGCATCAGGATCACGGCTCAGCCAGAAGGAGAAGACATTGTCTGCAAGAAGTTTCTGCTCTTGCATGCTCTGCCTGCCATATGACAAAGAGTAATGGCACATTTCAGTCGGCAAATAGGCAAAGACAAGTTCAAAGTAGTGACTTGAACAGCTGGAAGGCATACCAAATCGGAGGAGCTTTGCCGACTGAGATCTCAGGGTATCCAAGACCAAGGATGCCATCAAACTTCCCAAGGATAAATGAGACACTTGTTTCACGGGTTGTCTCAATAAATTTCTGAAATGGGGACAAAAGTTATGGCATTAGAGACACATCCCTCGTGTGAATGGTAATATGGGGAACTACACTGAAAATACAGTATACCTGTTTTTTGACAACAAGGTCTCCAACCACCACGTTATCATTGCTGAAGAATCCAGAAATTGATCCAGAGCCATAAGTAATCTGGCAACTCTCCCCTGAATAGTTTGGTGACAAAATATGTAGTGCAGAGATTCAGTAATCATCTTTGGATGGTGGGACAAAACTTTAACGTTGTAAAAGATCAGGCCATATACCATCAGCCTTGTAAGTGCTAGACTTGCCGGACTTGTATCTGTGGTGGAGGTAGCATGCTATCTGCAGGGTACCATGGCAGTGAAATTAAACATCGGAGTGTCAATCGTTTCATCATAGTTCACAGCGTGGGAGTGTAAATAAAGCTTAATAAGATTACAGAATCAACAAACAGCCACAGGAATCATCTGCCAAGACCAAAAAATGAGGAACGTACCGAGAAGTAGCATTTGGAAGAGGGGACCCAGAGGTTGGAGCTGCCGGTGTCGAAGATGACGGTGAAGTTCTGCGGCGGCGTGCCGATGCCGACGACCCCGAAGTACTGCGTGTTGAGGTAGTCAACGAGAGGGATCTGGTCGCCGGCGCCGACGGCCCCCAGGCGGAGGCTGTCCTCCTGCCTCGCAAGCTTCGCAGCGGTGAGCGCCTCGCGGTCGAGCTTGTTCTTGTTGAGGCTGATCCTGAGAAGCCCGTCAGGGGTGGAAGCCCCGAGCAGCAAGGCGCATGACAGAGCCCAGACACAGGCCGTCGCCAGCAAGAGCTGCCGGTGCCTCATCATCACAGAGACCCAAGATCACCTGGAGAATTTGTATATGTTAGCATGGATTCACTACGCAGTAGTCGACTAATGAGATGCTCTCATTTGTGTTCTGTTCTTGTAAGTGCTACTCCTATACTCTATACAGTGTGCACTTTATCCTTATCGTCGCCCATTAGCAAATTCAGAAGCCAACCAATGAGATGCTGCTATTCAAGAAAGTAATACGGCCAAATCAGAGGTTGATCGACTGCAAATTCGAAGCCACCCGACAAAAAGCAAGGGAAAACATTACAGATTCAGCACAGCTTCAACGAACCGATCTAGGAGTACGTAAAAACAGGTGCTGTGCTGGGATACAGTGTCAGCGAAGAACAGAACACCCAGTATCATCTCTATAACAAGCAATCGGGAACAGGAAAGGGTAATCCAATCAGGGTAGAACCGCACTAAGGAACGGCATCAGATGATATTACCACAAACAATCATCAGAACTACGCGAACTGGACAATCGCACTGCAATCTCAACGTTGATTCAGACTTACCAGGCAAGGTGTGGAGACGAAGAGGCTGACCAAGAACACGCAGCCAAGTGTCCGCGGAGCAGAGCTCAGTGGGGCGAGTGCAAAGTCAACGGTAGGCGCCTCGGGCAGGCAAAGAGAATCGCCTCGTTGCGTGCGATGCGAGCTCCCTGTAGGTTGCTTGCTTGCTTGTTGCTTCCAAGACCGAGAATTTAAGGACGCTGTCACGGTGGCGAAGTCAAGAGAGGAGGATGAGGAGGGGGAAGAGGAAGAAGAGTGGACGTGCGGGCGACCAATAGAGCAGGGACGAGCGAACCAACCAATGGCGTCAGAGACTGTGGCGAGAGGCGACTGGCACCTCACCTCGCCACTCTCCCCGTCACCGAGTCACTGGCCCACGTGTCGGTGGCCAAGGGCAATGGAGGTAGTAGGTTTCAAGGCATCGGTTGGATATTCCAGAGCACCGGGGAACATGTCAGAACAGGAATGGATGAGGCCATTGAAGAAGGGCGAAAGCAACGGCTGGGGGGAGAGGGATGACGGCGTGGCGTGTTGCACACCGGCAGATATTTTCTTGCCACCGCCACTGGTAAAATTAATGCATAGTGTCTCCTTCAGAGTAACGTAAGCAGAATTTTAATTTTTTTTAAAACAAAGTAAGAAGATGGCGTGGACCAATGGACAGAAGGAGAGATTCTCCCGTCCGCTTGTTTCTTGTAGGCCTTTCTTTCCAACGGACGCCTCTTCTGAGATAAGTTTGAGTTGAGCATACCTCCCTTTCCTGACCAAGCGACCAAAGCATATCAACGAATCTGTCTGACGTACCAAACTACCAGTTCAGAGTCAACAAAAGGGAAATCAGGCAACAAAGACTGACGACTAAACTTTTTAGCCGGGCCAAGAGAGGAATCATGCAACGAAGATGGGCAAGATCTTCCTTGTAAGAACTCAAGAATCTCAAACACAAACATTACACTTGATAGAGGTGGAAAACCAACACAGGGCAGAGAGCTGAGAGTCAACAGAAAGAAAATGAAGCGGCAAAGGTTAAAACTTTTAGCTTGGGCAAGAGATGAATCCAGCAAAGAAGACTGGCAAGATCTTTGAAATTTGAAAAGTTATATGAAATGTTTTAAAGGCAGTAAGGCGAGACGACCTAAGTCTGCCTTATCGCCTAGGTGACAAGACATAACTAGGACCTTAACGAACCTTAAAGGCAGCCTAGGTACGCTGGACACCTAGGCGATGCCTTTGAAACACTGGTTGTATGAATTCAAGAATCTCAAACACAAACACCACACTTGAAGATGACTAGTTCCAGTAATTTCTTCGCCAAGAAAATGGAGACTATTGACAGTCACAGATGCTCAAACCTGAAATTGTCGAACAACGACAGTGCACTACTGGTCTGATATCTGAAACTTGATTAGCATAGATGTTCTATACATAGTACATGAACTTCGCGCAAGCAGGCCAGCAGGGCCATGGCCATAGCTATGATCTGCGCTGTATATTTGTTCGGTTCAACATCTCTTAACAGTTAACACAGACCCAACTCTTGCCAAGTACAAGGTCTAGGCGGGCGTCATGCCCAGATCACCGTCTCCAAAGAGGCCTGCCACTATGGTGCCAACATCTTCTAACCCTACACCGATGCAGAGCCGGTTCCTCTTTGCAGAACCTTCCGCTGAGACCTCGCTCCTCAGCCGCACGTTGGGACCTAGGCCACACTTCCCCACGCACTTGCAGCCGACGACCGCACCTCCAGTGCCCACAGTCTTCTCGAACTCCTGCAGAAGCGCAAGGGCGCCTGATTTCTTGCACTTGCCACCCATGCAGACCTCGATTCTGTTGGCTGTGGATGTCTCAGCTACTGCAACGTTGCTGGTGCTGGAGACTTGCACTGCTGTTGCAGGCTCTGAAGCTTGAGCTAGCTCTGGTGGCAGCGATGCTGGAATTTGAGGAACTACGATGGGAAAAACTGCGCTTGGAGATGGTGTTTCAGGTGCGGTGATTGTAGCGCAGCGGCTCATCCTGACAACCTCCCCCTGGTATTCGCTGTCGCTGGATTCCGATGAGCATGAGGAATCGTCTTCATCCATGCAGCCATTCAGTGTGGCCATGGCCATCTTCTTAGCTTCCTTCTCCATCTTCATGGCCTTCTTCGCGGCCTTCTTCTGTTCCTTCTCCATCTTCTTCATGGCCTTCATTTGTTCCTTCTCCATCTTCTTCATGGCCTTCATTGCAGCCTTCTCGCACTCCATCGCAGAGACAGTCGAAATGTCGGATGCAACAACTTCGGGAACAGCTGCTGAGATCACCATGCCCTGCCCAACATTCATCGCTTGCTCATCCTCACAGTCACTCTCACTTGATTCAGAGGACTCATCTTCGCATTCCATCATGGCAGTTGTGGCTGCCTTCTTCGCTTCCTTCTCCTGCTGCTTCAGTGCTTTCATGGAAGCCTTCTCCTCTTTCTGGGTCTTCTTCATCTTGTATTCCTCGTCCTTTATCAGGTTCAGCTCCTGCAACAGAAGATCTGTGGCTTCCTGCGTCCTCAATTGCAAGCAAATCAGAACTCAATTCGAGCTCCAATCAACACAGATACAAGCTACAAAACTATCAAGTAACTAATTGTACCGGTGAGACATGTTGAACCCAAGCATTATGCACTGGTAAATTCTTTACCAAACCGTTCAGTTACTAAAATTAGTTGGTAAACGAAGCGAGTTTTACAATTCCAAGACCAAATGAACCATATCACATCAGCACCATCATCGATAGAATAAACCCACCAGAATTCTACCATAGGAACCAATTTAGTAGCAGGCAATTGAGATTGTACACTCAATTCCTAAACAGGAAATCAAGAGAGACCAGAAGGGGTAGAAAGGGGGGAGAAACAGAGGGCTCACCGAGAGGATCTTCTCCTTGGCCGCGTCCCCCGCGACGAGCCCCATGGCCCGGATCCTGGCCAGGTCCCTCGCCACCGCCTCCACCGCCTTCCTCCGCGGGGCCGCGGCCTCGTAGTACCCGAGGTGGCCCTCATCCACAAACCTCCCGCCCCCGACGCAGGCCACCCTAGCCGGCGCCCTGCTCCTCCTCCCCATCGCCGCCGCCGGGGAAGCCTCCGGCAGAGACCGACGGAGCACGGCGCCGGCGAGCTCCATGTCGTCACGTCACGTCGGCGAGAGGAGACCTTGCCGGCTGCCCGCCTCCACACGCGACAGCCTTTTTCTTTCTCCCTCACGGTTGGTTGGCGCCCGACGCTTCTACGCGTCTCGCTGTGGGAGGTGGGGTTTGACCGTTATGCCCTCCGTGGCTAGTACGTGGCGCGCCGTGAGTGGCTGGCGACAGCCGCTGCCGCGCGCGTGGCGCGCTCGTGCCGCTGGAAGATCGTGGCGGTTGGTCGCCGCGGTTTGGGGGATGGACGGCCTGGATGCGTTACACGTCGGCGAGTACGTGGCCTGGCTGGCGTGGCAGCTTGGGCTCGGTCGTTGCGTGGATCCTGACCACCGTAGACCGAGGAGGGGATTTTGGGGAGAGTCGAGGAGATTTTCGGAAGCGATCCGGAAATCCGAGGTCGATTCCGCGTGAAGAGCGAGGGAAGCGCATGTTGAAGAGATGGATTTCTTCGAGCTTTGCCATGCCTTTCCTCTCCGATTTTGACAGTATTTTTTTTTTGAGGTGCTCCTCATCTTCTCTAGGGTTCAATTTTTCGTTCTCGATTTATACGGCTTTTTTGGTTGCTGCTGGAGCTCTTCAGCATTTTTGTGGAAGTAGTTTCACTGTCAGACGCATGGCGCCGGAATTGTGATTGACTCTGCTGCTACAAGGCTGTGTTCTTGGGATAGCTGACTGCGCTCTTCTTCAGATGTGATGAATTCAAAGCAACAAGGTGAGGACGCATCCCAGCCATCATCTGCTTCTTTGTTATTATGCTATCAGTATAATGCTAAGTTTCAGTACAAGTTACACTGAATTTCTGTATCCATATCGCTGGCTTGGGCATGGCATAACTGCTGGATCTACATTTTGACACTGCTATTCTGTAATCTTCCTTCCTGCTTAGCTACGCAAGAGTTATATCTATATATCTTTGCCTTGCATCTATTTCATCAGGACCTGAACGAACAAGAACCGGAAGCCTGAACTTTGTTAGGCTGCCAGTCTTTCTCGGCTACCACAAATTCAGTATCCCTCCTGCCTGATCCCTGCCATGTGCTACGACGGAGCTGCTGAATGTAGAGCGACGAGGGACGCGTACGCCCCACCCTCGATGCGGATCAAGGTATCGTGCCTTCCCTGCTCAATGATCATACCATTCTTCACCACCGCGATCACATCCGCGCCCTGTACCGTGGACAGACGGTGCGCTACGATGACTGTTGTTCTGTTCACCATCACCCTGTCCAGAGCGTCCTGTACTATCCGTTCGGATTCTGCATCGAGTGCGCTGGTCGCTTCGTCGAGGAGGAGGATCTTGGGGTCCTTCACAATGGCACGGGCAATGGCGACGCGCTGCTTCTGCCCTCCGGATAGTTGAGCGCCACGCTCCCCGACCATTGTGTCATATCCCTGCATTTTTCAGGTAACAACTGATCTCTATAACAGACATGTTTTGTGCATTACTTAGTTGGTCAGACTTCAGAGTAGGCAGTAAACAGTAGTACAATTGAGGCATTACCTGATGCAACGAGCTGATGAACTTGTGAGCATTTGCCAGCCGTGCAGCAGCCACGACATCCGATTCTGTCGCTTCCCCTTCCTTTCCGTAGGAGATGTTTGCACGGATCGTTTCATTGAACAGAGATGGTTCTTGACTCACCAGTCCCATCTGTTTCCTCAGCCACCTCAACTGGAACTTCTTTATGTCCACCCCATCTAGGAGTATATGGCCTGAATCAGGATCATAAAATCTCTGTAGCAATGCTATTGCCGTTGATTTGCCACTACCACTCTCTCCAACAAGTGCAACGGTCTGACAGATGAGACGCATAGTGCAAACATTTAGTTTCAGTTTCAAAAAACATGTAAGCTGCTGCGGTTCGTTCAAAAACATGTAAGCTGTCTGCTAACTTGATATCAAGTATCAATGCAAACTTGAGAAATTAGGATGTTTAGTACCTTTCCAGATTGAATTGTCAGGCACAGATCTTGGAAAATCTGAACATCGGGTCGTGTAGGATATCTGTATCTCACATGCCGAAATTCGATGTCGCCACTTAGTGGCTCTAGGGTTACCCCACTGTCATCACTTGGGTCTATTCTTGATTTTCGGTCCATGATGGCAAATATAGAAGATATGGCTGATTTTGCTTTGGAAGAATCTGATGTGAGGGTGCTCGTGTGGGACACCCCGATCGCTGCCATACTGAGAGCAAGAAATACCTGCATTAAGATGCGCAGGTTAGCATTTCAGTGTCATGGTAAAAACATATTACAAATGCTTCAAAACATTAAAATCCGCTTATTTGTGAAAGTTGAATCTGTAAATTTCTCATAATTAAGATGATACCTAGTTACCTACCATGAAAACTTTGGGAAAAGTTGTTTTCCCGTCCTCAACAAGCCGTGCACCAGCATAGAAACTGGCTGCATAGACTCCAAACAGCAAGAAGATAGAAACCCCAAAGCCAATACCATTTACTATTCCTGTCCTGACCCCTGCTCTTAAGGGTCCTTCGCATTTTTTCTTGTACAAATCCATCACCTTTTCTTCAGCTGAAAATGATGCCACTGTCCTTATGCTGCTCACTGCATCATTTGCTACTTGGCTTGCCTCTTCATACATCAACTAAAATCATAACTTACAATCAGTGAAATGGTCGATACTCGATAACATGAATAGATAATTGATTGGCTGGAAACAGAAAAACATCTGTACTGGATTCATCATACCTTTGCATCGGCGCTGAATCCATGAATAAACTTCATCTGGATCCATCCGTTGAGGCCAATTAGTGGTATCAAAGCCAATATGATAAGTGATAGCTCCCAGTTTGATATGAAAGCAATTACCAGGCCGGCAATTAAAGTTGCTGAATTCTGCACAGAGAGCTGAAGTGCATCACCCACAAGCCCCCGTACTTTTGCAGCATCCGCCGATAGCCTTGCTCCAATTGCTCCACTTGAGTTCTCTGGGTAATCAAACCATTCAATCTCCATATTGACCACCTTTTCAAAAGTCATCAGTCTGATCCTTCTGATTAACTTGCACCCAGCCACTGAAAAAAGGTATGAGCTAAGAGGAAGTGACAAGAAGTACACTGCACCAAATACCAAGAACATAGACGACCAAAACTCAGCATCCTTCCTCAGAATACGTGGTGGCTCATAGAATGCTTTGATCACATTTGATAGGAGTATCGCAAAGATCGGGAAGATCACTCCACTGACAGCCGAAGCAATAGAACCAAGAACAAGTACTGGGATTTCTGGTTTGTTAAGCGATGCGAGGCGGCTGAGAGGCACTTCCTGCTCAATTTCTTTATCCACATGCTTTGATGATCTGTCCTGGACGTCAATTTCAAGAGGTACACTGAATGATACCGACAACGAGTGATTTCTGCTGGTGTTATGAGGTGACCTTATGTTAGCTGAATGATTTGTTGATGTCTGTTTGCCTGTGCAAATCCCGGAGTCACCCTTCGTGCTTGTCTTATTCTGGTAGTTTGCGCCCTCGGAAGCATGGCTTGCTTCCTGTAGGCGTATTAACTGGCTGTAAGCTCCCTCTGGATCCCTTACAAGCTCAAAGTGTGAACCTGATCAAGTGTGAAATGTTTAAGAAACTAAGCAATTATTAACAGAAAAGATATAGTGGGGGCAGTGCATCTGGTTTTGATCCCAGTATTTCAGTAAAAGAATGTACCTTTTTCAACTACTGATCCTCGATGAATGACGGCAATGGTATCAGCATTCCTGACAGTACTCAAACGGTGAGCTACTATGACAGTGGTCCGGTTTGTCATGACCCTGTCAAGAGCCTCTTGCACGATCCTTTCTGATTCAGTGTCCAAAGCGCTTGTTGCTTCATCCAATAGCAGGATTCTTGGGTCTTTGAGAATTGCTCTCGCAATGGCAATTCTTTGCTTCTGACCACCCGAAAGCTGTGTTCCATGTTCACCAACTGAAGTAGATAAACCCTGAAAAATGCCATAACGTCCAGAAATACAAATGTTCAAATATTTTTCCTTGTATAGATCTGTCTATAATTCTGCACATTACTAATAGCATGCCTTATTATTACTATTCATCAGTGATGAAATTTGCAGATTCATAGGATAAGTGGTGTTCCGACCTGGGGCAGTTTATCTATGAATTTGGAGGCATTAGCAAGCTCAGCTGCAGTTCTGATTTCCTCATCCGTCGCATCGTCCTTGCCATAAGCTATGTTATCTCTTATGCTAGCAGCAAACAGAACTGGCTCTTGACTCACAAGGCCAATTTTACTTCTGATCCACCTCAACTGAAACTCCCTGAGGTCCACACCATCTATCAGAACTTCACCAAGCTGAGGATCATAGAACCGCTCAATCAAGCTGATGACCGTGGATTTGCCACTACCACTCTGGCCAACGAGTGCGACAGTTGTGCCGCTCTGTATGGCAAGGGAGAAACCTCTGAAGATCTGCTCATCGGGCCTTGTTGGGTATGAAAAATAAACTTCCCTGAACTCGATGTCCCCCTGAATTTCGTCCAGCTTCCTACCTGTTTTGCTGTACGCATCTATCTCTGGCTCCCTGTTGATTGTTTCGAACATCTTGTATGCAGCAGCCTGCCCAGCTGCAAATGCTTTCATGCTCGGTGATGCTTGACCCAGAGCTCTGGTGATTGCAATAGGAAAGTGTCAGCTTTCTGGATTAACTAGTAGTTCTATTGGTTGGTTTGGTTCAAGAACTCCATGTGGAGTCAAAAGTGTGTTGATTTTGACAAATAGAAAGCATACTGAAAGTGCAGTAGATAAATCACTGAACAATATAGGTTTGAAACAACTGAAATTTGTTTCATGTACATGATATGACATTGTCTCATCAGAAAAGCTTTCTCAACAGAGAATAATTTCAATTACCATGAACATTTGTGGTTACTCAACAGCACAATACGGTTTCTACCAAACTCGCTGGATATGGTTGGTATGAACTTGTTTAAAAAAAAGAAAGGCAAGGTTGGCATGATCTGCACTTGGTTAGTTGCTGCTAACAGAATGAACCAATCGTGCACAGTTGGTATATCTATATCTGTTTGGCCACGGAATCGTGTGCTTATCACTGTCAAACAACACCTAATTTTGCGTCTGTAAAAGAGCACAGACAAGTCTTAATCAGAGCAAAATCCAAATAGATGGTTCTGTCGTCATATACAGAAAAAGGAAAAATCCAGACAGATGGCTTTGTCATATACAAAAGAGAAAGCAACCCCAACATTTTCTTTTCCCGTAGTCTTTTCATTCCCGAAACCTTCCATCTTTTTTCCTTCCAGATAAGACTACTAGTCACACATTAGTCATGATCTTGCTTGACGACTGTGATTACTGCAACCGAATTCATCGGAAAAGCGACAGTGAAAGAGAGAAAAAAAACTTACAGTGAGCCAGTGAGCACGGCGAAGATGACATTCATGACTTGGGCGCCGGTGTAGCCCTTCTCCAGGATGAGCTTGGCGCCGTACCAAATCCCCAGGGAGTAGCCGCAGAAGAGGAGCACCATGACGATGCCCATGCCGACGCCGGCGGCGAGGCCCTCCCGTACGCCGGAGCTGTACGCGCTCTTGAGCGACTCGCCGTACTTCTCCACAGCCCGCTTCTCGCCGGTGAAGGACGCCACCTGCGGCGCCACAGCCGTGTCAGTGTGTTCAGACAGTCCTCGTCGGCCGGACCGACATGATCGGTGTCGGTGCTGGAAGGAAGGAAGCTTACTGTTCTGATGGAGCCGATGGTCTGCTCGACGACGACGGCGGCGTCAGCGTAGGCGGCCTGGCCGAGGGAGGCCATCTTGGCGACGACGCTGGACATGAGGGCGCCGGCGAGCACGAGCGGCGGGATGGTGGCGAGCATGACGAGCGTGAGGAGCCACCCCTGCGCGAAGGCGACGGCGAAGCCGCCGGCGAAGGTGACGAGGAGCTGGATGAACTTTCCGACCTTCTCGCCCATGGCGTCCTGGATGAGCACCGTGTCGCCGGACATGCGTCCGACGACCTCGCCGGTGTTGGTGTGCTGGTCGAAGAAGGCGATCTCCTGCCGCAGGATTGTCCTCAGGTACAGCGTCCGTATCCTCGCCGCTTGCCGCTCGCCGGTGATCATCCAGCACGCCACCTCTGTGTGGGTGATGGGCATCGTTATTATCAGTGGACAATACACAACTGAGAGAGAGCTCAGTGTCGGTGGATGGTGGCAAGAAGGACTTACGAACGAAGGAGGCGGCGGCGGAGGCGACGGCGAGGTAGACGAACTGGAGAGAGACGCCGGAGACGCGGGAGACGACGTCGCGGGTGGTGGCGGCGCCGCCGAAGGCGTCGATGAGGCGTCCGAAGAGGACGGTCATGAGCGGGAGCGCCGCGCCGTTGGCGACGGCGCCGAACGCGCCCAGTGACATGAGCGCCGCGTCCGCGCCGTCCGCGAACGCGAACAGCCTGTAGAACGGCACGCTGCCGGCGGCGGCGATCGCCACACCCTTCCTGGCGCGGCCGTCGCCACCGCCGCCGGAGGCCGACGACGTCGCGTCGAGCTGGAACGCCCTGCTGGACTCCGACATGCCGCCCGATCGAACGTATCAAGTAGAAGGGATCGCTCCAGAGCAGGACGAAAATCTTCCTAGGTAGCTACTAGTAGCTACAGGGCTACAGCTCGTCTACCTCGCCGTCGATGAGACCTTCCAGCTCATGGAGCAGAGACATTGCCGATGGAGAGGTAGCACTAGCAGAATTAATGACCAGATAAAAAGACGATCGTGCGGGGCGCCGACGCGTAGCAAGGACGATCTACGACGAGCAGACAGAGGAAAGGTTTCAGATTCGATGGCCCCTCCCGCCGGGGAATTAAAGGCTTGAAGAAAGGAAGACGCGGAGCGAGGCAGTCGACAGCGTTAAAGGAGCGGCGCCGCCGGGCGCTGCCATGGGTGGCTTGTGGCTAGCTAGCAGACAGCGGAGAGTGAGGGTGGGAAAGGAAGGAGAGGCTTCGATCCGTACGTGCGGTGGAGTGGTGGGCGAGCACGAACACGGTGGGCTGCCGGAACTGAATGTGGTGGGCGACAAGGGACGAGACAGGTTGGGGACGAAGGGACCGCCTGATTTTAATGCGTCTAACCGCGGCAGATGAGCGAGCTTAACTAGCCGTGTGGCTGCCCATGCACCACTGCTTCGTCTTCCACCGTCCAACCTGTGGCTGTCTAGTGTTCAGTGTACCTTCTTTCAGTTAATCTAACTGCTGAGACGACGATGGACATTTTCTTTTCTTTTTGCAAGAGTGGCTAGATCTGTTCAGAATTCAGATAGCTAGATGGCCATGTGCAGTAAGTGCATCGCTTCACCGGGGCCTTTGTCTTTGAGCTGGCTTTCTCTTGCGCTGCTCTCGTGTGAGACCGAATGTTGCCAACGTCTCGAGAGACCATTGTGGGCTTGTGGCTGTGGGCGTCCTCTCGCGCAGGGTACGATGGCGACGACGACACGGGTCGACGGCGGCGTACAAGTCGCCCTCTCCCATCGCTTCCCGTTGACGCGACTACCATCCAGGGCTCAACACAGACGACTCGCAGTCCTGGTGTGATGTTCTGTTCGCCGTATACTGCCTAGCTAGCTGTGTACGTGGCTGTATCATCCACGTACGCACGCATGGCCATGTCCATCCGGCTCCAGAGGTGTAGGTGAGGTGAGGTTAGATGAGAGGTGACGCGAGGTTACCTCCGGCTTTGGTCTCTTGCTCCCGATCGTCAAGCGCCCGTGGACCCCTGTCCGGTCTGGTCCCTGTCACTCTGTGTGTGCACCACATGATCTCACTCGCACCACTTCTAAACCTGTGGTCAAAGCACGCCGCGGCATCTGCAACAGGGACACACACCAAGTGAGTGATCCCTAGAGGCCTGGACCTTGACATTAGACACACACACACACTGGGACGGCACGGGATTACATTGCATCTCCTTTTTGACCCGGTTGACTGTTCCTAACCACCTCGATTTGGACAGGACGTCACGCCACTCCCACGCCACGTACTGATCGATGATATGATGCTCTTGTCTCTGCCACTCGCCCTGGCTGAGTGGCTGTTAGTCCCAGCTGAATATTCGCCGTCTCCTCCCTTTGCCACTCTCACCACCACCTCCATCCAGATCCAAAAGAGAGAAGAACCACATGAGGTTTATTACCAGGTCGTCGTGACAGCAACAAGACGATCACAAGCTAAGCAACTCTAATCTCTTCACGTACGCCTGATATAAAAGCTGTGTACAGTCTACAGGCACCGTAGTATATCCTTATGTGGTCGACGACAGTCGTAGCAATGTAGCATGGTCCAGGCTGGTGGCAGGGGTTTTTATACCGAACCGTGACTGGGAACCGCGCCCTCCGGTAGCGGCTTACCGAAGCGGTTTGAGCGGTTCCCGGTGGAAACCGGACAAATTCAAGTTTTGAATTCAAATCAATATGAATCCCTAGTTCAGGCGGTTTGAACCGGTAAGTCGAGCGGTTTGGTCGGTAAACCGGTCGGTTTGGACGGTAAGCCGGCTGGTTTGGGTGGTAAGCCAGCTCAATAAAGAATTTGTCATGTTTTCAAATTTAATTAAAAAATTAGAAAAATAAAAGAAAAATTCCTAAGAATATTTCAAGGTGCATAGAATCTAATGGTGTCAATATTTTTCAAATATTAGTGTATTTAGTATTTTTTGTGTGCATTAGAAGTTCAATCGGCCGATTTTTTTTCTTTTCCTTTTTTGGTTGAACTTCTAATGCCTGCAAAAAATACCAAATGAGCAAATATTTAAAAAAAATTTACACCAATAGATTACATGTACCTTGAAGTATTTTTAGAAATTTTTTCAATATTTTTCATTTTTTGAATTCAAATTTGAATATTTTAAATTTTACCGGTTTGAAACCGCCCCGAACCGCTACCGGTCCGGGGCGGTTTCACCGGGAACCGTGGGAGCCGGACCGGTTCCAGCGGTTTCGTAAACCTGGTCTGCCTGGTGGACGTTTCAGCGGGCTTCTGTATGGACGGCCGTGTTCCACACTTCCACTTGGGTTTCTGTCTAGCCATGCCCAGGTGCCACACACTGCCCTGTCTATCAGTACTCTTCAGTCTTCAGGATGGGCAAGTTGCCGGGCGTGCTGATGTACTACACGGCATGGTACTGATGTGTGTACTCTAGTTGGTGCCATCCCTTTCTCGGTCATTATCGTCCTCCTTGTACCTATGTATTCTCCTCTACTTGTATATTTACTGTTGTAGCTAGTTCATGCACAGGTATAGGCTCTGATCAAAGGTAACTCCGATCCATCACCAGCTTTAATTTGGTTGAAGAAGAATGTGGCCTTTGTTTCTGTGACTGTGGATGATGAAGCGTGGGTCATCATGTGATCCTCTCTTTCTCCATCTGCCCCCCAACCACCGTGTGTGTTGATGCACAGTGCACACTACTGATAAACATTTGCAACATTGTGGGACGATACGTGTCATCCTTATTTCCCTGACGACATTTGCAACAAATCGTAGTTGCATGTACCCGATTGCTCGTTATTAAGTGGAATAATATGTTTTGCTAGAGCCAGGAGAGAGAGAGAGAGAGAGAGAGAGAGAGAGAGAGAAAATCTGCCCTGGAAATTTTGCAAAAGATGGCCTGATGATGACGAGGCCACACACAAAAGATCTGGCATGGCCTCATCGATCGAATGGTCCTGCTGCTCTGCACTTTATGGAGGACCACAAGTGTTCCTCAACCACTGCTTTCTTCTTCAACGGCGTCCATTTGTACTGTCTGTCTGTCTGCCCTTGAATCTACCTCTGCTAGTGAATTCAAAGCCAAACATGCTAAATTCCTGTACGTGATGACTAAAACTTAGCACTTTGTACCGCTCTTCTTATTTATCTCCTTCGATTTACGCTCATGGAGAGTTTCTCGAGCGAAAAATATCTGAATTGTAAGCTCCCTTACTTTGAACATGAAAAGAGAAAAGTTGCTCGTAGTAGAAAAACAATCTCATCTACCTTCATAGTTGCAATGATGCGCTTTGAACCTTTCTTGATCTCCTTTAAAATATGAGGCAGGCCAGGGTGCTCCTTTCCTGATTTTACTCTACAAAGATTGCATCTTTTGCTACACACCTAGTATACTGCAGGTATCCTAGATAACACAAGTAGAGCTTCAGGCCACTACGTCTTTTAATTTGTAGTGTACTGATTGGCACTCCGGGCAATCAGGTTCGCTTTCAGATGTTGCTTGTTTAACCAGTGTGCTACTGCTAGCTTTATTTTGATTTAAAGAAAAGGAAGGCGGTTTCCAGCTTCGGCAGTGTGCGCAGTGTTTGATACACACACGCTGCCTGAGAGCTACGGCTGCCGAAGTCCGAAAAAAAAAGAAGAAAAAAACACTACGGCTGCCAATTGCCATCTTTCATTAAAATGGTAGCACAACCTCTGATGAGCTGAAAGCTGGTAGCTGCCTCTCTTGCTCGTACGCAGGATGGATAGGATAGATGCGTCTGCGGAGAACGGTTAGCTAACAATGGCTGCAATGCAATCCGGGCGGCCTGTCGATGTTGCAATAATTGGGGCCAGCTAGCACGAAATCTGCAACAGGGATGGATTGGAATCAAAGCTGGAATACTATACATTGACATGGATTTAGCTAACACGAACGAAAACGTGTCCTAATTAGAAGGATATATACGAGCAAGACAAGCAGCAACACATTTTTTTTTTCATTCTTCTTTATTTCTGTTTCAGTGGAAGAATCAGAAATGGATCACAAGGCGACAGATGTACGACGACAGCACATGTGTGTTCCCAATTGGACGAAAGGAAACAAATTTAACAACGCAACTCTGAAACGAGAAGTGCATTCAGAGCTGATGAAGGACTAGTTTCTCGCTTACGGTCGATGTGATAGGCACCTGTATTCTGTGAGGTCCTCCTAGCTTAGCTGTAGTCTACAATCTCCTTTTGCAAAGCGAGGTCGACAGTGCTATCTAGCTATCGATGATGTCGTTTGACTCGGTTGCTCTCGCTCTCGGCCGTGCGTGCATGGAGTGGCATGGCATGCCTGCCCCCTGCCTGCATTATTGGTGGTCCGGTATGCAGCAGTCTTGGAGCCAGCAGCAGCTGATAACACGGCGCGACAACAAAGCGGAGATATTGTGGCATCCATGTGACCAAACCGAATCCACTACTGCAGATATGTATGCTGCGATCGATGTGTCTCTCTAGTTTGGAGCTTGTAAAAAGTGTGCTTCAGAAACGGCGCTGAAATTGTTTAGCTAGGTTCCTGCCTTATCCACCGTAGGACCAGCGAAAACCGCCAACATGTCGTCGTACGTGTGAGATTAATCATCAATCTATCTAGCTACCTGCCCGGCCGGCCTCGATCTGGATCGGGTATGCGCGTTGCACTGCACGAAGCTTCTCCGTCGCCGGCGTCAGATCGATCAGATGAGATGATCATGCCAGTGCAGACAGACAGACAGAACGGAAACTCGATCGACCGAACTCTAGCTCGTCGGCTCTCCCTACCAAAAACCTCTCCATCAGCCGGTCAATGCAATCGTGCTACCAGACGACTCTCGTCGCCGCCGTGGTGAACAGCAGCCGGATGGCGACCGCAACGTCGTCGGCAAATCCTCCGCCTCTTCTTTTTTTTTTTTCTCCACGGGTAATACGATCGAGACTCTAGTGTCACAAATACATTAGCCATCCGTTTCGTTTAAAAACTCCATACGAACAGAAGTATATTTTGCCAAGGAAGAAAAATTGAGACAGAGGGGACAGCCGGACAGGAGCAGGGTACGTTTTTTTTTTTTTTTTTTGGGAAAGGAGCAGGGTACGTGTGCAAACTGAAATAGTGAGTGCATAAAGAGGCTTTTGGGCTGATTAAAGTTTGGGCTAAAAGCCCACGGAAAGAGGTCCATTTAGTCTAGCTAAGTTGTATGTTGAGCGGTCCTAACATGGTGAATGGGCTTCAAGAATGGGCCGAATTATCAGTCTTTTGTCGTCTGAGAGATTTGGGGAGGATTCATATGGATGCAGGATGCTGATGGTTCATGGCCATGGAGGTTAGATATAGAGATTGGAGTTCTAAAAAGAAATATAGAGATTGGACCAAAAATAAAAAGGAAAATAATATTTTTCTGGGAAAAAGGTAAATAACTAATTAGCTTGCACTTATGATGTGTTGTACCTTTTTTTTGCTACAATAACTTGATCAAATAGGCTATTGGGCCGTCCGATGCATATGGACCCCAGGTTGTTCTCCTAAAACTGAATATCTTTCTCTCTTTTTTATCATCATCCCTTTGAAGTCTAAATAAAATCTCCATTATTTCTTACTATTTTTATATGAAAATACCTATAAATTCATTGAATAAAGTTGGCATGGAAAGAGGTTAAACGACAAAGAAAACGACAATGGTATAATCCAGGAATGACTTGCAAGAACGACACAACTCATTAAGTACAGAAGCATGAAGGCGACTTGTCACATGTATCAAGCGCTTCTCAATATCGGTACATTTGAATTGGTCACAACTTTGGCATAACGAAAAAATAAGAAAATGTTGAACAAAATATGTTTTAAAAGTCTACATTATAAAGAATCAAAATGCAAATATCAATTATAGGGCATGTGCCCCCAGTGTACTAATATAACAAGATAAAGGCGCAACAAGCTGCCCTAGCTACTGATACATGCCGCTTGATCCTGAACTCAGGCCACTTGTCCCCTATTAGATGAAAAAAGTCTACTTAACCCCCCTCCCCCCAAGTCTACTTAACACCCCCCCAAACACACCTACGGGGGGTGGAACACATCACCCCCGAACTATGAGACTAGATCTTTTACCCTCTGAACTTTTCAAAACCGGACAAATCACCCCCTGAATTGGTTTTATATGGTAGTTTGCTACAGTAATGGTGGTTTTATCTTTTTTTCTTTTTGTTTTTCGGTCGAATCTTTGAAAAATCATAATAAATTATAGAAAAATTGTAAAATAGAAAATATAATTTTCTTGGACTCCACATAAGTAGATGTACACAGTAAACATATAATATGGTATGCTTTAGAACATTTTTTTATTGTAACTTTAGATCTATGTTTTTCTGTAATTAATTTATAGCTATAAAAGATGTATTAAAACGTACCATATTATATGTTTAATGTGTATATCTAGTTGTGTGGAGTCCAACAAAATTAGATTTCTATTTTACAGTTGATTTGTGATTTATTATGATTTTTCAAAGATTCAACAAAAAGTAAAAAAGAAAAAACATAAAACCGCCGTTATTGTAGCAAACCACCATCCAAAACCACTTTAGGGGGTGATTTGCTTGGTTTTGGAAAGTTCAAAGGGTAAAATATCCAATTTCATAGTTTGGGGGGTGATGTGTTCCACCCCCCATAGCTGGGGGGGGGGTCAAGTAGATTTTTCCCCTATTAGATGATGGCCCAGCAGCCTGCCCTAACTATTGATATATGTCTTACTCGTAGTTGATCCCAAACTCAGGGATGAAGTTCTAGACAATAATATCGCGGCGTTTGATGAGATAGAATTCCTTCCAGTTGACACACCTCTAGTTGTTGGCGCTAGACCCGGTGAATGGTACCTAGATGTTGGGGTTCACTGCATACCCACTAATAGCGTGGGTAGCTAATTTTCATACTAACATTTGAGGTTTTAATTAAGAATAATTTTAATCTAATTTAGTTTGGTATTATCCATTTTATATCATTAAAATATTGGGAAAAGTTTAGTTTTCACCCTCCGACTATAATAAAGTTTGATTTATGTCATTTTGTAGGTTATATTATGTTTTATAATTTTTGAAAAACATAAAACCACATTTGAAACCACTGAGATGGCCACATCTACACGGTTTTGATAGTTGGATGGTCATTTATGTCTGGTTTTATAGTCATGGGCTCAAAATCAGGCTTTTGTTATAGTTGGAGGTGTAAATCAGACTTTCCTATAATATATGATATTACAACTAATTTTATAAGTAATTTGCTTAGAGATGATGCTCTAAATGACAAAAATTATAGTAGTTTGTAAATAATTTGAATTATACTTTGCACTCTCAATATGCTTCCAAGATTATTTAAGTTACATTTGTATAGACTCTTTTAACTATTTCATATACCAAATCATTTATAAATTAACTACTATTTTATTTTTAATTGAGGTATGGATTAATTGTTTTCCATATAGATTCTCGAAGAACCATTGTTTGAATTTAAGTATATATATTAATTGTATTCTATGCGTACTACTTGGTCAACTTCGATTCTAATTTTCACCATTTCTCTATCAATTTGTGCGTGAAATCCATAAGGTTGATAGTTCTTTACAGACCTTTTTATTCTGGTATTCAGAATTATAAAGTCGAAATGTTCTGTGGAACAAGTTGCCTTGATGAGAAGAGTTGGTTCCATTTGCTCGTGTTGCCTTCATGCATGGTGCGTACGTCACACTGGCGGCAGCTTGGCGTCATCAGACACCAAGACGAGGTTCCAGTACGGTAGGTTACCCTAGGCGAAATGATTTAGTAGTAGTAGCCACTGAAGCCCCCCACCAAAACGGGCACGTAGCATCCGCTCCACATCAGCTACGACCTTGACTCGTCGCACTTGCAATCTCGTTAGATAAGCCGGCACAATCATGAGTCAAATCCCACCAAAAATCAGCGTCCGTTTCACCTCGATCAGAAGTCGTTAATCGTGCTACCTGCTGCACTCACCTCAAGTCAGCAAACAATTACTACATGACCAATGAAATGATCATGTACGTACGTACGATACAATACACAGAGATGATCACACACGCATCCATACTCTGTTGACAAATATCGAAAACCGAGACTAGCCAGGTATAAATCATGCATCGACCTTTATTTCATCCGTGAATTACAGGTGCATATACATGCGTAAAATTAAAGCGAGCTAGGCCGCCATTATTCTTGGGCAGCCCGGCAGGTACATGGACGTACACAAAGTAGACGGATTACAACGCTAGTTGTGCCAAATTACGAAAGCAAATCTTTAATTACACGCAAGCAAATCCAAGTTCTTGATGCAAGCTAGACGATCGATCGACGACGATCAAGAGAGATTAGATTACTGCTGGCAAATTAAATCCCAAACTCGCATGCATTGCTGGTCCGGTCCATCAGTTCCCGGCGGCGGTGAAGGCGTTCATCTGCTCCTGGAACACCGGCAGGTGCTTCTCCGTGACACACATGGTCATGACACGCGCTCCAAGCTTGGGCACCGGCGGCGCTCCTATGACGGCCACCGCCATGAACGGGTGGTACGAGAACGGCACGACGTGCGCCGGCGTGCCCCACCCGTAATCCGCCTCGAGGAACCCTAGCCGCGTCCAGTCGGAGACGAAGAGCGAGTCGTAGCTGAACGTGAGCTCGTACGGATCCTTCTCGAACCCTCCCGCCGCCCACCTCGCGAAGTCGGCGGGCAACCTCGCCTTGGCCTCCCGGATGGCGCGCACCACCTCGACCACGTCGGCGGCCGCCACCTCGCCGCACGGCCGCGTGGCCTTCACCGTGTAGAAGCAGTTGCCGTAGAACCCGGCCATGGCCGCCGCCGGCAAGAGGTGGCGCGTGTTGGCGAAGAAGCAGACGTGGACGGGGTCGCCGGCGCCGTCGAGGAGGAGGGCGCGGGTGCGAGACTGCCACGTCTTGGCGACGCAGACGTCGAACGCCGAGCAGCGCTGGCCGGTGGACGCGAAGAAGCTGGACTTGACCTTGGCGATGTGGTCCGGGGTGAGGTCGGCGGTGAAGTAGCGGAGGTCGAGGAGCTCGAAGCGGGGCGGAGGGGAGATGATCTTGGAAGGGGACGGGATGGCGTCGCGCGACCAGACGGGGGTGACGCGGGGCTTTGGGAGGCCACGCGCGTAGTCCGCCACCGCGTTGATGAACTGGCCGGCGCCCAGGCCGTCGGCGATGGTGTGCACCGAGATGAGGCCCACCACGAAGCCGCCGCACGTGAACTCAGTCACCTGCCATATGTGCATGCCACCGATTTTCATTTCTTTATTGATTAATTTCAGCCATTTTGCTTAATACAGTATTAATTAGCACTTTTTTTTCCTTGTACAGTATTATACTGAAAAATATTTTTATTTTTCGTCGTCGTGGTTATTAGTAAAATGGAACAAGGGTTAGTTGTCATCTGAAACTGACACGACAGTGTAACTAATTTCCACGACATCATCAAGAACTGTGATAGGCACTAATAACATTTTTATATGCTTGCTAAAGAGCAAAGACACTAGTAACTTTCGTTTTATATGGTAAAGGCGCATGTACTAGACAAGGACAATCTATCTATACATAAAGTCTAAAACGAATTAAGACCACATAAATATTTAGTACAAAGTAGTAAACCGTTAACCATATCTCGTCATGCATGTATATTCCAGTAATTAAAAAGTACATGAACCGACGTGCCAAGCAAATAAAGCAAGGAAGAAAGCTGCTGCCTGATGGTTAAATTTGGTAGCAAGAGCTAAGATCATGCATATCACTCGAAGCCGCTGTTAGTTTCGTCACCGAAAGTCTGAAATCCTGAAAACGACGCGACGGATGGATGGAGCCTCTTGACCTACGTACTCCTCTATCTCTTTTTACTGACCCAACAACTAACGCACTCGGGCATGCACCTGCGTTTTCTTACCACGCTTCAGACTGTCACCGGTTTTTTTACGCGCAAAGATCTCAACAACCACACGAGCACGTCGGTGCGCCACTAGATTCACTCAAAAAATTGCTTTTATCTTAGTAGTAGATTTTTACTGGATGATGACGAAGACTCTGGTAGTCAACGACTCAGTATGCATGCATGCGCCATGACCAAACGTCTTCAGTGGCAGCTAGCCGTCATTGGTACGGTCGATCAACAGGAGAACACACAGCAGACAGCACTACAAAACTGTATATTTGCAAATTGCAATGCGTACGAATATATATGGGACATGGCTATATATCATCTGGCTAGGCTAGCCATATATGTGCGCTGTCATTATTAGGTTGTTAAGTTGAATGATGACAAAGAAAGTGACATGGCCCATCATGCCGAATAACCATGATTCGGCATATCAAGCCATCCTCACTTTCGTTGGCTGGAAGTGGCTATAGCTAGCCTACATGCCGAAGAAATTTGCTATTTTTATGGTAAAGGTGTATGCACTAGACAAGACTAATGACAATCTATCTATAAATAAATAAAGTCTAAAACGAATTTGTACCACGAAATAATTAAGTAATACAGAGTTAGTTAACCTTAACCAATATGTCGTCGTCATGCTATATATATCCAGTAATTAATAAGTACATGAACCTACGTGGCAAGCAAAGCAAGGAAAAAAAACTGTCTGTTGGTTAAATTTGGTAGCAAGAGATAAGATCATATCACTCCAAGCCGCTGTCACTGAAAGTTACCTGCGTACTCCTGTATCTCTTTTTTAACCCTTTCCACTGACCCAACAACTACAACGCACTCGGGCACCTGCATGCGTTTTGTTACCACGCGTCGTATCGTCACGGGGCTTTTCTTACCCGCAAAGCTCTCAACAACCACACGATCGAGCACGTCGGTGCGCCACTAGATTCACTCAAGATTTTGCTTTATCTTATCTTTTTACTGTATGATGACGAAGACTGTACGTGGTGGTCAGCGTATACATGCGCCATGACCAAAAGTCCGTGGCAGCTCGCCGCAATTGGTATGGTCGATCAACAGGAGAATACACAGCACTTGGGGCATTATATTATATGTGCGCTGTCATTATTGTTCGATTGCTAAGTTGAATGATGAGAAAGAAAGTGTCATGCATGGCCCATGCCGAATAACGATGATTCGGCGTATCGAGCCATGCTCACTTTGGTTGGCTGGAAGTGGCTCTAGGTCCAATAATTTTTTTCGGTATCCAAATTTGATATTTACTTTGGTTGGCTGGAAGTGGTTTTGTGTTTCCCTTGCAATATCATGGTACTCCATATTGCCGGAATTAGGGATGAAAGTGGTATGGATATTTCCCGTCCGACCGACCGACCGAAAGCCCTCAGGCCTTAAATGATACAGTTCGTATCCGGAACCGAAAAATCAATATTCGACCGTATCCGCATAACAAAAGTTGAATGTCTATTGTAGATATGTAATGGATATCAATATCCGATGCCTATCCGACAAACTTTGTACTTTCCGTATCCGAATCCGTTCCGACAAAAAAATATCCGTATTCGTATCCGGCCATATCCGTCTGTATCCGATCCGTTTTTGTCCCTAGCCGGGATGATGGAACAGAGGAGGGAAACTAGGAAACGTGCCTCTACTTGGGGGACCACCGAGCTGAGGTATCTGTCCCTTTATTTTCGATCAGCACAGCAGCAGAGCAGCCGAGCAGGGCACCATCAACGTTGTGGTGGTATCTGGTGAGTGGTGACCAATCCCTATACCTTCAACAACGACCCTATAACCTTCAGACAGCTACTAAACTGGCATGTAACGCTCGACTAAACATTACGTATGCTGCATGTCATCTCAAGTCGCGTGTCTTGTAGTGGACACCAGTGGTAGGCAGGCAGTGGTCCACTTATACGACATCGATCGATTTTCATTGTGAGGCCGTGGCTCCATCGGTACGTCCCGTACAGAAAGATATTATACATAATAAATACTTAAAAGTAAAAATAACTAAAAGCAAGCAGTAGCCATGGTCATGGTCGACAGCATCGAGGAGCTAGTGCATGCTCACCAGCCATCACGTACGCATTCACCTACCGGATCACGCACACGGAGGAGCCAAGTACGTGGTGGCCGGGCACGTACACCCCTGGTGCGTATGCGTTGGTGTAACAGTGGCAGCACTACAGTGCTGAGACGATGATGTCCCAACTGCGGCATGCAGGCTTTTTTGTTTGGCGTCAAAATAAATCACCTTTCCTTTTCCACCTGTGCTGCTACTCGAACGCTCGACTATTGCAACACATACCACTACACGAAGCATGCACGGAACGCATGCACTTGCCTTTCCTGTGCATTCTCTCGACAACTTATCTAGAACCATCACTTCGCTTGTACGTGCGTGTACCGTGTGACTGTAGAACAAAACAATTTCTGAAGACTCGTTAACGTGTATTATTACTCTCACTGGCGGTACGACAGAGCCCATATCATTGCTCCTAACCCACGTATTTTCCGATCGACTTTTTAACCGGCGAAAGCTAGCTAGCTTGTTGTGTCATACTGTCATGGTTGGTTTGCATGGCGCTACTACCTACGGTCACTAGTGCGAAATTCTTACGACGAATGATACCGGTACCGTCCCAACTTTTTTTTTGTTTGGGTGCAGTCCCTTTCTTGAGAGACTTGCTCCATATATGGCGCCAACGTTTCGTAGCTTCCAAATTAAACGTTCATCATCCACCATCTTTTAGTTGCATGCTTAACTTTTCCTTACTTTGTTAACAGCCTTTTTTGTTACTAATGCTTAGCTTTTGATACACTGATTGAGTTTCTTTTTTTTTAAAAAAAAAGTTGCATGCATGTGTTCAGTTATACTTGTACCTAGGGGAAATGAAAAAAAGTTGCATGTATTACGGACCTGCATCATGAGCGGCATGTCGAGGGGGTCGACGTCCGGCGCCTGCTCCGGCAGCAGGTCCTCCTTGGGCATGAGCATGGGGTGGTCCAGGTGCTTCACCTCCTCCAGCGTGCACGCCGCCGCCGCCTCCACGAACCACACGCCCTCCGCCGTGCACGCCACCTTCACCTCGCCGTCCTCCTCCGCCACGAACCTCCCGGCGAACGGGTAGTAATCTACCAGCGCCTTCCCAAGCGCCTCGCGCAGCGTCTTCGCCGGCGTCGACTCGCCGCCGGCGGCGGCCTTGCCGTCGAACACGTGCAGCGACCGCACCAGGTGGCGCAGCCCGGCCACGCGGTCGATCACCGATAGAAGCAGCGTCTCATGTGGCGTCGCCGACGACGGCGCCACCAGCGAGCTGCTCGTCCTCGTCACCGGGAACCCTATGGTACCCATGCTAGCAAACTCACTACCACTTCAAAGCAAAGCACCTTCCTTTTTCTATTCTCGGGTGGCCTGGTGATAACTTTGTTGTTGGGTCGATCGAGTGTTTCATGATGGAATGCGAGGTGAAAGCATGAGTATTTATAGGCACAATGCAAGAGGGCCTCTAATGGCCATAACACAAAACTGGTGGTGAATTAGTATTATAATACTCAACAGTGTATTCGGTGGTGCATACAATTTCTTGGCGAGTGAAGTGTCTACTCCATCATGAGAGGGCTTATCTTTCGTGGTAGTAGGTGGAGGAGGAGGATCGTTCCGGCCCCACGCAGTACTACAAACATGGATGATGGACCGATGGGGGAGTTCCGACCGTCGATCGGATAAATGAACGGTTGGCATCGAATTTACTCGACGGCAAATACGACGAGATGTCGTTGTATGTTTTGTCCATCCACTGCAATACTGCCATCCTCAAATTTCAAGCATGATTTTCCATACGCACGTGATGTAACCCTCCCTACTAGCTAGTGCTATTTTTTTTATGCTCCTCCTATATATACAGCTGGCTAACGAAAATTCGCGGTAGCAGAAGAGTTGAGGGTCATGCAGTCAATTTCAAGCGGCTACGTACAGCTGCAAATCACTGTAATTTTTTTAGAGTAAATCACTGCGATTTTGACTAGCCACATGGTGGAAAATTATAAGTTTTTTTGTGTGAAATGGTGCTAATCTCAACTCAATCAGAAATATCTTTTTTTTTCCAGAAGTTGAAACTGCATAAAGTCTGAAGCACACACGGTTGGTTTTTGTTTTATTTTTTTAGTTTAATAATTAATGTCTGTACCATTCTGAAGTTCTGCTCACAAAATTAATTCTAGGTATCACAACATCTCCTCATCATCGTGTTAAATTTTTCTGAAATTAATTCCAGTTTTGCATTGAATAAATAATAACGGAATGTCCACAAAATTATTTATGGCTTCTCCTCAAGTATACATGAGAAAAATATGGTGGAAGGGACATGACGTTGACTTGGAAAGTGATGGAGGCGTCGCATCTAGGGATGGCAACGGATAATATCCGCGCGGATAGTGGTTTCAACTATCCGCATCCGCACCATAAAACCCATACCCGCGCCCGCGCCTGCCGTGGGCATGAAGTCAAGTCCGCGTCCAGTATCCGCGGATAGTATATGCCCACGGGTTTATCCGCAAATCCGCAAAAAAACATACAGACACCAAATATGACCACCATAAATCATAATCCAAATCTGGCCATTACAAACTAAATAAGGCTCACACTGTGGGAGGCGGAGGGCGGAGGCCAAGGCCGGCGGCAGCGCGTCGGGGCGGAGACATGGAGGGCGGAGGCCGGCAGGGTGCATCGGGCGGAGGGCGGAGGCGTGGGAGGCGGAGGCCGGCGGCAGCGCATCGGGCGGAGACGTGGAGGGCGGAGGCCGGCAGGGCGCGTCGGGCGGAGGACGGAGGCGTGGGAGGCAGAGGCCGGCGGCAGCACGTCGGGACGGAGACGTGGAGGCGAAGGCCGGCAGGGCGCGGAGGCGTGGGAGGCAGAGGCCGGCGGTAGCGCGTCGGGCCGGAGACGTGGAGGGCGGAGGCCGGCAGGGCGCGTCGGGCGGAGGGCGGAGGTGTAGGAGGCGGAGGCCGGCGACAGCGGTTGCGGTATGCGGAGGCGCGGGGGCGAAAGGAGGAGGCGGCGCCCTGGATCTCTCGCGAGTCGTGTGGCGGCGACGTGTTGGGGGGTCGGGGGAACGGGGCTGGACTGGGGGAGGGAGGCCTGGATAGAGGGGTTTGCCCTAGTTTTGGGGCCCACCTGTCAGTTAACGGATTTTGCGGGTTTGCGGATACGGATATCAATTTTTAATATCCGTTAACAGATATCCGTTGGGTTTGGACTTGAATCCGCGTCCATGCCCGCGGATACAAAACCAGATCCATATCCATGCCCATTGGGTTTTCTGTCCGCGGGTACATGTGTCCGTTGCATCCCTACCTATCACTGAAAGAATAACGTCGGTTAAATCCTAGAATAAATCCAGAAAAATACGAGCACCAATGCTGAGTCGAGGGATCGAACCCTAGTGGGCTGGTTCCACCACAAGAAACCTTACCAGCTGAGCTACAGCTCAATTCGCACTGTTAGTCTTGGTTAGCCCCTGTAAAGTTGCAGCGGCCTCCAATTTTCACTAGCAATGGTGTTGAAGTACAATTTTCTTATCGGATATGTATTTGCAACTTTTCCTCAAGTATACTCAGAGGTACGTAAAATCTGACGGTCAAAGTAACATCAGTTGACTTGAAAAGCTAGAGTGATCTTTTCTAACAAGATATATAGATGGTGGAAGTAACTTGTCAGTGTGTGCTAGGAAAGGTAGGCATCCACATATATGCTATAGATTGCTTGACCTGTTTGTGTGTGCTACGGCACGGCTGTAATGACCCCTGCTGATAGACGCCTGATCGATCTATCCTTTCCAAGCTACGCATTACATGCCTTGAAGGAATTTTATAAGAAAAGTTGCTATCTGATCGATCATGAAGAGAATTTTGAAACCAAAAAGCCTTCGGTCCACTCACTCACAAGTCACAACACACACTTGTTTTAGTGACGGTGTGGTAGGTTGTCTCCTCCGTGGCAATGAGTAGCGTCCATGTACATTAAAACAATTCAGCGTGATGCACTCTCTCCCTCCAGTAGTGGCCTTTTCATCCTCCCACTCCACGCTCGGATCCGTTTCCTTCACAGTTTCACATATAAAGAAATCGGAGCTAGAGCACATACAGACGCTTTGGGCCTTACCGAATGATCCGATAGGCTAGGTCACGGATAGAATCGTCGTTGTAGCCAGCGGCAAACACACGGCCGATCGAACAGGGGATAGATTTGTCAAAATTTTCGCTGTAACGTAACCGGCTGTAACTCTCAGAGGTTGGTGAAGGAATGTGAGATGTTTTGATGTTTTGACTAAATACATCTGGAGCAGATTCATTGAACGCTCATTTATTTTGGATTTTTACTAATTTTTTTGAAAGAAATTTACTTTGGATTTTGGATATGCATGCATGGGTAATAAGTTTGCCGACGATCTTTTTCGATTTCGCTGGATCGTAACTCGTAAGCTTCAAGTAGAAGTAATCTGCCGTGAACAAGGAGAAACCGACGGCGTGTTGACAGTTCATTCGGTGCCACCCGAATGATGGAGACCATATGCATGTATTTGTACAGTGAGCTCTCTGCCATCCCATGCATTTGTCTAGACCCTAGAGGTGGAATATATGATCGGAAAACATCCAATATATATCTCTCGTTGCAAAAGCATTATTAGTGTATATAGTAACCTGTGGGGCCAATAATCCTGGCCTGGTCTGTGTACGTTGTGAAGTGATAGTTTCTGTTTGGATCCATAATTCCGTCACCAGGACCATATGTGATCATGTGACATCTCAACAATCTGAATTACAGGATACAGTAGCCAGGAGTTAGCTCATCACTTCATCAGCTGATGATTTAGGTCGTCCATATATGATAGTACATGACATGCAAGTTCTGAAGCCTTTTGAAATGGCATCGACGACGACAACGCAGCTCCATCTCAACAACAATCGTACGTGTCCCCTTTTTATTGATCTGGCTTTATTTGCAATCAGTCGATGAGCGTGGTTAATTCGTTAGTGTGGACATAACAAGTCAATCAAGTCATCCCACTGGTGCTGCAAGTGCAAGTGCACTAGCAGAGCCCATAGAATCGTACCCTATCGTTGGTAGAAATGCTCGCACAGTTCAACGATGGCAGGAAGACATAAAGCTGGATCGAGCAAGTTGTTGCTTGGGTGGAGGAGAAAAGAGTACTAAACATTTTCAGCCGGGATGACATGGACATGCCGTCGACCAAGGTAGCCAGTTTGTTAGCGATCGATGGAGATATGGAGCTAACTGCACCCGATCGAAAGTTAATAAGATGGGTTAAAGGCTTAAAGGTAACCTTATCTGTTGCGTTGGTACACATATATGACATATGTGTATGTGTATATATCGTCGCATCGGTGCTTTATCAGTAAGGAAAGGAAAAGGACAAGGGTGAGGGCCGGGCGTGCCACAAAAGCACAATGCCTAACCCTGCAGGCCGGGTCCGCATATACAGATATACTAGCCAGCGCTCTTCTTTTCTTACTACAGAGATACGCGCACACTCAGCAACAAACTCTCCGAATCGATGATTATGATATGCTTTGCTACCAACATCGACCGTACATAGTTGCTCACAGTCTCACCCTAGGAATCTCTCTCCCACGGACCATCACAGCTAGCGACGCGCTCTGCACTTGCACGTTTTTTTTTTTTCGGTTTGTTTGGTTCTCAACTAGGCACCAAATATATATCAACTACTAGTAGTAAATAGCACTTTCAAAATATCTACAATTATTTTCCGGTGCATCTTTTATATATATAGTTTCGAAAACACTATCACACACTTTTAACAAATGCAATAACGTTTTGATCCTTTTATAACACTATCACACTGATGCATGCTCGGACCAAAATATCCGAGCAGTGACCCGAGCCCGACAAGACATGCAAGACACGTACCATACCACCGTGATGTGAACTCTCTACCTGACTGAAATTGTTATATGTGTTTAGATTTGAAGGAAAAAAAAAAGATTTTTTTGGGAAGCGTGTTGTACGATGGGGATGAATAACAAAGGTGGAAAAGAAATTTTCTGAGAAGCATGTGTTCTGTGAGGGAAATAAATAGAAAGAAAAAAAAAGTAAGCTAACGATCGACGACCTTCACGTATAATCATACTGGAAATGCGATCGAGCATGAGCTGCAAAAGGTATATAGATGTAGCTTAGCATCCAGAGATGGGTCGGTATGGTCGCCAAGTGGTTGCAGGTATGGTCTGCGCTGCTCCAATGTCGCCTGCTCGTCAACCTGACAGAAAATCCCAAGAGGGAGACGTGTGGTTGGTGAAGGATGGAATCACCATGCCAACTACTAGCTCGAGAGGCTAGAACCTAGAGCTTTTTCACACTTTAATCGGCGCTTGGACATGTAAACAAGCGGTTAGGTCTTGATGACCCAGACATCTCATTATTATCTGAACTGACCTTTTTAGCGTGATTGACTTGCGTTTTCTGCCTGATGCACACCTATATATGCGTAGCAAGATGCTACGTTAATTTTGCAGTAAGCTGGATTGGTTAGGACTTTTGGGGCATTTGAGATGTGTGTTCCTCGCCATTGTTTGAAAGATATAAAACCTTGATGCTCTGAGAAATAGAAACACATTTAAATACAATAATGGCCACAAAAAAACTACCATACTTTTGCTACATGTGTTTTTGATAATGTAATTGTATCAAGGACAAAAAAAAACAATCACTCTTATTTGTGATATGTTCCTGACATCTAGCTAGAAACTTGTGATCATAAGGAAATGAATGAAGGAGAAACACCTTACCGATTACATCTAGCCGTTCAACTTTGACAACACATTAACCATCTAGCCGGTCGAGTGCACGGTGTTGTACTGACCACTGAGCGTTCCATCAAAGTTAATCTTTATCTGCATCTTTTTAAACGCGCATGCAGGCATCTTGTCTTATTAATTCTTCGAAGCAAAATTATCCGATGGTGGGTACTTTTTATTTCCACGCGCTGTCGCTTGTACTACATAGTCACATAGCGCCGTGACAGATTAGATCGCCCGAGGGACTGACTGGTAATGCGAGTTACTCAATAGCGACAGATATATGTTTATTTGTTCATATATCTGCTCACCATAGGACGATGTGCCGTCGCGGCGAATCGCCCATCTGAAACTACCTACCAACGCAAGAGCAAAAGATATGATAATATGTCTACTACATCGCTTCCTAACCTAATGAGATGTTAGTGTTAGACATTGACTACTAGTACCGCAAATTGGGGCTATAGACCAGCATTATATTTCACTTACAAACAAAGATGTTGGTGAAGTAGTGCAAGGATATCTCAGATGTGTCCAGAAAACGAGAAGATCAAACCTAGCCTAGCAGATTTTTTATTTATTTTTTTAGACACCCAGATGAACTACAGGATGCAAACAAGATTTGGCCGGTGTGATTGGGGGCTTCCACATCGCAGAGAAGAAGCCATCTATTACACAGCCCATCTTGGCCCATCTACAAGTGACATACAGTACAGATCTTAATGCAAGAGCGGAGAGAGTATTGATTGGATACAACTCATCTTTGGGCCCGTTGAGATAGAAAATTTGTAAAACTTTCCTGTAGCAAAAGTTTGTAAAAATATTCATGGTTTTTTAATAGAATAAAAGTGTGAATAAATGTGAAGTTGAACCCATCTAAAACGAGGTCTTAATGCAATAGCAGATAGTGTATTGATTGGACGTGCTGACAACACGTTTTCTCTCTACTGAGTTTAGAGAAAATCAGAATATTGAGATAATTTGTTCAACATTCCAAAATACCAGATTCAACGTTTTCAAATACCAAATTTAACAGTTCAAATGTTTTGGTTCAACATTTAACGGAAATTGTTGAAATTATGTATTTAAAATATTGGACTAGATCATTTGATTTGTTTCAGCTGGAGCACGGGCTTATGGATCATTTCATTTGAATCCCTTCTTAGTTGATTCAGTCTTGTGGATCTCCTTGCTTTCGTGTTGTATTATTGTCTACAGATTGGGTTGATTTCCTACGAACAACAGGTCTTGAATCTCCATTGTTTATTGTCGTGTGTTCTTTTCCTTAATATGGAGCAGATATATCACATATTAGCTTCATCGCTTTGTTTTCACGTGTGTAATTTTAGTTCATATCACAAGTGTATGCATACACCTATATGATTTAATGTGTAGCTATGGCCAAAATTATTTTCTTTCCTTACAACGTAATTAGGAAAAAAAGCCATTGTATTTCTTTTCCTATTCAAACTCTAGGATCTTAATCTCTTAACCAATTGCTTCATATTGGCATCAAATTTTTTTCTACACTAGACCTGCTTGTATGCCTGTGTCACTGAGTTCTTTGTCTACAGAGTAATATGTTTTTTCAAATGGAACTGTTTTTCCCAATAGGTATCATTCGCTAGTGACAGAACAAATATCAGCCCTCTTATAAATTCCATACTACCAACTATTTTTTATTCTACAACAAACATGACCAGATCGTTGGACCTCCTATCTGCCTTGACAAGGCTATGGATCAACCTTAAAATTCAAACATGCTCATTTATGTAATATTCTTCTGTCATGATTTCAGTAGGGTTATTCTTTTTGTTCACTGCAAATTTATGAAAGCATTATGTCAATTGAATTAATTGTTGGTTGACGGCTCTTAAACTTTTATATCAAGACTAAGATCTTTGTGCCTGTCTGAAGATGACTCTGTTAGTGACGATCTTTGTGCTCCCAATTTAGTGTCATTTCTACAACTTTTCTGTCATCCTATTAGTTGCATCCATGACTTATGCAAAAGTTTTGGCCAAACCTTCTACTCTGATTTGGTTAGCCTTTATTGTTCCTGTTGGTCTAGCTTTTTATTTATAATTGTTTTTATCTTTTATGCCATATTTAATGCCAAAAACAACCAAAAGTGTGGGGTTTAATACAAGACCACCTGTGCACATATATCTTGGCTCAACTAGATTTTGATATTACGTTGTTAGTTATAACTCCCAAGGGAAATCCCGCCACCCCAACCCACCCACACAAAAAGTAAATTAATTTGTTGCATGAGTATTGCCATCTATCAGGTCAGCTGGACCGTGATTTTAGAACATAGAGTAAAAGATCTCTCGGGTCCAAAAATCTAAGTCTGTTATCTTAGCTAGTAGTATGAGTTGCCGCCCCCACCCTAGAAGAGACTTTTTACGGTGCCCAATACTACTACTTAGTGGTATATGGTATAGAGAAGATTTAATCGCCTATTAGTAAGGGTAATTTTGTAATTATTATTATCTTTGTTTCATAAATGTATTAAAGGTCATGGTTAAACATGCAAAATAATGCATGGAGGTTGGGCTTTATTGTTGTATGTGGGATTTTTCTAAGGGGTTATGTGAAAATTTACAGGTCATCTTCCTTGCTGAACTGCCGCAAGCTACAATCTTCCTCATTGAACCGCACTGGTTGCCACCTCTAGCGCTTGGCCTCGCCGGTGGTCAGGTGAGTGAGGACTTTGGTTAGGACATGTAATGGAGGGAGGAGACCATAGGTGGTCTCGATACATAAATAGAGAACGGCGGCGATGTCTGCACTCGGCTATGATGCACGGTCGGCTGGGTTTAAGGGGGTGCAATTATTTGGTCTCAATAATACCCTTTTACAATATATACTAATATATACTATCTATATCAAAAGTGGAGTTTTCAATAGTATACAATTAATCTTAATTGTTAAATGTTTTCATATTAGTCCTTTTCTAACACTTGAATATGTCAGTATTGGGTACTGTAGAAGAGCTCCCCTATAAAGAGGTATTTACATAGTTCTTATTATTTGTAATCTTTAGTTGAATCATAATTATTTCATGTTTACTTAATCCTGCTGATGTATGCCACAAAGATCTTGTGAATCTTTTTTTACACCAGTATTATTTGGTTGACCTTCACTACATATGGCATGATATATTGATATTCTTATGTGTTTGTGTGATCTATTATGATTCTGCCCTATGATCCTATAGTCCATATGATCTGTTAATGCAGGGTCGTGTCTAATCCGCTACATCAGCACGGCAGCACTATGAGGCACGGCATGGCTATCAGGCGTGCCATGTTGTGCTGTGTCCCGTTGTGCCCGTGTGTCCATGCCATGTCGTGTTGCCCATTTGGCCACCGTACCTATAGGAATTGGTTTTGTGTTTCTTTTAATTAGGAAAAAAAAAGAGAACCGGTTTGTCTAGAGCTGTGTATATGTTTTGCCAGGGGCCGGGGCATAGACGAGCTATGCTATGTCAATGGGCAAGTAGGAATGTGTTGACGTGGTTTTTTTTCATTTAATTTTTGGCAGTGCTGATGCAATCAATGCAATGTGCTTAGTCTGAAATCTGTGGGAGCATTGACAATTGTGATAAGGACTCAATATATATGTATAGATGCTAGCTGCCTTGCTTGTGCAATGAAGCATTGGATCGTTTGAATGCCGAGTACAATGGCACAGCAACGCGCTGTGGTTGCTGCCTATGTATCTTCCTGCTCGTCATCGTTGCGACCGGGTACTCCAAGGCCGACAGCACGTCGTCCTTGTTTTATGCTTCTATTATATCCGTGGTTAGTTTGCATTATTTTTCAGATCCTACTATACTGAAAGTAAATTCTCCTAAAATGTGTACGCGCGTAATAACAACCTTTTCCAGTACCAACTTTGCTTAGAATGGTTTGAAAAGAAAAACAAATTAAGTTTCGTCCACTCATGTCAAGCCGGGCTATAAAACTAGATGAAAATGCCCACTACCACTACCAGGCAACCACACTTGCCGGTTCTCAACTAGGCCCAGCTCTGTAGTTGTAAGTAATGGATAAAAATAATTTCGCTGACCTGATTAATTTTCTCTAGTGCTGATGCCATTATGAATGTCCTAATTAAGCAACTGTTATTTTTCCGCCCTCTCGTGATAGAGATCTGTGCGAGTGGCCGAGTGGGTGTTAATTATTTGTTCTCCATCTGATATAAAGGGGTGCAAAGAGTTAAACGCACACAGAATTAGCTTGTTCGGTTGCGAGACGGAGCACGATGCGGAAAAGAACGTCGTGGTTGCTGCTGCTGCTTCTCGGCCTCGCTGCCACCGCGGGGGTACTTGAAGCTCGTGCACAACCCGACAGCAACGGTATATATGCTCAACGTCTGGAACATTTTCACAACATTTCAGATCCTACCTACAGCTGGCTACTGCATGTTTAGACGGCATGCATGACAACACACCTGCATGCACGATTGACGAAGGAGAGGTATTTTGCAGGTTTCGTCAGCATAGACTGCGGCCTGCCAGGGACGGCGAACTACGTGGACGACGCCACCAAGCTGTCGTACGCCCCGGACGCTGCCTTCACCGAGGCCGGCTCGAATCAGAACATCTCGGACCAGTACATCACATCGACGCTCTCCAAGCGCTACCTCAGTTTGCGTAGCTTCCCCTCCGGCATGCGCAACTGCTACACGGTCCAGTCTCTCGAGGCTGGGCTCAAGTACCTCCTCCGCGCTGAGTTCATGTACGGCAACTACGACGGCCTCAACAAGCCACCCATCTTCGACCTCTACGCCGGCGTCAACCTGTGGAGCAGGGTAAACGTCTCAAGCTCGGGCGACGTGGAGATTTTGGAGGCCATCGTCGTGGTGCCGGATGACATCCTGCAGGTTTGCCTGGTGAACACCGGCTCCGGGACGCCGTTCATCTCCGCGCTGGAGCTGAGGCCGCTCATGAACTCGATCTACCCGCAAGCGAACGCGACGCAGGGCCTGCTCCTGCTCGCAAGGATCAACTTCGGGGAGAGCGATGCTATTGTCAGGTGAGCAAAAATATATATGCCAGCATGCACCAGCACATCACCCAGTTTTGTCCACGCACGTTGATCAATCAATGTAACATACAAGATAATTGATTTGTTAGGTACCCTGATGATCCGCGCGACAGAATTTGGATCCCTTGGGTCGATGATACCCTCTGGGATGTGATATCGACGAATGACACTGTACAGAGCAACCTAGACTACGATTCGTTCGAGCCGCCGTCCAAGGTGATGCAGACAGCGATCGTTCCGCGCAACAGCAATGGATCCAACGACATCAACTTGTACTGGATCTCCGAGATGCTGCGCAGGGGCCAGGCGCCGGAGTACATCCCCATCATGCACTTCTCCGAGGTGCAGGTCCTGCAAAGCAACGACATGCGCGAGTTCACCGTCGGGATCAACAACTTGCAATGGCCGGCTTTCAGTCCAGTCTACCTTTCATCTTACGCCTTGTACACCAGCGATCCCCTGCCGCCCGCCACTTCGTACGACGTCTTCCTTAGCGCCACCACTAACTCGACGCTGCCGCCTTTGATCAACGCCGTCGAGGTTTACTCTATCATCTCCACCACCAACGTGGGTACGGACTCCTCTGACGGTACGTATGTAGTAGTAGACATATACTTATGCATCGCAGCATGCACATGAGCTTATGACTATCTAACAGCAAGTAACTGGGTGCAATTAACAGTATCTGCCATCACCGCCATCAAGGGCGAGTACCGGGTGCAGAAGAACTGGGCCGGGGACCCGTGTAATCCCAAGACCTATGCCTGGGACGGGTTGACTTGCAGTTATGCAATATCCAGTTCTTCGAGAATCACCCGCGTGTGAGTCCTCGCTCACTAATAGTGATGGTTGCCTGTTTGATACTATTGTAGTGACTAGCCACTAAAATATACTTTGATTGTATATATGACTTTTTGTTGTAATATAATAATGCATACCGAAAACATAACAAATGCAATTAATTTTCGACATAAATATCTCTATCATTTTTAAATAGTAAAAAGCCTGCCTATCTTACTCCATCTTTATTTTGTACATCTAACCCCACACGGTTAGGTGAATCTCTCTATTGTTTTTTAAACAATAAAAATGCCTATTCAAATAATTGGTACGCGGTCTAAAAAAGTTAACTTGTTCTCATGAAAATTGACAAGAGATGAACTAAATATTTGGTCTGTTTATGACCTTTCTTCTATAGAAAAAATAAAGAGGAACAAAGACTCCCTTCAGTGTGTTTAGCTCATATTCAAATATATTTATAGAACCCAAAAAATATAAGATTATGGACTTAGTTGCAAGCTTTGGTAAGTTAATTATATAAAATTACTGACGTTATGTATTTCGTAAAAGAGAGTGGTTATCAGTCAACCTGGGATAGGAGAATCTATGGTTAATCGGAATTGTACGTTGTATATCTTGCAGAAACATATCTTTCAGTGGCCTGGATGGCGATGTATCAGATTCATTTGCAAATCTCATGGCCGTCCAAGATTTGTATGTTTGAAGCTCGTGATCTATTTCATTCTCGTAATAATGGGTCTATATAACAAAATATGTGAAGCGTGCCCATATATTTGTGTTGCAGGGATCTGTCACATAACAATTTCACGGGCTCAATTCCAAACATCCTTTCACAGTTAACATCACTAAGATTTCTGTAAGTTATTAAAAAAACAATTCTATAAGTTGTGTTGCTGGCTAAAAGTATTTTTCGCCTGATCTAGCCCCCACATTGATTCACATCACTATCATTTTTGGTTCTTTTAGAGATTTGTCAAGCAACCAGCTGAGTGGGTCAATTCCTCCTGGACTTCTCAAAAGAATTCAAGATGGCTCTCTAGATCTAAGGCATTATCTTATTTTACTTTGATTATACGAACTATATTGACATTTTGATTGAAACAATTTTAACATTGCAGTTTATTGAAACGGTTTTATTTCATTCGTGTTTGTAGATATGGCAACAACCCAAACCTTTGCACGAACGTTGATTCATGTAAGCCTCCAATAAAAAGGAAGAGCAAGCTTGCCATCTATATTGTTGTCCCTGTGGTTCTGGTTGCGGTGATAGTATCAGTGGTAGGGCTAGTAATTCTCTTCCTGAGACGAAAAAGACAAGGTGACATGCCAAACTGTCTACTCTAGATAGCAATTCTTGACCCCCCATAGCCTGAGCAAAATAATAATGAAGTATGTTGATGTATGATCAATCAGGTTCGACGTCGACGAGGAACACCGTGAAGCCACAAAACGAGGAGCCGATGAGCTATGCAGTAGCGTCACTGCCACCAAGTGATGCTTACGGTCAAAGCTCACTGAAGCTTGAGAACCGTAGGTTCACCTACAAAGAGCTGGAGATGATCACGAATAATTTCCAGCATGTGCTTGGTCAAGGAGGGTTTGGGAAAGTCTACGATGGCTTCTTGGAGGATGGCACTCAGGTGGCAGTCAAGTTGCGGTCTCAATCTTCCAACCAGGGTGTCAAAGAGTTCCTCTCAGAGGTATACAACTCTTGAAAAGTCGAGTAGTGTTTTTTCTATAAGAAAGTTGGTTACAGTGGAACTTGAACAGTCATAGTTATTTGTTCAGGCTCAGATCTTAACACGGATTCATCACAAGAATCTTGTTTCCATGATCGGGTACTGTAAGGATGGGCAGTACATGGCACTTGTCTACGAGTACATGTCAGAAGGCACCCTACAAGAGCAGATTGCAGGTAAGCCATATGTGGCACATCACACCATGATACTTCCAAGCTGACAAGATTTTTGTGTTGTTCATCTATATGGTCATTTTTGGAGTACCTATATTGATATTAATTTATTATCATATCTATTCATTTTCAGGAAAGGACCGCAACGTGAAACACTTAACATGGAGGCAGCGGCTTCGAGCTGCACTCGACTCAGCTCATGGTACTTAAAAAAGAAAATACATTAACATTCATACAAACTATTAATTTATAGTTGTGTCTTTAAATAGTTGATTAGTTCGTTTACTCCAAACCATTCCAATTAGTGTTAATAGACTACTTGTCATCCAAGTGTCATCGTGTCCTAGTTATGGAACTTCATCATTCACAGCATTGACATATCTCAAGTCATTTAATGAACAACAAAAAAACTTTATGAAATGCACATAGCCCCTATGATCATCTCTCTAGTTCACGTCTTATTAGCACCCACATCATTATAGCATGCCTTGTTTGTGTTGGCATCAACAACCCAAAGTTCTTAAAATGGGTTCTTGAATCTTGGTCGAACATTTTTACAGGTCCAGTCCAAAGGCATGAAAGTTTAAATTAGTTTAGCTATCTAGATGGCAGACACCAAATAATTTAGGATTTGATGGTGAATTTTACTCTTACATATTTGTCCATTGGTACGACAATTGTTATTTGAGTTTTGCCTTTAATGGAAACAATAATACTAATGTACTTGTAGGGTTGGAGTATCTGCATAAGGGGTGCAACCCACCTCTCATTCATAGGGATGTGAAGGCAACTAATATTCTGTTGAACGCAAAATTGGAGGCCAAGATTGCTGACTTTGGCTTGTCCAGGGCTTTCAATTATGATAACGAAGCTCATATATCAACAAATACTCTCGTTGGTACACCTGGATATGTTGATCCAGAGTATGTCAATCAAGTGTTCACTATAAAATCTATTGAAAATTAATCGCCCTCTATGTGAATTGTAAATGCATATAACCTATACTTTCAGGTACCAGGCAACTATGCAACCAACAACCAAGAGTGATGTTTACAGCTTTGGTGTTGTGCTTCTCGAGCTGGTTACCGGGAGGCAGGCCATCCTATATGACCCGAAGCCCACAAACATAATCCAGTGGGTGAGGCAACGCTTGGCACGAGGTAACATTGAGGATATTGTTGACAAGCGAATGTGTGGAGAGTATGATGTCAACAGTGTATGGAAGGTTGCGGATATCGCACTCAAGTGCACCATGCAAGCGACAGCGCAACGACCTACAATGACTGACGTGGTGGCGCAGCTACAAGAATGCGTCGAGCTCGAGGAGGGGCACCGCACTGGAGATGGTACAAGGGTCAATTTCTACAATGACGGCAATAGTGACCTCGACTTGGGTTACACCACGTACGTGGCGGATAGCCAGTTAACCGAAGTGAGCCAATCCAGCACTGCATTTGAGATGGATCATAATTTTGGGCAGGTGCCAAGGATGGGCGGAGGTCCTATTGCACGATAAGACTCTTGGATATATTTTTTTCAATGATGTTATTTCACCAAATTGAAGAAAGTTTGAATGTAGAAATACTCATTTGTTATAAAGTGTGTGCATGTAGTTTGCCCCAAAAAGTGAGTGTATGTCATTATATTTTTTTGCAACACCTTTGAATCATGATCAACTAGATACTTATACTTTTTTTCTTTTATTATAAAGCTCTATCTTTGTAGAAAGCATGTCATACAAAATATATATAATACATTGATGGAGACATCCTGCAGTTTAAAATTTAGTTCTCAAGAACATATTTCATAATTATAATATTATTTAGGTGATTAAGCATATGCCATATCAATTACATAGTTAAACTGGTTAGATCTTATATAAGCATGATGTTCATCGCGCTTACATATAGAACTAAAATAAGTATATTAAGCATACATGAAACAAATTTGTCCTTCAGTTTTGTCAATACAGTACATATACCAGATAAGCTCTACTCCCTACAAAGAATAATAAATAAAGACTATTGCTAAATCGGAGATGATAAGATTTGATTTCTTCATAAGAAGAAATAGCTTAATTTCATAGCAAATTACCTAGTGTTTTTTAGGGCAATGGCATGAGGGGATGGAAAAGTTAAAAAACGATGGCATTGAGGGGATGGGATTCTTTTTAAAAAAAACATTAGGGTTTTTTTACGGCAATGGCATAGAGGGTATGTTAAATTAAAAACAATGGCATTGAGGAGATGTGCTAATTTCCAATGGCACATATGGGATGAGTTATATTTCCAAGTGGCATATAAGAAAAATTACTCAATTTCATATGACAATCTACCAGTAACGGAGCTATGTATATGGGAAAAAACACAGTTTCTTAAAGTTGAGATGAAAGCATATTAAGGGAAGAGGAAGGCAGGCATCACTGATATCAGCAAAGCGTAGATACTAAATTAGTTCTGGTTTGAAGGAATAGCTATATAGTAATATTACACATATAACCATTGGTTTTTACAGTCCATGATTTAGTTATTTTAGTACATAAGTAACTCAATTAAAATCAATAAAATTTGTATAACATACATGAGCATTGACAGATGCAAATAAGGATAGTACGTTTAAGTAATTTCAGAGCACCACGTCTCATTGTGTAATTCTTTCGATATCTAGTGTAACTGTTACTAAGGATAATATTTGGATGAGTCAAAATATCTTAATGTATACTTATTTTAGTATGTAGGGTACCCTAGTATGTAAGCATGTAGCCCAAGTATTGTCTATAACTTATACATACCAATGGAAAGAATCGAAATAGTATCCTTAATTAGGGGTAGAGGCAAAAATATTTTTTTAATTATGAGAATCCAAAGGCCTTAGGGCAGATCCAGTTGCTATATATGGTTCGGGTTGGTGCAGTGTGGCAGTCGATTGACTATGGCTCACACCTGAATAGCAGTGGGATTTTTAGATAGGGGATAGTTGGCGAAATTCACTGTAGCAAAATTTTATTGTAGCAAAAATTTGTGAGATAAATCATGGTTTTCAATAGAATGAATAGTGCAAATGAATTGTGAAGCACTAAGCACCCCCTCGGTGGCTCGGTACAGACAACAACACGTGCAGCAGCAGAGTTCGACCTCAAGTAAAGAAGTCGAATTCTACTCTGACACATAAGATTTGCTCTGTTTGTTTTTTTTCTCGATGGGTCAACTATTTCGCACACTGGAGCAGCAGTTAGATTCATGCAATGCTGGTGCAACAGAAGGCCTTGCCTTGCATCGCCTGAGCTTACCCTTAATTATGTTCTACTTGTGTGGAAATGACTGCCTTTCGCTCAATATGTTGGTCCACGATCCTCGTGTTCATATGTAAGGTAAATTAGAAAGCAAAAACAAATGAGAATTTTAAATTTTCTGGTGCTGTGGTTCTGCTCCATTCTGGCCTCGTGGGCGTGCCAAGAACCCTAGGATGGACAACTAGTTTGGGTTGAATTTGGTCTCGTTGGTGAGAAGTCAGAAACGCAGGCAGCTCACCACGCAGCCACACACAGTCACGTGTCCGGTGTCCCTCTTAAGACACAGACACTTTCTCTGAGCACACACGCATCGTGGTCGTCTTCGATCTGTTTGGAGCAAAGGGCACTGCTACAAGAGAAGAATAGGTTGGCGATCGATCATATGATGATGGATCTTGGTGGTGTTCCAACTAAGATCAGCAGCCTAATGCATTCGCCCTGGTATTGCATCCACGCATCGAAGATCTTAATTGGTAATGAAATGTAGCGTCATTCTGATGAACTGTTCATCACTTCATCCATCCCTGCCGCCGTCGCCGACGAATTTATCCGGAGGTTGTGGTTCTGCATCCATGGACGGCGTGGCGGCTGAAGTACTCGTTTTAGCTGATGGTTTATGATGCTTTCAATATGACGCGCGACATCGATCGGCCTTGTCTTGGCCTGAAACAACAAAGCTTCAGTGTGGGTTTAATTCAAGACCACTTGTGCGGATATATCTTGGCTCAACCAGATTTTGGATATTATGTTGTTAGTTGCGACTCTTAAGGGAAATCCACCCTCATCCAAACAAAAAAAAATCCAAACAAATTAGTTTGTTGCATGAGTATTGAACATAGTGCCAATCACAGCACAGGCACTGTCATGCCGAGTGGCCTAGGCCGCTACCTCGGCACGGTGGCACTATTAGGCACGATGCGGTAATCTGGCATAACGAGTAGTGTTGTGCCTAGCCATGCCATATCTGGTCGTGATCGTGCCGTGTAGTGCGGTCGGTTTGGCCACCTATAGGAATTGGTTTGTATTTCTCTTTAGAAAAAAAAAGAGAGCTGGTTTGTGTATATGTTTTGCCAGAGGCGGGGCATAGACGACCTATATATGCTGTTGGGTATGGAAACCCCGGGTTCGCTAAGCAAGATAGACTCCTACTAGGACACCTTGTCCTACTAGGACTCTTTAATTGTAACTGACTAGGAGAATTACCATGTAAAGCTTACCCCCTGGGATATAGAAAGGAGGGCAGGGGTCCCTAGATTAGACCATCAAGCAACGCCGTCAGGCATTGCATCACACCACATCTATAAAGATTCACCATACAGGACGTAGGGTATTACGCATATTGTGGCCTGAACCTATCTAAATCGCCTCTTGTCACCTTCGATTCTAGATTCTCGACGACTTCTCCTCAAACCCTTCTCTCGGAGCATCCCCTCGAGAACCTAGTCAGCGTAACTCGCCGACATATGCCATGTCAATGGGCAAGCTTTGTAGCGGTCGGTAGAAATGTGCTGACGTGGTTTTTCATTTATTTATTTTTGACAGTGCTGATGCAATCAATGCAATGTGCTTGGTTTCTTTCATAGCTAAAATATGTGGGAGCGTTGACAATTGTGATCAGGACTCAATACATATGTATAAATGTCCGGTTGTCTGCTTGCTTGTGCAATGAAGCATATTGGATCGTTTCAATGCCGAGAATAATGGCACAGCAACGCTGTGGTTCCTACCTATGTATCTTCCTGCTCGTGATCGTTGCGACCGGGTACCACAAGCTCATGCAAGCCGATAGCACCACCTTGCTTTACAATCTATTATGATTATATTAATGGTTAGTTAGCACTATTTTTCAGATCCTACAAGTAAACTCTCCTACAATGTGTACGTAACAACCTTTTCCAATCCCATCTTTGTTATAATGATTTGAAAAGAAAAAATAAATAAATTAAGCTGAGAACCTACGACAGTTTCGTCCACTTATGTCAAGCCGGTTATAAAACTATATGGAACAGCCCACTATCACTACCAGGAAACCATTCTAAAAAGCCGGTTCTCCATTAGGACAGGCTTATTAGTAGTTGTACTGGTTAAAAACTCGGTGACCTCATTAATTAATTTTCTGTAGCGCTGATGCGATCATTATAATGTCTTAATAAGCAACTGTTATTTTTCTGCCCTTCTGATAGAGATATGTGGCTGTGGGAGGGGTGTTATTTGCTTCTCCATCTTATTATTACTAATCAGAGACTCCTTTTAAAGCCTCCAGGTGAAGTCACCTAGGATCCTAGGTGGACAATCTAAAAAAATAGAGAAATTCTACAAATTCTCAAAAAAAAAGAAATATCTGGCCATCAATTTATCAACTCTAATAGTAATAGTCATCGGATCATTTCAAATAAATTACCCACCTCTATCATTATGATAATATATTAATGTAACCCCCTAAACATATATCCAAATTACCCACCTCTGTCATTGCAAAAAAATAATCTAAAGTAAACTCTAATCTTCATTATCCACCTATACCATTATAAAAATAATATCAAATAACCCCCTCAATTTGCATTTGAATTATCCAATGTTGTCATTATTAAAATTTAAAGTAACCCTAAATTTGAATCTAAATTATATAATTGTATCAAAATCTTAAAGTCACCGATATAAAATTTAATTTACTATTTCTATCTTTATTTATATATTATTTATACTATTTTTTATATAAAAATACTAGCCATAATGTGTGCACCATATCTTCGTGTATGAGGGAAGGGATAAGAATATGAATTTTTATGTTGTTCACATAGCGTAAGAGTGTTCAACTAAATACATATCAAATGCATATGAAAGTGTAATGCAAAGTGAAAAAAAAGGTTCATAACTAAACCTATTACCATTAGATGAAAGAGAACGTGAGATAGATCATTTTAATTAGTAATCATTTCTAACTAGTCCGTGCAGGAGCACGGGACGGTATGATAGGCTAGTCTAATATAAAAGGGGGTACGCCTAGTACAAAGAGTTGAACGCACTAGCTAGCTAACTTGTTCGGCTGCTTCGCTGTGCGAGACGGCCTCGGAGCCATCACAATGCGGAAAAGAACTGTGGCAACGTCGTGGTTGCTGGTTCTCGGCCTCGCCGCCGCTGCCACCGGGGGGGGGGGGGGGGGTACTGCTTCAAGCTCATGCACAGACCGACAGCAACGGTATACTCAACACATCTCGATTTTTTTTTTACAACGGTCTCAGATCCTACCTACTGCATGTATATACAGAGACGGCATGCATGCACGCACGATTGAAGAATTAACGAGAGGTATTTTGCAGGTTTCGTCAACATAGACTGCGGCCTGCCAGGGACGGCGAACTCCGTGGACGACACCACCGGGCTGTCGTACGCCCCGGACGCCGCTTTCAACGACGCTGGCTCGAACCAGAACATCTCGGCCGAGTACATCAAGTCCGCGTTCTCCAAGCGCCACCTCACCTTGCGTAGCTTCCCCGATGGTGTGCGCAACTGCTACACGGTCAGGTCCGTCGTGGCCGGGCTCAAGTACCTACTCCGCGCTGAGTTTATGTACGGTAACTACGACGGCCTCAACAAGCCACCCAGCTTCGACCTCTACGCCGGCGTCAACATCTGGAGCAGCTGGAGGCCATCGTCGTGGTGCCGGAAGAGACCCTGCAGGTTTGCCAGGTGAACACCGGCGCCGGGAATCCGTTCATCTCCTCGCTGGAGCTGAGGCCTCTCAACAACTCGATCTACCCGCAAGCGAACGAGACGCAGGGCCTGGCCCTGCTCGCAAGGATCAACTTCGGCGAAAAGACTAATTATGCTATTGTCAGGTACGGTGAGAGCAAAAAGCTTTTGTCCACGTACGTACGTACGTACGTACATTAATCATCAATCGACGAATATTCTTAAAATAGAAGACAATCTATTTGTTAGGTACCCTGATGATCCGCGCGACAGAGTTTGGTACCCTTTCGTCGACGTCTTCGACGATACCACCATCTCCTTCTGGGATGTGATATCGACGATGAACAGTGTGCAGAACACAGTCTACAACCTGTTCGAGTCGCCGTCCAAGGTGATGCAGACAGCGATCATTCCACGCAGCGGATCCAACACCATCAGCTTCTACTGGAACTTCGAGCCGAAGCCCAGGGACCCGACGCCGGGGCAATACTTCGCCATCATGTACTTCTCCGAGCTGCAGCTCCTGTCCAGCAACGCCTTGCGCGAGTTGTCCGTCAAGATCAACGACGTGCGGTGGTCTGCTTTCAGTCCAGGCTACCTTTTATGTGACGCCTTGTACACCGGCGATCCCCTGCCGATCTCTGCTTCGTACGTCACCTCCATTAACGCCACCACTAACTCGACGCTGCCGCCTTTGATCAACGCCATGGAGATTTACTCCCTCATCTCCACTACCAACGTGGGTACGGAGTCCTCTGACGGTACGTAGTAGTAGTATGTGTGTCTATATATATGTGTATATATATAGCAACAAGTAACTGGGTGCAATTAACAGTATCTGCCATCACGGCCATCAAGGGCAAGTATCGGGTGCAGAGGAACTGGGCCGGGGACCCGTGTAATCCCAAGACCTATGCCTGGAACGGGTTGACTTGCAGTTATGCAATATCCAGTCTTTCGAGAATCACCGGCATGTAAGTCCTCGCTCACAATGAGAGATGGATTGGATAGTGATAACTAACTCCTGTTCACATATATTAATAGAACCAAAAAAAATTAAGACGGTATGTAATTAATTGTTAGAAAACCGATTAAATTACCATGTTTTTGGAGTTAAACTAGCCTATCAACCCGTGCTCCCGTACAGGCTAATTATAATTATATGAAAAATAAGGTTTATAGCTAATAATTATAATTATATATCTCACTCTCTCTTCCATCTACTAAATATTCTAACAACACTCTAAAAGGATAAATATTTATCACTATCTAGTTGTAATAGGTTGAGTTGACACTTTTTTTATTTTACATCACACCTCCATATCTATTTGATATGTATTTAATTATAAACCATTTGTTTGAGCTATGTGAACATCATGAAAATTTGTATTCTTATCTCTTTCATCATACATGGTGGCACGGTTAGCATTTTACATAAGCAATAACATAAACAATATATTAATAATGATAGAAATAGTAATTTAGAATTTTATATTGGTTCATATTAACATTTTTGTTATTTTTATATATTTATATTCTTATTTAGAGGTTAATTTAACTTTTGATATTGACAGAATTGAATAATTTATATGCAAATTCAAGGGGTTATTTTATATTATTGTTATAATAGCATAGGTGGGTAATTTACATGAAGATTAGGGAGTTACTTTACATTATTTTCTATAATAGCATATGTCTCTAATTTACATGAAGATTAGTGTGTTACTTTAAATTGTTTTTATAATAGTAAAGGTGGGTAGTTTATATACATATTGATCATCTCCAACCAGTTTGCTGAATGGACCTCTATCCCTTCTTTTAGTCTCTCGATGGGGAAAAAATAACTCCAGCAGGGCCCCTAAATGGGCTACCATTTTGTGGAGGCTACCAAACTTTGGTCCAGGGCCCCTAGAACTGGATGTCCTCTAAATTTAGTCACCTGGGTAGAGTTTTGAGAGGATTTGAAGCCCATTTTGCGAGCCGGCCCCTAAAAGCAATATACAGGCTCAAATTTAGTCGCTCGGCTTGAGTTGCTCGTAGGGAGTTACTTTAGCTTGTCTTACTATTACTAATTGGAGGATCCTTTTAAAGCCTCCCGGTGAAGCCACTTAGGATCCTAGGTGGACACTCTAAAAAATAGATAAATCTTAAAAAAGTCACAAAAATTAGAAACATCTGGTCATCAATCCAACCATTCTAATCACAATAGCCATTTGATCTATTATCCTTTCTAATAAATTACCAAGCTCTTGTGTTACAAAAAGGGATAAAGCAACCCCCTAATTTTTCATATAAATTACCCACCTATTTCATTATTAAAAAAATGTTGAATAACCCCATAATTTTTCATATAGTTATCTAATTCTATAATAACTTTATTAGAACCTAAATATTAATCTAAGATATACAATTATATCAAAATCTTAAATATTACCAATATAAAATTATAAATGACTATTTTAGTCATCATTAATATACTTATGCTGTGTGTCATGTATGAGGTGAGAGATAAGATCATAAGAATACCAATATTTATGTTGTTCACATAGCTCAAACATATGGGTCAATCAAATATGTATCAAACACATATGGAGGTGTGATGCAAAGTGGAAAAGTTGATGAACATGTATCTATATTGTGTTAGAGCATTTAAGAGATAAAAGATAGTAATGATAGATAATTATAATTATAGTAATTAGCTATAAGTCTTATGTTTATATTATTCTAATTTGCCTATGCAGGAGCATAGGTTGATATGCTAGTTTTTATAATGGTAGAGTGTAGTTTATTAGAAAACATAACATATCCAATGGCCATTATGATTAGAGTTATCGGATTGATGACCAGATGTTTCTAATTATTGTGAGAATTTCTAGGTTTCTCTATTTTTTTAAAGTGTTCACCTATGATTCTAGATGGATTCATGTATGGGGTTTAAAAAGATCATCCAATCAGTAAGAGTAAGATATACAAAATTACGTACTAACGTCATGTATATGGGACAAGAGGGAGTGGTTATTAGTATCTTAGAAAGAAACCTTGGATGCAATAAGCTATGGTTAAGCTGAATTGTTGGATATTTTGCAGAAATATATCTTTCAGCGGCCTAGACGAAGATATATCAACTTCTTTTGCAAATCTCAAGGCCGTCGAATATTTGTATGTTTGAAGCTCTTGATCTATTTTATCTTTGTAATAATGAATCTACGTCGAATAATATGTATATATTTATGTTGCAGGGATCTGTCACATAACAACTTCACCGGCTCAATTCCGGACGCCCTTTCCCAGTTACCATCACTAAGAGTTCTGTAAGATATAAAAAAACACTTTTGTAAGCTGTGTTGCTGGCTACAATTATTTTTTGCCTGATCAAGACCCCACGTTGACTCACACTAGCAGCATTTTGTTTCTTTTAGAGATTTGACAAGCAATCAACTGAATGGGTCAATTCCTCTTGGACTTCTCAAAAGAATTCAAGACGGCTCCCTAGATCTAAGGCATTATCATATTTTACTTTCATTTTACAAACTATATCGACACCTTGATTGTAAAAATTTTAAAATTGTAGTTTATTCAAACAATCTTATTTCCTTTGTGTTCGTAGATATGGCAATAACCCAAACCTTTGCACCAACGTTGATTCATGTAAGCCACCAATAAAGAAGAAGAGCAAGCTTACCATCTATATTGTTGCACCTGTAGTTCTGGTTGCGGTGATAGTATCAGTTGTAGCACTACTATTTCTCTTCCTAAGACGAAGAAGACAAGGTGACATGCCAAACTATGAGCTCTAGCGCTAGCAATTCTAGACCCCCCACACCTTGAGCAAAATAATACTAAAGTCTATCGGTGTATGCTCATTCAGGATCAACATCATCAACGAACAACACCGTGAAACCTCAGAATGAGACACCGATGAGCTATGCAACAGCGCCACTATCATCAGGTGGTGCGTATGGTCAGAGCTCGCTGCATCTTGAGAACCGGAGGTTCACCTACAAGGAGCTAGAGATGATCACGAATAACTTCCAACGCGTGCTTGGACAAGGAGGGTTTGGGAAAGTCTATGATGGCTTCTTGGAGGATGGCACTCAGGTCGCAGTCAGGTTGCGGTCCGAGTCTTCCAACCAGGGTGTCAAACAGTTCCTCTCGGAGGTATATAATTCTTAAAAGTCGAGTAGTGTTTTTTTCTATAAGAAAGTTGGTTACGGTGGAATTTGAATAGTCATAATTATTTGTTCAGGCTCAGATCTTAACACGGATTCATCACAAGAATCTTGTTTCCATTATCGGCTACTGTAAGGATGGGCAGTACATGGCACTTGTCTACGAGTACATGTCAGGAGGCAACCTACAAGAGCAGATTGCAGGTAAGCCATATGTGGCACATCACTCCGTAATACTTAAAAGCTGACAAGATTTTAGTTTTGTTCATCTCTATGGTCATTTGTGAAGTGCCTCTATTGATATTAATTTATTGTCCTATCTATTCATTTTTAGGAAATGTCCACAATGGGAAACACTTAACATGGAGGCAAAGGGTCCGAGCAGCACTGGACTCAGCTCATGGTACTTAAAAAAGGAAATACACTAATGTTCCTAAAAACTATTAATTTACAGTTTTGTGTCTTTAAATTGTTGATTAGTTCGCTTACTCAAAACCATTCCAAATTGTGTTAATAAACTACATGGCATCCAAGTGTCATCATGTCCTAGCCATGGAACTTCATCATTCACATCATTGATATGTCTCAGGTCTCAGGTCTCAGGTGTCATCTAATGCAGAACAAAAAAAATTATGAAATCCACATAGACCTTACGATCATCTCTCTCATTCACGTCATATTAGCACCCCCATCATTTTCATATTAGTGTTGGTATCAACAACCAAAAGTTCCAAAGGCATGAAAGTTTAAATTATTTTAGCTATGTAGATGGCCGACACCAAACAATTTAGGATTTGATGGTGCATTTTACATTTTACATATATTTATATATTGGTAGGGCAATTGATATTTGAGTTTTGCTTTTGATGAAAGCATGAATACTAATGTGCTTGTAGGGTTGGAGTATTTGCATAAGGGGTTCAACCCACCGCTCTTTCATAGGGATGTGAAGGCGACTAATATTCTATTGAACGCAAAACTGGAGGCCAAGATTTTTGACTTTGGTTTGTCCAAGGCTTTCAATTACGATAATGAAACTCATATATCAACTATTACTCTCGTTGGTACACCTGGATACATTGATCCAGAGTATGTCAATCAAGTGTTCACTATAAAATCTCTTGAAAATTTATTTGCCCTCTATTTGTGAGCTATACATGCATACAACCTACACTTTCAGGTACCAAACAACTATGCAGCCAACAACCAAGAGTGATGTTTACAGCTTTGGTGTTGTGCTGCTAGAGCTGGTCACAGGGAGGCAAGCCATCGTAGATGACCCAAAGCCCACAAGCATCATCCAGTGGGTGCGGCAACGCTTGTCACGAGGTAACATTGAAGACGTTGTTGACAAGCGTATGCATGGAGAGTATGACGTCAATAGTGTGTGGAAGGTCGCAGATATCGCACTCAAGTGCACCATGCCAGAAACGATGCAACGACCTACAATAACCGACATGGTTGCACAGCTACCAGAATGCCTCGAGCTCGAGGAGGGGCACCGCACTGGAGATGGTACAAGGGGAAATTTCACTGGCAGCAGCAACAATGACCTCGACTTGGGTTACCACACGTATGTGGCTAATAGACAGTCAACTAAAGTGACTCAAACCAGCACTGCATTTGAGATGGATCAGAATTTTGGGAAGGTGCCAAGAATGGGCAAAGGTCCTGTTGCACGATAAGGCTCTTCTTGGATTCTTGAATGTTGTTATTTCAACAAATTGAAGCAAGTTTAAATGTACAAAGACACATGTGCTATAAGTGTGTAGTTTTGCCCTAAAACGTTAGTGTATGCCATTATAATTTCCTTTGCAAGACCATCTAATCATGATCAACTAGAAACATCTTCTTACACCTTTTTTGTTTGATTATAAATTGATGGAGTCATCCTACAGTTTAAACTTCAGTTCTCAAGCACATCATAATTTATAATACTATTTAGGTGTTTAAGCATATGTCACATATCAACTACATAGTGAAACTTGTTAGATCTTGTATAAGCATGTTCTTCATCTCACTTGCATTTAGACCTGAAATGAGTATATTATGCGTACAGGAAACAAATTTGGCGTTCATTTTTGTCAATACAGAGAAGCTCTGCTCCCTACAAAGAATAATCAATAAAGACTCTTCATAAGAAGAAGTAGCATAATTTCATAAGTCAATTTTCAGAGTTATGAATACAACTTGTAATTGAGCTATGTATATGAGGTTCTTAAGTTTGAGAAAGCATATTAACGGAAGGAAAAAGCAGCATCACTGATGTCAATAAAGCATGCATACTAAATCAGCTCTGGTTTGAACAAATAGCTATACACTAATATTACATACATAACGTCTTTTCAAAAAAAATATTGTAGATATAACCACTCGTTTCTACAGTCCATGGTTTAGTACACCATACATGAGCCTTGATAGATGCAAATAAGGATAATGTATTTAAATAATTTTAGGGCTTTGTATCTCATTGTGTAATTGTTTTGATATCTAGTGTAGCTAAGGATAATATTCGGATGAGTCAAAATATCTTGATGTATACTTCTTTTAGTATGTAGGCATGCAGCCCTAGTATTTTCTATAGTTTATATAGAGTTACAGACCAATGGAATGAAATGAAATGAAATAGTATCCCTAGAGGTAGTGGCAAAAACATTGTTTAATATGAACATTTTTCAATAAGGTACTTGGATTCATGCAATGCTGATACAACAGAGAAGGCCTTGCCTTGCATTGCCTGAGCAGGCCTTAATTCCCATATTGTATGTTGTTGTGTCGATTGGACTGCCTTTTGCTGATTTGCTCGATATGTCTATCCTCCTGTTCATATGTCTATCCTCGTGTTCAAATTTTCTGCTGCCGTGGTTCAGCCCCATTCTGCTGTATATATGTGGCCTCATGAGCGTACCAAGACGCACAGCTGATACCCGGGGAGAAGCGCCGGCTCTACTCGGGCCCTGCGGGCTGCGGCCAGAGCAGGCGCCAAGCGACGAGCGTGCGCCGGCCACCGTGGCGAGGTCTTTTCACTAAACCCACCAATCGAGCACCTAATTGCTGCACGCATCGAGCCCCGGCATTGGTCTCACTCACCAGCTTGTGTTCTGGCTTGCTGCCCCCCGCGTCTGTCGTGCCGGGATCGTTGGCATGGTTCCGGCCGCGAAGACGGGAACAATGGCGTGCGCCAGCCAATCACCAATCGAGATCGGCCGCGAGCGCTAGTTACTGGAGGACCAGGAGTAGCGTGAGATCCAAGCAGGGGGAGGAACGCCGATGGAACCGAACAATACGTGCGTGTATGTTTAGGACTTGCCATGCTTCTGCGTTCTGCTTTTTAGGTTTCGGCTGCGCTACCTGTACTTGCGAGTTGTAGCCGTCGCAGTCTGTATCCCTGTTATCCAACAAGCACTCAAGCAGTACTGATTGCGTCCTTGAACAAACAAGCAGGTTTCTCCAAATCCTAACAAACAGTAAGTAAACGGGCCAGCCCAAACGCAACACTCAAGCGTGGTCTATGTGGGTGGAAATTTCTCTCGTTGTCGAGACAAGTCAGCAATGCAATGCAAGCAGCTTCACCAAACACGGAGCCACACACAGCAACTTGCACGGTGTCCCTCCTACCCAAACCCAAGAGACAGACATTTCTCTGAAATGTAGTGTCAATCGGACGGATTGTTCATCTATCCCTGCCCTCGCCGAAGAATTTATCCCGAGGTTGCGGTTGCATCCATGGACGGCGGCTTGCTCGGTTAGCTGATGCTTCAAATCCGCTGCTTTCAGTACGATGACATCGATCGGCCTACATGTCTCGGCCTGAAACCACAGAATTCGAATCTGCATTAACTCTACAGCACACAATTGCCAAAGACGATACAAATAAATATCGACGAGACGACGACCGGCCATGAACGAATGATCATGCGCGAATGTCATGAAATAAATCGCGGAAGAATAAATATCTCCAGAGGACAACATATATAATCATTAGCCACTTGCTGCCTTTGTCTGAAAGTCAAGAACAGAGCCTCCCTGTGTGTGGTGTACTTGTGTGGTTGCCTCCTGTCTCTACTCTCTAGTCTAGTAGAGACAGAGGGAAAATTGATAGAAATTAAACCATCTAGTCTAGTATATCACTTGTTCAGCTTTCAAAGCCGTACATGCAAATGGCAATTATCAGCTCCTTTCCAAAAAAAAAAAAACAGATCTGGCTGTTCACGCATGCTTGACTGTTTCCCGTTAGTAGAAAATAGCTAGATCCACTTGACAAACATATAGCTAATGTGGGCTTATATTTTCCCCCTTCAAGATATATACTTTTACGTAAGATCAGATCAGTTTCTTGATTCGATCTCGCTGGGCCTGATCCTGCGCTGACAGAATAGAAGAAGGGGAGACGCGCTGATGGCCGGGAGGGGACGCTCGTTCCGCCGCCGGGGCCAAGGAGGGCGTGGCCCTCAGGGAGGAGGCGCTGCCCCTGCTGCCGGCCAGCCGCGAGCTACCGGCGACCAGGGCGATTCTGCACGTGGTCGCGGGGCTCTGGCGCAGCGTGGCCGTGGGGCGGCAGTGCTGCCTCGACATGACGATGGAGGCAGCAAGACGACGGGCGACCGTGGCATGTTCGCAAGGGACGCCGGGCATGGCCGTGGTCGTGGTCGCGGTGACCGTGACAATACTGGTGGTGGCGGCACACAGGGTGCTGCTGCCGGTGAACAGGAGCTGCCACATCGGGGGCGTGCCGAGGACGCCATCCACGACGTCCTTCACACAGATGCAACGATGGAAGCTGCGGCAGCGGCTGGCGCCAATGGGAAGCGCAAACGCACTGCAAAGTGCGTTATTTGCACAGATAATCACTACACCAACCAGTGCCCACTCCTCCGTGGCCCGAAGCCGTCTGTTGCATACTGTGCCGCCTCGGATGACAATGGAGGGTTTTTCCATATTCAAGCTGCTAATGAGCATGACATTGTCGCAACAGATTTCTCTCCCGCAACTGCCCTCATCAAAGTGGAGTCTGGTGACGTCTCCACACAGCTACTCTTGGCCACACTAGCACGGATCGTTCCGGTCCCTTGGCATTGGGAAGCGCAAGAAAAGGGGCATAAGTGTTTTATTGTGCCCTTTCCTAGCAAGGAGGAACTGGCCCGTATGGTTGCCGTTGGAGCGATTACGACAAAAAATAAGGAAGGTACTTTTTCTATTGAAGAATTTGTTGATGATGTTCAGCCAATAAAAGTCCAGGATCAGGTTTGGGTGACTGTCACCAAGGTACCGCGAGCTCTTCGCTCTTTCCTTCCACTGTGGGCTGTCGGCACTATGATCGGGGCTACTCAGAAAGTGGATATTTACCACTTACGGCGTACTGGGGAGGTACGAATCCTTGTAGCAGTTTTGGATATCAAAAATATACCAAAATTTGCTGATGTTTGTGTGAAGGGATGCATATACCGTCTCTATTTCAAGCCAGATGAGGAAGTAAACACAGTTGCAGATCAGGACGATGATGAGGACCTGCTCATGGATGATGATAAAGGTAATGATGCGGATGGGGATAGGAGGATGGGGGATGCTAAACCCCCTCCTCACCCGCAGGTTGGTGACAGGGAGACTTTTGCAAAGTCCCAGCCTTATACATCCCAGGGCGGTACATCTCACAGGCAGGCTAAGTTGATCCAAGAAGCATTGGATTTGGCATGTGACCAGCTTTTAGAGGAGATCAGCATCAAGGTCATGTTAGAGAAGGATTTAGAGGGTTGGAAAAATTTTAGTCCGTTGACTGATGAAGACCGGAGGATGTACAATGCCATGGTGACACCTCCTATTAACCCTCACCCTTTTTCCTCTGTTGAGTTTGAACAGGATACTGGGTTCTCTTGGGTCTTTGCTTCAGGGGGCGGGACACCGCTCTTCTCCTACCCGGAGGCGCTCCACGGTGACGAGGAGGGGGGCCTTGCGCCCACACCTCTTCTCTCTTCGGCACAGGATGCAGGGGCTCCAGAACAGTTCACCGCTGGGGGCCCTGCTACCGCTACTGTTCCCCTCCATGCTGCAGAGGGGGAGCCGGTTGACGCTGGGGAGTTGGCTGTGGATGTAGTGACCCCTGCAGCTGCAGCCGGAGGGGATGTTTCCCTCCCCACTGCAGGGGCTCCAACGCAGATCGCTGCTGGGGACCTTGCTACAGTCACAGCCCCCCCTCCGCGCCAGAGAGGGGGAGACGGTGGACGCCGGGGATTCGAATGTGGACACCTTGGAGGGGACGCCTTCCCCTCTTGGGGCGTCTTCTGCGGCTGTAGCGGTGGGGAACGTTTCACTCCCCACTGAGTTGGAGGAAGTGGATGCGGACGCTGAGGAGGATTCCGTCGCTGGGAGGGAACCACCAGTAGAGGTGAACCTCATGGCGTCTGTGCTGGATGCTAGCACGGCAACACTGGTTGTGGCGCCCACCCTACTCCACCTGAGGCGGCCGCGCCCAAGACCCTACGTCGCAGCAGCAGGAATGCGGGAAAGGCTGATGAACATATCCTGCTGAAGGCGGAACGTCTGGCAAAGAAAAAGAACCTTGAAGGTAATTCCTTTTCTAGCTTTTCAGATTCCCGCGTTATTTCAAACCTTGGTAGGATAGGCATCAACATATCTACTTCAGATGTTACTCTGATTAAAAACTTAGAAGTAGACAGATTAGTTTTGAGTGCTAATAAAAATTTTAAAGTTAACACTCCTAATCTAATTAATGATGATGAAAGGAAAGAAAGATTGGAGGAAGCTCTCAACCACGCTTGTGGAAATTTTAATGAGAGCTTGTTTGATGCAGAGAACGATCATATTATAGATCTCTCTCCTACCAGTCGTAAGAAAAAATATAATAATACCAAGAAAAAAGGAAAACTTCCCAAAAAGCCAAAAACCCCTTCAAAGATTATTATAAAATGAAAGGGGTCTTCTGGAATAGCAGAGGTCTTGCAGACTTGGCTAAACACAGATTTTTGGTGGAACTGGTTAAGGAGCAGATTAATTTTATTGCTCTCTCTGAAACTGGTCGTGAATCCTTTCCTGATCATGTCCTAAACAATTTATGCGTTGGGCGTGATTTTCTTTGGCACGCTATGGCACCCCATGGTAGATCAGGTGGGATCTTGCTGGGGGTTGATCTTAGTGTGTTTGATATTGGTGCCATCGATGAGGGGGATTTCTATGTCAAGTTCACCCTTAGATATAAGTCAACTGATTTAAAGTTTGTCCTCTATTCTATCTATGGACTAGCCCAATTACAATACAAAGGTGCTTTTCTAGCCGAACTCGCTAATACCTGCTCAAAGGAAAACCTACCGATTATCATCGGCGGGGATTTTAATATTATGCGAAAGCCGGAGGAAAAGAGCAGTGGAGACTTTGACCACAAATGGCCTTCCCTTTTTAATGTTGTCATTGAGTCCCTTGATCTTAGAGAGATTGTCATGACAGGGCGCCAATATACCTGGGCGGGTCCGGGGGATAATCCGACTTACGAAAGACTTGATAGAGTCTTAGTTAGTACGGAATGGGAAAACCATTTCCCTATGACCATGGTCGAAGCGAGAGATCGCAACATTTCAGATCATACTCCGCTGGTGCTGTCCACTGGTACTTCCACTGATCAGCCCGGAATCAGACCTTTTAGATTTGAGAGGGGTTGGTTTTTAAGGGAGGGTTTTTATGATATGGTTGCAGATATTTGGCAATCAGAAAACTCCGGATCTTGTCCTCTTGAGCGATGGCAATCCAAGATCCATAGGTTGAGACAACATCTTAGAGGATGGGCGTCTAATTTGGCGGGGTCTTATAAAAAGGAGAAAAAAACTCTTCTAGCCCTCCTGCATAATCTTGATAAAAAGGCAGAAACTGATATGCTAACTGATCAGGAGATCAATTTAAAGCACTATCTTAAAGAGCGTCTAGTCTCGCTTTTGAGGGAGGAACAGCTTAAGTGGTATGAGAGGGCCAAAGTTAAAACACTTTTGGAAGGTGATGCTAATACTAGGTTTTTTCACCTTGTGGCCAATGGTAAACACCGGAAACAACATATTTATAGACTTGAAGATGACCAAGGCGTTGTTGTTAGTGTTACCCAACTCAAGGGGCACATTACTAATTATTATAAAAATCTGTTTGGGAACGCGGACCAGACGGAAATCGCCTTAATGGAGGATCAGACTCTGGATATTCCACAAGTATCTGATGAGGAAAATGAGATCCTTATAGCCGATTTTACTGAACTTGAGGTAAAAGAGGCAATCTTCCAAATGGAACATAATAAGTCCCCGGGCCCAGATGGCTTCCCCGCTGAATTCTATCAAGTGTTTTGGGGGGTGATCAAAGGGGACCTTTTGGCTCTGTTTCATGAGTTTCATAAGGAGGCTCTAGATCTCTTTAGTCTCAACTTTGGGATTATTACTTTAATCCCAAAAATTGAGAACGCCACTAAGATTCAGCAATATAAACCTATTTGTGTTCTTAACGTTAGTTTCAAGGTTTTTACAAAAGTTGGAACTAACAGGTTGAATAAGGTGGCAAAAAAGGTTGTGAGCCCAACGCAAACTGCCTTCATGCCTGGTCGGAATATTATGGAGGGTGTCGTTATTCTACACGAGACCATCCATGAACTTCATACCAAAAAAGTTAGTGGAGTTATTTTTAAAATTGACTTTGAAAAAGCTTATGATAAAGTTAAATGGTCTTTTCTCCAACAAACACTACGCATGAAAGGCTTCTCACCTAAGTGGTGCAGATGGATTCAAAACATGGTTACTGGAGGGAGTGTGGGAATCAAAGTCAACGATGACATTGGCCCATATTTCCAAACGAAACGGGGGCTCAGACAAGGTGACCCTATGTCACCCATCTTATTTAACATTGTTGCTGATATGCTAACTCTTCTTATTGATAGAGCGAAAGCGGAGGGACAAATAAGAGGGGTTATTCCCCACCTAGTTGATGATGGACTGTCTATTTTGCAATATGCAGATGACACCATTATCTTTCTTGACCATGACATAGAGCAAGCGAAAAATCTTAAGCTCCTGTTATGTGCTTTTGAGCAGCTATCAGGACTGAAGATTAATTTCCATAAGAGTGAAATCTTCTGTTATGGTGCTGCCAAAGAGATGGAGCCTTTTTATACTTCTCTCTTTGGTCGTAATTCGGGGGCCTACCATTTTAGGTATTTAGGTATACCGATGCACCATAGACAACTCCTAAATTCTGAATGGAGTAAAGTTGAAGAACGCTTTCAACAAAAGCTCTCGGGTTGGAAAGCTAAATACCTATCCTATGGGGGGAGACTGGTTCTGCTTAACTCTATGCTAAGTAGTCTTCTAGTGTTCATGATGTCCTTCTTTGAGATCCCTAAGGAAGGGAGTTCTTAAAAACCTCGATCAATTCAGATCAAGATTCTTCTGGCAAGGCTCTAATAAAAAGCACAAATACAGGCTTGCTAGATGGGACATCTTGTGTCGCCCTAAGGATCAGGGGGGTCTTGGGATCTTGGATTTACAGATTCAAAACAAATGCCTTTTGGCTAAATGGTTGGTTAACCTTTTGAATTCTGATGGGACTTGGCAGTCTTTGCTAAGGAATAAATATTTGAGAACCAAGACCCTAACACAAGTATCATCCAAACCAAATGACTCTCACTTTTGGAGAGGTCTCATGCGTATTAAAGATGAGGTTCTTGCTAAAGGTTCTTTCGTCATTAAAGATGGAACCAGCACAAGATTTTGGGATGATACCTGGATAGGTGATAAGCCACTAAAGGAATGTTATCCAGCCTTGTATCATATAGCGCGTGATAGGTATGTCACGGTTTCTAAGGTCATGTCTTCTAGACCCCTAAATATTTCTTTTAGACGGGCTCTGGTAGACAATAACCTAAGACTTTGGCTTCACCTAGTAGCTCGAGTGTCGAATGTTGTCTTGGTGGATGGTAAAGACTATTTTAAATGGCTGCTGACAAGAAATGGTTCTTTTACTGTCCGGTCCATGTATCTTGATGCCATTGATACTCATCCACCTTTTCAGCATAAGAAGATCTGGAAATGAAAATTACCTCTAAAAATCAAAAAATTTCTTTGGTTCTTGCAGAAGGGTGTCGTTTTAACCAAAGACAACCTTGCAAAGAAAAATTGGAAAGGGAGTCAGAAGTGTGTCTGCTGTAATTTGAATGAAACTATACAGCACCTCTTTTTAGATTGCCCTTTAACAATATGTTTGGTAATTGGCTTAACAATCAACGTAAGGAGGTTAAGCAATTGATTTGGGTTGGTGTTGCTACTTTATGCTGGGCTATCTGGAAATGTAGGAATGATGTAGTCTTTAAAAAGACGAAGTTTAACTCGTTTTTTCAGGTTACTTTCAGGGGAGCCTACTGGTTGCGCTACTGGGCCCAGTTGCAGCGTGAGGAGCAGGCTAAGGACATCCTCATCTCTATGAGCAAGCATTTAGAAGTCATTGCTTTACAGTTTGCCAATGGAGGATGGAATAATGTTTATCGTTTACCTTAGTTGGGTTTTGTTTACCCTTTGCTACATTCTTGCTCCTTTTGACTTTTGTCTGAACTCTGTAATATTTGGCTGTGTACATCCTCGGATGTAGAGGCTGGGTTTAATTATCCATTATCAAAAAAAAATTGACTTGCAAGTTCAGGCTTCTTGCGCAGATCAGAATAGAAGGGATAAGCTAGCCACGTGATTAGGTGCATCCGGTCCACGTGCCCCACCTGGTGTCCGGATCATACAGTATCTTCTCTCCTTAATGGCGCTTACTACGGACAGTGGCTGCAAATTAACGAGTTACTGATTTGCGCACTAAAAAAAGAGTTACTGATTTGTGTGTGGCCCATCAGCCGCGTTGCACGTCTGTGTACTTCATATGTGGGCGCGGTTTGTGTACACTTCATCTTTGATGGGACTCGCCGTCATGACCAAATGGAAGATGCTGATGATGATGGATATGCACAGCTTATTATTTTCGCAAAACAAAAGGAAAAAAAATGATGCACATGTTATGTGGATGGGATTTGTCGTCTCTGAACTGCTTTTACGAATTTCAGTGTCAGGGTTGTTAGCTTTTGGTTTCAGACAAGGATCTTCAATACCATGGACTTTATTATTAAGCAAATTACAAATTTACAAATACTGATCGATTGACAGGTTAAAAAAGGGAAAGATTCAGTAATCGATTTACTCTTTGGATGGTAGCAGCAAAAGTCCAGTACTCGTGCCGAGACTAACATTTAGCCGATGGTAGTATATTCTGAACACGAATTCCTCGAAAGCGATACTCAGATGTAATTCGTCGAGATCGTGCACTTTGTCTTATGTATCAAAAAAATACTAAAAAATATTTTAAAGTGTAGCCCGATAGATCCAATCTATTCTTGAAAGAGACAACTCGCACGCACTTCATCACGACAGGCCCCCGGCTTCTGGAATCTAGACGTTGTAAAAAAAAAAAAAGATCCTACGTGGCCACCAAATAACACAACCACTTGTACCTTAACCTTCTAGTCTACTCAGCCAAGTGGTAGGATTACCAGTGGGCCGGATTGATTACCGTGACGCCGCCGATCGATTCGAGCCCCTCGATCGACAGAACCGATGCAGCTGGCCCCACCAGACAAGGCAAAAGTTGCAGGCAGCAACTACTGTATCCAACACGGCCAACCAAGAGTCCGTTGGCAATTTCTTAGAGAGTAAAGTAAACTCTGCCTTGCTAATGCTACGTGCCTGATGAATGATCATGCAGGCGTTCTTATCCTAATTCCTTGCGCCCGAATCATCCCCAGCCACAGCATCACTCTCCCGAAACTTGCCCTCGCATCGTGAAACCTTCTTCGCCGAAAGAGGAAAGAGATGTAAGGCTTTCTGGTGTGTCACCGAGGGGTGGTTTGGCCATCTCCAGGGATTAATGTTCGTTGTGAGGTGTTTTTCAGCTCACGATCACGACGATATGACAGAGAGGTGACACGAGAAGAAGTCTGGCCCGTCCACTTTTTTTGTTTTGCCTCCTCCCGCGGGTACGGGTAGGCCCGCTTGGGGGGCACCCCACCGGCCCACCCCATTGGACCGGCGTGGTGGGTGGGCCCCAGCGTGACTTGGACGGTTGCGGGCCCACCTTCCAGTGACGTCGGCGTCCATCTAGCTATGCATTTCTCAATTCTTAGATTTTAGAAATGAAAACTACACGACTTCTATATTCCAAAATTGTATCCCCACTTTTTTCTGCATGTTATATTTCTTTGTCCTAAGTCGAACTTGTCTAACTTCGACAAAGTTTATAGAAAATATAACATCAACTATACTACCAAATATATATATATATATATATGCAATCAAAATATATTATATGGTGGATTATTGAACAAAACAAACTTGATAGTGTAAAGTTGAACAAATTTAACTTGGGACAAACTAAATATGACATTGTAAAAAAACATTGTGGGAAATCTAACAAGAGATACGTTCAAACCACTCATTTTTAACTGAAAACATGTTTGTAATTCCTAAATCATAAGTTTACCATTCCTAAATGTAACGATCATAAGTTTTGTCCACCACGTTCCTATAGTAAACGTTTGCGTGAAGCTTCACTTCACTGCCTAGTTGGTGTCCTCTGGTGGTACGGATATCACATCGTGCTTGTGTAAAGGGCCTCAGAAATAATAAAAGGTTGAGGAACATGAAAAGGCACAATCACACACGAAAGGAGCAGATCAGTGAGACGAGCACAAGTGGAGACGAAGCAGAGCAAAGGGGAGCGCACGTGCTATAAATACCACCACCCATTTCCCGATCGGCCTCCTCCCCTTCTTCTTCCGCCCGACTCGCCCGGCGCCGGTCGCGCCAGATTCGAATCAAGGCTAGGAATCCAGCAAGCCAAACCACCAGTCCATCCAGTAAAAAGAAGCGGCCAGGAATCTCGGCGAGGTTCGCGGCCGTCGCCCTCCAACCATCGACACAGCCCGTCGCCCCGGCCGGCCGGCCTCCGAACTACTCGGCCGAGTAGTGAATAAATGGTGAGCGGCGGCGCCGGGGACGGCGAGGGGCGCGGCGGCGCGCTGCTGGGCGCGTACGAGCTGGGGCGGACGGTCGGGGAGGGCAACTTCGGCAAGGTGAAGCTGGCGCGGCACCGCGGCACGGGCGCGCACTTCGCCGTCAAGATCCTCGACCGCGCCCGGGTTCTCTCCCTGCGCATCGACGACCAGATACGCCGAGAGATCGCCACGCTCAAGCTGCTCCGCCACCCCAACGTCGTCCGCCTGCACGAGGTCCGTCCCGTCCTCCTCCCCGATCGATCCCCTTCCCCCTTTTCCCCCGTCAGCCTCTCCGATCGATCCGTCCATGGATCCTCCCGCTCCCGCTGATTGGCCTAGTAGATGGTTCGTCGATTCTGTTCCGAGTGCTTCTCGAAATGGAGAATTTTTTGGGGACTCGTGTAGCTGAAGAAGCCAAACGGCCGGTTACCGGCCGTGTAGTGTAGGTTCCAGAAGCTATTTTTATTTATTTATTTGTTTGTTAACCGACACCACCCCGCGTGATTTTTTATCCGCATTAGTTACTGCGGGGATAAGCTGCGTGTCACGCACCACGATCCTAGCTTTTCACCAGTAGACAGTAGTTGAGTTACCTAAGTGTAGTTAGTGAATTGATCAAATACAGGATACTTACAATTGGCTTCTTGTTGCCACCTCTTCTCTTGTCTTCACCTTATCACCGAACATGTGAGACATCATTATATTAAAAAAAAAAAAACATGTGACACTTAATTTTGACCACCGGTACGCTTTCTTAATTCAATTTTTTTTTCTCTCGACACAAATTGGTTAGATCAGTCATGAAAGTATTTTTCCCAGCTCTATAATTTTCCTCATCTTTTTTTACAACCATAACATAAGAAAACAACATCGAACAAGTGTATTAATTACTTGTGGATATCTGGTTTTGTTTGATACAGAAACCGAGGTTTATATTATACTTGACTGTTTTCTTTTCAATTGATGACAAAGAAAAGTTATGCAAGCTATTAGTTCTTCCCATTGCCGTAACGTGCTGTTCTATTCGTATTTTCTCCATTCCTTTTCTAGCAGACGCTAGTGTGCATGTGTACTCTAATAGACTAATACTCGTCGTTGTGAATGCGCGTCTATAGATTGTCATGTGGAGTATACAAGTTGTTGTTATTACTACTTATTAGAGATTCAAAACCGTGTAATATGATGTAAATTTTTTGGTGAGCTAGCTTCTGCTGCTGTATATATTTGGGATGAAATACCTCGTGGACTTGGTCCACCTGGCACATCCGCTGGGACTGGCGTGTGGGCCCGTAGCAACCTCCATCCTCGAGATCTATGGACCCTCTGCACACGCGGGTCACCAGCATCGCTTTCGAGCCGAGTAAAATGACCTGGTGGACAGTGGACTCGGTTCTTCAAGCTGTCCTGCTCCTGGGTCCACCAATTATTGGCGGCAGCATCCAGGACCCAATGCCTGTGGCCCACTTCTATCTCTGGCTCCTCTGCCCACCAAGTTCTTGGATCATGGTTGATGACTTGAGGCCAATGCCCCTCAGTGACTGTGATTACTTCGGCCTACCTTGATTCGGGATACTTCTGCACATGTTTTTGGTTCGATAAACAAGCATATCCTTGCAGAAAAACATGATAGAGAGTATCTGGATATGGCCTTTAATTATGCTAGAATTACTTAATTTGGCTTGCAACACCGGTAGCTAAGGTTGCATGTGTTGCTATCATCCTACTACATCCAGTATTCATGCCAACTAGTAGTGCCAGTTGCTCCATCCTTATCCAGTTTTTAAATTTTATTTTAAAACGAAAGAGAATGACAGATGAATCTAGTCCTGAATCCATATTCACGTCTATTTCATCGAACCTCTGTTAACTTTACCGAGTTCATCATGTTGGCAGCTGAGAGGATGTTTGTTCCTAACTACCTGAGTTTAACTCCTGATTCAGGTTGCTGCTAGCAAAACCAAGATTTACATGGTACTTGAGTTTGTCAACGGAGGCGAACTGTTCGACAGAATTGTAAGCCCTTGGAACTCTTTCCTTTCTGTCATCCATTCCTTGCACCTCCCTTTTCCGGAATAAATTCCATGTTAGATGCAGTTAGTTCCATAGGCATCTGATTCCCCAAGTTTCTTCCTTTTCTTTAATTGGAAAGGCCATCAAGGGAAAACTCTCGGAGCAAGAAGGGAGGAGGCTCTTTCAGCAACTGATTGATGGTGTCAGCTATTGCCACGAAAAGGGTGTCTACCATAGAGACCTCAAGGTGCCAAATGTTTACCATTCTATTTTCTGTGATGCCGTTCCTGTCGATGTTTATACATGCATCTTGTTAACTTTGGAGATATACTCATTTCAGCCTAGTTATACATTATCTGACACCGTTTATCTTTTTCATTGCTCCTAAACTTCACAGCCCGAGAATGTTCTTGTTGACCGAAAGGGCAACATCAAGATATCTGATTTTGGGCTCAGTGCTTTGCCGCAGCATCTCGGGGTATGATGATTTCTTGAGTTGTTATCTCAAATTGTTTCTATGTAATAAAGTTGATAGCTCATGGTACTCTGATATGTGACTTTCAGAATGATGGATTGCTGCATACAACCTGCGGTAGCCCTAATTACATTGCCCCTGAGGTAAAAGATTGACAGAGCGTACTTTGAGGCCAAACAATTGCTTCTGCTGTACAGTTTCTAATTCTTGTGCCAAATGCCTGCAGGTTCTGCAGAATAGAGGATACGATGGGTCCTTATCGGATATCTGGTCTTGTGGGGTGATTCTTTATATAATGCTCGTAGGTTACCTTCCATTTGATGACCGAAATATCGTTGTTCTTTATCAGAAGGTACCTTTTTTATTTAGAATTTTACCAGAAGGTGCTTATTCAGATAAAAAAGAAAGGAAAAAATCCATATTACTCCCCTCAACTATAAGCAAAGTCCACATAACCCCCTAAACTATCTTTTGGTTCATTTTACCCCCTAAACTATGTCACTTGGTGTATTCTACCCTCTAATACAATTTATCTTTTTTATTTCTCCATGCACAAGTTGAATTTTAATTTAAAATTTTGCATGATTGTAGTGAACATCACAGTGTATGTCAAAAAAATATATTATAAATTTTTCGTCGCTAGTTTTTGTATAATATCGTGTCCTAAGGATTAATTAATTATTAAATATCTTACCCCCATCAAAATAATGATAAAAAATAATTTTATATTTTTCTATCATGCATTATGATGTCTACTATCATCTCCCAAAATCTGAACGCAATATAAAACTTGTACATGGAAAAATAAAAAAGAGAAATTGTATTAGAGGTAAAATAGACCAAATAACATAGTTTAGGGGGTAAAATAAACCAAAAAATACTTTAGGGGGTTATGTGGACTTTGCTTATAGTTGAGGGGAGTAATTTGAACTTTTTCCAAAAAGAAATGGTCTTTGTAGTTCGGTTCAAGTACTTCTGATGCCATTTTAATGGCGTTACTTTGACTTGCTTATTCTAGATATTCAAGGGTGACACTCAGATCCCAAAGTGCCTTTCTACTGGCGCCCAAAATCTTCTTAAGAGGATTCTTGAGCCAGACCCAATGAAGCGGATCACCATGGCTGAGATTAAGGCGCATGAATGGTTCCAGACGGATTATGTTCCTGTTGTTCCGTTCGACAACGATGATGAAGATTCACAGCTTGATGTTATTCTTCCAGTCAAAGAGGTATATTCATATGGACAGACTATCCCAAAGTATCATATATTATCTTTGCCCTGAAGATAGACCTCCATTGTACATATCTTCAGCCCTACTGTTTGGTAATTTTTTTTTGAACTGCCACTGTTTGGTAAATTTGGTTTCCTTTTTTTCCCTCCTGAAGGAAATTAATCAGTCACCTGGGGATAAGACTACTCATCAGATCAACGCTTTTCAGTTGATTGGAATGGCATCATCCCTTGATCTTTCAGGGTTTTTCGAGGAAGAGGTATAAATCGTCTTTGTCAAAACAATTTAATCTGAAAGGCTGAGGGAAAAAGAAAAGAAACATCACTACAGCCACAACAGTGGTATGCATGCTGCCGTGCTGGATTCCACCCCGTGAGCTATTTTAACTTGTTGCAGGACGTGTCACAAAGGAAGATCAGATTCATAACAACGCATCCACCCAAGGATTTGTTCGACAAGATTGAAAGTTCTGCAAGCGAAATGGGCTTCCAAGTACAGAGGGGGAACGGCAAGGTCAGTACAAGCCTTCTGTCAGATATAACACTATAAGCATACTGTTGTTGCTGTTAACACTTCGAACGAACTATCAATGACGTACATGTGATTTTTCAGCTCAAAGTGACACGAAACTGCACTGGAACAAAGAATCCCAAGAACCCTACCTCATTTCTTGTCTGCACTGAGGTAAATGAGACGACCATGCCCCCTGTTTCTTCAGAAAAAAAACGTTCGAGAGATATGAAGATAAGATAACAACGAAGTGGATGTGTTGTTTGTGATCCCAGGTGTTCGAGCTTGGCCCCTCTTTGTATGTTGTAGAGCTCAAAAAGTCCCATGGAGATCCTGCATTGTACGGACAGGTAAAAACAGCCGCGTTCTTTCACTGCCATGGCTTCATTATAACCATAGGAAGAGCCATCAGCTGTTGTACTAAGCTATCTTTCTTCTGGAAATGTGTCTGCTGCAGCTTTGTGAGAGGATCTGCAGTGAATTGGGAGTCCTCAAGATGAAGCAGATCTTGAGTACACGGCCAGTTGCCGATGGTCTTGCAAGCTTGGACAACCGATCAGCCACGCCTTTGGTTGCATTGTGACGGAGGCTGCCCCCTGCCGTCATGTAGCGTGAGATATAGGTTAAAATGAAGCAGTTCAGCTAGAATCCAGCTAGGAACGAGGACGATTGTACTGTAAATAGGATCAGAATTCGCTGAAAAAAGATAGTGAAGATAAACTAGTGTAGGATCATATAGTGTAAAAGTAGTAGTCACCGATGTCAAACTGAATGTGAAATCTAATAAATAGATTGTTTTCGGTGGCATACACCAATCTCTGAATTCCCTGACCCTCGGTGACTGATCAAAATTTCTTTTTCGATGACACGCAACATTTATTAAGAATACAACAACATACCAAGACACCAAGCGGGTATAAACAAAGACTATTAACAGCTAACAGTTAGAACACTAATAGTAGCAAATAACTCGTGGCCAAAATTAGCTAGCTAACAACCACCAAAGTGGATCCACACGGGACAATATGATAAATATATATATATATATATATATATCAATATATAATTTTCATTTTGGTCCACCATTATTTGTTTTGAGAGCATACAGGCGCCACAGAAGGCGGAAATTACTCAAATACGTAAACATGACGTAAGAAGCGTAGTGCTAAACCCGACCCAAAGGGAAGCGGGCAAGCGGCACTAGTAGGTTCTTTCTTCCGCCACCGCCGCCGGCCGCCTCCGTGATGCAGCATCACCTACGCCGATGCGGCGGCGGCGCCCTCGCCGCGTTCCGACGGTTCCGCCACATCCCTTCCGCCGCCTCAAAGTCGCCTCCGGCTGCCTGGAGGTGCCCCTGCCCTCCTCCGCGACTCTACTCCACCGGAGGTGAGCTCCTCTCCTCTTCCCTTCTCACTCCTTGCTCCCTCCCCTCTTCGAGCTCCGAGTTCGCGCGCGGTAGTATGATTTCTTCGTGCTTCACCTCGAAACGTGGCTCCTTTTTTTTTCCTCTGATTTTCTTGTAACGTTTGAATTGCTGCGAGAAGTGAGCAGAGCACTCTGGAAACCTCATTTTAGCCCCCCTGTTGTTGTTCCTTCTTTTTTTCATTTTTCATCAGAGCTGAGCCAGAAGCTGCCTGCAAACCTGGTGGGGATCATGGAGCAGAGGATGAAGTTGATCGAGCAGCAGAGCGCATACCTCCAGGAGCAAATCAACCAGGTAATTTCGGATTGGCAATTTGGCAAGCTCCTCTTTGTTGCTTTAAAGTATATATAAGCAAGAATGGCACGCATGGTTTATCACCGTGTAAGGATAGCATTGCTGCAATACCTTGATGCGAGTTGGTGTTAATGAAGACAGCCAGCCGCCTCGCCCGAAGAGTACTCGAGGGCTAACAAGGAGTTTCGCAAGCTGGAGAGCACTATGGAGTTGATCAGGGAGCTGAGGTCGAAACAGGAGGTAGTGACCTGGTTACATTTTTGCAACCTGCAACCTATTGTATAAACTTCGAGGATTCAGAGGAGGCTATACTTGTTTGTAGGAAATTGAGGGTTTGAAATCTTTGGTAGCAAATGCTCGTGAAGAGAAAGACATGCGTGAGATGGCAGCAGAGGAGCTACTTGAGGCTGTTGAGGAAGAGAAACGACTGCAGCATGAGCTGTTTAGATCGCTGCTTCCGAAAGACGAAGCAGATGAGAGGGATTGTATATTGGAGGTGCGGGCAGGTAAGCCATAGCATGCCATTTACATGCATGAGCACAATTCATCCTTCCAGATTTGTACTCTGTTATTGGGCCACATGTGATTGACCATGATATCATATTGCAGGAACTGGAGGAGAAGAGGCATCTTTGTTTGCAATGGATATATTCAGAATGTATGTCATCTTGCTCTGGATCAAAATGTATTTGATCCTCAATCTATGTTACTAAAACTCGATTCTTCTGCATTACAGGTACGAGAAATATGCCCAGAAGAATGGGTGGAAATTTGATGTCATTGACATAATGGAATCCGCTGTGAAAGGATACAAGGTAAAAACTTTCTCAGTGTTTCCCAACTTCTGTTTGTAGTTACCCAAAAAAAACTTCTGTTTCTATATATGCACATGGTTTTTCACTATAGCATAAATGTTGTGGCCATCCTAAGATTTGGAAGCTCTCAAGCTCCTAATTCATATATTAAATATTGTTATTCATTTTTATGAAGGAAGCTAGTGGAACTATATCAGGTCCTGGAGCATTTGGCAAACTCAAGTTTGAGAGTGGCATTCATAGAGTTCAGGTACAACAGTGGGACACAGTTATAGTAGCAATTGTATTTGCCTACTTGGACTTTGTATTATCTGGCAGTGACATAACCCATTCGTTGCAGCGAGTGCCAGTGACTGAAAAATCTGGACGGGTGCACACTAGCGCTGTATCAGTTGCTGTTCTTCCTCAAGCTGATGAGGTTGGTATTGGATATAGCATTTTGAATGCCTTTTGCCCCACTCAACTTTTGTTCATCTGTGCAATTTCCCGCATGATTAACAGTTAACAAAATCACTTTCTTCTGAAAATGTAGGTTGATGTCCAACTGCGGAATGAGGACCTGAGAATTGATACCTACAGATCAGGTGGCTCTGGAGGTCAGTCTGTTAATACAACTGACAGTGCTGTCAGGATAACTCATATTCCAACTGGAACAGTCGTTGCAATCCAAGACGAGAGATCACAGCACATGGTAAGGGTTTCGATTTAGTAAACATCATGAACAAAATTTTATCTGCGCATTCGAATAGGCCTTACCTTTAAAACCTGGAAAGCGGTAGTTCTTAGGGCTCAGTTTTATGTCTTTTCATTAGTTTTTCGTTTCTATCACTCAATTCTTCATAGCCTTATTGTCAATAGCACAGCCACAATATTTGAACTGAACTCGTACAATTCCTGTTGATAATATATAAATCAATATGCTAATTTCATAATTCACTATCTCTCTAGAACAAGGCCAAAGCTATCAAAGTTCTCCGAGCACGACTGTATGAAATCGAAAGGCATAGACTCCACATGGACCGTTCAAAGCTTCGATCAGAGCAGGTAATCTAAAATTAAAATTTCTGCGTCACATGTTAAGTTGTTAACTACTGGTTTCCTAGGCCTAACTTGGTAGCAGATTGGAAGTGGTGACAGGTCTGAGCGAATCAGAACATACAACTTCCCACAGGGTCGTGTCACAGACCATCGTGTTGGAATCACACACCACTCCATAGCAGATGTTATGGAAGGAGAGAACCTGGATGTCTTTATCGATGCACTTCTGCTTCAAGAAGAGATGGACGCAATTGCTTCAGTTGCAGCATAACCACTAATTTGATGAACCCTTCAAGCAATGACCATGCCATGAGCAAAATAGAGGAGACTGAGGAAGTATACATAACACTGAACCGGCAAAGACAAGATGAATTCCTGGATTCGCTTTTGCCTTGCTTTTCCTGTTTTGGAATATGTAACATCACATGATGCAGAATGTTGGTGTGGGCAGTAGAATATTTATGTGTCGTTCATTGATCATTATTATTTTAACATTGAAATTGGTTCTCTGATGCTGAAGAAGCTTTGGATGGAGCGGAATAGGGCATGTCAAGCTGATGTTTTGCGACTTTGTGATTCAAAATTTCGTTTTTAAGTCTCATCTACTATGTAATAAGCTCACGCTATATGTCCTGACTCAACACCGGCTTGCTCAGCTATTTTGACCGAGCCTCTGATTAATTCAACAATGACTAATTTCTGGGCAAACTTGTTTGAGTGAAGCTCCTTTCAGCGTTACTAGTGAAATGAACTGGGATATACATAACAGTGGAGTTTAGTTGGAGATCTCCATTGCAATATCTTATGCATCCTTTCGAGGTTCGATGGTTCAGTTTCATGACACCCCTCGTAATTGTAAATATTGGCAATCAACCTGTGAAAATCTCTTTCTGCAACCTTGTGGCAATGAATGCTATCCAACTTGAGATATACATGTGTACTTCCTTACAGCCATCAATATTCATGCGTACAGCATGCGGATCTAATGACTTGAATCGCTGGGTCTGCTACTCATGCAAATCAAAGGGTGGTTGTGACTGAATAGTACTTGGATGTACATTCCAAGTCGTCATAAGATTGCAAGGTCCATGACTCCATGTTGAAAGAAACATGAGCTTACAAATGGTGTGTATGTACTGAAATTTGGAGGGTATATAAAACGACACGATTGCATCCCAAACAACACATTCCCTTTTATTTCAGTCGATGCCAGCACTTTCGATGCTCACTTAAATCTGGAAGGGCAGGGCGATTGGCGAACCCCTCTACCAACTAAGCAATCGCTTGGTCCATCTGTGATGAAGCCCGGCGACAGAAATAGAAGTGCAAACTCACAGTTACAAAAAAAATCCCACTGTCAACCTAATTGCTACATGGCTCTTATGTCTTCTCAATCTACCTCATGTGTGACGAACCAAACGCGGTAACGGCGTAACGCCAAAATTTAGAAACTGAACACCGGTTGGGTTTCAGGGAGCAACATCATCATTCACCAAACAAATCGGAATACAGGATGCAGACCAGCTACATAAAGAGTCATCTAGCATGTCAAGACAAGAATAGAATTTACGGTGAGAAGACTCTGAAATGAGGATTCCAACACTCTTCATTTTCAAGATGACTGACCCTGAGATTTCAGTTTCTCCTCAGATTGTTTAGCTGCACAGAGACGCAGTGGGTCGGAAGAAGAGGAATGGGAAGAAGCAGATTACCCCACCAATCTCACGAATGCAAGGTCCCAAATAGTGGGTGGCGAACTTCTCTCGGCACTGGTGGCGCGGAACCTGCAAGAATTTCACGCTAATCACTGAACAGAGTAAGAAATTGGGTCCCCATTTGCAGTGATTCAATGTGTGACTATGTGTGCTGGCTCACCTTGCTCCTCTTGTTTCACCTCCCTGGATGGTGGTGGTGGTGGCATGGGCAATGGCATCGAGGGTGGCGTGATGGGCAATGGCTTAGAAGTATCCGCCGCTGCAGCAGCAGCTGCCGCGGCGAACGCGAGCGCAGGCTGCTGCATGGCGTTGAGCTTGAGCAGCCTGTCCTTGTCTCTGTTCACCTCGGTGCTCTTCGGGGTCTTCTTCTTGGGATGCTGGGGGAGCGGGGGTGGGGGCGGGGCCGGCCTCATCTTGGCTTCCCTGGCCTCGGCCTCGAGCGCGCGGAACGCGGTGTCGAGCATCTCTCGGGAGCGCTTCCGGGCCATGGCGGCCTCCGCGACGCGGCGCTCCGCCTCCACGCGGGCGGCGGCCGCGGCGCGGCTGACGGCGTCGTGCGCGAGGCGCGCCGCGACGAGGAGGACCCGGGCGTCGCGCTCGTCCAGCGTGCGGCGTCCGCCGACGCCGGGCGGGGGCGGGGGCGTGAAGGAGAAGGGCATGTTCTCCGCCGCGGCGGCGCAGGGCGGGCAGACGAAGGACGCCGGGTCCCCCTGGACGCACGAGAGGTGCGCGACGGAGAGCCCGCAGGCGGAGCAGGGCGCGGTGGGCCCGGGCGGGGCGACGGCGGGGTCGCCGGGCGGCGCGGAGGCGGCGGCGCCGGAGGTGGAGAGGAGGTGGAGGCAGGCGGAGCAGAAGGCGGCGGGGCGGTAGAGGAGGATGCAGGAGGAGCAGAGTCGGCAGAAGACGCCCTCGTGGAGGAAGTGGTGGAGCGGCCAGGCGTCGCGGCCGGAGGCGCAGCGGTCGCCGCCGCAACCGCCCGGGGCCGACGGGGAAGGCCGGAAGGGGGGCGTCATGGCGATGGCGGCTTCGAGGGGAGGGAGGGGAGGAGGTGGATTAGGGTTTCTCTGGTGGGCGGAGGAGACGCGGCCGAACGGCTCACCGAGCAGAGGTTATGGGAAATTAGGAATATTTCAAACACAAAATGAAAATTCACAGCTCTGCTGTGTCCGAGTGTGTACGTCGAGAGCACGTTTCATTCCTCTTTCCTCTCTTTATGAGCTGGTTCAATTTTCATAAACAAGGCCACTCCAAGTCCCTGAATTAATTTCATAAGCAATTGTTACCTTAAAGTCCATAAAGAAAATATGTAATTGAATAAACTTAATCATATTTGGATATTATACTATGGTATGATGGATTAAGATATTTTTAGTTGTATGAAATTACTCACTTCGCCAAGTACATGTCGTTTAAATCTTTAGCCCAGAGACTAAGACCACCGATGACCCACGAGATTTTCCTTAAATCGCCATGATTGGGTTAATGCGTGAGTGTTGATTTGTTAATCGAATTCAAGATAGTATATTTCACAGAAATTGTAATACTTTAGGACTATGTTCATACATTGATTGCATCTAGATATCTTTGAGCATAGGAAGTGCATGATGCATTTATTGATCAAGGATTTAAAGGTTGACTAGCCATTCCAACTTTGTCTCCATTTATGTATGTAGGCATAGTATTTGTGCTTAAGTAGTGACTAAAGGTCTAATTGATTTTCGGTGTCACCGTAGCTTGTCTCGCACAACACATGCTAGCTCACATTGACCTGGCACATACAGCCAGTTGCTGTTTGGTTGCCTTGCACCGAAAGAGAGATAGGATAAGTGTAGAGCGTGATCGGTTACCAACATCTACCCATCAATTGAACCACTTGTCCTCACTGTACGCTTGGCACCGCTCCCTTGTTTGCACCAACATCCAACATCTACCGTGTTTCTGGTGAGCCAAGGTCTAGCCTCCTTTTTCCTTCTATGAAGCCTGGCTTTGGTCTCAACTCAAGCAACCAATCAGACCTTCCCTAAATCTATGGAGCCTAGCCCCGGAGACATGTCAACAACCAATATGCCCCCCTAAAGTCGCTCTCTTTTTACTAGGTGTTTTAAACTTTTAAAAAATTCATAGATCTTGATCAACAATCCGTTGAATATTTGAACTTTTAGTTTATAAAAGCCATGTGAATGGACTTATATTTTTTAAATATCTTTTTAAAAGAAATGATTTTGTAACAATATATAACATACTATGAGAGAAGTTAGTAATCAAGGTAAACCTCGAAAGACCTTTCGAAATGCTAGTATGCCTATTGGTAGGAAATAGTAATCTGACATTTACACCATAACAATACAACATTAAAGGTTACACTACATTGATCCTGTGCATAAGCATGGGCAAGGACAAATATTAATTTTTTTTTGCGGGTAGACAAATATTAATTGAACAATGAAGATGCATCCTCTCATCTCCAACTCCAAATACATTCATGATGCGATTACCACCATCGTCCGAAATTAGTCTTGGTCCCTATGTGTTGTTTTACTGTTGAATTTTTACTAGAGTTTATACTCGGTTTCATTCATTCATTCATTTTTTTTTTAGAACAAAACAACTCGGTTCCATTCCCGTGCCGTGTGTGGTTGTGTGCTGGTGACAATCATGCCGTTGGGCTTGGGCTCTTGGCCCAAACCACCAGAGAGGGTCGCTCGTGGATCAGTGAGTGGGCTTGCGCGTGGATCAGCGAGAGGTCTCAATGCGCGCGGAAGCCCATGTCCGCGTTTAAACACATACATGGGCTTTGGGCCTTTGACATGGTCGGTCAATCGAAGCAAAGCCGCAAAAGGTGCTGGCTACCCCCCCCCCCCCCACCCCCCAATATCATGAGCAAGCCTACTACTCTATGTAGTGTGTACACATACGCTCCGGCATACTCTGTGCTCTGTACTCCGTATACATACTAGTAATCTTGTATACTACTGTACTACAGATACTACTAGGTCAGTGGGGCCCATCGCGTGCAGCCATCAGTTAACATATGCAGTCCCATGCAGGGGCGAAGCCAGAAAACAAAGTTCACGGCGCACCCGTGAGCACAATGAATACATACCGTACGTACGTACATACGGAGTGGTGGGGAATTGAAGCAAAGGCCAACTACCACCGCCAGCACCAGCAATAATCCAGCATATATATGCATGCCATTGCCAGCACTGGATGGAGTCGTCAGTAGTGAAGAAAAAGATGAAGAACCATTTTACCAGCAAGGAGTACCGCACTACAAGGGCATGCACGGCCAGATCTCACTCACGCGTTGTTGGTTGCAAACTTGCAATGCGTACGTACGCACGCACGCAAGGCTCATCACGTGACATGACGCGATAAAGGGAAATGCACGGTACCGTGTACGTACGCCGCACCCGCACAGCGTGGCAGGCCGCCGGCTTTGCTCTCCTTCCTAGAGCAATGCAAATTGAACGCGTGAGTCGCGGTTTTGCTGCCAGCACAAGGCACCACGGCGGTGCATCTAGATCTACAGTAGTATGGTAGTATCCCTGGATATAGCAGTATTGTACGTAAACGCACCGATGAAGACCAATTAGGAGCCGGAGGTTGGCTTTTGGTCAGAGTAAAGCACATGAGCCTTTTACCGGTATGCCATCAAAAAAGTTTGTGTTGACCCACATGCCATCAAAAAGTTTGAGCGCATCTGTATGCCATCGAGCTAAACTTTTTTTTGACCCACATGCCATTCCGTCTCTATACCGTCTGTTTTCCACCGTTAGAGGCTCCTGACAAGTGGGTCCAGCCACGAAAATGACTGTTATGCCTTTGCTTGTTTGTGCTTGTTTCGTGAGTTACAGAACAACATTTTGACTCAAAAAAAAATTATCGTAACCACAAATGAGGTCACGACACATGCTAAAAAAAAGACAACATATACCTGATGACCCCCAAAAAAATATATGACAACATGAGCTCACGTTGGCAAAACATATATATATATATACATACATATATATATATACATATATATATATATAGGCAACAGACCACATAGTTGGAGCATATCACAAATAAGTAACCACCAGAAAACATATATCTCACAACACAAATAGGCAATTTTCAACATAACAGATACCTCAGGGGTTTGGTATTTCATCACACAATAGTTTGGCTGCAGTTTAGTGTCTAAGGCACTAGTTTTCATTACACCACATAGCAAAAGATTTAGTGTCTAAGGCACTGGTTGCCATTACATCACAGTACAAAAGATTTAGTGTCATCACACATTCATGGAGGCACACATCACTACAGATTTAGTTGCTTCTTGCTTCTTGTATTGGAAGCAGGGCTGCCTGGGCTGCTTGGGGTAGCAGCTTGAACTTGAAGCTTTCTTGGTGTAAGTTTTTTCTTCACCGCCAGCTTCTTCTTTGGTGAAGGTCGAGGTAGCATCATCGTCTCCGTTGGCTCTGTCTGAACTGGTCCATTGGTCGAGTGTTCATGAGAAGGGGCTGGTTGCAAAACTTGAAGTGCAACAGGATCATAGAAACCAGCTCCAAACCTATGCATTAAAAAAGATTAGTCATCACGTACATGTATATATGAAATGAAATGGGCAACTAGCCTGTTAGATGTACTACCAGGAGCCCAAGTTGATGTAGTGGTAGCTGATCCCTTGCTGTTTTTGGAGCTTGAACCAGAAGATGATTTCCTCTTCCTTTTCTTGTGTGTAGCATGGAGCACTGCCTCATTGTGTGGGTACTCCATTTGGGAAAGAGTAGCATTGTGCACTGGCACAATGCTAGTACAACTTGCTGGTTTTTTCTGCCTTCTCTTTGGAGGACCCCTGCATGTAAATGAAAGTAGGTTAGTTAAATTAGATAGTAAAATTGTAACATGTGAATTAAATGAATCAACTTAACCTGACAGCCTCCATGGCAGCTATATCTTCTGGATTTCCATTCTTACATTTGTACCAATGATGCCCTAATTGATGGCATATGGGGCACTCGTGTCTCTTTCCCTTTTTCTTGCTGCCTCCCTCAGCAGCTGATTTCATTCTGTTTTTCCTTCTACCTCCTCCTGTGGACTTCAGCAAAGGAGGGTGTATGAAGAAGCCATGAGTTGTTTGGGCCACATGCTCTTGTCAGGAATAGAAGGGATGGAACCTTCATATGCAGCTCTGAATTTGTTGAGAGAATAGTAGTCATCCACATGGTTTTCCAATTTTGCACCAGGAATTGAAGTGATGAATGCAATTGCATGTTTGCATGGGATCCCTGACCCTTGCCAAACCCTACAGGAACAGGTTCGGTCAGCTAAACTAACCACAAACCTGTAGCCTGAACCACCCTTAGCACAAACTTCTGCTACACCTTCAGGGGAGCTTGTAATGACTTCAATGTCAAGGTTGTAACTATCTTCCCTCAATTTCTGCAGAATATGAGCCAGAATCTTTCCTTCAAACTTGTTAGCTACCGTCTTCCTATTATTCCACTTGATCAAGATCTTCTACCTTATGTTGTCCATCAAGTCATCCAGGTGCTTTCCCTTGTCACCCTTTATCCAACTAGGTTCGTGCTTGTGCGTTGCTACAGGATAGATAATTTGTTGTACTTATAAACATACTTAGATTGCAGGATAAGACAACTATAATGTGAATTAAATATTGTGGTCGGCTGAGTGCTGCAACATACGGTATGTGCTTCGTTATATGATACATTTTTTTTTTAAAAACAACAATATGCTCTACTTAAAATTTAAACCCGTGATGCGATTAAGGTATTGTTTTATATCCGTAAGAAGCGTCATTCGATATACATTTGAAATAACTGAATGAAATTGCATTCTCTAGGCATAATAATAATGATAATGAAAATACATCTCTATCCTGAAGGTGTCCACTCAGAGTTGATGTTAGTTGCTCTATGGATTTATAGCATTAAATTTCATGCCTAATGAGAGTTGTAAGAAGATATACAAGACAACCATTAAGATAGATGGAAGTTGCATAGGTGCTGCAGTTTAATTGGTACCATGTGATCAGCGAGACAGAATGTAAATAGGTGATCAAAACACAGCAAACTGGAAATGGTCATTTTGGTCCCAAAGAATACACTTCAGAAATAGCATTAACTTCAATTGGCCCCGAGATCCATGACATAAAAGATAGTTGCAAGAATGTAACTGGAACAATTGATTGTTAGACAAAATCCTGCATGAAAGTGAATGCAAAATATTAGTGAATGCAAAGTAATGCTGCAACAGCCAGCATGTTTATCGATGTCAAGTAAATACCACGAGTGAATCATATGAAATCTTTCATTGATCTCACATAAGCAGATTGCATATGATCAACCGGAGTTCATATGATTAATTGAATTTTCTTTCAGGGAGTCCTACAACCGGAGCTCATCTGCTTATGTTGTGCACAACAGCCACAACTTGAGATCAATGAATACGTGTGGACCAACAACTGAAATAGAATCTGGATGACAGGATGTCAATATATGGACAATATCCTGGCGCACGGATATCTTGACATCCTATCGTCTTAGTTCCTAGCATATGCAATATTTTCTTCCTGTTTATGAACTTCTAGAGAGTACAATACTTATCACCAGAGTTTTCACCAGATCGTCATTCGCAGAAACATCAACCTTGTGGGTCGAAAAAGCACACTACCCGGAAACATCATAAGCAAGCAAACAAATTAAGATGAGAGAACCATAAGCTTTGTTGATCAGGAAGCTAACAACAGGACAAGAGACTGATAAGCACGAACATCACAAAGCAAGGACAGTAAAGAATAGACATACTTTCTGCTCTCGATGGGATGGCTATGGTTAGTGACTCATGAGAGATCGCTGGGCGCAAGCCGGTCTCCGTGATCCGCAGGTACGCGGACAGGATGCCGCTCGCCGGAGCACGCGGATTGCAGGGCCTGCGGACGACCTGAGGACGGAATTGCCGGGCGGACGCTGCTTGCCAACCTCACGCCGATCGCAGGGCGCGGACGCGTTCGACCTTAGGGCGGGATGGGCTTGCCGGCCGGACACCGCTTGCCGGGAGGCCGATCGCCGGGCAAACGTATGGACGGGGCTGCCGAGGTTGTAGGGGGGTTCCGTTTTCGTCACGCGACGTGGTCGTCTCCGTGTGATTGACGGGTGTGGACGAAGCGGGGACGGCCGACGGAAGAAAAGCAATGGCGGCCTCGATGCGAGGATACTAGAGGCTGGCGGCGTCGACGTGGGACGAGCGTCGAGATAGGGCGATGTTGGCGCACGGCGTATCGCGGCAGATATGGCGGTGGCGTCTGGATGTCAACGAGGCGGCGATCGGGCGATGTCGTGGACGTTGGGGACGGATCTGGCATGGACGACGGCGACAATTCCCAGTCGATGGATCGAGCGGCGTCGTTCATGGGCAGCCGGCAACGATGTACACGGGCGGCCAGTGTCCACGGGGTGTCTGACAATGGAGGAAGGCGTCGAATGATGGACTGGGGAAAACGGAAGGAAAAGGTCTCGGCGTTGATTGCAGTCGTGCGGGGGGAGACGTAAATCATGTAATTGCTGTCGGGCGGGGGGAGACGTATTTGGTGAAGCGAGAGGGGGGGGAGGGGGGCACACCATGGTGAAGCTTGGGGACGCGACATCCCTTGCGTTATTTTTAGGAGTAGAGATTATTGAATGACTCAGCCAAATTATTAGTCACATAGTCCACCTTTGATAATGTTCCAAACTGACTCCTAGTCCAAAGTTTTTTGTGTGTTTCTTGAAGATATTTCATTGCTTCAGGTTTGGCTGCATCCATTGCTTGATAATGCTTGTCAAACATGTATGGGCTCCATGAGTATGCAGAAGCCCACAAGTGATCCTCAAAAACCTTCCCACTGTGCCTCTTCTTAAAATTCTGTACAAGGTGCCACATACATTCTCTATGTTCAGCATATGGAAAAACTTCAGTAACCCCATGCATCACTGCCGGGCCACAATCTGTACAGAATGTCAAACCTTCAGGGGTGCCTATTACTTCTTTCAACCTCTCTATGAACCACACCCAATTCTCATTGGTCTTTGAGTCAATTACACCTATAGCTACTGGGTACATCCAATTGTGCCCATCTACAGCACAAGCAATGCCCAACTATCCTCTGAACCTTCCAGTTAAAAATGTACTATCCACTGCAAGATATGGTCTGCAGCCTCTAACGAAACCATCAACACATGGTTTCATTGCAAAGAATAACCTATTAAACCGTATCTTATTGTTGATGCTGTGGTGATCAATGACAAGAACTGATCCAGGACTAGTTTGCTCTAACTGAGACTTGAACCTATACAGGTTATCAAAACTTTCATTCCAAGGCCCATATAGCTGATCCATGGCAAGATTTTTACCTTTGTACACTCTCCTATAGGGCACCAAAATTTTGTGTTCGTCCCTCAACCTCCTTTGCAGTTCTGTGGCACCTAGAGTACCATCTTCCTTAAGCCAATCAACCACTTCCTGGCACACCCAAAACTATGTTATCCCTACACAGATTCCTTCCCTTCTAGTGCTATGACAATTACGATCATCTTCGTTCTTCTTCACCTGCAAAACAGCAAAAAAAACTATTAAAAGACAAAACAGATTTCATAATGCATAGACAAGATTATTAAAAGGCATCAGATTTACCTTAACTGTGACTTCATCCTTCAAAGTTTTGATATGCATCCTCCAAGGGCAGCCATCGTATTTGAATACACAACTCACCCTATACCTTCCTGTATCACTCTTTTCAATGTCATATTTGTACTCATGTTTGACAGAATGAGAAGCTAAAGCAATCTTAAAGGCATCCATATTTGAATACAGGGTCCCAACTTTCATAGGAGGGTCTTTCTTGTCATAATCAGCATCAAGCATTTGGTCAGGCTCTCTATCTCTAATCATGTCATCTATGTCCTCTACTTCTGGTTCAGATTCAGATTCGGATTCAGATTCATCATCTATGTCCTCATGCATTTGATTACTGCCACCTTCACAATGAGGAATGGGAGGTGGGGGTGGTGGATTTTGGGGACCAAGATCAATATACAACCCTTCCTCATCAACACCCACATACTCATTCATTGGGTTTGGGTTAACCAAACAATCAGTTTCTTCAGGATGAGTGTATGTGGCATGGCTAGGCTCTGCTAAGCTTGGACAAGCAACTGAGGGGGTCATTGGGGGTTCAACAGGATAGATAGTTGTACCAAAGTCCCAATCAGGAATTGCGGGAGGCTCAATACTAGGGCTATGATAACAAACAGTCAAGTAACAGACCTTGGTAGCCTTATGTTTTGCAAACATTTCAACCAAATCTTGATCAGAGCATACTTGAATGTTCACCTTACTATCTATGCAGAAATAAAATAGTCTCACTATGTCACCATAACCTGGAAACTTGTCCACAACACCATCAACCAGATCTCTGAAATTAGTTATATCCGCATCCACAACCTTGTCGAAGAAACACAATGGACTCCGACAATTGGGAGCAACAATCCGAATTTCTAAGTTGAAGCTAGTGTTTGCGTCCATCCTACAGATGAACAAGCAGCAGAATCGCAAAAAAAACTAAGTACCAATAGATCAATCTCAGTTTTCTATGTCCTTAGACCAAGCAATACAGGGAGAAAAGAGAATGACTCACCCCTCGGGAAGCCAATCCGGTCGATCCCCTGCACCCATGGCCGCCGCAGGGGCCTCTTGCGCCCCACGGCAGCCGCACGCAGGGCCACCGCGCCCCTCCCGGAAGGCGGTGCAGGGCCGCCGTGCCCCTCCTGGAAGCCGCCCCTCCCGGAAGCCGCCGCGCACAGGGCCTCCACGCCCTTTAGGATGCCGTGCCCAGGCCGCAGCTACTCCTTCCTCACATGTAGGGCCTCCGCGTCACGTCGCAGTCAGGGGGCGCTAGCCTAGGGTTTGCGGTTCGGGAGCTGGGAGAGAGCCGGAGTCGGAGAGAGGAAGAGGGAGTCGGGTCGCACGCCAGGCGCGATGCGCGTGGGAGCGGATAAGGGAGAGATCGAGATTTCTGGACAGAAGTGTATGTTGGTCATTTTCGTGGCCGGACCCACCTGTCAGGAGCATCTAACGGTGGAAAACAGACAGCACAGAGACGGAATGACATGTGGGTCAAAAAAGTTTAGCTCGATGGCATACAGGTGCGCTCAAACTTTTTAATGGCATGTGGGTCAATACAAACTTTTTTGATGGCATACAGGTAAAAGTCTCAAAGAACATGGCATGGTGCATGCCATTGTCAATGTCAACCAGCTAACCTCCTCTCTCATCCTGACAGGGGTGCTTGCAACCGCAAAACAAAGGAACCTGCTGGTCTGGACTACTAGGATGGTTGGCGCGCTAACGCCGCACCCGCAAAAAATATTTTTTTTACAAAATAATATTATAGTTATTATGTATTTTAGTTTCAATATTTTCTATTTATAAAGCAATATACAATTGTATAGGTCTTTTAAAGTAATATATTACAAACTCAAAAGCAAATGAAAAAGATAAATACTGCAATAACAACAATAACACATCTTTGGGTACAAATATACGACCACACTATGTGCAAGTGGTCTCTAAAACATTATCATAGCCTTTACGTTAAACATCTTATTTTGAAGTGTAGTGGCACTAACTCTATCTTGAAGGAATGCAAAAAGGCTAGTTATTAAAAAAATATAGGTGTTTATTCATCACCTGCCTGTGAAACTCTACCAATAAATATAGACATTGTGTCTGTTGTTAAGCACAATGGACCGCCCCTGCCATGCACCTTTTTCTAATGGTGAGAGGTGAGGTAAAACTCTAAAAGAAAGAGATGAGATAAGAGAGTGTTGGTTTCCCTGGGGCTTAAAGTAAACCCGGACACATCTTATGTTTGGATACTAATTAGGAGTATTAAATATAGACCAACGACATAATGAATTCCATGAGCCCTAAACTTTTTTTTCGGGAGATAAATATATGAAATCTAATTATGTCATGATTACCCTATATGATATTGTATTGAGCATATTCTAATCATAAGTTTTTTTAGGCAAATTCTACTCATAAGTTAATTAATCTTAATATGTTGGTCTCGTCGAAAAGTTTAGAGCTTATGCAATTAGTTTTGTAATTAAATTATATTTAGTCCTCGTAAATATTTGATATAGAAGAGCCTATTTTAAGCCCTAGAAATGAAAACCTAATATAAGGGCAACATGGACTGTTGACTCGTCGATTTCATCGCGAGGCACCGATGATGCGAAAAGCCCTATCCGCGTAGAAGCTGCGAGGGCATGTGCATTTTCTGAATATGAAGCGGAGTGAAGACCCTATTTTTTTTACTGTGGTAAATTTCACGTGCCGTCACGCCTATGTATAATTGATGGTAGATACACATCATCATGCATGCGTACAATTGATGGTAGGTACATACTAAAAGGAAAGAAAAAACAAAAAGGAAAAATAAAATTTGGAATTGAAAAAAGGAAAAAGAAAAAAAAAGAAAAAAGGAAGAAAAGCTGCGGAAGGAACCGCTGAGAATTCAGCGGTTCCCTCCACAGTATGAATAGGAGTATATGACAACAACACTAGCAAGCAACTCCAAGGAGAATAAAATACGCGCCCCGTCAGCATGACAAATTAAGTTTAGGGAAAAGTATACTTTTCACCCTCCAACTATTACAAAAGTCTGATTTTTCAATCTACAGCTACAAAACCGGACACTAAATACCCTCCAACTAACAAAACCGTGCAAAATTGACCCTTTGGATGGATTTGAAGGTGGTTTTGTATTTTCCAAAATTAAAAATAATTTTGTATTAAAAAATTCATAACTAATTTATTTTGAACTAGAAAAATTAGAATCTGGTGCAAATATTTTTCTAAAAATGTGACCTTCGTGTTGATACACCATTATAAGTTATTTGCATATTATTTATTTTTATTCTAGTTATTTTTTAAAAAAATAATAAGACACTAGTAATATAAATATATTATACCCAATTGACATTAAATGGTGTGCCAATAGTTTGGTTACATTTTAGGAGAACTTTTTGCACCGATTTTATAATTTTGGGTCCAAAATGAATTAGTTCTGGTTTCCTAAAGTTTAAATAATATTTCTGGTATTTCTAGAAAATCCGAAAACCACCCAAAGGGACAATTTTGCATGGTTTGGATAGTTGGAGGGCCTTTAGTATCCGGTTTTGTAGTTTGAGGTTGAAAATCAGACTTTTGTAACAATTGAAGGGTGAAAAATAGACTTTTCACTTAAGTTTACCAATGCAAGTGTGCCCCTGCTTGCCCTTTGTCTCCCATCATTCCTACGTTACTCCTTTGCTTGGGGCAATTCATGAATGAAGCTTGTATCGTTGCCTTCGTCCGTCATCCAAATTAAAGCCGAATATGTATTTGACATGTTTGAGATACACTACTCTCCCTTTTGAGCTCAACACGTACATCACCTTTTATGCCTAGAATGTGAGCAAATTGCCTGGCAGTACTTTTATTATATACTCCCTCTGTCCGTTTTTATCTGTCGCCGTTGGTGTGCTGACACGAGTTTGACTAGATTTGTAGAAAATACGTGCAACATTTAAATGTCCAAATATTTTTTTTATAAAAAACTAGATCTAAATATCTATCTAATGATATTTATATTATATCATAAATTTTAATATATTTTTTATATAATTGACTGTATTATTTTATCAAGAAGTGAGAAAGACAGATATTTAGAGACGGAGGGAGTATCTTACATGGAGCTGAATTAGGTGTTCCCACCGAAGGCAAAGCATGCTCCATGCTTCTAGCGACATTGATTAGACCCCTACAAATTTTAGCCATGGATGAAGACGAGAAAGAAGAAAAGGAGGAAAAAAGGTATAAAAGATATTTATGAAGGAGAGAAAAAAATCAGCTCCACCTGATTCATAATTGCTTAGCTGAAAATAGAAGTTACAAATACTGGCCAAAGAAAGTTAATTCTATGAATTTTTTCTATGCCCTACGCCCCTACTCTACCTTACGTAGTAAAATATGGAGTACTACCTCTAAAAATAACGCATTTCTCCTATTTTAATTATTTAATCTATCTCAACTCTGGTTAAATATAAAAAATATTTATCATACGATATGATTATAAGTAGGCTTATTATGTAGTATATATTTTTTATCATATTTATAGTAACAAAATTATAATATTTTTACTTTTCTAGATAAGGGTAAAAAACCGGCCTCTATATATATACATCGTGGATATATACAAAAATCTGCTACAAGAGTTATTAAACTCAAATCCTCAAAAAATGAGTTGAAAACGCACAAGAAGAAAACTTAAAAAAAAACAAATCTAAGTAATTGATGCAATTTAAACCTATAATTGTATTTTTTTCGAGATGGAACGAGTAGTATCCCAACAATTTCAGTTACAACTACATCAATGATACCTGTTCACATAATCTTGGCCAACGGCCTCCACGACACCAAAGTCTTGAAGCACAAATAAAAACGGAAACGCCTACGTATACAGCACACAGATACGTATGGTTTTATTCTGATCTCGTGGCCACCTCACCACACCGCGGCACGCGACACACGGCGGTGGCGCGCGGGGACGTGTGCTGCCGCCGCGGCGGGCGTGCCACAGAGGATCCAGGTCAGCACGTGGCGCACGCCCCGACGAAAAATTTGGACCTTGCCGCGCGCTGCCCGTGGGCCCCACATGACAGGACCCGATTTTAAACCTGGATCCCTCCCGGCCCAGCTCATCAATCTTCCATCCAACTCCCCCGACCATTTATTTCCTCGTTTTCATTTCCTTGTCGCTCTCTCTCCCTCTCGCCCGCTCGGCGCGCCGCCAAGATTCATCCAGCGGAAAAGGGAAGGAGGTTTTTGTCCCCCCCAAAGCCCGGAGGAATCAGCGGGGGGGTGATACTCCTCCTCCTCTGTTGGTCGGTCGTTCGGCCGTCAGAGCGGGTGGCCTCTGGTGGCAGCCATGGAAGCTGGAGGATGAGGTGTCCGGGAGGAGTGGAAGAGGACTGTCGTTTGATTCGAGGTTCTTGGCGGCTCGTGATCTGGGTGGGGGCAGCGTTTACTTCGCTTGAATGGAGCTGTGGGAGGTCGAGCTCAAGGTGCGTGTTTCCTCAGCCTCGTCTCCGTTCATGTTGATGAGTTCGTTATCCTCCGGCGGCCGTGGTTGTTGTGTTTTGTCTCGCTGCATTTTTTACCCCGGCTTGTTTTTTTTCTTCTTCCTTCGACTGGGGCCAAAGATTGGAGGCTCCGAAGATTTGGAGCGGAGATGGCCCGGAAGAGCGAAATCCGCAACGTTCTCTGGTTGTGCGCTCCCTTGTTTGAAAATTTTTCAAATTTGTCGCCTAGATATTCGGATTTGATCGTACACGGGTACACGGTGGGAGCAGTCGCTTTACGAGTTTCCTGTTTTTTTCCCTTAATAATCCTAGACAATATTGCCCCTTTTTAGAGCTCTGGCGTGGAAAAGACTGAAGTAATTCAGGCTGTGTGTATCTAGCGTCAGTACCAGACGGTTCTATTGAGTCTTCCGATTTTTTAATAGAAGATTCTTCGGGAAATTTAAACTGGTTTGAAATTCCCAGAGGGTCATATGGTTTGTCCTCATCTAGTATTTGCAAGCACTGAGGAAGATTCCTTTGCTTGGTCTATGTACTCCCTCCGTCCTAAAATTATCGTCGTTTTGGTGTTTGTGCCACGAGTTTATAGAAAATACGTGCAATATTTAGATCTTCAAATATTTTTTATAAAAAACTATACCTTAATATCTATCTAGTGATATCTATAGTGTACCATAAAATTCATTATATTTTTATATATAATTAGCCGTAGCATTTTCTGGGGACGTGAGAAAGACTATAATTTTGGGACGAAGGGAGTAGGTTTTTATTTTTAACTGAACAGTACAGAAAGGACCATTGTTTATCGCCCTCTGATTCTGTCACAATTAACCTGTACCACGATGAAACACGTTGACTCCAAGCACCACAAACATGCTACTCCTAAATTTGCTGCGCAGTGTGCGCAAGTTGACTAAGTGTGCCGACACGTAGTTTGATCCCCTTTTTTTCAAGTCCAATAAATGACAAGAACAAGTCACTTGAAGCATGGATAGTATTTGTTTGCTTTCCCTTGGTTTCCCTCGTTGCCAGTACAATATCTTTGGAGTATCAAAAGCTAGGCTTCTGTCATTTCATATTCAAGACAAATGTCTGGCTCCACATGAACCCGTGGCCTTGATCCACAGAAAACGAGTGCTTGTTATCATTTTCTCTCCTCTCAGACAGTATTATTGTTTTCTGCAGTGAAAGCTACTGGTTGGCTTCTACTGACCTGTGTGAAGGAACGCTACAACTTGGGAGGCAACCAGAGGTGGTTGATTTGGTCAAAGAAAGCTCAGCTCCCTTCTATTGCTTTGACCATGGGATGCTTGCTGTGAGCTGCTGAGCTGGTCTTTGAGGAGAATAATGCAGTGCTTCAAGGAGCTTTGATTCGCGTGATTACTCTTGCAGTCTTCTTGGCTTCTTGCCAATTCTGATTGGGAGAGAAACAATATTCTTCTGGGCTCAGCTATGTCCGTCTCTGAGAAGGTGGTGAAATCATCATCATCATCAGTTTCGTCGTCATCAGATTTGGATCCGTTGTTGAAGGACCTTACAGAGAAGAAGTTAAGCTTTAGGAGGAACGTGGTATCGTTGGCAGCGGAGCTCAAGGATGTGAGAAGTAAACTTGCTTCCCAAGAGCAGCTTTTTGTAAGGGAATCTCAAACTAGGAAGGTTAGTTGTAACAAGTAATTGATACCTTTAGGGCTTCCTATGGAGTTTTGGAGTTTGCTCTGACCATTGAAAAATCTTGACAGGTTGCAGAGACAAAGGCAAGGAGCATGGAAGAGGAAGTAAGCAAGCTGCAGCAATGCTTACAGGACAAGGATGAGCAACTGCGTTCAACAAAAAGTAGCACGGAACAGGTAAAAAACTTCCCTTGGAACTCCATTGTGTTCGACCTACGAATATTTCAACCAGAGCTTTCACAACATACTAAATGTCTACCCTGGCTGTTGGCTACTCATGTCCACGTCTCTGTGAGAAAGGTTTGCTCTGCAGTTTTATATCAAGTCGTCTGTGTTCACATCTATGTTCCTGTTGCATATTTTAATTTTTATGGCTGTTGCTGATGGTTTTTTTTTTCATGTCTAAATATTTTGTTGACACAGACAAGCTGGGTGCACTTTCTTTATAATTGTTTTTCTCATTGCATGCAGTACCTCCACGAGTTGGATGATCTTAGAACACAACTGTCATTTACCCAAGCTACAGCAGAAGCGAGTGCTGCATCAGCCAAGTCAGCTCAGTTGCAGTGCTTGTCATTACTGAAAGAGCTGAATGAGAAAGACTGCTCGTTGAAAGAGCACGAACTTCGAGTCAACAAACTAGGCGAGCAGCTTGATCTTCTCCAGCAGGATCTGCAAGCAAGGGAGCTCTCACAGAGGCAACTCAAAGACGAAGTTATACGGATTGAGACCGACATCATGGATGCAGTTGCCAAAGCTGGGTCCAAGTCTGACAAAGATAATGAACTTCTAAAGATCCTATCTGATGTCTCACCAAGGAATGTTCAGAATCTTAACAACCTCTTGAATGCAAAGGATACTGAGATTGCAAGGTTGAGAGAGGAAATCAGGATATTGTCTGCTCATTGGACAAACAAGACCAAGGAATTGGAATCACAGGTATGTTCTATATCTTTCATCTAGAAAACGCGTCCAGAATTTGGCTACACGTGCTATTCCTCACAATGCTGAATAATTGAATTGATGTACATTTACATGTGATTTCTTGTTTGTTGAATAGTTGGAAAAACACCGGAGAACTGATCAGGAACTGAAGAAGAGGGTTCTGAAGCTTGAATTTTGTCTTCAAGAATCACAATCTCAGATGCGAAAACTCAAGAGGGTATGAACATATATATTTTTGTTGCTTGTTAGCATATCAAACATGACTTTATAGTTTATTTCTCTTGCTTTTTTGGTCTTCATGCCTATCGGTTCATTTATGTTGAATTGGGGATGGGGACTTAGATTTTCATTGTGTCGCCTTACCACTGACCTTTCAACGTGATCTCTGGCAGTTAGAATTAACAAATCAACACCATGTGAATCAACAATCCCTGCTCCGGCAGTTGGCCATAATTGTATGTGGAAAATATTCAGGTCAATGGTCAGGTTGTTTACACATTTTATTCTGCAGATGGGGGAGAAAAGAGATAAGGCGCTCAAGGAGCTCATGGACCAGGTGGCCATGAAGCAGCCCAATGGCCCATGCCGTGGCATCAAGGAGAATTTCTGGGAGAGCCAGGGCTTCAAGTTCATTGCCTCCATGTCGATGTTAGCCCTGGTGATCCTTGCAAAACGATGAAAACGGCATTCTGAACTCAATCATGTGTAAAGAAGATTCCAGTGTTAGGTGAGCAGCTAGCTCATACTTTGTAGTTTAAGAAGCTGTCAATGTAGCGGTTACATTAGTTTGTAGACTTTGGCACTTGGGCATACTGCGTCACCAGATGTCCAGACAGAAATTTGCCGACATCCAACCCTAGTCCTATAGACTGTAATAGTTGTAGTCTGTACTCTGCAGTGCAGTTTGTGCTAGTTCAGGTAAGCTCAGCTGTCTTGTAGTGAGAGCTACTCCGTGTAAGCTCATGAGCAGTCACGTAGTCATGGATCTACATTGTATAATTTCAGAGTAGATATCGCAGTGGTCGCTGCGGTTTTAAAGTTATTGTCCTGCACTTCGAATCTTCAGTATCTACATCTTCCTTATTCTAGGCTCAAAATGTTGAATGCACTGATTCTTGAAGATTTGTTAGAAAAAGAAAATGACACTGTTATCTAACCGGCAACACAAGGGCAGGGTTCACAAAACAGAACCGGGAGGCCGAACCGCCGGCCGGCGGTAGCGGCTAACCGGTCCGGTTCCCCCCGGAACCGGTCAAAACCAGACAAATTCAAATTTTGAATTTAAATGTATATGAAATCCTAGTTCAATCGGTTTGAACCGGTAAGCCGCCCGGTTTGACCGGTAAGCCGAGCGGTTTGGGCGGTAAGCTGGCCGGTTTGGACGGTAAGCCGGCTCAATACATAATTTGTCATGTTTTCAAATTTAACTAAAATTTTAAAAAAAATAAAATAAAAATTCCTAAAAATATTTCAAGGTGCGTAGAATTTAATGGTGTCAAAATTTTTCAAATATTAGTGTATTTAGTATTTTTTGTGTGCATTAGAAGTTCAATGAGCCGATTTTTTTTCTTTTCCTTTTTTTCTGTTGAACTTCTAATGCCTGCAAAAAAATATCAAATGAACAATTATTTGAAAATTTTTTACACCAATAGATTACATATACCTTGAAGTATTTTTAGGAATTTTTTTTGATATTTTTCCATTTTAAATTTAAATTTGAATATTTTAAATTTAACCGGTTTGAAACCACCCCAAACCGCTACCGGTCCGGGGCGGTTTGACCGGTTCCCGCGGGAACCGGCCGGTTTTGAACGGTATTGCGAACCCTGCACAAGGGAAGGGGATAAATTTTGGGTGGAACATTGTCCACGAGAGCAATCTAAATTATGATAAAGATATACCCAAATGCAACATTAATGTCGCCTATCTGAAGCGAAGCACATAGGCACATAGCGTAGCTGAAGCTGCACTACATATATACCTTCCGGGCCACCAATAAACAGGTCATCTTGCAACCGATAGAAAGAATCAAATATTGTGGCGGTACAAGAATCTTGATGTTTACAACTCGGGGGAAGAATAATCACAAATGTTACACGCTGCCAGCCAAACATCCGCAAGAACGACATTGTCGACTCATATATCTTACTTATGACTTATCTATCATACAAGAGGGAGGAGTGAAGTGAAGCTTATGATCCGGCATTTTCTCCTGGGTTAGTTGCCCGTGCATTCAGCAGGGGTTGGAGCGCCTTGACCACAATGCTCATGTTTGGCCGGAAGTCTGCTTCATATTGAACACATAATGCGGCAACAGCTGCAAACTGTTTCAAAGACAGGAAAACAAATAAGGTTAAACTCGATGGATCAACAATGGAGACCTGAACTCAAGAACAAACACTTCATAAATCCAGCAACAAAGGACCCAAGCTTAGCATACTAAACTAAAGCTGAATACAAGCATGCCTAAAGAACAATGGTGTTTACAGTAGCTGATCATATATGAGCACAATACCAAAATTAGACATTTCAACAACAGTATAAAACAAATTGTCAACAAAAACTGTTTACTCAGCTGTTGTTCTACAACTATCACTTTGTTCTTCAGTTTGCAACTTTCTTTGGCATTTTATCAAAGTAGTTGAGACAACCAACTTTTAGTTAGGCATACTCCAGAAGGAAGGTTGTTCATAGTACCTTTGCAACAGCTTTAGGAGGATAGTCCCCTCCAAGTCTCGAGTCAACACATTGTCTAACCTTGTCTTCGCTAAGTCTTGGGGTAGCCTGCCAGAATTGAACAAATCAATAATTTGATCCACCAACACTATATTGCAAGACATACAGGTACTATAAGCACAAGGGACATGTGAAGATGAAACATACCCATGTCACAAGGCTCTGCTGCCCCCTTGGTAAAGTATGGTCGACAGGTTTCCTTCCAGTCAACAGCTCGAGAAGAACAACCCCGAAACTATACACATCACTCTTTGAGCTGAGTTGTCCAGTCATTGCATACCTGACCGAAAAATTTCAAGCAACATTAGGCTGAAATAATCAAATGGTTTGTAGAACAATTGGAAAGGAAATTTGAACATACTCAGGCGCATGATATCCGAATGTTCCAAGAACCCTAGTAGAGTGAAGCCGAGCTGCCATGTCAGGAGCTTGGTTTGACAAATCAAAATCAGCTATCTTAGCAACATCATCATCAAAAAGAAGAACATTGCTGGATTTAATGTCTCGGTGTATGATGTGGGGCTGTGCTTTCTCATGAAGGTACTCAAGGCCCTTTGCTGCCCCGACAGCTATCTTCACACGCTGTGCCCATGACAAGACTGGACCAGGTTGAGCTCCTTTAACACCTTTTCTTCCTGTAAAAGAGATATTCCACATTTAAGCATGGAAAATCTTAGATCATGAGATTGCACAAACTCTCAAAACAGATTTAAAAAAGGTTGCACAAAACAATACCATGAAGCATATCATGAAGAGAGCCCATAGTAGCAAACTCGTAAGCAAGGACACGTAAGGTCCCATCAGCACAGTAACCAAGCAACTCAACAACATTCTCGTGTTTCAGCCTTGACACCATTGACACCTGCAGATGCATTTCAGAATGACTACAGAGTGTACAAAAAGAGAAAAAAGATGGATGTTCCTAAACAGGAAGATACAAACCTGCGCCAAGAATTCTTGGTCTGGCTGCTTATTAGAATCCAACTTTTTGACCGCTGCACTCCTACCATTTCTTAGAGTACCAAAATATACTCTTCCAAAGGAGCCCTCACCAATCAAAGCTTCATCACCAAAACCCTTAGTCACCTCTCTAATCTCATCCACAGGAATGGCAGGGACCGCAATTGGTTGCATTTTCACAGGCTGAGGACCTTTGGGAGGTTGATCGGCAGGGCGGTATGCATCATTTCCTGCAGGTCAGTTGGAGTTTGTTAAAAATTTTATAATCAAGCACCAAAAGTTAAATACATGGTACGAGATTAAAATGGTGTTTTGCATAGGGCTACAAAGAGGTCCTGTGCACTTACTTGCTGGATGGTGTCCTGGATACGGATTCCTGGAGTCTGGTACTCCCTGTGTATCTTCATCACCACAGCATCCAAAACACGACATATTCTATCCAAAAAAACCAAGATCTGGAAGTTGGAACCAAGCACAGATTATTAGTAGCAGAAAGATGATTGAACACTACCTCACTGAGGGTTAAAGAAGAGGGGGACCAATAAATTGGAAATACGAAAGCGTTCCATATTTGACCGATCACTTGTCATGCATTAGTCACATGTGTATATAATAATATTTATTATAAAAATGAATTCTCTCCTGCCCTCCCTCCCTCCCTCCCTCCCTCCCTGTGGTTCCACATTCATGTTATTCACTTATATTTAGTATAAATGCCAGACTAGCATAGGTGCAAAGAAACCAAATTGTTCCACATGTCGAAAACAGTTTTTGCAAAGAAAACCATGGAGGTATTCCTGTGTTCTTTGTTGTTTCCTAACTGCTTCGGCAGATTAAAAATATTTCTGGAAGGAAGGTACTAACAACTAATAATCGCAACTTGCTCATAACCTGATCAACCAACAGCTCATTCTGCATGGACAACCTTGACAGTTCTTAATATTCTACAGGTTTCGTACCACCTTAGCTCCAGACCCCAATTATGCAGTTTGGTTGGAAATCTGTTAGATTAACCATCCACTATCACCAGTTAGGTCACTGCAGCACTGGTTGCAGACTTGCAAATATACTTCTTTCCAAAAACAAGAGGAAATTCTTGATGTTGAAACTACATTAGCCACTTGGCCCATGGATTCATCTCAATAAAAGCTGCATTAATATTTATCACCACCCGTTCCGTGCGCTACTCCTCCTCTGTGGTGCCAGCCCCAAGAGGTCACTTTTTCCTCGTGCTCACAGCTCATAAATCATGCCGTTGCCACACACGCCAGCTCAATCCAACAGACTAACTACATCGTGCTCAGTCCAGCTCTTACTTGGCACTACCAAATTTGCAATTGCTATAACATTGAAGCATCATCTTTCCGCGCTATGGATTCAGCAATAAATCTCCAAATGTCAAGCCGTGCCAGACCGCGGATGAACTGTCGACCCCATCACACACTTGCAATACACTGCCGTTATTCCATGTCTACTTGCAATCAAGAAATTTCTCGCAGAACCGATTAGAGACCGACGCAAGAAACATTTTTCCCTTTTGAAGTAAACAGAGGAAATGGGGAACAAAAGGTCTAAATTAAACAAGACTAGAGCACACAGCGGCCTTTCCCCAAGCTCCACACGCTACGGATTTAGCAAGGGATAACCAGAAGAACCTAATCAAACTAACTAGAACGAATTGCAGATTGACCGGCCGCCGACGAGCGATGGAGCCCGACTCCATATAGGCTCCAGATTCCGCGCTCCAGGCCGCCAGGAACCGCTACCCAGCAACCCAATTCCGTCCCCACACAAAAGCAACCGGCCGAGAAACTGCCCCCCAAAGCAGAGATCACAGGCAACCAGAGCCGCACAAAACCACAGATCAGAGCAAAGGCGGCGCCTATCAGGAGCTGGAACGCGAGGGGGCGCCGAATCCGGCGTAAAAAATCGCACCTTTGCGTGTTCCGGCGGCGATGGCGGCGGACCGAGGAAGATGAAGTCGGAGGACGAGGCACGGCAACGGGGACAGGGGGAGGTAGGCGAGGACGACGGGAGGGGAAGCGAGTAGGAAGGCAGCTAGTACAAGCGGGTAGTCCTCCTTCCGACGGGGCGGAGCTTAGGCTGTGCCGGTCACCAGCGGTGAGCTTATTTATATACTAGAGCACTGCTGCTGCAACTGGTCTACTGTCCTCCGTGTCCGTGTGGTCGTCTCGTCAGAATGCGTGTGGGAGAAAGGGCAAAAGGCAAATCGCCATGTGCCTTTTCCATTTTTCTTTTGTTTCTCTGCATTCCAAAGCTTTCATCTCACGCAGCACGAACTTTCATCTCTTTCCGTCGGTCAAACAGACTTCGAAATAGATTCAGTTTTCAGCTTTTATGCTAACAGCCATGATCGTTTACCTTAAAAACTCGAAAATGCTCCACTCAAATTTGAGAAGTTTCAAGCCTTGCCCCTAAAAGGCACCATTCAGCCTAACAAGATACTATGCCCGACGGCCCCGAGCCCATTTTAAAGCAATGTAAAAAGTTTCAGCGTGAGATGCTAAGAATCGCATGGTGTTTTTGGTTTTTGGTAGGGAACTGCGGACGTCCGGGCGCAGCAACGGACGTTGCAACATTGGTATGCAATATTGCAACACCGGTCCTGATGTAACATTGTAACCGGAAAAAAAAGATGATGCAATGTTGCAACATTTGGCTGTGCAACATTGTAACAACGGCCCTAATTAAACGTGCAACATTAAGTTATATTCTGCAACATTTAGGTAAAAAAAGTGAAACATCGAAACATCAGGGAAGAATAAGTGGAGGGGGGTGCGTCCGATTTCTGCCTTGGCGTCCGAACGCCCGTGACGTAGCATTTCCGTTTTGGGTAAGGTTCATATCATCAAGGCAAAAAGAAATCATAATAGAGTGAACAACATGTAGAATTGCCCGATAGCACGGCTATTTGTTATCTTATTAGCCAAACATTTTGAAAATGGCGAACCACGCCATAAAATGTCTACAAGTATGAAAGTGAAATAAAGTGCAATTTTTTTTCATTAAGTTGTCAGTTGTCACGGAGAATTGAACATAGTGGATTAGTGCTAAGGCGTTGTTGACCGAATCTTTCTACCTTAGGGGGGGCCTTGTTGGTGTACCATATCTCAAGCAGGGTTCACAAAACCGTTCAAAACCGGCCGGTTCCCGCGGGAACTGGTCAAACCGGTCCGGCCCGGTTGCAAAAAACCCCGGTTACCGCTCCCAAACCGACACTATAAAACCGCTACCACCGGTTAGCTGGCCGGTTTCGGTTAGCCGGACCAGTTTTCTCCCTAACAAAAACCGGTCAAACCCTGGTTTTGTGAACCCTGATCTCAAGTAAAATTAGAGGAAGTCTGAGATGCGTCAAAAGAAAGAATGGAATACGTTGCATTGAGGCGTGACACAAGGAGAAATGTTCCATCTTTTGTATACTATACGTATAACTCGTTTAAGTAGCTACACTAGACGTCATACAAATGCTACGTCCTCGGCGCGGCGAGAGGAAATACCATGTAATGTGCTGAACAATTTAACAATGGCACTTGGTCAATCATTAGTCTCTGAACCAGTCGTCTTGTTAAGCCTCACACGGTAAGAGCCTTTGGGCAGCGCTGACTCCGTACCCAAGAGAGCAACTGCTCCTGCCAATCAGCCAATAGATTTGCGCAGACCATTTCCATTTGACCTTTGATGCCAATGCGCGGTCGTCAGGGTTTTTTTTTGGATGCGTGTGCGCGTGTGATCCCCAAACCCAGCCCGTATAGGGAGCTAGTAATTGTGACGTGCCATGTGCTCATCTGAAAATGAAAACAAAACAAAAGGTCTTTCGAAAAGGAAAAGGAAATTGAAAACAAAAGACAAGAAAAGATCACGATTTTACCTCAGAAAAAGAAGGGCAGAGATCAGGATTGATTTAGGCTCAGACTAATTAGTTTCAGCAGGTTGGCCGACAGAGCGGAAAAGAAAATTTTAAAGACTTGGCAAGGTCTGCTAAATGGTGAGGTGGCAGGCTGAGCCTTGGCCATTGCTGATCGGAGGAGGTAAGCTCACCGGCGACGAGCGGAGGTGGTCGGGGCCGGGGCCCTCTGGTCTGGTGGGTTAATTTGACTGACCAAACGCGGCGTCAGGTGGGTCAGGTCGGCTTGGCGGCTTGCCTGCCCTGCTCAAGCTGTCTCACATGCTACAGCTGTCTCTGCTGCGGCGACCCTCTGCTTGCCACTGACAGATCAAACCTGAGTCTTCGCGGGCGGCAGGCATTTGCGAATCCCAGGCAGCAGAGAATCCATCCACCGCCGCGAGTTTCTGATGCAAACATCTGTGCAGGAAATAATGTCTGTTTTCTATGCATCTGCCGATCTGCGTGAATCCCTGGGTGTTCATACTTCATACAACCAGACCGATCTGCCATGTTCTCTTAACCAGCTCACCCCTTTTTACACCATTTCTTACTGTGGCGAAAAATTTGCATCAAGATGGTAATCGTCATGTTTATCTGGAGAGAGAGAGAGAGAGAGAGAGAGAGGAATGCATTAAAAGAAAGCATGGTAATTGTCTACTAGTGGCCAGTGGTTGCTGGATGGTAGCACCAAGAAACAGGGATACATGACGAAATCGCATCAGAAATGATGGGGATGGTAGAGAGAAGCATGAGTTGGCTATACGGTACCAATGCGGCGCAGCCAATGATGGTTTGCATGTGGTTTTGGCTCTCCAGATCATGATTTTCATTCCTGCTAATCACTCACTCCTTGGGCCATGGTGACGACGAGCCTCAAGGGAATGTTTGCTTGCAATCGCTCTGGATTCTGTTCGGTCGAGAGCAGACGCGCCGATTTCGGTGATTGGATTTTTGCATAAGCCGTTTTCTAGTGCTTTTAAGCTTCTGAAAATAGTCGTCTCATGTGTGCTTGCCAGTTGTAGAATTTTTGGATTTATTTCAGCTCTATATTTGGGCGTCAAATGAAAATAAAGCAAAGCAGTAGTCTTTTCTGACTAATGTGACGCCATTTGGTGATTAGGCCAAGTTGCCCTATAAATTATAAAATCTTGTAAACTTGTAATGTTGTACTAGTCGCTCTTCTTTTTAATCAAATGTGTACTGCGAAGCAAGAAATGAACTTCTAACTTTGCAGTTACTTTGTCAAGTGTGTCCCTCTCCAAAACTTTACTACTTTTGTTACCCAATGACCAGGGATTTCTTGTCACAACCGAAAGTGGTTATCGCTGTCAGTTCCATGGAGTGCTTGTGAGGCAAAGGAGTTAAAGCAATTCCTCACGTAGTTACATTTGGCAATCGGTGAATCACCAGCAGGTAATTAACATGGCACTTGAATTCGGCCCATTACATTTGGCACCCATTTGGTTCGTTGCACTGAACTACAAAGATCTTTGTTTTTATCATCTGTCGGTCGACCTGCAGTCTTAGCTTCTTGTACATGTGGCGCGCAGTGCCGGGTGGCCGAACCTGAAAGCCGATCCGGTTGACATCTTTGGCAAATGGCATGACAAACAAAGTTCAGCAAGGTTGGTCTGGCCGTTTGGGTCATCTCCAACATGACCTGCAGGCAGACAGCCAGGACGAGGAGGATTAGCTTGACGAAAATCTTCTGCAAATCATCATGCGCTGTCATCTTCAAAGACAATCATCACAGATTCCTAGATATTTCAGCAGGGATCAAGGCTAACCCGACATAATTGCAATAATTTCAGATACACATCGGCAGAACTAACAGGGTACAGAATTTCAGCAGAGGTTCAGAGGGTGACGGCTAAACCAAAAGGGAAGATTCAGAGTTTCAGATAAACTGTCACCGACTTGCACAACTGACCCGGATAGGCAGTCGCAGTTGAATTCCTTGACTTGTGTAATTGGACCCTGACCTGGCCACCTGGTAAGTATTCTGACTTGTTAATGGCGCTGAAATTTTTTTTGTGTCCGCTCACCAACCACCATCTAAAGTTAATAAGAAACAGGTGAGCAGTATCAGTCCATACAGATGAAAAAGAGACTCCATGTATATGTTTAGTTGACACAAGCAGGTTACAGCTTCAACAAACATATACACAGCCATTGCAGCCCCACAAAACATAAGCACAAACATTGACAATTGCAGCTACACCAAACACTCGTACTGGCCAACGAACATCGACGGATCGTGAGCACGGTCCAATGAATCACTTCACAGCATGACAAGATAACCAGAAAGCAGCAGGTTCCATTCCTTCTGAAAGTAGCCTGTAGCTTCATTCTTTGGTTCACCATTACATTAAGTAGCAAAACCAGAAATAGCAGACAATAAATCTTCCTCTAGGTAAATAACCAGACACAGTAATACCCTCACAAGTACCACTTATTAGGACAGTACAATACAAATGATAGCACAGGGCAGATCAAGAATCACAATATAGAAGCCACAAAACATGATAAGCGTGGCAGAACAAAAGCTTCCTGATGGCGCCTTAGGCAGAAGGCTTCTCCCACTTGAGGGGCTTCACAACCTCCCAGGTGAAGTCTGGGTCGTCCCTTCCAAAGTGACCGTAGGCCGCTGTCTTCAGGTAACGCCCGTTGCCGCCTTTCTTGAGGTCAAGGTTGATAATGATCATGCCAGGCCTGAAGTCGAAGTTCTCCTTCACAATCTTGAGGATCTCCTTGTCGGGGATCGTGCCAGTGCCGTACGTGTCGACAAACACGGAGAGCGGCTCAGGCACACCAATGGCGTAGGAGACCTGGACAATGGCGCGGCGAGCAAGGCCGTTAGCGACGATGCTCTTCGCAGCCTGCCTTGCAACGTACGCTCCACTGCGGTCGACCTTGGTAGGGTCCTTGCCAGAGAAGGCGCCACCACCGTGGGCTCCCCAGCCACCATAGGTGTCAATGATGATCTTCCGGCCAGTGAGACCAGCATCACCATGAGGTCCACCGATGACAAAGCGACCAGATGGGTTGAGGTGGAAGATGGTTTTCTCGTCAAGGTACTGCTCAGGGATGACAGGCTTGATGACATGCTCCTTGAGGTCAGCAGCAATCTCATCGTTGGTGACTGTCTCGTCGTGCTGGGTAGAGATGAGGACGGTGTGGACACGGATGGGAACCATGGCACCACCCTCATTGCGGTATTCAACAGTCACCTGTGTCTTCCCATCAGGCCTGAGCCAGGGGCAGGTCCCGTTCTTGCGCACCTCAGTGAGACGAGCACCGAGCTTGGTGGCAAGGACATGGCTAAGGGGCATCAGCTCAGGGGTCTCATCAGTTGCATACCCAAACATGTGTCCCTGGTCACCAGCTCCAATCTCCTCAGGGCGCTTTGTGAAGTGACCATGCACACCCTGAGCAATATCAGGGGACTGCTGCTCAATGTTCACAAGCACCTTGCAGTGGTCAGCATCAAGCCCGACATCTGCCGAAACGAAACCAATGTTGCGGCAAGTCTCCCTGACAATCTTCTCGTAGTCGACATTGGCCTTGGTGGTGATCTCACCAAAGACCATGACCATGTTAGTCTTGGTGCAGGTCTCGCAAGCAACCTTGCTGTCAGGGTCCTCAGCAAGGCAAGCGTCAAGCACAGCATCTGAGACCTGGTCGCAGAGCTTGTCAGGGTGTCCCTCATTCACGGACTCCGAGGTGAAGAGGAAGGTGTCAACTGCGGCCATCTTCTCTGATCTGCAGCAGATAATGCAAATGGTTAGTCGAAGACAACAGTGTAGAACAAATGGCTCAGGCAAAGTAAGAATAATTGTGAACCAAACAAATTGCATGATTGATAAGATCGATATTGGTTCCCTCCTATGTACAAGAGCAATAACTAAACAGTTTTGGAAATGTTCTTGTAGCACACTGACAAATCTGGATTACCAGCAAGCACTGTACTCCTTTTTGGCAAGAATATTTTACCAAAATTTGTCTTATTAAGCATGCAGTAAAAGAAAAAAAAAAGGAACTTTAGACTAATAAACAGGCACAAAAAGGCAATCTTTGTATCTTATGACTGGGTTTTGTTGGCACATAACAAGACTGCATACTTGAGGCCAAGATATCCGCCTTGCAAAGTCAACTATTCGTCCAATAAAAATTTGGCATTTCTGATTCGCTCAGATAAGAGTACACTCTGTATGTGCGGCTAGTGGGCAGAGGCACAAGGAATCTACCAAGTGTCTAGCAGAATCAGCATAAGAATCGTGAAATGAGATCCTAGGAACAAAATAATGAACCAAATATGCTTCCACTAGTAGGATGACAAAAGTATTCTCCACGGTGAACACCACGGAACATGGTAAAAGCAAGCAGTAGCTCAGCGTTTTTTAACAGATCAGAGGAAAGAAGCCTCAGAAATTCTAAAGCAACACGTGCAGGTTGCCTAGCAAAAAGTGTTCTCTAGATCATCACAAGAGAACAAAGCTAACAAAAAAATGATTATTTTTCCTAACCATTTTAGAAGATGATGAATCAGCATCACTATCATTTCAGCACTAACCTTCGCACTCCACAGTAATTAATAAAAAAGGGAGCACCCCCTAAGCAGTTTTCCACTAGTTTGTAATTAATAAAAAAAAGGAGCATCCCTAAGTAGTTTTCCACTAGTTTGTATTTAACCAAAAAAAAAACGAGCAGCCCTAAGCAGTTTCACTAATTTTAGCGCGTAAAAACCCAGAGCAACACACGTTGACCCAGAAGCGCAAATTTTTCCTAAGCATGGATGGGAATTCAAAGGAGATCGTTTCCTAGAACCACGTGGGTGACCCTTTCCTCTTCCCTTGCTAGACCACGACAAGAATTCCATGAGCGACAAGGAGCCGTCGCTACCGTTCCATTCTTCCAAACAGGTGGGGTGCAAAAGAAACCCCCTCTCTAACTATTCGGATTACATAAAAAAATTCCTTTTCGCCGCGGCAGGGATGATGCTGATTAATAAAAAACCCATAAAAACCTATCATGTATATACAGCAATCTTCGTGCGCCGATGGCGAGAAATGCACATGACGCGTACCCAGGCCTACCGCCCGGCCGGCGAGGCAGCTAGGCGAACCATTCGGCGGCAGCGGATCCAGAACCCCGCACACCGCTGCCGCTGGTTGACAAAACAAAACCCTACGGCGAAAGAGAGGGAGGAAGATAAAGCAGGCGACGGCCAACCCAGAGCCGAGCTGCTGCTCAGATCGACGGCGAGGGATGGAGACGGAGGGGGACGCTCACCTGCGGCGTGCGGCGGCGGCGGCGGCTCGGGGTGGTAGGGCGGATCCGATCCGATCCGATCCGATCCGGCGGAGGAGGGGGATGAGAAGATGGTAAGTAGCTGGCGAGTGGTCTCGTCGTCTCAGATCCGACCCGGCCGCGGCGCACGCCGTGCTGGGCCGCGCGCCGGCCCATTTATAGCTCCCCCCCGCGTGTGGAGCGGCCGTCGGATCGGGTCTGGTCGGATCGGGCGGCCGACGGGAACTGGGTGGTGGGTTGGGTGGGGGACAGCGACCCGTACCCACCAAACAAGCCCTGGCTGGTGGGCCCGATGGGGCCGCGTGGTTCGGCCCGCCTGGGAGGAGGAAGCTCACCAACCGCCGTGGTGGGGCCCACCGTGATGTGCTGGGCTGCTGGTGGTGGTGCGGTGCTGGTGCGCTTCACGCCCGCACTCTGAAAGGTCCGAATGAAATTGGCAGTTTGGCATGGCTGCACGAAGGCGCTAATGACGCGCTACCGAATTCATAATCCGCCACTGGCCTCGTAGAAAAAAACACAGCACTTCACCGTCATGGATCGTGACCAATCTGTCGGTCTGTCTTTAATCGCCAACAATTTTTTTCCCCTTTAATTTAAAATAAAAATAAAATTCAACCTTCGCTCCTCTCTCTCTCGCTTCCTGCATGTTTTTACCCATGACGGGTACGCGATGCCGCGCGCTGACTTTTACACGAGGTGAGGAGCATCAAGCGGGCCTAAAGCTGCATTGCCGCGCGCAGGTTGGTCGGTCAGGTCAACAGTCAACACACATGCTCGAGCTGGTTCGGCCTTGACAAATCATACGGCTATTATCAGGAGGTGCATCGAGCGATCTGTCCTCTGATGAGGTCATCAGAATCATGCATGCATTGATGATGCATTTGATCGATCTGTAGTAGCTAGCGTGCTTGAGTCTCGCGACCGGCCCGGCGCGCCGGCCGGATTCATCGAAAAATCGGATGATCCCGCGTTACGTACGTCGCCTATACTCGACACGCCGCCGTGCAACGCGCTCGACACACGTCATCTTGTTGACTTTGGCATACACGCACGCAGCATGCTGTACGCCTGTACCTGGACATATGTATGTATCTACTCCGTCCGTTGGCATTTGAAAACGAGATCGACTCGGACAAAAGTTTTTTTAAGAAATATTTTTTTATAAATTGACGACACTATTTTTCTAATGATGGACAAGGTATTCATCGACAGGCAGCGATATGTACATGATGACTTTCGGAGTTATTCGTAGGGATATGTGTGTGTAGATGTCTGCTTTGTAATAATGTTTTAAAATGATAAAAATAAAAAACTGCATTGCAACTCATATGTATCTCCTATTATTGTACAACCTCTCTTGTTTCACACGCGCGGAGGCGCCATGAGTGAATTTATTTCGGAAATGCTTCTAGCAGGCCGCTCGATGGGAACAAAATATCGGACGCCCAGTTAACGTGTGTGCAACCAATGATTTATGATGTTGCAGTGCCTATTTTTAATGTTGCGTGAACCAATAATGTTTCGATGTTGTTGTGGGATGTATCCTCCAATTGGATCCCGTGGTCAATTTTTATGTGTGTTTTTTTCATGTTGCAAATAGTAATATTCAATATTGCAGTAGCTATCTTTCAGTTTCATTATCACGATGACCGTCCGATGGAACATTCCTATGAACGTCCGATCGCTAATAACTCCGTTTTAAGCTTTTGTTTCTAGCGAGTCGATTTCGAAGGGAGACAATCCGGACTACAGGTACACAGCACGTTGTTCAACTGCTTGTCAATTTTGACGTCGAGCAGAGCATGACAATGGCTGATGGTACGTGTGGCTCGGCTCCGAGACCATTTACAGATTTTTTTTTTCATCGCTGTCTGTAACTCTGTATTGACTATACTGACCACTGACTTTTGAAGTGCGAGTTTCGTCAGCGCTGCAAACTGCTCCATTCGCCCGCCACCAACAGCAGGTTCGCCTTCTTGCTCATTATCTTTTCAACTTTCCTATTCATCTCTCTCAGAAAACACACTTTCCAGAAAAGTTCCACTTCAATTCCCTTCAACTTTCCTATTCATCCATCTCACAAAACACGCTTCCCAGAAAAAGTTCTTTTCTCTGCCAAACAACTAAACACCCCCTCAGTGCTCGTGCTTTCCACGATAACACCATGCTATAATCAGTTCTCGATTTGAGAAAAAAGAAAAGAAAGTGAGGCATTAAAAAACCACCACAGAACGGGACAAACGCCTGAACAAAATGAAATCAATCAGGCGTAAGCTAGCCAAAATAGCTGGTAAACGCGGCCAAGGTCTGAACCAATTTGTTGCTTGGACTTTGTGGCAAGTGGTTCATGTGTTATACGAGTTGAGCTTTACAGCCCATGGAGCTCACTGATTGAGGTTGTTAATCAAATAACGATGCTTTTCTTCCGCCCTGCCTCGCTGAATATTGCAGGTGACAGAGTAGCGAGTCATCGCGCATTACAACTAACCACCTCACATCGGCTGCAGAATTAACTATGTGTGCTGCTCTGCACACATCATGAACACTGAGCTGAACAGATCTTATACGCAGCTGCAGAGCTTGTACGATCGATGAACAAGAACAACCAGTTGCTCTGCTTTTGTTTTGTTTTTTTTTTCCCTGTGGGACTCTGCTGTATGAGTTTCTTGATTTGATCGTAAAAGCTAGGTGGGTGAATGCTGATTGTCTTCCTGTTTCTAAAAAAAGGGATGTAGGGCGAAATATCATTTTTTATCCACTTTCGGTTTCTGTTGACAGGATTTCAGGCTGAAGAAAGACACTAGGTACTGTGTGAAGATGCAAGTGACATCGATCCTGTTGTCTCAGCTCGGAATGGTCGATGGCTCTTACAAGTCTGTGAAGCCGTCTCCACTACGCGAAGGCCAAGCTGCCAAGCTGGTCCTGACCACAGTGGGTGTACCATGTGGTTTGGTGGTACCATGGCCGGAGAGAGAGACATCTTAGGCAGTGGTTAGTGTACCCAGACAGACGACGAGGTAGCAGCAACTTCACCTACCAAAAACCACACCACATGCTCTTTTTGAATCATCTGCACGAACACCATGTAGTTGCAGGTTATAACAAATATCTGTGTGTTAATTAACATGCCAAAGCTTTAATTTCCCTGCATGATTGATTTCACGGAGAGCTCAAGAAGATGGCGACTTGATGCGGTCCCACGTCACTGGAGCACCTACTAGGCACTCACCTACCCTCACCAATAAACTTGGAGACATCAGCAATTCAACACTCCACCGTGGGAGATGGAGATGGGGATGGTGAGTGATTCTGAATCCGTCTCACCTACCATGCAAGATTCATCCCGGCCGGTGCTTTATTTGCCCGCGGATAAAAGTATAATCCATGTGCAAAAGAGACATGGGGAAACCTCAAGTAAAGCTTCGTCTAGTCAGTAGTCACTGAACTCTGAAGCTGACATCGGTCTTTTTCTTTACCAACTAATGCAGAAGTTTTCTTTTTGTGACAAATGCGATTTGTTTCACCAGAAAACCTACTTCTTCGTTAGCAGCGTTGCCACTGCTTGACAACCCATTTAATCTGAAGCGAGGCGAAGATCAGGGTGGAGGGACTGCAATACTGTTGTAACCTGAAGCATTCAGACTTTCAGAGTTGAATCTCATGTTGTTAAAGCTATTATTTTAAAATGCTGACTATGATAGATAATCTTTTACGCAGCTCGAAATGAATGACTTTTACGCAGCTTGAAGAAAGAAACTAAAATAAAAGCATACAAGCCCGATGCATGGTGTGCTCAGTGCTGGACGCTCTGATGGGCTGGGCCGTTTCATACTTGCGCGTGATTCACTCGGGCTCTGATGGGCCGTAGTGGAGACGTTCCGCGTCGCACGGAGTCCCTCCCTCCCTTCTCTATAACGCGTTGGCCAAGTGTGCGATCACACCCTCCCGCGATCGACGCGTCGTCGGCGTTCAGCGTTCTTGCTCCCGACCACCGGCGCCCGGCGGAGAGGTAAGACGGTCGACTAGCACGGAGAGGCTCCCTTCCTTTGCTTCTCCTTGCTTCATTCCCTCGTGGTTGCGTTGCTTCGATCTTGATGGGGACGCGATGGCTTCTCGCCCCTGCAGCGCCGACGCCCGTCACATGTTCGACGGAATGACCATGGATGGAAGGGGCAAGAACGTCGCCATGTCGGGCGGCAGCATTGATGCGCTGCCGGATGGCATCCTCGAGCACATCCTTGGCTTCGTGCCGGTGCCGAAGGCCGTGCGGACGTGCGTGCTCGCCCGGCGCTGGCGTGACATCTGGAAGCGCGCCACGGGCCTTCGCATCACGTGCACCGCCGACGACGTTGGGAAGACGGAGACTGTGAATGAGCGCCAGAAGTTTGTGGAGAATCTCTTGCGCCTCCGTGGACATACGCCTCTCGAAACGTGTGACCTCAGGTTCGGTAATTTCTACGACGACGACGACGAGCTCCTCCTGAACCGTTAGTTCCGGCATATTGTTGCATGCCGAGTCCGGATATTCAGGCTTGAGAACCTTTGGTCTGATGGCTTTCGTTTGGAAGGTCCGCCTCTCGTCTCCCAGCACTTGATGAGGCTGGACCTCGTTGGTGTTTACATAAACAGCAGGTTGTGCGACTTCTCTAGCTGTCCATTCCTGGAACATCTTGAGATTGACGCCTGCTATTGTTGGAGTGGCGTCAACATCTCATCGAAGTCCCTGAAACATCTAGCCCTCAAATATTGTGATTTTGGAGCAGAGTTCCGTGCTCTTCTTCATGTTCCGAGCCTTGTTTCACTAACACTAGATGGCCATTTGTCAAGTGCTCCTGTTCTTGGGTGCATGCCGTCGTTACAAGAGGCATTTGTTAGGGTCACTCATGAGAATGTACGCTTTAGAGACCCTGATGATTACTTATGGTCATTTGGTTGTGATTATGACCACTGCTACTCTTGTGATGGTATCATACGTGACAACAGCACCATGTCCGTCCTTCTGGAAGGTTTATCAGGAGCTGAAAATTTGGCATTGCTATCTCAATCCAAATCGGTATGTTTACATTTCCACTTAAGGACATTCATAAAGTTACTCCAAAATAGATTTTTTTTTGAATCATTATGTTTCCACTGTGTGTTGGCTTATTTTTTATGTATGAGATTTCAGTTTGTTTTCGGAAGGGATTTGAAGCAATGTCCAACATTTAGCAAGTTAAAGAATTTGCTACTTGATGAACACTGGTGTGTGGCTCCTGTCTTCCCTGCACTAACTTGCATCCTCAAGCACTCACCAGTTTTGGAGAAGCTCACTTTACAACTTTTCTCCAAGGTATATATATTTCTAAATGGATAACTCTTGTCCTTGACTCTTTGTGAAGTTATCATACATGAATGACTGATTTTGGTGAAATGTTTTTGTTTATTACAGGGTCCTCACCATAAAATGGAAATGATAGGAAGATGCAGTTCAATGAACAGATCAGTTGCAATATCAGAACACCTCAAGGCAATTGAAATAAAATGTGAAGTGGTTGATCAGGAAGTTCACAAAGTTTTGAGATTTCTGTGTTCATTAATATATGTAAGTAAATTAGTGACACTCTTGATGCTCTCTATATTTCCGTATTTTTCCTTCATATCCCTGGTATGGAAACAAGAAACAAGTAAATCCTAAGTTTATTAGGAAAAAAGAATGTTTTGAATGCCATATTATTTCACAAAGAGTTAATTTTGGATAATTACTCTTATTGTCTCAAAATCATATTAATGTATGCATTTCGAAATGTTGCCACAAGAAAAATCTTTTGCGCATAATAACTAGAACTACAACTTTCGTAATCAACTGTGCAAATTATGTGCAGTTCGGTAACAGCGGATAAAAAAATTGTTGATGTAACTTGAGCCTATAAGTGCATTTCTTTACTCATCAGAAATGGGAACTTGGTTGCTATTTCGTTGTGGGAGATAGTAAGTTGAGTTGCTTATCAACTTTGTAGAAGAAACAGAATATCTTCATTCAGGGAATATTAGTAGCAACACAATTGGTTTCTGTCAAATACTTATTTCTACTCATTACCATTTCTTCATTTTTTCTGTGATGTTACCATTTATTTTTAATATTTGACTTATAAGTATTTATGTCCTTACACATCCTTGTCGACCATATATCGACTGCTATGTTCTAGTAGTCTAGTTCATAGAGACTATGCATGCATTGACTAGCCATGTGTATCCTTACTTCATTTATATATGCTCTGATTGTTCCTGGGGACGTAACTGGTGTATCAATTTCTGTCATAATTTTTATTTTTAGTTTTACCTCTTTACCTGTTTCCATTGCGTTTTAATTCCTTGCATTTTGTTACATTGTACTTTCTGAGCTTATTTTCACGGGGAAGAAAGCTGTAGTCTTCATGTTCAATCATATAATTTGATTTTTTTTTTCCTGCACCCTTTCACCAGAAAGAAAAAGCCCTTATTTCCCCCACTGAAGTTGCAAATGTAGCTAAAAATTAGATTGAGAATAGTTATTTTTTACTTTATTGAGTTTGTTTGATTGTAAATGTACTTCATGCAATAGATATATTATCAGGTAACTTTAGATATCGTTTTAGTTCGTCTTTGTGTCATCCCTCTGAAGGGTCATTGTTCAATTAAAAACTGGCCATAACTAACTAAGTACGTCTCATTCAATGCCCTCCAGTCCCAAGTTTTCCTTATCCTTCTCCTTCATGCCATGCTTCAATGCACTCCTCATGGTTGCTACCCCAATATGGGACAAGGTTCAGGACAATATGACATGTTTGACCTGCTTGCCTAGTTTGTTTTTCTTTATATTCTTATTAGTTGACTTCCATTCATACAAAAATATTTGACATTGTTTAACTTGAACTATTATGTGATGACAAAATTTGGGTTCTCATCAGGAAGAAGCAGACCCAGATACATTGTTGTTTGGACTTATGAGTAGGCGTAAATGGTCAGATAACATGCAGAGACAAAAAAAATATTTGACAGATACAACTTATATTAAATAATTACTCATGTCTATTTTACCACATTTTGTTGCTTTAGTAGAACATGATGATTTGAAATACAATCAGATCGAACTATGAACTGGTCAAGTTCTCGAGTGCACATTCCATTCGCCGTATTTTGTTAGATTCCTCTATCGAGAATTAAGCTTTGTTGTTTCTGAATGTAACTTCCATTTCTAAACTGATCTGTTTTTCATTACCGTACAGCTTTCATATTCAAGTAGGATGGAGTGCACATTCCATTGAGAAGTGGATGGCTAAAGTTTGTTGTGACAAAGTTGCCATCATATGTCAATTGCGGTTACTGGAAAGTTTAGACATGGGGGCCATATGTCACTTGTTTTGAAGTTTTTAGATCTTCTAGCTGCTAGGTTCGATCTGTTTTCTATGCGACTTCTATTGCACTTATTGTTTTATTTTTTTTTTGTGTGCGGATTATCTCAGAGATCTTGATTAACTGATATATTTCAGCAAATCTTTATCGCATATAAGAAAAAGGTAGGTGATTTATGTTTGCAATTTCATTCGACATGGTTTCTCAATTTGTTTGTCGATTATTGTCCTTTTTTTAATTACACCTAACACTTGTTTCTCAACTTTTTATGCTATATCCAATCACTAACATATGGGAAAAAAAAGAAGCAAGCACACTAATGATCATCAATCCAAAGACTAGACTCTCATCAATGTGCCTGGGTAAAAAATCCCTTAGCCACATGTGCAAAAAACTGAAATACCTCCACAATGCAGCCCTGGTAAAAAATCTCTTAGCCACATGTGCAAAAAACTGAAATACCTCCACAACGCAGCCCTATAAGTAGGCCTCTAAAGAATAGCCCATGTACGGAGTCAATATGTAATTGAGAAGATGACTTGCAAAAAAAAAAAGATTGTTTCTTTTAAAAAATTGTAGCATTCCAACTCAACCACAAGGACCAACATTCAAGTAAAACTAAATATTTGATCTTTGCTAATCTCCATCAGCTGATTACCAAATGTATATTTGACATGATATTTTTTTCTGCGACATACATCTCTGCGAAGATGCCACAAGAAAATTTTAGTCAGTTATCTTTAGTTAAGATAATACCTCTGCGATATACCACAAGAAAATTTTAATCTTTAAGGGTGCTTTTAATTTCCAAAGTTGTTTGTTGACATTTGGAACATCATTATATATCATACCCAAATAATGAGACTTCACTGAGAATTCACCATTTTGATTCAAGTTTAATTGGAATTCATCTTCATATCGGCTTAGTGCAATATTGGTGACTTGTGGACGGAGGTTATTCCAGGTTACCAACTTGTTACCAATGAGGTCCCACCCATGAGATAAATATAAAACGAGGAAAAAAAACAAATACAAATACGTACAAAAATTAAGATATGTTTTGTCGTAGAAAAGCACGTGCATTCTGCTAAGAAATACAAATACGTACAAAAAATTGATATAATTTCACTTGACAAAATATGTTTCAATAACAATTACACAGACCCAAAAGAAAAAGGACTCGACAATTATATATTACGTAGATCAAATGAACAAGTGACTACTAGTGGTTGTTGACGACGTAGCACTTTTCCCTGATCTCCCCCTCGTGTCCGGTGAGCACGTCGACCATGCCCATCTTGATCATCGCAGCGGCGAACTTGATCTCCCACGCCTTCTCGACGGCGGAGTGGAACTTGACGATCCCGGCCGTCAACGGGCTGTCGAGCAGCGTCTGGTCGGAGGTGAGCACGACCTCGTGCGCCAGCACGTTCTTGTAGTACTGGTTGTCGAAGCTCGCCGGCGTGACGGGGTCGAGCGGCACCACCGTGGGGTCCATCTGGCCGTTGCTGGACGGCCACGGGCACCTCTGCTTGAGATGCTCGGCGTAGGCAGGCTCGATGGATGGGTCCGTCTTCCCCAGCTGGCCACTGAAGTTGTAGAGACGCTGCGTGAAGGATGAGCAGTGGGAGCGACCAATGGTGTGCGCGCCGGAGAGCGTGACCATGTCGTCGGCGGAGAGGCCCTTGCGCTTGAAGCTCTCGACGAGCTCGCGGAGGTGGTTGGTCGGGGACGGGACGTTGTTCTTAAGAACCTCGTCGGAGATGGAGACGCGGCCGTCGCGGCGGCCGGAGGGGACGTCGTACCCGATGCCGCCGGCGAGGTATGCGCCGTCGCGCGCGGCGAAGGCGACGACGTCGGCGCACGAGACGGTGCGCGGGCAGTGAGCCTCGAGGGCGGCCTTTGCTTCGTCGATGACGTCGAAGCCGCGCATGCTTGGGTTGTTGGCGACGGAGTCCTTCTCGGCCTTGTTGCCTGGAGTGGAGTTGATGAGGATGGAGCCGTCGCAGCCGCGCACGAAGCAGTCGTGGAAGTGCATCCGGATCAGCCCGGCGCCGACGCCGGGCTCACGGGCGATGGCGCGGCGCACGGCGTCGCGCACGATCTCCTCGGCTTGTGGGCATGAGTGCTTGTAGAACCCGACCTTCAGGTGGGACGCGTGTGCCACAGAGGCGGCGACGACGAGGAGCAGCGCCGCCATGGCAAATGGTAACCATGTCGACCTCATCGTGATTGTACAATGGATTACTGGGGATCGAATCAAGTGCTAGCTCTCTGCAGTTTTACTCTTAACTCTCTGCAATTCGCGTTGGCGATCGTTGAAGCTGATGAACGAACGAGGATTGAAGAGATGCAGAATGGCGCAGCTGGTGGGTCTCTATTTATACCGGGGGGGAGCATGCATGGTTGTAGCAGGTGGGGGCTGATGGCGTGAGCATGGATGTATTGTGTCTTGTGCACCGAGTCAACAAACAAGACCCGATCCTGCATTTGCCTGAATCAGCTACAAACATCCTCGTGTTCAATTGTCACACGTATGCAAACCGTGTCTGCACTCAGCGGTGGACTCAGTAGTGGTATCACAATCTCGCAAATCTCGAGGAGCCACTGACGGCGAACCATGATGGAGAAAACTTCACTTTAGACGGTAGTAGAAATCAGAAAGGAACACATGCTCAACCAAATCGATCGAAGAACCGGTAAGAGAGGAGGGAAGCCGACAGTAGATGGTGCTCAGAGAGACTTTGTGGCAGGAGCTGCGTTATCATTTGCAAAAGACGCGGAGTTGTTAAGAGAAAAAAAAAAAGGATGTGTGAAGGTTGCTTGCGAAAAATCCAAGACAAAATGCAAGGTTCAGGTATGAACATTGACGAGGTCGGCATGGAATGACCGGGACAAATCAAGAGACGTATGGGCTTCCTGTAGGAAGGAGGATGACATGAAATTCTTTACGATTTACGTTGCTTTCGTTTACCTTGTAGTACGTAGTTCGCACTTTAGTCAAGGGAGTTGGTGATCTTCAGGGTTTTGTTTTTTTATTACTTCCTAGTACAAAGTTGATGCTGTCCTCTGCATGTACTAATCTCCAAAGGCAGAAAAGTATGCAGCTTCACGGTCGAGATTAACCAACTCGTTCCTCGAGCTAGCTACCATCACGCGTGATGGTCGTTTGATTAAAAAAATGATGCTTCTGGACAAGTTAACTGTTTAATTAAAGTAGTCTAAGTTTTTTTAAAAAATGACGGCAAGGGCTTTGCCGAAATTTTATTAGAAAAAAAAAAGAAAAAGGCAAAAACAAAAAATAAAGTGGTCACTGCTTTTTTCGCGACCTTTTCTCTCTGATCCTTTCTTTTCTACCAGGAAATACTTTTAGTTGGTGCATGGATGATGCAAACAGGTACGGTATTGTAGATTAGTAGCTGAATCCACAAGAACTAACAACCAGGAAGAGATGGGAAAAAAAAATACTGAGACATCAGCTAGGTTTTGACTACGGTATTGTAGATACTTTCCACACTGCATCTCCATAGAAACAACCTGCAAAACCAAAGTCAACATCAGACCATAGTGATAAATATCATATCATATCATCTTTGTCGGTTACCCCTGTCCTAAGTCACACCAGATGGGCAAATGGCCGACAGCAATACAAAGAATGTATATGCTCCGCTGAATTGTGAGTAATTCAAAAGAAATGCATTAATATGTACATGTACAAGATTTGGCTCATTTGTATATTTTTTTTAAAGAAAAGAGGTTCATATGGTTGACGACTTGACGTAGTAACTAATTTCTGACAAAAGTTTATGGGGTAATTCAATAGTAGCATTTGTATAACTTCTGTGTAGGAAAATATTAGGAGGTTAATGCCCTGTCGGCGTATAGCTCTCCACAGCCAGCTGGAGTTTCACCCTTTTAATTAAGAAATAAACTCACAGTGTGTAAACAAGCGTCGTTCTAGCAATAAAAAGGAAAGATAATGTTTGCGAAAACATATTCTACCTTAAGTTATGTAAACATGACGCTTCAGACAGCTGTCCAATTTAATTTCTTGTTCCTTTTCTTCTATAAAACGTGAACATTTTTTTCTTGCCTCGGCGATGATAGTAGCTTGCCTTCATTTCTTTCTTTAGAGAACAATATTATATTGTTGTGTCTTCATTTCTTTTTCAGAGGCGACCTAAAGTTCTAGGCCCTGTTCACATTTTAAATTAATCATTATTCATTTCAACTTTTCACTATTCAACTATTCTCTCCTCTTAGAAAATACGTTTCCCGAGATTTAGCTACAGTGTTTTTCTGAAGCTATAGTATTTTTTCTACAGTGTGAACATACTCCTAGTACAACTAAAATGCATTCATGCCTGGGTGGAGTCTCTGGAAGGTCGGTCAAAATGGTTCGGGGATCCTCTGCGATTTTCGCGCTTTTGGTATCTCTCTGCCCACCAATCCGGGTGACTTTTGAATTGGGCTCCAATTACTGGGCTTTTACAAGTCCCGCGCGGCCCATTGGTCGTTTCTAAGTCCAAGCAAGTCTGGATGAGAGCGAGAAGCCGACTCTTGGACTTGAGGTTGGATGCATGCATCACAAATTCACACACGCACGGACGCACAGCGTTCCAGATTTCTTGAAAACCGTCTGTTACATTTTTCTTTGAATGGATTTTTACCATTCTCACTTCCTCAGTACTTGTGCTGGGCGCATCTACAGAGGAAAACGATTCGGTGTGTTTTTAATGGGTTTTCCCCCATTTTCCAGCGTTTGTGGTGAGCGCATCAGCAAAGAGAATGGCCTATGAATGTGAAAACCGGATGAAAATACTTACAAGAATGATAGAATCTGAACCTGGCGCTCATACATTTGTAGCCACAAGCCCACAACTAGTAGTACTCTGGTAGTAGTAGCTACGGAGTAGCATGCAGTGCAAGCTAATGCTAGGTCGTCGGATCTGAAGCCAAAGGAAGTAAATTAAGAAAACAGAACGTCAGCGCCTGACGAGATCGAATGGTTGGATTGGATTGACGCCCTGAATCCAAGGATCCGGATCCGGCGCACCGCAGCAGCAGCACTACGACACCACTCCTCCATGGCGCCAAATTACCTGACGACTGACGTCGTCCTCTTCCCTTCTGGGAGAGGCTCACTCTCAGCTTCAGTTCTTCACCTCAGTCTGCCAGCATGGACATTTCTCCACGGCTGTCCGCCGCGAGAGTTTCCACCCATTGCGGCGATCAGAAGCACGGATCTGCAGGAACACTCTGCACTCTTCAGCACTGCAGGGTCCCAATTAAACAAGTCGTCGTCGTTACGCACTAGTCAACACCGCTTGGATGCTGGTGCAGCCATGTTCCCGTCGCCCGTCGGTCTCCGGGATCCACATGGCACGCCGCCTCGACGCCTGTACGTGGCCATGTTATTCCTAGCTAACCTCCTAGGTAGCTGCTTCACCAGAGTGGCAATGTGTGTTCAGTAATCAGTAGGTGGTGAGGTCCTCCGTTCATCCATCTGGATTCTGGACGACGCCGCATTACAGAGTACAGACTACAGAGTATAGCTCTGAATCTCTGACGATGTATATATATATAAATGTCTCGACGGCTCCGACTCATCTTCTTCCTCGCTAGCTACTCGCGTCTATCGCTACAGTAGCTGGTTAGCTAGCCAGGCACTGTCCGCTAACTAGCTCCCTTTGTCAGTGCGATCTATCCATATACGGCTGATCCTGTACCGCGGTACTACATACAGTGGAGGCGCCGCTGCAGAGTGCGGGGCAGAGATGAGCGCCGCCACTGCTACCGGAGCTCGGGCAGCTCCTGTAGCACGGCGACAGCTCGTGGCGGCGGCCGTCGTGTTCGTGGCATCGGCGTTGTTCGTTACCTCGTCGGAGGCGCAGCTCCAGGTGGGGTACTACAACTACACCTGCCCCGACGCCGAGAGCCTCATCGAGACCATCGTCCACGCCTCCGTCCGCAAGGACGCCGGCAACGGCCCGGGCCTCATCCGCCTCTTCTTCCACGACTGCTTCGTCAGAGTACGTCTACACAATTCTCCATTGCCAATGCCAACCATCGCCATTGCCAACAATTAAACAACAATTAATGTCGGATCATGTGTGCACAGGGGTGTGACGCGTCGGTGCTGCTGGACGACCCGACGGGCACGCCGGGGAACGCGACGGTGGAGAAGACCTCACCACCCAACTTCCCAAGCCTCCGTGGCTTCTCCGTCATCAACCGCGCCAAGCGCGTGGTGGAGCGCCGGTGCCCGGGCACCGTCTCGTGCGCCGACATCGTCGCCTTCGCGGCGCGCGACGCCGCGCGCATCATGGGAGGGATCAGGTTCGCCATGCCGTCCGGCCGCCTCGACGGCCGCGTCTCGAACGCCTCGGAGGCCATCGCCAACCTCCCCCGGGCGTCCTCCAACCTCACCCAGCTCGTCGCGCGCTTCGCCACCAAGAACCTCACCGCCGCCGACATGGTGACGCTCTCCGGGGCCCACTCCATCGGCCGGTCCCACTGCTCCTCCTTCTCCTCCCGCCTCTACCCGCAGCTCGACGCGTCGCTGAACGCCACGACGCTCGGCGTCGCGCTCCGGGCCAAGTGCCCCGCCGCGACGGGGCGGCGAGACCGCGTCGTCGACCTCGACTTTCGTACGCCGCTGCAGCTGGACAACCAGTACTACAGGAACGTGGAGAGCCACGAGGTGGTGTTCACGTCGGACCAGTCGCTCCTCGACGGCAACGACACGGCGGCGCTCGTCGCGCTCTATGCGGCGAACAGGACGCTGTGGTCGCAGCAGTTCGCGGCGGCCATGGTGAAGATGGGGAACATCGAGGTGCTCACCGGACCACCCGGGGAGATCAGGCTCAAGTGCAACAAGGTCAACTAATAATTATTATCGTCAGTGTATAGCTAAAGGAATCGCCATCGAGGACCTTCAGATCGAATCAGAGCCGCTATAGATCCATCGATCGATCCGTCTGCATTATTCGTGTGTACTTAACTGTACATGAGTACTTACATGACAGTCATGTATGCTCGCTCCTTTCCATTCTGAACTGTACTTAATTAGACAATTGCCACCTGCGCGCACGATTACTGTAAGTTGTAGCATAAGAGGATGAGAGGGTAGAAGGATCAGTCGATTTCATTGGCACTACAATGGTGAACATTGCATTGATTATTTCATTTGTTTCTCTGCAAATAAAAACGAAGAGCAACAATCCATCTACATATGTGCCTATACCTGTCGGCTGAAATTCATTCACAGTTCATTGAAGCTTCCTTATGCATCTAGGAACAGTCTAGTCATCAGTCACTGAGACCTCTCGCACTATACCGCGTCTGAAACACTACCTAGCAAGCAGAATCGGTGGCTCAGGCTGGAGATAGAACCCCAACTACAAAAGCACATGACATGAGGGAGCAATGCAACTTGCAAAGGGGGCCGGCCGGAGCATCTCCTGCCTGGCGAGCACCTCGAAGGCTTGTGGCATGTTTTGTTTCCTTGTCGTTGCACACCTCTCCCTGTCCCCCACCACTCTTCCTTCTCTTTCTTCTAGCGAACGAGCCGCGGCAGGCTGGTCTTTACACGTCGTCGCTCTCCAACGAACGAACGGCCGAACGAACATGCGCGCATGTGCGACGACATGGGCCTCTGCCATTATCGGCACCTGCAGCGTGCTAGTCTATTCCCCTGCTCGACCGGCATCTGTGGGCGGCGAGTGAATTGAATTACCAGGTACATTACATACATGGAGATGGAGCCGCGTCATGCATGGAGGGAGGGAGAGAGACAAGACAGCCATGGCCATGACGAGCTACAGCTTGGAGATCGACGGCGGCCCTGACTGATTGGCCTCAAGTGGCAAGTTTCAGATCGAACAAGTTTCAGATCGAAGCTTCCTCTGCTGCTCTTTTACTATTACCAAACCACAGTAGTAGCCACGAGGTAGTTAGAAGCATCGGGATCGGCGCCGGGGAATGGAGGAAAACTGTCAGCGAAGTACTCACTAATGCTCGCTCTGCCAGCACGAGCCATGCATTGACTAGGGATAGAATACCGGCACGACCTACCAACCATGCATTTCTGCAAGCAAGCCGCTTTGCTGCCACTGCATCGATCTGTGCATTATCATCGTCATCATCTCACACACTACTGTTTGTTTACAGCAACCTTTGCTCCAAGTTGATGGATCCCTACTCATCCCTGTTTTGTATGCATCTTAAATTCTTAATGGTCACTTGATCCTCCACGTTGGTAAACAATACTGGCGGTCCCGCAAGAGGACATGGAGCGAAGGTTCTTCTTTGATCTCCTCTGACAGGCAGCAACAGTCAGACAGTCAGTCACTTTACCCCATGGCCCATGGGAAGCTGGAAAAGCTGGCAGGATGTACAGAGGAAGAATCTTGTGCATGCTCCGTCAGACACTGGTGCTGGGGCTCGGTGCCATTGGACCCTAGCGCCTTCTGAGCTTGCTTGCTTCTGTTCTGAGCCTCATGCGCGTCCATGCGCTGAGCGGCATGCGCTTGGCTTGATTGAGGGATGTGGTTTCGTTTGGGACCCCTTCTTTTTTTTTTTCCTTTTTGCGTTCGCGAATAATGTAGGGCACTTTGGATCCTTGTGGACCGACATGGCACGCACACATGATTGACACAATCATGCACATGCTTGTAGCTGTGCTAGATGCTTTCTCTCTCTCTCTCTCTTTTTCTTTTTTCCTTTTGCCCCACATTGAATAATCTGGCCTTTACATGCATACTTCTTCATGTATACTCCAGAGTGACAGTTACTCCCATCGCCATGTGTGGACAAAATAATTCATCCCCTCATAAATGCTTGACGTTTTTGGACCATGGTGCTGAGTTCAAAACACAGATTTGACCACTAGCATTATTGTATCTATTTAATTTAGGAGTCCAAGACATATAGAATTAACTCTTACATTTTCATTTATTTTTATTCAAAGACAAATGTATTTTTTCTCGGACATAAGAGAATTGTGTATAACTGTATTAAAGAGGAAGCAAGAGATGCATTTTTCATGTATCCAATTTATGAGTTTTGGAAGATATTTGTATTCAAAGCTTTGAGCGTGTTTCAGTGGGTTCATTTGATCCACCTAATGCATTTCCTACCCCGCATTGACTTGTATCAATCATCCGAACAAACTCAGTGACCAGCCATGTGATTTGCTCTAGTAGTCTAGTCTAGCAATCTATTTGCACATGATTATATTTAGAAGTAATGTCTGTCAAAATAAGCTAGTATTAAAGACCATGCTAGTTCATAAATGGCATCCATTATTGTCATTGGATGCAAGGAACTAAAGAAGTGTTTTCCCTCACAACTGCGGCTGCTCAGGTCTTTGCAAGAGTATGCCCATTTTGGTATACTTAGGGGGTGTTTAGATTGGGAAAGATTCCCAAAAAAACACTGTAGGCCAAAAAATACACTGTAGATGAATAGTGTTTTGTGAGTGGGAAGAGTGGGATGAATAGGGAAAAGTTTGATGAATAGTGTTTTTTAGGGTGGGAGTAGGTGAAACTAAACGCACCCTTAAAGGGAAAGCCTCTGTCAATGTGTACATGTTTCATGCGGGAGTGGAGTGACTATTATGAATTTATCTAAATTAATGAACCTGCACAATCAGAAACATGTCCTGAGTAATTCACATTTTCACTGGAAAGAAGAAAAAATATAATTTAGTCCCTTAGGACTTTTTGGTCCAGCTGTTATTACATGTCTTCTTGGGTGAGTTCTGTGGGTTTTTTTTAAAAGAAAAAATGGTTTCTGCTTTTTTTTTTTAAGACGAAAATGGCCGCTCTCTCTGCTAGCAGTGTGCCGGTGACGCGGCGCGGGCGGCGCATGGTGAGATACTGAGATCCGTTTGAGTGGGGGAAATGAAACGAGCGTCTGGATCCAACTCGACAACGGCCCATGGTCTCACTCAGGCCCTGAAAAGGTTTGTGCAAGGCCGATATGCTGCCGACTCGTAAGAACTCCAGCCCAACAAAGAAATCAGCCCATACGAGTTATTGAGTGGGCCGAGCTCTTTACATACCCCAGATAACAAGCTCCCTCCTTTCTCAAAAAAAAGAAAGAAAGAAAGAAAGAAAGAAAGAAAGAAAGAAAGAAAGAAAGATAGCAAGCTCCCTCAAAAAAATTGTCAAAAAACACCTGCTCGTACCAAATTAAATCCCTCAACTCAACAGGTTACCGCGTCATCAGCACTGACGTTGCTTTTCCTTTTTTTTCTCCATTTCTGAAAACGCTGAATACTTCAAAGCTGTTGCATCTTCCAAAGGTCTACAACAACCTTCTCACCCAAAATCCACTAGTTGAAACACTCAAGGTTTTATCAGGCCCGATTTAATTTGTTGCTTGGACATATAGTTGACTTTGGTTTCACAGAGTTTGTTGTGCAGTGTGGAAAGTACATCTTGTTCCTTATAGTGAGTCAAAGCCTCAAAGGTCAGCCACTAGATGTTGTGTATCATTCTGATCTTTTCATGTTTGGTCTTTGTGTGGACTGTTGTTAGGGTAGGCTACCTGCTTGCAGTGCATCAATCTTCAGTGGAAACGCATGTGTGCTTATGCATGGATTGATTCAACCAAACGCCTCCGGCCAGTGGAATACATACAAAACTGATGAACTGATGTAACATACACAATTTTTCTATGTAACTTGGAGAATAGTGGATGCAGTCCCGGCGATTATATGGAGAATATTGTGGAGGCAGGCCTAGCGATAACATAATCCATATGATTACCAGATCTCCTTGACTTGGTGCTAGCTATGGACTACAAAGGTAAACGATCGAGAGTGATAGAAACTCTTGAGATTGCGATCATACAGACGCAGCCACACACGGGTTTGCATTGATTTGTTTGTCCCGGTCATGCGGTGTCGACCATGTCAATATCTTAATATCAAAGAAGCTTTACTTTATTTGTGGAGAAGAATTTTGTCAAGAGCAACCTTCAGACTGATGTCGTTTACTCGTTTCCTTTAGCAACTCTGCTTTTTCAAATCATTTGCTGCGACAAACAAAGTATGGGCAACAAGATCGATAGTGACATACTGATATGTATTTGCACTGTCGACTGCTTCCTCCCTCTGTCTCACCAGTTACCAGACCAGTTCTTCCAGCTGTACTAAGTGCAAGCGTGTAGGAGTACCATGCATCGATCGCAAATTGGCAACTCAAAGTCCAAGCTGCTTGCATCATGCATCCATGCAGCACCGTCCATCGCTACTCAAGATTCGTGAGACAGTCGGCGTCGTATACTACACTGTTCTTAGTACTGGTACATGCGTGTGATCGATGTTCAAGACACAAGATGTAGCAGTTGTGAGGTTGATGCATGGAAGCAGGATTGGGTCTTACGTGTTGACTCAGTACACAGACACGGCACATCCCCCCAAACTGCTACAAAACCATGCATACTCCGCCGATCCCACTGTATAAATATAGATCCTGCTCCTGCACCGTTCTTATCACCAATTTCACCATCTCCATCGAGCTCAACGCAGCTACCGAGCAATCCTCTGAGTCTCTGACTCTATTTCCTGACTGAACATCTCAGAGTAGCATCTGATCGACCGTAATCCTCTGTTCCTCATGACGAGATCGACGTGGTTGCCCTTCGCCATGGCGGCACTCGTCGTCGCCTTCGCCACGGTGGCGCACGGCTCCCACCTCAAGGTCGGGTTCTACAAGCACTCATGCCCGCAGGCCGAGCACATCGTGCGCAACGCCGTGCGCCGCGCACTCGCCCGTGAGCCGGGCCTCGGCGCCGGGCTGATCCGGATGCACTTCCACGACTGCTTCGTGCGCGGCTGCGACGGCTCCATCCTCATCAACTCCACTCCAGGCAACAAGGCCGAGAAGGACTCCGTCGCCAACAACCCAAGCATGCGCGGCTTCGACGTCATCGACGAAGCAAAGGCCGCCCTCGAGGCTCACTGCCCGCGCACCGTCTCGTGCGCCGACGTCGTCGCCTTCGCCGCGCGCGACGGCGCATACCTCGCCGGCGGCATCGGGTACGACGTCCCCTCCGGCCGCCGCGACGGCCGCGTCTCCATCTCCGACGAGGTTCTTAAGAACAACGTCCCGTCCCCGACCAACCACCTCCGCGAGCTCGTCGAAAGCTTCAAGCGCAAGGGCCTCTCCGCCGACGACATGGTCACGCTCTCCGGCGCGCACACCATTGGTCGCTCCCACTGCTCATCCTTCACGCAGCGTCTCTACAACTTCAGTGGCCAGCTGGGGAAGACGGACCCATCCATCGAGCCTGCCTACGCCGAGCATCTCAAGCAGAGGTGCCCGTGGCCGTCCAGCAACGGCCAGATGGACCCCACGGTGGTGCCGCTCGACCCTGTGACTCCGGCGAGCTTCGACAACCAGTACTACAAGAACGTGCTGGCGCACGAGGTCGTGCTCACCTCCGACCAGACGCTGCTCGCGAGCGCCGACACGGCCGGGATCGTCGACTTCTACGCTGCCGCCGAGGACGCGTGGAAGGCCAAGTTCGCAGAGGCTATGGTCAAGATGGGCACGGTCGAGGTGCTCACCGGCGACGAGGGGGAGATCAGGGAGAAGTGCTTCGTCGTGAACAGCTACTAGTTACTCTCCGTGTCTTCGCGTGCTAGAGGAACACCAGCTTTCTTGTGCCATTTCTGTATTCCGGATTGATTTATTTCCGTATTATTAACCTTATGTAATCGAATCGTTAATCGCGTTTGCCAATCAAATAGTAAAGTCTTGTTATTTACCTCGTACATACTTACCAGCTTTTTTTGAAAGGAAAAAAAAACATATTACTCCCCTCAATTATGAGCAAAATCTACATACCTAAACTATCTTTTGGTTCATTTTACCTCCTAAACTATGTCACTTGGTGTATTCTACCCCTACTACAATCTCTCTTTTTTATTTCTCCATGCACAAGTTGAGTTTTAATTTCAGATTTTGTATGATTGTAGTGAACATCACAATGTATGTCAAAAAAATATATTATGATTTTTCGTCATTAGTTTTTGTATAATGTCGTGTCCTAAAGATTAATTAAATATTAAATATCTTACCCCATGACAAAAAATATTTTATGTTTTTTATCATGCATTGTGATGTCTACTATCTTCTCCCAAAATTTGAATCTAGGACACTTGTACATGAAAAAGTAAAAAAGACAAATTGCATTAGAGGGGTAAAATAGGTCAAATGATATAGTTTAGAGGGTAAAATAAACCAAAACATAATTTGTAGTTGAGGGAAGAAATTTAGACTTTTTTCTTTTAGAAAAGTTCGTATCAGTTTAATATATTTTGTTTCTCAAACTAGATTTAGTGGCCCAGTCATACTCCGTTTTGGCCCAGCCCACGAACGTGAGGGAGACTTACCATACAAACGCAGGTCCATCACCACGGTAGGTTGGTTAGACTTTTCCTTCCTCTCTGTACTACACTCCGCCCTCAGTTTCACTGTCTCGGTATTCTTTTGCTAGGAGCGGCGAGTCGGTGACGACAAAGGCGGACGGTGCCGCGTCGCCCTTGGCCCAGTTCTTTGCCGAGCGCTTCGCCGGCGATGAGCATCCGGCTTGTATGCCGCCCATTTCCTCTCTCTTCTCTCCTCTTCTCTTCTCTTCTCTTCTCTTCCCTTCCAGTTCCCGCCATGCGAGATCGAATACCCAAAACTGAAACCCTATTTCTATTTTGATTTACTTGCAAACGTCGTTATTTCGCAAAATTATCTGGCCACAGTGGCGAACACAAGATTATACAAATAGATGTACATACATTCTTAATTTTATTCCTAAAAATATATATTATTTTATTACATAATTTTTAACATCGTGTTTATACTAACCATCCTAAATATACAGAAAATATAATTTTTTTATAATAAATTTAAATTTTAAACTTTTACAACATTCTTAGTTTTTTTATCGAAACCACCTCATTTCCATTACGACAACGAAAATATATTTTTACACACCAAGGAACACAAAGATAGAAGATGTGGTGGGTACGGGAGTATATTGAAAACCTAAAGCTTCTAGCTTGCGCTAAGCAGGCCTCACGGGACCACTAAAAACAAAGACTGTTGAGAACAAGTTTAACCAAACAATATGAACCTAGCACGGCAAAAGCAAGAGGTTAACGAAATCCTTAAGCTTGCTATAGATCTAGAATTATAATTTAGTTGGGAAAGCCAACCTAACATTTTTTATAATACCATATTTAAAAAACAATCAATTTTCTTTTAAGTAGCGATCACGATATTTTTTTGAAAATTTGTGTGTTGTTGTTATATCATGTTAAAAAAGTATCTGGATGCGTACCCAAATGTCTATTCTTAAAGTATTATATATGGAAAATTTTTGGATACAAGAAAGATTTCTCTGCATTACTTCGGAGGGACTAGTCCCCCAACCTATGAGCCCATCGGCCTAGGGCCCACATGTCAGTAGCATCAGTGTCTCCGCAGTATCGCATAAGAGGCTTATCCATCGAATACGAGATACTCCACCTACCCTAGCGTGGCTCTAACATGCCCAAAGAAAGTCACGGATGACTTTCTCCATTACGGATGTCATCCGTTACGTATCCCATGGTTGTTACCGTATCTGGATTCCCTCTCCTCCACAACAGCGACTACTCATGTCCTGACAACACTAACAAAATCCGTTTCATAAGTAGATAATAAAAAACAATTACCAAAGATATTTGTTAGTATTGAATGCATTTCAAATTTTGAAAAAATCAAATATTTTGAAACAGCTCTGCTTCAAATGAGTCAAATAATCTCTAGTCAACAATACAACAGATGTGTTTTTCCTCACTAACCACAAAATGTCAGAAACATTAATTATATTATACAAATGATGGTCACAATTCTATCTTTTTGCAACAGTAGTGTTTGTTTTGGGATTTAACCATGATTTTACCTGTTCAATTTGATCTTTTTAACAATAGTGTTTGTTTTCGGATCTGACCATGATTTTACATACTCAGTATTTTTAAAGCGGTAAGGCGAAAGGCGAGGCAATATGCCACCACTCAGACGCTAGGCAGTAAGGCGAAAGACGATGCCTTAGTTTATCTATAAAAGAAAAAAAAATCAGCTACATGGTAAAAGGAAAGATGACGTCTCACTTTATCTATAAAAAGAAATCAGAAGACCAGTAGGCCTGGCCTGAAGATGAAAAAAGGTCATTAGAGCATCTCCAACAGGTTATCTAAAAAGGACTAGCTAAAGTTTTGATTTAGCTACCATCTAAAATAAAATAGCTAGCAAAAGAATAGTGGAATCCAACAGCTTATCTAAATATCATGCATCAATGGCTAGCGTGGGGTGCTAGGCAAATATGCCTAGGTGTGGGTGGAAGATAGCTAGCGTGGATAGATAGCTAACAAAAACACGTTTCCCAGCGAATGCTACCGTGTTTTTTTTATGCTATATTGTTTTTTTCCTGCGATATAAACAAACCCTAACCTAACCCGAGCAGCCAATCCCAAGTTCCCAATCCTTATTCCCCCTCTCCTCCTCATCCCTTCCGCCGCTACCTCGCAAGTCCCGACTCCCGACTGCGCCATCTCTTCCTCTCGCGACGGCGCCGCCTCTGCTGCCCGTCTCTTCCGCCTCCTCCTCCACTGCCACCGCGTCCGTCCCCCGCCGCCTCCGACCTCCGCTGCCTCCACCTACCGCAGCCTGCCTCCGCCGTCGCCGCCCATCTGCTTCCTTCGTCGCCCGCCCCTGCCTCCTCCTCCGCCGGCTCCTGCCTCCTCCAACGCCCACTCCTGCCTCCTCCGGCCGCGTCAGACTGGAACGGCGTCTTCACGCCTCCGTACCTCGTCGGCACAGCACTGGAACGACGGTGCGGCTCCATCCTCCCCGGCAAGGTTAAGCGACGCCGACGCCTAGGTTTTTCCACCGCTCGGACGCCTTCGCTTAGGCGACGCTTTGAATTCGATCTTTTTGCAACAGTTATTGGGTGTAGATGTGTACACCCATGTCCTAATACTGGGTCCGCCCCTGCCTGCTACCAGTCGTGTCTTCGTCGAATCCCGCTTGGTGATCTGGTCTCTCTGAAATCGTTAACTGGATTGGGTTAGATAGTGAAAAAAGGAACCTTTTACCGAAGCAATCAGGTCTGATTTCCCTGTTCGTTTGCGACTGCAACTGGAAGCTCGAAATGATAATATACTTATGCTGGCGGAATTTTCCCGATTAATTTGTTGGGTTGTTTTATTGCTCTGTGTATTGCTGCTGTTGGTGTAAATGGATAGGAATGTCTCATGTATTGCTCTGAGACTGAGAGAGCCCAACAATTATAACTACCCTAAAATGCGAGTGGGGAGTTGGCAGAGCTAGTTGAGGGCATGTTAGAAAATCCTCCAGAGCCAGTTGTGGACTTGGGCGTCAGTGCATCTCTTATCCCTAGTCTTCCCTGCTGCAGCCTGATATTTGTTATGTGCCGTCTTGTTTTGAACCACTGCAATATATGCTTAAGCAGTCTGTAGCACTATATTTTTTATTGAAATGTGAGAATGTGAAACAAGAATGTACCTACTTATAATTCCAACCCAATGAATTTATTGTCCATGCTTATCATGTGTTGTTTGTTCTTTTTATGATATATGAGTGACCCAGCTCGATTGCATAGCAAAGGAACAAATATTCAGAGTTTTACCGTGCTCATTCATTACAAGTCTTGGTTTTTTTTTTTTTTTTTTTTTTTTTTTTTTTTTTTTCCGGGGAGCCTGCTCCTCACATTCAGGATTACAGACAACGCCATCAGTGACTGGCTGAGCAACATCGCAATCAAAAGGATGCAAAGCACACACTCCCTATTGCACAGGCCTCCAGTTTTCTCTTTTACCCAAGAACTCCTTTGATCAGACTCTGATGTCCTGTCTTCTGGCCAGGAGTAGCTACTCATCCTGATCATATCTGGATATGTTGCCAGTCGTGACATATTCACGAAGCAGTTTACCATTCCACGTATTTTGATCTCGTTTTTGTGAGAATTTGTCAAGGACACAGCACTGATGGGCTTGGAGTCAACAATCGTAAATAGAGAATGCTAGTTGGATTCTATAATAATGGCTAATGTTCCATCATTTTTTTTTATTCCAGTAGCTAGTTCTGTATGCTGTTATTAGAGAAGTTCTTCATATAAGCCTAAGGAGAATGGTTTTTGACTATAAAGCTATGAAGGAGTTGAAAGCCTTTCCTATCGCTCTTTCACCACCTCTCGCATCATTCTTGTGATGATGATAGGGGCATAGGGGATTAGAGCCCGTACGGCTCCACAAGGGCGAGCATCCTCCAATTTTTGGCTATTTCCCAAAGTTGATAACCAAAGTCATATACTCCATGTCTATGTGTGGAAATTCAAATTTTAGTTAACATTACCTCTAACAGAGTTTTGGTTTATATTCTTTTTGAGCCTATTACATTTTACATGTGTGATAATACTGCATGCACGATTGTATATGTCAGGGCACTCTAATTTAGCCTGAAATGTGCTTATTGTGCTATGGATGCCCTTTGTTCCAGCTGAATGTTACCAAGCCAGCAAGCCACTAAATGTATTTATCTTGTTTCTTTTGCCAGGTACTCAGCCATGGTTTTTCTTGAGGCGGAAATGTCATGGAATGTGTTGATCTCACCTAGCCAGCTGGACCGCAAGGGCCTCTTGCTCCGCAAGGCTATCATCGTGCGTCTTATGGAGGATGTTACGAACAGGAAAGCTTCCAAGGAACATGGCTACTACATCGCCGTCAATCAGCTGAAGGCGATATCCGAAGGGAAAGTGCGTGAACTAACTGGAGACGTTCTGTTCCCAGTTTCCTTTACCTGCATCACGCTGAAGCCTATGAAGGGTGAGATCATGGTCGGTTACGTGGACAGGATCCTCAAGCATGGCATATTTCTCAAATCCGGACCTGTGGAGAGCATCTTCTTGGCTGAGAAGTCGATGAGCGACTACAAGTACATTGCCGGGGAGAACCCTGTGTTCATGAACGATCACTCAAAGCTGGAGAAGGGCACTGCCGTTCGTTTCAAGGTCCTGGGGTTCCGCTGGATGGAAGCTGACCGCGAATTCCAGCTCCTTGCTACGATTGCCTGTGACTTCCTCGGGCCGCTGTGAACTGCCTGAATTAAATGCGGCTCCTATGTAGATTGCTCTTTAGATGGGGATGTGATGTGTTAGAACTAACTTTAAAACTAGTTGTTTCTCTGTAGTGGCAAGTTGGTGCCTGCTGATGCCAGTGGTTTGGCTCCATGGTTTTTAACTTTTAACATGTCAGTGTACTGTGATGACTGATGAACCAGTGTTGTCTTTCTATGCTTGCTTGCAAGTGCACGCTACTTGGTATTCCCTGATCTGGTCTGTGGTTGAATTGAATATGCATCTATTTACTTCTTGGTTTGCATCCATAGTTTACATATTAAACTCACCGCTGAAAGCTTATTTCGCTTGACTTTCCGTATTTTTTTTAATAAATAACCAATTTACTGCAGCCACGAACAAAAGCAGGACCAAGAGCATCTCCAACAACCTAGCCAAATCTGACTCTATATCTTCATTTGGCTATCCATTCTAAAAGATTCCCTCTCTATATTACTCACCACTCCAGCAGACGCGCCAAAGTTCACCGTCCAAATCTCATTGCCCTATATTTTTATTACTATTTGATTTAACATGATTAAAATATTTTTGCCTCATTTTTAAATTAAATTGGTACGCTAAAGTTCAAATAACAAGCCAAAAAAGTTCAACTTTGGGAAATTTTAATTTAAAATTATAAGAGATTTTGAGTTGAACAAAGTCAAAATGAGTTTTTGTTATTTATTCTACTAGTATTAGAATAGATACGATTTTAGGAGGTTGATATAATCACTTTTTGAATTTATGGAAGAGGGTCAAACACATGAACTTTTGAAGCACGGCAACCAAAACAAGCGGACCAAGTTGTCAGACTCACAAGCAACAGGAATGGCGAGGCGCACATCGCAGGCCAAATTTGGCCACTCGGTCGCATGGGATGGCGTGTCAACAGTGATGGACATGCTTTTGGCGTAACTGCTGGAGCGATAGTTTTTTTCCGTCCTGGCCAAATTCAGCGATGGCCAGCAGGATAGCGCGGCTGCTGAAGATGCTCTAAGGATCACGTCGGATCTTTATCCCTGCAATTAATAAAAAAATAGAAAGCAGAAGGAGGCCCATAGTAATACTCGGCCGTGATGATAGTTTGGGCGAAGCACATTACGAAAAGGAAAAAGTCATATTTACCCTCTCGAACTATAGGTCGAGTTCAAGTTTTCTCCTTAAACTCTAAAACTGGATAAATCACACCCTCAACTTTTAAAACCGTTCGTTTTACCTCCCTCGCTGGTTATAAGTGGTTTTGAAAGTGGTTTTATATTTTTCTTTTTTTTACTTTTTTGGTTGAATCTTTAAAAATTCACAATAAATCACAGAAAAATCATAAAATAGAAAATTCATTTCTATTCGACTCCACATGAGTATATAAACACAATAAACATGTAATATGATATAGTTTGGTACAAAGTTTTTAATGTAAATTTATATCTATTTGTTTTTGTGATTAATCAGAATAATTAATAAACGTTGTTTCTTTGATCCAATTGAGATGAAATTTTTATGTTGGTCTCATTATTGTATGAATGAACCATAGTGAAACTTCTATACTCAGGTATAAATTAGTTATTGAAAGTAAGTTATGTTGGCCTAAATAAATATATAACTAAGTTATACATGACCAAATGAGTATAATTTTTTTCCCTATAATTCAATTATGAAATATAAAATAATTAGATCACCATAAAAGTTTAACCACAATTGTAACATAGAAACTAGAGTTATGAATTGTTCCTATTAATTACAAAAACAAATAAATCTAAATCTAAAAAATGTGTTAAAATATATCATATTATATATTTAATGTGTATGTATACTCATGTCAAGTTCAATTAAAATGGTTTTTATATTTTATGATTTTTCTGTGATTTATTATAATTTTTTAAAGATTCAGCCAAAAAAGAAAAAAGAAAAAAGACAAAAACCACTTATAACCCGAACAGGGAGGTAAAACACACGGTTTTAAAAGTTGAGGGGGTGATTTATCTGGTTTTAGAGTTTAGGGAGGAAACATGAAGTCTACCCACAGTTCAAGGAGGTAAATAGGATTTTTTTCCTTACGAAAATACGAATTCCAGCATTGTTTGGGCCCATTTACTGTCGTTCCATGCTCCACCGTCGACAAAGGCGAGACGAGAAATATTTAAGACAGAAATCAGAAATAACCCAGGCAATTCGCTGACCCCCAGCTCATCGTGCAGCTTGAAGAAAATATGTATAAGTGGCACTACGCCGACGAGGTTTTTTTTTTAAAAAAACAACCATAAATTCGCTTCCACGAGGATTTAAATCTGGGTTGGTGCGACTATACCACCGATCCCTAACCATTAGGCTAGAGGACCTTAGGTCTTTGCCTCAGGTTACAAAAGCTGAAAGACCCAAGAGCAAAGAAGCGAAACAATGCATCAAGGAATCAATTAATGCCGAGTTGCCAAAAATTTGCAACCCATTCACGCAATTCAAGAGCACAATCAGCAGCTGGAATGATTAGCTGCCGCTGTTGGTTGCGCCGCACACCTTCCTGACCTCGCCTTGTGTCCCTGTGAGCACCTGGATGCCGCCCATCTTCACCATCGCTCCGGCGAACTTGGCCATCCACATGACCGGACTGGCCGCGTTGTCAAGCACCATCTTCGCCGTGCCGGCGTCGCTCGTCAGCGTCTGGTCCGACGTGAACAACACCTCCCCTGTCCCCAGGTTCCTGTAATACTGGTTGCTGAGCACGTTCGGGTCAGTGACATTATTGTTGTTGAGCACCTTGCCGCCGCCGCTGTTCTGTGGGCATAAGCTCCTCAGCTTGCCAGCGTAGGTGGCGTTCAGTGTCGGGTCGACGGTGGGGTACAGACGTGGCGTGACGAAGGAGCAGTGCGTCTGGCCAAACGAGTGGGCCCCAGAGAGCGCCACGAGGTCGTCGGAGGTCAGGCCCTTGGCGCCGAAGCTGGAGACGAGCTGCTGGACCTGCATGTTCGGTGTGGGTAGGCTCCCGAAGATGTTGCTCATGTCGGAGACGAGGCTGTCGCGGCGGCCGCCGGGCATTGAGAACGTGAAGCCGCCGGAGACCATGACGGAGTCCCGCGCCGCGAAGGCGAGCACGTCGGCGCAGGACACCACGCCGGGGCAGACGGCCTCCACGGCGGCCTTGATCGTGTTCATGGCGTCGTAGCCGCGTAGAGGGATGGCCAGCTTCTCTGGCTGTGGGTTGCTGTTCGATTGGTCCAGCAGAATGGATGCGTCGCAGCCCTGCAGGAACATACATTTTTTTTTAGTTGTTCACATAGTAAGATCGAACTTGCAGGAAAAATACAAAGGTGTGACGCAAACAAGACTGATTATTATTACCGTGACAAAGCAGTCGTGGAAGAAGAGGCGCACGATGGCGGCGCCCATGGTGCGGTCGCCGGAGATGATCTTGACGGTGGCGTTGCGGACCGCCTCCTCGGCTTTGGGGCACGACGAGCTGTAGAAGTTGTACTGCAATGTCCCGGACGCCGTGCTCGTCAGGACAGCAGCGGCCAACGCCATGAGCAGCAAGGCCTGCAGCTGGCACCCTGAGGTCGCCGTCGCCATGTTTCTTTCAGTTTTATATAAGCTAAAGCTAAGATTTCTGAAATCTGGGGATAGATATCAAGCTGTGGCCTGTGGGTGTGCAGTACTATGAAGAGGGAATGGATCGAAGAGAATGTTTGATGGTGACACTAGTGTGGCTTGTGAGGTGTATTTATAGTACGTGCTGATGTATCTCTGCATGCAGAGAGTTCACTGCACTTGCATGCTCTATGCATTTCATAATATGTCAACACACCAATGATTTGAGAGGTTACAACCACACACCATAAACCGGTTACAACTATTGGTAGCTACGCTGACAATGACATGCACAGCAGATCAATAGTACAAGTATGTGCCTAATCTCGCTCAGGCAGGGATCGGGAGTGTCTGCTGTCTGCTCGTTTGAGCGCATTGACATTTGCGTGTGTGTGAAGAGTGACACACGCCACGTACAGAACTCAGCCAGCTCAGGACAAGATTCCAAGTACCTTGTAATCAGCAGGTTCGTTGACTTCGGTTAGGGAATTCCGTCCTCAACCGGCAGACAAGAACAGGGTGACTTGGCCGGTGGGTTGACTAGCAAAGTGCTTCACACTTGTTTTAGAAGCATGCATGTCAAGAAATTTTCATTCAACTTAGGCTAGCAAAAGCCTGGCACGTTTTGTTGTCTATTGATATTAAGCCCTCATGATTAGAGGGGCATATCTTATTTAGAGAGATCTGGGTACAGATATATCTCCTTCGGCATTATCGTCTGCGCTAATTGTTGTGTCTGCTGCTAATTCTTAACAAAGAATGTCAACCAGCATGCCAGCTAACTAAATGGTCGTTAGCATGCACATAATCCCCACGTACTGGAGTCTGGAATATAATGTTTATGTTGTTGCTCTTCATTCTCTGCACTAAAATTGCCGGAATGAAGATGGAAGACACAACCTATTATTGTCAACAGCAAACAGAAATCAAACCGATGGAAAATGTATTTCAATATACACCGTATTGTGGGCCAATAATACTTTCTACAGCGATCAGGTTTATCATATATTCATATTTACATGCACGGCGTCCTAGAACACTGGAACACCGTATGTCCAAACAGATTAGTTTACTCCTACTTTTGTAGACCCAAAACAATATATATTAGTTTTACACCAGTTGCATGCATGTTTGAATGCGCGTTCTATATATTCGTGTTTGTTTTTTTGACTGAAGTGTTCTAGGCGTGTGTCAAACAAAATTTACGTTGGATGGTGGATCGGCGGTGGATTAACAAAGGAATTAATTACGGACAAGATGGGGAGTTCCGCACGAATAGCTGTAGCCTGTTGACTTGAGTTTGGGCGACAATATATGTTTCACACCCATCTATGATTTTTTCTTTTGTTCCAACGAATGATACCGGGCTTATGCCGCGTATTAGCAGGCATTGAACTAGCTAGATGGAGTGATGGAGAATATTACACGTCGAGCACACACAACGAACCGAGCTGGTTCCATCTATATATATAAAAAAGCTGGTTCCGTCAGTACATGTCAACCACGTAGTAGGGTGCATGTGATGCAAAGTGAAAAAAAGTTAGGAATGTGGGTGAAAACGCGTATATATAGAAATTGCTATATAAAGTTTATCACAATAGAATAAAGACAAGCATAGATTATTTGAGAGAGAGAGAGAGAGAGCAGTTTTGGACTTTTGGTAGGTACGGCGGACCCTAATTTTTTCATGGATTTTTAATAGTATGTCTATTGGCACAGTGGCCTCGTTGGCTATGGAGAAGCACGGTTGATGTACGTTACCCAATTGGGTTGTAGAATACTTCTCCTACAAACTATTTCAAACTTTCAGTTGGCTATGCTCATTTGCAACATTATGGTAGCAATCTTCCATATATAATTAAAAAGGTTATATCTGAATATCATATTATTTTTCCAAGCTCAAGTCAATGATGGCCGACGTGTTAGATCATCTCTTACGTCCACCTCCGATCCTTTAGTAATCTTATTTGAAACAACTGCATAAGGCTAATAGCTAGCTAGCCCATTAGTAATCACCATTTTTTTCAGATCAAACGTGGAGTGTAGGCTGTAGGGGAGTTCCCTAATTAGAGTCAATCACTAGTTAATTCTACGAAATTAGCTGGATCATCTCCTAGTGAACGAAATTAGCATTTCTTGTCAAGTGTGGCAACTTAATTAGCAATGTCAAGTTGTCAACTCGCCTTGCACCGCGCCGACGTGTATAACTACCAATAATGGTGTGGTAGCAACGACTTTCCCCCTTCGAAAACATTGTCCCGAATGATAGTTGCAGTAAATTAAAGATTATAAAGAAAAGAAGAGGCAAAGAAAATACATGAAGTAGAGGCATGATCTATTGATCTATGCTATAAATACCCCTCATGTACTACACCATTGCCATGACATCAAACATTCCCTTCTCTTTTCTGCACACGCTGCTTTCTAGAAGCTTTTTGATCGGTCAAGAGTTGATCAAGCAGGAGAAGCATGGCGATGGCGACATCAGTATCCAAGGCCATGCTGCTCACAGCCTTCGTGGTCGCTGCTGCTCTGAGCACGGTGTCACGAGCGCAGTCGCCACTGCAGGTCAACTTCTACAGCTCGTCGTGCCCACAGGCTGAGGCGACGGTGCGCAACGTCACCGAGGGGATCATCGTCAAGGACCGCACCATGGGCGCCGCCTTCATGCGCCTCTTCTTCCACGACTGCTTTGTTAGGGTATCTAAACATACTTTGCATATTTTTTTTTGAGCATCTATCTTAGTTTTACAGCATCCAATCTTTTTTTTTTTCCATTTGCACACACATGAACACGGGTAGATTGATTTTTTTTCCTTTTTTGGCAGGGCTGCGACGCCTCCATTCTGCTGGACCCGACGAGCAGCAACCCACAGGTGGAGAAGAAGGCGATCACCCTCCGCGGGTACGACGCCGTGAACAAGATCAAGGCTGCCGTGGAAGCCGTCTGCCCCGGCGTGGTGTCCTGCGCCGACATCCTCGCCTTCGCGGCGCGCGACACGGCCGTCGTCTCCGGCGGCTTCACCACCTTCGACATGCCCTCCGGCCGCCGCGACGGTGTGGTCTCCAAACTCTTCGACGTGCTCCAGAACATCCCGTCCCCGATCCTCAAGCTCCCGGACCTGATCAACAACTTCGCCGCCAAGGGCCTCAGCGTCGACGACCTCGTCACGCTCTCCGCCGCGCACTCGTTCGGCCAGGCGCACTGCTCCTTCTTCAACGGCCGGCTGTACCCCACCGTGGACCCCACCATGAACGCCACCTTCGCTGACGGTTTGAAGATGGTGTGCCCGCCGCCGGGGAGCAGCGGCGGCGATCCGGTGGTGAGCAACAACGGCGTGACGGATCCGAACGTGCTGAGCAACCAGTACTATGGCAACATGGGGGTCGGGAAGGTGCTGTTCGTGTCGGACCAGCAGCTCATGACCAGCAACTACACGGCGGCCAAGGTTGCCAATAACTCAGAGGACGCTGCCACGTGGATGGGGCAGTTTGCGGCGGCGCTGGTGAAGTTGGGGAGCATACAGGTGCTCACTGGCACCGCCGGCCAGGTCAGGAAGTACTGCAACGTCGTTAAGAGCTAGAGCTGCTAGACACCGAGAGCTGCCATGACTGTGTATACAACTCATGCATTCCTTGTAGTTTGAATATCTTCTTACTTCATTCGTTAAAGAAAAAACATTCTTTTTTCACTAATTCACTTGACTTTCTTTTCCATGTAAATTTTCAAGTAAAGTACACCAGTGGTCCCTAAACTTGTTACGCTAGGTCATTCAGGTCCCGAAACTCACAAAATGCAAATTTGGCTTGTGAACTTAGTTTCGGTTGTCATGCATGTCTTCGAACTAAATTGTATATTTACATCCTAAACTTAGTTTCAGGTATAGTATCATCCTGGTAACCATAAATTACACATTTAAATCTCTAAAGTTGGCTTCGAGGACATACGCCATGTACAGATTCTTCCATCTTCCCATAGGCATGGCTCTCGCCATTGTTCGCAACAGAATTTTCAAGCTCCTTCTCTACTATGTCTCCATCCTACTGTGTGCATGGGGGAGAGTTTTGTCCCCCCACATCGTATATAATTGCTTGGGTGTTGTCAGTAGACAGCACAGCAGTGCTGATGGACACCTCACACAATCACAGATTCACAGTGTGTTGACGTGGCCAACATGATGATAGTTTGATAAATAATGAAGGGACAATTATAAAAGCTTTCTCATGGGGAATCTATTGCATATTGTTAATTTTTAAATACTGATGGCTAAATTACTAAATCAAGCCATGCACCTACATGATATGCATCCAAAGTCAAATTTAGAGTGTCAATTGTGCAATTTTCTGATTTACGGATCTAGATGACACTCGAAGCTATGTTTATCGAGTCAAGCATGCAATTTGCGAGGTTGAGAATCGGGATGCCCCAGGGGCCAAGCTCAGGCTTCTCATTGCTGTTCCCCAAGGCCGACGAAATTTTGCAAATCCTATAGAAATCACTGTTTAGTAGCTTTGCTGACCCCATTGATCAATGACAATGACCCCGGTGGCTGTTATTTCTGGCTTTGCCCCGTCAACACCAAAGCTAAATTTAGGGAGTCAAACCTACATTTCATGAGTTTAAGGATCGGGATAACATAGCGGGACAAGTTTGAGGACCGTTGGTGCATCGTACTGTAAATTTTCTACTGCCTTCGATTCTTAAACAACATATATATGACTTCATTAACTTTTTTTATTCATTTGACTATTCACATTTTTTAAAAAATGATTACACAAAAGAGGTAAAGTATTTATTAGGATTGGCGTAGCTATTAGTTTTAATTAATTAATTAATTAATACTTTATTGAATGAATTTCATTAAATAAATATTGTTGTAAAAAATTTCGAGCAAGATGTCAGCAGTGGCATATGTTTAAGAACGGTGGCATATGTTTATGAATGGTGGGATTAATAGTCTAATCAACATAATTCATTGATCCATAGTGCATCTGTCAACATGCGTGGCTTTCGAAAAAAGAATTGTCCAACTCTCCACTTCACTAGTCAAAATTGCTGATCTCAGCTGCACATGTACTGTACTTTATGCTGTTCCAACTTCCAATAAAACCATAAATAAGGTATCCTCTATTTTTCTTCCTTTATTTTGGAATGGCTACATGAATTAGAGAACATGTCGAATTAGGAGAGCTTCCATTCATATAAATAAAATAACGAATCTCCTACAATTTGGAGCAATGTAATGATAGGAAAAACAAGATGGGAAAAATTTGGAGCACATGATATATGCATCATGCTTATCTCAGCTGGACATGTATTATATATGCTGTTCCAACATCCAACAAGAAACATAAAATGTAAACATATAAAAAGCTAAAGAAATTACAAGAAAAGTATATAGATTAATTCCACAAATGTCAAGTGCTCAAGTCCCAAGAGAGCCAATTACAAAAAGTAAATCAATGAATTACGAGAAAAGACGAAAAGACGACAACAAAGGAATAATATGTGACCATCTGTGTATGTGAGCCTCTGCGTCTGTACCGTATGATTTGTAAAAAAACAAATGAATCAATGTTGCGCATGTTGCGATCTAGCTAGCGTTGTTTCTAGCACCACAGAAGCTCCTGATCTCTCCCTGATCCCCGGTGAGCACCTCGATGCCGCCCATCTTCACCATCGCGCCGGCGAACCGCGCCATCCACCCCACCGGGTCGTCGGCGTTGTCCTGCACCATCTTGGCCGTGCCGGCGTCGCTCATCAGCGTCTGGTCCGACGTGAACATCACCTGCCTGGCGATCACGTTCTTGTAGTACTGGTTGCTCAGCGCGTTGGGGTCCGTGACACGGTTGTTGTCGAGCACCGTGCCGCCGCCGCCGCGGCGCGGGCACACCTTCTGCAGCGCGTCGCCGAAGGCCCTGTCCATGGCCTTGTCCAGCGTCGGGTACAGCCGTGGCGTGACGAAGGAGCAGTGCGTCTGGCCGAACGAGTGCGCGCCGGAGAGCGCCACGAGGTCGAGGGTGCTCAGGCCCTTGGCGCCGAAGCGTGTGGCGAGGTCTTGGACGTTCATGGATGGGGAAGGGATGTTCGCCGGGATGTCGCTCAGGTCGGAGCCGAGACCGTCGCGGCGGCCGCCGGGCATGGCGAACGTGAAGCCGCCGGTGACCATGGCGGAGTCGCGCGCCGCGTAGGCGAGGATGTCGGCGCAGGAGACGACGTTGGGGCAGACGGCCTCCACGGCGGCCTTGATCGTGTTCACGGCGTCGTAGCCGCGTAGTGGGATGGCCAGCTTCTCTGGCTGTGGGTTGCTGTTCGATTGGTCCAGCAGAATGGAAGCGTCGCAGCCCTGAAAGCCACATAGATCACGTACGTACGTGGGTTAAACGACACTGTCACACCGATCACAATAAGACATCATCATATAGCTACATGCAGTTTACACACGCAAAAGATACCGATGATGATAAGACATGAAATAAAAAAAAGTATGGATGTCGTCTGTATATAAAGATGATAAATCGATCGTGTCAACTGATGATTATATTACCTTGACAAAGCAGTCGTGGAAGAAGAGGCGAACCAAGGCGGCGCCCATGGTGCGGTCCTCGGAGATGATCTTCACGGTGGCATTGCGGATGGCCTCCTCGGCTTTGGGGCACGAGTAGCTGTAGAAGTCGTACTGCAACGTCCCGGACGCTGTGCTCAGCACAGCAGCAACCAACGCCATGAGCAGCAAACCCTGGCATGCTGAGGTCGCCATCGCCATGTGTTTCAGTTTAAGCTAGCTAGCTCAAGGTCTCAGAAATCTTGAGACGTGAAGGGAATGTTTGATGATGCAAGAGTGTGGTTTAGAGGGGTATTTATAGATCACGACACGGGGAAGAAGTGTGTTCTTGATAACGCTAGCTAGAGCAGCAGCAATGAACCAATGATTTGCATTGGGAGGCTCGAGCACACCATAAACTACACAGGATGCAATCATTGGTAGTTATACGTGCGGTGCAGCTAGTGATTCTAGGTGTGTTGACATTGGTGCATTGACACACGGAGCAATACGTGCTTAATTTCAATTGTATAACGGATTATGTCCAGGATTTGTCTGAGCCTCTGAGGGCATTGACTCTTGCCTCTTGGGTATCAAAAGTGAAAAAAAAAAATGTCACAGAAACCAGCTTAGCATAGTGCAAGATTCCAAGTAGCTATAGCTAACTAACCTGTTGACTTTAATATGGGAATTGAGAATTTAATTCCCTACCGACAGACAAACAAAGATGGATAGTTGACAAACAGAATGTCTCAGACCTTCAGTTATTGACGAAGATGCAGCGGGAGAGGCTCGAGGCGGAAAACCAGGGCACGCCGGAACAAGTGGTCCATGGCACGCACAGCACAGTGGAGGGGCTCCCACAAGACCCATTGATTCAAGAACTGCTTCAGCGCCCAAGACACGGAGTGGCCGCATCGGATCGTCCCTTCAACACCACACCAGCCACCATGGACATCGGATTTACTGCTCGCCGGAGATGCCTCAACAAAGTAGAAGAGGTGCAGGGGAAAGAGTCAATGCAAACAGAAGAGGGACATTCAATACTAAAGAACCCAACAGTGGCAACCAAGACAACAGCGAGCAGGGAGCAACAGAGAAATGAGGATTCACAGCATGGCTATCTTGATTCCCGGATGGCAAGACGCAATCGTTGGGAGGAGAGACAGATCCAGCACGGTCCCTCCTCTCTCACAACGCAGCAACAATCTCCGACTACGAGGCACCAGCTGCAGGAAGATGAGCAAGGCTTCAGAGAAGTAAAACCACAATATTGGTGGCGCAAGGATAGGAAGCATTCAAGTGCACAGCGTCTGCCTGATGCTTTGAGAAGAGAGAAGTTTATGTCTCACACACAGGGAAAGTGTTTCAATTGTTTCTCCAAGGACCACCGGGTGGCAAATTGCAGGAACAACACTAAATGTTGGAAATGTTTGAATTCAGGACACAAGGCCATATCTTGCCCTGCTTGGTCATCCAAATATAAACTGCCTAAACACCAAAACCATAGGAGTGCTCAAGCCATACCTAGCCAACAACAAACCACAACACAGAGCTATCGCCTTGACGCCCAGGCCTCTCGCCTGGACGGACGTTCCTACTTGCAAGCAGCAAAGGGAGGACCTTCTCCCATGGCGGCATACCCGGGTGATCCGCGTGCTCGCCCAGACTGGGCACGCTGTGTCATCACGGCGACGGGAGGCATCAAACGCAGCAGGGATGAGTTGATCGGAGCGACGGTGGTATGTTGGCTCAACGGCAACAGCCACGACTCCGACCCACACCACGTCAGCAAGATGTTGGAGGATCAGCTGTGCATCAGCCGACACGATGTCAAGGTCGTCAAGCACTACCCCGAGCAGTACCTGCTGTTCTTCCCCAGCAGCCGCATCTGCAACCGCGTTCTCGACAGAGGCACCATCCACAGCAGGGGCAGAGTCTTCAACTTCGCGCCCTGGACAGAACGCCGCTACGCTGGGGAGAGCAAGCTCAAGTTCCGTGTGCACCTGCGCATTGAGCTTTTGCCGGTGCATGCATGGAATGAGACGGTGGTTGCTCAGATCATCGGGGAGCAGTGCGCCATCCACTACGTCGAGGAGTACTCGCGCCGCTGCGACCGCACGAGGTCTTATGACCTTTGGGCATGGTGCGCAGACCCTTCCAAGGTACCGAAGGCTGTCCTTTTAACCATTGTAGATCCAGACAGTGAGCCAGTCAACGGTCAATATGAGTTCCTCCATGATCCACCGGCTGACTACAAGGGCGCGTACGACTACAAGGTCAAGATCCACCTGGCTGTGGTGGAGGACCTCCTCTTCCTCCACGGGGGAGGGCGTGACGCACCACCGAACAGGAAGCCCCGTAGGGAATTCATCTGGAACTATGGGGTTCTGGACTCCCAGGGTGAGAGGAGGGATGGCCAGCATGAAGACAATCATCATGCTGGCAGGAACTATCGTCCATGCCGTGATGACCCGGATGATGATCGCTGAGGTACGAGACGCCACCGCAGCAGTTCGGCATGGAACCGAGTCTCACGGTGTAGAGGCGCCGTGGGGGACTGCTATAGTTCCACTCTACACAGGGGTGACAACTACGGTCAGTCCAGCTACCGCAGCAGGTGCCTCACTCCACCACCGAGCTGGGGGCATGATGGTGAGCAACAGAAAAAGCCTAACTTGCAGTGGGTAGCTAAGGCCAAGAAGCGGGTCTCCTTTGCTAACCCCATCGCACAGGTGTTTGGTGAGGTGTTTTGTGAGTTGTCTGACGAGGCTTGCTTGCTGTTCACCAATCCCACTCATGATTCAAGCAACACCAGCTATGATCCAATGCTTGAAGAGGTTCTTCTTCACCATGTCCCTGCAGGTACACCAGGCAAGACTCCAAGTACTCCTGCAGGCCCAACCAAGGAGGACCGCACCTTGGCGATGTTGAGCATGCCAGGATGGGTTCCCACCGCCTCTCCATTGGCTGAAGAGGAACTTGAGGAGGGTGAGCTGCGTGAGCCATCAGTGGAGAACAACCAAGACCTGGAGGGGGGCGAGCAGCACGATCCAACAGAGATGATGAACCAGAACACTGAGGAGGGAGAACAGCACGCTGAACCGAACCCTCTCTCGGCCAGCCCATTGAAGGTTAGTGTTATTCTGCCAGACGTTACACAAACACATGTTCCAGTTGCATCAGTTGAACCTGTAGATAGCCAAATCGAACAAGTTGTTTCAGTTGATTTTTTGGCTGAGCAAGTCACTACACAAACAGTGGTAGAGAGCCAGGTCGAGCAGCCCCCCATCCCGTTGCCTACTACATGTCGGCGAATTATGCTGACTAGGATCTCGAGGGGGTGCCCCGAGAGAAGGGTTTAGGAAGAAGTCGTCGAGAATCTAGAGCCGAAGGTGACAAGAGACGATTTAGACAGGTTCGGGCCGCCGGAGCGTAATACCCTACGTCCTGTATGGTGTATCTTGTATTGATGAGATTTTGCAATGCCTGGCGGCGTTGCCCCATGGTCTAATCTAGGGACCCCTGCCCTCCTTTATATATCCAGGGGGCGAGGTTTACATGGTAAGTCTCCTAGTCAGTTACAATTGAAGAGTCCTAGTAGGACAAGGTGTCCTAGTAGGAATCTAGCTTGATTAGGGAACCTGGGGTTTCTATACCCAACACTACAGAACATGGCCTTGCTTTGCATGGTGGGTCTGATAATAGCTCCCAGTTACCTGAGATCGCAAACACAATACCTCACGAAACACATCCACAAATAGTTGACGATCTAACAGCTTTTGTTGAGTTTATCTCTGATACACCTACGGCCCCACTATTGAGTACACCTCCAATAACAAATGACACACACAATACTGAGAAGACCAGCAACCTGTGCCCACCAACAGCACAACGTAAAAGCAACAGACTAGCTGTAAAGGCCAAAGCCAACCCAGTGACTGGTTGCATTAATTTGGCACAACGTGTTCTGATGAATAAACTTGGTGAATTATCTCCTGATCTAATGAGTAAAACTGATGGTGATTTTGAGCAGATGGCAAGCCACCTGCCACGTCCCTTCACCAAGTCGACAATGGAGGCCCTGAAGATAGCCATAGAGCAGGGGAACAAGCTCAAGACCCAGAAGAAGGCCAAGGTTGCACCGGCACCGATGGGCATGACGGCGTAACTCTTGTCATGATGTAGTTGTTTTTCGTTGTTTAGTATGATTAGCAGACTCTATGTGATGATGATGAACTCTTGGGTTGTAATATCTAATGGGCCAGCAATTTGGGCCCGCGGCTTCAGCAGTGAGGACCAGGCTATGGCTCGATCACTGACGTCCACGAAGTCCGCCAAGAACCTCGTCCTAGCGTTCGCGGTCCGTCAAAAACAGACTGCTACCCGTGCCGGCTACTATGGCTTTGTATATGGCCTTTGCGCCAAGCCCTCCCTGAGGCTGGTTTACTTCATTTCCAAGTGGTGCTATTCTATATTAGTCTTCATCAGTTGCTTTGCGATTATCTATGTCACAGAGGAATTGTAATATTCTGTGCTGGAACGTGCGTGGACTCAATGCGGCCGCTCGTCGGGCAAGAGATGGTAACACTGTGATTTCAACGGGTGCATCCATTGTATGTCTTCAGGAAACTAAAATTGCCCACTGGACCGCTCAGCTAGTGTCTGAGACCCTAGGACAAGAATTCGCCCATTGTTTTGCAGCGCTGCCAGCTAATGGCACTCGAGGGGGTATTCTTATAGCAGTTATGGACAAATTTTTTTCTATCCAAAACCACCACCTTACGGATTACACAATCTTTGTGGACGTCACCATGAAAGCGGAGAACAAGTCTTGGACACTCACAGGGGTCTATGGACCACAGGAAGACAGTGATAAACGTTTATTCCTTGAGGAGTTGGAGGGATTGAAAATAAGATGTAAAGCAGAATGGCTAGTTCTAGGGGATTTTAATATGATCTACCAAGCAGCGGACAAGAGTAATAACCGTTTGAACAGAAGATTGATGCAGCGGTTCAAGGAAGCATTATATGAAACACAACTCATAGAATTAGACCTACACGGGAGGAAATTCACATGGAGCAATGAGCAGGACATCCCCACGTTCACTCGAATCGACCGAATTTTCGGATCACCGGAATGGCATCTGTTTTTTCCAAACACTGATCTGCAGGCTTTATCAACAATGGGCTCTGATCATGCACCTCTTATCCTAACGGGTGATGTTTCCAGACAAAACTACAGTGGTTTCCGGTTTGAGTCGTATTGGACAAACATGACGGGTTTCATGGAAATCGTTCATGAAGTGTGGGCACAACCCGTTAATACACAAGACGCGATTCTCAAAATACACGTTAAGCTCATTAGAACAGCAAAGGCACTAAAAATATGACGTAACAAACCCTTGGAAACCTGCAGTTAAGGTTGGCAATGATGAACGAGTTGCTATTACTCCTGGACAGAACACAGGAAAATAGAATTTTAACATCGGAAGAATTGGAGTTTCAAGCTTACCTAAAAGCTAAATCAATTGGCCTAGCAACGATTCAAAGATCGAGAGCCCGCCAACACTCAAGATTGACACGGCTTAGGAAGGGGGATGCATGCACCAAGTTCTTCATGCTACATGCCGGTAATAGGAAGAAAAAACTGTTTATCCCATCCCTCATCAAGTCGTCGGGCCAGACAGTCACTAGCCAGCAAGATAAGGAAGAAGTAGTGTATGATCACTTCGTTAGTTTAATGGGCACACCCCAGAGGCGCACCAGAAGTTTAAACTGGGCAAACTTGGGTTACCAAAACCACGACCTGAGTGATCTGGAAGCCCCCTTTGGAAGAGCAGAAATAGAGGAAACAATCAAGCAATTGCCGAGCGAGAAGTCACAAGGCCCCGATGGCTTCATTGGCCTATTCTACAAGAAGTGTTGGTCCATCATCAGTGAGGACTTAACTAATGCAATACAAGCCTTCCATTCCCTGAAGACCAGACGACTAGACCTGATAAACGAAGCGAATATCGTCCTCCCACCCAAAATCCAAGGAGCAACACACATAAGTGAGTTTAGACCGATCAGCCTAATAAATAGCCTAGCAAAAATAATCACAAAGATACTTGCCGACAGGCTAGCCCCAAGACTGAATGAACTGGTCTCCAACTGTCAAAATGCCTTCATAAAAAAATGATGCATACATGATAATTTTGTCTACGTGCAGAATGTTATTAGAGCCTTACACAAGTCAAAGAGGCCATCCCTTTTCATCAAACTCGATATATCAAAGGCCTTTGATTCACTAAATTGGCCTCATTGAGACAATGCAAGCATTGGGGTTTGGACAGAGGTGGCGCGATTGGGTCTCTATGCTTCTTGCAACGTCTTCTTCTAAAGTCCTACTCAATGGGGAGCCGGGAAGAAAATTCAAACACGCCAGAGGTCTGAGACAAGGTGATCCACTATCCCCTATGTTATTCATTCTCGCCATTGATCCACTACAAAAGATGATTGAGGTGGCAGCTAATAGAGGAGTGCTCCATCCGATACTCCCCAAGGCGGCAAAAATGCGATGCTCACTATATGCTGATGACGCGGCAATTTTTACGAATCCAGACCAGATTGAACTCCACAATATTGGCACAATATTAAAGTTGTTTGGTGATTGCTCAGGCCTCCACGTCAATTTAAACAAGACTGAAATCTTCCCCATTAGATGTTCAGCACAACTGATCTCTGAAACGTTAACAAATTTTCCTGGAAAGGTATGCAACTTCCCAGGCAAATACTTAGGGCTGCCCCTCCACACGAGAAAGCTTAGAAGAGTTGAGTTCCAGCCTCTGCTCGACAAGATTGGAGCTCGATTACCAGGATGGAAAGGAAAGTTCTTGTCTTTGGCAGGTCGGGAGACTCTAGTAAAATGTGTCCTTACTGCACAACCAATTTATCATTTAACGGACTTCCCAGCACAAAAATGGCTCTTTGCCCAGATTGACAAGATGAGAAGAGGCTTCCTGTGGAAGGGGGAGGAACCAGAGAAGGTTAGTGGCGGCCATTGTTTGGTTACCTGGAAGACGACCTGCACGCCTAGAGCCTTGGGTGGACTCGGCATCCTCAACTTAGATTGTCTAGCAAGAGCTCTACGACTACGTTGGTATTGGTACAAATGGAAGGATGATGGTCGGCCATGGTCAGGGATGGACATCCCAACGGACAAAGCAGACAAGACACTTTTCAATGCATCGACGATAGTTACAATGGGAAAAGGCACCAAAGCACAGTTCTGGCACTCTAGCTGGGTAAATGGAGTAGCGCCCATTAACATCGCGCCAAACTTATTTCTAAAGGCGAAAAGAAAAGGAATTACAGTCCAAAAGGCGTTGCACAACAATACATGGGTCTCTCACATTCTCCCCTTACAATCATCAGTAGAAGTCGAAGAGTATGTGTGGCTATGCGAAGAGATTAACTCGATTAACAGAAACGAGGAAACGGAGGACCAAATTACATGGCGATGGACAACAGATGGAGAGTACTCATCAAGAAGTGCTTATCGCATTCAATTCAAAGGCCGTTACACCAAAATGGCACTCACACCCATCTGGCGGGCAAAAGCAGAATCAAAAAGCAAAACCTTTGCCTGGATTTTACTACAACAGAAAATCCTCACAGCCAACAATTTGGCAAAACGTGGCTGGCCACATGATCCTATTTGTAAACTCTGCCATGGCGCACCAGAAACTCCAGACCATCTATGTAAAAATTGTCCATACACCTCTCTGGTTTGGGATCAATTAACTAGATGGTTCAGTCTGCAGAGTTTACCTCCCATTACTGGTCCTACATCAATCTAGATGGTGGAAACAGTGTCGTCGATATGTTGATCAGGGGCACAAAACTTCCTTTGATGGACTTGTTATTCAATTTTGGTGGCAAGTTTGGAAAGAACGGAATCGACGTACGTTCCAACAAATTGACAAAACACCAATGGATATCGCGTACCTCATCAAAGAAGACGTTCAACAGCTTCAAATAGTTAGGGGAGTTGTTTTCACGCCGGAAGAATAGCAGTTGTTTTATGTTGATATTTTGTTAGTTTTTATATTGGAGTTGCGTGGTTTGTGGTTCTCTTGAGCCCCATTATTTGGGGGGTCTCTCTAATGGGTCGGGATGTGTTGTCTAAAGTTGTAAGTTCTTTTTTCTGTTTTTTTTCTTCTAATAAAAATTACGGCAAACCTTTTGCCGTTCCGTTCAAAAAAAAAAGAATGTAGGTTCCACTCTTGTTGTAGAGAATGATCTAATTTCGCACGAAAAAGTTGCATAGAATCCATTGCACCTTCTTCTTTGTTCCCCTTTGTCCTCATCGCCGCCTGACTTGGTTTGGATTGGACATGATACCACGGAAACAGAGAGAGAATGTATTTTGTTATCACCGACTAGGCTGACTTTTACAGCAGTGAGTTCATATATGAATGCCGCGTTGATAAAGTTCGTTCGTTCGTTTATTTGTACAGGGTGTGAAAGTTAACCTAGAATAGCATCGGGATGCGGGAGGCGGTGGATTAACAAAAGTTAAGCACAAAGAGCGGCATGATTGTCTGCTCTATAATAGGCAGGTATATGACATGAGTTGAAGAAAACAAAACGGTGTCGCGTCGATGCATGCGCATGTATGTCTGCGCGCGTATGATTTAATTTTTTTGGTCGATCGGTTCTAACAGATGATATGTTAAGGCTTTTTTTAAGTCGAAAGAAAAATTATATTAGGCTTAGCTTGGTCATGCTGGATGTTAACAGGCACACACTGAGCCAGGTACACAAGGACGGAGAATATTGAAAGTTGAGTACACACGTTCAAAGGAGAACCGACTTCGGAACCGCACACACGTTTTGGGTCATCCATTGTCATGGACATCATTCAAACAATAAAAACTTCAATTGTTTGATGATTTCTAACTAATAACGCCATCTTACTATTACTATTTGGAGGCTACTTTTGAGGCCTCCACGCGAAGCCACCTAGGATTCTAGGTGGACACTCTAAAAAATAGAAAAATCCTACAAAATCTCACAAAAAAGAGAAAGATCCAGTCATCAGTCCAACAACTCTAATCATAATAGCCATTGGATTTGTGACCTTTACTAATAAACTATCCACCTTTGCCACTATGAAAATAGGCTTAAGTAACCCCTAAACACGTGTCTAAATTACCCACCTCTGCCATTATAAAAATAATTTAAAGTAACCCCCTAATTTTGATATAAATTATCCAGCTATCATCATAAAAAATAATATCAAGTAACCCCCTAAAAATAATACCGATTATTTTGTTATTAAAAGTTAAATAACCACTAACTCTGACTCTAAATTATATAACTATAACAAAATCTTAAAATGTACAAATATAAAATTTAAATTATTATAAAAATAATATCGTTAATATTTGTCATCATGCATTCATGTTTGAGGGTCCGGGAGAGATAAAAACAATAATTTTCATGTTTATATAGCTCAAATAAAGGGTTTAATTAAGTACATATAAAAAAATATGATGCAAAATGGAAAACAAATGTAACTAAATCCAATACAAATATATAATGGTAAATATGTATATTAGAGTATTGTTATCATATTTAATATATATGAAAGACAGTCTCATATAGATATACAATTATTAACCATTTTTAGTTAGCTCGTGCGGTAGCACGGATTGATAGGCTAGTGACATTAATTGACATGAAGAAAAAGGACATGCATCCCTTGTCTTGTACTAAGATGATAGTACATCTTAATGCTTCATTGCTTCTCTATGTGCGTGGAAACACTTTCTTCATCACTTAAACAACACTGGTCATAACTTGAGCCACATAGCTAGCCAAACAGGTTTGGTCAAATGAAGAGGAACATCTCCAAGTTAGGATTGTTGATCACAAATTAAGTAACTGAATCAGTAATAATTAACTAATTAAGAGATGTAGACAAAGGAGCAGGACAGATAGCTCTGACGTGGAATATCTACCGACATTTTCAGTTGAGCTGACATATACATGCCTATTATTGCTGTCGACAATCAGACATGATAATTAGAGGGAGAATGTCGACGACCTGTACATATATGAAAGCCCTTCTTTTCGTCCAAACAAATCTTCTAGATAAGTGCTAGGAAAACATAACTTTTTTGTATATGTTTTCATTCTCTGTTTTTTTTTCAAGCAATTCTTCCTGAACAGGCTATCTATACATATGACCTTAATTAATGAACAACATCATATGGTTTATTATATGTTAAAGTGCCTAAGGAATTCACTAGAGGATTTGGCGATTGAATTTTTTCATAGTGAATCATATATGCTTTCGAACTAGACACTGAGAAAGAACATTTGCTAGTCAGCTGCTTGTTCATTCTGTATGGAGTACGCGTTGACGCCAGCCAGCTAGAGTCAACTACCACTAGTTACTAATTAGCGGGAATCATGTCCTAACAAATCCTCCAGATCTCTTTATTTTATTATTATATTATTAGTCCTGAGCTAATATTATCACACGTATATATACTACCCTCCTGCCAAGTGGCAATGGGAATGTCAACAAAACTAGGCAGTTTATGGTGTGGTAGTAACAACCTCCCAAATCATTTGTTGCAGTTGACATGATAAAAGAAATGCAAAGAAAATAATCCATGTCAATTTATTAGGATTAAGAAAGCAATGCATTGAACTCTCTTTTGATTAATGGATGATCTTTAAATACCCCCAGGTAGCACACCACCGTCACCATCAAACATTCCCTTGACGTCCATCCCTTTCAGTAGAGTAGACCGGTAACCTGCAGCTGCAGATAGCCTGCTCTATATCCTAATAAGCTTTCTGAAAGCTTGGGGACCGGTCAGGTCAGCGAGTAGATTAAGCAGGCTGAAGAATTGAGCATGGCCACGATGGCGACATCAGCATGCAAGAGCAAGACCATGCTGCTCATGGTGTTCGTGGCTGCTGCGCTGGTGATGAACACGCCGTCGCTGGCGCAGTCGCCGCTGCAGTACAACTTCTACGGCTCGTCGTGCCCGCAGGCTGAGTCGACGGTGCGCAGCGTCACCGAGGGGATCATCAAGAACGACACCACCATGGGCGCCGCCCTCATGCGCCTCTTCTTCCACGACTGCTTTGTCAGGGTATTCCATCGTCACAATATCCTCCAATCAATGTTTTCCATTTCGGATGTTTTATGATATATGATCAGTCAAATTTTGAGATACCAAAAACGTTTCATGATAGATTCAATGTTACTAGTACCATTCGTCCATTCCCATATTTTGCTGACATCCTTGTCCCTTCTTAAAGAAAAGGACGCGTATATGAACAAAGTTGATGGGTTTTGCAGGGCTGCGACGCTTCCATTCTGCTGGACCCGACGGCCAACAACACGCAAGTGGAGAAGAAGGCGATCGCGCTACGAGGCTACGACGCCGTGAACAAGATCAAGGCGGCCGTGGAATCCATCTGCCCCGGCGTGGTCTCCTGCGCCGACATCCTCGCCTTCGCGGCGCGCGACACGGCCGTCGTCTCCGGCGGCTTCACCACCTTCGACATGCCCTCCGGCCGCCGCGACGGTGTGGTCTCCAAGCTCTTCGACGTGCTCCAGAACATCCCGTCCCCTATCCTCAAGCTCCCGGACCTCATCAACAACTTCGCCGCAAAGGGCCTCACCGTCGACGACCTCGTCACCCTCTCCGGCGCGCACTCGTTCGGCCAGGCACACTGCTCCGTCTTCAATGGCCGGCTGTACCCCACCGTTGATCCCACCATGAACGCCACCTTCGCCGACGCGCTCAAGACGGTGTGCCCGGCGCCGGGCACCAGCGGCGCCGACCCGGTGGTGAGCAACAACAGAGTGACGGACCCGAACGTGCTGAGCAACCAGTACTACAGCAACCTGGTGGCCGGGAAGGTGCTGTTCGTGTCGGACCAGCAGCTCATGAATAGCACATACACGGCGGCCAAGGTTGCCAACAACTCGGCCGACGCTGCCACGTGGATGGGGCAGTTCGCGGCGGCGCTGGTGAAGATGGGCAGCATCCAGGTGCTCACCGGCACCGCTGGCCAGGTCAGGAAGTACTGCAACGTCGTCAATAGCTAGACACCAAGCTGCATCAACTGATGTGTGTATACAACTAATGCATTGCAAATTTGTAGCACCGCAGACGCTATGTATTCCTTGATCCTTGTAGTATCAATATCTTCTTCATTCTTGAAAGGAGGAGAAACATTCTTTTCATTTTTTTTACTTCCTTGTTCATGCAAATTTTCTACTACTCCGGTTTTCAATCGGCATCTTGCATGGTCATTGACTTTTTGTTCATTCATTTGTGTACCATCTTTTTAAAAATATACATATTAATAGGTAAAGTAGTTTAGATAGATATAACTACTAACTTTATTTCATGTATTTAATTCATTGATTTTTATTCAAGTTTGAGCAATAAGTCAATGGTGGCATATATACATAAGAACCGAGGTAGCAAAAGTCTAATCCATATAATCCATTGATACGTTGTGCACCTTTAAACATACCTTCCAAACAAAATTATTTTTAGCTACATGTTGATTGTTGAACTAGAGAATGTTGATAATATGCAGTGCATATTTGCAACATTATAGAAGGTTGTGGAAGATATGAACTTTGGCATGCATAAGGATAAGGATCATGACAAAGTAGAAAGCTTTTAGAAGATTGGAGAACAAGTTTGATTCATAGTTACCATGCTTCATGGTGAAGTATGGAATACCCTAAAAGCATAATATTTTAGCATGGTAAAAATATCTAGTAGATAAGGATAGTGAGAATTCTAAAGTTAGATATTTGGTAGAGAAAAGTGTAGAAGGTGGAAACATGATACCACTATATGAGTCATGGTCTCTGGTAGATAGAGGTGCCGTTCACCCCCTTATGCAACTCATGCCAAACAGAAGTAACACAGAGATGGCATAGGTAGCATTAATGAGAAGTGACATGTCATGGAAGTATAACATTAGAATAGTGTAGTAGGATATCCATATAAACAGTGTAAGAGTCCTCTCGTATTATATATAGTTGAGTTGTGAAAAATATTTGAGTTTCCTTTTGCACAGTTGATCACATATATTTGTGTCTAAGTGAAGGTCCACATAAAGTATTGTCGGTATGGATACACTAAATAAGTTATTGTTAAAGGTTAGGGGCACTGATTTCTCAATAGATAATAGGGTGTTAAAAAAAGGCACTACATTTTTATCTCCCCACTCCCCTTCCTTTTCTCTTTTTTCCTCCTGCCATGATCTTTCTTGCAAATATGTGTTCCAGTCATCTTGAATCCTACATAAGAGTTAGGTTTTCTTAAGTTTTACCTAAGACAAGGTTTTGGAGCTGAATCATCATACTTATATATAGTTTAGAAGACATTTAAGAGTCTCTTTTATTAATATAGCTCGCAATCAAGTGAGTTGACTCCTGATTATGCAAATTTGATCAGAAGTGCTGCAAATTATGTTGGCATAACTAACCCTTGGGAAGATCAGAAACATTATCAAAACTTGAATAAAAAAGCAAGGTGAGTGAACTAGATAAGCATTTGGAAGAAGAAACAATCTCTATAGATGCTTCGTTTGACATTCTGCAATACTGGAAGATGTCCAGAGCAACATATGCAGTACTTGCCCATATGGCACGAGATGTATTAGGGCAATCCCAACCCAGACTCTATGGTAGAGTGTATCTCTATTAATTACATTGCCATGTAGGCATTTTGCTGATGTGACAAGCAATTTAATGAGGAGAAAGGGGCAAAAACTTAGAAACCAGGTCTAAGTTAGAAACCAAGTCTACACGCAAAACGAGAGAAATCTGGTTGAATGATTGGAGAAGAGTATGATTTAATGATTGGATAGACTCTAAGATACAAAATATGCATCGGAGGCTATGATTTCTTGTGATAGAGTCATCAGTATATGGACTCGTAGAGTCTGGGTTCGGACTGCCCTTAGCGATTCCAGCATCAACAGTGGCATCTGAGTCAGCATTTTCTAGTGGAGAGAGAGTTATAAATGACTACAGAAATAGATTAACTAGTGAGACAGTTGAGAGACAGTTGAGGCACTTATCTATCTCCAAGATTTGTTGGAAGAGAATGATATATTTAGTGCAATTCATATAAATGTTTCGTGTATGCTAATATGTTCACTACATGTTTAATTCATTTTAATTGTTTCAGAGCCTACCACCCATTATGACATAGCTGGAATTATTGTTGGAGATGATTAGGACGATCATATTTAACTCATGTACATTTAGTTGAATTTTAGTTCAACTAAAGTTTAGTTCTGCATTCATTTATCTCTGCATGTGTTGTACCCTTAGATTACTGCAAAGTTTAGTTCGCATTAACATGCTACTACTATTGGTATTATTTATGTTGGATGTTCATTAGATGGACTGCTATTAATTTGTGATACTTCACAGTTAGCACATAATCTACTAGCGTTCATGTAGTTGTGTGATTGTGACTCCATGGGTGTTATTAGTCACCATGTAAATCTTTAGTACTCAAGATCGCAGATAGCAGTGGCCCAACAGCAAGTTCTGAACTCTGAGGCTTCAACTAACAAGTTCTGAACTCTGATCGGAAGTTCATGAATGGTTGTAAAACCTAGTCCTTGCTGAAATTCAAATGGACATATCTCACACTCAGTTTGTCCCAAAACAATTTTACTGGTCCTAAATTTTCAAAAAAAAAAAATCTACTAGTCCTGCAAATGATTGCACTATTAAAGTTGATGTCTTCACAGTTCGACATGTGAGCAATTGACAATTGAACATGCATTGCTCATCGAACCTGAAATTGCTTCCCATCTGCTTTCTTATTATTCAGTTGCAATATATAAGGAAAGTTGTTGTTGGGTGAAGCTTATTGGATGAAGCTCTAATACTTCTGAGTGATTTTGGATTTTATTTGAGATTGCAGCTAGGTTTTTGATGTGGCAAAAGGAGATTTAGGATGGCAGCCAGGTATGCTGCAATCAATGGCTTTCATGGCTTCTTGTGATGGCTGGTTAGAACTTAACCTAAATCAAGTTGATATTCTAAATTTCTGCAGTTTCAATTTTTTACTCTAAATCAAGCCAATATTTATATATTTTCAGGTATCTCTCATATATCTTATTAGCTCTACTTTTTTTTAAATTATTTTCTTTATCTTAAAACTGCAGCTAGGTGTTTGATGTCACTAAAGTGGGGTCGAAGAACTTATGATCGTTTCAGAGGGTGGTTTCTTATGATTTGATATGGCAACTTAGCAGCATAGTCTACTTAACCGTGCCGGTTTGTATTTGTCAAGTTACCAAGTACTTTAGAATTCTCACTTCAAATTGTGTTTATTTGTAATATGTTTTATTGTAATCACTATTAATCGGTAAATGCAAATATGGGAGATAATTATTTTGACTTGTTTCCTTTTAAAAGTTAGTTTTTGTCTTTTTTAAGATATTCTAAGTCTGGTTGGAGTAGTTTATCGGTTGGATTGGTCTGGTGCCGCCCGACACCCCTGGCGCACACGCCGTCAGCCTCAGCTGAAGCCGCCAAGCCTGCAAAAATAACGCGGCAGCAATCGGGCAGCCGCATTTACGTGCGATGATGCATGCGGCTCTCGCGGACGCCCCAAGGACAGCCGCCACCCGCCCCGCTTACATCCCTACCAGGACTCATGTTGGTGAGCCTGCAGTTGTCCCTGATGTCGAGGTGCGCCCCCTGTTGGATAATTATCTGCAATAGGCCATATTTTAATTCCAAAAGTTATAATTAAATTCACGAATATTTGCATGACTATAATGAGTGAAACGATCCATGTGCACGTGTTCAATTTTAACACAGATTTAAAGAAGAACACGAATAAGATGAAGGATAGCAGTTCAGACATCGAAAAGTACCCTGGGGCGGGACCTCTGCCAGAGGCATCGGTTGCGCCGTTACCAGCTGGAGAAATATCATCCGTACTCATGATATTTCTCGACTGGCCTTGCTCGAAGTAGTCGTACAAATTCGATGCAGGAAGATCCGTTGACGCAGTGCAGTCCGTGTGCCGGAGTCGTGCAGGAAGAAGACGAGGCGCAGTGTAGTCGTTCGATGGCGGCGGAGTCTCCAGGACGGTGAACTGTACGCCGGTGAAGACGTAGCAGTTCTGAGCGAGCAGTCGCGTAGAGACGCTCCCCAGAAACCTGATTGCCCCGGTATCCCGAGCAAGATCTCAAGGAGGCAATGGTGTCGGAGGCACCTGCTCTCGCCGGTGGTGTGCGCGCAGCGCCGGCGATGGGGAGGCAAATTTGCAGCAGAGGAAAGAGGAGAAGTAATGGACTCTAAAATCTCTGTCTCACAGGAGAAGATGGCTTTCTATTCATAGCCCTCGGGTGAGACGAGAGGATGAACCTGGACGGGAGAGAATCGGGAAGGCTGAGTTATGGAAAGCTGAATTATGGAAGACTGAATCATGGTATCAGTGATTGCCATAATTAGCCCTTCCAATTACCGCGTCTTCAGTTTCCATAACCAGCAAAAGAGAGATCCCTCCCGCACGCAAGTCAGGCTCAGGCTCAGGCTAGCGCCAGGGTTCTTTGAGAACCGCCAGGGTTCTTTGAGAACCTCCAGGGTTGTCTAAGACCCACAGGGTTCTCTGCAGAATCAACCCTGTGACTCGTACGAAGCGTTGCCAGGGTTCTTTTCCAGTCCGAGCAGAGTTCTTTTCCATTACCAGTATGGTGTTGACCATAATAACTATAACATAAGAAGTAGGCTATAATCATTTAGAATAAATAGAATAATGGGGCAGACCCAAATATTCTAACACCCCCGCGGGTGGGCGCAGGCTGCTGAGCCTTTCCATGGCGTCGCCGAAGTTGTGGGCCAACCTCGCCGCGTCGTCCCTGTAGGCGACCAGACGAGCCAAGGTGTCATCGTCCTGGCCTCCTGGGTGAGCTCCCAGTCCGACTTGAGTAGCACCATGTTCTGCAGATTGGCCGTGTATTAGCTTTTGTCCAGTGCGCCCCTCGCCACCGTGTCCACCCCTACGCCGCCCTGAACGCCATGTCCATGTCCCGGACGTTGTTCATCATCGTCGTCATCGTCCCGTGACCAGGTTGTCAGGACATCGATCACTTGCACATCATGTATGTATTCTACCGCATGATCGAGGCACGCGGTGCTGCATGGCTCTGTGCTTAATCACCCGAGTACGAGTTGCACGTAACGCGACGTTTACGGGATGTGCTTTGTAGTTTTTTAAGTTCTCCCTTCGTTTGAAGGTGTATGGCCGTATGGGGGGCTCTTTTTGGGGAGAATTATTGGGCCATTTCTTCTGCTGGTCCATATTTACGTGGGCCGATTTATTTTTTGCTTTACATATGGCCTAATTCCTTTTCAAAATGGGCTGAGTTGAACCCTCTCAAAAAAAAAACCGTGGGTTGAGAGAAGCCCGTCGTGTCCGATATAATAAAGTCTTTTTTCATCTTCCTTCTTTTCCTGCTCCAAGTTTGCAGTGATTACAGTTACAAACTTTAAAACAGTTGTGCTAGATGTTTCGAACACATTTCTTCATAGCTTGGGGCATCTTTGATCATGTGCCGAATAAAATCATTGGAATTAAAGCAAAGCTGCGAGTTAAAACTGCCGGACGGTAGAGCCTGCAGACTGCAGGTATAGCTCCCGCAGTGTCATCGACAATTCTTCATGTATGATGATACGATGCCGCTTTCAAAAAAGGAAAATAAAAATTGCACGATATGATGCCTGCATGTGCTCTTAAGCTGCTGTCTGCAGAGACTATGCCGCCCTTTCGGGCTTTTCGCTTTCTAAAAAAAATAAAATAAGCCCGCAGCCTTTCACTTTGGCACCACAGCACTGGCATTCCTTTCATTCAGATTCATCAGTGGGAGACGACTGGCTGTGGCTAGCTGTGCACTCAAAGCATCTGCAGCTTAGCTAGATACCAAAGCTAGCTGCTAGTGGAGTAGCAGCTGTAGCTAAGTATATGTGCACATCATCAAATGCCATCATGGTTGATGGATTTGGCTTTCGGAGCGTGCGCACAACGATCTCCGCTCCGGTCTCCAGATACCTCCGGTGTACATGATATTCATTCCATCATGGCATGCATCATATGGAGAGGATTGTTCATTGTTCTTCCCAGTGCCAGTACCACACAGCCAGCCAATCAGCCAGCTCACTCACTACTACCAGCTTGAATCATTTCACTTTCCTGGACCACGCCCTCCCTTATTTCGTAAACTTGTCCAATAACATAGATCATACAACAAATCAATCGCATTGTATCCCCCCAACACCAGAAACAAAAAAAAAAACATATTTAGAAGAAGAACAGCATCAACAACACCAAGATGAACAATGAAGCAGTAATCACAGTTTCTTCAGCTGCACGAGATCGAGCTACGGCGAAGATCATAAACGCTTTGGAGAACTACTAGTAGTGGTTGACGAAGCGGCACTGCTTCCTGATCTCCCCCTTGCTGTGCGGCGGCATGGGCAGCTTGCTGAGCTTCACCAACGCATCAGAGAAGTCCTCGTCCCACAGCGTCCCATTCTCCGCATACTCCTTGACGTGCCCCAGCGATTCCTTCTCCGTCAGCAGCTGCCAATCCGAGTTGAACGTGACGATCCGTGCCAGGTTGTTGTGGTAGTAACTGTTGTCCAAAAAGTCCCTGGCCTTCCTGAGCTTCTTCAAGAACGACGGGAACGCCGCGGCCACCACCTTCGGGTCCTCGTCACGGACATTGTTGGGCACCACGGGGTCGGGCCCGGCGGCGCACCGGCCGGCGAGGAGGTTCCTGTACGCCGGGACGATCTGGCTCGGCGGCGAGGTGAGGCGTCCACGGAAGGAGGAGCAGTGGCCGACGCCGATGGCGTGCGCGCCGGAGAGGATGACGAGCTCCTCGACGGTGAAGTTCTTGCGGCGGAAGTTGCGGATGAGCTCGGAGATGGTGAAGGTGGAGTCAGGGAGGTCGCGCTGCGCGTCGGCGGCGAGGGAGACGACGCCGTCGAGGCGGCCCGCCGGCGGGGTGAAGTGGACGTGGCCGTTGCTGAGGATGGACGACGCGTCGCGGGCAGCGTAGACGACGATGTCGGCGCAGGAGACCGTGCCCGGGCAGTGCTCCTCCAGGGACGCCTTGATGTCGTCGATAACGTCGAATGCGGCCAGGCCGATGTTGATCGGCGCCGTCTTCTCCGTCTTTGGGTTCGCCGGCGTCGGGTCCAGCAGCACCGACCCGTCGCACCCCTGGTCGATCGATGATGAATTAATTACCACGTTATGAGATTAGGACAATGTGCTGTGTTAGTGAAGATACTAGTAGTGTATAGCCGTACATATAAACATCGATGGATGCAATCAAATGGCCCAACAACTACTAGCAAGGCGTAGCAGCCTAGCAGGACCTAGGGAATTCTGTTGCTGTAGAGTGACGTGTCAAGCGTGTGCATGGCAAGTCATTTCGTAGTCGGTACTGATGGTGCCATTATAGCTTTGTTTGGACCTCAAAACGTGCTCGGTTTAGTTGTTGGAAAAGGATGTTTCATATGTAGCAGTGTCGGCAGGAGTATGCCTTATGAATTATTGCATTGGGCCATTATTCATTGCTCAACTGTTTATTGCTGGTCTACGAATGAAGATCTTTTTGGAGGAGCTAATAATCTTTTGGTTTTCATGCTTTAACATTGAACCACCGTTTTTAAAAAGGCTAGCTTGTATTCCACTAATCAGTATATACAAATTAAATGCATCCATGCCCATTTGTTTTTCAAACTAAAAAAATTTGCTGGTTGGAGCCTTCATCTGTTTTTACAAATATATGCATCCATGCCCTTTAATTTATTTTTCAAACAAAAGAATTGTTAGTTGGGGCCTTGGAGGTTTCCTAGCTATATGTACACAGGCATATTTTAGGGCTTTTAATTTGGAGGACTAGTTGAACCAATTATTGATGTACAAGTGTATATGTGCGTCTAGTGCTAGTCATCTTAATTTCTCTCCTTTGCTTGTAGGCCTTTCCAACTCTGCATGCATTCCATGCTATAAAATTGTAGTCAAGAACAATTCAACAACCTGGGTCCATCCACATCCCATTCATTCTTTCCCACATGGTGTTTGCAAATTAGTGAATGAAATTCCACGTGTCTAACAGGGACAGGGCACGGGCCGATTCCTCTATGAACAGTGATGTATGTACTGTTATGTAGTAGTAGCTTCTTATTTCTAAATAAAGATCTTATCTTTTGTCCCTGGATGAAAAGAAAAACCAACAGGATAATGTGCTGATTTTTCGTTCTAGAAATTATAGTTAAGTCGACCCCTTGTGGTAGTTGCATGTTGGTTATCATTTCCCAATCAGAAACATGTGCATGGAAGCTGCAATCAGCAAGGACAACTGGACAAGGACACACGGTTCCACTTCCACGGGGGACCTACCCAAAAGCAAGTCTTGGACATGCATGCATGTCACTCGGATGTGTGTTAAGGACTACAAGGAAAGCATCACATTCCTGACGAGGGATTTTTCTCCAGTTTTTTTTTTCTCGAAAGCTAGCTAACTAGCTAAGCTTGAAGGAAATTGTATGTGCGCGCCATGCTGGAGTTAGCGTGAACAAACGGCGCACGAAACTCGACGATCCACATCAGACTGTCGTCGGAGTATTGGTGCTGGACAGCGGCGTGCGGCAAATGGTGAGGATTATTGGTGAATAATGGAAGGATGCATGTGTGGACAGCGAGCTGGGCTGAGCTGCTACAAGTAACTTTGAGGATATGCTTTAGCTATCGGTAACGAATGAAGCTCAGAGTGATGGTGAGGAGCACTACTACATGCTTTACAGGTCGGTAGGGTGACAGCAGATGGTTAAAAGAACGGGTATTAGAGTTTGACAGTTTCGGTAACCACAACAAATGATTGGCCCGTGTACAATGCAGGTACTTGGTTCGTTCGGGTACTATTTTGAGCGAAACTGTCTTAGCACCTGTTAAAAACTTTTTTAAAAAAAAGTGCAGTACTTGTTGTAATGGATGGTCACTTCGTCCTGAGCTAGAGAAACTGCGTGCACTGTTGCTGTGTGCACCTTTGTGACCGACCACACTAACGATTTGGTTCTCTCCAAGTGACCAGCTGCTTTCCTAGTTGTTATGAACCAAATTATTCTGAAACACTAGTACTTTTGAACATGGAGGAGGAGGGGCTGGGCGTGTGTAGGAGGACATGGCACACGTACCCTGACGAAGCAGTCGTGGAAGATGAGGCGGACGAGCGCGGCGCCGATGCCGCGGTTGGCCTTGATGGCCTTGGCGACGTGGTACTTCACCAACTTCTCCGCCACCGGGCACGTCTTGCTGTAGTGCCCCACCTTGAGGTGGCTCCCCTCCGCCGCCGCCGCCAGCAGCAGCGCCGCCGCCGTGAGCACCAGCGCCGCCACCGACACCTTCGTCATCCTCTCGGCCTCCTGCTGGCGGCCGGTGCGCGCACCAAGATAGTAAGCGCGAGCAACTTGACCACGCGCCCGAGGAAAGCTACACCGCTACCTTGTTGGCTGGTTGTTGGGAGTGGCGATTGGCTGTTGCTGCTGCTGCTGCTGCGTGGTGATGGAGCGAGGTGTGTGGGGGTGGTTTATATGAGCAGAGCAGAGCAGAGCTGGATCGGTAGCGGGTGGCCGGGCTCGGCGTCGTTGCCTGCAGCCTGCAGGCGCGGCCCGGCTCGATGCGCGAATATTATTATTAAGCCATGTGGTGACAGGGAACGGCCAACGGACGTTGCGACAAGCGCGGTGCAGTGTACGTACTACGTTGCACATTGGCAGTGTAGCGTAACGTGGTACGGTACAATCTGGTACCTGTCGGCTGTCGTATGGTTCGGCCTCTTGGGACTGCGTGGATGTGCGTCTTGGAATCTTGCCCGTCCCAGGCCCCGATCCGCACACAGCAGAAAATGAACTCGCTCATCGTCGTCGGACCCTCGCTCTCGTTGGACCATCCATCCCTCGCTCGCCTCTCTCTCTCTCTCCAACAGTCCACATACATGTCTTGAGAGAGAGAGATACGGGTAGCCGTGTCTCTCTACCAACCTACCTACCTACTCCTAGATGGTCCACCAAACGTAGGAGTACGCACGAACGTAGAGCCCTAGACATCTCGTGCCTCACCCATCTTTTTGTTGGTTTCGAGGAACTAACTAACGCACGCCAGGTCTCGCCGCCGGCAAGCTAACCTTCCCCCCGGCCGGGAGTCACCGCTCGCTGCTTTCCTCGTTCTAGTTCTACGTAGCCGATCTTTTTCTCTTTTCGAAATACAGTACAGTACCTCCAAGAGACTAAGGCCAGTCTCAATGGGGTTTCATGGGCATTAAATTCACTGTCATATCAGCAGTTTTGCTGACATGACTGTAATTAAGAGGGGGAATTTCGTGGGATGTGAGGGGAGTTTCATCACTATGAAACTTCCGTGGCACAGTTACCTAGTTTCCAGTCTAGGTAACTGTGTCTATGAAACCCCCACTAAGGCTGATCTAAAATGGCTGACAATTTCACCTCCATGATTCGAGGATGGCACATCTTGGTACCTGTTTCATGCCTAATTATTAGCATAATTCGAAATGGTTTCTAGTTGCAATATCCTTTCCGTAATATAAGTCTAGTAGGCAGGTAATGATGTTAGAAGTGATCTGTCGTCTCGCGTTGTGTAAAACATTACGATTTTCTTCTTGATACAATGATGCATGTCTCTCATATGTATTCGAGAAGAAAAAACAATACCATCACACACAAGCATCTCGCTATCGACATGCACATTGCCTGCTACTGAAATAATTGTGGCAGTTAGATTTTGAAATAATAGATTCAGTAAAATATTAGCATTGTACCCGGTCGAGAACTTAAAATCAGGTGGACAAATTCTACCACAGTATCCTTACCAGGTGTGTCGGTCCGTTGTCCTTTGGCTTTTGCACATACTCTCGCTGGCTTGGCACGAAAGCCTCTCTGCTGGCCCGTGTTCCTGCTGATCCACATGGGCGCGTGGATGATCGGTCCGGCTCCGGCGTACGTGGGGGTGGTTGCCACGTTCCGATCACCGTACCCATCTTCGGGGTTCAACGTCGTCTGCGCACAGCAGCCACATGTACACCTGGATCGATCCATCGCTAGCTTGCATAGCTCTTCGATTAATTTCCTCTTTCCGCGACACGTTCATGAATACTACATTAACCGGCGACGACGATGAGTCATCAGTGTCCAGTCGATCTCGACCATCGATTGACCCGGCCGAGCCGTTCGTTTCATTCCCTTGGATATGTGTATACGATAGATGCTGCTTGAATTAAATTGCTGGACGATCGCCGGTGCAACCCCCGTGTCCTGCACGCACTGTGCGACGACACCTACTGTACCGTACCTCATTGCCATCCATCTCGTGACCGAGACGAATATACGATATATATGCCCCGGCCCGTCGGTCATCCTCCCCAGTTGATCCGACACGCTCGGCTCATTGATCGATCACTTGCTTCGAACGAAAGCCTCCCTGGCCAGCCACAAGCAATGCAAGCTCCGGTACGGTCGTGTGTTCCTGCTGATCCACATGGGCGCGCCACGCCGCTGCTGGGCTGGCCTGTGCGAGCGATGGGATAGCTAGATCGTACATGACACATTATTTTTTACAATCACGCGAGTTCGATCCTGCGTGGATCGGTCGATCCGGCCGGCGTGTGGTGGTGGTTGCCACGTTCCGATCGGCCGTCTCCCATCGACCGGGTTCCAGGCGCGTCTGCACACACACCTCGATCCATCGCTCTTCTTCGATCTTTTCCCCGCGACACGTTCATGAACGTTTCATTCCGGTCCGGCACTCCGTCGTGGCGAGATCGCAGGGTGTGCGTGCGTACGTTTGGGCTCGATCGGAACGGTTGCGTTGGGTCACGTCCATCCTATATATCCATCGGTTGCCAAATTGGCACGAATGAACTGACTACGACACATGACTGTGGTACGGTGTGCATCAGCCATCAGGTGCAAGAGCGAGAGCCGGTGCAGTACATGCATTTTTTGGTAATCTTTGAAAGTGAGCAAACCGGACGGACGCCCCATCTGCAGATGGATCCCAGATCGAGGCGCCCCATAGCAACGAGCACGCCACAACTAGTGTTCCATCCGCAGCCTGCGTGTTTACATTGGATCAGTTGTTCATGTGCCAACCAAGCAAGCCTGCGTGTTAGTTGGTACGAACAGGCGGCTATGGCTAGGGATTAGTGTTAGGGAACCTAACCGTGTCATTTCGGACCATCCATCGGTGTCACCCGAGATGGCTGCCCATTTCCGGCTGCCGCGCTGCGAACAAACTTTAGGACTTGTTTTTCGTCAACTTTCGCCAACTTATTTTGCTAACTTGTCACATCGAATGTTTGGACAGTAATTAGAATTATTAAACATAGGTGTAAAAAAACTAATTACATAGATGAACTCCACATCGTGAGACGAATCTATTAAGCCTAATTAATTCGTCATTAGACACTATCATGCTACAGTAACCCGTCATTAAAAATGCGCTAATGACGGCACATAGGCTAAATAGATTCGTCTTGAGATGTAGATTCTATCTGTGTACTTAGTTTTATAATTTATCTATATTTAGTACTCCTAATTAGTGTCAAAAAGATGGATGTAACATTTCGCCAACTTTATTCCCCTCATCTAAACAAGGGCTTAGTCGAGATGGCGTCAGTCAGCCGAGATTATCATTGCATCGTTTAGCTCCAGCTCATGGGCAGAGTATAATAAGCTGGCTGGCTACATGCACCTAAAATTGCTGTTTTTCTTTATATGTATATGCGTGACTGCGTCTCCTGCAAATTGATATATATCTTTGCAAAGGTGACCAGTCAATTCTTGCAAGTTGATATCCGGATGATGAGGGATCTACATGCTCACTTGACATGACAATGTTGGTATAAAGTAGCTCCAGCGCCAGCCGCCAGGCCACACATACGTAGAACGTAGTACAAAAGCTAGGCATGCAGCAGTATACCCCAACTCCAAAGTCCAAACCCTCGCCGTTTAACGTTCAACGTACGTGATGACGATGGTATAGTAACGCGTCTGCAAGCGACGGCACGCAACTTGTGTGTTCCGTGCCGGAATCGGTCGCCCAAAAGCTTCCAAGAGCGGCTAGCAATAGCCAATAGCATGGGGTTTAGCCGCAGCTTGTTGCTTAACCACTCCAACTCTGCACCTGCAACTGGCATGCAGGTAGCGACATCTGACATGGCTGCACCTATCCATGCATTCTTGATCCTTGTGTGGTCCACGTGTGCGTGTGTGTACAATATAAAAGGTGTGTGTAGCGTGCACAGATCTCTAGCTAGCAGCCAGGCTAGATGCCGAGCATGCATGCATGCGCATGTGCCGCTTTATTCCCTGCAATTTGCATTAGGAAATGTACGCACAGTGTATGGCTGCTAACACCTTTGGTTTCCTATATCTGCATTATTGTCGTCGTTTTTCATTTCGAATTTTGATATAGTATATATATACATGTTGAGCTAGATGCTCTGCTTGGTGCTAATGGTGCGTACTTGCACTTGCTAATACCGGTTTGGTTGCCAAACGGGCCATGGTCAGATGTTCCTGACGGAACAAGCAAGGCACCACACCCTCCCGGCACATCTTTCAGGACCAGTTCTTGTCCAAATCATGCATGCGAGTACAGCGACCTGGGCACTAGTACTTGCCACTCCATACGGCCAATCTTCCAAACCTGGTGAACATCGTAGCCATGCCTTTATTTCGCCCCCAAACAAAAAGTTTAAACAACCAGGGACAACATGCATTTTCTGTGTCGGCCGGGGATAAATGAACACAAGTGGTAAAAGGATTTATGTGACCTTGATCTGTGTACATAGGGCTAACTTGCTTTTCTCTAGCTTGGCCGTGAGTTTTAAGGGGGGTGTTTGATACCCGAACTAAACTTGAACCCCCCTCACATCATATATGTTTGATACTAATTTGAAGTGTTAAATATAAACTAATTATAAAATAAATTACACAGATGAAGGCTAATTCGCGAGAATTTGAAAGCCATGGGCCACAAGCAACATGTGATTCCCAGCTAGCAAGTTCGATATACATTTTTTAACCTGTAGTTCATGAGCAGCTAGCTCAGCTCGCTGTATGTACGTGTATTTTACTGCACGCACCCCTTTTTATATCTTTTTGGGACGAAGGAATATATCTTATATTACTTAGTATAATACAGGAAGCATACACATGCAGCTAGCATAATTGCAGACTGCATATTCCTGCAGGAACAAGGCAGCAACAGACTTTTAGTACCTTCAGGTCTCAGACTCAGGTCCAAGTATTGGATATTTGCATGTGTGTGTCAACTGTCAACTTGGGCGGCTGTTAATTGGAGACAGATGCGTGTTGCTGTCTTTCATTACTCATGACACAATAGTTTCCACGATACTACTGTGCTGTGTTTAACTGGAATAACCACCAAAATTAAATGCATGCGTGCATGTTCCATCAAGGAATATGATTGAGTAGAAGCTAACTGGCTAGCGACGTAGTATGCCATTATACTGCCAATTTATTTAAGCTTTCCTAGAGTCATGTACTGTAGGCAACTAGGCACATATATATTGTTCATTCACACATCCATGATCATCCCGATTAAATTAAACTAAAGCTGCTACAGTTTGATATATCATATATATCAGCGTATATTATATGGTAGTCAAGCTTTATTTTGCTTGGGCCAATAATGATATGGCGCCGTGCAATTTCATTTCGGTCAAGGCCTCAAGGGTCGATCGATTGCCTCAAGGGTCAAGGTCTAGGATCACGCTGACGAACACTTCTTCAAAAAACAGATGGCTATAACGTTTGATTTGTCATTTGATTATCTGGTCAAAATTTATAGTGTCATACAGATTGTGATCCCAACTAGCTAATGCTTGTTAATTTTGAATATATATACCATTGTGTAGCTCAAGCTACTTAGAGGGTGTCTAGTTGGAGAAATACAGTGTAGCAAACTTTGTTAGGAATCATGTTTGGCGAGGAGAAACACGGTTTTCAAAGAATAAAAGTTTGAAGGAATAGTAAAAAGTTGATAAACAAGGCCTTGCTAGCCGGTTTGCTTGTGTCAGCGTTGAAATATTCCTGCATGAACAAGGCACCAACATACTTCCAGTTTCAGGATTAATTAGGGGTACAGTGACAACTGTACTGGGTATGCTGACTAGTAGCGCTATGCCTTCAATGTGATCCTAAATGGAAGCCATAGGATGCACGTATCTAGCAAATAAACGGAAATTACAGACGACTTACTATATAATCATTGTTGTTAACTGTCGCACACATCACATTGTCACAAATATTTGCATTGGATCCTCACAAACAAATTAAAGGTGGTATGCATCGAGGCTGTCGATTATTAATTTCCACTGATGAGCAAGTTCCATCCGCGAGAGAAACCAAGTTGCTTAATTGGAGCTTAAGGTGATATCATTATGTTCCAAACATGACCTCAAGGCTTGTTGGTTACTCACTTCGTGTCGTTTTGACATGTTTGGTATGGAGAGAGAGTAATAGCTACTGATTGATGTCATACACATACACATATGCCGGATCAGTGTTGCATTCTGTATCATTAAAGGTAGGCCTGTTGTGGACCATGATTAACTGTAAAGGTGAAGAGATAGATGCATGCATTACCTAATCTCAACATGTACAAATGAAATTAAACCAAAAGAAACACGTATATAATGAACGAAAGTACGAAGCCGACAAAGCACCTGCCTTTCAGCTCATACTCTAATCATCCTTGGAAAAAGGTAGAAATAAATATATATGTTCATGCACTAATCATCCTGAACAATTCCAGATTAAACAAAGCTGCTAGCACACATGATAGCAGTAGTCATTTAACCTGCAACCTCGCACCAATAATGATGGCGCCGTGCATCTTTCCTCCGGTTTTGGTCAAGGCCGGCATGTGTGCATGGCCCCGGCAGATGGTTGATCGATCTTGACAAGCGTTCGTGCGGCTAGCCCTGTTTTCAGTAAGGAAAAAGGTTGTGTTTTCATGGACGAATCAAATCAAACCAAAAATGAGTTTTTGTTATATAGGAGAGTGATCGAGCTAGTAGTGTATGAACAGATGGTGAGTGAATAGGATCATGGCAGATGCCCGGGCATGCAGCAGAGACAGAGAGAGATGTACGGTGCTGGTTGTTGGTACTTGGTGTGGATCTCCGGATGTATGCGGTGCCACCTTTTCCTTTTTGTAAGTTGGGAGTTGGGACATCGCTGTTTTATGACCATCTATTTGGTGGCTGCGGCGTCCACGTCGAGATAGCAACTAGCTAGAGGGTGAAGTCACTTATCTTACCACAAATGGTAACTGATCAAGTGTAATGATCTTATGTACGTACGCATATTATCTTGATGTACTTCTGTAAAGCTAAACACTACAGTTACAGTCTACACATGCACGTTCCTAGCTGCTGTTGAGCTTTTAAGCTTAACACCGTTGGTTACATGCTTGGGCGTTCAGGTAGCAGAGCCGTGTGAGCTTTGAGAAATGAGAACGTACGTAGTGTCGGTCACAGGCACACAGTTCCACACTCGTCGTGAGCGGACACGTGGGTCCAACGTGGCACGTCAATTAGCTGACCGGTCTATTGTTCCGAGCCATGCGAAGTTTCTGCTCCGTGTTACTTGGCCCTTCGAATTCAGAAACGATCATCACGTGAGAAATTTTTTGGAGGATGATCTTTCTGTTTTCCTTTCTGGTGGGGATAGCCGCGGAGCAGAGGCATCCATCAGAGTTTGGTCTTGAGGTTTACAGTTACAGCCACCCCCACCGTGGAGGGACGGACGAAAAGCGTTAGGGCAGCTCCAGTGCTGCGTCGACCAGAGCTGCCCGATGTAACCAGCGTGCGCATCGATTTACAGGACCCACGTCACGTAAAAAATTCAGATTTTTTTTGAGAAAGTGTAAAAAATTCAGATGACTAGCTCCCTCGACGAGCGCGACCACGTACGCGGCCCATAATTTTGACGGAGGGGGAGGATTGGAAGGAGTGAGGCCCTAGCGTACACAGTTTTGGGCTCATCTTTTATGTACTTGGCTACTTCAAAGAAGCCGGCCCAACCTCAAAGAAAGCACACCGGGCTATGCGGGCCAATTCGCACAGAACCGCCTTACAACACGAGCCCAAATAGCCCGAGCCGCTGACGGTTTGCTTCTTTTGCCACTCTTCTTCAAGTTCCAACTCTTCTCCCCAACCCCAAACCCTCCCCCTTCTCGCCGACTTCTCGAACCTTCCTTCTCCGCGCCCGCGCCACGACGACGATGACCTCCACGGCCGCCGCCGCCGGGCCAGCGTCCGCCACGTGGACGGTGGCCTCGGCGGTTCTCCGCGTCCAGATGGCGCTCCTCGACGGCGCCGCGTCCTCCAACGAGCCCCTCCTCCACGCGGCCGCCTCCGCGCTCCTCTCCCGCGCCGACTACGACGACGTCGTCACCGAGCGCACCATCGCCGACGCCTGCGGCAACCCCGCGTGCCCCAACCCTCTCCCCTCCGCGGCCGCGGGCCCCCGCTTCCACATCTCCCTCCGCGAGCATCGCGTCTACGACCTCGAGGAGGCGCGGAGGTTCTGCTCCGAGCGCTGCCTCGTCGCCTCCGCGGCCCTCGCGGCGTCGCTCCCGGCCGACCGCCCCTTAGCGGTCCATCCCGACCGGCTCGAGGCCGTTGTCGCGCTCGTCGAGGGCGGGGGCGCTGGGGTGGGGCAGGGGTTAGGGTTCCGGGATGCGGGTGGGAAGAAGAAGGAGAATGAGGGGAGGGAGCTGGAGATCAAGGTAAAGGACGTCGCTGGGGCAGGGGAGGTCACGCTGCAGGATTGGGTTGGGCCCTCGGATGCCATCGAGGGCTATGTGCCGCGCCGTGACCGCAATACCGAAGGTGAGCATTCCCACCATAATTTGGTTGCCTGTAGCTGCATCCGACTTTATAATCTCGAACTGAATTGAAGGATGAGAATAGCTAGGTGCTATTGTCTTCTCTTGTGTACTCAGAATTGTATTACGATTGTTTTTGCTTCAGTGTTGCAGTTGAAGTATTTGGTCATACATATAGCTGGCTGACCATATATGAATGACTTAGGAAGATTGAATTGGTTTCCAAAATAAGAGATAAATTTAGGTCGGTGTCATTAATTCATTACTTCGCAAAATATTTACATGGTGGTCCGAATTAGTCTGGTACCTCTAATTACCAACTCTGTCGAATACATGGAAATTTTGTCGGTGAAAGGAGCCAAATTCTCAATCCTAAGATTTAGGATCACTTCGTGTTGTTTGACTAAATATTAAAGAAAACTAGACTGCTAGAGCTTGTTGCCGGTCATGCATTTTCTTGGAAAGATGGGTAAATGTCTATAATACAGTAAAGCAAATATTGCCATGACCGACGGAGATTTAGCCATTTCAATACACCTTCGTTTAGTATCTCTACTGCTGCATTTAAACAACATTACTTTGCTTCTGACACAATTCAACGATCACTTTGAGTGTTTTGTTATTTTTTCTCAAACTCTCAAAAGAAAACACCAAATTCACATTCTGTGTCTGCTTCAATGATTTCATGCAATAATTTACTAGTCACTGGTGTAGCAATGTTTACCAGAGTAACGGTAGTTTTACTTGCAGGCACATTTCTTCTGTACATAAAAGGATGCTTATCTCCATTCTTGCCATTTGTTTGGCATGTATTAAAATTTCAAACAATTGAAGAAACAGTGAGCTTGTTCTGTTTTCAGGGCAAAGGCCAGAAGCTAAGCAGAACAAAGTTGCTGGGCCTGAGCAGTCCAGAATCGAGAATGTGGATTCTAGCAATGCTGCTTCTGGTGAAGATGGCAAGGCAAGTTCATCTTCTTCGGTTGAATCACGCATTACCTCTGAAGGAATGGCTGAGAAAATGAGCAGCATGGTTCTTAGCGAGAATGTAAATTCAGCTGGAAAGAAGATAGCTCAAACCCCATCGAAGATGTTGGAGGAGGAAGATAACAATATTTTGTCATCTTGCATATCTGATTCGATTGCAAAGCAGCTGGAGAATGTTGTTCTGGAAGAGAAAATGGGTAGTAAGAAAAAGAAAGCAAGTAAAGAATCATCCAGGGCACAGAAGAGTAAGTTTAGAAAAAGGCCTGGTGCAGGTGATGGGCATGAGGTGGACTTCATGAGTACCATCATTATTGGGGATGCTTCGACAAACAGGGAACAAGGGACTATGAATCAGTATAACTACTCGCCAAGTTCTATATTGATGGACAATTATGCTTCATCTCAGTCTGCAGCAAAAGATTCACCACAAGATTATGCTGAACAGCTATACAAAGAATTTAATGAAACATTGAGTATTGGAAAAGATGAGACAAGTGATGAGAAGATGAAACCTGCACTAAAATCTTCAATGAAGGCTCCTGGGTCTAAGAGCGGAGCGCGATCTGTGAAATGGGCAGATGCGAATGGAAGTGTTCTAGAAACAAGCAAACTATATGAAAACTCTTCAAGTAGTGTAAAACAGCCTGAGGAAGCCGTAGACATTTCACTAAGACGTGCATCTGCTGAGGCTTGTGCTGCTGCACTTGTTGAGGCGGCAGAAGCTATTTGTTCAGGCACATCGGAAGTAGATGATGCAGGTGAGCATTAATGTTACTATAACCCGAACATTGCTAGAATTTGAGGCACATAATTTTGTTATTTATCGGTACTGACTTATACCTTTCTAAATTCAGTCTCAAAGGCAGGAATCATCATACTGCCTGATATGCTTAACGAGAAACAATACAACAATGACAACAGTAGTGACAGAGATGATGAATCTCAAATTGATAGGGATGTTCAGAAGTGGCCTAAGAAGACTGTGCTTCTAGACACAGACATGTTTGAGGTCGATGATTCTTGGCACGATACGCCTCCCGAAGGTTTCAGTCTAACAGTGAGTATTCTTGAGAAAAATAGAAGTAGCAATTTTGCTTCATTTGATTTGATATCAGCATGACAGTGAATTTCTTTGCAGTTGTCTGGTTTCGCAACAATGTGGGCCACGCTTTTTGGATGGATCTCACGGTCATCTTTGGCCTATGTGTATGGGCTTGACGTGGGTTCCGTGGAAGAGTTGTTGATTGCCAGTGGGAGGGAATATCCTGAGAAGATAGTTTTGAAAGATGGGCACTCGGCAGAAATTAGAAGAGCTCTAGATACATGTGTTTGCAACGCTGTGCCAGTACTTGTATCAAACTTGAGGTTGCAGATACCAGTTTCAAAGTTGGAAAGTACCCTGGTATGATTCAGGCGTACCAAGCAACTACTCTAACTAAGAATTGATATGCTCTCTTGCTTATGCTAATACTCTGAATGCTAGCTTTATACTTGTATCTAGGGAGTTTTTTGGATTGTCTAATTTGATTCATTGCTTGCTACCAGGGCTACTTGATTGACACGATGTCATTTTTCGATCCGCTGCCCTCTCTGCGATCAAGGCAGTGGCAACTGGTGGTTCTGGTGCTGCTTGATGCGCTCTCCATTCACCGGCTTCCTGCTCTTGCTCCAGTCCTCTCAGATTCAAAGCTTGTGCATAAGGTGACCAACTGATTTCACTTCTTGCACAAGATGATATCTGCTTTTGCTTTCTAGACCATTAATTTGGTCCCTGTCAACCTGCGCTGCAGATGCTGAACGCCGCTCAGGTTAGCAGGGAGGAGTACGACTCGATGGTCGATCTCTTCCTCCCTTTTGGAAGATCCATTCAGACACCCATGCAGATATAGCTTAAATGAGAAGCTGTGTAAATCGGCCCCTGGAAAGCTGCGCGAAGTGGCTGCTGCTCTGTGTAGGATCTGATATATGTGATACCTGAACAGACAAGAGTAAATATAGGTTGCTATCAATGAGTCGTGATTAGCTATTGAACCAACTGCACCCGGGCAAATTTCAGTGGCGCCGAAATGCCTGCGACCGTGACGCCTCGTTGTCGCTTGCGATATTCCTTCGGCGTCTGCGTAGCCTGTGAGGACAGGCGATCTTTCCTGTCACGCTCGGCAACTGTTTGGCTTTAGTGTGGGAAACCAGGGAGCAAAAGATAACTCATCTTTTACAAGGATATTACGTCAGTAATTTCACACCCTTGTGACTTTGCCCACTGATATCTATTCGTTTTTTCAACCTTGGGACTTACCCCATATGCTTTTTATTATTATTATTATTGTTTTCTGTGCGTTTTTACTTGTTATTATCCTGAATATGTACTCACTTTTGACAAGGATATTACGTCAGTAATTTCACACACTTGGGACTTCACCCACTGATATCTATTCGTTTTTCAACGACTTACCCCCCCCCCCCCTCCCCTCTCTCTCTCACACACACACAAAATACTGTTTTGATTTTCTGTGCGTTTTTACTTCCTGAATATCTAATGGTATGTGCGTGGATTTGGCAGCCGAACCCATAGTCTGCCATTTGACTTATGGAACCAGCTGGTAGCTGGTGAATTGTGTGTGATTGGCACAGGTGCCTACTAGTCCACTTTCATCTGCTACCTACTCAGTTAAGGCCCCGTTTAGTTTCTCAAATATTCCCCAAAAATCTACTATTCATCTAACTTTTTCCTATTCATCCCACCTCTTCTACTCACATATCACTATTCATCTACAGTGTTTTTTGGGTGAACAGTGTATTTTCGGGGAATCTTTCCCCAATCTAAACACACCCTAAGACAAAGTTGATTGATTTGCCCAGCGCTGTCGCTGTGCTTGAAACTGCCTTTCCCCTGCGTTATCCTTGCACATTCGTGGTCAAATGCAGTGGCTGGTTCCTGCTCTCCCCTCTCATTCTCACTCAGTTGGCGGCTCAGGTACCAACACGAACACGAATGAACTCGCTATACAATCTTATCGCCAACATATACGCATGCGCGTCATATTATGAACCCATGCTGTATTGCTGTGCCCATACATCCCTCTTTATGGACGCCTACGACAAACTGGAACAGCTCTAACGACATCACTGATACCAGGACACAGGCCATCGCAGACTACCCACAGTTGACCATTGCTTGTAGTCGCAGCTCGTTGCTGTCATGAGCAGCGAACATTTTCGCTGTGGTTCAGCCATTACAACAGAAACATGTAACTTGTAGCAGAAGTGAAACACGCACGGATGCCATCAACATCAACAGATATATGTACAACAGCGTGGTGGTCTCAAGCGTTAACAACAACAGCAACTACTGAATGGAAGGGGTAAAAGAAGAACAAAGTGAAAAATAACCTACAAAACTGCTGGCTGCTGCTGCAGCTGACCTGCCTAATCTGCAACAGAGCCTCAACAAATTGAAGCTAAACCCAGCGCTCATGATCCGTCAACAGGTGTTGTCAGCGAGTCGTCGTATTTACACATCCCGGACCAATCATTCCCTCCTCCGGACTAAACCCTCTAGCAATCATCGGTCTCAAGCCAACTCCTCAGGTTGCACAGCGCCTCTGTCGACAGGCTCTTGTAGCTCCTTGGCCTCATTGGCTGCTCTTGCTGCTGCACGCCCAGCTCTGAAACGAAGCAGACGACGATAACGGTAAGATTGTCAGCTGTCTCTAGCCGCTTCGCCTCCATGACAAGCTCCCTAGCGCACCGCGCGGGGTCGTCGTGCTGCCGCAGGCTCCTACGCACCAGGCTCACCGCGTGCTGGCTTGTCATCACGTCCCAGATTCCGTCGCAGCCCATGATGAGGAACTCGTCATCCTCTGTGAGAGTGGCCTGTCTAAACTCAGGCTCCGCAATGAGTGGGGATGATGAGGCATCTGGCGTCTTCATGTCCCAGTCTCCAAGGGCTCGGGTCACAGATAGGACTCCATTGAGGTAGCCATCCTCAATGTATCCACCGGACGCGGCAACCCTTTCACATTCCTCGACATAGTTGGCCCTGTGGTCTCGAGACATCTCCATAGCTACGCCTTTCCGGCATAGGACCGCCCTGCAGTCTCCAGCATTTGCAACCAACAGTTGCCTGCAATGTAGAGCAAGCCCAGGCATGTTAAGCCAAGACCAATGCAGTTGAACTAACTGTTATAACCAGTTCACCACCATGCACCTTACCTTCCAAAAACTAATGCGGTAAGTGCTGTGGTTCCAGAAGAGCGGCTGATATCCAAATCATCAGCCAGAGCTAGATCCGCCTGCAGGAAAGCTCTGCGAACAGAGTTCTCAACAGACTGAAGGTATAACTCGTCGACTCGTGATGCTTGTGGGAACTCACTGTCCTCGAACAGGAACCTCATAGCATGCCTTTTCATGTATGCCGCAGCATCCGGGCCTCCATGGCCATCAAAAACCTGAAATACAGAGGGATGCAAAGGAATATGGGTAAATGATCGGTCCTTTAAGCGCGGGTGATGATGATATAACAGGAGCAAGCATCTGCAGGGAAGAAAACTGCTTACTCCATAGAAGGCACTCGGCAACGGGCAGACCAACAGTGAGCCAAGGTGAGCAGAAAGATCATCTATCCGGATATGTTCATCTTCCATGTATCTCCTAGGACCAATATCAGCAAAGCTACCAGACCGGATGTTGGGCACAAACTGTAGCATCTCTACAGAAACACTTGGTGCAGCTTCAGGCTGCTCTAGCCCCTATATCAAAAGCAATGACAATTAGTGCCTCGTTGGATAGTATAAAGCAATAAGAAGATTAACCTGATGTTACATCTAACTGACAAAACTAACACCTTGTGTCTAAGCCTCTTAAGGCCTAACTCAGTTTCTAAAAAGTTCAGATTTTGCCGGTCAGATTAGTGTCTACTCAGTTGACAAATTGTGCACCTATTAAGGTAAGAATATACCACAGACACATATGGTTCACCCACTACCCCACTATACACTGAAACAGGCTACAAAACTGTGGAGCGGTGAAACTCTTTTGAAAGAAATACACCAACGGTTAATGATCAGACTAAGAACCATTAGGACAAACTCATCTGAAAAATCGAGCTTCTGCAAAAGCGTACTAGTATATCACAACTCAACAACCACCACGCACTACAGCTACAGATATGGGTCCAATAATTTCACCACCCACTTTCTCGTCCCCGAGGGCTACAACTGTGCAACCACCACACTAGGCCTCCCCCTAGAAAGGAGAGCTACCTTTCTCAAGCAAGTATAGCAGACTTTTGCATCCACACAGATCTTTTTTCCCCCAAACGAAAAGGGAGATGAAAAGAGAACTCCCTGAGCTTGTCCTACACACTTCAAGAATAGTATCACAACAGGAAATGGTAAAAGCACCTATCTGGTTTACAAACTTGCAAACAATCCTCCAAAAAATGGCTAAATGTTCCCAGTCAGACGACGATGATTCTTTTTACCAATATTACAACATAAAGGCCCGAGCTTGAGCAACTCACCATGCTAGCCACCTCAACGGTGACCTCGACCTCAACCTCCGCCGGCGCGGCCACAGCCGCCGCCGCCGCGGACACCCCAACGACCTCGTCGACCGCCTTAGTCACGCACCGGTGGTACTGCACCTCCAGCACCGGTACAGGGGCCTGATGCATCACCTCCGCCTCAGCCACCATCTCCGCACCTCAACAAGCCAAACGACTCCCGATCCAAGAAGGGAACGCCGCCGCCGCCTCGCCGGCAAGCAGAAAAAGAAGAGCTGCCCGATCCGCAAACCGATCCACACGTCGTGCCGGGAAGAGCAAGAGAAGCTCCAAAAGCCGCCGTCTTTGGACGATCTGAGGGGTGGGATGGGCGATCTCGATGGTTTCTAGGACACGGTTTTCTTGATCTGAGGAGGACGACGAACAAGAGAGGGGAAGAAGAAATGTGCAAACGGGAGGGGGTGGTTGGTTTTTATCCGTGGCGTGTGCGTGCGCAGAGGTGACCGGCGGCGACCGGTGGGAGCGAGCCGGTGACCGGGTGGTGGCATCGCATTTGGGGCGGGCGCACGCGGCTGCTGCACGGACACGTGGCCGTCGCTTGCCCGTGTGATTGTCTGCCGACCGCCGCACAGTTTATTTTCCTCCTTTTGTGAGGGATCAGAAATTAATAAAAAATATTTGGAGCCAGATTTTCTGTTAGTGAAGTGTTTTAGTTTGATTAAATATGTTTTTTTTACCAAAAACATGTTTTTTTACTCATTGCAGGGGGGAAATGTGTTTCTTGCCGTGTAATTATTGAACTATTACTTGCAATATTCATTTAACTCGTGGTAAAAGCATCAGTTGTCAGCGTGCTTGTTTCCGTTAGCTGCTGACCAAGGTTGTAAATAGAACTACTCCGTTATCTTTTGGCGGGAGAAGAGTGGGAATCACATGGTAAAGATTAGTGGAGCGTAGAAGCGAAGTGTTGTTTTCTTCTTTCTTGCACGGCAACAAGTGAATATCTTATATCTGGTATTCCATCGATGTATTCACTGTTTACTCTCATGTAATCTAAGATATGGTGCGAATCTTGAATAACTAAGGAGCTAATTATGGATGTAGGCATGTAGCTAGAGATTGAGTGGGTATTCAATAAGTGGTCATGAGTTCATTTAGAGATCAGTTCATCTAGAGGAGTTTTGGGTCAACTCGGACCAAAATAAAACCATTTTTTCGCATCCATATCTATAACCACGACAAAGGTTAGAACAACAATTAACTGTCAATGATACAAATGGCATTATTGAGCTCGTTTTACCGTAATAATGATTAATAGCACTCTCTCCGATCTATCCATTAACATAAGGGTTGTTTTATTTGAAAAAAAAATAATTTCTTTATAACTTTTTATTAACAATTAGTCAAATTACACATGGTACGGTGCTTGCAAATTGCAAAAGTTGGATATGATATTAAAAAATACTCAAAACAATATCAACTTTAATTTTTTTAGCAAGTACAATATATTGTACACTAAATTGAGGGCAAAGAAATAGTTTTTTACAAAAAAAAAATGTATCTTACTGAGAGCGTATTGTAGCTACCCAATGACGTCAACCTTCAACGTTTGGTATTGGTCAATATTCCGAATTGTCTGCCACAAAGAAGTACAGTATAGTACGGTGCGAACTTGGTACGTGGACGGCGGAAGAGCTGTCGTGCAGATACTGTGCCAGAGACCCGTGTCACTCCTAATTACAGAATACATACAAAGTGAAAATGAAGACGACAACGCCGTCTGCATGCAAGAGCTAATGTGCCACCTCTTGAAGCCTGAACTGCTCTTCATTTTCTTCTCAAATCCTGATCTTGTAGCTTAGTACTAACCATTAGACAGCAGTTCCAGTGAGATATTCTCTTCCCAAGTCCCAACCCATGCTAAAATGATACCGTTCCATGTGAAACTCACATGTCGAGTCATGTGAATTTCTCGAGTTCCAACCACGTCGTAATAGTTTAATTACTCATTACTAGTATTTGGTTTGCTCATAGGGGAAAGAAAAGAAAAAACTCGTTGGTAACTCATGAGTCATGACCTCCTAACTACACCCTCCGTTCAAGTTTATAAGGCGCACACGTAATTCAATATTCAACCTTTGAACTTTGGCCCATAAATAACCTTGTATAATAAAAACTTTGCCCTGTAACAATCATATCATTATATCCATATTTAAAAGTAGTTTCATATGACTATAATTTTGTTGTTACAAACATTATATTATAATATTAAGAGTCAAATGCTATTATTAAAGATTGGGCCAAGTTTGACCGCATCTTATATTCATGGCGGAGGGAGTATAACAGGACATTTCCCCTGTCCTAGGGCTTGTATCAGAAAGTGAAACTGAAGGAAAATATCAGTAGTTCTTTGTGACTATGAGAATTACAGCGCAAATATTTATAGATGGCCGAACAATAATTCTAGTGCAAATAAAATATGACAGATAATTGAAAATGGAGGTTAAAGACCTTATTAGTTCTGCCCGGGCACCGAGAGAGTGTCACACTTCAACCAGAATTACACCCAGAAATACTGTTGGCTTTCATCCAAATGCTCCAAAGCTCTTAGCTTATGCTGGTTTTATTTTCTCTTGCCCCTGGGTCCAATGAGACAGCAACAAGTCATCACCAAATGTCTAAGCTAGTGGTGGGTGACAGGTGAGGAGGAAAGAAAGACGCCCTTTCCCTCCTCTCTGCCCTTGCCATGGCTACTGCAGGGTTGGTTGAGAAGATCGGCAAGCAACAGGTGTCATCACCATCACAAATTTATTTTGGTCGTTTTGTGCCGGAGGAGAACAGGCGACGTGGCACTACACATGCTCCAGCTTGTGGATTGCGATAAAAGGGAGGGTCGCATCATTCATGATCTCCTCCTTCTGGGTTTTCAATTCAATCCTTTGCAGTCACAAATTCAGGAAGAAGCTTCTAGATGTTTACCTCTATGTACAAGAAACTTCTAAGATATTCTGTCTAGATTATGGGAGAAGATGAGCGAGTCTCATTGACTTGAATTTTCTGATCAATGGAGCTTATGAAGCTGCAATTGTCCCACAATTAGACCTCCATTTGCAGTTACTAATTGCTTGATGCCTCAACTTGTATCATTGAGGGTCGGTAGAATTTATGCTCTTCAAGTTGAATCTTCACAAAACTGTACTGTTACTCTGTTAGTTTTAAATAAATTTAGAGAGCTGCATCGTAGTAGTTTGTTTCTAGTTTTATTGTGTACTGTACAATCTCTGTTTCCTCTTTGTGTTGTACACAAGCTCCATGATCCTGATAGAAACACCTGCAAATGTCATCGACGTCATCTGATAACGCAATTTAACAACCCTGGCAAAAATGACACTGCATATGGGATGGATTAGTGGAATGCTCCAATGGTTCAAGTGGACAAGAACAGTTATGAAGGAAAACCGCACTGCTAGGCCTAGCCTAGCCCAGCCCAAAAGTCTACACATATGTGTCCACAAATGACAAATGGCCCACGAAAAGGTTTAAGTACCAGCTCTTCTGGTATCTTAAAAAAAACTCCTCTGTACATGAACAATATTTTGGGTACAGGCTCATTGATACTCTACACAATAGCATCAAACAAGGTAACTGACATATATTTGGGTGATTGTTCCAGTTTATCTGTTTGTTTACTCACGTGGAAATCACGTACTTCTATGTTAGCTTATCCTTTTTTTTTTCAAATGGAAATTAAAACGCTTTACCTTAACAAGGGGGCTGGGCAAGCTTGGGTCAATTAAGCACATCACTTTCGCATTCTACTTGCTAACTCCTTAACAACCTAATCCATTTAAGAGCAACTTTGGGAGAGAACGAATGCATGCTCCGCTTTGTCAACTGTCATGTATTTTTGATGTGAAAGTATAACTACCTAAGATGCTGCTACCTACTAGTATAACTCGGAGTAGTTGGTCCCCTAGAAACCATTTTTCTTTTAAGAAACACATGATACTTACAAAAACTGAAAACGCATAGTCCTTCCTGGTGACATGTTTATGAAATTCACATACCTCTCTGAAGATACAAGTTTATTGCGAAACACCTCCCTTCAAAATTACCAAAGGAAAGTGGAGAAATTAATATAGGAAATTAAATACAGTAAGTTATCGGGCAAACTTTAAATTTTATTGCAAGCGACGGTTAGTTTAGCGGAGTAAATTTGGACTCTGAAGCAATTCGTACAGAGCGATACGATGGTTCAGCCGAACAAATTTTATTTTTCATATAGCGGGGCGGGGCCGGCTGCACAAATTTCATACCAACTAAATGTCAGGATCACTGCAATCTGCTGTCATAAAAACACAACAGGATTTTCTCCCCCACATGGCAACTGCAGCTGACAAATTGAACCAAACTTGGTCCGCTGAAAATTTCTTACAATTGGATCCCAATTTTGCTTTGCTATTCAAAGTTCAAACTTTGAGGATTGCATTTGCATGCATGCCAGTATGAAAACAATGACATTTTCACCAGATGAATTATTCTACCAAACAGAATAAAAAAGAAGCCACCTTGGCCGGACTAATTGCGTGTTCTGAATTCTTTGATCGATCGTGCCGGCCGTGAGCGGCCGGTGTGATGAACAGCTGCACTGTCATGTCGCCCTGGGCCTTAGTCTCCTGCCTTAGCTTTTCTGGCTTGCTTCTTGATTTCTGTTAGATTTTAAATTCTCAACTGCGGCGTTTATTTAAAATTTGATCATGTCAGTAGCAGGGTTTACCTTACCGTCGGGAACCGGTCCGGTTTGACCGGTTCCCGACCAAACCGCCCCGGACCGGTAGCGGTTCGGGGCGGTTTGAACCGGTGGAAATTCAAAATTTTCAAATTTAAGTTTAAAAATGGAAAAATGTCGTAAAAATTCCTAAAAATACTTCAAGGTGTGTGTAATCTATTGGTGTAAAAAGTTTTCAAATATTTGCTCATTTGATATTTTTTTTGGCAAATACAAGTTAAATAAAAAAAAGGAAACCGGTCAAACCGACCGGCTAACCGGTCAAACCGAATTTGAATTCAAAATTCGAATTTGTCCGGTTTCTACCGCTCAAACCGAATTTGAATTCAAAATTCGAATTTGTCCGGTTTCTAGAGGTAACCGGTCCAACCGGACCGGTTTACCGCTACCGCCGGGCGACGGTTCGGCCGTCCGGTTCGGTAAAAAAACCCCTGGTCAGTAGTTTAGTACGTGTGATTGGACAGTCGCTGGCATCTGAAGAATCCATGTTGCTTATCGAGACGACGACGAAGTTTAACAGTATAATAGTAATGTAGTATAATACTATGAAGTTGTTTAACTCTGTCGCCTGTCGACTCGGGCCTCGTATCATCCATGTAGTATAGTTTTTATACTAAAACGGATAGATTAGCAATACCAGATCGTATTCTTACCTGATTTACATGTACGCGTCACAGAAGTAGACGATACCGTACGCGCGCTGCTCACTATAATTATAATATATATAATATAAATACAGAAAATCGGGCATACAGCGTGCTTCATCCACTATCCACGAAGCCATGCATCCTGTTTTTAGACGAACAAAGAAATAGATTTGCAGCGATGCATGAAGGTTTTGTTGTAACAAAATGCGCCTCCGAATCTTCTTGCATTTCAATTTTCAAACAGGTGATGTCAATATTTACTAAGCATATGTAGCTAGCTCATTCGAGAAGGAAAAAGTTTATGAACGCAACAAAAGGTGCCATAAGAAAAAAAAAGGCCTATGCAGAACTAGAATATCCAAGCTTTTTTCTTTCTCGACAGTCATGATCGGCAAGCATCAATGAGTAGATGCACTCGCAGAGCAGCTTTACAACACAAAGAAAAATAAACATATGTGTAGATTGCAAGGCCCAATAATCTAGCAGGGAAAAGTGAGCCAAAAGGTTGTTGGAAGATTTTTCTGATGTTTACTGATGAGTCTGGTGACCGGCCTAGCTACAATATTTATTATATATACAAGTAGTATTTGCTAGCTAAGCTACAATGGCAGGCTTTTTCTAGTATCTAATGGACTTGTTTTTGTTTTTGTTGCCTGCAGGCAGGCAGGAAAGAGGGAAGAGGCAGAGTGGGTGCCATGCCATGCCCCCGACCAAGACAGCCTGTGCCGGAACCCTAATCATTTGTTTATCTTCACTTCAGCTTCACCCCCCCCTGACTGAATTATATGTGCCCTCATCAACTGAATTGGACATATCCTCGTTTCATCGAAAAATGCATTCGTCAGTGTCTTTTTGTCAACAATTTCTACACAACTGATTTGAGGTGTATCACTGATAGTCGTATCTTGAGCTGCTTTTCGTTCTCTTTATCTTTAAAAGATTAGGTCATACTTAAAAAAGATCGTGGTGTGATTTCCCATTTCAGGACAGTCACAAAGTCGAGGCTAAAGGAAAAAGATGGCATATCTTGGAGCACTGATTAAGTTGTTTGCAAACAAACTTGTGATAAAGATGCATTCTAAGATGAGAGCTTAAATGTTATACCTTTCGCGCTAGAAGAGAGATAATGCGAAACCATTAATCCAACCACATACTAGTGTTGGCAATTTACCTCTTGCATTCTTGGCTGAAAAATAAAGAAGCCAGATCTTCATGGGGGGAAGGTCCCTGCAGAAGAAAGAGATGAACGCCATTGGCGTCGCTGGGCCGGAACTATTCAACGGTCAAACAGACACCATAATAATATCAGTAAAAATCCCATCTTTTTTCTGCAAATAAAGAAATTAAATAGTTTATTGCTGTCCTGCAATTTTCTTGTGCGTTATAACTGTCTTTCTTCCCCCGGCGTCGCCTCTCTCCCTTCTTCCATTTCGCCCCTCTCTCTTCTTCAATCCTCCCCGCGCCGCGGAGTTGGAGGGAGAAGGGAGACGCTTTTCGCCGCCACCCCGCGGCCTCCCGTCGCGTTGCTGATCCCCGGTAATCCTCTTCTTCCTTTATTCCTCAAGGCTCTAGGCGAATCAAGGTTTGTAGAAGGGGATGTCAAGCGCGAGGAGCGGGACCCCATTCCGGTCGAGGTCGTCGTCGATCCACGGCATCAGAGGTCGAGCTCGTCGTCGATCTGCGGCATGAGAGACGAGGGGATCTCTTGGTTCCCCTGTTCCCTACGAGGAAATGGGGAATAGAACAGCCATCGGACACTGAGATGGATTAGTTTTTGTCCGATTTGTTTGATTTTATCTTTAGATTAGCAGGCTGATTTGGGTAGGTTGTGCAGGCTGGGCGCCTTGGGGCTGCGATTTTTTGTTGTGGTTTGATGACAGTATCACCCTGTTTTGAGGCAATTATTGATCGATTTAAGGACACGGTTGCAACCATTCATGATTTGAGAGGGGAATTTAGATTGCTGCTGCAAGGACTACAGAGTTTGTCTGTGCAGCACCGTCGACGAAAACAGTACAGCGTTCATTGACGACGGTTGGCAGTCTAGCTACCTGGCCACGGCCGCGCTCTCCAAGATCCTCGATGGCTGCTAGTCCGGCGCTTGCTCCTCCTACAGGTTGATGCCTGAATGGAGCTGGAGCCCTCTTATCTAGATTCCTGCCAAAAAAAAGTCTGTAAACGCACTTCGCTTGAAACAGCAGGAGACATTGGGTGGAGATTGAGTGGCTTGGATGCAGATGAAAGTTGCAACGTGCCTCTACAGAGCAAAGTCACTCAATCTGCATCCCTCCTACTCACTAGGGCTAACACCTAGCTGACGTGGATGACAGCAAGGCAGAAAACCAGACTGATATATGGTCAAGGGGGTCCGGTGTCCGATTTGAGGAGATTGAGAGGACCATTTAGACGATTTCATAGTTCAGGGTTGAGTCTTAGACTTGGGACAGAATTCAGGGGGGTAATATGTACTTCTTCCTTCTTTTTTGCTGTTGTTGTTGTTGTTGATGATGATGATGATTTACGCATCATGGTCGGTTAGAACCTGCCAGATGCTGTTGATCCTATTAGGATGTCTTCACGTATGATCAGAGCTTAATTGCTTTTGGGAAGCGGATAATCTGGATAGACCGCCTTTCTAATTGATTAGGCTAGGGCAATAGACTTACCGAATTGGAAGAGATTGGTCCACCCTTGTCACGTCTCCCAGCTCTATCTAGCAATACAACATGCATGCCAAGTGAATGTGTTTCCAAGTTCCAACAAACATTTCATCCAACCAAATATTTCTCGAGCTGAACATCCCAATCACCATGTGTTTTTTTGACTTCCCATAATCATGTTTGCAGGTTGATCAAGTGCATCACTGTCTTCAGGGAAGCCCCTTGAACAGTAGTTTGTACCGTAAGTTGGGTAATTCTGTCACAGCATGGCCTCGGCAGGCGTGGCACGCTCTTCTTTGGGATTTCAGAATGACACAAGTTCTAGCAGTGATGCTGATCGACTTCCGAACGAGTTGGGCAATATGAGCATAAGGGACGATAAGGTAATTGGATTCCCTTAAGTAGCGTATAAATTGCTTTCTGGTGGTTCATCACTCATCAGTTTTAGTTGGTTTTGGCTTGATAACAATGCAGGACATTGAAGATATTGTAGTCAATGGTAATGGAACTGAGCCGGGTCATATTATAGTTACTAGCATTGATGGGAGAAACGGGCAGGCAAAGCAGGTATTTTGACCAAAAAAAGTGTATATTGTGTTATAGACAATAGTAGATCCCTTTCATAACAAAACAAGTATTATTTACTGAATTTATGAATGATATATGTGCACTGCAGACCATTAGCTACATGGCCGAGCGTGTGGTAGGTCATGGGTCCTTTGGGACTGTTTTCCAGGTTCGTTACTGAACAAATTGGTATCGCCTTCAGTTGTTCAGCTTTTTTATTTTAGCATTACATCTGAGGTACTGATTAATGGCTCCTTAACATTTTTTTTAAATAAATGATCTTGTACAGGCCAAGTGTCTGGAAACTGGTGAGACCGTAGCTATAAAAAAGGTTCTTCAAGACAAGAGATATAAGAACCGGGAGCTGCAAACTATGCGAGTGCTAGACCACCCAAACGTGGTGGCTCTAAAGCACTGTTTCTTCTCAAAGACTGAGAAGGAGGAGCTTTACCTCAATTTGGTGCTTGAGTATGTGCCAGAGACTGCTCATCGTGTCATTAAGCATTATAACAAGATGAACCAGCGCATGCCTTTGATATATGCAAAACTTTATATGTATCAGGTAAATCTTACTCTGTTGGAGTCTACATGTTCAAGTATAACTGCATGTTTGTTCTGACATGTAAAACCTTGTTATTGACAGATTTGTAGGGCTTTGGCATACATCCATAATTGCATCGGAGTGTGCCACAGGGACATTAAGCCGCAAAATCTCCTGGTATATCTTGATTGATCATCTCTATTTGTTTGAACATTTACAAGAGAATTCCTCTTTAGTCAATTATAAATGAGATTCAGATGGTTTGATGAATATCATTTCTGCTACAGGTGAATCCTCATACTCATCAGCTGAAATTGTGTGATTTTGGCAGCGCAAAAGTTCTGGTATGGTCATAATCAACTGACATTTGCAGGAATCCTCGTATTGTTGTGCGCCTAATTATTTTGTACTGTTTTAGGTAAAAGGAGAACCAAATATTTCTTACATCTGTTCTAGGTACTACAGAGCACCAGAGCTCATATTTGGTGCTACTGAATACACAACAGCAATTGATGTTTGGTCTGCCGGCTGTGTTCTTGCTGAGCTGCTTCTAGGGCAGGTAAGGATCACACAATTTACATGGGTTATGGGTTAGACTATCCAGCCTCTACAATCTGATTTTTCCCCCAACAGCCTCTATTCCCTGGAGACAGTGGCGTAGATCAGCTAGTTGAAATCATCAAGGTAAATTGCTATCCTCATCTGTTATGGGCCAGTTATGGGCCCCAATCAAACTGCTGCCTATTGGTTGCTTTTTCTCCATTTTACTCTCATTTGTTCCCCTAGGTCCTTGGCACACCCACACGTGAAGAAATCAAGTGCATGAATCCAAATTATACCGAGTTTAAGTTCCCACAGATCAAAGCTCACCCGTGGCATAAGGTATGAATGTTGTATTGGACTGTACCACACCTTTCTTCCTATCCCTAACCTCTACCAAGGTTGAGATCTTACATTACTGTCAATTTGTGACAGATTTTCCATAAAAGGATGCCTGCTGAAGCAGTTGATCTTGTCTCCAGGCTTCTGCAGTACTCACCTAAACTTCGGTCGACTGCAGTAAGTACAACTTCATTGTTTGAGGAAACACGGGGCATGGCATTTAGCACCACCACCAACAACAACATAGCCTTAGTCCATAGTAAGTTATTTTCGCAAATTTTGGTTACTGTTATTTACATTACAAATTGGTTAATCGCTGCAGTTGGAAGCATTGATCCATCCATTCTTTGATGAACTTCGGGATCCAAACACCCGCTTACCTAATGGCCGTTTCCTTCCACCTCTCTTTAACTTCAAGCCCCATGGTAAGTCTGCTATGCTGACTTCGTTTGCCCTGATAAAACTCTCAAAATCCGTGGTCTGACTTTGTTTCCATCCATTCTGTGTACCCGGGTGTTATCATAATAGAGCTGAAGAATTTGCCAATGGACTTCCTGGTGAAGTTGATCCCTGAGCACGCACGGAGGCAATGTGCCTTTGTAGGATGGTGATCTGTGACTGAGGATGGCTTGAAGATTAGTTGAGTACAAAATTGATGTCTTTTAGAAACCAGTGGAGATCGACATTGCCTGATGTGCTATAAGATAGGCGATGTGTGATTGTTTTTGACCAAAGTTATAACCCCAGAAAGGAAAAAAAGAAGAAGTGTTGTCGACGCAACAAAATTGTCCGCGGTTCTGTAAAATACTAGAAGAGTGTTGGAGCATGCCCCCCTTGAGTCCTTGTATCAGTTTGTGCTGATTTTTCAGTTTGCCTGGGTTGTACTGGCACCATGCAAGGATGCACCCTTTGTATAACAATGTTCGGTCCAGCATTCGATTGTGGATCGAGGCTATTCATTCATTTTGTACTCGTCGCGCTCTATGTTGTACCAGTGATCCTTATGTGATGCATAGGCAACTCTTGGTAACAATTCCTCTAAGAAAACTTTTGGTGACAATTATTTCGTAGAGATAACCTGCTTTATTTTAATGCGAAGGCCCTGTTTAGTTCTTGTCAACTTTATTCACATCGGACGCTAGTTAGAAGTAGTTATCACAGACTCGTTAGAAAACAGGTGGTGTGGAAATCAGGAGATGAATCTATTAGGCTATTAAGCCTAATTTTACCCATCATTAGCACATATTTAATAATGGACTACTATAGCACGACGGTGGCAAATGATATATTAATTAGGTTTAATATATTTGTTTGCCCATTTACATTCCATTAGTGTAATTAGTTTCGTAATAAGTCTATGTTTAATACTCCTTATCAGTGTCGAAATATTCAATGTGATATTTTTACAAACTTTATTCACCCAGCGGCACCAGCACAGAACAGAAGAGGTCCTATCTCGGAAGGTCTTTGACGCCCTCCCAACCTCTTACATGTAGACATTTCTTCATCCAGGATCCGGGCTACCGCCAGCTCCTTTGATGAACCAGCTTTTCGCGTTCAGGGCCTCAGAAGTCAGAAGGAACGACCACTTAGGGTGAAATTAAGTATGCAACAAATCGCTAGTACAGACATTTTTTTGTTAGAAATATATTTTTTTAAAAAAACTCTTCAGATCAGATAGTAGTATCCACTAATCGAATCTGACACCAAGGAAAAAGAAAACCTGATTAAAAATTTGTTTTGATAAAGTGCAGAAATCAACTTTGAGGGGGGCTTCAATTTGCAATGATCCACAGTAATCAACTAAAAATTTTAGGAGAAACAAACATGCATTTAAAATTCTACACTTGTGCACAACGTAACAGCTTCAGAAGGCAATAGCTTCAGCACTTAAGCAGGAGTAACAAAGAGTAACTACGACCAACCAGAAGTTACCAGCAAACCATCCTACATTAACACATCGCATGATTCTACAAGGTAGTTCATGGCAATTTGCCAAGCAACAACTCACTAAAGATGGAAAACATGGAATCATGTCAATTGTCAATCGAGTCCAACTGCAGCCCTCACTCTCTTAACAACACGGGCATACTCATAGAACTGACCGACCTCCATTCCCATTGTTGTATTTACTGTTGTACCACCTTTACAAGAAGTATAATTCCCACCGATAATCAGATCAAAACCGCCAAAATCGGCGATGAAGTTTTCAATCACATTTGTTTTCAGCTTCCAGATCCCATGTAACTGCCTCAGCTCCCCAGTCTGTTCAGTTTTCAGCCACCACCTTTTCAGAATTTTCCTGTTCACATCAGATTCCTCAACAGACACCACACACTTCAAGGGAATACCGAGCCGATGGAGCGCTACTTCGGCGCCTCCAATTCCACTGTAGATGGATAACAGTCTGATCCCATTTGGAAACTTGTCTTTCAGGACTGACAAGATGTATGACAAAGTATCAGTCTGAAACGCGTATCTCATAGCAGCAAATCTATCTGGTTGATTCAGTTCAAAAAGATTTGTGTGGTTATGTGGGTAGCCTAGTATCCTTTCCACTTGGCGAGGCTCCAAAGGGCTTAACTTGTCCTGATTAACCCAAATAAGGTTTGAGACCCTGCACTGGTGCATAATCTGCATCTGCCTTTCTTGTGAAAGCACTCCTCTTGACTCTCTAACCATCCTCCCCAGTCTATCACAGGTCTGCTCAATCCCGGCAGCCTCTATAGTAACAGCACTGATATGCTTCCTTGTATCCCATGAGGGCCACCATTGTCTTGTGAATGGAAGTGCTTCTTCAATAGTCATTGGTGACTTTGGAACCACAACACGTCTTTTCTCCACTGGAAGATTATGAATGTAGCCCTCCTTTCGAGATAGAGCTGAGAAGAAGTGACTGTTCACAAACTCAGGTTCCACATTGTATAAGAACTGTTTGAGTTGACTCCATGTGTCTTTTGGGATCTCAACAACATTTCCATACAAGAAATATGGAGGTTTAGCAAGGTCACCTTGTACATTTGCACGACAGCCTGGTGTCATTGCCTCAAGTTCTACCTTAAGAGGTATATCACTGGTCCCTGCACAGTGCCCCATAGACCATGGATTGCCAGGCTGACTACTAGAGGCCCCCCTGTCATCCATAAATATGTGCCTAGCCCTTTTAACCCGCATGTCGTTGTCATCATCATCATAACAGCTTGCAGCAGAGTACGAGGGCTGGTATGTTGAATAATCAGTTTCAGCATCACCTAGAAAGTCAGATTCAACTTTTACCTGTATAGGAGTGTAAGAGACCAAGATTAAAACACAGAGAACAATCTGAGAGAAATTTACAACATTGAGTTACCTCTTTCTGCTCAATGCTAGTGGCTATTCGCCTTGCCAAAATTGAGTCAGCCAACACCTGTATTGTTGCATTCCGGCCTGAAATGAACATTCATATGTCATTTTAAACATTTTCAGATGTCATCAAATCATTGACAAAAATTTGAAGAGCCTTTTAATCCTGACTTACCAAAATTGTCAATAGCTGATGACACCTCTTCCTCGGTAAAGCCCTTCTGAAGCAAGCCTAGTGTTTTCTCCATCACACCAAACAGTGATTCGTCCTTTCCCTAAAAAAACACTTAAATCTTATAGTTCTTGACGTTAAGTTTTAGAACTATCCAGTAGCCACAATATGTGTCAAATCAAGGAAAAAGAACAAAACATTCATAAATATTAGCTATAGTGTCTAGAACATGTCTAGTATAATCAATCCAAGAATGGACATGTATGCCAACTAGTACAAAACTAGAAATAGAAAAAAAAAATAGTGTGTGTCTCAGTTTATATGACACGAGCTAGAACCTAACAAGTGTTCAGATGAATAGGGTAAGTCTAAAAGGTTGGTGGGAAAGATGAGAGCAAACTGCAGAATGGGGGGCAAGATGTTCAAAAGAATATAATCCTTTCTGAAACACCATGATATAGTACAAACTGGGACTATCAACAGAAGAATTGGGCAAATGTGCAATGTTCCTCGAACTAATTAGTACAGTATGCAGCATAAGGAATGTTGCATAGAGTGATGCATTTTTTAAAAAATTCTTCAGAATGTAAATCCATATATCAAGGACTTTTGTATAATTAGCTCACTTCATGTGTCAGGGGATAGCTCATATACATAAAACTACATACAATCAAACAAACAGGCAACAGGATAAACCTCATTTGTAGCATCACCACTTTCAAGTCCTCCAGAGGATCCTCCTAACTGAGCATTGACAATGCAATCCACCAGTTGTTCTAATGGAGCTTCATCACCTGAAAATAAGCATATACTGGAGTATTACTATATTGCATACTGAGGATCGAGAAAAACATGTTGGATTATCAAACATGCCTAACACATATTTTTAAACTTTTTAATCAGTGGTCTTAGTCTCTTAAGAGCCTAAGAGGGCACTAATGCAGTACAGTTGTTCAAAATTTTGCATAAAGCAAAGCAACAATGCAATCTAAGCTATCAAGAATATTTTTTTCTATTGCGCGAGAGCATGTATATACCTAGTTTCTTGAAGGCTAAATCAACTTCTTGCTCTGAAAAGTCCATTGTTCGGAGTAAATATGTCCACTTTTCTGAGAAAGAATCAGGCTCCGGCTGAAGGCAGATAAATGTTATTAAGATTGATTCAAAAAATTACAAATGAGTAAGACAATGGTTAACATCTTGTGCTAAGAGATCACCTTGATGTCATGACCGAATGCTTTCCGAGACTCTAAAGGAGAATTGTTTTCTTCATTATCAGAATCAAAGAGACTTCCTAAAGAACCAGACGATTCAGATCCTAACTGCTGAAGATCCTGCAACATAAAGGAAGGAGAGATCCTTCATGTCCATAACTTATTTCTCTTTTCCAACACACAAAACACAGTAATGGACTAGGGATGCAAACGAAATCTTGTTAAAATTTACAGATCAGATGCCGGATAGGTTACAAATACCAGATAAGTAGAACAACATTCCAATTACTTCAAGGTTCTTGAACTAAAGTTTAAGTAACTAGCAAAAGTGTAGGAAATGAAGGAATAACTAAAGAATTAATTTTTTAAAAAGACAAAAAAGTATAAAGTGTCACAATAGATAGTGAGATCTAATTGAACTTGTATACATAACTTTAAAGTTACATTGATCAGTGCTAGAAGCATCAACTAGATAAGGAAATCAGCAAAGCACTTACAGAGTTGGACAAAAGAGATTCCAATATGGTGTTAGAATCATCATCACCTGCGTGAGATATAGATGCAATCAATTTGTAGATTACATGGTGAAATGTTCGGAGAGCTTTGGCTATTGTTTCACATCACTATAGACATTAGAAAAGAAACATAGCAGAAAAAGGTATACCATGTCTCTGGAGCACCTTGTCTACCAGCTTCGGTGAAAACCCCATTCCAATAAACTGTGATCTTAGAACACTAGACGAAGAGCTTGGCTCACCTTCCTATAGTGCGCATCGCGTCAGTGTCATCACTTTACAAAAACAGAATTAAGGCACCAAAAAGACTATTCTAGTGAAATAGAAATGTATATGTATGTTTGCAGTTCAATAGGTAGCATCTAGTTACATCCGAATACTATTCACTAAGCAGAAACAAACCCTATCTCCGCTTTAGTGATGTTAAATAACAATCCAAAATGATCCTAGATTTTGGGATGACATAATTCATTTAGGACATTCTAGATTGGCACTACGATAGGACACATCATTAGTTCTCCAAGCTACAAATGATCCTTTATCACCTCACATTCAGTTAAAAGCTGCATTTTTTCGAAATTGGAAGTTAAAAGAACCACTTGTTAAACAAGTTAAAAGAATATAACTCGAGCACAGCATGCACTGGTGCCCAGTGCAGATATATGCATTGTTCCCCCACATGCACGTCTTAATAATTTTGCATCTACGACGGAATCCACAGCCTACAAGCACCAATCGTCAAGGAGCACATCACCTCCTTCAGGCTGGCATCCACCGGGCCACCAAGCAGATCCACAGCAGCCTCCCTGGTGCCCCTGGAATCAGCATCTGCCCCACCGTCATCGACATGATCTTCGATCTTGACCTACATTCACCAAGAACCCACCGAGTAAACACAGTGTACACAGATAAGGAACACAAACACATACACAATGCAGAGCAGAATGTTGCCATCACCATTTCCGATCAACTAAGACTCCAGACTCGCATGCCCCTGCAAGACACATAGAAACAATTAGCCAACGCTGCAACAGAGCAGGGTTTACCCCAGAACAAGACATGGGTGTACAACCGATAAGTTTGCAAACAAAATCGAAGTTGGTAGGCATATTGTAACTGCGTCAGATCCGAATTACATCTTGCATTAGGGTTTGGGGTGCTCCGTTTCGGACAACAGGAATGGAAGAGAATCATCGGCATACCTTATGGATGCTCGTCGCTGCCAAAGGGACCAGTGAATATGTGGAGAATATCGCCGCCGGCCGCTCGTCCAGTCGCCGCTGGCAGGAAAGGGAGGCCGAGAGAGAGAGGACGGAAGGGGGAGGGCGGGGGGTGGCGAGAGAGAATCGGAAATCGAAGAGGAGGGATAGCGCCGCCGTCGTCAAGCCGTCGCCGGCAGACAGAAGGCGGGGAAAAGAAACGGAAGCAATTTCTCTTATTTGTTACCCAAGTCACTGACATGTGAGCCTAGACGTGATACGGTCAGCGTATTAGAGTTAGAGCATCTCGTATTCTCTCCTGCCGTCAGTCAGCCACTCTTTTCTCAATCCAACTACCATAAATAAATTTGACAAAAAAATTGCTCCACATATTTGTTTTCCCAGTTTCGGTCTTCGACTTTTGTTTACGTATTTTCTGTTTTCCCTGTTCTACGGGCTCGACTCGAGAATCTCTCTGATCTCTGAGCTCAGGTGAGCCCACTAGCGAACCGAGTCAGCTGAGACCAAGCGAGGACCAAACCTCGCCGGAGCCCGGAGCGCTACTATCACTGAAGACAGCATGTCGCCAGCGACCTCTCCCGCCGCTGTTTCCGTACCCGGCGGCGTCCTCATCCTCCAATCTCCGTCGACGCTGCTACCCTTCCCCACCGCCCGCTTCCCCACATCGGGCGCTGCCAGGCCGCTCCATGCGACGTCGGCGGCCTCTCGTCGCCTCCCTGCCGCCGCCGTGCGCGCCCGGAGCGCCTTCGAGCCAGGTCAGGAACCCTTGCCTCCTGACCAAAATTGCATTTTGGTGGCATGCCTCCTTTCGGTCTTTTCTGTCCAAATCGACTTGGGCTTTTACCTTTTGGATTCCGCCCACTGATTGATTGCGCTGCCTTGGTCGGTCGTTTTCTCAGGATACTCGCCTGAATCAGAGTTCTACAAGATTGAGGCCATTCTTAGGTGTGTATGCTTAACAGTGTCTATCGATTGTGACATAATCTGGTCGCTCTATGCTGAAATGTATGGAATCATTGCAGGCCGTGGAGGGTGTCGCACGTGTCCGCGGTGAGTGTGGTTCAGTAGTGCTCTGGCCTCTGGGTTCTTGAGTTGCAAGCGAGCTGTTCAGTCAGACAGGTTGGGGGGTTCTGCAGGGCTTGTTGGAGATGGGGATCAGAGGCGTGACGGTGTCGGATGTGCGGGGCTTCGGGGCGCAGGGAGGGTCAACGGAGCGGCATGGAGGTACTGCTTCGCGCTGCCTATGGCTATCCACTTGCGTGCGTGGTTCTGCCATTGACTGTGGTTTGCATTTCGTAGTTTCTACATCAGTTCAGTCTTAATCCTAGAATTGTGCAGAAATGTGTTCTGTGGAGCTGAGTGTTGCATTGAATTGTGGTAGGAATCTTTGATACTTGGGTCTTATAGTCCATGTCGACAAAAATGATAGCGTGATTGCCTCTGTGTTTTACGGGATGGCAATATTTGAATGAAATGATCAATACTGAGGCTGTGCTAAAGTTCATTCCAACATTAATTGATTTGTGTCATTATGTGCTCTACATATTTTCCATTTCAAACAGTTTTGTTTCAGAAACGGACCAGCGAGCACTGCAAGATTCCCATGATGGCTAAAATGTTGCTCTTAATTGATAACTCTACTAGTACATAGAGCTGTATTAGCCAGAAGTCTCTTTAGATTATTTTCAACTGCTATGCTCTTATTGTTTCATCCTTTTATCAAATTGGGCATCAGTATCTTGATGGCTGGTGTTCAGATGTGAAACATGTCTACTAACAGAATCTACAGGATTGGGGATGATGGTTCTGTTGTGGACCTTTGGTGTTCATAGTCGTAACAGCTAATTGCATCATGCCCAATCAATCTACCATGTTAAATCTTAGTGACGTTGTGAAATATTTGAGATTCACATTGTTTTAGGATATCAATGCTGATGCTTGTTTTGCTTCGGGTGTTCAGGATCAGAATTTTCGGAGGATACATTTATTGCTAAAGTCAAAATGGAAATAGTGGTCTGCAGGGAGCAGGTAATTACTTATTTACTAGTGGCCTTAACAGTTCTACTTCTAAAAGAAGGAAAACTGCAATGCCATACCTTTAATGCCAGATTGTTGATTATTACTTCCTTTTCTGTTTTTGCTGTAAATGCCTATGACATTGGTACAATGTTATTGCGGTCCATTCTGTATGAGTTTTATTGTTTTCGTCTTGCATCATCGTTAAATTTTCTTTAATCCACCAGGTCGAAGCAGTAATCGACAAAATAATTGAAAAGGCGAGAACAGGAGAAATTGGGGATGGGAAGATATTCTGTAAGTGCATGGTGCTCCTTGAGTGACATCTTTGAGTCATACTGCTGCGGTTTTATCCTAGTCTAGCTCTCCTGTGCAGTTTTTTTTTTTCTTTTTACCTGCAATATCTTAGTGCCTACCGTTCACTTGCATGGGCTTTATAATCTTTACACATACAGCCATGTTCTGCTCATTTTTGCTTTAGCTTCTTCAATTTCATCCGTCAGAAATAGAATTGGGTGACTAGCTTGTGCTCTCTTAAACTGCTGTTTGGTTTCAGTAAATGCTTTTATCAGAAATATGAACGCTACAACAGGCAAAGGAATCGCTCCTGTGCTAGCTCACAATGTCACATGCCCAGACACTCTTAAGGAGCACTGCATACCATAGTGTATCATATATATGCACCTGTAATCTTTCTTTTTTACTCTGAATTTGCTGACATGGTGAGTTTTTTCCCCAGTGATCCCTGTCTCGGATGTCATCAGAATCCGCACAGGCGAACGGGGGAAAGAAGCCGAGAGGATGACCGGAGGACTGTCGGATAGGCTGTCCTCTGTGGTGTCTATCTCATGATGAACAAACAGACTGCCTGCCTGTTGCTGAGGTCAAGTGTGATCCCCTGCATTGCAATTGTGAACTTGTTCAATAAGCTGCAATGTGCTTCATGCGAGAGTGCCGCCTGGATCATGCATTGCGCAGTGGGCGCGATCAATAAAATCCGATGGAAGTTATGTGAATTCGATTGGCTTCGCTGTTGTTTCTTAACCTGTGCAAAGGTTTCAGTTTGTTCTTCCATCACCAACCCGCCTGATCAGGTCTTCTTTCAGTGAATGAAGGGAAAATCCTGCCGAGGCAATCGTATTTGTTTTGGGTGGGGATGGAAGTTCGGCGACAGGGGGGGGGGGGGGGGGCATGCTTTAAGCAGGTGAACTGGGCTCAGTTGTAGATAAATATGCTGGGGCTGGGCCCAACTATCTTTGGCAAAGCACAGGGGTTTAGGCCCAAGCAACAGCAAACGGAGGATTATTGATTGACGGGGTGGTGGGTCCACCTGTCTGGCCCAGACTTGACGCGTCACGGATGCACTAGGACTAGGAGTGATCGAAGTGTAGTAGGAGGAGCTTTATGGAAGCATCTGGAAGCATCGGTACGACCGTACGAGCAGGAACGACGATGAGCCGATCAGCCGAGAGAGGTGGTAGGCAGGCAGCAGCGCATCCGTGTGGCCTTCATCCGCCACCTCACGACGCCACGCGTGCATGATCGTGCCACCTTTGCATGGGCCGCTACAATTAACAACTGCTACCGTATGAGTAACTGCTACTAGTTTGGTCCTACCCTACTGCCATCGGTGAGATACATCCGTTCTTAAATATGTCCGTCATGAATTACACGTAGTTGTTCTGTATAACCATGTTCTTCAAGTGTACCAAATGTATGGTAACCAAAGAAGATACCAGTTGAGAGGTCCCAATTGGTGAACTTTAGACGCACCCTCAATCTTTTGAGTTCATCTTTTTTTTAAAAAAAAAAACTTTTGATTGCAAATATCTGTACTATTTTTCTAAGATTTTAAAAAACTAGTACAAATATTTGAAAAAAAAGGTCGAAGGTGCCCTAAAGATCCTAAGGGTTATTAATCTGCACGTCTGGCTAAGATAAACCTACCTAGTCATCATGGATGACGTAACACATGTGTATGCATGAACAGGCTTTTCACCCTACTGTAGCTAGCAAGCTGCACGCCCGCAGGCAGGCAGGCAGGCAGAGAGCTCCGGTCAAGCAAGCAAGACAGCATACATGGATGGCCACCTGCTGCTCTATGCTCCTCCTTTCAAAGCCAGAAAAAAGGCCTTTGTTGAATCGAATTCCCTTTTCTCTCACGAGTCAAAACTACTCAAATCCCATCGAATCACGACGCGTCGTCATATTTGCAGAGTCCATCTTGGATTCTGATATGCCGATGGGATACAGACGGGTGATGGCGATGGACCAATGCATCCACATCATGGCCTGTGTGGTGTGGTGTGGTGTGGATAAGACAGGCAGGGGAGATCCTGTACGCGTTGAACTCGGCTAATCTAATCTAATGTGATTTGTTTATACGATGTAAAAGCAGCTATATATGTCTACATGGATCAATCGGAGGCGTGCAGTGTGTAGGGTGTTAGGGTTGGCTCTCTAATCTCCTCGATCATTATGTTATGCAGGCGTTAATAAGCGTCGCCCTAGTCACAAGAACACGTACGGGCTAGCTAGCTAGGCGCCCCATCTATCCATGATTAAATTTGGCATTTTTTTTTTGTTCTCCTTTCACCTTTCTATCTGCCCATGTTCATTGACTTCCATTTTTTGACTTACCACAAAAATGAGATATTTTTACTCGATCGGAGGAGGATCCAAAGAGAGTTAGTTGACTACCACAGTACTGCATGCATGGTTTCATACTGTTATGGTGATCGATCGAGGTGGAGGCTCATCTAGCTCTTGAAGAATAAGCTTGCCAGTAAAAGCTACTGTTCCATGTACTCAGTTGATAAGGAAAATTCTCTGCACTACTACTGCAGTTTCAATGAATCTGTACGCATTAGTACGCAGGTTGTAGAGCATCTGTGTCTTTCGCTTTCGAGTTTTCGCTTCCCAGTGAGAAATCGATCGACGAGCTGCTCCTTCAAACAAATCTCCATCTGTATCTTTTCAGAAACAAATCTCCATCTGTCAAGCGTTGAACTAGAGACGATACGTACAATACACAACATCTTTGATTGATGGAAACTCTGACACTCCAAACAATGAGATTTTCCACGCCATGGACGACATTTGGATCGTCCGTCTCTTCACGAACGGGCACGTCACACCAGCTCGATCACCATCCTGCTGACAGATCGACCGATCCTTTGAGACGTCAACGACGCATCAGGTACAGTTGAGTTTCATCACTCTAATTCTAGTACTTACTAACTTACCGGCGACGCCATTGCTGGAGAAAACACGTGTGGCGAGGCGTACGCGTACGCACTGCTGGTAGTGCAGCGAGAGAGAGACTGGCGTGCCGCTACGCATCACCTTTTCTTTCTTTGGAGTCGTATAGCTTGCCTTTTCTGATGCATCATGCATTCCTCTGCAACTCGGCCAATGCAAAGTCGTCGTGCGTGTGTGCCTGTTAGCCTTGCCAACCAAGCAAAATGAATGATTGAAACTACCGGCTCTGCGACGGCAGGCGCCTCTACGGAGGCAATTGTTTCCCAACGCTTTGGTCTCGGTTCTCTGATCAAAAGTCTTCTCAACTGTCGACTCAACAAGGCATATTTTTTTTGTAGGACGAAAAATAGAACAGTGAGCTAGCTGATCTTATGGGTGGATGATCACCTGCCTAATCCGATGGCTGGCTGCCCAATATTTTAAATGAAACCCCGTGATCATTATTGTTGGCTCAATCAAAGATGAGAATGTCATGAATCCTGATCATGGATGTGCTCGGCATAACCATTTCAAATAAGGCACAAAATAGATGTTGCAATCTAGAGAGAGATGGTTTACGCCCCTCCTACGACTGCTTCACGCACCTACATACGGCCGCCGTAATTGTCAGTCCCCAGATTGTCTCCTCCTAGCCCATTCCTTGGCGCCCCCGCCGCGACCATCGGCCCCATTTGTCAGGCTCTAGTGAGTGAGCTCAAACCCTTACAACCCCTCCCCTAACACAGAACCTTAATCAATGTCATTGAGCTATCGTTGGAGTTATATATAGAAGAACAACATACATATGAATTAGAATTCATGAGCCAACCCGACATGTTGTAATACGATGAGCCCTCCACCCGACCCCGCCCCCTACCCCAAACACGCTGAAGTACCGAACAATATCTAGATTCTAGAGTCCACGACGAAGCCAGACAGTATGAATCGGGAGAGACAAAATTGTGTGTGGAAGAAGAGAGGAAAACACACAATGATGAAACTTTGAGAACTTTGGCACTTCAATTTTGATCTTGATAAGAAGCTTTTTACCAGCCTTAACGAAGGTTAACTCTTTCTGATATTGGCCGCGTTCAATACATTGTGATATTTACTGACCGATCACGATCGTGCACTTCCTTTTGTGTGCAAAGAACCCTAAACTACCCTACCATATAAGAAGTTGAGGATTAGTCAAACTTTTTTTTTTGGTTTGAAATGTGTGAGAGAATCAGTGGCATTAGTCTACCTCTAGCTAGGTAGCCATTGAAGAAAGAAAAAACAGTCCGGTTGCTTTCACTAGGCCTGTAACCCCAACTAATCCCATGCTAATGTGTATGTATGCTAGACACTCTTTTTTTGTTACCAAAAAGCTATAGAGAATTGACCCATGCATGTTGCATTACCAGCAGCCATTGCTTTGACCACTTTGACCACAAACATATATTATCATTATTAACACCACATTGTTGAGCATTTCAACGCACAGTATGTCATCGTTTGGAAGCTTCTAATCCTAACTATGTTTCAAACTGTCTGGTGGTAGCCGTGACATCCCTGATGTAAAAACATTGAAAGTACTTTTAAAACAGGTTCAAAGGGGGAAACAATGGTGTTAGAATTCAAAAAAAATGACCAAAAATTCAAACTGAAAATAAAAAAAAACAAAGGTCTGGACACCCAACTGAGATCTCAAGATTTTGGTACTGAACTAAAAAGAAATCTCCGACAATAAGAGTTGCCGTCATCACAAATACAACCCTTCACCACAAACCTCGCCACGGCGTTCGTTCCGCTTGACGACCCTCGAGCGGTGATTTCCGTCACGCTCGAGGCTCCGCAGCCAAGCTCGAGGGGCATTCACCCTCGAGCGGCGTTTCCGTCACGCTCGAGGCTCGGAAAGCTCGAGCTTGGGCTCCGCAGCCAAGCTCGAGGGGCATTCACCCTCGAGCGGTGATTTCCGTCACCCTCGAGGCTCCGCAGCCAAGCTCGAGGGGCATTCACCCTCGAGCGGCGTTTCCGTCACGCTCGAGGCTCGGAAAGCTCGAGCTTGGGCTCCGCAGCCAAGCTCGAGGGGCATTCACCCTCGAGCGGTGATTTCCGTCACCCTCGAGGCTCCGCAGCCAAGCTCGAGGGGCATTCACCCTCGAGCGGCGTTGCCGTCACGCTCGAGGCTCCGCAGCCAAGCTCGAGGGGCATTCACCCTCGAGCGGCGTCTCCGTCACGCTCGAGGCTCGGAAAGCTCGAGCTTACGATCCAAGCTCGAAGCGCATGGTCGAAGCGCCTGGTCCAAGCTCGAAAGTTGTGTCCCACATCCCAAACTCCAACTTTTAATTTGACACGTTTCGAAGTTCAGTTCAAATTTTTTTTGGAATTTGAGCCATGCCAATCAGTTGACCTTTGCACCGCTCACGGCGCGCTCACGGGTTGCCAGCACCGCGCCCGCGCGTGCCGCGCTCGCCGCCGGCAAGCGCCTGCCGCCGTCCGGCCTCGCCTGAGCCGACAAGTGACATGGCCGGGTGTCCCCGCTCACGGTGCACGCCTCTGACAAGGTCTCATGGTCGGAGACGCACTGTAGCGCTGACTCCGCGCTCGCCGTCGCGTCGCCGCCGCGGACCGCCGGGTTTTGCCGTCGCCGCCGTTGCCCGCCGGTCCAAAGCGCGACTTTTGCGCCCCCGCGTGCTCTCTTTTCCTCGCCCTGTCGCTTCTCGCCTCGCCCACGCGCGCCTGCCGCCTGCAGCACGCCTGCGCGCGCGCGTTGACGCCGCGCACGGCGCCAACACGGCCGCGACAAGCCCCTGCCGCCGCGGCAGCTCACCGAGCTGCCTCAGTCCCCATCTCGTGCTTCCCGAGCACCCTTCCACTCCCCTCTCGCTCCTACTTAAGCCCCCAACAGTTCCCCTCTCTTCCACGCCGGAAAAACCGTCGCCGGAGCCCGCAGAGGCGCCTGCCGAGCTCGCTCTCGTGGGCAGCCCTCCCTGCTGCTCCTCCGGCCAAACCGAGGCTCTCTCGAGCTCCTCATCCTCCACTGCCACTCCCCGACCCATCCCCGAACCGTTTCCACCACCACAGACGCCGGCGTAGCTCGCCGGAGTTGACCGAGCTCTCCACCGCCGCCCGCGCACGTGCACAGCCCGCTCTACTCCTCCTCCGGCCGAACCGAGGGCACCAATAGCTTCCCCGTGCCGCGCTGGTGCTCACCGACCACTTCCCCGAGCCTCTCCGACCCCGACGCCGCCGGTCTCCGCTCGCCGGAGCAAGCCGAGCCGCCACCGCCGTCGCTGACCGTGATTCCGGCCATCCCCGACCTCGAGACCTAGCTCAAACGAATCATGGTGAGCCCCTCTCCATTTCCCCCCACTTCCCCGGCCCGGACTCGCCGCCGTTTGGCCGGCGTAACCACGCCGGCGAACTCGAGGACACGGTTGTGTCTTCAACCTCTTTCCAGGGGGCCGCGTGCAAAATGCAGGGGGCTGTTCGTAAGGGATTCAAAAGTTCTAGGGTCCCTCGCGTAAAATAGATTCTATATTTTTGGATTAATTCGTTGAGATCTTCAAAAATTCGTAGAAAATCGTAGAAAAATCGGAAAAATGCCAAACAAATTTTGTAGTGACCAGTGAATCTAGAAGAACAAATTCCTCCTTTGCACCTCACTCAGTTGAGCTGTAGATTTTGAATTATAAATTCAATTCAGTTTGAACACATTTCATCATAGTTCAAAATCTACACATGCACTGGAGCTGAGCTTGGGATATGTTGTTAGGGTGATTATCATTAGCCTAATGCGCAAAGGGTGCACAAAAATTCCTAGTGGATTTAGGGTTATGATTTTCCAAACATAAACCCTGCTGTTTTGGCAAATAAATCACAGAAAATAAAATACTCAGTGAAAAATCACCACCTTCGCACAGAAACAAAATCAAGACATTAGAAACCTTAGAAAAATGAAAATGGTAATTTTTGGACACTGGAAAATGGCTAAGTGATTTTTGGTAGTTTAAACATGGTGAAATTCCACAAAAATAACCATGAATCAAAATCACATGCAAACTTACAGAGAGGTCACCCTTGGTACCCTAAGTCACTGTGACAAGTGGTGTGGACAGAAACCTTGTAATTATTTTTGTAGGATTTTAGTTTGTTTTTAGGCAAAAAGATAAGAATAATTTTAATAAATTATAGAAAAATTATCTTGAGCCAAACTTTGGGCTAAGCTCCTGCCTTGGCATGAGCAAGCCTCTGGCCAAATGGTACATGAACATAAATTTCCTAAGTTCACCTTTTGAATAATCGAAAAAGGACTTGAATAAGGGAAAAGAGAAGAAAAGAAAAGAGAAGAAAAAGAAAGGAAAAGAGAAGAAAAAGAAAAGAAAAGAGAAAAACCTAAACCCCTAAAATCAAAGTAAAGGTTCAAAATGAAATGGGAATATCCACTTATAAGTAATGTTTATCCTTTCCAACTTTTTAACCAAGATTTAAATTAATCCTAACTATTTAAGTCTCGATACTTAAGCATTCATGCATTCGTGTAGATTCGGGTCTCGTCGACGGAGTCTACGACCTAGTCCCCGCTGCCGAGGAGATCGCCCAGGAGTCCGAGGTGAACGTGGTACACGTGGATCCGAGCCCCGAGCAGGAGTACCGCTTCGAGCCGGAAGGCAAGCCCCGGAGCATAACCTAACTTTACTTACGCAATTTATTTGATTATATGTTTGTGCATTTAAGTTTCAAGGAGTTGAATGAAACCCTAGAGTGCATGATCATAGGTTCCTTTGATTGAACACTAGTATATTAGGTTCGATAGTTGCTATGCTTAAGAACGATAGAAGTCGAGGGTTTTCCGACACTCGCGAGATATAGGAGTTGTATGACTACTCATATCAGAAACACTGGAGACGATGGGCGGATGATTGTAGATACCCGTCTATCGATGTTTTAAGTGGAAACATGTGGTACTTTTGTGTCAAGCGTTTGAACGTACCACACATATGCACGGTTTATGGGACCGGTAAGTCCCGGTATCCGATTGATGCGAGCAGGTCCGACAGCTCTCTGTCTTGGAAACGTTATCCCATGGGCACATGAGGGTAGTTGCGTGAGTCCCAGTAGTGGTAAACCTTTACCCTGAGGCATTGGGACTCGGGAGCCACTCGCAGAGAGAGGAGAAAGGATTGGGGTGTGTTGGCATTTCCAACCATTCCGTATGTTTGGGTTTTCCCTGGCCAGGTAGTAAATTCGGTTCGAACTGTCCGCTTCTCGCGGTTAATGAGACTGCTTGACCGATGTATGGCATATTATGAAGTGAAACTTGGAAGGATGAAATCTTTGTATGGAATAATTGTATTGCAAAACTTGATTGTTTAGCTAGGCTCACCTAGAATGGATAGGCTAAAGAAATTAAAACCAAAATGAAGAAAAATAGAAATCAGCTTAGTCGCTTTTGGCAAAAGAACCCCACTAGCCAAACAGCCTCTCATTTTAGGAGTCGGTGATGTAGTGATCACCAGTCGGTTAAGTCTTGTTGAGTATAACTAGTATACTCAGCCTTGGTTGTCGCTTAAATTTTCAGGGCCGTCCCCTCAGGAGGTAGCTGTCTCTATGGCTTGGGCCTCCCAGCTTCCTCCTGGTTACAGCATCGAGTGGGAGCCGACCTCTCCTGAGGATCGTGAGGAGTAGCATCACGGCTGACTTCATCGTGACGATACTATGGATCGTCGCTAGTATCTCGTTTACTTTCCGCTGCATGAACTCAAACTTATTTACTTATCATTTCAATTTGGTTGTAATAACTCTAAGACTTGTTGTAATTTGAATTGTGGAATGATGTGATCTCTGGAAAACTCACCTTCGAGTGAGCGTATGGACGGACGATCTTCAGTAGCAGTTAGTCGAGCTTGACTCGACGGTCGAATCCGCACTTGGGAACATTTTTGTGTATTAGCACCAATGGAAGGTGGAATACATTTAAGTGGGCCCATTTCTCGGGTGAGATCGCTACAGTAGCTAAAGTATATATTGGAGTATGTGGCAAGGTAGACCCTCTGATTTTTCATAATGTGTGTGGCCTAACATGACATTATGAAAAATAGTGAATCAAAGTCATACTTATATTCCTGTATTTGAGCCTCTGTTGGTCTTCAGAATCCTAACGCCAACAACCAATGTCAACCAATTAACATTTGCTAGTCTCATATCATCAGCAAAAACAAACCATGCATCTCTAGTTTCTAAGTCAAACCCAAAGCATCTGGAACAAATGTTCCTTGTTAGTCAAACAGAAGGTTGACTTGAAACATTAGAGCGATTAGTATATCTAATAAGTGGTCTTAATTGGATCGTACCATCCGACACTGGTCAACGAGTTAGCCTGGATCAAAGCATATACAGATCATACAGCAGCATTGCAGGGACTACTACGACAGGGTGTTGAGTTGAATCCAGTGCACAACACGAGACAGAAATGTATATTTGACTGGTCAAAATATTGCAGAAAAATAATATGCATGGGAGGGGTTTAGTGGGCGATTAAACAAATATGCTGCTTTTCGTCCTTTGGCCTCGTTTGAGAATTGATCAGCTGTGTCATCCTAGTCAAAGTGGCTGCAACTCACATGCTTAATCATTAGCAATATATAGTTGGGTGAACCTAATGGCCCACGATTTTAAGGTTCTATTGCGGAATTAAAAAAGATTATGGGGAAGGGTTAATACAGGTAGTAGTCAGCTAGGATATGACAAAGTTAGTTGCAAGCATTTGTTTTATAGTTGCAGTTTTTTGCAGACACACATGGGGTCCAGCCAGAGGAATATTTCTGGAGTTCTTGTTGTTGGGGCATCTTTGTGTACCTTTCATCTTTCAGCGTCATGACATATCCAAATATTGTAGGCGCAGGGGATCAAGCATTCAAGCCCATTTTCTCCCATCCATTTGGCATAAAAAATAAATAAAAGACTGGAGTACTTTCACCTTTATTCAGTCTATGGATCTCATGCATATAAAATTTCAAATGGGGCCATTACTATCTAATGCTTCTTAAAACATGTGCAACCGACTTTTGTAGAAAATTAACAACTGTCTTACACAAATGGTATATTCGTTTTTCATCAATATTTTATATTTCTACCTCAATATAGTGATAAATATATAGGATAAATCATTTCTACACCCTTGTGTAGCTACACCCTTGTCCAAAAAACCACCTTGGGATGTATACATACTCATTTAGCATTTTAAGTATGTACACATGTCTAAAATAATATGTTTCAAAGTGATAATAATGAAAAAATTGAGTGGAACTCATATTTTTTACACTTTATGATATATTACATTTTTCTATATAGAAAAACGAGTATATCCAAATACTTCGTGAATAAAAAAAAGGTATGACCACAAACCGCTTTTAAAAATTAAGTATTGTACATATTTTATTTAGAAACCTCAAGTACGAAAAAATACCTTGTGATTTGTGAGATATACACAGGGGTATAGCTACACGCTTGTGTAAGAAAAACTCATCCATATATAAATACAACCATGATATATATAATAAATAACGAACTGTCGCCTAAAGATGGTTGTGTCCAAATTTGATGCGTATATAGCTAGTATGAACTGAAATTAACCATCATCTAGCCGTAAATCAAAATATACACCATATTTACTTATTAACATGTGTTATTATTATTGGTCCAGCTCTTCTCCTCAGCATGAAAAAAAAGTTGGTTCAAAACTTTTTCAGTCGTTCTACTCTTCTCATTAAACTAACATATCTTGGCCAAGCTAGGGAGAAGTAGTAGAGAAGCCAATCCATAACTCGCGTGAAAAAGCAAAAGAACTAGGCACCCAACAAGCTACAAGAGGGCTTACTAGTGGCGCCCCATATTTTAAGAGGACATTTAGACGCAGCCGCCATGGCACGGACGATGAGCAGCTAGCTTATCGCCGTCCGATCCTGAAAAGAAAAGAAGCCAAACTTGTTGCGACGCACACGCATCAGATCAGGGGAGGTGCATGGGTGCATGCATGCATGCATGCTTCAACTTCCACTGCTTCAGTCTTCAGATCGACCAGAGAGTCCAAGTCGTCTTTCTAAGGCCAGCACTAGTTTACTTGAATTTATTTAGCGATGCAAGCAACACCATGTAACTAATTTTGTTTTCTTTCAGCTCTTGATAGTTCAAACTCATGATTCACTTGTGCTCCTAATGGTGGTGATGACCAGGTCAGTCCACCAATAAATGACTTAGCCCGTGTCTAGTTCAAATGACCCAATCTGAGGTAGAGCATGCATGTCATCGTTCTTCTGGGTGATGATGTGGCCAAGACTAAGCTGAGCCAGCTGTGCATCATGCTTGGACACGTTGGACATATGCGTGCGTGCCTTCATGGATGTGCATGGCATGTTTAGACTGCGTGGAATAGGGCACACGTTGGGCCTGTACGTACCAGCAGCGATTTTTCAGTAACACAGATAGCTCCTGTCCGGAAACATGCATGCATATATACCGTCGATCAGATGGTGCGTGAACCTGGCGAGCAGCGGCGGCCGGCGGCGAGGCCCGTACGTACGTTCCTTGTTCTTGTCTGGCCGGAGGAAACCACGACATACTGACTAATACTATACATACACGAGCGAAGATTATGCGGAAATAGGGCACGCGGAGCCATATGTGGAATGCTAGTGTCGGTTAAAAAAGCTGAGGACACGGAAATACGGAGGAGACAAAGGGGCGAAGCTTAGGCTTGATATTGAGGTCCCCTGGTCCCGATGAAATTCTGCAAATTATATAGAAATTACTGTTTATTAGCATTGTTGGTCCCATCGGTTAATGCTAATAACCCTGGTGGCTGTCATTTCTGGCTTCGCCCCTTGAGACAAAGTAGGAGCTAGCTGTATTGTATTACAGAAGGGGGTCATGTGTGCAACAGTGCAACAGTGTATAGAGGTGTGTGATATTGTACAATATATGACTGAACGAAACAATATTGTCGTTCATTAAAAAAACAATATTGTCGAAAACATATCATCAAACCAATACTATTTTTATACAGATGATGTGTTGCGTATACATAGCTAGAAAACTATAGTCCACGTTTAAGTTGATGGATTTTTAGTCTATAAATAATTAATTAAGATATTTTTTCAAGAGTTATTATTACTAATACATGGCTGATGTTTTTAAAAATAAATGCTGGGCATTGTCCAAATTAGAGATCCGGGAAGTGTTAATGACTAACTAGGTGAGTGAAGAACGAGTGAAAGCAAGGTGGCAACATTATAGTTGGAATCTCTACACCAGTACATGAAGAATAAGAGAACAGTATAAATGGTAGTGGTTCGACAAAATGATAGGCAAAGCATATCCGTGAAACAACGCAGAACTAGTGCAGAAAGGGGATCAACACAAGAGATCTATGCAAAAGCAAGATGATTAAAATGGTTCTTCCATGCATATCTGCTTGATTCGAATACAGAGGCTCTACTGTTGAATTCATACGGAATATGGAACAATTCCGGTGCTATTCAAAGATGCCCCGTGACCGACTCAGTCCTCTCTTAACAATAATCCGGATCAGTTCGTCCTTACCCATCAGGCCATCATTTCTCTCTTTCGGCAAATGAACCCACCGGTTAAAGATCTTCCCAAAGTTCATTTACTCATTAGCATGGATTAGCACCTGGATCTGTAATCGGCACGGCATCTCCCCCCTCGGAAACTAATTAAATTAGTCGAGGCCAGCAAATGGTATAAAAATCTCAAACCAGAAAGATAATGCAGGTACATAGAAAGTCGCTCTGGGAATCAGAAAAAAAAAAGAACACAGTAAGCGATCGGAACAGAAAAAAAAACATTTTTGCTTAAAAGGCAATAGAGATTCGTGGCTTGTTTCGTAGGCTTTCTGGATTCTTTTTTTTTAGACTAAAAACCGAAGAAATGCACCCGGTGTTTCTTCTTTTCCAGCTGCTACTACTAGTTAAGAGTTAGGACTCAGAAGTTTCTGTTGCTCACCAGTTGAGGTCGCGCGGCTGGCGAGGCCGCAGCTGCAGCAGCAGCAGCAGGAGGAGGAGGAGGCGAGCGGCGGTGAAGAGGTGGAGGCCGTGGACCGGCATGGCCGCCGACTGGCGTGGCCTGCGGCGCCGGCGCGTCAACGGTCAGCGCCCGCAAGCTGTTTTCCCCCTTGGGTCCGGTAGAATTGTTTATTTATAGTCAGGCGACACGCGCACGCGCCCTCCTCCACTTCCGGCTTTACTCCTTCAATTCTCGCCGCTAATTATCCCATCCTAGCTAATTGCGGCCTTAACCACACTAGCACAGCAGCAGCCCAGCAAGGCCAACCCCACATGTCTTCCTCCTCTCGCCGTCGTCGATGATCCGACTCGCCTCACCTATATATAACTCCCCCTCGCGGCCTCGCCTCTCCCTGTCCCCGACCCGAGAACCTCAGCTCGAGTCTCCCTCCATTAGCTAACTCCAAAGCACAGGTGTCCAACCAAGGCAACCTGCTCACTGATCGTGATCGATCGACCACCAGATTCCACATACCACTGATCGTGATCGTCTCCAAGGCAGCAGCTAGCTAGCTAGCCGGCATGGAGATGGAGATGGGCATGGGCGCCCTGGACGAGCTGGAGGTGCTGGCGATGAGCCCCGGCGGCTCGGCGGCGTCGGCCACCGCGGCCGCCGGCAGCGAGGACGAAGCCGACCTCCGCAGGGGCCCATGGACCGTCGAGGAGGACCTCCTCCTCGTCAACTACATCGCCGCCCACGGCGAGGGCCGCTGGAACTCGCTCGCGCGCTCCGCAGGTACGAACTCCAGCCGCCGATCGCTTCTTCTTCTTTGTTAGTGCCCACTGATCAGATGTCACGTCTGCTTCGTGATCACTCACACTTGGCCACCCAAAGATAACAACTAACTCACTTTCCATCTCCACCACCGTAGCACAGCTAGCTCTAGCTACTGGCTATGGCTTCACATTTGTTAGTTGCAATCGCAAAGCTAAGTTAGCTCAGCAGCCACTGATCAATCGAGATCCATCAACATATATAACTGTCACATATATACATATTTACATATATGCATGCAGGGCTGAAGCGCACGGGGAAGAGCTGCCGTCTCCGGTGGCTGAACTACCTTCGCCCCGACGTGCGGCGCGGCAACATCACGGCGTCGGAGCAGCTGCTGATCCTGGAGCTCCACTCGCGGTGGGGCAACCGGTGGTCCAAGATCGCGCAGCACCTCCCGGGGCGCACCGACAACGAGATCAAGAACTACTGGCGCACCCGCGTCCAGAAGCACGCCAGGCAGCTCCGCTGCGACGTCAACAGCCGCCACTTCCGCCACGTCGTCCGCCACCTCTGGATCCCCCGCCTCCTCGAGCGCATCCAGGCCGACGCCGCCGCCGGAGCCTCCGGTGGCCAACCGGCGGCGGCGCCGCCCGTGGTTGCGCTGGCGACGACCACGGCGAGCGGCGGCCGCCTGGAAAGCGCCGCCGACAACGGCGCCGTCGTCACGACGAGCAAAGAGGCTCACGCTGGTGGCTGCTACGACCACGGGGACTACTACTATTACAGCTACAGTGAGCCGGCGGCGGCGGACGCCATGAGCCCCGCCGAGGACACCTCGAGCGCGCTGCGGTCGACGGTGACGGACGGGCCGGCGCAGCAGCAGCATCACTACTGCGCGTCGGCTGCGACGCCGACGAACGAAGGTTGCGGGGTCGTCGGTGGCGCGGCAGCCGGGGCGACGATGGAGGAGGAGGACGTGTTCGCGGGGACCTGGTCGGAGCTTCTTGCCACCGCTGGCTGTGAAGACGAGTCCAAGATCGGCATGACGGACTTGGAGCTCGGCGATTTCGAGGACAACCTGTGGAGCTTGGAGGACCTTTGCTTACAGCAGCTGTGCTGATGCGCAGATGCACCTATGCAACTGCCAGTGCTAGCTCGACAAGATACTCCCTCCGTCCCACAATATAAGGCGTAACTCCTTCAACACAGAGACCAATAAACACATTTAATTCTACTTTAGCAGCCAATAGAAAGAAACAGAACATAGTAAATATGTTATTTACACCCAATAGTCATTCATTACACGGGAGCCAAGAAGAAGGCGCCCTGTATTTTGGGACAGCAGAAAAAAGTAGTTACGCCTTATATATCAGGACAGAGGGAGTACTACTGAGAGGGACACATCAAGACATGCTCAAGATATGATCAAAGAACTAATACTCCTACTCGGCATATGAAAGAATATTATTGTCGGAGGAAAAAAAACAAAAGACAGCGAGGAAATCGAAAAGTAAATAGTTAATACTAGAATTGTCGTCTACACTCGTATGTTAGTATGATGACGAATTCAAAACATGTGCATAGTTTTCCTACACCAATAGAGAAGGTTTTGTATGCGACCTTAGTTCAGTTTCAGTTTTGCACTTTTGCTTGAGTGCGTGCATGCGTCAACATATAGAGAAGGTTTACGAACTTTGCATCCATTTCTTGTCCCGCGTCCTCAACTGTAAAAATTTTCATGTATGTACTTGAAGTTAATTTAGATGATGCACTTATAGTGTTTCATAATTAAATTTAATGTAAGACTCCTCTGCAGTTTTTTCTAAAAAAATAAATAATTATAATTTTAAGATGCACTTTTCATTTATGGTACAGTGACATACAATATATATACACAATATGACAAAATAAATACTTCTAGAAAACAAGAGTTGTATATATTACGATGAGTATATAGTAAATATGTCCTGAAATTTTATATTTTTCATCACTGGGTCAAATGTTAGAGGGAGGGGAAATGGTCGGCAGAAGTAGGAAAATTAAAACTGCTCCCTGCGTTCCATGAAGAGTACAATTCTAATTTTTTTAGACAATTTAGTGATGGCGTGAAAATATAAAATGTCTGTACATGTAACTAAGTGGACTTCCTAAAATGGTGGCTAGAAGTTAGTTTTGGCATACAAATTAGATCTAACTACTTACTTACACAGGTAATTATTGTTATATTCCTACGATTGCACTCTTTTGGAGGTTTATTTTCAAACTTGGAACTGCATTCTTTATGTGACGGATGAAGTATTATCAAAAACACATGCTTTGTGTATGCCAGTATCATATATAGCGAAGTTTTTTTATTTTCACAATTCATTGATTAGGTCATTTGCACAGAGAAACATTACATAAGACGAGAAAACCGCTCAATAATGCATGCAACACGCGCTAAGATCCTACTCCTACAATAGCCAAATTATTGGAGTTAGAGCTCTGCCCAACAGGCCTATTGAGTCTAATAGAAGCTAAGCTAGAACTAAAACTAAGATTGAGATAGATGTAGCAGGTTCCTTCCCTTTTGATCGAGCATGGATGGAGACCCCCAAAAACGTTACAGTGCAAGTTGGGAAGGACGTTGGCACACATCGCATGGATGGATCGTGCCATCTCTTCTAGAGGCCTCGCCGTCGATGTCCCGGCAGCACGCGTTGGTTTATTTGCGTCCGGAACCTGCCCTGCGGCACGCTTATGGTTTGTTAAATGTTTGTTGCTGCAGACATGGCTACGCTACTATATGCTGTATCCCTATTGAAACTGTGTAGATGTACTAGCAGCTAGCCAGTAGGTTCGTCCAATGGTTTCCACTGCTGCACCCACAAAGTGAGAACGACGATCGACGAAAGCAGTGTCGTCTTTGTCTCAGTCAATGACGACGATAGAAAAGAGGGTCGGTGAACCGGAGAGATCCCACTGCGCCACCACCGCACCGTACATGTACGCTACCATGGACAATGGTCCATGGACCGGTACAGTGGCAGTGCGTACGTGCAGCCATGGATCGGCTGGTTCGAGACGAAACGTGTGCAAACTTTTTGCACCGTATCCTCTTGTGTGGTGGTAAACTGGCTAGCTAAGAACTCGATAGATCGTACGTGGTCAAGGCATGCAAAGGTTGCAATATTGTTGCCACGCTTGAGACTTGGCACGTAAGTTTGTATATGGAACGCAAGATTGACCTGGATATCTCGGTGTGTGGACACTGTACATGTGCCTTTTGGTAAAATTATAATAGTAATCAAAGAATGAAGAAGAGATAATGATCCTTCTAGCTAGCTTAAATTAGGACACGGTCTTCATTTCGTGGGGGCTAGTTTCCATGCATGCGTGCTCATATGCTCACTGATCAGCCGGCCATCCAGATACTACAAGGCCAAAACCAACTAGGATTCGAGAATTTGTGCGCTATACCTAGCTCCTTTTTAGTATGCATGCAAAGCATTTTGACCGGCCGGATATAAGGTATAGACATTAGACAACAACTTTACTGCTCCCTCCTGACCTAAGCATTCATGTATATATGACGTCCTAAAATGCTATCAAGCTTTAATTTCTTGAGAACAAAAGCACCACTGTTTTGTCCTATGTGCAATGCAAGTAATAAATATGAAAATCACAGCCATTTAGTATTTACCCCATCACAAGTCATAACCATTGATCAAGAGTAGCTTACACAACTACACAAACTTTATGTAGCTATATGAAATAATATGCATCCAGGTAGAAACAGAAAAAAAAAACTTTCCTCGCGTTGTAAACGTGGGGTCAGCGCCGCCACCCAGCGAGCAGAAACATAGGCAGGCGACGTGGCGGCCAGGTTGGGCGTGCCAGCTGGACGACGCCCGGCCGTGTGGTCAAAGGGAGGCAGAGCCTGGTCTCCGGTCTCCGGCTCGGTCGCCGCGTCAACGTGGCCCGCGGGCCGGCGGTCAGCAGAGTGACGTCCGCGACCGGATAAGGCAGGCCAGGCCCACGTACTCGTGCGGCTTCTTTTAAACTCGAGCAAGCAAAGCAAAGGCGAGTGAAGAGACGGACGGCGCAGATGGCCCGTGCGGGGCCTGCTGTAGGGAGATCCCGGCCGTCCGATTGAACTGTCGCTGTCGCTCGAACAAAGAGCTGTACTAGTATTAGCAGCCGCACTTGGCATCAGCCGTGACATGCTGCTCCACTACTTAGTACTGTAGCTGACTAGCCGTGTAGTGAGTGGAGTAACTCATTCTCGCTCGTCCCTCCGTGTGTTAGGAGCCTGGAGACATGCACATCATCGGTCTGCACTTGCGTGACATATCACTTAACCATCCTGCCATCACCACCTCCGGTCACCTTAAGATAACAAAGATCGTTCCATGATGATCACCTAGAGTTTCCAAAAACGCATGCGGGTGACATGTGGCGTTCATCCTAAAATATATAATGCGGATGTGTATTTGTCGGGTATTACAGGGGTACCTTAACTTAGGCCCAGAACTACTCTGGCTCTACAGCCCAGCAAAGGCCCATCACAACAACTCCTCCTCAGCACCCATCCCGCTCGAGGTGGACGACCACCCTCGAGCAGGGATGTCCGTGACGATCGAGGCTCGGTAGGCTCGAAGGGGACGTTCACCCTCGAGCGGGCGTTTCCGTCTCGTTCAAGGCTCAGCGAGCTCGAGCTTGCGGTCCAAGCTCGAGCCGGCCTCACCAGGAACCACGCCCAAGGCTCTGCGACCCATCAACTCAGGACATGATGACGCTCCTCTGCAGTCAAAAAGCAGGGGGATCACTGCTCCACGCCACCGCCCACGCCCCGGAGAAGACACCGGTCAAATCCACTCGCAACAGTGGACTTCTAAGCGCCATGCTGCACGGCCACGCCTAACTTGGCAGCAGCACTTTGCCAACCACTCCGCTGACTTTGCCCGCCTCGGGTGTGCCACCATCCTCGAAGGCGAACCTCGAAGGAGGCTACAGAGACTCGATCTGGACGCCGTACGCAAGTTGCCACCCTCAACGCCGTGAGCCGTCACAAGAAGGAAGGACATCACGTCAGCCACTGCCATGTCGTCAGCCAGAGTTGGAAGGCGCAATTCCCGCTCGCATCGTGCGCGGCATGGGCAGCACAGTGCGCTTAGCAACGTCAACACCACGAACACATGTACTCACGCCCTCCCCCTTGGTCTATAAAAGGGGAAGGGAAGCCACGGCAAAGGGCACACCACTTAGCTAGCGATAGCCAGACTCAGGGACTTAGGAGCTCAACTCCTTCTCCCACCTCGCTTGTAACCTCCTACTACGAGCAACACGAAACTGGTGCTCAGCACCACTGCTAGACGTACGGCCCCGTGGCCGGAACCAGGATAAAACCCCCCGTCTCTTGACCCACCATCAGGGCAACGAGTGGATTAGCACCGCAATCACTTGTTTGTGCCGGTGTGACCAAATCAGGCACCGACAGTTGGCGCGCCAGGTAGGGGACCAGCGCTGCGCAACCCTCGTTCCCGATGGCGAACTTCGACCAAGGACGTCCCCCGCTGGGCGAGAGCAATCTGCTCTCAGTGGGGCAGGAGATCTGGTTCGGGAGCTTACGGTTCCAGGCATGTGGCGATGGTTACCACATGCGCATCCTCCGGGAGGAACCGAGCAACCAGCTGGAGCCACCTCAACTGCCACTGGCAGCACCGCGACGACGGAGTCGTCCCGGACCTCGTGTACGACGAGCGCGCGCTGCAAGGCGCGCCGCCGACGTCAGCATCCCCCCTCCCGCGAGGGAAGGGGAGACCCCGCGATCAGGGTCAGAGGAGAGGGCTGCTCCCTTCCTCCCGGGACCCATTTCTGCACCACGTGCTACGACGGCACGTCCCTATCCCTATGGGCTACGCGGCCCTACGGCCACGTACGCCTCGCTCGTCCGCACCGCCATGAGTGCGTATGATGGCCAGCCAGGCCGTCGTCTGGCCTCGGGACGCGACCTCGCCTCTCTGACGCCCGACGATTCCCGCATGGAATCAGAGGATCGATACGCCTTTGAGCATGAGCACCCTGGTTGGGACTACTCGGGTCTCCACGACCCAGAGGCCTTTCTGGCCTTCCAAACAGCGGCGGATTATTGCTTCGGCTATTCCGATGATAAGTATGACCCGACCAGGGAGTGTTTCGTCATCAGCGACGGGCGGGTCAGCAAGGGATCAACGTCGGATGACGATGGCGAGGATGACGTTCAGGGAGGCAGCGATGGCGCGGATCCGGTAGGCGCGCAGCCACCGGACCCATCGGATCACTCGCCTTCCGAGGACGAGCGGCATCCACGCCGCCTGCCACGAGTTGCTCGCCCCCACGACTTGGAAAGTGGTGACGTTTCACCACCGGCACGCTCCGACCACGAGCCGCCCAAACAAGGCCACGAACACAGCACGGACGCACGGCGCGCAGGACGAGTAGCTCAGGCCCGCATCCTCGCCGAAGGCAAAGATGACGACCACGCTCCTAGAACGAGCCAAAAGCTCATCGCGGCGGCCGCGCTGCTCCGAGCCATGCCGGAGGCAGCTACCCCCGAGGGGCGGAAGCTGCATCTCGAGGCCCAAAAGTTGGTTGAGAACGCCGCCCGACAGCAAGCTGAGAGCTCAGCCTCCCGCCTTCGACGCTCATCAGCCTCGAAGGGCGAACGAAGAGGGGAGTCATCGGTACGCTCACCCCGGCCTAGCGGCAGGGCACGAGCACAGTCCCGGGGCGACTCCCACCGGGACATGGCGCGACGCCACGTCAGCGAACCACGTGCACCCGAAGCAGGAACACTTCCCGCGAGGGTGCCCGCGAGATCACGCCTCCGGGACACCCGAGGCGCGATCAACGACGGCGACGCCCGCAACACGCTGAACCAAATAAGGCAGCAAGAGGGAGCTTGGACCCACCAACGCGGGCGCACCGACGTTTGGTGGAACCGGGATGCGGCCCCGGAGCCAGCGGGAACGCGGGTGTTTAGTCGCAACATCCGCACTGCCCCGATTCCCCCCGCTTCCGACAGCCTACTACCATCACCAAATACTCTGGGGAAACGGACCCCAGGGTATGGTTGAACGACTACCGCCTAGTATTCCAGCTCGGCAGCGCTACAGATGACGACATGATCATCCGCAATCTGCCACTCCACCTAGCAGATTCCGCGCGGACATGGCTCGAGCATCTGCCCCCCAACCGGATCCGCGACTGGAATGACCTGGTCGAGACCTTCGTGGAGAATTTCCAGGGCACCTATGTGCACCCCGGGAACACGTGGGACCTTCGAGGGTGCAAACAAAAACCCGGCGAATCCTTGAGGGACTTCATCCGGCGCTTCTCCAAGCGCTGCACCGAGCTTCCCAATATCACCGACCATCAGATCATCCACTCCTTCCTCGAGAGCACCACATGCTATAGCTTGGTGTGCAAGTTGGGGAGGAGCCCACCCCCCGACGCAAACCGGCTATTCGAGGTGGCCTCGAAGTACGCCTCAGGGGAGGAGGCAGCCAACGCCATCTTTAATGATAAGAAGGGAAAGCGTCCCGAGGAAGCGTCCGCGGAGGACGACAAGACAAAGGGCCCCTCAAAGAAGCGGAAGCACGGCAAAAAGGGAAAGAAGCCCCGGGCGCCCCGCGAAGCGGGCGACGTCGAAGATGAGGCCCTCGCGGTCGACCCTAACCACAAGGGGCCTCGGGGGCCCCCGCGTGGCGGGGGCATTTTCGACGACCTCCTCAAGAAGCCATGTCCGTACCACAAGACCACGGTCGCTCACACTCTCGAGCAGTGTGAGATGCTGCGGAAGTTTTACAACCGCATCCCTCGAAAGGATGGCGGTCAACCCAAGGATGGTGGCGGCAAGGACGATGACGGATACCCCGAGGTGGAACATATGTTCTTCATCTTGGGAGGCCCCGCAGCCAACCTAAAACCTCGACAGCGGAGGAGGGAATGCAGGGAGGTCTTGCTGGCCCGGCCAGCGACCCCCTCATACCTCGACTGGTCTTCAGAGACCATCTCGTTCGGTCGCGAAGACCATCCCGACCATATCCCGAACCCCGGACAGTATCCCCTCGTCGTCGACCCCGTCATTGGCAACACGCGCTTCTCCAAGGTGCTCATGGACGGCGGCAGCAGCCTCAACATCCTATATGCTCCAACTTTGGAGCTCATGGGAATCAGGACCAATGAGTTGTGGCCCAAAAAGTCCTCCTTCCATGGAGTTGCGCCCGGAAAACGCGTCCAAACTCTCGGGCAGATCGACCTGCCCGTCTGCTTCGGACCCCCGGCAAACTTCCGCAAGGAAGTGCTCACCTTCGAGGTAGTGGGTTTCAAAGGAGCCTACCACGCCATCTTGGGAAGGCCGTGCTACGCCAAGTTCATGGCCGTCCCCAACTATAACTACCTCAAGCTGAAGATGCCAGGGCCTCACGGAGTCATCACGGTCGGCCCAACCGTCGAACACGCCTATGAGTGCGACGTCAAGAGCATTGAGCTCGCGGAGGCTCTCGCCCTCGATGAGACCCTCGTAGCTGATCTGGAGGCGATCGTCAACACGCCCTCTGACGCCAACGAACGGCAACCGGGGAGCTTCGCGCCCGCTGAGGACACCAAGACTGTCCCCCTCAACCCCGACAGCCACGACGGCAGGGTGTTGAGGATCAGCTCTTCCCTCAGTGACAAATAGGAAGTGGTGCTCGTCGACTGTCTCCGCGCCCACGCTGACATCTTTGCGTGGAGCCCCTCCGACATGCCAGGCATTCGGAGGGAGGTCGTCGAGCACTCTCTTGATATCCGCCCCCACTCCAAGCTGGTCAAACAGCGCCTCCGCCGTTTCGACGAAGTGAAACGGCGAGCGATCGGTGAAGAGGTACGCAAGCTTTTGGAGGCCGGATTCATCAAGGAAGTTTTTTATCCCGAGTGGCTAGCTAATCCTGTACTGGTAAAGAAGAAAAATGGGAAGTGGAGAATGTGTGTAGATTACACCAGCTTGAATAAAGCATGCCCGAAAGTCCCGTTTCCTTTACCACGTATGGACCAAATTGTAGACTCCACGACGGGATGTGAACTTTTATGTTTTCTTGATGCGTACTCCGGTTACCATCAGATCAAGATGAAGGAGTCCGACCAGATCGCGACTTCCTTTAGCACCCCTTTTAGCATGTACTGCTATGTTACGATGCCCTTCGGCCTTTGAAATGCCGGGGTCACGTACCAACGCTGTATGCTCCACGTCTTTGGGGATCATATAGGTCGTATCGTAGAGGCTTATGTCGATGATATCGTCGTAAAAACCAGGAAGGCGGACGACCTGGTGCGCGACCTCGAGGTCGTGTTTAGCTGCCTCAGGGCACACGGAGTAAAACTCAACCCTGAGAAGTGCGTCTTCGGGGTCCCTCGAGGTATGCTCTTGGGCTTTATTGTCTCCGAACGAGGCATCGAGCCCAACCCCGAAAAGGTCACGGCCATCCAGCAGATGGATCCGATCCACGACCTAAAGGGTGTACAGAGGGTGATGGGATGCCTGGCGTCCCTAAGCCGCTTCATCTCTCGTCTCGGGGAGAAGGGGCTACCTCTGTATCGACTTTCGAGGAAGTCAGAGCACTTCGCCTAGACCGCGGAGGCCCAAGAAGCTCTCGATCGACTCAAAACAGCGTTAACGAACACGCCGATCCTTACCTCACCGAAAGAGGGCGAACCTCTCCTCCTCTATGTCGCAGCGGCTACTCAAGTCGTCAGCGCGGTTATAGTGGCGGAAAGAACCGAGGAAGGACACTCTCTGCCGGTCCAGCGACCGGTGTACTACATCAGCGAGGTCCTGACCGAGACCAAGACGAGGTATCCCCATGTCCAGAAGCTGATCTACGCCATTGTGTTGGCTCGACGTAAACTGCGACATTACTTCGAGGCTCACCCGGTGACCGTCGTGTCGTCCTTCCCACTAGTCGAAATCATCCAGAACCGCGAGGTCTCTGGACGAATCTCGAAATGGTCAACGGAGTTGATGGGGGAGACCCTCGCTTATGCGCCAAGAAAAGCCATCAAGTCTCAGACCTTGGCGGACTTCGTAGCCGAATGGACCGACACCCAGCTCCCCCCCTCGAAGTCCAGCCTCGACTGCTGGGAAATGTACTTCGATGGGTCGGTAATGAAGACTGCTTTTCATTTCACCCCGCGGGGAGCACCTTCGATACGTCGTGCGACTCAACTTCCCCGCATCCAACAACATGGCGGAGTATGAAGCGCTCCTTGCTGGCTTGAAAATCGCACTCGAGCTCGGCATTAAGCGCCTCGACATCCGCGGCGACTTGCAACTGGTCGTTGATCAGGTGATGAAGGAATTCAGCTGCCACGACGAAAAGATGGCGGCCTACTGCCAGGCGGTACGTAACCTCGAAGACAAGTTCGACGGCCTCGAGCTCCACCACATCGCACAAAGATATAATGAGGAGGCCGACGAATTGGCAAAGATCGCGTCAGGGCGAGCCACCGTTCCCCCAAACGTGTTCGCCAAGGACATCGACGGACCCTCGATTACCGTCGCCACCTCGGCCCGAGCCTCGACCGCACCCGACACTCGAGCGGCTGCCCTCGACCCCACGAGCACGGAGCTCTTGGTGGATGAGGACGAGCCCATGGGGTACGAGGCTTGCTCGGAAGAGGAAGACAAAGCGGAGGCGATGGAAATCGACGAGGCCCCAGCGCCTCGAGATTGGCGGAGCCCGTACCTCGACTGGCTCGATCAAGGCGTTTTGCCTAACGATCGAACGGAGGCAAGGCGCGTTGCGAGGAAAGCTAAACGGTTCCTCATCGTCGAAGAGGAACTATACCGACGGGGAACCTCGGGGGTCTTACAACACTGCATCCCGATACCCGAGGGAAAAGAGCTCATCCTCGACATCCATGCGGGCGTGTGTGGACATCACGCCGCCCCACGCACGCTCGTAGGCAACGCCTTTCGACAAGGCTTCTACTAGCCCACTGCCGTGGCGGACGCCACGGAGGTGGTACGAACCTGCGAAGGGTGCTAGTTCTACGCACGCAAGACACACCTTCCTACCCAGGCGCTGCAAACTATCCCCATCACGTGGCCTTTTGCCGTATGGGGCCTCGATCTTGTCGGGCCAATGGCAAAAGCGCCCGGGGGCTTCACGCACCTATTGGTGGCGGTCGACAAATTCTCCAAATGGATCGAAGCTCGACCCATCAATAGAATCAAGTCTGAGCAGGCGGTGCTTTTCTTCACCGACATAATCCATCGGTTTGGGGTTCCCAACTCCATCATCACCGACAACGGCACCGAATTTACGGGAAAGAAGTTCTTAGAATTCTGCGATGATTTCCACATCCGAGTGGATTGGTCGGCGGTGGCCCACCCACAAACGAACGGTCAAGTAGAATGTGCCAATGGCATGATTCTGCAAGGCCTAAAGCCTAGAATTCACAACAAGCTGAAGAAGTTTGGGCACAGGTGGGTGCAAGAACTACCATCGGTGATCTGGAGTCTGAGAACGACCCCAAGCAGAGCGACAGGGTTCTCCCCGTACTTCCTCGTCTATGCGGCAGAGGCCATCCTCCCCACAGATCTGGAATATGGGTCCCCTAGGCTCCGAGCGTACCAGGAACAGCGAAACTGCCAGGCTCGAGAGGACTCGCTCGATGTAACACCCAGATTTCCAAGAAATCCGAATGCTTCCATATGTGTGCCCAGGATGTCCACAGAACACATATAGATTACAAATATTGAATCACAGAGAACACAATGCTCGGATAAAATAGTTTATATCAGAGTTTAACACAAGACATAGTCTTAAACAAATAACACAGCGGAAGTCTTAATACTATTAAACGCTTCATACTAGGTAGAGCCTCAAATCCACAGGGACACCGACTGGTTGAACACAGCTTAGAAGTACGGCAGATCCTCCGGAAACTCAGCAAGCGACTGATCATTCATTGCTCCATCTGTTACCCATCCGGGATTTTGTTGAATAGTTGCAAGTGTAAGTAAACCATCTTACTTAACAAGTATAACACGGGTTATGCAAGGACAAAAGGCTTGACACGGTTATACTGCATTAGCACTTTTAGTTGATTTATTTTATTATCATCCAACTTACTACAAATGAGTAGAATCCCAAGTATAAACCCATTAATAAGGTGTAAGTGATTATAGAACAAACCAACATCAACCACTAATATCATCTTCTAATCAAAAAGGATCCAGGCCGCTCGTGTCCGTGAGCACGGCTATCATGATAGATCAACACTCTGCAGAGGTTTCGCCCTTTACCCGCCGGTCACATAAATCCAAAAGAACTTATGTTACGAGGACTTTCACAAAACACCCTAACAAGCACAGTAGCCGTTTTGGTTCAACATAGGCAGCATAACCCGAGGCATCGAGATTGACGTACGCTCAGGGCGCAACGTGAGGGGGTCAATGGCGTCCAGAGCGAGAGCGCATTCATCGCAACGTGTGAAGCTGCCGTACATCGGGCGCTTACATCACGGGACTTTGCCTAACGGGGCATAGCCAACGGATAAAACCGTCCTCGATGGATCAAACTATACTCTCACCCATGCACCCCACATACGCCTTTCGGTAACCACTGGCGAGCTAGAGACGTACAAGTTAATTATCCAAGACCAGAGCCATTATAGTTCCAACGGCGGCGAACAGGTTCCTGGGTTGTCGCTTTAAGAACCGGACCTTATGGAGAGACATTAGAACAAAGCACAAAGCACATGCTCTAATTCCCTAGACCAAACCTTATAGAGACACTAGAACAAAGCACACAGCACATGCTCTAGTTCCCCGAACCATGTTGCTAAAAAGCATCTTTTAACCATCATTGAAGTGAACCATTAGTTCAGTATTAACATAAAAATAAATGTTGGTTGCAGCGCGTAGCATAGACTAACCATAATGCATAAAACCCTGGGTAACAAGGAATAGGGTAAAGACTAGGAACATCCTTAGTGGCTAACAGTATTAGACACATGCATATGATTTATGTGATTAATCGGTGTATAGGTAACAAGGATGGTCCGTGTTATACTTGCCTTCCTCAGTGAACTGCTGCTGCACTTGATCTTCTTGAACGGGATCGTCGGCGTACTCAAACGGCTCGGCAACTACTCACATTGATCACCACACAAACATCCACACATACATGCAAACAAGATTATTTAATTAGAACAGTACACCAAACATAAACAAAAGATGAAAAGAAGGTTTTAGAACTAATCTACGCTTCACTACGAACACGTGAGCGCGAAAATCACTCAAATCGGAGTTAAAACGGAGAAACTACGCTTAAAACGGGCTCTAGGGGCTTGCTGGTAAAGATTTTAGGCTTCCAGGGGTGTTTTTGAAAGAAACCAGGGACTTAAAACATAATTTTGTATAAAAACACGAGGGCTAACGAGTAAAAACGACTTCTAGGACGGCGGGCATTAATTTTCAAAAGCGCAGGGGCTAAACCGAAAGAAAAAGGACTTGGTTGTAAATACTTTTGAACTGCGCTGGACCGCGGGTTGATTTTTGAAAAACAGAGGGGCTCTTTTGCAAAATCGCCACGGCAACGGCTGGTTGCTGACGTCACCATTGACCGAACCGTGGACCGGCTTGAACCGCGGTTCACTGGAATCGGCTCGGTTTAAAACGGCTTTTAGATCTGGCCGTCGGATTGGATCTGAACGGCTAGGATTAGATCGAGGCTCGGCTCACCGGAGCACAGCGGCTCGCGGCGGCGCACGGCCGGAGACTCGCCGGAGATGACGCTACTGGGGGCTACGGAGCTCGGTTTCTCGCCGTGATTGGCCCTAGGGATAGAGGAGACGACGTGGAACTCGATTTGGGGGTTGTGGACGAGGTTTGAGCAGTGATGGCGGCTGGCGACGCACGGCGGCGGAGAAGAAACTCCGGCGAGCTCGTTCGCGCGGAGGAGAGGGAGAAAAAGAGGGGTTTTAGGCTCGGCGCATTGCTTACCCCGCGGTGAAGCTTCGAGGCTAACCCTAGGCGGCTAGGCGGCAGCGAGGCGGCGGGTTGATGGCGGTGGCGCGAGCTCGGGGTTCGGCGTTAGGGTTTGAGCGCGAGAGTTGGGGATACGGCTCAAGGGAGGGGCGGCGCTATTTATGGGGGCTTCAAGCTCCTTGGCGTGCGCGCCAAGTCGCGAGGGAGGGCGGCGTGCGCAAGGCGGAGTCCGCGGCGGCGCGTGGTGGAGGAGCTCTAGCCGCGTACGGCTGGAGGTGGGAGGAGGAACTGACAGTGGGCCCGGGCCGTCAGCCGCTGCGGGGAGAGAGGAGGCGCGCACTGCGGAGGGAAAGGAGAGGCTGACAGGTGGGGCCGGCTGGTCAGTCACAGCGGAGGCGCGGGCTGCTAGCTGGGCTGCGCGACTGCTGGGCCGAGCTGCTGCTGGTGGGCTGCGGAAAAAGGAGAAAAGGGAGTTGGGCCTCGCGGAAAAGAAAGAGAAAGAAGGCTGGGCCGCTGGGCTGAAAAGAGAGAGAGAAAAAGAGAGAGAAAAGAAAAGGTTTTTCTTTTATTCAAACACTCATTTGAATTCAAATTCAAATTTGAATTCAACAATCAAAAATAAATGCACCAGCATGAATGCAACAATAATGTTTCTATTTCCTATATTTGCTTTTAATTATTCAAAAATTTTATTTCCCTATACTATTTATGAGCACTCAAAAAGGAAAACCCATTAATTACTATTTTTTTTAAATAGGCATTTTTAGGGTGTTACACTCGACCAGGTCGACGAAGCTCGAGACGTGGCCCTACTCCACTCAGCAAGGTATCAGCAAAGCCTACGTCGACAACAGGCTCGAAGGGTCCGGCACCGAGATCTCTGCAAAGGAGACCTCGTGTTAAGGCTTCGACAGGACAACCGAGGACGACACAAGCTTACACCCCTATGGGAGGGGCCATACATCGTCGCCGAAGTCCTCAAGCCCGGGACATACAAGCTAGCTGACAAGGACGGGCAGATCCTCACGAACGCCTGGAACATCCAACAGCTACGTCGTTTCTATCCCTAGAGTGGCCCGTGGCCCTCGAAACTTTTGTACATACTCTAGATTTGTACAAATCTTTTGAATCAAGTGTCGACTTTTTAACCCCACAGTTTGGAAATGAATAAAACGAACTTTTGTTCCAAGCACGCTTCGAGGGAGGATTGGCTCTACCCTTGGTAGACCCATCCCTCCCTCGGGGGCTAAATGGGGAAGGACCCCCGAAAAAATCGTCACTTTTTTCAAAAAACTCCTTTGCAAACCCTCGAAGGGGACACACTAGGCGTGAAACGGACAAGGGTAGGGTCGCCTGAGCCGAGTGTTCGCCTACGCCTCGAGGCTACGGCAACACCTCACTTCCCTCCGCCTAAGTCATTCACGTACGATCGATCCTAGTGACGTTTTCCTCTCGAGGCACAAGCATCGGACACAATGCGTGTCGCGAAGGTACCGCACGAAAATAACACCTTCGTTTTAACGAAACAAACGATGTTTAATAGGATGTAAGCGAATTAATCTTACATCAAAAAAGTCCGAATTCCTAAACTACTCTTTACACTCGAGCTCGATGGCCCGAGACTTTCAGGGATTGCCCCCGCCGCCAAGGTCGTCCCAGCCGTCACCATCCTCGCTAGGAAAGAGGACGCCCTCAAAGTGGCCAGCAAGCACTCGCGCCGTCTCGTCAGCAGCAGCATCGGCTTCCTCGATCGCCACCACTGCCTCCTCGTCGTTAAGGTTGTCGGCGACGACGTACCCGGCGGCGAGCTTCGAGAGGTCCGCTTGGTAGTGGGTCGTGACCACTCCAAGCGCCTTCCGAATCCCGAGCAGGAGGGCTTCCTTCACACTGAGGTGAAATGTCCCCAAAGCGCTCGAAGGCGACTGGCGAGGGAGCTGCCGGACTGCACGTCGGCGCCAGCAATTTCGTTGCAGGCCGCCGAAGCAGCCTGCACCAGCTCATCGAGCTCACGCTGGGTCTCCGAGTGTGCCACCAGCAGAGCCCCCTTCGACTCCGTCTCGGCCTGGAGCGCTTGCTTCAGCGCTGCACCAACAAAACTGTCAGAAATGAGAAATCAACAAAGCAAAAGGATCAAGACTCGAGCAAGATCGGCTTACCCTCGACTTGACCCTGGGCAGCCTCGCGGGCTTTCTCCGCGGTGGCCCGAGCCGCTTGCTCTAGCTCGAGCTGGTCTCGAGCCTCCACCACGGGACGCCGTTCCTCCCCAAGCGCCGACTCCGCCGCACGGCGCGCGACTCGCTCGTTGTCCAGCCAAGCGCTGCTGTTCGCGAGCTGCTCGCGCAAGGCGCCGACCGTGTCATCTAGGCGAGTGATGACTTCGCCCTTTTCCCGACACTCGATGGCAACCCGGTCCCGAGCGTCTTGGAGGTCGACCAGTTGGCGGTCTCGAGCCTCCACCACCCCCGACAATCGGCGGAGCTCCACAAACAGCGCCGCAATTTGGTCGTTCTTCGCGAACGCCTCCTTGCGGAGTTCCTGCGAAAAACGAGCTAAGCATCTCTTAAAAAGCTATTACGGCAGAACACCGGCTGTAACGAAACGCACCTGGTGGACCTTACCGGCCTCATCATGAAAATGAAGAGCGTCCCGCAGGGCCCGAATGACACCCTGACCGTGCTCCAACTGAGCGTCCCATAGACGCTCCTCCGCCGCGGCTTCACGAACGAACTGCTCGGGAAGATCACTGCGGGATTGCCACATCACGGGGGACCCACGTTCGTTGACGCGGGCAGGAGTCCCGCTGGGCCCGGCCGACGCTGGTCCCGTTGGAAGCACGACGAGGGTCGACGGCGCGGTCCCGCCGCTCTCGTGCCCCTGCGGCCCGGGGGCTCGCACCTCCAGAGCCTCGGCTAGCTCCGGCAGGTGTGGAAATCCGCCGCCAAAGGCTCGCTCCTCTCCCCCCTCACGCGGGAGGGGGGGCACCGCGGCGTCCGCCTCCACGGGCGCCGCCGACGGCTCCTCGACACGAAGAGCCTCCCCAGGCGCGGGGGTGGCATCCTTGGTCCGGGCAACCTCGGCGCGGGGCTCGACCACGCCCTCGAGGAGTTGAGGCAGCCTTGGCTCCTCGAGGACCCGGGGCGCCTCCTCGCAGGGCTGCCGCCCGACCTGCAGCCCCGCCTGGGCATCGAAAAAGGTGACAAAGTCCTGAACCACCTCGTTCGCCGGACCCAGGAGCTGCGAGGACGGGTGAGGCGACGAGCTTGGCCCGACCTTGAGGGCCTTGGTCGGCGCAAGGGAAGGCACGGTCCGCCCACCAGACCGACTGCGCCACGAAAAAAGCTCAGTCAGAAACTAAAATGAAGTATCAATGACAAGTGAGCAACGAAGAAAACTTACCGTACGATGGGGAGCTTCCGCTTCAGCCTCGAGGCTGAGACGGGAGCCACCCTCGAGACCTCGCCTCCCGTGGAGGCGTCGGCCTCCCCTTGAGGAGTCACCCTCGAAGCCTCCTCGCCCCCCGTAGAGACGACGGACTCTATTTGGGGGGCCTCTATTCCTGGCCCACGGGCTGGGGCCTCCTCGACAGCGCCCAGCCGCGCGGATGCCTCGCCCCGATCTTGTGGTACCTCGAGGGTAGCCGCCGCTACTCGCGACGGGCTCCCGAGAGCTGGCACCGTGGTCGACGGTGGAGCTTCGAGGTTGATGGGCTCTCCGCTGCCAACCTCAGACGCTGCAGCAAGGGCGTCCCCATCGGGGGAGGCCCGAGAAGAGATGGGAAGCTCGAGAGGAGATGGGCTCCTCGCCCCACCGTCTTCCTCGGATCCCTCACCAGTGGGATCAGGGGAAGTCTCCGGCGTCGGGAGCGGTGAGAGCCCCTGCCTCTCCCGCTCGCGATTCTCCGCCAAGTGCTTCCTCTTCTTCCGATCCTTTCGCTTCCGCCGCGCCTCCTTCCGATCCTTGTCCTCTTTCGCCTTCTCGGCGAGGGTGCGGTTGACGGCCCTGTCCTCGGGGACAGGGGGCTTGGAAGTATGGCCGCGGGACAGACCCTGCGAAACACCAGTCGCGAGGTCAAAGACACGAAACCGAAACAAGAGACAAATACGAGAATCGGAAGGCACTTACGAAACTAAGATAGCCATCCTCGGGCCGCATGGGCACTGCCCACGGGTCGTCCGCCAGCCAGTCGACGGCGCGCCGCGCCCGTTGAACGGCGGTGGCGACGGGCAATGGCTCCGCCGCCATCGCTGTGACGGTGACATCGGCGCCTGGCGTCATCCCAAACAGCGGGAGCCTCCTCTGCATAAGGGGAAGCACCCGCTGCCGGTGGAAGTTCGCGATGACGCCACCAGCAGTAAGGTCGCGCCTCGACAGGCTCTGGAGCGCCTCGATCAGGGGAGCGAGCTTGTCCTTCTGCTCCGGCGGCGACACCTCGTAGACCCAGCGGTCCAGCTTCTCCGTCAGTAGCCTGCCGGTGTAGGGCGGCAGACGCCCCCCGTCGTTGCGGAGGTAGAACCACCCCTTGTCCCAATCTTGGTTGTTGGAAACCATGGAACAAGGGATGTAGAGCTCCTTGCGGCTCCTCCGGACTTGGAGCACGAGGCCACCTGCGCGAGCTGGGCGACGGACCCCCTTGGTGACGCCCCCTAAGAAGAGCTCGCCGAAGAAGAGGTGGCGCCACAGGTCCCAATGGGCCTCGATGCCCAAGTAGTAGCCCTCACAGACGGCGACGAAGACCGCCGCCTGCGAGATCGCGTTAGTCGAGAAGTTGTGTAGTTCCACTTTGTAGTGGAAGCACAACGCTCGCAGGAATCGCCCCGCCGGGACGCCAAAGCCTCGCTCGTGGAGACGAACGAGGCTGACGACATAGCCCGCCGGCAGGGCGGGCTCCGCAGCGGCCCCCGGCGAGATCCAAACGGGCAGTTCGCCGTCGACGTTTGGCGGCAGTACTCCTACCTCCACAAGACTCTCCAAACAAGTCTTAGTGGCCGTCGATGGCTTCCACGGCGCAGGGTCGACAAGTTGAACCATGGCGGCAGGTGGAGGCTTAGACAAAAGAGGAGATGGGAACGCGGGGGCGAGAAGACAAAGGATTGAAAGCAAAGGCTAGAAGGCAGGGCAGGCGTACCCTCGGCAGGTGCCCTGCCCCGCACGCCTCGCCTGGGGGGAAAGGTGCAGCAGGACGCCGGCCATGACACGACAGTCCCCTGGAACTGACAGACAGGCCCGCCCCGGGAGACGTAACGGCGCTGGCCGCGTCAACCGCGCCAACCGCTTTAATCGCGCCGTAATACTCGAGGAGTCTGGCGCAGTAAACGTGCGGTCGTGTCGAACCGTGCCCGCATGCCTCGCCTGAAAAGGCGTGCCCACTTCTCCCACGAAACCACGAAATCTTCCTTGGTGGTCATCATGACCCGCGCAAAACGAGGAAGGGCGCATTCAAGGCACCCACCCTCGAAGGGAAAGCCTCGAAGCTCGAAGACTCGAGGAAGACCCGTCGAGGGACAGAGGCCTCGAAAGCCTTGTTACCCCGCGCGGAGCGGAACACGTGGAGGGAACGCTTAAGGCTTCCCCCTCGAAGGGAGGAAGTCATCGTTCTACTGACCAGGGGTTCGAACCTTGGACCTTCGAAAGGTTTCGACAAGGGCCCCAGATCAACTGAGTCAGGGATAATCGACGGTACCCTCGAAAGTGAGCCTCGAAGCTCAAATGTTCGAGGAAAACAATCAGTTATGTTCGAGGCCAGGCAAAAAGCCTAGACTAAGGGATCCCTCGAGGGGGAGCATCGAGCCCTCGACCTCTATCGAACGAGGTCGAGTCCCGTCTAGCATACTTTTGCGAAAAGCTTTCACGGGCGTGTCCTATGACCACAAGCCTACCCTCATTGAACGGGGCATGGACGTCCGCTCGAACCACCCGTTACCAGCTCAACCAGGCATCCATGGTTCGATCCCAGTCGAGAGAAACACGGATCGCCTCATCCTCGACCCCTCGAAAGAGATCACGATGTACGAAAAAGCTCAAGATTTCCTCGACCACGCCAAACAAGGCTAGATTTGAGGACCTCAGGCGTAGTGGACGAACCCACACCTGGGGAAGCAATGAATGCTCTTCGCATCGAGTTGAGACCTTGAGAGAGTGTCAACCACTCTCCCAAGGCCTCGGGGGCTACACCCACGGGTGCGCTAGCGCGCCCCCACGGATTCCCAGAACCCGCGAAGGGACGAAGGCCTCGAAAGCCTCGACGAACACCAACCTCCGCAGGATTGAACCTCACTCCTATGGAGGCTCGGGGGCTACTGTCGGGTACCTGTAAAAGGGGTACTCTAACTTAGGCCCAGAACTACTCAGTAACAAGGCCCACCAACGAAGTCGGCCTGGCTCTACAGCCCAGCAAAGGCCCATCACAACAACTCCTCCTCAGCACCCATCCCGCTCGAGGTGGACGACCACCCTCGAGCAGGGATGTCCGTGACGATCGAGGCTCGGTAGGCTCGAAGGGGACGTTCACCCTCGAGCGGGCGTTTCCGTCTCGTTCGAGGCTCAGCGAGCTCGAGCTTGCGGTCCAAGCTCGAGCCGGCCTCACCAGGAACGACGCCCAAGGCTCTGCGACCCATCAACTCAGGACATGATGACGCTCCTCTGCAGTCAAAAAGCAGGGGGATCACTGCTCCACGCCACCGCCCACGTCCCGGAGAAGACACCGGTCAAATCCACTCGCAACAGTGGACTTCTGAGCGCCATGCTGCACGGCCACGCCTAACTTGGCAGCAGCACTTTGCCAACCACTCCGCTGACTTTGCCCGCCTCGGGTGCGCCACCATCCTCGAAAGCGAACCTCGAAGGAGGCTACAGAGACTCGATCTGGACGCCGTACGCAAGTTGCCACCCTCGACGCCGTGAGCCGTCACAAGAAGGAAGGACATCACGTCAGCCACTGCCATGTCGTCAGCCGGAGTTGGAAGGCGCAATTCCCGCTCGCATCGTGCGCAGCATGGGCAGCACAGTGCGCTTAGCAACGTCAACACCACGAACACATGTACTCACGCCCTCCCCCTTGGTCTATAAAAGGGGAAGGGAAGCCACGGCAAAGGGCAGGCGAGCGGCGACGCAACACACGGCCAGACACACACAGCAGGTTCATACACAGCCAGACACACACCACTTAGCTAGCGATAGCCAGACTCAGGGACTTAGGAGCTCAACTCCTTCTCCCACCTCGCTTGTAACCCCCTACTACGAGCAACACGAAACTGGTTGTCAGCACCACTGTTGGACGTACGGCCCCGTGGCCGGAACCAGGATAAAACCCCCCGTCTCTTCACCCACCATCAGGGCAACGAGTGGATTAGCACCGGATTCACTTGTTTGTGCCGGTGTGACCAAATCAGGCACCGACAATATTCTATTTTTTTTAAGAGCCAAACCTTTGTGTGTTTGATAAACAGCTATATATATGGCGTAAAAACATTTGTTCAGTTTGGTATTTACTATTCAGATATGTAAATTGCAAAATTCTGATGATATCCCTGACTCCCTCGTTGGATTGACCGCTGACATATAAACATTGGACAAGTAGATCGTTAAAACAAAAATGGATGGCAAATACGGATATAACATTACATTGCTTATGAATCAGTAAATGGCTAAAAAAGGTGGACAACTATACATTGCCTACGATATTCATTTTTGGTGGCTACGTCGCCGCCTCTTGTACACGCAAACTCTCTCTTCTTTGTCGCAGTTTTGCCGCCTCTCATGCTGCGAGATGCTAGTTGGAAGAGCGCCACCAGGCAGAAATATGTGTTTGGGCCGACATAGCAATGTCCCGATCAAAGCCACGTTAAGGATGCAGAGTCGGTTCTAACAGGGGCAACCCTACCAGAAATAGCACTGAAAATATTGAGATAGTTTTTCCTCTAAAAAGTAGCGATAGTATATTTGAAGTATGAAATTACTAGGTCTCTGAATGCTGATCTTTCTAAACAGGAAAGTAATTTTTTTAGGGAAAACAGGAAAAGTAATTAAAATGGATGCATTTGCACCGTTAGAAAGGTTTTCCCCTATCCATCTTGTGGAAAATAGATAATCCATCCATCTTTAAAGCCCACCTAGGCCCAATTAAGTGAGAAAAAGGAAGTAAATGTAATGTTCAATATTTTATTTAAATACGTTTAACATTTTATTTAAACATGTTTAACATTTTGATACACATGCCCACCACTTGATGTTGAAAAATATTGAAAATATAAAAATTAAATGTAAAAAAAAAGAAGAAACAGAATGTCGAAATAGTGACAAAGGCATGTTGAAAATATCCGGTGCCTTTTCTTCTTTGGGAACGGTGGCGGCCGGCTACTGACAGGACACGCTGCAGGCAGCAAGGCTCAGGGCACCAGCGAGGCAGCGACGGTAGCACGCCGGTGCGGGCAGGGCGCAAGCAATGGCGCTGCGGCCACGATGGATGGCACAAGGGAGGTTGGGGAGAGTCGGAGAGAGAAGAGGAGGTTATGGTTTGGTGAATCTAATGGCTGGTGTTGTTTACACGATTGTCAAAAACTAAAAAGTGAGTAAGCCAAAGACCTTGTAGGAGATGGATATGTCTTTTTAGAAAGGAAGATGGAGATAAATTGCCCTGTTAAGATCATAGCAATGTCTATGTCCTCATCGAATGGAAGGCCCATATAGCTTGAACTGAAGGCCCATATGTATAAGTTGTGGCCTAGTTTCTCCACACACACTGGCGCAGTGGCGCTCATCGGCCGAACGAGCATGCAGCCTGTTCTATACATTCAATTTTATTTTTTGCGTGCATGCACGGAGTGAGTACACACGTAATATAAGTTACGTTTTTCTAAAAAAACGTAATATAAGTTACGTGCTTTATCTAAAAAAAATAAGGTTGTGTTCAGATAAAGTGAGGAAAAAGTATTTTTTTTCTAAGATGCGTGTTATGTGAGGGAGATAAATAGAAAAGGTGAAAATAGAACTTTTAGAGATGCGTGTTCTGTAGGGAGATGAATAGAAAGTACTTTTAGAATCTGAAGATGGCCTAAGTACGTGCTAAACTCTGCCCGCATGGCGCATGCATCCATCATTCCATCCTGGATTCCTGATCCACAGACCACAGGACACAGCTAGCTAGCCGCGTCGCAAGCTCATGATGAGTCACGAGCCATCAGGTGTCGCTACACTCCAAGCGCCCGATCCACACATGCGCGCGCACGCATGAACGAGTGACCGGACCGGACAGCGCGTAGTGGCACTGTACAATCGCCAAGAATTTTGGTGTGTTTAGATGGTAGAAAAAAGCACTGTAGCATCAGAAAACACTATAGCATTCGCTGGAAAACGTGTTTTGTGAGTGAGAAATAGTGAAAAGTTAGAATAAATAATAAAATGTTAAAATAAATAGTGAATAGTTAGGAATCTGAACATGCCCAGCAAACAAAAGTACACGTAAAGCAGTGCAGGTGATATGGCTCGTACTGTAGTATGTAGTGATAGAGTGGTCGGTTGTCAATCATGCATGCCGTACATAGCACAGAGCACGTACACGCGGTGCACGCACATGCACACGTCGTGAGGTCGATGGAGACATATGACACGAACAGACAGATCAGGCATTCAGGCCGGCCGTATATGGAGAGACAGATATCGAGGTACGTACGTACTAACGTACGCACGTGTATCCAGCAATGATTGTTGAATACTTGCATTATGCAAACGAACGTGCGTATACTCTTCATGATATGGATCGGTGCAAATAACTTGATCGGCAGGGCGCAGGCACAGCACGGCAATGCGAGCAGGGGAATCTATCCAATCTATGACCAGGATATCAGATCAGACTCACTGCATGGACAGCCAAGGTGGCTGTGAATCCGTGGATGAACCGATGAACAAGTTGAACGAGAGAGAGAGAGAGAGAGAGAGAGAGAGAGAGAGAGAGAGAGTAGTCCAGTGAAGCGCCGCATGCTGTCATTCACGTACGAACTTAACTTGGTGTCGCGTGCTCATGAGAGACCTGACCAGGCTACTACGGCCCAGCATACTCTGAAGAAAAGTTGCCAAAAATAATTGAGCGTCGCATTGGCAGCCACCCACATGCACGTTTCCGATCTCAACCTATGGGAGCTTGCATAACACTGCTGGCTTTTGCTGCACGAGATCGAGACTGGTCCGTCCGACCACCGTACCGTCTCCCAAGTGGCTGGCAGGATGCCTGCCCTGATAAAGCTTCATAACAGATGCATGGCATTGCATAAGCAGAACCTGCAGCCTGCACGTCGTCTCCGCTGATGATCACTGTTCACTGATCAGATCAGTCTGTCATCATGCATGCATGCATTATGCCCAACAAACAGCTTTGCTTGCACTCATGTATGCTGCCGTGAAAGCTACTCCGTATATCTGATCTCGTGACAGAGAGAACGATGATGCTGATCACACAAGTCACAAGTCTACTACCTTTCCTTTGCCCAGCTTGTTGCATTTTGTCGAATTATGAGTAACCACATTTCGGAGCAGGCCAAGCACGTGAAGTAGCATGCATTGTTGCTTTCATCAGCCGGCTGCTTTCTTGTTCATTTATAGATGTTGTGTGTTTATTTATTGACTTACTGTTATATTTTTCGTTGCCGCCCTTCAAGTCAGTGTATACCAACTACCAAGTGCCTAATATGGACTTGGACTTCTTCATTTTTTTTTCCATTTTTGTAAGATGCATATAACGTAGGAGTATAAGTTGCATATATATATATATATATATATATATATATATATATATATATATATATATATATATATATATATATATATATATAGTACTTCTATATTATACCCTGGGTACTGAATATTATTCTGTACCCAGCCCGATTCTCACGTCTCCGGGTCCGAGCGCCTCCCTCACACCGGTTCACCCCTTTAGCCGGTTTATTTCCCACGTCCGCACGGTTTTCCCCCTCCCGGCTCCCCGTTTCTCGTTCCCCACATCCGTATTTTCAGATGCGGATAGATCGTGGGCAACGATCGGTTCCAATTTGCGCCCCGCCTACCACTAGCGAACCAGGCGATGGCGACCCGCCGATTCAACTGCTGCCCCGGCGAGCTGCTCCTTTTCTCCCCCTCTCGCCGGCCCGGCGAGCTCCTCCTGTTCTCCCTCTCGTGCTGCCCCAGCGAGACCCTGCGCCGCCGACTCCCCTGCCGCCCCATGTGACGATTCGGTTTCCACTTTGCCCAGCCTCCCGCCGGTGAACCCCTGGTGCCGCCCCGACTCCCCTGCCGGCCTGGCGAGCTGCTCCTGCTCTTCCCCTTGCGCGGCTCCCGCGAGCTGCTCCTTGTCCGACTGCGTGCACGGTGACACGGTGAGTCAGTCCCCCGGCCTCGCTTTTCCATTCACTGAAAGAGGCGGTGGCGGCGGCTCGCAACGACGTGGGGCTGTCACGCGCAAGGCTCGGGGCTCGGGCTCTCGGCAGCAAGTGGTGTCTCCGTCTCCAAGTCTTCCTCTGCAGCCCCCTCGGCCACGGCGAGCATCCACTTCTCCCATGGCGAGGTCACCACGACCCTTTGCAAGGTACCAATCTGAAGCCATCTTGTTCCTATCTTTGTGGTACTATATTTCCCCGCAAAACGGTCGAGCTATTCCAGTGAAATTGTGCTGTTGAGTTCAGTTGATGATGGATTAAGTTTAAATATATTCAGCTGTATGGATGATTTGGGTGAGAAGCAGATCTAGTGAGTATGAGATTGTGTTTAAAAAAAGAAAAGAGCAGATAAGGAGATGCGGAGCAACATAGTGCTGATAAAGAATTCAGATCAGATAAGAAAATAGGAAGAATACGTGATAAACAGTTCATATTCTGTGATTTCAATTAGTAGCGTTGATTATAATATTATAATATGCTGCTGGAGGAAGCCATTCAACTGAAATCATGCAATTCTGAGCAGATGAGTCCAACAGAATTAATCATTCGATCCATGCACGCCATAGCCATTGAGATGTAGAAGGCCACCTATGGTGGTGCTCTTATCGTAATGTCTCTGCAATTCTGTAGAGGTGATTTGTAGTTCTGATGGGATCCAATTTGCCTACATTTTAATTTAATTTGATTCAGCCTAAGGGGGGTAGCGTGCAAGGTGCCTTGTTGAGTTCATATGAGTTGATGATGCAGTGTATCCACTCCTCACCGAGTCATTGGTAATCGTTGTTTGGCATGAATCAACAAGTGGTCATTCTTCTAACTCCTAATTTCTTTGGGTTGTGTGCAGGTCAGAGACTCATCCAAATGGATTCTGGAGGATATGATTTGCACTTGTTAGTTGAGCATCACTAGCCAATCTTACATATTTCAGGTATTAGTCGTTAGAGCCTGGTTGGATTGGAACTCTGTTTATTCTAGTATTAAGCTACTGGTGCCATATCTGTAGAACTAGTAAGATCATTCATTTTTTTTACACTAGTTAGAAATCTGTCCAGATAAAAAATGTCATTTATTGCACACCATTATGGCTGCGGATCAGAGCACCTTCTGTCCAGGTACTGAAAGTCGGAACCATCTTCTTGTGAAACATCAGGTAGAGCTTGCCCCTGCTGTTTCAGATTCTTTTCCAATAGTCATCGTTTTATATTTCAGCTCCCGATCATTTTGTTTTAGCTTTTGCATTAGGTGAGCTCTGCAATCTTCTTGGTATTTATATATTTTCTAATTACTTTTTCAAGTTATGCAGTAAATGCTAGTTCAGTGTCTATTCCATGGTTTTCCTACTGAACTACATTTTGTTGTTTCTCTGAAATTATGTAAGTATGTCTTCTTGGACATGTCGTTGCTGACATTAATGTTTCTGGTTGTTATATTTTATGGCATGCTCAGTGCAACTCTTATTTGGCAAATTGGTGCTCATATGCTTAGAAATCTCAGATATGATGAACATTGTTGTCCGTATGCATGTTTATGTATTCTGAAATTTCAGTATCTGATTATGCATTGCACTTTGCTTTCTCCCCTGTCATTAACAAAATCTGGACCACTCAGCCTTTCTTTGAGCTGTGGAGCATATATACAGCGTGGTGCTACATACAGTGTGGAATATTTTTTTCCTTCTCAACTATCTTGTTATCTGACTATTTACCAACAATAAGAGAACAAACATACTATCCTGGTTGAGTTCAGACCTTAATAAGATAAACAGTTCATCTACTTGTTACTTCATGTGTTTTTTTTTGTTGTTTACGGATGCAGTGTTTTCAATTTAAACCCTGTTTGGCAGTTATTTCTTCTTGGTTGATGCTGCGGCGTCTACAGTGTTGGGCCCAGGTTCAGTAGCAATATTGTGGCAACAGCAGCTGCTGCAGTAAAAATAGCAGCCGGACAGGTATCGTGGATGCAGATAAGACGGCCGGATCGAGCCATTGCACAGCAGGAAGAGCACTATCTTGCCTGGATTGCTTTCTGAATGTGTGATAGGAGCCACAAACATATTTTCAGTGTGTTCATGTATGGCTGTATATTATCATTTTTTATTAGAAGTGATTTTGTATGTTCGCTTGTCATCAGGGCATTTTTTTTAGATCAGGTGTGCAGCGCCTGTTCTTGATGCCAGTAGATCCAGTTTTGTTGACAAATTGTATATACATGGTCATGTGTTAATGATCTATTTGTGGCCATTATCGATGTGCATTTGTATGTGGAGTTGCAATAACAAATATTGGCATCATTGAATAAAAATCGACATAATAGTGAAACCAATGCATTGCAATCACAAATATATATTTTTTTTCAATAAAAATGTCATGCACAACAGACAAATTACATTAGCAAATGATGTACGTTGGTGACATGAAATTGCAAGTAGCCATATTTCTTTCATTTGATGAATTGAGATGCATACTTGGATCTTTTTTTCTTTGACCGAACTAGAAAAAAAAAACTTCCACGTAAATACAGTGCTTTCGATTAAAGAAAACGAGTCTTAACTCCTGTCACATGTCACGTCAATTCAAAACGGAAAGAGTTAATATCGAGCCTACCAGAACCAATTTTGACCAACACCGATTCTTTGTTGTGCACGATAAACTAATCTCCGGGACACGTCCTCAGTTCCTCACTCAGCGCAGACCTCCGGCGTGAGAAAAAAATCGGTGCAAGCGGAGGGGTAAAAACCAGACCCGGAGCGCACGCAAGAGAAAAACCGTGGTACATAGGTGGGAGCGCGCGGGTCGGGAGGGTAGCGCGGGGGGCGATGGGAGGGTCGGGTACTGAATAGCTATTCGGTACCCAGGGTACTATTTAGCGCTGCCCTATATATATATATATATATATATATATATATATATATATATATATATATATATATATATATATATATATATATATATATATATATATATATATATATATATATGCGTGCATTGCCTGTGGAACCAACGAAGTGGAATCTCTTCCAAAGTAGAAATGTAATAAGCCACCGCTTTATACAAATAAAACATGCATAGGGATAAGCTAGCTCAGGAGGGATAGAAGGAAGGAGGAAATAGGTGGTTGCGAGAACCCAACGAACACGGCAATGGCGAGGCTGATTCCATGGGTAGCAAGTATGAAGCAGGTGGGAGGTGCGAGGAGGAGACATATGTAGGGGTAGGGCCTTACAAGGTCAAGAAGAGGCCTTACAAGGTCAAGAACGTTAATTCTGGCACGAGGAACCAGAAAACAGAGGTACTACGAGTCAACCAATGACGGAGAGAGGAGGCTTCGTGGAATGGAAAGCTCAGTCAGGATAGCACCGGTTCATAGGCTATGTGGGAGTGATCAAGCTAGCTTGTCCTTGCAATCGGGGTGGATTATTGGTGGCAGTTTTGTTGCTCTGGTAGTTGAATGCCGCCGTTTTGTACTGATCATTGACTGAAACCAGGATGAACATGTCCTCCCTATTGTTATCCTGGAAAGATGTGGAAAACAATAAACATATCACTGCAAGAACTCGATATACATTTTCTCTTCCGATTCTCAAAGGAATGACGACAGTAATATATATATTATATATAGACTTACACCGATTTTGTTAGCAGTGTGAGATCTAGGGTTTTCATCATCCAAAGAGTCATCGTTCACCATGTTGGTAGGCAGCTTGGGATAAGAGATCTGCAGGAACGAAAGGAAATTAATGATCATCAGTATACTAGTTTCCAAAAGATGAAATACTATGTCGGAAGCTAGGAATAAAAAAGCTGAAAGCAAGGAGAGTGACTAAGTAGCTTAGGAGATCTACAAGACAGTCATGGTCCAAATACTATTGATATCCACCTGTCAGCGCACTTCACAGGTCCACTAAAGGCTTGTCGATCTTGTTAGGGGAACTTACAGATCATTCAGATAAAGTGAGAAACAAGTGACAATTGATGAGAAGCAGAGAAGCAAAAACTATTGGCCACCGTGCAGATGCAGTGCAACTGAAGCTGCAGGAAATGATCGAAAGGAACAAGCTCTGGGAGTAAAACATGCATGAGAAATGAAGATCACCTGCGCTTGATCGAGCTGAGGTGCCGGTTGTATAAAGGGTTATTCAGATTCTAGCAGAGCTAGAGAGATCTTGTTAAGCTAGCCGCTAGCAGTGTGGCACACAGGCGAGATTGAGAGAAGGCCAGCAGGCTCTACACACCCTCACCCTCACTCGGATGCGCAATTATTTATACTCCGAACAGGGAGTAGTGGCATATCTGATGTGCTGATATGGAGGGCCTCCTTGAACTGGGAGCAACGGACATGTGGCTCCCAAGTCCCAAGCCTTTTAGCCTGGCTCTCAAACCAGGAGGGGAATCTCTGTCCTTTTCTCCCCCACTCTTCTTTTGTCAGTTTTTAAATGTGCATCACAAAAGTATTTAAGAAATGGTGTAATAGAGAGCCGGAATACATAAAAATGATGAAAATCATGTATCTTTTTCTAGTAGCAACTTATAGCACATAGACTGATAGATAGGTGCACTCAGTAATGGCAGACCTGAAAAATATCACCAAACGCTGCTTATCTATCAGTTCACCTTTTCCTTTAACTGTAAAATCACCAAACCCACCACACCCATAAAAACCCCCAAATACAGATATGTGGTTATATAGAAAATGGCTGTGATGAAGTAACTGAGTAAGAAAAAAAAAGGACAAGTAGTTTTGTGAAGATTACCAGGATTCAGGAACTGAGGCCATGTGGATCATGCATGGGATCCCCACGAGTCAAGGATTATTACATTCCTCCCAAAATCTGCTTTGCACCAAATTAGCTACGAAGATATCCGCATTACATTTCCCTTTCAATCTGCGTTGCTGTCGGAGTTAACCAATGCTCGTCGTCACTCCTCAGCAGTCAGCTCACGAACTCCGATGTGCATGCTTGCGAGCTGAAACCTGGAGCACTAGTATATTGCTCGAACTCGCAGTGCTCCAAACTCTGAAGCCATATGGTGGCATGCACGTGGAGGAGCACGCAAACTGAAGCTCGAGAAGAAGATGGTAGCGTCGTCGTCTCCATGCTGAGTCCCCATGCACGCAGGAGGAGATACAGATCGATCAGCATATAGTATGGCCCTCTCTTCTCATGGGGAAGGGGGGGGGGGAGCATGTGGTCTTCAAGACACCCTGGATTCAGGAGGGATCAGACATGTCGCTACCACACCTGTCAGGTTAAACAACATTTTATCACGCACATCACACATGGCTTCTTTTCGATTTTCAGTATTGCATTTGCACATTTGCACTGACTGCTTGCATCGGGTCTTATGTTGATTGAGGGGACGATGTGTATGAAAAGATGGTTTCTGAAAACAAACACCCAGTTTTCAAAAAGAAAAATAACACACCCACAAATACGAGGCTGGAGGCTCAAGACGATGCATATTCGTACCTCTTGGCATCGATTCCAGCAGGGCATGTGTGCTATCTCTGCTTTTTCATCTGCCTCGATCAGTCTGTCACTCTCTTCCTACACCTAGCTCTCTGCTGCAACACAGCACCAACCATATGCAAGTGTAGCTACCTGCGTACCTACACAGCCCATGCGTTTTTTTTCCTTGTTCTGATGAGCATGCTTGTTTGTATCTGGCCACAGCACTTATGTGCTGTGCGCTATACGCCATGTGGTCGATCCACGGTGATGAAACTCAAAGCCTGATCGATGCAGCTGATGACATTTGGAAGCCATTGTTAGTTGATGGCCGGTAGGGTCGCTTGTCAGGTCAGCTTGAGCACACATCACGCTCCAGCTAACGTGGAATAACTGTAAAGGGAAGAGGGAAAAATTGAATGTAGGAGTAATGTGCAGAAGAACCGTGTCTTAAAAATACTCTAGTCCTTCCACCATTATAAATTGCCAATATATGGCTTGTACGCATAATATGCATAACCAATATGAGAAAACCATGGAAATAAATGCAGTTAAAAGAGCACAAAAGATTTAAGCTGAATGGGCCAATATGATATGTCGATTCAGCAAACATGTAGGGCCTGTTAGGCTGCTTGTTTGTGGCTGGGGCTGGTCGCTGGAGCAGCTAGGTGGGAGCTAGGACCAAGCCACAGGGCCCAGCAGTGAGCCTCCTCTTCCCAGCCAGCGCTGGCTGATTTCCAGCCAGCCGAACAGGCTCGTAATAGCTTTTTAAGAATTGCTGGGGATTCAATTTCGAGTTCAGAAAAAAAGCCATAATTTTCCTACATTGACAATTCTAGCATTCTCAAGTTAACTTAGAGCACAGAAAAAAGAAAGGAATATTTTTCTCAGGAGTCAACAATTGATGAACTCCAGCATTATTAAATTAAATCAAACTTGAAGTTCAGGAAAAAAAAGGCAATATTTTTTCCCTCGGTATTTACCTAAATTGATTCACATCAAAGATGAATATTACATCTTTTGGTCTCACCTTCTCAACTATCGTATACACTGAGGTATTTATCGCCTCTTTTGCTCTCAAAATAACTACTAAGGTAATACAATACTGGATATTATGTTTGTTGTGAGTTGTGACAGAATATTCAAAATCAGCAATCACATATTCAGCACACCACTTGTACAACATATGGAGGTAGTAAAAGATAGCTTGGATATGTACCTTCAAATACTAGTCTTCAATTCTGCTTCTCTTGGTAACATTGGCTAACGCATGGAGCTTTGCCTTCCAAACCGAAATTTTATTTCCTTCGAGTTGGCTATTGGCATGCATTAGTCAACTGAACCTGGCTTCTTCGATTAATCTCTGCTCAGGAGCCTTATTATTCACACTCATTGCCCTCATCAATCTCCTCACCTCCCCTGCCTCCTCCCACCAGCCACCGTCCTGTTTCTGCATAAAGATTTGCTAACAGCACATACTTCCCTGAATTCTATGGTTCAAGATTGATAAGCTCTTTAAGATTATCCTCAGCAATGCCAAGCCTGCTGCGCACGATATGCACTTAGAAACATTCTCCATATTGCAGTATCAGGCTTCACTGGCATACCTTGAAGGCCAGACCTAAAAGTAATCCACCATACACCCATAATTCTCAATAGCTGTCTCAGTTCCATGTTCGACAACATGTTCATGAAGATCTCCCATCCAACTTCCACTGCCCCAGCATCAAATGTGGAAGAATCAAACCTCAGAAACAATCAGATATTCAGATGTTTGTTTGAAAGGTTCTTGAACTGAATTGTGACCACTATTGTGCTTCAACTGAACTTTAACTGGTGTGTTAAATGTTAACATCCTTTCCTTTGCAATGCAAATATGGATCGGGGTAGGTCCCTGGAATTCTAAAAAAAAACGTTGAAAAGGTTCATATAGCCAAACATATATCCTTGTTTTGTCAAATTACCAAATTGCCCATCTTCCCATCAAATTTTAGTTATGCTTGAAACGAAGCTAGATGTTTGCATCATGATGCTATATTGTTAATATTCATGGGCTAAATTTTGCTTTATCCTATCTGTATTAATAATTTAAAATAAAGAATAAATCAATATATTCCTGTGGTTACTGCATAGAATAGAACTCAGAAATTGCATAACCTATATAACCATATAAACCTACGTCAGAGTAACATCCTTTCCCAGGTTTGTCTCACATACCTCAACTACCATTAACATAGTAAATGTTGAAATGGCATATAAAAATTATAAAACAAGCATCCATTAAACATGATATTATCACATACGAAAAGTATAATACTGCGATATCTGTGTAACTAGCAATTGGCAAATGAGAACGAGAGGAAAAAGTTGAAGGCCATGAACAAAGTATTAAGTATGTCACCTCAACAATCATAGGCGTGAAGACCAGAACGTTTGACAGGTTACAGTCTTACAGACAAGGGCTAAAAGAAGGAATCCAAGCTGGTAGCTCGATGGTTGATGCTGTCTTCCAGAGAACATCTTTCCCTGTAGACACATAACACACTGACATCAGCATGAAGTACACCAGGAACATCTTTCCCCGTATACTAGCAAACTGATGCCTCGGCAAGTACCTTCAGAATTGCAAAGCTTCATCAGAACATTGGCAAAGATTTGCACAATCACAAATAGTGCTCTTGCAAGGAACAGTATTTGCTATGCTTCAGTTTTCCGGTGGACTTCTCGGTTCTCACTACAAGCTAATATGTTATATATGCACTGCAAAAAGAAAATTGAGAGGATATTTAAACCTGAGCAAAATAATTGTTTTCTAGAGTTGGTTCGCTGAAAGTTTCTAGACAATTATTTACTTCTCGCTATTGCTTACTTGAACACGACAATGCCTCCGACGAACAGACTGTTCGGCTGCGCTAGCAGCCGCTGCAGCTGCAGCTGCTAGCGCTCAAATCTACTGTAGATTTGAGCGTTAGCAGCTGCAGCTGCAGCTGCAGCGGCTGCTAGCGCAGCCGAACAGGGCGGAAGGTGAGGTGACCCAGGGCCCACCGCCCCATGTCGCGGCGAAAGTAAATGAGGTGGACCAGCGGCGCCGTCGCCGGAGCCGCCGAGGCGCGGCGCATCCGGCGCGAAGAGGGGATCCCCGCCGGCCGCAGTCAGAAACCCGATCCCCATCCAATCGCGCGGCCTCGGGGAGGGGGACCCTGAGCTCCGGATAATGGTGGCCTGGGTCGTGGATGAGAACCCTGAGCCCAGGACGACTGTGACTCGTGTCGTGGAGCCTGGAGAGCGAGGAGGATGAAGACAGTGGAGAGGAGCAAGGAGGAAGAAGACACGGGAGAAAGAATCCTGCAGTGATCTAACCGTCCACGTGGCAGATCCAACGGCAGAATCTTCTCACCTTGCCGTAGGAACCGTGTCAGTCTGTCACGTGCTCTTCGCCATTTCGCTCTCTTCCGCTGTTCCCTCCGCTACTCGGCTGTCCGCACCGGCGTGCGCTACCCGGGATGCAGGCCCAGTTTAGCGCCTTTCCTCCCGCAGCGGGGACGCTATCTGGTGCGGAATCGTAGCGGCCCGGCTTCGTGACGCCAAATCTGCCGCCGTAGCGCCCGTGCGCTACGCGCGTACGTGGCACGGGGCCCACCGGTGAGGCCGCAGCAACAAAATAGAGAGAGAGCAGCAGCTCCTCGCTGGCGAGGGGGTGGCGGAGAGGAAGAACCACCGTCGCCCGCTCGATCGGGCACCGCCGCAGCTGCCATGCCCGAGGAGGCGTGGTGCGGAAGCACCCCCAGGCGCCCGTGGAGGAGCAAGGGAGATAGCACCTGTGGAGGAGCAGAGGACATGGCGCCGCCTCCTCCACCGCGAAGACCTCTTCCTCCGCGGCGAGCTCGAGGAGGAGGCGGGCATGGCGGATCTGCGGCGCCACCACCTCCACCGCTATGCTCGAGAAGCAGCCGCCGCCCGCGGAGAGGACGAGGAGACCTCCCCTGCCCGCCGTCAATAGAGGATGCGCTGGGACTTGTGGGAGAGGATGGGGAGAAGATAAGATTGGAGGATGCGGGTCCCACTTGTCAGCGATCGTAAAAGCAGTGGGTAGAATATATTTGAGTAGAAAATGTTGATGACTAGGATATAAGGTATGAGATATAAAGTACCAACAAATGCGGGGAAAATTAGAATGAAGTACAGAGTCTTGATATTCCTTTTGGAAATACACTACCACGAGTGCGGACAGCCTTCCCCAAACCCTCCCTCTCGATATAAATAAAAAAAAAACCTCCCTCTCCCCTCCGCGGTGCCAATGTCGCAGCGGAGGACACCCACACCCGCCCCTCACAAGGCATCGCCGGAGCCGGTCTTGGAGTTCAACCCTGGCGACCCCGTGGAGGTCCTCCCCGACAAGCCCGGCCTGCGCGGTGCCCACTTCACGGCGGTTGTCGTGGCGCGCAGCACCGACCCCCTCGGCTACACCATCGAGTACGACACCCGCTTCGTGCCAGAGGGCTCCGACCGCCCGCTGCGGGAGGTCGTCCCGACGCGGATCCTCCGTCCGCAACGCCCCCCGTGCTGGGCGCCCGGCGTGGAGGCTCCCAAGGAGCACGACGCCGTCGACGCGCTCCTCGACGGCGCCTGGTGGCTTGCGGTCGCGGATGGGAACGGGAAGGTCAGGGTGTGCTTTCCTGATATCCGGGAGGTCGTTGAATTCGACGCCACCGAAGTGGCGAAGTCCGACCCCACCTTGAGTGGGCCCACGATGGGTGGCCGCAGCAACGCTCCGCCGAAGCCATGGTAAGGGTTTCCATCATTGGACTTGGACGAGCCACTAATCCGTGAAAAATTCCATCCGTTCCCGTCACTCAAGTTGATTTCATGTTAGGGTTAGAAATGGCGATCCCATTTGTTGTCGGTTGGAGACTTGAGAGGCTGAGAACATTGTCGATCCTTCAACATTTCAATAGATAGGGATGAGTGATATGGCCTATGCTATACCTTCGTTACCCATTGTTGTCTCTGATGGATTCCTATCTATATTAGCTTGGGTTTATAGAAGCTAAAGAAGGTGAGGATGTGGCAGGATATTAGCTTGTTGTCCTGCTTGCTAGAAGATTGCCAGTCAACATATTTTTTATTAAGTTGTGCTACCAAAGCAAGCTACTTGGATGTGCCGAATATGTTCAACTTGAGATTCCCCGCAAAGAAAAAAAAAATGTTCAGCTAGAGATGGATTGTACGGGATTTGAGTTGCTTTTCTTTTGTATTTTGAGCTTTCTGAAGCCATCATGCTTGAAACTACTGATATAAGTTGTGAGCACTGAATTCCTAATGACATCACAAATGCTAGACAGGGATAGATGTGTTGTTGCACATCCTAGCACAGTTTCTCCGCCAGACATTGTTGCGTAGAGTTAAATCATTATGCTAATTAAATTTCCATTCTTCATTGCTACAATAAATGTATAGGAGCCAACATCTGCATTTTCCCCCATCATAGTAGACTGGCTCTCGTTTTAAGTTACACTTTTCTGTAACCTGTATAAATCCCCCCCTGGGCTGTTTATTGACTGCTAAATCACTGTTGTTTGCCTGCTAGGCGAAGCCCAAGAAAGTTCCGTACACAAAACGGATGAAAATCGAAGTTTCCAAGTTGGAAGATAATTTTGTTGTTGCTTGGTTGCCTGCAGTTGTTGCGAAGACTTTCTGGAAGAACAACCTCTTAGTGATGTATACTACTGTTTCAAAGAATGATGGTACTGCATTGCTTGAGGAGATTGTTGATGTGAAGCACATCAGGCCTTGCCCACGAACAGTGTCAACTAATTTCTTAATCAATGATGAGGTTGAAGCATACCAAGGTGGTGGCTGGTGGCTAGGGGTGATTAGTAATATTCATCTAGGATCAAAATGCACATTTAAGTTTGCACATTCCGGGGTGGAAGTTCAGTTGAGCCAGTCCTTATTGAGGCCTCGATATGACTGGGTTTATGCTCCATTAAAACAAGAATCACAGGTCCACACAATTCTCCCTAGAACCTATATTTTATTCATATATTTGTTAAGCTTGAATTTGGTGCCCTTGCTCTGTTCTTTTTTTTAACTAATTACAAATGTGACTTTTGTAATTTGCATTTTTAACTATTGATTAATTGCAATGTGTGTTAGCTGTTTGTAAGTAATGATTGATATATTTTTTTCATGTGAACTATCCACAATTTCTTAGCTGATGCTGTTCTTTTCACATATTAAAAATGGAATTTGACATTACAACCTTGAAGCTTGTGTTCGATCTGTACAGTTGTCTAGTTCTATAGTTTCCTTCAAATATGAGTTTCTTAGGATATAAAAAATATTCCCTTGAGTTTTATGTAGTCAGCTATTTCTTGTCTGGAAGTTTTTAGTTCTTGTTTCATTCTAAAGCATTACCTGGTTCTCTTGTCCTCTCTCTTTTGTAGAAAAGATGTAAGAACTTCAGAGCCTCTAGCTCTATGCTTTTATTTCCTTACATTTGATCGATCGATCACCCTAAAGTTTTCCACCTTGGATGCCTATATCATGTGGCGATGTCAAGATTAGCAGGCACTGTGAGCTAAGAGCAATGCCTCTTCATTTGTTTTTGGATGGGATAGTTGCTTTCACACCAATAAGCATTTTGATTCAGATTTGTCATTTGTCAACCTTTACATTGCCTCAAGTTTCGTTAGTTTATATAGAATGGGGAGCACCTTTTCTGCTTGTTATCTGTGGCTTATTGCTACTGCCAATTAAGAGGTTGTTCCTTGAGGTTTTATGATTCCAAATACGCCTTTCATAAGAAGCCTTCAAACTCTCAGCTATATTACCCTTGCACACAGCACACCTTTTCCCTACTGTTGAGAGACTGTCATGCACATTATGGTGTGTGGAAGAACAGGACATAGCAATAGCTGTAGCCATGACATGTAGTTTTCTTGCTCTTCAATACGCTTGTTTGATGCCTTCTAAGTGGTGTCTGACAAGACAAAAATAATTTTTAGGCATATGTCAATGGCAACTGCGCTATATTAGTTTATAGTTTTTCTTTTAAAGGGTGGCTCTTGTAGATTTAACTGATGAAAAGGCTTGCACCACTTCCAACCACCTGATTAGTGATGCTCTAGCTATGGTTGGAGAAGAATTAAAAAGATAATCATCTAACTGCGGCAGATGTATATGATTATCACCAGAGGCACCTGCCAGCAATCGATATAGCTTAGTACCGGAATAAAAAGAAAAGGGGAAAAGGATGCTTTCAGCCATAGCTTGTATACATTGCTGGTTAAGTCTATAACTGTTGATGTTTCAAAATTCAAACAGTCATGAAACTGAATGGTATATTGGGACATCCCTTCAAATTAGCTAATTTAGATCATATATTTCTCTGTATGTTCTGAAACTGCAATATAGGTAATGAGCTCATAATGCTGATGGTGTGCTGCTGTGTTTTATGCGTTACAATTGCTAGTGTAACTAACCAAATTTTTGTTGTGCCTCTTTTTTAGGATGTATTGAAAGCAAAAATTCATACAATGCTTGCTCTGTTCTTTTGTTGTGTTAAATGAGATCAAAGTTGTTATTCCTTTTTTACATATTCTGAAACTACTAAATTTGTTACTAGGTCATAGTGCTGATGATGCAGAACTGCGTGTTATTCCTTTTGAAATGCTAATGTTTCCTGTTTGATACCCTTTGGTTGTCTTTTTCAGAATGCCTTCAACGCAAAATTTACACAAGGCCTAGTCAACAGCGATTATAAACGTTTTCTAGGAGCTTGGTTTGAGGCTGCAGGCAGCAAGACTGCGGCTCCTAGGGGAGAAAAACAACCAAATAATCCCTTGTTTGCTCAGAAGAGCACTACTGCAAAATCCGATTCTTCTACAAGAGCCTTTTCAATGAAGATGTCAATAAAGAAAAGGAAAACTCAAGCTGACGGACCGCCTGACCCTGTGCCAAGCCTGACAAAGAAGCACAAGTCTCCCGAGCTTGGGCCACTTAAGAAAACAAGTGTCACGAGTCCTCTTCCATGGACATATCTCCAGACCTCCATGAAGGATACCCGCTTAGAGATGTACTTCATCCGAATGACCAGGTACCACCGATGATAGTGCTCTGCCATTTATTTGAGTATTTTGTTCATGGTACATCATTGAAACCTTTCGAGGGAATTCTGGACAGGGGGAACCTGCTCCACATCTTGAGCCTACTCCTGCACCTGCTCCACAACCGGACCCCACTCCTGCACCTCCTCAAAGGAGGAAAGCCATTCTGAAGATGTCTCTTCCAATGACTCGGTGAGTTGTGTGAATTCGGTGTATTTCGCAGGGTTCCTTTCCAGAGGATCCCGCTCGTAACGCTACGTTTGGTTTCAGGCCTGCAGCTGCTCCAGACGTCCCGTCGCCTATTACTTGGGGGTCTGATGATCAGACGAACGAGGCAGTGCAGAATACTCCTGAGGTAGGGACGTGCAGCAAGTCCCTTGCCAAATCCCCGCACACTCCCTTGGATGTCATAATCGAAGATCTGAAAGGTTGCCGGGAGCAATGGCTTGAATCCCAGTCCGAACTGGATCATTCCACGACCAAGGCCAAGGAACTAGAGGAACAGGTGGCCAAACTCCGAGCAGTCTCTGAAGGTTGGTGCTTTAGTTCTCCCGATCATGACTTCCACCATCTCTTTCATGCTCTGACAACACCCTCATTTTGGCTTATAGCTGACGCGAAGCACCTTCGAGATGCCATGGACAAGCAGGCGAGCATTGAGCAAGCACTGCAGCTGAAGGACAAGGAGACCCAAGCCTTGAAGAAGCAGCTCGCCGATCTGAACGAGCAGATGTCCTGCGTCGAAGCCGAGCTGCCCAGGGGCGCGGTGATGGCCGCTTCCCATGCTCTCGGAGTGCTGAAGAGTTATCTTCCCGACCTAGGCATCGGCATCGTGAGCAAGGGATACGCGTGCACACCGGCGGAGGCCGAAGCCCTGGCCGATCAAGCCCGTCCGGTAGTCGAGCCCTTCGTCGAGCGCCTTGGGCTGTCGGTGAGTAGCGCATCTGAGGACGAAGCATGATTGCATGAGTTAGTTTTAATTTTAGGGCACGTATAACGGTTAGATAGCTGCTGTCTATTTAGGCCCACATAAGAAAAATGAGGTGATGTGGCCATTAGATAAAGAAAGAGTGTGTTGCGTCTACTGCTCTGGCTTGTGCTCCTATGTAAAACAACACTAACTAGAGGGTGTATTAAATAGCATATGACAACTAAACAGACAACAGCTGTCTAAACTGTTGTAGAGCTGTCTATTTAACTGTCTGTGTGTATCAAATAGACATCAGCCGTCTAAACTGACAGCAGCCGGCTAAACCGTCCTAGGACTTTGTGGGTGGCGTGTTGTGGGCCTGGCTGCCCACCCCACGTCAGCAACAGTGTGAGTGGGCCCAGGGGTCAGCGAGAGATGGCCACGGCTGTTTAGGGTGAGTTTAGATTGCGAGAAAAATACTTCGTGTCAGGAAGTTCTGTGAGTGGGAGGAATGTGATTGAATAGAGAAAAATTGGAGGAATAGTGTCAAGGCGGTTGAATAAGCTTTCAAGATCTATAGCGGAGAGACTTGCTCGGTGATTTCTATTTTTTTTTTAAACAAGATGGTTTCATTACGGCGTTCATTTATGTTTTCGGATGTCACATTTGCATTTTTTTTAAAAAAAAAATCGTCACGATCCCGGAATAACGAATCCTGCAGTGATTCGACGCGTGGCAGATCCAACGGCAGCAATTCTCTCCAGGCCGTAGGAACCGGGTCACGTGCTCTTCGCCGCTTTCCTTTCTTCCGGCTGCAGTGTACAGTAGTACTCACAGTTCCAGTTCCCCAATCCCCACCGGCCCCCTCCGCCGTGCTCCCACCACCGCTGTGCCAATGCGGCCGCCGCGAACGCCACGCCGCCGCGACGCGGCCTCGCCGCAGACGGCCGGGGCGTTCAACCCGGGGGACCCTGTGGAGGTGCTCACCGACGAGCCCGGGCTCCGCTGGGCCCACTTCGAGGCCGTCATCGTGGGGCCCAGCACCAAGCCCCGGGGCTACACCGTCGAGTACGAGGCTCTGCTCGAGTCCGAGGGCTCCGACCGCAAGCTCCGCGAGGCCATCCCGGTGCGGAGCCTCCGCCCGCGCCCGCCGCCGCTCCGGGCGCCCGCCTCGGGGGAGGCCCCCGCGGTGCACGCCGCTGTCGATGCGCTCCACGACGACGCCTGGTGGCTTGGGGTCGCCCTCGGCGGCGCGGACGGGGCAGGGAAGGTGAAGGTGTGCTTCCCGGAGACGAGGGAGGTCATCGAGTTCGACGCCGCGGACGTCCGGCCTCACCTCGAGTGGGTCGACGGCGAGTGGTGCTGCCCTGATAGCATGGTAGTGAGTGTTTCCCAACTTCCGAAAAGCTACCAATCCGTGATAAAAGAAAATCGCCCTTTTTTGGTTATTGCGGGAGATTTCATGTTAGGGTTAGAAACTGTAATCCCATACATTGTTATATAGTGGTGCTGGGAGAGAGGGAGGGAGGGTAATTTATATGGTGAATAGAGATGGTGAGAACAATTCATGGGTCCTTGGATTTGTTCGAAAGCCTTGATCATTGGAATAGATAGAGTCATAGAGATGAGTGCCACAGCCTATGCAATATACATTGTTACCATTGTTACCTATTGTTGAATCTGATGGATTTGTGCCTATGTTAGCTCGAGTAATTCGGCCGTTTGAGAAGGTTTCAAATTGTCAGCCATCAGATAACAATATAATAGGGGGTAGTTATCTTTAATTGTTTTTCCTTTCTAGTTTTTTATCCTCATCAAGTTGGAATGCCCAAAACTGTTGAAGTAGTGAGCCCTCAATTTCCTAATGATATTGCAAACACCATCTGTTGAAATTTGAACCCTTGAAGGAGCTAGTTAGTAGAAATGTTAGAAATATATGCTCTTGTACTTCCTAATGTAGTTTTACTGCCTCAAGTTGTTTCTTAGAAGTTAGATCATTTATTATAATTCAATTTCTGTATTTGATTGCCAACATATAAGGTTATAGGATTCAACATTTGCATTTTTTCCCTCAGTTGTTCTGATCATTGTAGATTAGTTCCTTTGAGCTGTTCATTGGGCGCTAAACCCCTGCTCTTTGCCTTCTAGGAAATACCCAAGACAATGGCATACACAAAAGGAATACAAATCGAAGTTTCTAAGTTGGAAGGTGATTCTGTTGTTGCTTGGGTGCCTGCAGTTGTGGCAAAGACTATCTGGAAGAACAATCTCCTAGTGGAGTACACTGTTCCAAAGAGTGATGGTACCTTGTCTGAGGAGATTGTTGATGTGAAGCATGTCAGGCCTTGCCCCCCACAGGCATCAGCTATTAAATTCCACATCGATGATGAAGTTGAAGCATTCCAAGGTGGTCGCTGGTGGTTAGGGGTGATTACTGATGTTCATCCAGAATTGAGATACACATTTAAGCCGGCACATTTAGGGGTGGAAGTTCAGTTGAGCCAGAAATTACTGAGGCTTCGATCAGATTGGGTTGATGGTCAATGGACACAAAAATCACAGGTCCGCATAAATCTCCCAAGAATCTATATTCAAATTTCTGTAAAACTTGAATTGGTGCACTTTGTGTTCAACTGTTCATGCATTTGAGCTGCCTTGCTCTTATCTCAACTAATTACAAATTTGACTTCTGAAATTTGCACTATTTGTTAACATATGAGATTTTTAACTAACGCCTGCAATGTATATTGGATATTTCTATATAATGATTGATAAATTGGTGCATGTGAACTTTGCACTAGTTCTGACTCAGATGCTGTTCTTTTGACATATTCAAATGGAAGTAGATGTTAGTTGTTACAACCTTGAAGCTTCTGTTCGATCTGTAGTCAGTTGGCCAGTTGCACAGTTTCCTTCAAATGTGACATTGTTAAAATCTAAAATATATTCCATCAAGTTTTATATGGTCAGGTGTTGCTTATCTGGACTGTTTTAAATTGTGCATATTTCACATAGCTTCAATGACACAAAGATGCAATACACTTTAATTCCTTCTTTCTTGTTCTCTAGAAATTTCAGCTTCATTCCTTAACAATGCAAATGAACTAACATGATTTCTGCAAATTACAATAACCAGTGATAGAATCTTAGCTTTTATGTATTGTTTGGATCTCTTGCTTGTAGTTTGATTCATTTATATGACTTGTTTCTCTTGGAACTCAAAGAATAACGTATAACTGACAAGTTCGCCCCCTTAGCATTCTAAAAATTCACTTCCTTGTTTAAAACCAGACCCTGAATTGTTATTTATTGTCGGTTAGTTTCTTTCGCGCTTTAGGAAGTACATAAGTATTTACATATTAAATGGGAGATGAATGCCCACCAGGCCGAAAAGTTCTTAAGTGAGGTAATCAAAACTCTGTTACAACTTTAATATAGATGGGCACCTTGGTTGAATTTGTGATATAGCATGGGGAATATGCTGATGTGATATCTTAATATATAGTTGTTGCCTTCTTGGAATTTGATATCATTCTCTGTTTGACCATGGCGAATTGATTGCAGTGTCTTTGTCTCGTTCCAAAGCATTATCTGGTTCTTGTCCCTTCACTTTTGTAGAAAAGACGTAATATTAAGGACATATGGTCACTTTAGTTCTCTGCTTATATTTCCTTGTGTCATCAATCTATTAGACTACCACCGTTCCCTGTGGACGACTATGTCATGTGTCTCCTTATGTCAAGATTACCATGCTCTTTCTGTGAGATAAAAACAAAGCCTCTGTATTTTTTATTTGGATTGGAAGGTTTCTTTCACACCAATACTCTTCTATTACACAAGCATTTTGGTCCAGATTGTCTCAAGTGTTGCTGGTTTATGGAGAATGGGGTACACATGACCTGCTGTTTATCTGTGGCTGATTGCTACCACCTTTTGAGAGAGTTGTCTCTGTTTTATGATTTGAAATATGCATTTCATAAGAAGCCTACAAATTCTCAGCTGCATTATCTTGGCACACTTTTCCCTACTGTGGGAAAGACTGTCACGGATGTTCAAATGTGTCAAAGAATAGCAAATAGCCTCATCTGTTTTGCTATGATATGTAGTTTTCTTGCTCTTTAGTATGCTAGTTTGATGCCATCTAAGTGGCATTTGACAAGATATCACTTTTTTTTACACCAATTTTTAATCGAACTGTTAATTAGACAACATAATACAGAAGTCCTTTTCCACTCTCTGGCAATGCCAGCAGCTCTCCATTGTTTTGTAACTTTTCGTTTAGAAGGTAGCTCTTGTCTATTTAATAACTGCTGAAAAGATCTGCACTACTTCAATCACCTAATTGGTGATACTCAGGCTGTGTATGGAGAAGTATTAAAAAATCATTGTCTGCCTCGTGCAAATGTATGATTATCTTTACTCCAGCCTCAATGTGGCCAATTGTCTTATCAGCAGAACAAGCTGCCAACAATTAATATAGTTTATTTCCAGAACAAAAAGAAAAGTATAAAATATGTTTTCAGCCATATCTGTGGTAGCTACATGAACTGCTTGTGGACATTATACTGTCTGAATTAAAACCTATGATGTACTCCATCCCAAAAAGGATGCAATTATGTGTTTAGACTAGGTCAAACTTTCATAAGTCTGACAATAGTTATAGAAAATGTTATTAACTTTTATAACTATAAATATATATGATATGAAAATGTATTTCATGATAAATCTTATTATACTTATGAGGTATCAATTGTCATAAATAGTATTAATTTCTTGTATATATTTGGTCAAAGTTGAGATTGATTGACTTCTTGGAATGCGAGGATTGCATTCTTTATGGGTTGTAGCCTTGTAGGGAGTATAACTGTTGATGAATCAAACAGCAGCGAAACTCAAATGGTATCTCGGGGCGTTCCTCTTAGGTTGGCGAATTTAAGCCATATGTATCCTTGTGTGTTTGTCTGTTTGAAACCGTAAGATAGGTTACAAGCTCATAATGCTGATGCTGTTATGCCTTATAGTTGCTTATGTAGCTAACCAAATTTGAAAGAAAAAACTACATGATGCTTGTTCTCTTCCTGTGTTCTATGTATTGGTCAAAGTTATGGTAGGATGCTCCTTGTAGGTTGAGTAATCTAGAAAGTTTCTTCTTTCATGTATGCTCTGAAACTACAAGATCAGTTGCGTGTTATTACTTTTAAACTGCTAATATGCCAAACTAACTAATTTGGTTTTTTATACCTTTTGCTTGTCTTTTTTTCAGAATTCATCCAAACCAAAATTTAAACAAGGTGTCAAGGTTGAATGCAGTAGCGATGATACGGGTTTTCTTGGAGCTTGGTTTGAGGCAACCATTCTTAAATCTGCTGGCAGCAAGTTTCTGGTGGAATATGCTATACTGAAGGCCGATGATGGGATCAATCCTTTGACAGAATCTGTAGAAAGGCGGAACATCAGACCTTGTCCTCCACATATCCCTGTTGTTGATGGATTCAAGTTACTTGACGAGGTCGATGCTTTCTGCAACGATGCATGGTGGGTTGGTGTGATATCCAAGGTTATCAGCAGCCACAAGTACACGGTCTACTTCAGGCCATGGAAGGAAGAGAAGGAATTCGAGCATGGACAGCTGAGGTTTCACTGTGACTGGATGGGTGGAAGGTGGATGTGGGCATCCCCGGTACGCTTTGCTTATCTGTTTTCCGTGCATCTTTGATTGCAGTTCCAAATGAATTGGTTCCAAGCAATTTGATCGAACTGTGACCGTCACTGGATATCTTCTTCCCCTAAGTTATTGTTTGTTTTCTACTTTTCTTTAGCTTAGTTGTCATGTATTATTCTGCAGTCAATTTTCTGTCACGCAAGCTCATTGGCTATCAACAATCTTTTTCAGGCACTTGAGATGTGAAGGCTGGAGAACTGTGCGCACACTTCTGTATGGGACATTGGGGTACGCCCAGAAGAATGACCTCACTAACTTACCACTGTGCAAAGTCACCTCATCATAATGTCATATGCATAACAAAGGTCAGCAAAGTTGGGTGATAATTATTGTGCACTTGGTTCAAGTTGCAACTAGATTAGGTCATGTGTTCATCTGAATGATTGGCAAGTGGTAGATGTCTTCTGGTAAGCGCATTTTGCTAGTGTTTGAGGGCGAAGAACTGGCATGAGGAACCTGAGGTGGTAATCTTAGAGCTAAGTGAACCCTTGCCAGCAATCGCTCTAGCACCTACTATGCTGTGTTTCCAGTAGATTTGCATGATCACCCCTGTGGCTTTAATTCTCTTAAGTAGAAACTGGATCTAAACGAAGACGAAGCTGTGTGCGCGATGGCTGTTGAGTGTTCATTTCATCCCACTGCCAGGTCTCATGCTGCAATTTAAGAACGGCCCCTGATTGAACCTGGACCACCGGATTGTCGCCTTTAAGCAGTGAATTCAATGTGTGCTGGGTGGAAGAACATGGCCGAGTAATGCCTTTGCCAGGCGTGTGTATGATCATATAGTGAATTAACTGAATACTGAGGTGGCCCTGTCCCTTTACTGCGCAACTCTTTGTGTACCAGAAGCACTATGGTAGCATAGCATGGAACTGGAAAACACCTACTTTGTGTCCTTGGCAGTAGGTCTGATGACCACATTGAGTGTAGTGATCCAAACAGTCCAACTTAATGGCTTCTTAATTAGGTGTAAAATGGCTAGTACATTTGCCAGCTGAATCTCCTCTCTTACGGTTACAATAGCAGTTGCCACAGCGCTTGTCGAAATGCATCCTGGACGCGATAATGTGATGCAATTTTGTTTATAAAAAACAAGAAGTGAAGGGCGTTCTGTCATGCGGAAAGTGTCCTCCGAACTGATCGAGCTGTTTGTGTGGTTCAACTGAACAACGGATCATCCCATTAGCGTTCGCTTGTCTGTCGTCGACGGAGAAGAGAAGGTGGCGAGAAGGGGTGTTGTTTCTGCCTGGCGAGTGCAAAGGCAACGCAACCGGACGCCATCGCCATCAGCTTTGCTCCGGGCAGCTAAGGAAAATCCTCGGCTCTTTCTGGTGTGGCGGTATGGCAGTTGGAGAGTCACAATCGTCTAGGACCTTTTTTTTTTTTGTCTCACAGAGAACCCTATATACTAGACAATTTGACGGGCGTTCAGAACGCTGCTATTAAGTGTGCCCTCGAAAAGAAAACGTTGCTATTAAGGGTGCCCTTAAAGTGGATCGGATGAAGGCTTTGTCGTTATGGCCTGACTGACAAGACTTCGTACGGGAGGATATCCTCACCAAAATTAAATGAAAAACTGTTTGGGTATCATGACAAACTCTAGGATACTGTTTGGATTTTTTTTTTTTTACCAACTGGCCGCGCTGTGTGTACTCCTACTCCTGGATCGGATTGCAGGTCAGGTATGGGTCGTTTTAGAGTTGGATGCGGATTAAGAGCGTGGCGAAATGACCGCCTTAATAGCTTGGCAGAGAGTACCTGCAAGTGATGTCGTAGCCTTGTAAGCATGCCTCGTTTGGTTCTCAGCACACTACAGTAAATGTCAAGAGTATCAATTGGAGGAGTGTCTCTATAGCAGCATTACTCCCTTCGATTGCAGGTACTGTAGGTCGTTTTAGGGTTGGATATACGGATTAATAAAGAGTTTGATGTAAAAACCGACCGCCTTAACTTAAGCAAACGCCACGCCATGTACAGCTCCCTGTTTTCGACGAAGAAAACGACAGTAAGAGTGGGTAAAATCTGAAGACACGAGCCAAAATTAAGAGTAAAATACTTCGACGGTCCATGAATTTGCCATGTGGTGTTATCTTGTCCATAAACTCTCAGAGTGCATATTTAGGCTCCCTAAACTTGTACGTGGGCTTCATCCGGGTCCATAAACTTTCAAAAATGGTTTCAATCTAAAAACTTATCACATGTCCATGGTGACAATATAATGATTTCTCCTTCCTCATTGCTTGCCTTCACAAACACCTTATGCTAGTGATCATGTATGCATTGCTTGGTGGGGTCTTAAAAATTTACTCTGAGAGTTTAAGAACTTAAACGATAACTTGAAACAAGTTGGAAAATTTGAAAAAGTGTTTCGAGAGTTTAGGGATCCAGATGACACCATAAGACAAGTTTACAGACCTGAAATGCATTTTCAGAGTTTAGAGACCTAGATGACAAATGTACGGACCGCCCATAACAAATCCTGTCGAAGTCGTACAAGCAAGTACAAAAGGACGGTAACCCCTGTGCATGATTCGTAGTGGCGGTTTTAAAGCACTTGAATGCCGGTGATACACATGAAAAGTTTTTTTTTTTCTCCCGAAGTAGATCAAGAGGTTAGCAATCAATCCATCCAGCTAGACCAGACAATTCGTTGCATCGACACACCTTTGGTTGTTGGGATCTCCGAAATCAAATGCTAGGAAAAAACACATGCATATATACTATTTGCTATTTCTCTTTTCCCAGGAGAAAGGAAAGAAGCAAGCAAGCAAACAAACAAGCAAACAAAACAAGCAAACAAATGAGAGAGAAAAAAGGGGGGCATTGTGCCCAGTAGGAGTAGCAGACTATTAGAACTGTGGCAGCAACCGGCAAACTAATAACAGCTTTGTGCTGCCTGCGCGACTTGATGATGAACGGCGAGCAGCAGCAGCTTTGACATGGACGGACGCACAAAGCTGCATTTTTCGCGTTGGCGATTGATCGCAACCGTCGCCGCCTCACCGGCCGGCGGCCGTCCTCCGCCGTGCCGCTCGGTCGTCGCTTTCCCGGCCGGCCTGCCTGCCTGTTTACTCCTCGTCGCATCTATCGCCCATCCGTAGCCTGGTAGGGTCAGGCGTTTGCTTCGACGAAACTGTTCCCGTGTGTGTACTGTACTGTAGGGGCATGGTGTTATAGTGATAGTGCTGGTACGTGTACGATCAATTATTGCTGCCGCAGTGGACCACATACGTACTCATTGAGTCATTTTATTGTACAGACTCTGATCGAGCCATCTAGCTATGCCCTCTAGCGAGTGATCGAAGTGAACGAGAAGGATGATCGAGCAACTTGAGCCACTGGCCGGATTGCTTTTCTGACCTGTTGTTGCAGGCAAGCAGAAGCAGGCTACAAGGCAAGGCATGGGCACCAGGCATGCATGAGCAAATTAAAAGGGTGCATGCATGGATGTTCAGTGATGCTTTGGCATGCATGATCTCCGGCAGCCGATCCAGTTTACGTGCGAACAGTTATTGTAAGGACGGTGACGACACATGCGGTGGCATGTTCATGTGGATCCAGCCAGCCAAGCACGCACACCGCCGTTCCGGACAGCCCCGTACGTCGGATCCAATAAATTCTTGCGTTGGAGTAGTCCTCGTGATCTGGCAATGAGTTTATACCTTTTAGCTCTTGAGTTTCGGTGATTTTTATTTTTACTTTCAGCTATAAAAGATACTGGAGTACTTGTTGATCCCTGTCGTCGTTGCCTTCGTCGTGAATGGATCACGAGCAGTGCTGCACTCGTGTATATACATGCCTGTCAGACACGCATATATACATGCAGTTGGTCCAGGCCACTCACATAGTTACTGCAGTTAATCCATGAATGGACGTGCACCGAAATGATCAGTTGGATGCATATATGTGTCCACCAATGATGCTTCTCCTGTCTAATGAGACATGACGAAAGAACACATCATCCAGATCCATATTGGCTTCCCCAAATCACCGGGCATTTGATTTAGTATATATTTGCTAATTAAATGGGAGAGAAGAAGTATAACAACTACTTAACAAGGGCATGCAGCTAGCTGCCTTGGACTAAGCTACAAATGAATCCGAGGTCCGATCAGCTAGCTGATCCAAAGACGGAATGCACTTGTTGCCTGTACGCACCTACTTATTCTGTCAGCTGCAGATTTTACAGATCACCAAACGACCAACCTTTTGCACGCCTCGTTTGGATTCAATATAATTCGTCAGCATTCTCCTGCCCATCCATGTCCTGGCCTCTTTCAGTCGCCACTGTACAACATGCCGTTTTAATTCCTGTCTAGATAGATTCTTCGATCCTATAATTGTTAAAGTAATCGAATCAGTCGTTTCCGGGCACACCACATGTGATCGCACAATACAATCCAGCTAGTAGGTGAACTTAGCATTGCACGGACCACCAAACATCCAGGGTTGCTCGAACTGCAAAATGCAACTTCATTCCTCCGGTTGCTCGATCACATGACATGATCTTCAATTCGCCTAGCTCGTTAATCCACGCCACCGATGTGAAGTGAAATCCTTTCGCCACACGTACACTTTTTTTGTGGTCCAGAGGTATGACATTTAATGTATTAAGTTTTGGTTTGCAAATGTTGTTAGATTAGGTGAAGGGATGGTCCAGCATGCAGATGTAATATCCTCCTTGACAAGGATGCATATGTCTATCTATCGGACAGAACAGCCATACAGGCCAGTTGAGAAGATATCCATCATCATGTCAGGGTGGTTGTCCGGATGCCAACCGTTCCACATGAAACCACATCCCAGGTGCAATTCCCTCCTTTATTGACTCCATCACACTGCATTTTTATATTGAGCTCTTTTACAATGGTTTGCAAGTACCAGCTGGTACTACTAGGTACTTGCAGATACTTTAAGTACTTTTCCTGGTACTTACCGGTACTTTTAACTAGAAAATTTTAAAAATAAATAAATAATTAGTTGGGCCCATTTTCTGGTACTTGATCCCACAATTTTTGTACTTTTTGGTACTTTTGGATGGGTACTTTCAGGTACTAGACATATTTCTCACCGTTGGATTCTATACTCTGGTAGTACCATGGTACTTGCCAATCATTATAAAAGAGCTCTTTTATATTATATTAGATCAGATAATATAATTGTGTGCGATTTCCCTCAAAAAAATAATTGTGTGCGATCTAGCTTAACACTTCCTTCCCAAGTTTCAGGACACACACGCCAAATAAAGAAGAACTAGGCTTGTAATCACCAAAGCACGCTAAGCTAGCGAGAGAAGTCAGACAACTACACTGTAAATGCATCATCTAACCTGAATTTACAAAGTGTGGGAAAGAGAATGAGACGCATCAGCTATTCAGCTTGCTGGTCCAAGAAATTCACAGTCCGGAGGCCAAGCGTTTCCCTTGGCGTGTGCAGCAGCTGCCGTGCCGGTGGATGCAATGCAAGTATGCAACCAGGCGGCATTGTCCAACTGCCCCCACCCACACTGCATCTGCATGACAACGCCAACATGGCTGTTTTTTTTTCTGCTTTGTCAGTTCGACGGCCTCCATTGCCCTCCTCACTTCCGGCACTGGAATGGAGGGGCAGTCCAGTCCAATGGACGGAGATTTTAGGTCTGAACCCACAGAACTGGGGGGCGTGTATGGGTTCTGGTCCTGGACAAGGGCTGGTAGGTGTGGCCTGTTAAATGGCCCTGTCAAGGGGTACTACTATGCCTTGCGCACAAACAGCGTCAGAGTCGTCTGTAACCCCACTGGAATCATCTTTCAGGGTGTGTTTAGATTGCAGAAAAAAACACTGTAGCATAAGAAAAACACTGTAGTATTCGCTGGGAAACGTGTTTTGTGAGAGAGGAATAGTAAAAAATTAGAATGAATAGTGAATAGTTGGGAATCTGAACATGGCCTTACTGATATCATATCAAGTGCCTGGTTCATCAGTAACAACAAGAGCTGCAGCCTTTTCAGAGGAGTTAATTAGCTGGTCATAGTGGTGTGTATTATTGACATTAATGACCCCCCCCCCGTTTTTTCGTTTTTTAAAAAGGACAAAATAAAAATGGTCTTTGTTAGGTAATGCTCCACATGCTAACTGCTTGGAATACCATGTAACGATGTTTTCTTTTGTGACGAGGAGCACCAACCAGTTAATTTGCTATTTAACGGAATATGTGTTTTGTTTGGAGACCATGCGAGGTGCGATTTGGGATGGAAATGGAACTATCCTAGATTGGGGGGTGATGGTTTTGTTTCCGCAAAACCATGATTCCGAAGAACAAAAGGAAAAGCAAGTAGCCCAATGAACACCAGATTAATTGGCCTAGTACGTAATCCATCGATTATAAATATTTTTTTTAACATGGATAGGCATGAACAACTAAATTATTGTTGGCCCAAGCATGGCCAAGTGTCCACGTCCAAACATGAACAAACCCTGCTAACCCCATGCATGCCATCAATGGCACACTGTTACACCTACAACTGGCCGTGGATTGCAAATTGTACTACTTATTAACTTATTGTGGATGTGCATTATAACTTATAAGACTATTTGGAGGTACAGTACTACTTTGTCCAACGTATTTTGATATGAAATGGTCCAGAAAAGGTTTCACTTTCCATAAAACAAAAACAAAAAGGGTTTCCTCAACTTCTCTTCCATATTCTACCGGCTAAAATTGACTGGTTAATCAAAACCTACCTCACATAACTAACAGTGGAACACAAATGACGTTCTCGCAAGACGCATATTTCTAGCCAGTAAAAAAATAAAAATAGTAAATAATAAATAGGTGTGATTAATTGCTACTGGCCGCCTTGAAAAGTTACTGCATGATGCATCAATTGAGCACTAAGTGAGTATAGATTGGGAGAAAAAAACACTGTAGATCCAAAAGAACACTGTAGGTCGTACTGGGAAGCGTGTTCTGTGAGTGGGAGGAATAGGATGAATAGAGAAAAGTAGGATGAATAGTATTTTTTGGGTGAACTGAACGTACCCTAAAACCCACAGTACCAGCAGTAGCAGCGGGGCTCATGATCCTGGGGCCAGACCATGAACAGGACGGGCAGTTATCTCCCCCCAAAGACAAACAGGATTGGTTTGGTTGGCTCGGCTAGCCTACAGTACGGCTGTTTTACTGTTCATCATTCATGTTTTGATGGGAAAATATCATGATGTTAGGCCCCATTTAGGTTGATTCAACTTTACTGTTTATTCACCTTCCACTGAAAACTGTTATACCTCTTAAAAAACCTTTGCTACAATAAAATTTTGCAATCTTTCACTATCTACACGGGCCTTAGCACGCCATCTTTAGCTTGTGGCACATACCAAAGCTACAAGCTCAGCCATATTTCTGAAAGGCTTAACACCAACTGTATATTTGCTACAGGTACAGGCCTTGATTGCTCAGTCGGATAATGGAGTGGCATGACTCCATTGTACAGTGTATATCAGTATAGAAGGGCTCAAACCAAATTACTCCAGTAAACTGGTGATTTCTTTTTCTCCTTCTCGCAATTCTAGTCTGCTTAATTTTCATTTTCCTGAATGCAGTACATGGCATCCTCGCACAGGAAAGAGTAATATTTTTTAATTCTTTTTAGCCTAGTGATATCTTTGAATTCTTCTAGTTGATATCCTTGTTGAGTGGAGACTTTTCCCATAAACAGTTTTTCATAATAATACAGTCTCAACTCTTGACTGAAAGAAAAGCATGCGATTCAGTCAATGGCTAGATATTCCCAGGTCAAGTTGGCAAATTGGTGATTGACAATGTTGGTTAGTGGTTACTGGTGTCATAATAAAAGTGTTCAGTAAGTCTTACTCGATCACATTCAATAGGTCGCGAGGAAATTGTACAGTTCACGTGACGAATTCCGTTGCCCGAGACGCCAACGTGTATCAAATCTCGACACGAGTTGCATCGGCAGCGTTCGTTAAAAAAAAAAAAAAAGTTGCATTGGCAGCGCTAAAAGAGACCCGAATCCTTTTTTTTCCCACGGGGTGGAAAATATCACTGCCAGATTCCAACTGGTATACATCGTGGCAGCGTGCCCAGAAGATTTTTTGTTAGGGTGAGTTTAGATTGGAAGAAAAAACACTTAAGGTCGTCCTGAAAGCGTGTTATGTGAGTGGGAGGGATGAGATGAATAGGAAAAAGTTAGATGAATAGTGTTTTTTTGGGAGAAGTTGGGTGATCTAAACACATCCGTCCGACATCTACACCCGTGTCGGAGTAACACTCAATACTCCCTCCGTCCCTAAAAGTTTTAGTGTCGGCGTTGGTGTGCGTACCACAAGTTTAACTCGATTTATAGAAAATACGCTCCAAATAATTTTTATAAAAACTATATCTAAATATCTATATAATGGTATTTATATTATAACATAAATTTTAATATATTTTTTTATATATAATTGGCCGTAGGTTTTTCTCGGAAAGTGAGAAATACACTCTTTTAGGGACGGAGAGAGTATGTCACAAAATTTTAGAGGCATATCCAAGAGTAGCCAGGTTAGGTTAATTCAAATTTTATTGGTACCGAACTGTATAAACCAGAGGGAGATGAAAGATGTTGCAGTGCCTGATATTTGATCGCATGTTTCAAAATTCAATATAGTGTTGCATGCAACATGTAAGTGCAGTCCGCACAAAATTACACCGAATGTTTCAAAAATCTCATTGATGCTTCATGCAATATGCAAGTGCGAAATTGTCCGTGCGTCTGCTCAAAATTATATAGAATGATTCAAAAATCCTATTGATGTCCTTAAGTCCACAAAATTACACCTAATGTTTCAAAAATCTCATTGATGTTTCAAAATTCAATATAATGTTTCAGTGCAACATCGTCCGTCGCTAGCCGTTCCCTTTTTGTTGAGTCTGACGCCTGCACCCCTGTCGGAGTAACACTAGTATGTCCCACAGTTTGAGGCGTATCAAGAATAGCCAGGTCAGGTTAATTCAAATTTTATTGGTACCGAACTGTATAAACCAGAGGGAGATGAAAGACAACAGCAAACTAGACAGAAAGCAGCATATCCAAAAAACAAATCCTTAGTTTCTCGCCAAAAAAAAAAAAATCCTTTGTAATGTAATGTAACCTTCCAACCACAAAGGCACGTCGATGCTGAGAGGTCACCAGTTATCAGTACCATACAGATGCAGCCATATCTCCAGATCGCCCTTGCGGACCGCTGCATCTCTATCTTCTCCTTCAGTGTACAAGACAATTTTTTTTTCTGTTATACATTCCATGGGACTTGGGAGTGGGACTATATATTTGCTCAGGAATAAAAGCTTTTGAATCTGCGCGACACATGACACTACCTGACTTCGATATCTTTCTGCATGCTCATGTGATGCTTTGCCTGCCACTTTCTAAAATAAACTTTTGTAGGTTTCTGTGCTATGATCTCAGCGCCTTCGGTTTCCCATGAAACCGAGGCAAGCCTTTGCCATTCCTTCCGTTTTACAATATAGGAAATATATCATGTAGTTCTTAGATAGTATGCCTGTATGGTTTAATTCCACGGCCTGATCTAAAAAATCAGCAAACAGCGGCTATTGATATCATGTGGATGAGTATGACAAAACATGCTTAGGGTGAGTATAGATTGGGAGAAAAAACACTGTAGATCTAGAAAAACACTGTAGATCGTGCTGGAAAACGTGTTCTATGAGTATGAATGATGGGATGAATAGAAAAAAAGTTAGATGAATAGTATTTTTTTGGGAGAAGTTGGGTGAACTAAACTCACCACCATAGTGCAGTGAAAAACGCATCATAAAGATATTCATCAAACGACTGGCATACGGACCAACTGACAGGGAAAGGAGGTAGTACACTAGTTATTCCTGGGCCAACCACCCTCTCTCTCTCTCTTTCTCTCTCTCTGCGCGCGTGTGATGACGCTCGATCTCTCTGTTAGAAAGATCGATTGCTCACGCGCTAAGCACACAGAGCTTATATTTTTTTTTTGGAAGTTTCTGTCTCTAATAAGACTCTAAACCTGGGCGGTAAGCGGTTTCAGGTTCAGCACTCTGTCTCTCAACATGTGGGCCCCAACGACGCCACTTCTTCATCCCCGCACAACTTTCCTTCGCCATGGCGCCCCTCAGCATATATAGTAAAGAGACCTCTCTTCTTCCTCTCATCAGTACAAGCTTCTCCCAACTCGGTGCAGTAGCTCTCTCCCCTCCGGCTCTCCCTTGTAAGCTCTCTCGCTCTGTCTGTCTGTCTCTCTCTCTCTCTCTCTCTCTCTCTCTGATTGCACCCAATACAGAATAGGTTTGATGGAGAAACCTTAAAGTCGGCAATGTTCTTAGACTACAGACACAAGGATATCATTTCTAATCAGAAAAATGTCAAATAGGGATTCTAATGGAGCTATAATCTCTGAAATAGTCTTCCATGGAAGCTTCCTCTCCTCACTATTCAACTCCATGCTTAGTAGATTTTCTCTTTTGATTTGCATATAAGAATCTCTCGGTTCTTACAATTTTCTTATTAAATTAGTGTACTTCAAATACATCATTTAAGGGAGTCACAGGTTCCGAGAGGAGCTAACCTTGACTTCTGGATGTTAGAGGCTTTGGTTCCATCCTGAGATATGGAGGCGAACCCGAAGAACATCTTTACTATTAAAGTGGAAGATGGGAAGCCCGGGAAGGATGGCCAGCTAGCAGTAGGGCCAGTGTTCCGGAGCGTGCTGGCCAAGGATGGATTTCCACAACTTGAGCCTGACATGCAAACATCATGGGATGTGTTCAGGTAAGATACAACTGAAACAGCAAACAAACTCACTTGTCTATTCTTTTTCTATTTTTTTTAGTCTTTTGGTTTTTTGCTACAAAATTTGAGCTTATGTCAGAAGTGTACATCTTTAAAACAATCAAACTCACTTGTCTATTAAGTTGTGTACTGTTGTTCCACCCTTGATGTTGCAGTAAATATGGTTATAGTTTTCCTTACCGGTACATATATGACTCAAAGGAATATATGTTTTTCTTTTTTGTAGAGGCCAAAGCAATTCCTGCAGTAAAAATCTAAAACTTGAACTGTCTATGAACTGTAACCTGTAAGGATTTTAGGGTACTTCGATTCAAGTAGGGCATGCAATGAAACGGAACTGGAAACATACCATAGCAAAAGCATGTCATCAACAGATCAACAAGCGTATCCACCATTAGTCTTTGCAGTAATCGTGCCTAACTGCACTTCATCTGACATCTCTATAGACTATAGAGAACCTGTAATTGTTAATGCCCAAAGATGATAAATCAAAAGATATTAGAACTTCATCTAGAACGTAATTTAGCATACCATGCATGAAAACATTGTTACTCGTGTGAAACAATTGATGCAAAAAAAAAACATAGTTAGGTACAATTATGTATAGTGCTAAGAAAGACCATTTTCCTAATGTTCATGCAGGGTAGCAGCAGGCAAGTACCCCAACAACCGGATGCTTGGATGGCGTCCATTAAAAGATGGAGTGGTACGCTCACATAAATGATAGGGCCATGAAAACTGTACCTGATCTTTCTTAATTTTCAATTTTTCATCTTCTGCATAATTGATGAAAACTTCTCTGTTTGTCTTTTGTAGCCAGGGCCCTACTTGTGGAAAACATACAAGGAGGTCTACGATGAAGTGCTGCAAGCTGTCTCTGCTTTGCAGCAGCTGGGAGTGCAACCAGTAAGAGCATCTTAAAGCTAACTTTCCACTCTAACTATGTTAAATACCTGTCCCGTTCAAAATACATGGCATCTCGGAAAGGTCTACAAGGTGAAGGCTTTCAACCACCACTTTTTATGAAAATATGATATTTCAAAGAATGGCAATGAAATATTTCAAAAGTATTTTTATAATGAATCAAGTAACATCTTTGCATGGTAATTTTTTTTATTTTTTACATATTGATGGTCAATTATTTTTTTTAAAAAAAAAGAAGTTTGACCAGCAGGAATCCTAAAATAAAGTAGATTTTTTAAAAGGGGGGAGTAGGCTATTTTTCATTGTTCGTAAATTGGCCTCTGTATATTTTGTAGAGATCACAATGAATCATACAAACTGATTGTTCTTTGTTTGGCATACCCTGATATCAGGGTTCCCGTGTCGGAATCTATGGAACAAACTGCCCTCAGTGGATAGTGTCAATGCAGGTAACCATCAGTGAATTCTATGGATTTAGTTTTTCCCATCAGATATTTTTCCAAAATAAAATGTGCTAATTGAAATTAATTTTGCAGGCTTGCAATGGCTACAGTCTAATCTGTGTCCCACTGTACGATACTTTAGGTAAGTAGGCTACCATTAAACAGTAGTCCCTCATCATAGGATGTTTGAGATTGACTAAAAAAATATTTAAGATACATCACACATGCTTTGTATAAGAAAAAATGCATAGAAGTTTAGCATTAATAAATTTCCATGTGTACAGGTGCAGGAGCTGTTGACTTCATTATTGATCATGCTGAGATTGATGTTGTCTTCATACAGGACAAGAAAATAAAAGAGGTATAATTCACATGAATTAACTATATTGCCACCTTTAGGATCTTTCACCTTAATTCCTGACGTTTTGTGAGAGCATTTCATCTGCAGATACTATCACCAAATTGCAAGTCAGCTAAGAGGCTAAAAGGTAAGCAATGGCGAGATGATTAGAGTCCATTTGTAGTTTTTTTAAAAAAAACTATATTTTATAAACATAGCTACTAACACATGGTTACAGCATTGGTGGCATTCACTTCGGCAACAAGTGAACAAATCAAAGAAGCAGATAATATTGGGATAAAATTGTACTCCTGGAATGATTTCTTAAAAGTGGTAGGTACATTAATTGTAGGATGTTTACAGTTCACCCTACTAAAATATCTAGGCAACTGATTTTTGTGATTATTATATAAGTAACGAACTAATGGTGTTTTCGATGGCATATATATGTTGACTAAGCATCAGCACTGGAATTGGATTTCAGGGAAAAGACAATCCTCGTCAACCTTGCCCACCACAAGCAAATGATATATGCACTATCATGTATACAAGTGGAACAAGCGGACTGCCAAAAGGTGTGATGCTGACCCATGAAAGCCATGCCATGTATGTAAAAGGGGTCGACCTCTTTATGGATCAGTTTGATGATAAGGTTGCTCCCTGCCCTTTGAACAGTGCTATGAATATGATTCGTCAATAGTTCTGTTTTATACATAACTTAAGTGAAACTTGGTGCCTTTATGTAATCAGATGACAACAGATGATGTCTTTCTATCATTTCTCCCACTTGCTCATATCCTTGACCGCATGATCGAAGAGTATTTCTTTCACAAAGGAGCCTCAATTGGCTATTACCATGGAGTAAGAAATCCACTACATTAGCCTTTCTAATCATATAAGTAGTTATTCTTTAGTCTTTAAATCACAATCAAATGTTTACTTCTTGTCAGGATTTAAATGCCTTAAGGGACGACATCCAAGAGCTTAAGCCAACTTTACTAGTTGGGGTACCCCGAGTGTACGAAAGAATTTACGAAGGTAGCGAAATTTGAATATAGGTATCCATTAAGCTCATAATTGTGAACTCATACAACCCGTTATGACTGGCTCTAGGTATCTTAAAGGCCATTGCGGAACTCAGACCCCTCAGAAGGGTGATTTTTAATGCTCTGTACAACCGGTAAGTTGTTTGGCATCATGAGTTCCTTCAAACTGCAAATCAATTATTTCTTCTTAACATAGTTTTCGAATTCCAGGAAACTGGCAAGCATGAAAGCAGGCTACTCACACAAAACTGCCTCACCTTTTGCGGATATGCTGGCTTTTCGCAAGGTTACATGTTTCTTAGAACTAAGAATCTAACTGAGCACAAAAAGAATCTAAACAGCCAAATTACTTCCACAGAACGAAATAGAATTATCTGTAGAATCAGTACTCAGTTTGTACACTGGACCCTTTGTTGCCATTTGTTTGGTTTAGGTCAAGGCAAGGCTTGGAGGTCGTCTTCGCTTATTAATTTCAGGAGGGGCTCCATTAAGTAATGAGATTGAAGAGTTCATGAGAGTGACCACCTGTGCATACTTTGTCCAAGGCTATGGTAATGCATGCAGATACTTTCTACAGTTCCAAATTAATCATATAGCATTAAAGGAAATGAGAAAACATAAAGTTAACACATGTTTAGCATAGAAAAATGACAAAAATAGTGAAGTGTAAGTGTGTAACATTTAAAAAGCCAATGACATGTATAGGTTTACTTCAGGTTTTCCTTTTTACCATCCTTGTCTTATCTCCTATATAAGATGTGAATCACAATTTCATATTTTTCGTTGCAAAAGTACTAGTTTTGAGAGAACTTTTACCAACTTGTTGTGTTGAAGTATTTAGCTTTATTGCACTTAATTGCACCTTACAATTTATATCTAGGAGCAGTAACTTCTCAGAAATCTATTTATTCAGCTTTATTCCTAATAAGTGCTTCAGTTGCAAATATCAGTAAGCTAAAGCAACAGAAACCAATATGAGGTTAGACTCCATGGCTTTTGCTCAGGTTTAACAGAAACACTGGGACCTAGCACTGTCTGCTATATTGATGACATGGCCCTGGTTGGAAGTGCTGGCGTACCTGCCACCTACACTGAAATACGACTGGAAGAAGTACCTGAGATGGGCTATGATCCACTTGGTGTCCCTTCACGTGGTGAAATCTGCATCCGAGGGAAGAGCGTCTTTGCTGGGTACTACAAAAATCCTGAGCTCACAAATGAAGTCATAGTTGATGGATGGTTTCATACAGGTGAATAACTAATTCCATGGAATTGAAAAGAATTGGATAATGTTCCATAATAGAAACTCAACACATACTTATATTTTTAGGTGACATTGGGGAGATGACCCCAGATGGAATCCTGAAGGTAATTGACCGAAAAAAGAACATTTTTAAGCTGTCACAAGGGGAGTATGTTGCAGTTGAGTACCTGGAGAAATTGTATGGCTTCCCTCCAATTGTTGAAGATGTAAGCGAAAAATACGGTGATTATAGCATATGATTGAAATAAGAGAAAATACTGATCTACATTTATTACTGTCATTTCTGCCCTTTTTTCTAGATCTGGGTATATGGAGACAGCTTCAAATCAAATTTAGTTGCAGTAGTCAACCCACATGAAGAAAACACAATGAAGTGGGCAGAATCCAATGGCTACAAGGGTTCTTTTGGTGAGATCTGCAGACTTGAAAGCCTTAAAGAGTACACTCTGAAAGAGCTGACTGCAGTTGCACAGAAGAACAAGGTAAGATCATCTGTTCTCTCTCACAGACATAGCTCTTCACCATAATGTAGTATTGAATGTATACTTTTCATGCGTTTGTACAAGATAGAGAAATAGTAAATATTTTTAGCTTGTAGACTCCTTGTGTTTCAAACTTTCACTACATTTCGAAGTGTTCTATATGGTAACCTCATTGCATGCCCCAAATCAGCTACGAGGTTTTGAGTATATCAAAGGCGTAGTATTGGATCCTATACCTTTTGACATTGAAAGGGATTTGGTGACTGCAACAATGAAGAAGAGAAGAAACAATATGCTGAAATATTACCAGGTGAGGAAGGCATTCAAAGACTCTTGATCTGCTTCAGCCACTGATTTCTTGGCCTTTCTTGCTTATTTTGAGTAGTTCTAATCCAGTGTCCTTCAAATGCAGTCTGAGATCGATACAGTATACAAAAAGCTGGGTGCACAGAAGAATGCCGCCAAAGCTAAGTGAAGAGATGTGTTTGATTTGATAATGAGCTGAAAAGAAGGGAAAAACCGTTGTAAATTTCCCATTGAATGTTTATAATCAACTACTGAAGACTATGTGAGCAATAAAATGTATATTGTTCCTTTGTCCATTGTGATCAGATGATTCTCGACATGAGTTCTCAAGACCTAGCCAGCAAACTGGAACAAGCCTAGTTTCTGTTTTCAAAACATACTCAATCACCGCACTGTTCTAAAACGTAGCCTCCTAATCGATTGCCTAGGCTAGGCTCTAAGGGTTACCCTCCCACCTTGCCCCCATGTGAACAATAGGTTTCACCATCCCACCTTGCCCCATGTGAGCAATAGGTGTTGCCTGCTTCGCAGCACCTAACTATCTGGATAATAATAAAAAAAAAAGATTTAAAACAAAGCAATGTGTCCAAGATATTTTTCACTCCGGGTCTGCATAAACAAGCGAAATGAGGATCCAAACACTGGGGAAAAAAGGGGTGCCATACAAAGGTTACTAGCAAGAGAGTATCCAAGTCCTAACAACTTGAGCAGCGAACGTAGCAATGAAAAATATTAAACAATCCATGACTGAAATTTTCAAAAAATGGCAACATTTATATGCAATAATGTGTACACTGATTGCTACAGATGAGCAGAGTTTGCAAGTTTGACTATTAACTCCTAATGAGTCCTCATGGAACATCTTGATAACGTGAACTAATCTGATTAGTGCCGTTAGAATATTAAGCAGAGTTTTCAATTTTACTGATACCTCCTATGTTAACGTTACACATTACAGAATATAGCATACCTTATGGATTACTTAATACATCAACTACAATCTGAGAGAATATGCAGCATGCCAGCTTTTTGCCTTGCCTGAGAAGCCAAATAATGGCGATAGCCGAACCTCAGGCCCCTGCTGATAAATCTGTGGTAATGTGCTGCATCAAATCGATTGGTCCAACTCCAGTGCAGCCAGCATTTCTAAAAGCTCCACGGACCAACACATTCCATGTTGCTGTATTTGGATATATACCTTCATATAACATCTTTAGTAGGTACACCATTGCATCTTCCAGCCTATGCTGATTGCAAAGCTCTGTCATTATGACAGTGTATGCAACTATGTTGCGAGGGCAGTTCACTATGTTCATCCCACCTAACATCCAAGCAGCCATCTTGACATTCCCTTCTTTACAGTAAGCATGAATTATCGCATTGAAAGTGAACGCATCAGGTTGAATTCCTTGAACTATCATCCTCCCAATAAACAGCATGGCTTCTCTGCTCATTCTCATCTGACAGAAACCACTTACTACAGTGTTGTAGGTTACTAAACTCAATTCGATGCCATGGTTTAGCATCTCAATCACCATTTGAAGAGCACCTTCATGGTTTCCCTCTCTAAAAAGGCCACGGAGCAACTCGTTGTAGGTCCTGTCGTTTGGCTGGCATCCATGCCTTCCCATATCATGGAACACACTCAGAGCTCTCCCAACTCTTCCGCAGTCACACAGGCTTCTGATTAACGTGTTGAATGTCACTGTGTTGGGAGGACAATGTTCCAATAGCATCTTAACCATAAGATTCCCTGCCTGATCAAACATCAGCTTCTTGCAAAACACATCCACCATGTTTGTGTAAACAACAACATTTGGCTTGCAACCAGCAGCTGTCATGTCATTCCATATCGACATGGCACCATCAAAGTCTCCAGCTTTGGAGAAACCATCAATAAGGGTGGAGTAGGTCCTCACATTAGGAAAACAGCCATGTTGCTCCATGCCTTTGAGAACAGACAATGCTCCCTCGAGATCACCAATGCTGCAAAGGCCACGGATGAGAACATTGTAAGATACAGTTGATGGAGCCCATCCTTCAGCCACCATCCATTTCCACATGCTGAGCGCATCATGCACACTTCCACAGTCAAATAGACCTTTCACCAATGCAGTGAATGTTGCAACATTTGGAGTGCATCCAGTGACCACCATCCTAGCCAGAATGGCGCATGCCATCCTCAGCTCCCTGGCCTTGCAGAGCGCGTCAACTATAGTTGTGTACGTTACCACATTAGGCTGCAATCCCCTCTGGACCATTTCCTCGACAATCAGGAACACTTCCTGCATCCTGAATTCTCTGCAGAGCGCAAGAACGACGGCATTGTACGAGGCGCACACAGCCGGCTCCGCAGCCAGCACCTCTCTGGCCTCGTCCACCCTGCCAAGCTTGCACAGCGCAGATACGATGGTGGCGTGGGTCACCTCGTCCGGGGGGCAGCCCTTCCTGGCCATTTCGTCGAGCATCTTGCGCGCGGCCCCGACCCGGTCGTTCTGGCACAGCGCCTTGACCAGCAGGTTGTAGGTGAAGACGTTGGGCTGGACGCCGTCCTTCTTCATGTTCTCGTAGACCGGGACGACGGCCGCTACCATGTTCTCCCGGAGCAGCGCGTCGATGAGGTGGTTGTAGAGCCGCGGCGCGGTGGGGCGCGCGCAGCCGAGGTCGTGGACCGCGCGGTAGAACGTCTTGAGCGCGCGGTCGGGCGCCCCCGCGCGAGCGAAGGCGCCGATGGCGGCGACGAGGGCGCCCTCGGTGCAGGGTACCCCGCGCAGCCGCATCTCCTGCAGCGCCAGCTGCAAGCCGTCCACGTCGCCCGCCGCCGCGAGCCGCCTGACCGCCGCCTCGTGGGCCCTCGCCGCATCCCCAGCGGTCCGAGAAAGCTCCTCCGCGTCCTTCCTCCGTGGGAGGCTAGAGCTCGCCGCCGCTGTGGAGAGGCGGCGGCGGCTGTGGCGGCAGCAGAGCCGCCTGAGAAGGAAGCGGCATTCGATCGAGCACATGGCGCGCGGGTGTGGCCCGTTCGAATGCGCGGGGAACGTGGGATGAGAAAAATGGCGATGGTCATCTGGGGGTACTTTGCGAAATGGTGATGAGTGCGGGTCCTTTCGCAAATTTACCCGGGCGGGTCAGACAGAACTGGCTAGATCTTGACCGCCCGATGCTGATCGTACGGTTTATTATTGTTGGGGTTAGGGGACACCCTCAAATTGGATCGTGGACAATAATCGCGATCCGATTTGGGCCCTGGATTTGAGGCCCCCTGGTAGGGAGAATTGCCAAAACACCACTCGCGAGGAGAGCCTGCTCCCAAAAGCCATTACAAAACGCGCTTGCTCTCAAACACCACTCGCGAAGGAAGCCAGTGCTCCAAAATACAAAAAGTCCCACCGGGCTCATTTTTCCTTTCGGTTTTGCCCCTGCCTCCCAGACCGGACCAGAATCGATCGTTGCCTGCTCAGAATCGTTGCAAAGCAGCCAAGTTCCAGAATCGTTGCTCAGGATTTCGAAAAATGTGAATAATTACCAAAAATAACTCAAAAGTTCTGGAAAATGTGAATAATCACCAAAAATAATTTAATAATTCAGGAAAAATCTGAAAAATAGTTTTTCACATCTAAAAATTCTGTACAGTATGAATTTTGCTATTTAATAACTCAAAAGATGGGAAAATTCAGAAAAAATAAAAATGGTGGTTTTTGTGGAATAAAAAAATTTGACATGACCCGTTGGCATGTAAATGAATCCAACAACATTTATAATGCACATAATATAGCAGCATATTTCACAAATAAACCATACATTCATACATTTGTCCATGCATCAACAAGTCACATAGTTCAACCATCAAGTCACATAGTTCAACCAAACATACATTTGTCCAAACATACAATACATAGGTCAAATGTAGCACCAGCAGTGGGCTATTTTGTGGGCTCTTTAGATGCAACCTCATCTCCTTTATCTTGAGAAAGCACCAACAACCTCTTTGCTGAAATTGTTGAAGTAGATGTACCACCATCATCTCCATGCACTAGATTGGCAATTCTTCTAGTGACAGATCCTGGGGACATATCAGTGGTGGCTGTCTTAGGCATTTTTGGCCTCGGCTTTGGGTATGCCTTTCTTTGCCTACACATTTGCAAGTGGTTATTGTCTTAGGCATTTGCAAGTTATGCATAAAGGTAACAAATAAGAACAAATACGAATGAAACATACCTTCTTTTTGGTTGTTTCATAGGACAATTGCCGATTTCCCGATGTCCGTACTCTCCACATTTATTGCACCTTTGTTGTTTTCTTGCTCCCGGTTCGTGACTAGCTTTGAACGTGTTCTTCCTTTGTCTTCCTGGGGCTCTTCTCAATGGTGGTGGCAGCAACTTGAAACCCATGTCCAATTCAGGCCACGTACTTTTGTCAATCACGTGTGGGATCGAAGCATTGTATGCTGTCCTAAATCTCTCAACGCTATAGTACTCATGCACAAAGGAAGCCATTTCAGCACCTGGACAAATCTGAATGAATGCCAAAGCATGTGGGCATGGCTTCCCTGTCATGTCCCACTCCCCACAAGTGCAAGTATGAGTGTTAAGATCCACCAATTGGATCCAGGGTGTCAGATCCTCATATACACCAAACACTTCAGCAGTGTTGTGGTTCTTATGGACCTTCATATGACCCAATCCTCTCGTTTTAGCATTGAGTTGCTTAATGATTGTTGGAAGAATAGTTCCTTGGAGCTTGCTGCCAATCCTTCTTCTCTTCTCCCATAAGTCCATTGTCATCAACCTCAAACTATTAAGCAACTCAATAGGAGGCAAATCCTTTTTCTTCTTGATCCAACTGTTGAAGCTCTCAGACAAATTGTTGTTGATATAGTCACACTTGACCTCATTCGAGAACATGGATCTACTCCACTTGTTATTGTGGTGTAGGTTCATGTATGTCACAACTGTTGGGTCTGCCTCAACAATTTTGTTCCAATGATACTCAAATTTCTGTGACTTGTAAGCTCTGGCTGCTCTCCACATTCTTTTGTCATAGATCTCTCCATGAAAGTACTTCTTAAAGTTTGACCACAAGTGTCTCATGCATTCCCTATGCTCAATGTTAGGAAACACCTCAGTGATAGCAGCATCAAGACCTTTGCATGCATCCGTGGCAAACGTAAGAAATGGAGGATGCCCAATTGCCTTCTCCAACTGACGCATAAACCATGTCCAGCTATCAGTAGTTTCAGACTCAAAAAGTGCCCATGCAACAGGATACATCCAGTTGTTACCATCAATCGCCGTAGCAGTGGCCAATTGCCCTTTATACCTTCCATTCAAGTGGGTTGCATCAATACCAAGATAAGGTCGACATCCTTGCAGGAAACCATCAATACAAGGCTTCATTGCTAAGAATAATTTGTCAAACATTATACCATCACTGTCCGGATCCTCTTTCATAGCAATTTCAAATATGGTATCTGGAGAACTCTCAAGAAGTGCAGCTCTGAACCTAAACAGTGACTGAAAGCTTTCTTCCCAGGAGCCAAAAATTGAATCCAATGCTAATTGTTTCCCCTTCCAAACAGTGTTGTAACCAACCTCAACTTCATATGTTTCAAACAATTTATCCTGCAACTCAGATGTTCCTAGATTTGATTTCTTTTTAAGCCATCCAATAACTATTTCTGCAACCCATCTTTTAGATGCCATCTTGCTGTTTACCTTGCCAGCACCGATGCAATTATGCTTCGTTCGGCAGTGGCGTTTGGGAGCAAGCACGTTTTGTAATGGAGTTTGGGAGCAGGCTCTCCTCACGAGTGGTGTTTTGGCAATTTTCCCTCTGGTAGCACAAAGGCTGTGTGGCCCAAATATCATCTGCTTCGGCCCACATAGAAACATCATATGCTTCGGCCCAGTCGGATCGCACGGTTACTGTGGAGGCCCTGTTTTAATCGCGTCCCGGATTTTGGGCCACAAGGGGTCAAATCTCAATATAAAAAAATCCGCCCGAAGATTGTACTCAAGATCGTTTAAAAAAATCAAGATTGGATGCAAAAAATATAATAATAATCCTTCATAGAATGACGCAAAACTAGTCAGACTTGTAATCAAGAAAGAAAAATAGAATTAACGGTATAGCTCTGCTGGTCAGCTAATTTTTGGAGAATATATCCAGCTCCCAAAATCTTCCTTCGCTTATATTAATACAAGGACAAAAAAAAATACAAGGACACCCAACCACAACTTACGAGTTACCGAGTGTAAGCCATGGAATCCTAGGTCAAACAATCAGCGAGCACTACGCATGACAGATGACGGTCGCGGAGATCTAGTGATTCTACATTTGTACTCAGTGGCGAATCTACCGGTGGGTCAGCCGGGGCTCGAGCCCCCCTACCTCTGGAGAACCCTTGGAGCCCCCCTGAGCCCCCTCTAAGCCCCCCTCCCTAAATTTTTTTGCCATGGGAGAGAGGAAGGAGGGGCTGGGCGATCTGTCTGGAGGTTGAAGACAACCAAACGAGGGGGCAACTGGGCGAGCGACTCGGTTGTCTTGGGCTCTTGGCCCATTGTTTTCCCTGGCAGCCGGCCGACGGCAACGGCCCAAGCCCAACAGAAAGGCCTTTTTTCCTTCTTGTAGTTGTCTGGCTTTCTCTCTCTCCGCGTCTCGCTCTTCTCCCGTATCCCGATCCCAACGAGCGACAGCGCTCAGTCACGGACTCACGGTGAGTCGGAGACCTAGGACAGGCGGCCGGCGGCTGCTCGGCTTCGGCGGCTCGGTGCGTCACCAGGCCCCATCGGCAGCGCCGGTGGGCGGCAGTGCGGCACCATGGCAGGCACCAGGCAGGGCGAGCGGCCGGCCAGCCGGCGGCCGAGCGCTGTCCAGGGCAGGGCGCAGCAGCTCCGAGCGGCAGCCGGCAGGCCGCAGGGAGCAGCTGAGCTGAGCGCAAGTCGGCAGACGACAGATAATATATGGTATGAAATCTGAATGTGATCTCTGATCCAAATGCGACGGCCAGTAAGCTCATTGGTGCTTGCAATTTGCCAGGTCCCCTCTTGTCTTTTTTACTCACCCAAGTGCCACTACCATCTCACCTTAGGTTTATTTTTTCCGATGAAGAGAATTTTAGCAAACAAAGGATGAGAACTATGGAATTAGGAAGAGGACTGCAGAGGTATGAGAGAGGAAAACTGCTTTTTTTATTGTATTTTGTTGTTAGATGATGATGCCTTGAGTGTCTTAAACTTAAATTTTTCTTAAGTTAAGAAATAACGGGCTATCGAGGGTGCATGAAACTCCCACGGAGAATAGCCTTAGTTACGAATGTTGGTGCAACTTTACGGTAGTAAATTGCTTTGAAAAACAATATTTTATGAGGAGAATAAATAATAAAGTTGCAACGAATAGTGAATTTGAGACAAACTTTTTACGGAACTAAACACAGCCGGTCACTTGGAATTGCTTTATAGTTCAGTCCCCCCTATATTATTTTCCTAGATTCGCCACTGTTTGTACTTAACCCCGTTCAAGCAAGTCAACCCACCCACAGACGCGTTTCACCGGCCGTTTTCGCAGTGTCGTCATGTGGAGCATTTACCACTTGAGCACCTCAAACACACACAGATACCGAGGCACGCTAGCGCCTGTGCAAGTGTGTACTCGATCTGGGCAAGTCAACTCACGAAGCGTGCAGCCGTCACAGACAGAAGGGTCGTGCTGGCCGGTTCGCAAGCAATGCCATGTGGAGATTGCCACCGCATGATCACACGCAGAGCTGGGAACTACGCAAGGAGAGCCGGAGACAAGAACCTGTGGGTCTGATCTGATCTGACCTGAATCGTATCTGATCGGATCGTTAAGCCATCTCTGCAACAAAATACCTGGAGCATTCACATACGCACACTGAACAGCAGACCAGAAGATCTACAATACAACCTGTATGCATCTTTGAGCTTTTTTTTTAAAAAAAAAAAGAAAGGAAACAAAAAAAAACTGTATGCATCTTTCCTGGATCTCACTCAACAGTCTGGAATCTGAACACTGAGCTGAGAACTCTCAGCAGCAGATGCACCTGTGATTCTAGCTCTTGCAACATTCTGAACTAATATTTTGACATTTGTTCAGTTAATCTCTGGTTCTGCACATGAAGAACCACCGGCCACAGCCAAGAATATACCGAGCGCCACACACAAAAAATGTTTGAATTGTACAACACACGGTGTTATCAGATGAGCTTTCGTTATTAAGCGCAAACCTTTATTATTGTAATTGGACATACAGCTTGCGGGCTTTGCTCTCTTCACTAAGGGCCGTGCCCTCCCAAAGGGCACGACCGCCAACAGGTGCACAGGTTAGCGCACGACACACTAGGAGTTCAATTTTTACAGCGAGGAAGGGGACGTGCCTCAAGGAAGCGCGCTAACTGTCTTGGAAAATTTACATAACCCAGGTCAAAATGAAGCTTCAAAATGTGGAGAGTTCTGAGGCGCGTGGTGGTGGCCGTCATGTGTGCCATCATCGAGCCAACCTTCTTGCTTGGTTATGATTCGCCGGCCTTGAGACGGTTTCTACATTGCTGCCAAGGTTGACGAAACCAATGGGGTAAGCTTCAGATAAATAGCATGACATGTAACAGTTCCAAAGATTCAAGAATATCGATAGTAAGATGCTAAACAGAACATATTGAAATCGCATCCCCAGATATATAAACCCTTAACCATGCTATATTGTATACAAAATACACTTACTCAGGAGCTGCAGTGGTCACACTGGGTGGCCTCACATTAGAATGGTTTTTCCTGTAGAACCTGATGGAGATCAGGCTGCTATGTGCTCTAATTGATGATTCAGGAGAGCCATGGAAGCTTACGGCTGAACCATGTCCTGAGAAAAAACCTGCAAAAATCCAGATGAGGATCTCAGGAAATGTATCTGGTAAGGCAACTCAAGTACTACTGTTACATGGTTTCACTAATCACTACAACAGGTACAAGCACGTCAAACAGCAATATAGCAACACAAAAGGAATTTCTAATAGACAAAGTGAGTCTGGGGTCGATCAAGTTTTTATTCATGAGATAAATTTCTGTTTGGTACAAGCATGTCAAACAACAGAATCCCTAGCAGTGAACTAGTAATCTGGTATACCTTGCCAGAGTATGACGACGCAGAAGATAATGGTAATGATCAGTGGGCATAAGTTGCCACCTGATGACCCTTGTTTGGCATTCTTCATCTTCTTCAAAGCCTTCATTCGCTCAATCCTTGCCTTTTTCAACATTGCGAGCTCACTCAGTTCGTTAAGGAGCTTTTGGTCAGAAACATCCAATGGTGTAGGTGTCGACGGCCTTGGTGGCCGTGGCGGCTTTTTTGACCGCTTCTTCTTCGCTTTCTCCCCTCCTGAACTGTCCAGAAGGCCCAGCTTCTCCTCTCCTTCAGACTTCCGGTCGTCTCCATTTTTAGCAACGGCATCTGAAGGGGGAGGGGAGCAATCCATGTGCTGATTCCTGTCATCCTTCAGACAACCATTGGCACCCACGCAACCATTCCACGCACCATTAGGCGCTGTTCTTCCTTGACCCACTGCAAAACTTGCATCCACACCATTGTTGTGATTGCTTACTGCAGTGCCATTACCACTCTCCAGGTCGACCAAAGCATCCTGATTAGACTTAGCCTCCATTAGCACTGCAAAAACTTTTGCACTTGGATCTAACACATCAATATCAATATCCCAACTCTCTGATACTAGGGATGAAGAACCAGAGTTCCCCTCTGTCAATCAGGAGATGTTGCTTCTGAAATGCCAGCTACCTGTGGAGTTAGGCACAGAATATTAGGTCACTCCAGTTAAAAGTCTAAATCAGGGGACAGTCTGACCGAAGAATGAATCAAACAAGAAACAATTTCAAACTTCTCTACCTGAATTACAAAACCAAAACACCCGACAGATTCCAAGAAAGCCTAACCATGAAAAGAAAATCACACATGTAACACGCATGAACGTGTGCTAGGACTCATGGAATGAAGGTGGCAAAATAAAGGAGGTTGCTTCCTAAGAAGAGGTGGTACAAATGGAGAAAACAGGCTGCCTAAATTAAGAAGAAGCGCAGGAGGGAAACACGCAAAGCTGGCAACCTTTATCCTCTTCGAACGCCACAAGCAACGCCGCTACCGTCGTTCTCCCTCCTCCCTCGGTTACCTCCCTTCCACACGAGGCTTTGCAGGTAAACAAAGCATGGTATTGCTTACACATGGCAATCTCTCCCCTTGTTTTCTGCTTGCTTTTTTTAAAAGAAAAAAAAATGATGTTCAGCTAGACCAAGCAGTGGCTGGCACTGAAACTTCTAATCTCTCCTGAACGCTAGAAGCGTCCCATTTGGAGCAGTGGTTTGCTCGTGGTCGTGGCAAAAAAAGGGGGGGATGCTATTTCTTACCCACATTACACTAAAAATGGACGCCAGACCACCACCATTTCGAGTCAGGCACAACTCCATGTGAGAAAACATTTAGAGGACACAACTAAATCGTCAACCGAGACAGGGGCCAAGGACCAACCAATTAACCAGATATGCTCCCAAGAACTCAACCCCAATCAGAAAATCTAACTAATCTTCTTTTGGTTACACCTAAACTCAATGACAGTTAAAAAGCATGGGAGGGAGCAGGAAGCAAAACAAAAACTTCGATTTTTGGCACCTAAACCGTTAGGTGACCAAACAGAAGTGAAGGAATTTCCGGAATGTGCCGGGCAATTGGCAGCCAGAGCACGCAGAAATGACGAGGGGGAAGAGGGCACGCAGTAGGACAAGGTCAGGTACGGTCCAAGCTTCGCCGCTTCCCCAAGCTTATCCTGTAACGAAAAACCGGACAGGGAAAGAGACAAGCCAGCCCTCGCAATGCAGAAAGGGGAGCCGACCCCGCACGAATCAGGCGGAAGCTGCTGGAGAGAAGGGGAAATGCAGGAAAAGCATAGTAGTATTCCAGATGACGAGGGCCAGCAGGCAGCAGCAACAGTGCGATTCCATCAAAATTGTAGCTTTATGCTCACGCGCGCACCCAGCCCCGGAAGAAGGGGATAAAAACCGCATACTCTCGACCCAAATCACGCACCAAAATCCCCTGAATTCCTCAAAAACCAAAGCTTTCCGCCCCTAAACAACGAGCAGCAGAGACATCCATCCAAATCCACAAAAGGAAAGGTATCGAGAGCCGCCCTCACCTACAGAGCCACAGCGCGCCCTCCGACGGCGATCCCCCTCCCGCCGAATCGAGAGCTCCCCCGGCCGGCGCGGCCACGAACTCGGGGAGGAAAGGGGCGCGGCGACTCGCGAACCCAGCAACGGGAGGACGGGAGAAGAGAGGAGGAGACTGCTTGGGGATCGAGGAAGGGGAGTGAGGTTGGGTTCCCGTACGTCCCGGGGCTAGGGGCGCTTGGGTTGGAAGCATCCAGATTTGCCTGCCTCTCCCTCGGGGATCACGCGGTATTTAATCCCGCCTCCTTCGCCGGCCGTTGGATCACAATCGGGATGGGTCTTTCTGTCATTTTGGCAGACTCATATTCTCCTCTCCTAATAGGCTGTCTAGCTGGTGGAGATAGTTGAAGATTCACTGTAGTAGGTATGCACTGTAGTAATGAATAGTGAGAAAATAATAGAAAATAATGTAATAGATGTGATGGGAGGAATAGTGAATACCTGTGATCTAAATGTGGTACCAATACTTCCTAAAAAAAAATATGGTACCAATACCATATAGAAGATGATTAAGCGAGTGAGAAGGGCTCTCTTTTGTCCTAAACCATACTCCAATTATTCGTGTAGCAACATTTTTTAAAGCATTTTTAGCCTCGATTAAAGATGGGACAATCCATCTTATAGGTAAGGGTGTGACAAACTATTTTTAAGAATGAGACTTAAGTCAAACATTAAAGCCATCTATAAAGTCAAACTTAAAAAAACGTGTCATCTCAATAAAAAAAAAAGGAGCTATAGTTTGTTTTCAGGATGAATCTAGCAGCATAAATGCAAGACTACATAGATATACAAGTCTTAAACTGCTTGACTTAGGGCATACAAAAATTAATATGAATATGTTTCTGATGCTAGCGGGTATACATTTGAACTATTTGTTGCCGTAAATGATAAATATCCAAGTACGGAGGAGTATCTTGTTTTGGGGGAAATTGGGTACTATATATTTCAGACATTATATGTTCCCTAAAACAACCTTAAAATGGCTATAGATCGAACCGTTGGTACATGTTGTCAAATGGACCTACTTAAAATTTTGCCTCGCGTTTTCCTTTACAAGCGCTGGTACCTGGATTTGCACGATCATGACGTGCGTATATGATAGTGCTGGAGTCCTAAAAGCACAAGATTATGGTTGTTTGTTTCTTTAACCACACCGCCCCAAGGTTTTGCAGCTGAACCTTATCACAAAGCCCACGGAGAAAGGGATCCGAGACAGACCATGGACGTGCGCGTCGGTCTCGACGCCGCTCTCCGCCGGCGTCAGCGGGCCAAAGCCAGCTGCTTCCAAAAAAAAAAAAACCTTTAATTTTTTTAATGCAATCGATGGGTAAAGGTTTTAGGCGATTGACGGGGACGTATAAGAAGAAAAAGTTCACGCAATTGAACATGGAATATCCTGTTCCTGATGCAGGATGCCAACAAGGCCCAAGGATGCATATAATTAATGCAGTCAGCTGCCCAGAAACTAACAAGTGTAGCTAATAACCTGCCCGTACTTGTTTGCTCTAACTAATATCATCTAGATAACGTTAAACAAACTAACTTTACATATATTGTCCAAAACGAATTAAGCTAACTTGATGTGCTAGCTGGTCTGGTAGGGCCTGAGAGTGGCAATTGGCATCAATGGAATGGAGAGGTACCCCTCGGGAGAGGGAAAGTGCAAGGATCAGCTTCACTGTCGTCATTTATTGGTGGTGTCTGCAAGATCTTAAACACATTTTCTGTGGGGCCTGATCGAGGACGCCATCAGAAGAGATAATGCATGATGGCCAGCTCAACCAAGGGCGCAGTCTCGCACAGTGAGTGCTACACCTGTCCCCTCCCTAGTCCCTACGTGCCAAGCACAAGGGCAAAGGACCTAGACTAGACCGACCGACGGGCAAGACTTGTTTATTTATATATATATGATGATTTTCCTGGGAAGACTTTGTCTTTTTAATATAAAAGCCGGGAGCAAGAGTTGAATATCCAACCACCGCCGTTGGCCCTGAAGCAGAGGTCGTCATATTTCTTTACGAAGAAAATGCATATGATAAAAAGACTGCATTCGAAGGGCACTGGATTCTTTTTTTCTCTCCTAAATTATATAACTTAGCTATAATTTAGGATCAATAAGATAAAATGTAATTACATTATGTATTAGTTACCTAGGATGTCTTCTATTCTTCAATCATAATTAAATTATATAATTCGGCAGGTAAACAAGTAGGCTATTTCCCCCTCTTTTGTTAGTGACTTTTGGCGAATTCTTGTATTGCCTGTCCAACAAGGTGTTTTGATTACTGACCTTTTCTGCACGCCTTTCTTCCCGCTTTTTGTCATTGTTACGCGCCTCTCTCTCTCTCTCTCAAACGTGCATCCACAGTAAGCACTTCTCCTTTTTTTCCAATGTCGTGTGCTTCTGGAAGATTTGGACACCTGGGCGTCCCTCCGAGAAAGCTCTGATTACCGCGCGCTGCGCATGGGTGTGCGACCGGGACAAAAGCGTTGCGTTGGCAGATTTGGATGCGCCTTTTCTTCTCTCGGACGAAGGGGACCACCGGTGCTACATGTCGCTGCCACGGGAGGGAGCGGTGGGCCACACCACACGTGTAGCTGCTGCCTCCAGCCCCCGCCTGCGTCGGCGGCGTCGGCGCCGATCGCCACCATTCGTTTGCCTTGCGTCGCGGTCGCGGACATGGCCATCCTCCTCCTCGAGCAAAATAGGCTACATGCCATGGGCCCATGGGCAGCATTTCTACTACAGTACATTTACTACATTTCTGCACGATTAGAATAAAAAAGATAACTTCAAGTGCTGGAGTGCGCACCTGATGTCAATCAGAAATAACGAAATGCAAAGCCAAACAGAAAAGTAAAAGAAAAGGAAGCAATTTCATCCCTACAACATTTTTGCAGCACAGTAAAGCAAATCTACATCGTACAGAGACATGTCAAATTACTGCTCTGCAGCAAACTTTATTTACCAGTCGCTGATGCATCCTAGCAAAGACCAAGCCAAAATTCAGCAGAGTACTGCCAGTATAGCATAGCATGGAAATGAATCACACGATACAACAATACATCACAACAAGCGTCCTCACGATGCAACAGCCGCTAGCTCTACACTTGGCATCATGAAATTGTCATCACCTCTCCGGTGCGGCCTCAGGAGAGGAGGGTTTTATCAGTCTCGAAGAAGAATGCTAGGAGACGGCGTGGAAGGACAGGACAATCGCCGCTTCACCGAATCAGATGCTTTAGCTCTGCGGCTGGAACCATGCAAGCCCCGGCTGACCACACCGCCTCGACTCGGGGATGGGTACTATTGGCCCCAAGAATATGCGCCACAGGTCGAGGATTATCGTGACGAGCATCGCTGCACCCAAAGAGTCAACAGCTACCCTGGACAGGTTCCACTTCTCATCTGTCTCGTCGATCCTGAATCACAATTAACAGAGGCTCACTAAGTTTCCAAGAGATTAGGAGGAATACTGATTATCAAATGAAATTCACAAAACTCAAGGAGCCGAAACTCCTACATACCCAGCTCAAATGCTGGCAAATTCATTTTATTCTGAAGCTTGAGACATAGTTAGAGGTTCTATATATGTTCAATACATCTTAGTACAAATATATGTTCTGGTGAACTTAAGAACAGTAAACATATTCTGATTTAGTTATTAAAGGTAAACAGCTTGATGGATAAAGCACCAACAAAAAAGTAGAAGTGGATATGACTTTTCCAGAATATATCAGTAGATTGATTTAGGGAAGGGGAGCAGATGCATTCAATCACAAGAAACCGAATAAAAAGAATATGTATGGAACTAGTTGATCATATCTATGTTCAGAATCAAGTTTACCTTGAAAACATCGGGAAGCTGACAAAGAAGTATATCGCGTAGAACAATGAACCTACTTTGTACATTATATCCCGGTCAACGAATTCATAATAAGGGAACTGCAAAAGTCCACATAAAACATCAATGATAAACATGTGAATACAAGAAAGAGATGGAAACAGTCACATATATCTAGAAACATAAACTGGTACTTAGATAGCATTTCTTGAAACATGAAAAGCAAAAAAACAGTTGTATTTGTTTTCATAAGCAGGTCATCTTTGTTAGATGTATATGTATTCTTGCATTTTTCCCCATTGTATAAGGGGTTTATGTGCATATTTGGCACACCTATACCTGTATATATTTGGGCCAAGTGCCCCCTATAATGAATACAAGTGCTATTCACAACAATCTTATCAAACATACACCCTCAACTATGCCCAAAATAAAATGTACTGAACAGGCAACTCGTACTTGCTCAAAATTACTGAGTCTGACTAAAATATTAAATAGTTGCAGACATTATGCAGGCTACCAGTTATACATTCAGGATGTGTTTTTCCACTAGACTAATAGGAAGTATGTCATGCCAAAATGAATCGACAGATGGACGCTCACAATTAGTTTAAGACACCACAACTATGCCACATGGTCTGATGATAATACACCCAGTACTTTTACTAAAATAACTTAATAAAAATAAGCAAGTTTTCTTTGAGTCCGACAATGGTCAAATGAAACTAACACATTGCGTTGTCAGAAAATAATGGGAACTAGCACATTATGCAAATTTGAAACTGATGGTTCATGCACGTGATTTACTGAAACAATTTGTTTCAAAAACCATGGATTGTCTAGAAGTTTTATCTGCCATTGTCAACGCTGGGTAACTCTAAATGTTTTCCTGAGCTGTCAACCAGGTCCAGCATGTAAACACTAACACTGATGGCATAGGCCCCATGGATTAAACAAGGGATATAGTATAATTCTATAAAACAATACTACCACATTGTTGAGCATCAACTCTAGCATAAAAAGACATGAATTCATTAAACATGGTATATAAAAAGGAATATAGTTGCGCTAGAACTAGGGAGTGGATAATTTAGCTAGAAAGATATGCTCAAACATACATTTGCGATGGCTAGGGTCTCCAGGTAAGCTATGAAGTATGAAAGCGCCAAAATCCATGCGGCTTCAAATAACCACCGAACAGACTGTGGTAAGTGAGATGTAGAGTGACGTAATCTACGGAGTGTCATATTTGATGCCATATGATAGAACAGGAAACAAGCATGAGTCAGGAGAAACGTCGTATGGGGTACCTGTAACATGAAAGTAATTCAAAAACCCATTATAAACATAGATACCACTACAAAATTCAGTAAAATGGGAGCAAAGGTTCAGAAGAAGTAATTTGTGTTAGTATTCAGATTGAATTTATATTAAGAAAGAATTGACAAAAGCATAAATGTGACTGTAGTTCATTGATAGTGCAACGAAGTGTTTTTCTATTTGCAGGTATGCATGCTATCTATCTAGTTTATCCTCACGTATTATGATAAAGGGAAACTGAAGGGAGGGTATATATAAAGCGGGAAGAGAAGCATGCACATTCAAGTACAATAAAACATTCAGAAAAAAGTGCTAATACAGTTGAACCTTGAAAGACGCCAAGATCAGATTCAAATCTTGATGCCAGAATTGTTCCACATGACAAATTAGTACCATTTTTTTCCATGTACTGGAAGGAATGAAACAGGTGCATTGCAGCCCCAATCTTGTCTATGAAAATCAATTTATTTTTAACTCAACTAATAATCCCAAACTAATAATCCCAGTTACTCCAAATTGGGATGTGATGGCATTCGTGGATTTCCCTCTGGTTCACGGTCATCCTGGATCTTAATTATTAATAAAATCAACTTCTGTGCTCAATTTTATCCAAGTAGACCTTAGAAACAGGACCAACAAGAAGTTGTTGCTAGTACATAGTCATGTTACTATGGCATCACATAAATTTCAATACACTGAATTGACCTAAATTTATTTAAGCTTGAGAATTTGTAGTTTATATGCTGTGACGTAGGACTGCAAACACAAAACCTCTATTTATACAATCACATGCATGGGGGAAAGCATGATAACAAGTCATGATGCTTGCCACTCTGCATTTGTACAACTGAGATGCCACTGCAAATGAGGAGGAACATCTAAATGGACAACTATAAGGTATCAAATCTTACATTGTTCATCCTCCATGATGGAAAAGTATACGAAGCGCCAAGAACTGTGAAGAAGTAGTGTGTCCAGAAGTAGTTTCCAACATAGCTAAAAATTATAATCCAAATATTAGCCTGCGATGACAAGATGTGTTTTAGATTTAGCTAATAATGTTGAAAAGATAAAGCAAGCCAACTTCTCAGTTCCCACTACCCAAAGGAAGCCCATAACAATTGAGAACTAGTACAACTCTAGTTCCTTGTACCAGTAGATGGCTACAGCCTACAGAATCATTATTGTAACTTACTAAATGTACACTGTGTTCAAATTTAAATAGCTGTAAAGTGCCAATTCATCAGAGAGATTTGTAACAGTCCAACTATCCATTGTTTACCACAAAAGATATTTTTTCAGCACTTACCAGATCAAATTATAACTCATCAAAGTTAACTAATATATTAGGGCCAGATGCACATTAACAAATACAATTTACAAAATGCTGAGCTATTCAGTGAACAGAACTATTTACAGAACATAAGAACTTATCACAAATGATGCAGAGAGAATAATTACCTTGACCCAGTATCGATCTTTCAAACTTCTAACACTATCTGCCTGAAGATGGAAAGTAATGACAGATTAGTTTGTGAAAATATGAATTCTCTTTATGTTCACAAGAAAGGTTCAAATTAAGGTAGTCTCAAACAATTAACTGCATTTCAATACAAAATGAACTGCATCATGTTTCAGGACGCCAAAAAATCAAATATTAGCTCTTTTTTTAGTCTCCAGAAAAATAGCTAGTGTTTGTTCAAAGGGCTTCACTGCGCCAGTTGCACGTAATCGGGCTTCTGGCTGACAGATGCGAAATATCCGCGGACAGAGAAAAAGGAAACTAAAAGGGTCATACAGCATAGCATCGTCTCTTACTCTCTCCCCCATACCAAACATTTAATAATTTGATTCCACACGTAGGCCGAAAGGGCAATGGTAGATGCCGATACATATAAGTGGAATGTTACTAAAGACTGGCCATTTACAAAAAAAAAATGGGGCTTAGGGTTACATACAGATTGTCCTCTGAAGAATCATATGGAACAAACCATGGCGAGCTGACGAGACGTGAGAACAGGAGGGTGTCATTTCTCATTTGTGTACCTTGCCAACGAGGAAGAGGGGGATGAAGAACGCCGGCACGGTGGACACCAGTCCAAGAATCAGGTATTCCAGCTCCGTAAACCTCTGCACATGGCACAAGAATCCAAGAAGGCCTCAGATAATTTAACAATTTATCCACCCACTCCCACTCCACTCCAAGAACGAGGCATCCCGATCTCCAGCCCATATCCAAGATCCACTAGATCCGATCGAGAACCGGACCGATGAGCCATGGGGCCGATAACCAACCGAGAATGCGCCCCCAGATCAATCAATCAGGTGGAGCACCTCGTAGAGCTTGAAGGGGACGACGATGCCGAGGCAGAGCGTGAGCCAGAAGGGCGTGTAGAGCAGGAAGAAGGCCTCCCCCCAGCGCTTGCTCCCGTCCGCGGCCAGCCACGCGCTCCTCCTCCCCGCGCCGCCTCCACTCCTGGGCTTCGCCCCCGCCGCCGGCCGCCGCGTCGCTGCGAGAGGAGGAGAGGAGCCCGGTCAGGAACGCTATTGTTGAGCGCCACTGGGCGCGCGCGGGCGCGTGACTAACCTGCCATTGGCAGCAAGCTGATTCCGCAGGACGCGGCCGAGGAGGAGGGGATCGAATCGAATCCGACGAGGTGCTGCCGGGCCCGGGCTGCGGGGGAGTGTGGGAGTGGGAGAGAAGAGGCAGAAGCTTCACTACTGGAGGAAGATAGAGAGATGCGGCTAGAAAATGGGAAGGCATCAAATAAGGGCCTTCCCGCGCGCGCGATCAATCAGCAGCCTTCTAACCAGGTAGTAGTAGTGGGCCGTTTGCGGGCCTGTTTTGTTTGTGCATTTGTCTCTTTTTTTTCCTTATTTCATTTTTAATAAGGCAGATTTTAACATGATTTGTCGGAAAAATGGTTGACCATCATCATGATTTGTCGGGAAAACATTCATCAGTTTATGTTGGGTGACCTTTTGTAATTTGTACTTTGATTTTCTTTTAGCCGAAGATGAATACGGAGTATATCCGAGAGAGTAAAGTGGGCCGATAGTCAAAAGAAAATGAGCCACACGAGGCCCAAATTGTGCACGTCATCACACATGGCAAATGGAGGCCTGCTGGCCTACGTGTATAATCGAACCATCCACCTTATCCGTTTCGGCTCCCGCGCGCAGAGGACAGGACAACGACGGAGCTGCCCGGCCAAGCCAAGCCATGGCGGCTTCCATGTCCAAGCTGCTCATCACCCCGCTTCCACCCTCGCACGCCACCGCCGCCGACACATCCCAGCGCTTCCTCCCTCCCCGCGCGTCGCCGGCAGCATCCTTCCCGCGGAGCTCCGCCCGCCGTCGAGTCGCGGTGGCGCCGTACAGGTAGTACCAAGTGCTGCCGCTCTGCTATCGCTTTCGCCTCCCTGCTCTAGTGCTCTTACTTGAAACCTCCTCACCATATGTCGCGTCGTGAATCGCAGTCTAGTGTCAGGAAGGCTCTTCGCTTCCACTGCGTTCTGCGCCGCCCAAGACCACGCCGGCGCAACGGGCCTCGCCGCCGCCGACGAGGAGGAGCTCGACGACCTACCGTTTGTCCAGCTGTCCTCGGACATCCTCCATACAGAGCTGAGCCTGCTCAAGGACGACGCGCCTTCTGCTAGCTCGTCTCTGCTCGCGGCCCTTCATAGGGGAGACAGCGAAGGCGATCGCCGCTTGGGCGGAGAGGCCGCGGCTTACCCGGCGGCCATGAAAGGTACGCAGGTGCTTGACACGAGTAGCACAAGCAAGCGATCGAGCAGCAATTTCTGAGTACTCATTTATACAATACATCTCTGAACTGAAACGAGCCGCACGCATGGTTGGCAGCGCTGTACGCTGCGTGCCTCGCCGGGAACGTGACGGAGCAGCTGTGGAACTTCACGTGGCCCGCCGCCATGGCCACGCTCCACCCGAGCCTCCTCCCCGTCGCTGTCCTCGGCTTCTTCACCAAGGTGCGCGTGCGCCATGCTCTCCTTGACTGCAAAATGCAAGCCACACTCTATTGCAGTTGCAGAGTAGTTCTCGAGTTCTGACTGTTCGATGGCATGGCAGCTGGTCGTGTTCGCGGCCGGCCCGCTGGTCGGGGATCTCATGAGCTCGCTCCCCCCGATCCTCGCGTACCGATCTCTGACCGTGATCCAGGTGAATGCAACAACCAAGGATACCTCTCTACGATTCTAGGCTTCATAGCTCGTTCAGAGTCTCCTGACAGTTCCTGTCAGACGGGAGCGCATTGGGTGTCGGCGGCGATGATCGCGTACGCGTTCACGCTTCCCCGGGCTTCCACGGCGGCGGCGCTGCTCCTGAAGCCGTGGTTCGCTGTGCTGGTGGCGTCCACGGCCGTCGACCGGCTCTCCTGCGTCTCCCTCGGCGTCATGGCAGAGCGCGACTTCGTCGTGCAGGTGGGTTGCTTGAAATCTGAGCACGCGCCATTGCCGAATTGTTGTGAAGATCGCTGATTTCGCTCATGAGATCGCTTCTTTTTGGTGACCGTGGCTGCTGAAGCTAGCAGGGGAGGGCAGGCCGATCGCGCTGGCCCGGGCGAACGCGACGCTCAGCGAGGTGCGTGTCCGTCCTCGTTATCACTGAATTTAGGGTGCGTTTAGATACAAGAAAGATTCTTAAAAAAACACTATTTATCCAACTTTTTCATATTCATCCTATCCCTACCACTCACAGAACACTATTCATCTACAATGTTTTTTTAAGGTCTATAGTGTTTTTTCGGGGAATCTTTCCCAATCTAAACACACCCCTAAAAGCTCTTGCGATCCCATTCTGTTACTAGCTCCTGTAATCTAGTGCGCGTGTTCTCGTGTGTGTGCAGACGGCAGGGGCGTTCATCTTCGGCGTCCTGCTCTCCAGGAACGACCCGCTGACCTGCATCAGGCTCTCCTGCGCCATCTCGCTCTGCGCTCTGCCCCTTCTGGTGCGCTAGCTTGCTCTTCTTTCTTCAGTTCTCCCATCTTCTCAGTCTATTTATCGCTGCAGTCAATGTGCATGAGCATTCTGCAGTTGGGATTCTCCTTTTGTTATGAGTTTCAGAAGGTATGAATCCCTGATTTGTTCTAGGTACAGTTATTTCTAGGTGGTGCGATGAATCGACTCGCTGACGGCATCTTCGATCACTCTACTATTCCGGGCTCGGTCGAGCGCCCTGAGCATGGGAGCAAGAACGCAGCTTCTGCTTTCAGAATAAAAAAGAAAGGTTAAAATCTGAAACTGAAGGCAGCTATGATCCATTGTCCATTGATGCAGCTTAAGTGTAGCTGTGTAGCACTAATAGTACTAAGAGTAGTAAACTCTGTTTCCCCTGTAATGGCAGTTGAAGAGGCTTGGACGACCATCAAGCACGGCTGGGTGGAGTACATCCGGCAGCCCGTCCTCCCGGCGAGCCTCGCCTACGTTCTCGTCTGCTTCAACGTCGCGCTCGCCCCCGGCGCTCTCATGACCACGTTCCTCATGCACCACGGTACACGCCACAAGTTTCAGTTACCGACCCCCTTTAAATTTCTTCAGCGATCATATCGAACTCAAGTCACGGGAGCTCTCGTTCATGGCGCTCTCTCGAATTTGCAGGCGTGAGCGCGTCGGTGATCGGCGCGTTCGGCTGCTCGTCGGCGGCGATGGGGATCCTCGCGACGTTCATGGCCCCAATCCTTGTCAAGGAGCTCGGCATCCTCAAGGTCAGGCCAGTTACATCTTGCATCCATCCAGGAACATAATCTGACACGATGGATCGTGCCGATTCTGAAACCAGCGTCCTCCATTGTTCTAACGTGACAGGCCGGAGCCGCCGGGCTGATCGCGCAGAGCGCGCTCCTCGGCGCGGCGGTCCTGGTCTTCCTCGCCGGCCCCGTCTCCCGGCAAGGCAGACTCCTCGTCTTCCTCGGCTTGATTGTAAGGCCACCGCCTCCTCATCTCGGCATGGCAGCAGCTGCCAGCTAGCTAGCTCGAGCTCAGTTCATGGCTTCTGACATGACGATGACGCATTGCGCGAACAGGTGGCGTCCCGGCTGGGGCACATGGCGTACAGCGTGGTCAGCCTGCAGGTGGTGCAGACGGGGAACCCGATGAGGAAGGCGAAGCTGATCGGCGCGACGGAGATCGCCGTGGCCAGCCTGGCCGAGCTCGGCATGATGGCCGTGGCGGTGGTCGCCAGGGACGCCGCGCACTTCGGCTGGCTGGCCGTGCTCTCGGCGGGGTCCGTGGCCGCCGCCGCGTGCCTCTTCTGCGCGTGGCTGGCCAACCCCACGGGCGAGGTCAAAAGGCTCTTCCAAGGCTGATAGCCCTCCATGTGAAAAAATTTCTGACTTCTTTGTCTCAAAAATATTTTTTTTTCACGTGTTATCTTAGTTTTAGGTGCATATGTCCCTCCCCTCGCCCTTTATAGCTAAAATTTTGTGACGTGTTTGTCTAAAAAAATTGTGACGACTTCATGAAACAATAAGTTGGAAGATCATAAATATAGACTGGTCTATGTTTGAAAAAAAATAGTGTATGAGGTTTTAGGCCTTTGCCGAGAGCACTGGGGCTCACGGCTGAATGTGGTAGTGTATTAGGTTTTTCTCTCCTGAGGCAAGTGCAGCTTCTGCAGGTGTCGTGGACACATTTAAGGCACCTAAGGATTGTGTTTAGATTTATTCACTTTTCATCATCCACTTTTTACTATTCATATTATTCATTCACCTCACATGACACGAACAAACTATTCATTTAACTAGTTTTCAAAGTGGATCAATCAACACCTAACTTTGATACATGTTAGCATACGAGCCTACATGGCAAGCTAAGGCACCCAGATAAGTCACTGCGTTGGGTTTGGTCTTAGCTCCATAATTTTAAGGTGCATATGCCCCTCACCTTGGATTATAAACAAAATATTATTCATTCTAACTTTTCGATGTTCTACTATTCCTCCCTAACAGAAAACACGCTTCTCATGACTGAGCTACAGGGTTTTTTCTGAAGCTACTGTGTTTTTTCCCCAACCCAAACACATAAAATTTCGTATGTATAAAAAATGGGTGGGAGACCCAACCTATAGGTTCTACCATGAATTAGAACCCGCCGACACTTCCATTGCTCTACTGCCAAGGTTGTATGAGGTATAATTGCACATTGTATTGGTGCCAATTCTGTCCATAACAACATTGGACAATTCTGTGTGTAGATTACCACATGGCTTCTTAATGACAATAATATTTACACCATTGGCTTGGCAACTGTATGTTGGGCCATATGGAAGACCCGGAACGTGGCTTGTTTTGACAAAAAGTTGATCAAACACCTAACTAAAATAGTATATTTTGCTTGCTATCTTATGAACTATTGGACATGTCTATACAAGTCAGATTTCCAGGCGCAGATCGTGAACGGCGTAAAGGTGCTACTATCGATGGCTCGCTGTTGTGTTTAGATCGACAAGTTCTTTTCAACTTTACTATTCATCTCTCTCAGATAACACGTATTCCAGAAAAGTTCCACTCTAATTCCTTTTAACTTTCCTATTCATCTTTCTTGGAAAACACGCTTACCAAAAAAAAGTTTCTTTCTCACTCGTCCAACTAAACACGCCCCACCCCCCCCCCCTAAAAAAATTCTTCTAACCAACATTGAGGATAATGAGGAGGAAGAGAGCTGAGATCACAGCACAGGCAGCAAAGTCATCGCATGGTAGTTTGATGGTTCTCCTTTCTGTTTAGCTAGTTTAGGCCTTGTCTTTGCCCGAGGCGCTGTTTGTCTTCCTTTGGTAATGTATAATTCCTCTAGCTACTTTGTAGCCTATCTCAGTTTACTATTTTCTGCCAAGGCCGCATCAAGCCTTCTAGGGATGGTGATGCCTTTTGTTCGCTCCCCCCCTTGTTTTCCTGGTCTGTTTGTTTCAAACAGTGTATTTCCGTTTTATGAAATAAAAATAGGTGATGACCTCGATTCCAAAAAGAAATAGCTAAAATTTTGTGACATATTTACTTAAAAATATTGTGACATCTTTCTGTACCGTCCATGAAACAACATTGCCAGATTACTGCAATTAGGAGGCCCCGTTCAAATTATTTTATGCCGACTGTCATACCCGGTTTTAGAAATAAAACCGAGTACATCTCATATGTGTGCCAGGATCAAATTTCACACATATGATAGACCGTGAGTGAATAGCAGAAACAGTATTCAAACGAATATTTAATAAATAAAGTATTTATTACACTCACGAATATGGCACAAAGGCCAAATTAAACTGGTTCACACGATAACTAAAGACGATAACTCCAAAAGCACTCCACAGGCATCTGACTGATGGAACACACGCCTAGAACTCATCAAGATCGCTGAGGTACTCCGCTCCATTATTACCTTCTGATCCAATATACGCAAGGATGAGTACACTTATAGTTGGTACTCAGCAAGTGGGGGAAATATGCAAGCTATCAAGGAAAGGCTTGGTTTGCAGCGGTCAGCATTTTAGTTGGTCAAATTTTATTAACAAGCAACTATTTACTAAGATATAAGTATATACCAACCCACATATTAGCATAAAGTAAACAATGAACGTAACCAATAACATATGCATGCAATGATTTGATTTCATGTTTCGATAGATTAATCACGTGAGGGTCCAGGCCGTTCATGACCGCGAACACGGCTGTTATAACAGTTTTACACTCTGCAGAGGTTGTACACTTTCACCACAATTCGCGTAAAAGCTCCGAAGAACTTTAGACCCAACCATGCAGTGCGGGCCAGGCACGTACCACACTTCCGAGGTGTGACTGCATAGGGACGCTACGAGGCCTTTACAAAGATTCCCTAGTTAGAAACAATCCGCTAAGGTTTCCGGATCGGAAGCAGGCATAACCCTCCCTAACGGGTATAGTGTCTTAGCCAAGCCCACTTCCCGAGAGAACCGGGCTATACACCGTCAACCGCCACCCTCCATGCCCTTTTGGTAAGATCATTCCTAACCAAGGTTTCTAATTAATTAGCCACGACCAGAGCCATATAGTATTGTGGTTGTACGGTTAATCCTGGGTGGTTCTCCATGTTTCGATTAATATGGTGATCTTGTATTAACATAACAAGATATAAATAATAAGGATATTTGTCAATGTTGGATAGAACCCATCATGAACCAAGGTTAAGCATCTAGCATAGCTACCCAACATCAAGTAAACCCGGTGTATCAAGGCTTAGATGTAAAAGACTAGTCATCCTTACATAGGACCCATCAAATTAATGCATCGCGAACATAAATATAAACTTTGTTGTCATGCAATGTGTATGGGTTCAAAAGAGTATGCAGAGGGGGAAATCCACTTGCCTTCCTCAAAGTACTGCGGTGGCTCCTCCTTGTAGACTCGATCTTGATCTCCCTCGAACGGACCGTTCTCTACACGATTCGCACAAGCATTCAATCAATAAAAACAAAACAATACACCATACAACTTTTAAAGACGCAAAGACATGTCTAGAACTATTCGTGATGAAGAGACAATCGCGTGAGCGCAAAGATCACTCAAATCGGACTTAAAACGGTTAAGATATGGCTAAAACAAGGTTTAAGGACTTGTTTGAACTAAATCTAACTTTCCAGGGGCTTAAACAGAAGAAACCAGGGACCTAAAACGTAATTTTATATAAAAACAGAAGGACTTTAGTGAAAAACTACCTTAAAGGACGGCAGGTTATATTTTTAGAAAGCTCAGGGGCTAAAACAAAAAGAAAAAGACCTAGATCTAATTATTTTTGAACTAACTTGGACCGCGGGTTGATTCTAAGAAAACTGAGGGGCTTTTCTGCAAAAGTGGCACGGCTGACCGTTGCGCTCGGTTTGACTCGAGTCGGGCGCGATCTCAGCCGCTGGATCAAGATCTAGCGGCTGGAATCGAAAGGGGCGACCGCGGCGGCGCTGGCGACGGAGACGGCGGCGCTTCGCCGGATCTTTGCCGGAGTTGGCCAAAACTAGGGCTAGGAGACTCTAAACCTCGCCGTGTTTGGCTTGGGGGAAAGCTTGGTATGTGGGGAGTCCGTTTTGGGGAATCTAAACAAGGATTGCACAACGGAGAAGGCTTGCGACAGCCTATGGCGGCTCGGCTACGATGGTAAGCTCGCGCGACCTCGAGAGAGCGAGAGAAAGAGGAGAAAACGGCTCGGCAACTTCGTTACCTCCACGCGAACCTTGGCGACGACTTGGAAGCGACGAAGGCAGTCCCTAGAGCTCGAATCGCGGCGGCGAGTCAAACCTAGGGTTTGCGGCGACTACGGCGGCTAAGGCGATGCGGAAGCGATGGCTTGGGTTGAGGGGAGCGTGAGCTCGGGCGGCGGCTTATAAAGGCTGAGGAATCCCCAGCTTGAACACCAAGGAAGCGACGCGGAGTCGGGGTCACCATGGACTCGACGGAGTTCTTCTCGCATACGGCGAGAGGAAGGAGAAGACCGACAGGCGGGGCCCACATGTCAGCGGAAGAAAGAGAGAAGAAAGAGAGAAGAAGAGAGCGGCTGGGCCGGGCTGCGCGCGCGGGTTGGGCCGGGAAAAAGAAACTGGGCCGCGGCCGTGGATTGGGCCAGGAAAAGAAAGAAGCTGGGTTGGCCTGGAAAAAGAGAGAGAAAAGAGAGAGGTTTTGAAATTTAGGTTTAAACTTTTGCAAACCTTTTCAAAATTCAAATCCACACTCAAAAAATATATCCAACAGCATGAATGCAACAAAAACTTAAATGACTCTAGTTTAAATGTTGTTTAAATATTTAAGAGCCAAGATTTAATTTACAAATTAATATTTCCTAAAACAAATAAAACTAAGAAAGTAGTTGCCTATATTGGTTTTTATATGATGAAAAAAAAATTAGGGTGTTACACCGACCGGGTACCGCAAAGCAAGCTCGTTGCCTCGTGGGCCATTGCAGGTCGTCTGTGGGCTATCCACTCACTACGGGCTACGGCCGGCAGGCGGTCAGCGGTTGTCCTCCATGGCGACGCCGCTCGCGACACGCGGCCTCCTCCTCGCCTCCCGCGGCCCGCCGTTCCGCTCTGCCGCCGCCTTCTCCTCCTCCTCCTCCTCCTCCTCCTGTTGGCTGCCCTCCTCTATACTGCTTGGTCGGAGGCCTACCCGCCGGCTCCGCTCCACCTCGCCGCAGGTGATTTATTCGATACAATCATTATACAAACCACGTGCCTTTCTCTGTCCGTTTGCGGCAGTGGCCGGAGATGATGGTGTGGTGCTAATTGATCCCGATGCAGGTCGATGCTGCGCCGGCGCCGGGAAAGGGCGGCGAGTACCGGCCCACCTTCGCGGACGACGTCCTCCTCGCCTTCTTCCGGAGCAAGATGGTGGAGGTGAGCTCCATCCACCGATTCGTTCCGTCTTTGTTATAGGTTGACTCCGTAGGTCTAGAGCTATGGCAGGATAGCTAGATGAACCTTCTGAACATTAGTAAACCTCACACTGCTCTGTTTCGAAATAGCTTGGCGAATCTTGAGAATTGGCGATAAACTTGTACGGGCAGTTATTCGTTTATCGCAGTATTCAGGTCTTGGGAAGGAACCAGCTCGTTAGTCTTACTATATATAGGAGTCTATGTCTAAAACTAAAATGCGACATTTTGTACAAAAGGTGGAGCGGAGATGTACAAAAGGTGTAGTTTTTTTTTCCCTGATGATGTGGGAGAAAGGAACCCTTTCATATTTCAATCAGAAAACAAGTTCAATGCCAGATTACACATGTTATGATAGTTTTCAGACATACTGCCACTCCCGAAACTCATAATAACCAATGCCATATTGATGAAAAAAAAGAACTGGCATTGCATCCAATTCGACAATTCCCTTGAAGTGGCGACAAAAAAAATTCATGTGGATTTGAGTAAGGCACAAGTAGTTATAAAGTAGATCCCATATTCATGTGTATCTGTTAAGTTCTAGCCTTCTAGGTCAATATGATACCATAGTTTTCAATAAAAGACATGCAGTTACATTTTTAAAGTCTCTGAAAAGCTGTAGGAGGTTGGATGGGATTCCGAAAAGCCTGGGTATGCCGGGCTGATGGAGGTTGCAAACCGTCTCATGGTCAAGGGGAAGAGTGCTTTGGAGACTGAGCAAGCAGCTGTATTTCACCTCCCTTGTTCCTCCCTACTCTCTTCTGCTGGACATTTGTTTCCGCCTAAATCAATTCTAGTTTTCTGTGTATCTCTCTCTTAAAAATTCCAGGTCCGAGTACTACAGTCATTGTTTCCGCCTCTATTGCTTGTTCTTTACAAAACTCTTTTAGCGCCAATTGCTAATGGTCAACTAGCTGCCATGATGCTCGGTGAGTTTACTTCAACTAATAAGTACATCATTTCTGTTTTCATTCTTCTCTTTTTTAATTTGGTCTATTTGGTGTTGCTGGCTCTTCTTACTTGAGAAGCTAGAGCGACAGCACTTTCATGCCAATGGTTGATGGGTCCATGTTCAGTTAATACCGTCACTCTGCCTGATGGAAAATCTTGGTCAAGTGGGGTATTGATTTGTTCTAACTTTCAATTCTTTTTCAACTTTTTCTTTATTAGGACTTAAGTTGTAATCATGTTTTCGATCTTCCTGATGACAATCGCCAGGTGTTCGTTGAGAAATGCAAGTATCTGGAAGAGAGCAAATGCCTTGGTATTTGCATCAACACGTGCAAACTGCCGACTCAGGTTCGCTTATGCCTTGCATGTGGAATTCTGGATTTCTGTTCCTCTAGATATTCCTTTACCAGTTGTGCCTCTTGTGTCCAAGTGGATCTTTATATCAAAATTAGAGGGAAAATTATATGCAATCTGACTATGCTTTATGTATGGCTATTGTTGATTTTACGCAATAATCTTTAAAATAAACACCCCCCCCCCCCCACCAAAGCAAGTTCCTGATTATAGTACACTTTCTATTTTCAGACTTTCTTCAAAGATCACATGGGCGTTGATTTATACATGGAGCCAAATTTTGAAGACTACAGCTGCCAGGTAAAACATTACAGACTTCAGACTTTCAGTGCGTACTAGATTGATTGTCAGGCTAAACAAAAAAGTGAAGAACTTGGGGTCTGCTATGGGCTATCTGAACATGCTCGCTTTTGTACACTATGCAACCAAAGTTCCGGATAAAGCACATCACCTGACAATATAGTTTGCGCTATTCTTTATTGCAGTTCAACTTTGGAGTGCCACCTCCACCTCTTTACACTGACAAAGCACTCAAGGAACCCTGCTTGGATATTTGCACAAATGTGAGGAGACGCAGGGAGCTCGGCAGAAATAGTAGCCTGGATGGGCTTGGCTGCCCCCAAGTTTGATATGTTGTTTGAATTGTATCGGCGCCCAACTTGGCTGTCCTCAAGTTATATTTTAATTTTTAACTGTATCTGTTGAAATGCATAGCAAATGCAACCTTGACTTCACTGCAAAATCTTGCAAGCAGTTCGGCTATTTACCATAGTAATCAGAAACATGCTGGGTAACTGAGAGTGTCAATTAGCACGTGTTTGCATAACTGTAGAGTAACATATACGTACGATAAACGCAAAACATGCTAGTGTCGAGATGCAACTGCCAATGTTAGAAGCAAACCAACTAAAACATAAATGCAAGTTCAAAACTTACTTCCAGTCACTTGTTTTGTCAGCCTCTCTGATTCTTGGAGCACGCACATAATCAATCTGATAATCACCCTTGCCCTTACAAAGAAGACTCGTAATATGCTATCAGAAGATAACTTTCACCGTTTACTAATTTCGGGTGCAGGTTTGCTAAGTTCATGCAGGTCATGCCAAATTGATATGAAATGGATCATGTACCATTTACAGACATTCATTCTAAAGCTCCACTCTAGATCATTAACAGCGATATTGTTCAAGTTTCAATGACTCTGGGCCTGCATCAATTCATCGATCTGCAGCCTCTTTTAGGACTACCAGTTGACAACTCGCAAGCATGCATTCAAACTCTGGAAGTAAGTTACATATGACCCCGAGACTTCTAGTCCCTGGCTCAGATGATACAGCAGTCCTTTTAAACATTTGGCATATTTTTTTGTCACACCATAGACTATTACATAGACAAAACCTATACTCAAATTTACTCATGGCTCGGAACCACTGGTAAATGCCAAAAATCCTGATGCATGCGGTTGGACAGCACCCACGCCGCCATCCAAATCTCAGCTCAGCGATCTGATTGCGATTGGCTCTGGCACCTAACCTAAGCAATCGCTTTTGGGTGCTTCTGCTGCTTTTGGTTAGTCGCGAAGGAGGAATAACTACAAAAAGACATGGCAAGCATGGAGAGAGAGGGAAGGGAAAAGGGGGGTTACATTAAGCTTCACTGCATTCATATTCAAATTCATTCTGTCTACATCAACGACAACATGAAGAAAACAAGCCTAACAAAACCCACCGCACGACAAAAAGACATAGCACAGCGTGCGAGTTTGTTGCTACACCTCCAACAAAACTAGTTTCATCATCCATCCATCCCTCCCCAGGACACCGAGGATTAATCTCACCAAAGTCCGTAGGCGCTGAAGTGCTTCACCCTAAACTTCCATTCTCCCTTGGCCGCATCAAAGGACACGAACTCAGCTCCCTGCTCCTCCGCCTTCTTCATCAGCATCTCCCTGTACCTCTCCACCCGCGGGCCCTCATCGTACTGCTCCCCGGTCTTCTTGTTCACACACCTGATGTTTAGAAGAGTCACCTCTGCGGCCTTATTCAGCCCCTCACCCACTGGAGGTTTCTTGCTGTCGTCCTTGTACACAATCACCTCCCGGTTGTTGAACTCCACGATTGACTCCAGATCCAGGCCCCTCACGTCCGTCTCCCCCAAGAACTTGATGCTGCCATAGCCATGGCGCCCCACAACAAAGTCCTTCAGCCGACCGCAGTAGCCTGGCTCACCACGTTCTTTGGCAGCAAGCTCCTCCAGACTAGGCTCCGTGAAGTAATCTGCCTCCGGGAGCTTAGGCAACAGCCTCTCAACTGAAGTAACCTTCCCATTCCCATGATGACTGGGCTTATGTTGCTTGCCATTTTCCACCACAGGACTACTGCTTAGATACTTTACAGTCTTATCAAGCCCACTTTCAGTTGATGCATCTGCACACAAATCAACACATGAAATTTGTCTTGTTGGGGGCAAATCTAATACAAAATAAGAAAAACAGTATTGTGATAACAAAATTTACCTTCATATTTTTCTAAATCAGCTGAATCCTTCAGAAGAGATTGCTTGTTTATTCCACTCCGCGGAGGCCACTGCTCGATTGGACGGATTATCAGATTCCTTGGGTTCTCTCTAGGGATGAAAAAAGCGTCCGCTTTTGGTGTTGCAGGAGCTTCCTCATCGTCAGCAAAGAATGGAACCTATGGGAGTAATAAAGAAACTCAACACCACACTCATGCATTCTTAATGGCACAAACTCCATGAAACAATCATATAACTTAGCAGTATATATGCTTACAAGACCATTACCTTGCCATCTGATATTGGATTATATTTTCTTGGCAGCAATTTTATCCTTCTCTGTGACAAATGCCGAGGAACTGCCATGGACAATGTTCTACTCGGAAGAGGCTTCTCAGCAACCTACAAACCATCAAAATATTGCAGTCAAGCAACAAACTCAGAGCATCCTTAGTACCAAACATTCCCAATGAACAAGAAGCATCCTGTTCTGTCTACTTTCCACCAACTCTACATAAACAATTAGAAAAACTAGTGGTGGTAGTGGTGATGGGTTTACTAACCGGCAAACTTGATATTCCATATTGAACCGAAGGAGAAGATCCGCCATTCCCAATGGACATCTGAGGCATTGCTGGAAGTGTCCCAAATGGATTTGAAACCAGAGCAGGCTGCATGACCATATTGGACTGGCTAGGGGTTCTGTTTCAACATGCAATAGGATATGCAGAGTCAAAACAAATAATGTCAGGAGAAAAACATTCATGTGTTGCAGGAACTCATTTGCAAATTATTAGGATAATTACGATTCAAGTCTAACAACATGTCAGTTCCAAGCAATCACATATAAGCTAGTGGCTCAAATAACCATTCAAGGAACTTTTCTTCTTTGCAACATCCATCCATCGCCACATTAGACTGATCAATAAGATGTATTTTAAACTATCAAAAAGAAATTACAGAAGAAAGGAAACAAAATATCATGCACATTGAAAAGTAGCAAAAGATCATACTGTTGTCCAATGAAGGCCTGGGTAGCAGTGTTGGAGAAACCAGGAAATCCACCTGTAGAAGCTGCAGATCAGAAGGCATGCATTTGTGTAAAATTAAGAGGCCCATATTATTTTTTAATATATAAATTATAAACAGGAGAAAATGATTTGGATACAAAATACCGACCTGATTGAGGTGGAGGTTGGAAGGACATGTTTGAAGTTTGAGGAGGGGCAGATGTTTGAAGTGTTGGCTTAATAAGAAGAAAACATGAACTTGTAAGAACATCGCAACCTAAAAGATATATAAAAAAACTAAATACGATAAACAGTTATCTAGTCTATGATATGGGGGACGGGGGAAGATATGCTCACCGTTGAAAAAAGTGAAGATCCGCTGCCAAACAGACTGCCAGTATTAGGGGTGCTAAATAGGTTTCCAGAGGAGAAAGCTGGTGTACTTGATGGCAGTTGTGTAAATGCTGGGGAAGATTGAAATAGTGGGGCTGATTGGGTGCTACCCAATGACAAGCCAGTGCCAAATGGACTTGAATTATTCGTCGTTGATGTGCCAAACAATGAAGATGAGGCAAAAGCAGGAGTGGTATTTGCAAACAAAGACGGTGAACTACTTGCTGCAAATGCAGAAACCCCTGTTTGTCCAAACATTGCGGTACTAGTGGATGACGAGAATGGGCTCGAACTTGCAACTGATGTATTGTTAAATGAGGTGTTGAATAGTGATGTACCAGTTGAATTTGAAGCAGTCTTATTAAATAGATTGTTTGATGAAAATGGGTTTGGAGTAGTTTGGCTAAATGGGTTGTTTGTTGTAAAAGTATTAGGTGGTGTTGACGATGGAAAGGGAGACGTCACTGCTGAGGTTCCAGATTGGTTTGGTCCACCTGGAAGTCCAAACATTAAAAATTTCAGACATTTACATGGACAAGTGGCATACACCAAATAGATTTAGCAATAACAATAACATTTTTTCCAAATGCGCAACAAAAATAAAAATTAATAAAGGGAGCACCAAATAGGCGTGCTTCATGATTCTAACTAGGGTTTAGGTTGTAGAACAACTCAGGGTTTAATAGTGACTTGGTTACTCCAGTTCATACAAAAATAAGCACGCTAAAAGAATACATGGAATGAAATGTGGTTGATGTGAGGGTTTGCATATCTAGCAATAGTATTTACACAAATTTTACAGGAACAAGTTACATGAACCAAATAGATCTAGCAATTTATAAACAGTCAATAAAGAGAGAATCAAATAGCAACATGTTTTATTAATCCAATCTATTAGGGCTTAAGCTGAAATATGGACCAGAGCATAATAGTTAATTGGTTACTCCAGATCATACAAGAATAAGCAAGCTAAATGAACACATGTATTATATGCATAGTTCAAAAGAGGTTTTGAAAATCAAGTAAATTATTCCCAATTATGGCCCTCACCCTTGTCTCCACGCTGGTAATCTTCCCACCTCAATTCTTCATGACTCTTGTCTTTGTACTCAGGCATTGCTGATATGGAATCAAGTTTTGCAACAGGCTGAGTACCACTTGTACCACTGTCAACATCTGGTGTTTGAGCATAAGGTTTTATTCTGGTTCCTCCAGCTTGGTTACCAAATTGTGCTTGCCCAAAAGTTGGTGCTGCTGTCTGAGAGCCTGAAACTCAAAGGGAACAGACAAATTATCAGGGTAAAAACAGTACAAAGGATGAAAGATAAGACTGCTGAAGTAAGAAAAGGCAAAAGAATTAGTAAATGTTCAACTGCTACATCATACGGAGTTGGGGACAACAATTCAATGAGCACATATGATAATTACTATAATGTGAATATTGAACAGGCAAACATACCAAATGCAGGAGTCTGCCCACCGAAAGGTGATGGAGTTGTTCCAAAGGGAGAACCACCAGACGAAACTGCTGTTTGTCCAAAGGATGATGAAGAACCAAAATTAAATGCACCAGGTGTGCTTGAAGATCCAAAACCTGTACTCCCAAATGCTGTGGTCCCTGAAGTTCCAAAACTAGGAGCAGATGAACCAAAGGGTGTAGATCCAAATGCCGGCGCACTAGAGGCACCAAATATAGATGTTGACGTTGAACCAAATCCTGGAGTAGTCGCGGCACCGAAGGCCGGTGTAGTTGTGGTGCCAAAGGCCGGTGTGGTTGTACCGAATGCTGGCGTGGTTGTGGTACCGAATGCCGGCGTAGTTGTGGTACCGAATGCCGGAGTAGTTGATGCACCAAAAGTGCTGCTGCCAAATGCTGGTTGTGTTTGCTGGAAAGTGCTACCAAAAGGACTTGACTGGCTAGGAGATGAACCAAAAGTTGGCTTCTGTCCAAACAAAGACCCTGCAAAATGTGCAGAGCAGAGTGTGACATAGAAAGCATATATATATACCATTGATGGTCTAAAGAACAACAAATCTTGTGAGTATCTATGTACAAGTAGCATGCAGTATCATAAAGTAATAAGAAAATAAAGAAATATATATAAAAAAAAAAGAAAGCATAATCCTTGTCCTTGATCACACAATCAAGAAAGTTTCTTAAGAATCTAGTATGGTGACCCTGCAAGACGGAAGAAATAAAGAATGCATCATACATACCAGAGCCGAAGGTAGAGGATGTGGCACCAAAGGTAGGAGTGGGTGTGGGCGATGCGCCAAAAGCTGGTGTTGAGCTTCCGAAGGGAGAAGAGGATGGGGTGCCAAAAGTGGGAGTACTCTGCTGCTGGCCAAAGGCACCAGTGGGTGTAGTGCCAAATGTGGGGGTGGATTGCTGCTGGCCAAAGGCACCAGTGGATGTATTGCCAAAGAGCGAGCTTCCAGTCTGCGCCCCGAAAGTTGTGGTTGGGCTGCCAAAGGGTTTTGGCGCGAATGGATTGTTGGCATTAGGGGTAGCCTGGCCGAATCCCTGCGGGGTTCCGAACGAGGTCTGGCCGAATGGGCTCGTGGACGACTGCCCGAATGCTGCAATGAAGAAAGCACACACGAGAGGTGAGAACATAATCAATCATGACATACAACATTGCCAGAAAAAAAAAGTATACTATCTAAAAGCACACTTGTAAGGGGTTGCATCAAGCAAACCTAAACTTACGGTTGGTGGAGCCAAACATGGCTGCTGCTGATGATGATATGGTGATGCTCCTTGTCTTCTCGCGTGAGGACGGGTGCTGATTCGTGACAAGGGAAGGGCATATCAGTACATTATCAATCTCTGAATCTTTTGCACTAAGAGCAGTCCATTTAACAATTTCAATGCTATAAACTACCAGTTCATATTCAATCAAATTGAATCTATCATTGAGCAAATGCTAACCATATCAAAAGTTGAGAAGGATTTACCTTCTCCTGCAGAGAGGCTGGGACAGAGGCCGGTGGTGTCTGGGCCTCTACCACGCTTCGTGTAAAATAGGGGTTCAGGGAGTCCTGCTGCCGCGGTTCTGAGATGGGAACGCCGTCCTGGGCCGGCCGCCGCCGCGGATCTGAGCAGGGGCGGCCACGACAGTGTCCTCGGCCGGGCGACGGCGCGACAGCAGGAAGAGGGAGGAAGGGAGAGAGTGATAAAGAGAGGAGAAGGGAGGGACGGCGGCGGCGGCGGCGACGTGGAGGGGAAGAACGGCGCAGGCGAGGTGGAGGATAGGGGAAGAACGGCGGCGGCGGCGGGATTTCGAGAGGGGGAGAAAGGTAGGGACGGAGGGAGGGAGAGAAAGAGAGGGAGGGAGGGAGAGCGGAGGCGGAGGCGGCGGCGAGGTGGAAGGGAGGGACGGCGGTGAGCCGATGAGGTGGAGGGGATGGACGGCGCCGGCGTGGTGGCGGGGAGGGAGGAGGGTTGTGCGGTGGGGGAGGCGGCGCGCTGGGGCAACAGAGAGGAGTTACGCGAGAAACTACTTTTTTTACAGAAAAACCTGTTCAAATTTCTTATTATTATTTCTTATAAAAAAAACATATGGCGCATTCTATCGTATGGAAATCAATCTCTTCGTGGAAACCATACAAACATCGTATGGCCCAGATTAACGTTTCTACGAAGAAGTTATCATTCATATAAGGTTTTGTTTTAAATTGCACAGTTCCTTCCATGAAAATATCATATTGAATATTTGCATACTAATAATAAATATTAATATAGATTAATTACAAAACTAATTACGTAGGCGGAGTGTAAATCAAAAAATGAATTGATTATGCTTAATTAATCCATCAACGACGAAATAATTAAGTTTAATATATTGGTCTAGCAAGTTACACTCCATCTATATAATTAATTTATATTCAATACTTCTATTTAGTGTTTAAATATCCAATGTGACACCTTGAAAAAATTTCACGCAGAAATAACCTAGCCCTAACTTATTATCCAAAAAAATGCTTTGTAGCCTAGCCGCGAGATTGAGGGTCCCGAGCGGGTGAATGTAAAACCAGATTTCTAAACATGTTTAAAAAAAATATTTGTTCAACTATTTTTACTCTAAGTTTGACCAATTATTCTATTTAAGAAATTATGCAAACATTTGAGCAGCCGTTCGCAGCAATGGATTTGGATTAATAAAGAAAGCATAACAAAAAAATATGATATTTTACCTAATTTATTGATAAAATGACAGATCAAATAACTTATAATTTAAAAGGGATTGGGTCATTACCTAAGTCCTAAATCCTCTAGTGGTTTTGTTGGAGATTGGGCTAATAGCAGAGCTAAGCAACTTCAAAAGCATAGCTAAACCAATTAGATTCAGTAAAAATGAAAAGGAGCCGCAAAAACGTGAACCAATGGGCTCTCCTGCCTCTCTTCTGTATCTAGCGCTAGTGGCGGAGCTAGCATGGGCCGCGCGGGCGTGTGTCCCCAACCTAAGTTTTGCATGCTAAGGTAAACTCATTTAGAGTGTTCATGTGCTAATTTAAAATGTATGTAAATTCTAGACAATCGTTGAGTTGATTTTACACCTCACTAATATAGTAGTATTAGATTTTTATTAACTCTATATTTGTATCGTGTGCCATATTTACTATAATGATGAAAGGTGTTTTGTCAAAATGGACCACCCTAGCCTAATACTCCTAACTATGCCACTGTGACGCCATCTCCCCCTCACGCACTTTGGCCCTAACTGTTAGAGCATCTCTGGTAGGAGTAGTTAAATTGGGCTCCTAAATCATATTTTGCGAGCCTAGTTGTAAAATTTGTGAGCTTAATTTTGCTCTCAACTCTAGTGGGAGTCTCTTATGGGCTCCTATTCCATATAAAACCCACCATTCAAATTAGAAAAGAAAAAGAAAAATGATAAAAATTAGTGGAGTCTATGAGTATGAGGATGAATAGGAGGGTCCTATTTCTATTTCTAGGGTGTTGGATCAGGGTATGGGTTGAACAGACGGGGCGCAACATGCTTCGTGTCCCAGCATAAGCACCTTATGGTCTGCCTGCATATGGCATTCGACTGCGTCGTCTTCCCCAACTAAAAACAGTCTGAAATTCCCTGCTGTGGTGCATCCACAAGCAAAGCAAGGAATAATCGTCCCCTGCCAGGCTGCCACGCTAGCTAATAATGGTGTTCGTGTGGCATCTTTATTACCAAGGGAAGCTACGAATCCCCCATCTCCTCACTCCAGAGATCGTATGCTCAAATGCTTGCGTGTCCATGTCATCATCGTCATCTCTAACAGCCATTCTCTCAGTTCAGATCCCATTCAGGCTGCCTGTTACCTTGATCGATGCCATTTAATCCCTCGCTCATATCCATCCTACCGGCTAACCCCTACCTATATATAACATGCGCATGCATGGCGATCGCCTACAGTGCTCCGGCACCCTGCGCTGACGGACATATAACTTTGCAAGCTACTAGCTAGGACACTGACCACGTGATCGACCATGCCGCCGGCGAGGGGCATGGGCGGCGGCGGCGACAACATCACGGTGCACGTGGAGTGGCTGGCACGCCACCTGACGCAGCAGCAGGAGGACGCGGCGGCGACGGAGCAGCACCGGAACATGGCGAGCACCTACCGCGTGTCCCGCGTCCCGGGCCACGTCCGCCTCCCCAACCCGGACGCCTACGCCCCAGGGCTCGTCGCCATCGGGCCCCTCCACGCCAAGGACGGCGAGACCCGCCTCCGCGCCGGGAACCGCCTCAAGATGGCCTACCTCCACAGCCTCATCTCCCGCGGCGGCCGCCCCGACCCGGCCGACCACCTCGCCGTCATCAAGGACTACGTCCTCCTCGTCGCCGCTCGCGAGCGCGAGGCACGCGCCATGTACGCCGCCGAGGACGTCGACGCCATCGGCGCCGAGGATTTCATCCACATGCTCGTCCTCGATGGTTGCTTCCTCATCGAGCACCTCGTCAATGTCTTCACCGGGAAGGAGGAGCCGTCGCTCCACGCCACGCCGTTTGGCCCCGCCCAGCTGTCCGTCGACGTCGTCCTCGCCGAGAACCAGATCCCTTTCTTCGTCCTCGTCGACATCATCTCCAGCGCTAGAACCAGGCTGCCGGAGTTCGACTTGACGGAGCCCGACCGGCCGGCCCTGCTCATGAAGCTCGTGCTCAACTACCTCGGCGGCCACAAGGGCCGCGACATGATCGGCGGCGGCGCGATGGTCTTGCCGCCGGCGGATAGGGTGTGCCACATCCTCCACCTGCTGCACGCGATGGTGGTGGCGGCGCGGACGCGGTGGGAGCCGCCGCCGCGGATCCAGGACGGGGCGGCGGTGGAGATGATGCAGGAGGCGGCGCGGCTGCTCCGGCGGCTCCCGCTGCTGCTCCTCGTGCCGCTGCTCTACCCGATCCTCCCCGAGGAGCGCCGGTGGCGGGCGAGCTACAGCCGCGAGGACCTCCCGTCCGCGAGCGACCTCAAGCGGATGTGGGTGCGCTTCAAGAAGGCCCGCGGCGGCGGGAAGGCATCGACGGCGCCGGGGATCGCGTCGGTGCTGGGGCCGGTGCCACTGGCGGTGAAGCTGGAGCACGAGGACAGGCTGCGTCTCCCCCAGCTACGGATCGAGTTCCGTACGGCGCCGCTGCTGCTGAATCTGATGGCGTTCGAGCAGGCGGCGGAGCAGCGGCGCGCCGGCGAGGTGTCGGCGTACGTGTGGCTGATGGCGAAGCTGGTGCAGTCGGCGGAGGACGCCGGGGTGGTGGTGGCGGCGGAGGTGGTGCAGAGCACCACGTCCGCGGGCAGCGAGAGCAAGGACGACGTGGCGAGGTTCTTCCGGCGGGTCGGCGCGGCGAGCGAGGCGGCGGCGGAGCTGGAGAAGAGCTACCTCGGGGAGACGCTGCAGAAGCTGCGGGAGAGGAGCCAGCACCCGCTCTTCATGATGTGGGCCGACGTGCAGCGGAACTACTTCACCGTGCCGTGGGCCGTCGTCGCTGAGTTCGTCGCCTTCATCACCTTCATCTCCACCATACTGCAGACCTACGGATCCTTCAAGCACTGACTCGATCGACCAGAGATCCACGTACACCAAGACTGTCTCCGAGTAATCTTCACTGAAGTTAGATGCATTCAACTCATTTTTCTTCCGATTTGCACAGTGATTTATTTATTTTCCCATGAGGATAAGAAATGTTTGTTTGTAAGACTATTCTTTTGAGAATTCTAAGTTATATTTTGATTTCTTCCATCAACATACAAAGTTTGAAGCCATACAGTAACCGCAACTATTGATTTCTCTTCTTTATATCTCATTGCACAATTTTTTGTTTAACTTTGAACTTTGCAATATTAATTCATAATTTTAGATAAGTTTTAGATATCTTGATTTTTTTAGAAAGAGATATATTGATTTACGAGAGTGTGTGGGTGGGGTGGGGGTGGGGTTGGGGGGGGGGGTACTGGGTAGCACAGAAGACGCTGGCCCACTCTAAAGTGGCTATCTAGTTAGGCCTAAAACGAAGCCCATCCCTCCTCTCTCGGCTGGGCTGGGCTGCAGTGTCGTCCGACCGAGTAGATGGGCCAGGCTCGCAGATCCATTTAGATAGGGCCGACAATAGGGCATATTTTTATTAAAAGAAAACTTTACCCCCTCCTCATCAAGAAAAAAATAAAACTTTGAGATATTTTCAGACATGGAAAACTCTGATTTGGTCTTCTAGTGCAAAAAGTTCGGGTATGTGATTGCATTGATCTACACTGTTATGCGTGAGTGTTGTCATTGTCTTCTGAGCTCTTGAAATTTTTCTTAGACATACAACACGCTTGTTTATATATATAGCTGGAATTATTGTTCAAATGTTTTTCTATAATGTTTATCACAAGAGAGAAAATACAGTGCGTGATTCACCAATGCAATCACCATGGCCACATGGTGCCACCTTCTTGTTGCCATTTGCCAGTCCTCTTGCGAACGAACACTGATGCTGGTCGTTGAACCGTATCTCTCCGTCTTGGACGGCGGCGAACACTCACACTTGCTCATCAAACACCAATATTATATTATATCCTTACAGCAGTCGGGACATTTGGCTGCTGGCCCATTCACTCCTCGGCAGCCAGTTTTGACAAACTGATTGGGTGAATAAGTGAATAACCGACGAAGACCGGACCAGATCACACAGCCAGCAAAATCAGAATTTTCCTAGGCAGAAGCTCTGAATCTCTGGTGGATCAGAAATTATCCACAGCTGCTTGAGCTGTCATGTTGTTGCCAGTCCCCCATCTCGACCAAGTCTACAAGTCCTGGTTTGTCTTCTCTCAACAGTGTATCAGTGTGCTTGACTTTCCCAAAGGGACACAACAGGTTGGTTATTGATCTTTGTGATGCAAATGTCTGGCGGCTAATTGGTTTTGATAGTGTCCCCATCTATCTAGTATCTACCCATATCGAAGCAATCGGTGTCTCTATCTGAGTCGAAAGCTGCCCTAACATTTCTTTGACTTTTACTTGTTCATTGTAAGGTGATGGCAAGCCTCTGGGCTCTAATATTCTATGGGTAGTTGTGAGCGACTTTGTCATCCTACGATGGAGAAGTATGAGAACTATCTGGTCTGTTGGTAGCTAGGTGATACATCTCAGTTCCTGTGAAGGCATACATGGCAAAAATGAAAATTTAAAAGATCGCCTATTTATTGGCTGCTTTTGTTACTGTTTTACTACTTTTTAGGGCTAAGTTGCATGTAGGAGTCCATGGTTGTATTTACAAATACCAGTTTCATCTATACTTTAGAGCATCTCCGATAGTCTATGTAAAAACTGATAGCTAAAATTATGGTTTACCTATTATGTACAATGAAATAGCTAATAAAAAGGTAATGTATTCCAACAGCTTCTCTAAACTCAATCTCGAATTCTCGATAGAAAAAAACACGTGCCCCCGCCGCCCGGCGTCATGGCTCGTGCCCTCCCCCGGGCTCCAACTCGCCGTCGATAGATCTTGTCTGCGGAAACCCGTCCAAAAGCAAGCGTCGTGGATTGCCCCGTATGGAGCTTGATCCTGGACTCCCCACGGGTGGTTTGCCAGGTGGATTCGCTTGGGACGCTGGCACATCTCATGGCTCGTCATGCTTGACCGCGGGAGGGAACGAGGATGTACTGCGCCGGCATCTGCTTGTACCTAGCGACTCTCGCCATGCTCATCGATCCTCGGGGGCTGCTGCGCGCGATGGACTCGTAGGGTCAGGCCCGTATCAATGGACGTGGGCATCCGCGAGGCGGCCGTGACCTGCGAGTGCAGTGCGAGACGGCCAAGCACCGTGGAGGGGCTCGGCGCGGCGGTGCGGTGCGGGCGCTGGGCTCCTCGGCCTAGCCACCAGTGCGGCGCTGCTGGACGAGCTCATCGTCGGCCTCAGCGCCAAGGGGAGACGCGCGCGCGGGAAGGGGTGGACGCGACGCATGCGGGAAGGCCGATGCCGAACGGAGGTTAGGCATATATGCCGACCGTGAAACACGGAATGCCGAAGGGGAAGCAGAGGGAATGAGTACGTCGAATCTGTTGGATGGCTGTTTTTATGGTTCATTTGCTATTTTCAGCTATGCATAGCCATTTAGATATCCTGTTGGAGATGCTCTGGTTATTTCGGAAGAAAATTCCTTGCGACAATGATCTGAGATGACTGCACTCTGAATGTTTGGAGAATACCAAGATCCAACATTTTCTGGAATCTCTACTAAAAAATAGGAATCTTTCTTTCTCAATACTTACAAATACTAGCAATCAAGTACCTTATCCGATCGACGAAAATCCAGGGCCAGAAAAGTCAAATGCACCCACAACATAATACAGAAATGTTAACATCATCCTCAGTTCTGCTCCTTTTACCTGGCCTGCATCCCACTCACTGATAGCTGGTTCAGCGAGAACGGTGACTTGTCCGAATTCGACATAAGAGACACCGATCCTGAGCTATCGCCGTTCGCGTTCGATCCCTTCACATTGATAAACGGAGGTTGAGTGGGCCGGGGAAGGAGCTTACCCTTGCTGCTCAGCATCTCAACCACCTTCCACATCGGCGGCCTGACGTTCGGCGACGCCTGGGCGCATAGCAGCCCGATGTGGAACACCTGGAGAGCTTCCTCCTTCGAGCATTGCTCGTGAAGGTTTGGGTCCAGGAGTTCCATCAGGGTGCCTGCGTTGTAGTGCTTCCATATCTGAAGAAAGACAATAGTACTATCTGTATCAGGTTTTCTGATATGCTACAGTGTCAATACTACTTGTGTGACAGTAAGGTGGGATGCTAGAGATTTGTACCAGTGCCATGAGTGAAAGGCCTTCGGAAGATGACGCCACCGAGTTGTGGTTCTTCCGACCGGTGACGATCTCCAGGACTAGCACACCATAGCTGTAGATGTCGGCCTTCTCTGTCAGTTGTCCATGGACGATGTACTCTGGAGCCATATATCCACTGTAGGAAAAAAATAGGGAGCAGTAAGTGCCACAAGTCTTCCCCATGTATTACATGATCTTGCGATTGTGTTCGCGATCTCTGAGGAATTGAGCTTACAAAGTTCCTGCAAGACCAGTACTGAGGTGGCTCTGATCGTCCATGAAGTTCCTTGCCAGGCCAAAATCGGCAATCTTAGGCCTGAACCTCTCATCCAGTAGTACGTTACTGGCCTTGATGTCCCTGTGTATGATCCTGATCTCCGAAGCACTGTGCAGGTAGGAAAGGCCCTCCGCCGTCCCAAGGATGATCTCAAATCTCCTCTCCCAATCCAATGCGTTCTTCTTGAACGCGTCTGCATCGCCATCGATCACGAAATGTCAGAATAAATGCATCCACACGTTTTCAGGTACATAGAAAATTCAGGGTGCAGTGGTTAGGATCGGGTACCAAACAGGTAGTGGTCGAGGCTGGTATTGCAGAGGTACTCGTATACGAGGAGGCTCTCGGGGCCCTCGACGCTGCAGCCGAGCAGCTTCACCAGGTTCTTGTGCTGGACCTGGCTGACGAGCTTCACTTCGTTGAAGAACTGGTCTGCCCACTGCCGCGTGTTGAAGAAGAGCCGCTTCACGGCCACCTCCCGGCCATCTGGCAGCACACCCTACATTCGCCACTATGCGTGTCAGAATTCAGAAACCAAAGCCAATAAGCCATTGCAATCACAGGCAATTCAGATCAGATGACTTCTATTGCAATTGTTGAAATATTTGTATGCAGAGAATGCATGTGCCTGACGAGTGACGACCATTTTCAGAAAGGTGGCAGTGTAGAATGTAGTACCTTGTAAACCGACCCATAGCCGCCCTGGCCGAGCTTGTTGATCTGGTTGAACTCATCGGTCGCCCGGCGCAGCTCGTCGTACTTGAAGCTGAGGTGCGACGCGGCGATTGCGCGGATGATCTCGGCAGAACCGTACATGTCTGTGTGTTTAATTTGGCATATATAGGGTGTGTCAGAGGATGTCACCGGAGTCAAGAACACCATCAGGTTGCACTGACATATTAAGGGGTTTAATTGCATTGCATACCGTCGTGGAGATCATCTCTTCTTGACCTCATTTTCGTCCACACGAATGCTATGCCGATCACGGCCAGTGCCGTGAAGACCGAAGCGATCACGGTGATAACTATGTGCCGTGCTGCCATGAAAAATCCAGGAAAAAGCTGTCAAGTTCAAGAGCTTCTTTGGTGTTCTGATCTTCTCTATGAATTTTGCAGTTTAACCCTCTGGATCATGCCCATTTACATGACACCCTCATCCACGTAGCTAAATGCTCTGTTACTGTCACTAAAATTCAGATACGACATGCTTCCCTGATCTTCATCTTCCCCGTGAAACTTTTTGGACTAAGAACAGACCAGAAACTCCAGCAAATTAAACGTCCTTTTTTCCAGAAAAATAAATGGATGCACCAAAAACACAAAGAGTAGTACTAGTAGTGCGTAGAATGTACTCACAGGACGATCCATCGCCGCCGCCGCCGCCGGTGTCCGCCGCCAAGTAGAACGGCCGCGTGGAGTACCTGACGACGCAGCCAGCGTTGAGGCCGTACCCCTCCACCGCGCCCGGCAAGCACTGGCGGAGCACCCTGTCGCGCGCGCTCGCCACGCACGCCGCGCACGCGCTCGCGTTCAGCGACCTCCAGCACTGCGCCGCCGCGTACGCCGCCGGCGACTCCGACGACGACGCGTAGTAGTAGTCCTTGGCGCCCGGCGCGGCCTCCGTGACGTTCCCCACCAGCGCGGCGGCGGAGGCGGCGAACCCCGGCTCGGGCTGCCCGCCGGTGGCGTTGCAGACGGCGGTGTCGCTGGCGTCGACGGCGTCGGCGGTGAAGTTGCGTGCGCCGTAGCGGAGGAAGCAGCCGTCGAGGTAGATGCGTCCGGCGTCGGCGGGGAGGCAGTGGGGGAGCTTGACGCGGCTCTGCGCGTAGCAGAGCTGGCAGTCTGTCGGGGAGAGGTAGGCGAGGCACTGCCCCAGGCCGAACACGGTGCTGTTGCTGTTGCTGCTGTTGCCGGTGCCGGAGCTGGCGGCGCCGAAGCCGGAGCGCGTCACGTTCTGGTAGATCATCTCCAGGGTCGTGACGAAGCTCACGTCGAAGGCCTCCGGGTTCGGAGTCTGCGTCGCCCCGCACACCGTCGCCACGATCGCCGGCGCGCCGCTCGCCGCGTCACCGGCGACGGTGACGACGGCGCCGAGTAGGAGGAAGCAGGCCGCCGCCGGGAGGTGGTTGCGCGATCGTCCTGCTCGCCGGCGGTGCATGATGACGCCGCGGTCGTGTCGCGCCGAAGAAGCAGCCGCGCTCGTGCGAGTGTTCCCTTCCGGGCTTCATTTTTAATTTTGTACGTGTCGTGGGCTCGTGGCGTGCCCGTTCTGTGTTTGGACTCGGTTGTCTGAACTGGACGAAATAGCAGCTGGCTACTGGCTAGCTTGTTTGGACTGACGTCGCTGATTTTTTTTTTTGTTTGTTTGTTTGGTTTGTTTCATTATTGGCGTCAGTAACGAAAACACCCAATGCTGGTGTTACAGTGCTGACTTGGTCACTAACAAACTTGACCTCCCGAAATCAAGAGACAAGAGTTCATGATCTACACATCTGGAATTGAACGTATTCGTGTATGGACATATTCTACGAATGGAGAAATCAAATCTTACGCACGTGCGGACTGTGGACTGTTGAATGTAAAAAAAAAAAAAGTTCCGTGCTCAAGTGGTGGCATTCCTTCAGTTTGTTGCCAACCATTATATATAATATATAGCAAAGGAAAAATGTTGTGTGCTTGACGGCTTGATGACATAAACAATTGCAGTAATATTCTTTCGACAATAGTAGTATGTAGTGACAATATCCAGGCGGTTTTCGAACCATGTGCCCATATCCAGACCTTGAAATTTGAAAGAACTTTTAGACGATGAGCACAGACATTATAGGTGTGCTCCTCTCTTGTTTAGGGTGTCTGGGTGAGGGTTAAATATTAGAACGAGCCTTTTTAACTTTAATTCTGCTGACAATCATGCGTGACACTACTGTACCAAGGCTCCTGTGACTATCAATCATATTATACAATTTTTTCCGTAAGTAACCATCAGCATTTAACAATCGCCGTGTTATTCATCTAGCCAGATCACCACGGCGGCGCTGACATTGGGCGAGATTAATGATGGCCACCGGCCAGCCAGCGAACTCCCTCCCCTGACGTCGATGCCAGCAAGTATAAGTACAATAGTAGGCTAGGAGAAGGTTGAATGCTGACATAGATCAAAGAGAAGAGGAGAAAGAGGGGAGGTGGGCTGTAAGCTTGCAGCCCGCTCAGACACAAGAACAAGAAAAGCCGTGAGAGAGACATCTGGACCACATGATTATAAAGAATAACTAACCACTATATGGGTAGGCTAAACAGTGGGCTGTAAGGAACCATTCAGCCAACAGCAGGCTATATTATTAGCCTTGCTCTAGACTGTACGCGTGGCACGTGAGGCTCCCTGGCCGCCGCCACACTTGGCGCCGCCGTTTCCCGTTCCGTTGCCGTCAACGCGCGGCGGTTAGGGCCCGCCTGACGCATGTGTGGACGCCGTCGCGCCAGCGCTCCTCCACGCACCGGCCCCTCACCGGTCACCGCGCCGCCCGGCGACCGGCGTCGATGCTGATGTGCCTCTAATCTGGGCCCAAACTTTACAGGCCCAAAATGAAGCCCACAACGATCTCGAAAAAGAGAGAAAAAAAATGAAGAAGTGAGAAGGAAGCCCACGGCCGGAGGGGAGCAGCGAGCGTCTTCTTCTCCCCCGACGCCGACGGCTCGACTCCGCAGGAGTCTCCAGAGCCCTCCGGAAGCCGCCTCCACTCCCTTCGCCGCTCGTCTTGCGGCGGCGCGGCCTCCAGCTTGAGTCTCCCCCTCCGACGTAATGCTTCTCCCTCCATGCTCTTCTTCATCTAGGTGTTTGCTTCTGCGCGCTGGGGGCGGCCCCTGTTCTAGCCGCTCTGGTATCATTCTGAGCCCTCCTTTGATTTTTGGTTGTTTCGTGTGGATTTTCAGGGGGGACGACTTGGATAACCTAGACTGCAAGGTTTGGGCCGCGATTTGTGAGTAGGAGGCGGCGGCGCGATATGGTAAGAACCCTCGCGGACTGGCGGACTCCCCCGCTTGAGTAGACTAGCTTCAGTGTACTAGTGTGAGACTCCTTTGTGCTCAAGCAAGATGGTTGGATAGTTAGTGGAATCCACTTGATGCGCCAATGTGGATTTTTAAAGGAGAACTGACTGCCCTTTGAAATTTGGGGTCTACTGCATAATTTTGAGTTGATCAAAATACCGAGATTTAGTGAATAACTGAATTTAGCTTAGGCTGCAGTTCTTGATTTTATTCCTTATATGTGATGATTGCCTGAGATGACATTTCACATGTGTCCAAACGTTCAACTTACATCTCTAGTTAGTTCGTTTAAACTTCAAATTCTCTTGCTCCCTCCATCTTTGTTCAGTTTTGACGCGTGGTAGCTTTAGCTTAGCATTCCTATTGTTTGTTTTTGAACTCGGGCTTAAAATTAAAAACAACCCTGCAGGATTATAAGGCCAGATCAAATGGGACCTCGGGAGCTTCCACTGGAAGTTTTGGTGGTCGGTACAATACGAAATATTCTAGCTACTTAACCGATGAACCAATGCCTGATGCTGCGTCGGAAAAGGAGCAGGTTGGAACAAGTGTTGAAGCTCTGCCATTTTTTTCTACAACTTTAGGCTGCTGCAGAGACAAGATTTGGCGAAGCTAAACATGCATTTTCCTTTGTTTTATTTCCAGGGAAATGAATATTTCAAACAGAAGAAGTTTGCCGAAGCAATTGAGTGCTACTCCAGAAGTATTGGGTTGTCCCCTACAGCAGTTGCTTTTGCAAATCGAGCCATGGCATATCTTAAGCAAAGAAGGCAAGTTGTTTTGAGACTCTAGTTATTCATTTGTTGTGCTTTTACTACAAGTAGTTCACCTCAGTTGACTCTGAAACCTTATTTTGGTTGGCACCAGCAATTTTAGACTGTTGAACATTAGCAACCTGTTCGGTTGTCCTTAAGCGGCTGGGCTGAAATCTCCAGCCGTTCGGGAGCGTGGTCAATCCCAAGACCCAGCCAGCCAGCTCAACCAGCCAGCGCTTTGTGCCCAACTGAACAGGCTGTAGGCATATTTTGTGTATTCTTGCTACCTGACAGTCCTGACTGTTGAATATTAGGCATATTTTGTGTATTCTTGCTATCTGTGCTATCTATGATATATTTCACATTTTTAGCAATCTGTGGAACCTGGAAGTTGTGTTTCCAAGAGTTGCTTTCTGGTAAATTCTTATATTACACGGATACAAAATTTGTCAGATTCAAGGAGGCAGAGGATGATTGCACTGAAGCTTTGAATCTGGATGATCGATATATCAAAGCGTACTCACGGCGAATTACTGCACGAAAAGAACTTGGGAAGCTTAAGGAAGCAATGGATGGTATCCATACTATAAAACTCCTCTGTTTCTTTTGCATCTTAATTTTTGGTCTGTCTGAATATTGACCACTATTGCACACCATTTATGTGTATAGATGCTGAATTTGCCATCAGTCTTGATCCAAACAATCCAGAGCTAAGGAAGCAATATTCTGAGATAAAAACATTGCACATGGAGGTGAAGAAACTCTACTTAAAAGCATTTCATCTTGCATCTTAGCAAAACATCCTGGGTTGTTCATAGTTTAGGGTTCTGGTAATTTTCTAGTATTCGGTTATAAAATCTCAATATTTCATTTGAATTATGATGGGCCAAATATGGATTTTAAGATGCATGTGGTATGAATCATTCGGTGGTGCAGTCATGTGGATTCTCGCTGCAGAGATTATAAATGCTTTGTTCCCCTTTATAACATTGATGGGCTTATTAATTCTGCAGAAATTGGCTAAAAAAACATCGGTACCAGCTAAACATGCAGTTTCTGGATTTGATAAACCTGCTGATAAAAAAGACAACACTTCTCATCCGTCGACTATCTCCAAGAAGGTAGGATCAGCTGCAGTATAATGCCATAGTACTTCGGTATCATTTTCATGTATGGAGAATTCATATTTTCATTGCCTACGAAACTGGCACGTGACATGGCATGGTCCTTTGACCTTTGCTGTTTTCTCTGTTCTTTCAGTAGTTGGTTGCATTCCTTCATAGGTCTGTTGAGGGTTTCACAGTTTGGCCAACCTATTCCAACCTATTTTGTTGGACGTTTATACCTGATGCCAGGATCTAATTCTACAGGACAGTTTTATGGAAGTTGATCCGCCTGCTAGAGCTGCAGTGGAGATCAGAGAGAGTGCTAGTGGCAGGTCAAAAGGAGGCAATGTCATGCAGGTGTTATTTTACAGCCTTTCTGACTATTATACTGTAATAGCTATGATAATTGGTTTCTGTGTTGGTACTTGTTGAAGTCATACGGCAGGTTTGAATTCACCCATTTGTATAATAGAATGTACTTGGTGTGTCATATGTGTAGTTTTTCTTGCAATGTTTTTAAGATCAGTCTCTGTATTTTTCTACTTTGCTCGAAACCCTCTTAAGCTTCTTGCATAAGGAACTAGCCTGCAGTGTATTTATTATTTATGATGGGGGTGGATGGGAAACATGAAGGAGCAGGTGGAGCTGTAGGGCCAGCCAAACCTGTGTCAACCCACTGCAAGATGTAACCCACATACTTGAGAACTGAGTACTGACTCTTGAGCACTGCACAAGAATTTTGTATCTGAGGCTCATGTTATTTAGTTAACACTTTTTAAGAGTTTACTGCAATTGTAATGGTGCATTAGTGTATACTTCAGTTTGAGGGATGTATTGATGTTTCTTTATGCCACATGCCATGTGTGATGCAGCAGTCGAGGGATGCTAATCAGAAGCCTAGACCAGAAGAATCAGTTAAAGAGCTTGCATCGCGAGCTGCTTCACGGTATATGGCCAGCACTGTAAAAAGCGTAAAGATACCCAAGACAGCTTATGACTTTGAGGTTTCTTGGAGAGCTCTTTCCGATGACACTGCCCAGCAAATACAGTTGTTAAAGGTTTATTTTGACCCCTTTCTTTTTTTTTTGGTTTCTTACCAAATCATGCTGTGTAATTTCCTCCCTCCTTGTTTTGCAAGCAGTCAATTCCACCGGCAAGCTTACCAGAGATTTTCAAGAACGCACTTTCTGCTCCATTTCTCATTGACATCGTGAAGTGTTCAGCCTCAATTTTCCGGTGCGTTCACTTGTAATATGCCCCTTTGCACAATGCCAATCTGGGATCATGTCTGATATCATTTGTACTTCCTATTACATACTCAGGGGTGATGCAGCGTTAGCTGTTAGCATTTTGGAGAACCTGGCAAGAGTTCCACGCTTTGACTTGATAATCATGTGCCTTTCATCCATGCATAAATCTGGTGAGTTCAACTTGTGCCCCTAAATTCCTTTGGTTTGCCTAATTATGGTTTGCTAGTTATCTCTTAGAGTTGTACTGTTGGAAGACTTGTGAACCATGACAGGAATGAGTGGATAAGTAGGTACCGGGAAATAATTTAATGTGCCTGTCTTACTTTTTGTGGGATGATAACAGGGCGTGAAGATCGTTTGTTTCTTAGTATCCACTAGTTGCACAATATATACCTAACGAACTCTTGTAATTGATGCTTGCACATTTTTTCTTTTTCCATCAGAACTGAGGAAGATATGGGATCAAGTATTCCTTGCGGAGAAGGCATCAGCTGATCAGGTGGAAGCTCTCAGGCAGCTGCGAGGCAAATATATTCCGGGAGGCTGGCAGGATAACATGTTGATTTAAACCTGATGATGACGATGTAAAGTAAGGACGAAACATTAGAAAACCTTTAATTTTGCACCCTTCTGTGGAGTGTGTGTCGAATGCAGCAGCTAATGGATTCTCCCGTGCTGGATGCAGACACTGGCGAGCCCCGTAACATACGTGCACGCTCCCAGGCTGCAGTGAATGGTTCTATTGAAGCATCTAGTTTGGGAACATACATACGGTCTGCAGGAACCCTCTGTGCCTGACTGCTGAGATGAATTAACGCATGCACGTTTGATGCTCATGTTGTTTCCAGTCGACATCGTACGTACTACTCGGATGAACTATGTACTCATGTTGAGAAAAAAATATGACGTGTTTGGGGGTCAAGCTAGCTAATCGCCCTAAAATGGCATTTAAGACGTCTGGAGCGAGTAAGAAGAAATAATGAACAATCCTCATGGCCAATTCTACGTTAGCATTAGCTACGTACATTCCCATGCCGCCGCCGGTCTCCACAGGGGTCGGCGGGTCGCGGCGTCACGTCGCGCAGCACCGTAAGCAGGGACGTCGTGCACGCCGCGCCGGCCTCCGCTCCGGCCGGGAGGTCCGCGTTGAGCTCGTCGAACCGGCGCGGGTGTGAGGGGCCGCCCGATCGAGACAGCGCGTGCTTCGAGGGTGCCGCCGCCGAGGTTGAAGACGACCACCATCTTCTCGACGCCAGCGCAGCTCGCGTGGCGGCGGGTTCGCTAGCTGATGAGGCACATAATTACGGTGGAGCCGGTCGACGTAGGCCTCGACTGGCGACCTCCTTCATCACCATCATTGCGGTAATCCTCGATGGACAAAGTGCTTCCCCTAGCCCTTGTATGTAGCCCACGTTAATTTATCACGATCATCGGCTTGTCGCCGGAGCCGGAAAAGATGCATGTCCTCACCTGCCATACGACGAAGCGAACCCGTTGACCTGTTCACACGCAGGTTCGTTTTCTCTCCCTGTTCACACGCACCCCGATCCCAGTTCCCTCTCACACCCTCACAGTCGACGAACTACTGTCACAGAATCGTACAGTGTTCTTCCTAAAGTAGCGTTCCGGCCGCTTTGGATAGGGTTTCCTAGGGCTTTTTGCTTCTCACGCTCCACCCCGCCAAAGTAGCCTATCCAACTCGACTCGATGGTGCTCTAAACTTTGGACAAGTGTGTATGGTTTCTGCTGGAGGAGCATGGGAACGCGTCTCCCCCAGCACCGGCGCCAGGGAACCGTTGGTAATCGGAGGCGACGGACGGAGGCGGAAGAATGTGCTGACCAGGTTAGATTTTCTTTTTTCTTTTTTTGGGGGGAGGGGACCACAAATGCACTACATGATTCGTGTTCTACTCATGCGTTCCATATTCCCGTCAATTGCCCCTCTACACTTTTAGTTAGTTGCGATGGATTTTGGATCTAAATATGTGGTGGCATGCTCTCTCTCAATTTCTCTCTTTTCCTAGCAGCTGCTTTCCTTAGGCGATTCCAATGTAGCCGGATGTCCAGATCCCCCAAGTTTGAAAAGACAGGCGAAGTACAATTTCGTATCGCAAAGTCGTCGATCAGGTTGCTATACGATGTAATTGGCAATTTGGATGCTATGAAAAAGGAGCTAGTGAAGTCCATAGGATTTGGGGGTATTCTGTGTTTCCCCCCTCTCAGGCAAATGAATAGGAGGTTTGCTGTTTGGCTAATGAGCAGGGTGGACCCCTGCTCACAGACTATTGTTATTAATGAGTCAAGGAGAATCAAGTATAGCAAGGAGGACGTTTCCCGTGTATTTGGACTCCCCTGCAACGGGCGTAGTGTATTTCAAAATGGGATGCCAAGGAAAGAAATAGTTAGCAAAGTCACGACGGGATATCTTGGGATACAGGCTAAAGGGAATCGTAGTATAAAAGCTGCGCAAGAGGTTATTGAGCGTGACTATGGACGGCCAATGTCCCAAGATGAAGAAAATGCATTCAAAGCAGCATTTGTTATTTATGTGGCGTCAACTCTTTTGGCTCCTGGTGCCAAGTATGATTGTCCGTCAGTCGATTACTGGAATGCTCTGGCTGATCCTTCTGACATTGACAAGTATGATTGGGCGGATTATGTGATTCGAAGGTTGTTCGATGCGGTACTCAAGGTTAAATCTGATTTGAAGAAGGGGAATGTGAAGGCGCCGAGCATCACGGGTTGTAGCTTATTTTTGCAGGTACGGATATGGCGAAGGCTCTCTCTCTCTCTCTCTCTTTTGGCAAGGTCCATATGCGTGCTGCAAGCCTGTGCATGCAGCTGCTCTGTAATGTATTCGTGCCTCACTAAATACCGTGTGTTGAAATCATTTCATAATTTGATGTGACACATGGATTGCCTATATGATTTTTTTATTTTATTTTTCATGATAGGTATTGTATCTTGATAGTATAGACACAGGTGTGTTAAATAATTTGGAGCACAATACATTCCCACGAGTTATGCTTTTTGGACCTGAGGTAATGAGATCAATGATATTGGCCGACACACTGTCTGATTATGATGATTCACCAGATGATTCATCAGAATGTGAGTTTGGTAAAAGTAAGGTAAGCATAGGTTTACCTATTTTATAGTGGGCAAAATATTTATTTTCTTTTTATTTGCATTATGTTTGGTTAAATCTATTTAAATTTAGTAGCAACTATATATGTCATTGTAATCTATATTCGCAGTTACGCTCACCAACAGAGGTATGCTATTCTTGGGCCTCTGAGTCACGGGGTGATGCTAGTTGGGACTCATTATCGAACGAACATGTTTGGCATGCACACTTAGCGCTCCTGCCGACATGGGAAGCTGCCACATCATGGGCACGCGCCCTTAGTGCTCCTGCCGAGGTGATTTTTGCTAACTACGCTTTTTTCAGATGTTTTTTTTTCTTTCATGCTTGGTAGTTTTCAGTATTTTTTATTGTTTGATCTACCAATATGCTTGTTTGTCTAATTTGTGTGTAATTGCATATATTCGGTTGAAGGCTGCTGGTCCTCTATATTTTGCACTGGCTGATAGTCACAACCACACAAGCAGATTCTGCTCCACTGCTGCCATATGGTTGATATATGTTTTTAAGTCTATAATTGAGCCTTATTTAAGGGGGTTTAGCTACAACACAGGTGTGCCATTTTTCATTTGTACAACCAATAATTTCTTAGTACTTATATGATTTATTGAATTCGTTTTTATTTCATTCTATGGGCGACAATCGTGGTTTTCGGTACCTAATTAACTGACCGTGACTTTACTCCCTCAACTAAAAATGCATTTTTCAGGTTCTCTGCCCGTAGACATGTCCAGTTTGGATGGAGGCTCACAATGTCAGTGTGGTGGACAAGTTGCCACTGAAGCACAGAATCCTCGGCGCACAGTTTCAAATGTGCTGTTTGGTTGTAGCTCTTCCACTCGTCAGCAGTTGCATAATACTTGTTTGCGTATCTCATGTCCCCATTGTCAAGCTAGTTATGGACGCAGAGTTAACTTTTCAAATGCTGAAGATGATATTTCTAGTTCGCTGTTGTTTGATGGTTCTCTTGCCAAGTTTATTCGAGAATCATCAATTTTTCTCTATACGCATTGTATGGCAACTAGGGCCATGGCTCAGTACTATTTGGTTCTTCGTGGTTTGAAGCTATCCGGCACCATCGACTTGAATTATGAGGCATTGCCGCCCATTGATGGGCATGATTTAACACCTAGGAAGGTGATGAGGCAAAGTGTCATTGTAAAGACTCCTTGGGATCTGGGGCTACGGCCTGTACTTTCTGCAGTTGATGAGGCACATGCCTTGAAGGTTCTACGGAAGCTAGATGATTGTGTGGGTTATGCAGAGTATGTTCTTCCTCTCGATGCTCTGTCACTAGCTTTGTTTTGTAGTAACTAATGTTGGAACATGAAATATGCTCGGTGTTTGCCTTCATTGATAGTTATTAAAATTTTCTATTTTAATGTATCCCTTTGGACAGGCCATGTATTGCACACTACATTCCCAAGTGTATTGAGGTCTTGGTTGGCGGAATTAAAATGCAGATTTCTGCACGGTCAGAAATGGAAATGGATTTGTTCGATGCTGTCATTAGGCGTTTCAAAGAAATTGATGATAGGCTTTATGACCAAAAGCTTTATCAAAGATGGAGGCATTTTCTGGAAGCTGACTTCATGGTAACCTGCTACATATGCACTAACTTTATTGATGTATTTTAGATGTGGTTACCCATCCAATTAGGGATGCCATCTGAAAAGGAGTGTATTTATGAACATTAGGTTCCATTCAAGCTGGTAATGATAAACCTGCCGACTAGACGTTGTCATGATTTATTTGAAAGAAGGTGGTCTGATTGACATGAACTGCAAAAAAATAGAACATGATTTGTGCTGAACTCTTAACAGCTCTTTTTTTTAGTACATTACAAACGCATTTTTCTAGGTCTCGTTTGTTGCATGTTAGTGTCGCTCGGAGGATTCCACAGATCTGATGTGGGGAAAATTAGCGTCAATGAAAAATTCCCTTCTTTTTTGCATTGGTATGTCTGCAGAATTGATGTGACCAGGACCACATTGTTCTTAACTTAATCTCTTTTTGCATTTCCATGGGTAGGGGTCCATTCTGGCTGGTTCTTTTGATATCAATGATCCGTCTATTCGAGGACAACTAATTGGTCGACAAGTTTCATATGATGTTGTCAACTGTAAGATGGTTAGTGTTGTATCCATTTAACATGTGTTTTTATTGTACCTCTTTCAGCCTTTGCAGTTAATTTGAATTTTTGGTTCATGTCTGTTTCCACAGCTATTTTTCCCCGCCTTATTGGAGCACAGATGGGTTTGTTATGCTTGGAGCCTGGAAGATAACAACATTACAGTATTTGATCCATGGATGTCTTCAGTTTCGGGCACTGATTTTGAGTTGTTGCATAGGCAAGTTGCTAGCACACTGAAGAGAGCTATGCATGAGGCCTGTTGCAAACTGTTTGATGGATGCATTTACGGCTGGGAAATGGCTTCTGTAGTTATGTCCCGAGCGTATTTCCTCAAAGAATCATGGTAAATCCTTTTTATGCATGGATGTTATTTTCGATTATTATCATTTACTCGTGTTAGGGTTGGTAAATTTATAAGTGGCATTCCTATTTTTGCAACACTTGCAGTGTCAATCGAACTGGGTTCATCTGTGCCCAGTTTTGTTTTAGCTTTGATGGAAGTGCGAAGGGAATTGAACAGTATGTTGTAAGTTACTTCTGCTCGTGGCCTATATTTGTTGGATTTTTTTTTTTGGTAAATGTTGGTGTATATTTAAGTTCTGTGCGGTGGTTGAGTTTATTTGGAAATCAATTATTTAACCCTCCTTTGAACACAGAATATGTTTTTATCCTTTGATATGCAGGATATGATTAATTCTGGCATTCAATAAAACTATCGATTATGTTTAACAGGAAAATTCAGAACGTGCATGTGCCACCTTATTAGTTGAGGTCTTGAAGCTATCTTGTAACCATGGATACATCCCCGAGGATTTGCGACAGGAAGTCATGGACGTTACCTTGTAAAGAGGCCTGTAAGAATATTTTCGTGTTACCGTTTCTTGAATGCTGCATTGCTCTATGTTTTTGAAATTCACAAAATACAAGCTATGAAATGCTGGTTGTCTTGGTAAGCCTGAGCATTGTCGCGTGTGATATCCCTTCACATTTTTTTAGCTCATCATGGTAGACTGCGTGGGCTTGTGGCTTTCTTCCAATTTTCTTTTCATGTCATAACTCATAAGAGCGCAGGATTATATATGTGCCTTTGGCTTCCAAATAAATAGTACTTGCTATTGTTTTGTCATTGTAGTTGTACTCTCTTCACAGTTATTTGCAGTAATTCTCAGAAGGATTTTATTCTTTATGCCCCTTATGATTTTATTTTTTTTAGCAATCATCAAAGGGGGGAAATTACAAACAGCGGATGAAGGATGGTTACTGTTATTTCTTTAGCCTTCAGAACTTAGTTCTCTTGTAATGTTCAAACTGTGCTATTACAGTAATGTTAGTACTGTAAGCAATACTTGGGTTTATGATGCTCATACATTTCGATCGACTGAAGTTCTTAGCTGAAGTCCAAATCCTTAGCTGTAGTCCGAAAACAGTTCGGAATTGTTATGAACCACGCCAGAACTCCATTAGGTAGTTAGAGACAGAGGAGAAACTATTTTTTTTAGCAGCAGCATGAGCCCTGTTAGAGCATCTCCAACAGTGCCAAAAAAAGAATAGTCTCAAAACATTGGTTTTAGAAACTTGCTCAAAATAATTGGGAACAAAAAAAAGCCTCCTTTTCCAACCGTTCCTAATAATTAGTTTCAAAATAGTTAAATTTCAGGATTGAGAGTGCAGATCAAGGGGGGCAAAAATGACTCTACAGCCTACTATTTTTGGGAGTTTGAAAAAAATAGCCACCTCCATTTTCATGATCCGGTTGGTTATAAATTTACAGTTATTTATCTGGTTTTCTTGTTGGAAAGGTGAAGAAGGGTACATGAGCTCATCATAGGAGCTGTTCTTGAAGCATGAGGGAAGCTTGGAAGGAGAGTTGCATTTGCACACACACAATTGATCTACGTTGCTCATGAAGGAGATCACTGCTCTCCTCAATCCTAACGGCAGGGCTGGGGGTGTCATTACCGTTGCTTCAGCAATTGGCGGATGTGATGCTATCAGTACTCAGGACATACAGTTGTTGAGCACACAGCACCAGTATAATCAGAATTGTGAGTTTTTTCTTGGACTGGGCTCCTGGCATGGCCCCGTTTTGAATTCCAAAGCATTGGTTGCTGTGGCCTTGTGAAGCTGGAGGTCCACAGTTGCAGGCATTAACCATCACCACAACCTTTTTCCTGAGCTCTGCAAGCCCCTCTTCCTCTGCAAGCCCCTCTTCCAAAGCCCCCCCCCCCCCCCCCCCCCGATCGTCATATCCTCACATGCTGACGGGGCAAGAAGCGTCGTCGCGGCAGCTGGTTGTCCACGCCGAACAGCACCGGAGGTCCGGAAGGAAGGGTGAGTCCGCGCTTCCGCATCGATGCCTCGTCAGTTACGCCGATCGAACTGCTGCTCAGGTTCACTCCACGAACCCAAGGGAGAACCTTACCTTGGGATTGGTACGCCATGGTTTTCCCCCGTCCATTGTCTGTTTAGGCTTCAGGTCAGCTCCTATGTTGCGCCGCAGCTGTTCGACATACTTCCTCTGTGGGCAGAGATGGCAGTGCTATAAGAGCCTGTTTAGAATGGGGATGTTCTATGAATTTTCAGGATTTGATTCACGCTTCTACTAAGGCCATGTTCAGATTCCCAACTATTCACTGTTCATTCTAACTTTTCACTGTTCATTCCAACTTTTCACTATTCCTTCCTCACAAAACACGTTTCCCAGCGAATGCTACAGTGTTTTTCTTATGCTACAGTGTTTTTTCCAACAATCTAAACACACCCTAAATCCTAAGGATTTACTTCCAACGACCCCACTTTTCAAACAAGGCATATGATTTGGTGTCTATATACTAAATTAAGCCACCATTGTTCTGTGCCATTGTGGCCGTCCACCTCAACTCCAAGATTTCAGCAGGAACCAAGATTCAGATGTCTGTCTACACTGCTTAGGAACTACTAGTGTCTTGCTCGCCTGTGATTTTTGTGACACCATGCTTGAATCGAATGGTGACCGCAGTTTTCTGTCTTGTTCTTGACTGAAAGTTACATATAAGGTGATAAAGCATACTTGCAGGAATTGTGACCACTCCCTTTCAGTTCAGGATGCTATATGATATCTGTGATCCCAGCAATTTTTAAGTAAAAGCCTTAAACAGTTCTATTGTCCTCTTTTTCTAGATAAAGCTCACCCAGATAATTAGTGTTTGAATACTGAAAGGTAGCTTTCCTATGGAAAGGCCCTTCTTTTCTCTTTCTTTTCGTTTGAAGCTATGGAACTTTTCTTCTAGCGAACACTATCTCCCACCTATGATTATCATCATTTGTGTTCTTATGAAGCCTGAATGAATAATCTTGCTCCTCGATGGACAAGTTCATTCTGGGTTGTAGATTCCATATTTATGATCTTTTGCATCTACCCTCTCGTCGTTATTAATAAATTAAATTATGTTGCCAACTCGCCATAAGTTCGAGGACTTTATTTTTCTTATTCAGTTATGATTAATCATAAGTGGCGCAAAGACAATACCATTCCTAATAACATATAGACCTGCCTGTTCTCGCTGCTGACTTTTGTGTGTCAATCTGGAGGTAGTAGTACCCTGGGTGAGTTTAATTAAGTTTAAATTGCATGCCATAACTGAATATTGATGGTAATCAGACAAGGAAAAACTAAATCACAGTGGCTGAGCTGGACCTTTTTGCATTCTGAATTCACTGTCCCCCATCAAGGGACAAACTGGTGGCACATAAAATGAAAAATCGTGCATGCTAGCCTGAAGGGACGAAGTGTCATCGAGGAGACTGACATTGGCCTCATCCTCTTTTTTTTTGTCAAAAAACAATCAACTGCAAAAATTCTTGGCACCTTCTGTTTTACTATCACAGAATACCTGATATGAACTTCTATTTGTTCTTCAGTTGAGAGATTCATTCTATAAATCTGAGATAGGAGATTTGATTTGTACTGGTAAGCTTTCAACCGAAATTAAGAAAAAATTGATAGGTTTTTGAGTAATGCATAGTACATTATGTACAGGTGTGGCCCAGCTTGTTGAGGCCCATGCTTAAGAAAGCTGCCTCTCCTTCTTTTCCATTAGAAAACTGAAGGGAATTATCAGTAAGATAAGGCTCTGTAATATTTTATTGCTGCAAATGCTACCTGCTGCGTGAGAATCAAACTATAAAACTGGGGTGGCCCAAATCTCTCCACCTACATTAGGGAATCTGATCTCACAATCCTGCAAATTATAAACAAATGGTTCAGTAAAGGACAAAAAACCTATGATATGCCGACAATCTTTTGTGCTTGCCATTCTTTTAGTCGCTACTTGTTGATTTATCTATTCCTTGGAGTAGATTCTTGCTCTTTCTATCTGTTGCAATGCCCTCTTTGTTTCCTTGATCCAAGTGTTTATCCTCTTGCTACTTTGGGCAAAAAATGCCTGTCCCATTACTTAAACTAATGGAGTTATAGAAAAAAGGTAGACTAATGACTCTATCATTTGTTGGACATAGCTAGCATGAAAGACTTCTCAAGGGTATAAACAAACACTGCCTCAGACAATGTGCCTCCATTGTACTCAAGTACAAAATCATCCATCTGATGGTTCTACTTCCACTACGGTGCTCTGTTCTCTTTTATTCCCTTCTTTTCCTGTTCTATTGTTCTTTCAAATGTAATCCACCAAACATGCAGTTGACTGACCAGTTTTATACTGTATATGCAAAATGCTTCTTGAAATGTTCCTGAAAAGTGAAGACATTCTACAAACGTGCTTTTCTGTTGAGTTAGTAATGGTCTGTAGAAACTCTCTTGATCAAAATCAAGCTGTAGCATTATGACATTTGCACAACAATTATTAGACCAAAAGCGAAGGCTGTGACTAGATGAGTCTCCATCAGGTCATACTCATACCTATGCCAGATGTAGTCATAATCTCTTTCAAGCTAACATTATAGTAATACTTAATATAGTTTAATGGTATGGTAATGATTTGCTTACTATAAACAAGAGTGCTGATCTCATTGCCATTCTGACAACATGGTTTATTTATAGTATAGTCCATTTGTCAGTAGTTTACGGCATGTACACATCTCTAGGCTTTCTTGGAACTTTAAGATTGGTATTATAAAACTTCTCGTCAAACGGTTGAATGATGAGTATGATGTTGGAGATTTGAAAGTGAGAGTTTGTGTGCTTTTGTTTGTCTCTGCTCTTCACCCTGCTTTTCCCAATCTTGGTGGGAACTTAAAAAGTAGCCATGTTTCAAGTTCCAACTTTAAGTTCTATCCTCTCAAAGAAGGCAGGAATCTTACAAGTTCCAAAATCCATTGGGCTTGGCTAATACACAGAGCTCATCCAAGCGGTTTGCCTGTTTAGAATTTTGGAGGAACTGCATAGCAATTTGGCAAGGAACTATGTATGTTCTCCAATGATTCAGAAACTTTATCACGTTCTAGTTGCCTTAATTACATTGCCAGCTTCAACCATCAGATGAGAAATGAGTAAAACCAAAGAAAGAGATGGGTTTTCCGGTTGCATCAATCCAAAGGCAAAAAGGTGAGGTTGATTTGAGATGATAGATGCTGAATGACATGGGCACATGGCTAATTGGTTGCTGAGATAAGTCGCGTTTATGTACTCTGGTTTTGAGTTTTTGACCCGGTCAACAATGGACAGTTCCACTGAATCTAGGATTAGAGCACTGGAGCAGGTGAAGGGGATTGGACAGTCATCAGGTTTTATTTTGGGCTCTGGATTTTACTTTGCACCGTCAGGGACGGTGGAGTAGCGTCAGATAGGCTAGCTCCCCCATCTCGCTCTCATGCGTATGTTCATCTATCGGCTGCCTGACTTATGCTCAATCCTGATCTTTGATGCCTGTCTATTTGCTCAACAGTCTCATGAAAGGGAATTTGCTATAAAGATTAATTTCCAGGATGCGAAGGCTCACTGCGATTTGACCTCTTGAGAGGAATGCGAGGAGCATGTACTGCATCAGATTTCGCAGCGAGTGCAGCTTCATACGAAACAATGAAACAAAGCATTAATGTTGTGTCTCTGTTGCTGGAAAGGTGAAAAGAATACAATTAAACAAAGCATCCAGAGCTGCTTTTGACAGAAGATGAAGGGGGGAATTGCTCAGTAACAACCCACGTGATGTTACACCGAGCAGAAACCTCAGGTCAGCATCAGCAATGAGATTTCAAATATTTGCCGGACCCAGTTGCGATATCGGGATAATTGGTCCTCATTTATTGTTAACGTAACTAGAGCTATTTACGTCATAGTACAACATAATTAACTAAAAAAATTGGCCAAACAGCACAACTCTACCAGGGGCTACAATTTTTTTTAATGAAATACAATGTTTAATTTGTTTACCTATACAGCTATAGCCATTGTTAAAAGCTGCGACTCTAAGACGACCAAAACTTAGATGGCGTCGGTTATGCACTTAGGCCCTGATCTTCTAGACTTGACAGTGGCTGTCATTGTCATGAAGATATGTCTCAAAAAGAGTAGGGCCTATGGCCAATAATGCATTATTGATTTATGTCTCCTCACCTTCTCTAGATAAACTTTTCTTCCTCTTACAAAAATGCTATATTATAAAACTAATAGAAGGCCTATTGAGTAGTAGACAACCAACACACACTATTTTAGAAAAAAATGATTGCATTATTCATGTAGAGAAACAAGGCAATTCATTAAATATGGATGATAGATCAATATAAGCTTGTCATAGACGGTAAACCGATGTGACAAAAGATGATTGTAACTTGTGTTTGTTGTCATGGTATCAACTTTTTTTTTTCTCAAATACGTAGATGAGCTACGTATCATTGTGTTAAGAAGAATTCATAATGTTTTACCCAGAGTGAGACGATAGATCGCTCGCAACGGGATTACCGACCTTCTTATACTTATATTATGCAAAGCATTAGGAACCATTTGGACGTAGCTAACTAGGTATCAAAGAACCCAAAATTGTCATCCTTGTGTCCCACTTGTTTCTTGGTCGGCACAAAGTCACCGTTGAATGTGTTGTCTAGCTTATGCTGAGCCTTAGTTGATGTCGCCGATGTGCCTTCCATTATGTTAAAATTAAACGACGCACCAGGAGAACCTCTCCACGCCGTGCATCCGAAAAACCTTCAATAAGTCGCTATTGGCCAAGTGCGAGCTACTGTATAGTGGTTTAGTTGACGCCATCGGCACCATGAACCGATGCCGAACAGGTCTGCTGAGGAGTGGCGTGGAGATAGGCATCTTAAGCTCCTGCACGAACTTGTCAATGTTCGATTCAACATCCCCACCAAGACCCGAGTGGTTCGTGACACAGGCTCTATGTCCGAGTCATGATGTTTGGACGAAGACTCCGTAAACTCATGTGTACTGGACATGTCGCTAAGCAGATCTATGGGCTCCTTTGTCCCCTCAAGTGACCCCAGGTCACTAGCGCAAGCGGCCTCATTGTATCTTCTTGTAATTAGTATATGGACTATGGACACCTAATTAGCTAATTAATGAATGATTTATCGTGTTTGTAAGCATGAGCCAAAGTCATCCTTGACGTTCCTCCTGTCACTCTATAGTCTAGACTTTGAACCAATTCACTGCCCTTACAATTTTCACACATTTCCAATAGTTATCACTCATTGATAGACATAGTATAGTCACACCACTTTTACTTATGCCATGAAAACAAACACGGAGACACACACGAGGCCTATTGAAATACCTGACAGTTCACGAATAACAGTGCATGCATGACAAATGAATCAGAAAAGGTGCTATCAAGGAAGCATAAAGAAAACAAGTCCACTGAAACATGACAATTGTTGTTTGATGCAAGTAGGAGGCAGTTGGTGCTTCCGAGGCGGTTTGTGGTCCTGGTGAAAAAACCGTTTGTGGTCCTGGCTCACCAACAGTCCTACTCTATTTCAGCACAGATGATCCCCAGGACAGCCATCTTTTTATCTTTGGATGCCATCAATCATCTAACTTGCCACATCTGGATGCTTTTGTTGGCCCTGTGGTCATTAAGCTCAGAGAGGCCAACCACAAGCCACAAACAAGACTAACCTCTCCCTGGCTTCAGGACAGGCACAGCTTTGCATGTGTGGTGGCATTTGGAACTTGGAAGGGAAAGCTACAGCTTAGCTCTGCATTGGGCACAGTACCTCAAGTACTATTCCCAACTTTAGTGGTGTTTGGGATTGAATAATCAGGCTGTTTTGCTTTATTTTATAATACTCCGAAATGAATATTCTCTTTCTTTTTATCTCTCTCCTTTCATGATTATACTGCTATTTAAAACTATGACATACTAATTTTTAAGAAGAACTATAAGACCTACTCCAACGGTTAGCTTTTAGCTAGCTCACAAAATATTTTTTATATTCTAATAGAAGAGAAAGAGAAGAATTATCAAGATATAGTATTATACACACACTTCAAGATTTTATGGGGATGATGTGTGAGGTCATTCATGTTATGAGCTACATGTTATTAAGAGTTACTCCCTCTGTCCCAGAAATAATGCAATTATGAGAATCGCGTCAGTCAAAGTATCTCATGTTATTAAATATTTTTTTTGACCGAACTCATGTTATTAAATATTATTATCATTTATATTTCTAAATAATTTAATTATGAAAACATATTCTATAACTAATATAATTATACTTTATTTTATACTATGAATGTTAGTATTATTTTTCTATATAAATTTAGTCACAGTTTGTCTCTTCGAGTAGCGAGAATTGCATTATTTTTAGGACGAATGGAGTAAATCTCTTAAATGCTTAGAGCGAGACACTATCTCTTACAGTTGGAGGAGGCCCTATCCCATCAGCAAGTTTAATTATGTTCTTTTGGAAAAACAAGAAATTTATGAGAGACGACGAGATTATTCTCATAGGAAACCATATAACTCCCTTTTTTGAGTGGTGCCTTGAGCATGAAATTCATTGTGTGTGGAGAGGGGGGAGGGGGCATAGCATTTTTTTTTTTCGTAAAACAGACAATCAACGTACTGAGGGAACAAAAATAAAGTAAGAGGTAGGGGATACTTGCAACAGGGCGAGGAAACAAGCAAATCTAGCTCCAATTAATCGGATCTAGTCGCGAGGTCCGGCCAGCTACACTGTTTGAGCACAAACTCACATGCCTCCCTCTTCCTTCTGTCCTTTGCTCGCCAAGAATCACCGTACAAATGTACAATAGCTATGGCCTATGGGTCCCGATGTGTATTTGAGCATATTTTGGCTCTCAATTACTAGTATCTTGCTTCACAGTTATATTCGTATCTTTTCTGAAAAAAATACTAGTTGCCACATTCATTAAAACTAAAATTCTCAACTACTTTGACTACAAGTTGGGCATAGGATAAAATGAAAGAAAAGAAGAGAATGAATAGTAAATTAGGCAATGGAGGCTACATCCTGAGTTCCTGATCCATTTGTACTATTGTAGTGACATTTTCCAAGACTGCGGTGATAACAAAAGTAAAAGGGGTACAAAAAAAATTACTCTATTCTTGCACACACACTACAAATTCAATATTCGGTCTTCTTTGTGTTGTCTTGAATTCTTGATAGCAGAATGTCAACCAGAAAAAAAAACTTCTCTTATATGGAAAACGCCTCAATTAAGTGAACAATCTCAACGTACCTACTCTATTTCAAATTATAGGTCCGTTTTGGTATAATTAGATTAGAAACATAATTATTAGTATGTATGTATGTGTGTATATAATATACTACCTCCGTTCTTAAATATATGACACCATTGACTTTTTCCTTCAACTTTGACCAATGATATTTTATTAGTTACTTTGTTAAATAGCATAAAATGGGTACCACTACATCTATTATTGATAATACTTTGCATTTAACTAGTAGACTTATCTAGTTGCATAAATATTTGTAGAAAAGACGAATAGTCAAACGAATAAAAAAAGTCAATGGTGTCATATATTCAAGAACGGAGATAGTAGTATGTCTACATGCATGTATGTAAGAACTACTGTATGTATCTAAATACGTCAGAACGATCTACTATTTGAACCGGAGCAAGTAGGCTTGTAGCTATGCCGCCATAATCGAAATTCTCGAATAGAAGCAGGGCGAGGAGGCAGATAGCTAGCACCAACTGTTCATTAGAATAGGCCACTGTTGAGCAATATTAAGCAGTTGAAGCCAATAATTAGCTTCTCTTGGACATTGTTGGTACGATGCAAAAGCTCTCATGCTTTGCTTGACGTTTTGTCCGGCGAGGATCGTCTGGCACGGGGGCAATTTTTCTAAAGGTGAAAGACCTGGGCCCACCACCACTGCAAGCTGCATGTGTTAATCTCAAAGACAGTATCACTATCCCAGCTATGGTCCGTGGACGACCACGCACACGATTCCGTAAACTAATTTTGTATTTAATGTATTTAAAGGTAATTTTACATTACTACATGAACGTTATATTCAAGAGATAATAAAAATCAAATGTTAATACTGTAGATTGTGCCGAGTTCAGCGAGGCTTTATATTTTAGGACAAAGTATATAACATGAGCAACAACATGAGTGTGTTGTTAGATGGCCAATATAATATGTCAAGTTAATGCAGCCACAACTAGCTCGCTCTGCTTTGATCCCACCAGCTAAAGTTCACCTGCTTTAGCTAGGTACAATCAGCTAAGGCCATGTTCAGATTTCCAACTATTCACTATTCATTTCAACTTTTCACTATTCATTCCAACTTTTCACTATTCCCCCCTCACAAAACACGTTTCCCAGCGAATGCTACAGTGTTTTTCTTATGCTACAGTGTTTTTTCCTACACTCTAAACACACCCTAAGAGCAAAGTAATAAACTCGCCGGCTTGCTGCCGTCTCGTGCGCCAGCTCAGACGGCCTGCCGAGCTTGGCTGCAGGGTCCCACGTGCAGTTAATGTGCTGCTCTAATTTTTGTCCATGCGGCAACCAATCAAAGGTGGCAACCTAAAAAAGAGTGCATACGCCCGTTTTAGCTGCCGTCTCGCGAAACGGTGGCTTCTTTTTCTCTCTCCTTCTCTCCCTCTTCCACATCGGATTTGACTTACGTGGATTGTTGAGTCGCCGGCTGACTCAGCTCTATAATACCTGCATAGCTACTTTTTTCGTTCTAAAATGTATAGGGCACGTCGTGTCGTTTCAGCTAACTATGGCTACGCATTCACTTGTTGGTTGTGCCGCACCCAGCTGAAACAAGCGAGTTATATGTCTTTTATGCATATTTACATTTATACTTAGTATAGTATGTATCTAGACATAGTATATAAAACGACATGTATTTTGGATATTTTGGTACTCTACATTATCTGGAGATTAAAAAAAGAAAACAGTTTAGCTGGTAAACAAGCCTTGAGCTGACACGGATCAGATAACCGGTGACACGTGGCGGAATGTCCCGTCGGTAGTGCTGGCGATGGGACGGCGGGAAAGACGGGCGCCTGCCCCCCTCCATTCACCTCTCTCACCCACACCCACCGGCGTCTGCCTTGCGCATCCCTTCACCGACATGTGGGTCCAACGTGTAACGGCCCACCTCGCAACGGACGGTGTACAGGGGCCATGAACCTTCCCACGTGTGAGCCTCGTCTCTGGGCCCACCGCCGTGCGCGCGTGTGTTGTTGGGTCCCAACTGCAGAGGCAGCAAGGACGTAAAGGCAACAGCCAACAGGGCGATGAGATGAGGAGAGGACTGTGCCCTTGGTTTACCCACTGTGCATGTCTCTGCCCAATCTCCCTGTACTGTAGTACCGACCAACACTTGTTACATTTTTGCTATCATGTGCTTGTAGAACTATGCATTTGCATGTGCGCTCGGTGAGTCGGTGGCCGTTTGGGTGAAAAATGGGAATAAGGAAAAAGTAAAAGGGCCAAAGTAGATGAAAACCTTATAGTAAAGAAAAAGAACGGAAAAGTTGAGAGGCCATGTGTTTGAATGGTTTGGAGAAAATATTCCTTTTTATTTTTATTTGAACACGTTCTACTACCAACTTCTCTAATAGGGTTTGGATGCTCTAACTTAAGCAGGGGTGAAGCCTCGTGGAGGCAAAACTGGGCTCCAACCCTTGCTTCATCCGTGACATTTAATAAGCCAGTATGTATATGTAGCAGTGTTCTAAATAGTGGGCTAAAGTATTTAGGCGTCTACTATGTTTCAAAACAGGACTATAGCCAGCTATAGTGACAACTAAGAGCTAAATTATACATGAAAACATTCAGCTAAATCCTTCTCAAATAGATATAGGGCATGTTCGGCTGGCTGCTCTGCAGCCAGCCGAACAGGGCTATATCCAGAGATTTAAAACCTTGACATGCACACAACTGCAGCATTGGCTATGAGTATTAAGATTGTGTATTTTACCTCTCGTATGTAATTTTGTGTCCCTCTTGTGCTGAGAGGAATGAACACTCATACTCATCGTCACTTAGCATATAAGCATGTTGGCACTATCATGACATTGAGATATTTTCTAGCCTGCGCTATATATTGCCCCGTGCTTAGCTTTTCGTGAGGCTCCGTTGCTGAACCTATGTAATTGGCCTCATATGTAAATGACTCAAGGTTAGAGAGCTAAGGTTACAGGACGTTGTCAGAGTCATCACATCATCAGACACCAACATGCATACGATGCATCTATCACTGTAAGAGTAGTGTCCGTTAATTTCTAGAAAATATAAAATGACTCGAATCGTCGCATGTCCCAATAATAGCAAGAAACAAAATTAAATTATATATGCTCCTTTTTAAGTTAAAAAAATCCAATCTTATACTAGTGGTTGTGATCTTTTATAGATGAAAAAATAACACTCAACATCTATTAAGATATATAACATCCATCAAACGGTGACACTAAAGTAATTGTAAATAACACCATCCTTGCTCGTCAAGTTGTATCACCATAGTACCACTTCTTGTTTGCATACTAAACGGCATACCAGAGAAATTCATGGAATTTTTTTATCTTTCCTTAAAGATTACAACCTTAGTTTTGTTGTGAAATTGTAATGTGTGCAACTTATTTTCCTCATGCACAGCCAGCTTAAAAAAACCATGCGATATGATCATTCTACCTAGCAAGGCCACCTATAGAAATCTTACATTTTCAAGGCCTCCCATGCTAAAACAGCAATAGTACTTCTTCTCATCTTCTCCCTCCGTCTGCACAATAATCAAAAAAATAACAAAAGAAATGAAAGAAAAACTCCTACCATACAACGAGTCCCAAACAAATCATCCATGCACATGTTTTTTTATTTTCTTCCCATAGAAAAAACACCTAACTTTACTACCTCCCCAGCTATTCATTTGCCTTTTCCCAATCTTCCTTTGCTTCTCCCTGGCAGCAGGCACTGCCCCTCCACCATCATCCCCCCAGAGCAGCCAGTTCAACCCCCCATGTATCCCGCTGCTGCAGAGATCGCGCCCAGCTTCTGCGCCTGCAGCTCCAACAGCAGCAGCAGGAGGAGCTGCAGTGCCAACGGCTGCTGCTAGCTCCCGACCCCCATGATCTCTGCCCCCCCTTCCCCTTTCTTCTTCTGCCGGCCGCTGTTTCTAGTTCCTGGAGCTTTGCTTCCCGTATCCACACACACATACCCCAAGAACCAAGCAAATAAAGAAACAAAACCACCGGAGTCTTCTTCTACTAGTATTTCTAGCCATTTTTATTATCTGGATGTGTGCACAGATGCATGATAGGTAGAGGATATAGAAGATTATAGCTAGCTAGCTAGAGGTTGCTAGCTGCTTGGTTGCTGGGCGGTCGAGTTCCCAGTCCAGCCAAGAAAGGTGGTTTCTTGGAGGCGAGGACCGGCGGGCATGGAGGATCTGTACAGCATCCACCCGGGGATCTCGCGCGCCGGCGGTGGCGCCGCCGCCGGCGCCGCGGCCAGCGAGGCGTCCGGTGTCGCCGGTGGAGCGGGCTCGCCGCCGCCCCCGCCGCCGCCGCATCCTCCTCCCCCGCCGCCCGCGGATCTGACGGAGCTCGTCAAGGCTCAGATCGCCGGGCACCCGCGCTATCCCTCCCTCCTCTCCGCCTACGTCGAGTGCCGCAAGGTACAGCTCATCGCCGATCTCGCCATCATGTAGCTCGCCGTGAATTGCGGGAAAAAAAGATTGCGTCTTTATTACAGTATGCCCTTGCGTGGTTCAGTTGTTGATCGATTTGGCGCCGCACTGCACGCAGGTGGGCGCGCCGCCGGAGGTGGCCACGCTGCTGGAGGAGATCGGCCGGGAGCGGTGCGCCGCCGCGGCCGCCGGCGGCGAGGTCGGCATGGACCCCGAGCTCGACGAGTTCATGGTACGCCAACCGCTCGCTCGTTTGCGCAGCCGGCCAGCAGACACGTAGTCGCCTCTTCTAAGTTCTAACTGCGCCGCTGTTATTACATGTGATGTGATCGTCGGCGGCGAGCGCAGGAGGCCTACTGCGGCGTGCTGGAGAGGTACAAGGAGGAGCTGTCGCGGCCGTTCGACGAGGCGGCGTCCTTCCTCAGCAGCGTCCGGACGCAGCTCACCACCCTCTGCGGCGCTGCCTCGCTCTCCGGTACGGTGTGGCTCCGCTCGCATCCATCACATGCATCTCCGATCCTCTCTCTCCATCCGCGGGTGTGCAACCTGCTTGGCGTCGCCATTGCGGACATATGCATATGTGCAAGTGCATTATTGGTTTGCTCGTGTGTGAAGCGAAGAAAGCTAGCGTGCTTGTGCGTGTGCGAATATAGGGGCCGGGGGAGAGAATGGTGGCTTTGATGAATGCGTGTGCGTGTTCTTGTGTGGTCAAATCGTGTCCATGCAAATGGGGTGCAGGAGTGTCAGACGCCGGGGTCCGATGGAGTAAAGTTCTGGGCGTGTGCAAGCTTGCTCGTGTAGGGTTTTTGTTCAAGGTTCCTGTTCACCATGGCTTTGCACATCTCTCTCTCTCTACCCCATCCGCACCATCTTCCTCTCTTCTCTCTCTAGAGAGCATGGAGGTAGCTGCTGCTTGTAGACTTTGTAGGCTGGCTCTGATGACTGATGGAACTTGAGAGGGCGCTGCCCACTGATGGGCAGTGTCACTGCTGGATGGCTTTGGGGAAAAGAGAATCTTGCTCGTGCATGCTAGCCATAGTTACTGGCTCCCAGTGGTGAAAAATTCTTGTCGTGGTCGTGGGGCAGCTCAAGATCTTGATCTGGACAGTGGATACTGGCTTGGATTTCCTGAAAGTATCTTATGATCTTCTGATGATATATATGCATGATCTCTTCCAGGATTTGGTTGTGGTAATTAAACCAGTCATTTGAGGACAACAATAATTGGGCTTGTTGGTAGCGATCGAGGATTTCCCTTGTACTTTATTATTTTCTGCGATTGAAGAAAATGTGCTTTTCCAGTTAAGCCAATGGATGGAGACAAACAAAGAAAAATGTTTAGCTGTTCCTGTTTACGGTTAGAGTTGCTTTGTTCTGCAATTCCATGCATACTGTGACACATCTCGGCATCATAAGCAGGTGAACTTGGAGCGGTGAACATCCACGGACTTTTGGAAACTTCACATGTTTAATAAAGTCAAAAGGACGGTGTTTGGTAACTATGGAAGCATGTGAAACCTTTAATACAACCTAACAAACAGTAGTGCAGTTCTCAGAACAGTTCATGTTTTGTTTTCTCTTGCCATTCCAGTCTATTTAAGTAATGCCAAGTACAAAATTATTTTACTGCAAAGACGGCACAGTGTGGGAGCCTACGGCACTGGGTACGCCCTTTTTTTAAGCATGGAACACAATCATACGAACGACCACAAAAAATGTATCTTCGCTTTTGCTCAGAGGTTGATTTTATATGTTTTTTCTAATGTGACAATTTGATAAAACCACTAGAAGTATGCACACGTGTTAATATTAAATGCATGCAAGGAGAGTCTGCATGTTTGCAGTATGTATATATAAATAGTGCTGGAGGTCTGGAAATGACAGGTATGAATTATTAAATATTATAAGAAAACTAATCCCGAAATGAAGATTTGTATATTATAAGAATACTAATCCCAAAATGACAAGACCATTCAACACCAAATTAGTTATTCTTTGTTTGCAAACTCTTGTGTTCTTTGGTTTATTCACTTATGTAAATATTCTAAAAACTTAAACTTTTATTTGCTAAATGTGTGCAGAAATTAAGTAGGAGTAATGAATGCATATATAGATATGTTCTGTTCCACGATGTCTTATGATATCATAATCTAACCAAACAAGGTTAAGAGGTGCCATACTACCATGTAATGCATTTATGCATCTCAAAGAAAACTCCAATTTTTAGAAGCTATAGCAACTAGCTAGGGTTCCTTTTGACATTTGCATAGACTTAACATTTGACAGTATGTTTCTTAGCCTGTATACCTCTTCTCTCTTTCAGTGCTCACATACTGACCTTTCACGTTTTAAGAAAAAATAGGGACTTTGATTAAGAACTCCTATATATAGTTTTTTTATGATTCTTTAGCAAAAGAACAGCCCTAGCTGTGGGAGAACTTTATACTAATAGAACTGATTTCTAGCATAACTAGTCTGTGTATCTACAAAGCCGTTATGTTTTATTATTATTTAATCTACATGTTTATAAGATCAAAGAATATAGTGATGGAGCCTTTATGTTCCAATTGTGAGATCCCTCTAATGTCAAATTCCTGCTCCAAATGATTTCCTAATTAATCAGTGCCCCTTTATTGGCAAAGGTTTCAAGTAAATTATGTGAAACTTATTTTGCTTCCTTTTGCTTTAAATCAATAGTTTTGAAAATAGATGAGTTCTAAGGAATGCACAAACTTATACAGTTATATGCTTCTACAATATTACATGCACAGCTAGGCAATTGAAATCCTGATCACATGGAAATGGCAAAGCGTTGCAATTTTCAGCTGATCTATAATGGCTGATTAGTAATAATTCAAACCAAGGTAACTGTGTTGGTGATTTTATTAGGTGAGGACAATAGAAATGCTAGTTTATCTGTACCTCAGGAAAACCACCAGGGTGTTTGGTGGCCGCCCCATTTTTGTGAGGAAATAATAGGGACTTTGATTAAGAACTCCTATATATAGTTTTTTTATGATTTTTTTAGCAAAAGAACAGTCCTAGCTGTGTGAGAACTTTATACTAATAGAACTAATTTCTAGCATAACTAGTCTGTATCTACAAAGCCATTATGTTTTATTATTATTTAATCTACATGTTTATAAGATCAAAGAATAGATTGATGGAGCCTTTATGTGCCAACTGTGAGATCTCTCTAATGTCAATTTCTTGCTCCAAATGATTTCCTAATTAATCAGTGCCCCTTTATTGGCAAAGGTTTCAAGTAAATTAACTTGTGTAACTTATTTTGCTTCCTTTTGCTTTAAATCAATAGTTTTGAAAATAGATGAGTTCTAAGGAATGCACAAAATTATACAATTATATGCTTCTACGATATTACATGCACAGCTAGGCAATTGATATCCTGATCACATGGAAATGGCAAATCGTTGCAATTTTCAGCTGATCTATAATGGCTGAATGGTAATAATTCAAACCAAGGTAACTGTGTTGGTGATTTTATTGGGTGAGGACAATAGAAATGCTAGTTTATCTGTACCTCAGGAAAACCACCAGGGTGCTTGGTTGCCGGCCAGAAGATGCCACGCCGAGTGTGGCGTCGCTACAGCCTGTGGCGTGGAAATCCGGTGCCACAGCCGCCACATTTTTGTGAAGAAAATGTTATGGCATGCCACAGCTTATATACCAACCAAACAGCAGCCATAAATAGGGTGGCTGCCACAGGTTTGGCGTGGCCAATGATGGCCGGCAAGGCGGGCAACCAAGCACCCTATACATTTTCGGTGATTCTAGATATGTTTTTTTCTTAATATATATTGACATTTTGATTTACCATAATGAATAATTAGTCAAATGACATATCTTTGGATTAGATAATCAACTATTTTGATTCTTAAGTATGTCATTGGTTGGTTTTTTAAGCAAATAGCTGGAACCTGGCTCTGCTGATTTAGCAAAAAAAAAAAAATGTTGCAAGCAGTGCTGACGTGGAGATATTGTTGTGTTATTATTTTTCACTACGTCACTGGAGTACTGGGCCTGCCATTTATGTAAAATTGTTATGATTATGCCAACTACTAAATTCCATATAGTTTCAAAAGATATAGGACTATGTTGATAAAATGAAATATCCATGACTTAATGGAAGGCATATAAATGCTATAAAAATCATATTATTTTCGTATGTGCCATAGACAGTGAGGGTTACTTCATTGTTGAGATGTGACATTTGGCATTATTTCGCACACAGCGTTCAGGTTTCAGAGCCTTCAAAATATTGTATGAACTGTTGTTGTCACATTAAAAATCTAAGAATCTAGCATCAATGCTTGAAAATCAATTGGATGTGCAACGCATGTGTGGCTTGTAGATATCATGGGAATCATTACAGATCCTAGCACTTAACTCTAATAGGCTGTAGCTGCTTGAAGCAATAAACATTGAACACAGTGAAGTGGGCCATTTCATGCTGTACATGTTACCATAGAATGTACCACGTGGTGTGTAGAGTTTGAAGTCTTGCATAGTAGTTTACTGCTGTTCACTACACTGTAGAGCTGACATTTGAAGGATGATATTGGTTTAACTACAAACATGTAGCTTCGGCATCCTAAGAATTGTTTCCACAGATATATTTAATGCTATTTCTTTATACTTAGAGCTATAACAATTTTTCACAGCTATATCAGCTTGCATTCTTTGATCTTTTTCTGCCTCACCATTGTATATATGCATCCCCATAAATAGGAAAAAGTCTATATCACCCCCCAACCTGTGGAGGTTGGATTACATAACCCCCCAACCTATGAAATGGTCTAAAGCACCCCCTGAACTTCTCAAAACCGATCAAATTACCCCCTAAAGCAGTTTTAAAAAATCATAGTAAATCACAGAAAAATCATAAAATAGAAAATCCAATTGTGTTGGACTCTAAATGAGTAGATATACACATTGAACATTTAATGTGGTATGCTTTAGTACATTTTTTTCACTATAGCTTTAGATCTATGATTTTCTCCATAGTTGTTAAAAAATTTATTAAAGCATATCATATTATATGTTCAGTGTGTATATCTACTCATTTGGAGTCCAACACAATTTGATTTTTTATTTTATGATTTTTTTTATTTACTATGATTTTTCAAAATTGGTTTAGGGGATAATTTGATCGGTTTTGATAAGTTCAAGGGGTGATATAGACCGTTTCATAGGTTGGAGGGTTATGTAGTCCAGCCTCCATAGGTGAGGGGGTGATATAGACTTTTTCCCCCATAAATATGTTAGGCTTGCACAAAACGTGATTCCACAATAGTGTTTAAGTGGGGGCTTTTCAGCTTGTTGGCGATACCTCAGCCACAGATGCTACCTTTCCAGGTTTGCTAGCGAACTTTTTTAATAGAGAAAGTTCTAAGACATCAGAGCAAGTTGCATGTGTACACCATCTCAGCATTTCAAATTTTTGGCTTGCTAACTAGAAAGATATTCTTGCTGTAATGAAATTTCAGCTAGTAAAAATTTTACATGGCAATGCAGTAGGTATGTTTCATCTGAAAATATAATGGATTGCTCATGTGTATATTATTCTCTGATAGGTGACAGCTTAAGCTTCTAATATAGCCTGTGGACACATACTTATCTCAAGTAATACTAATACCTCTGGATGGCATGGATGACAGTATGGAGAGCTATTTAAAGAGTCACCACCTTAATTCTTATGCAGCTTTAGGAGTGAACACCTACATGCAGAAGTGGTGTGCTAACACTCACTCTGCTTCCTGACGCAATAAGTTGGACAATAATTATTCATGAGAAAGAAAAACAAACAAACTAGATGATTCCTTCATGATCAGAAGGTTTGCAGATTGAAGCAGCATGTTTTTTTTCTCAATTATCTTAGATTCACTGGACATTTCACAGAAAACATTAAACTTCACTGGATATTTCAAAGGAAAAAAATGAACCAACCCTTGCGCACTACAAACTTTACAGAATATGAGGAGAATCTGAATTTGTTGGTTGTGTTCTTCTACTGAAATTTTTTTCAGTATCTGGTGTAGGCCCAAATTGTTGCTCGTGAATCCAGATGTCCCTTGTTTCTGAATGTGGTTAATGTTTAGTTGCTGCTTGGTTCCTGAATGTGCTCCTCTTTGGCCAATACACTATTTATCAACTGTGGATGACATCTTGTCTATGTTTGGCATAAATTCCCTGTAATCTATATATCTAACGACTAATATGATCTACTGTACTGAAATTTTAATATGATTCCTGAATCCACTTAAGGCTTTGTTCGGTTAGGCATGAATTGGTTGGGTGACTCATGGACTCAATCCCACCCATTCCACATGTAACCCAACCAATCCATGCCTAACCGAACAAGCCCTAATTGTGTTAGCATTTTCATTATCTTCGGAGTTGCATTCTGATTTGGAGTTTCTGCATCAAGATGAAATGGTAGGGTCCTCGGAGGATGAACCATGCTCAGGGGACACAGATGCAACCGACCTGGGGCAGGAGCACAGCTCGCGCTTGGCTGACCGTGAGCTGAAGGAGATGCTACTGAAGAAGTACAGCGGCTGTCTTAGCCGGCTGCGGTCTGAGTTCTTGAAGAAGAGGAAGAAAGGGAAGCTACCAAAGGATGCTCGGTCAGCTCTGATGGACTGGTGGAACACGCATTACCGCTGGCCATACCCTACGGTAACATCCTGAAAACACCTTTTGGCCTTTACTTGCTCAAAGTGAAAGCTGTGATCAGCACTGCCCTGAGTGTAATCTTGGGATGACATGATGGCCTTGGCAGGAAGAGGATAAAGTGAGGCTGGCGGCGATGACTGGCCTGGACCCGAAGCAGATCAACAACTGGTTCATCAACCAGAGGAAGCGGCACTGGAAGCCATCCGAGGACATGCGTTTTGCCCTCATGGAGGGCGTCACTGGAGGTGGGTCCTCCTCTGGGACGACACTCTACTTTGACACAGGCACGATTGGGCCATGATGGAGACCGCGGCAGGTAAAGGGCATACATTTACTGGCAACCAGTGCTGCATCGCGATGCATTGCATCAGTTGTCTGGTGGGTAACTGTTGGTTGATATGGAGATTAGTCAAATTGAACCAATAACCACGTCACTTGGTCGGATTATTGTGTATATGGATGACAACGTGTCAGGACACACAGTATGTACAAGGGAGTTTCTGTTCAGGTGGCCTGTAAAAACTCTGTCTGAACTCTGAAGATACCATAACTTGGATTAGTAATTGTCTGTATGCTATTGATCACCCAGTTACATCTAAGAAAACATACTGGGAATTGGAAATTAGAAGCGAGAAAAATACTTGTAGCAGTGGATCTGTCCTCTGTGTCCCGTTTGCATCTAGACTGTTTATGTATTGAGACTGTTTTCTGTGTGCAAGTATCTGATGCTGTCGCACTCGTGCTGTGCTCAGTTTTGCTGCAACTGCTGGCTAGAAATTTGTGTCGCTGCGGCGGCTCGGATGAGTACGAGGGACTATATTATGAGCTGACCGGAGGTCCAGAGCTGCCGTTTCTTGGTTTGCTTCGTCTTCTTCAGTTCTTCATGTCGATCGTTAACCGGAGCAGACGAAGAGGATAAGGAAATGTCGCGTGTCTGCTCCGGGATCAATTGAAAATGACTTTTTGACCGAGCACTGGAAATGGATTGAGCTTTACAAGAGGAATAAACTGTTCGCTTGTTAGGATGGGACATGGGTTTAACGAAATGCATGCCACTAAACCAGGCCTATCTAGAACTGAGGCCTTACTGGCCTGAAACAAAAGCTAGTGTTCTACGATCAGAAACCGAGCCAGGTAATTTGAGCCCATGAGTCAGAAATTTCATGGTCCAGGTCCATCCACGATCCATGAAAACTGTGCAGAGGACAGAAGGACACCACCGGACACCCCAGTTTTGGTTGTTGTTCAGACAGAATTCTTTGTCAGGAGCTAAGAACTGAGCAAATAGGCGCTTCAGAACAGAATTTGGTAAATTCATGATAACCGAGTAAGCACGGTTCATTAAACAAAGTTGTGGAGGAAAACTGTAACATTGCTTTCGGGGAGAGAAGAACATTGCTGGCAGATGTGTTGCTAATGAATATAACAGGATATGGGAAGACTTTCTCCATGGTTTGGAGCCATCGTGTTTCACGTGTAGATGAACATCTACCAAAACTACCGTTTTATCTCAGTAGCTGTTTGAAATAGGACTATCGGTAAGGACGAGCTAACAGAGTAACAGATGAAGCAACGAGCAAGCACAAAACATCAAAACAGAGTATCTGAATTCAAAGGCTGAGTAAGAGCCCTTGTTATTCGTGGAACGTGGTCCATGAAAATGTGAGGCCCTGAAAAGATACTAGTGTTCTAATTTTAGCCCATGAATCAGAAATATCATGGTCTAGGTCCATCCACGATCCACTGCAAGGAGAGAGGGAGAGGACACCCGCAGTTCTGGTAAATTCAAAACAAGTAGTTTTGATGTTTTCTGATGGCTTTGTTGATTTGCTTCATCTGTTAGCTCGCCCTTACCAAAAGTTCCGCTTAAACAGCTTAGTAATCGGAATCACGCGAGGTTAAAGATCATGCTACGATGCCTCCATAGCATGGAGAAAGTCTCCCCATCCGTTTAAACAGCTTAGTAATCGCATACCAACTGTTTAAATTCATTCGCACCAAAATCCTCCCAGCAATGTCCCATTTTCAACCCCGAAAGCATTTTACACATTTCCTCCACAACTACTCTGTTCAAGGGACCCGTGCTTGATTATCCTGAATTCAGAGGCCCTTGTTATTCGAGGATTGGTGAGTGACCGGTAGAGTCGTTCCAGAGACCGGATTGCGTGATGAGGTCCACGAAATTGTGATTCCATCTTCCCAGACTCTCAACAGATATCACAACCATTTGCATCTGCTCTACGGCCAAATTCACAAGTACTGGAGACTTAGCATATTTGGAAATTCAATTGTGCAGGGGATTGGATTCATCGCCATACCATTCAATCGGACTCATCACCATAAACCATTCAATCTCAAAGACAAACCAATAAAAAGCTCACAGATTACAAATACCAAGTACTCATAATATAGGTTCCATATCAAGATATTACAATCACAAACCATGTGCTCCACACATTCATTGATCCACATCTCACCACAGGAGCACACTGCTACATGATGCAATCACCAAAAGCTCAGAACCACACACTGATTATTACTAATGGTCTAGATTAATAGTGACGCTTGACAAAACATAATTAAAGAACATAAGCAGCCAGGCTGCAGAGACACAACCATGTAAACTAGTACATGTGCACAGCAGTAGTAATCTTAGCAGTAGGTGACCAAAGCAATGCCACGGGCATGGTCTTGACTCTTGGAGGCGTCGGCTCAGAACTGGAAGGCATCGGCGGCGATGGGCTGCATCGGGAACGGGGGCTGCCATGGGTGGAGCAGCGGGTCAGGGATCTCCGGGATGTCCACGGGGGCGCCGGCCATCTGGAGCACCTCCAGGACGCCGCCCAGCGACTCCAGCCGCCCGGCCAGCTCGCTGTGGCGGGCGCGCAGCACGGCGTTCTCGCCGTCCACCTTGCTGAACTCGCGGTCGAAGGTCGCGATGCGGGTCTGCACCTGCGCGTTCTCGGCCTGGAGGCGGGCCACCTCGGCGACCAGCTCCTCAAGCCGCTGCTGCTTCCGCGCGCGGGACCGGCGCGCCGACTCCCTGTTGGACAGCATCCGCTTGCGCTTGCGCTCGTCGGCGGGGAACCCGCCGCCGCCGCTGTCGGTGTTGCTGTCGGGGCTCGAGCTCCGGCGTGACGACATCGTCGGATGATTTGTCCTTCTTGGACAGACTCGGCTCAAAAAGGTGATTTTTTTGGAAGAAAGGTGGGGGAAAAACAAAGATCGAAGAAACTAAGAGAGATCTAACAACCTAGAAACCGGATTAGATGCTGGTGTTCTAGAGAGGGGGCGAAGTGTTCATGAGAAGACATAGAACCAGTACAGGAAGGCGACGGAGAAAGAGTGGGAACGGCGGATGCGGAGCACGCTCAGCTTCATCGGAGAACGGCGGACGTTAGAGAAACTCGTAGGTAAACATGGGGGCGGCGGCAAGGTTCACCGGATCTACACAGGAAGGACCGACCAACTAGAATTCGGAAAGGCTAAGGGGTTTGCCTGCAAGAGTTCCTTCAGGGAGGAGGAGACGACTCGAAGGAAAAGAAACTACGAGGACCTGAATGAAAGAAACGAAAGAGAGCAGGGACTTAGCTCAAAGAAAAGATGGGCCTTGGGCGACCGAGGGCTCTATTGCATATATCACCACGAAGCTTGTGAAATTGGGGAAGGTTTACAACGGCTCCCGGAGGGTCTATTTATAGTTGGAGAGGAGGGTATTTCGGGGATTTGAGGAAAGGGAAGCTGGACGGCATATTCCGGGTGCCAGCCTGTCGCGGGCGTTAAACCTACCCCACCGTCAAGTTTATCTTGCATTGCACTTTCCGGCGTGTTTAGTCTGTGAGGGAGAGAAAGTTCTTTTCAATTTTGCTATTTATTCCTCTCACAAAATGTATTTCCTAGAAAAGTTTCCTTTCAATTTTCTTTAACTTTTATATTCATCCCTCTCACATAACACGTTTGTCAATTCTTTTTCTCCACTCCCAACTTAACATAGCAAAAAAAAAAGTTTATCTTGCACTTTTGCAGCTCGGTACCCAACGATGTTGGATTTGCGACGCTGGGCACCTTTTGACTGTCTCCTTGCCATACTTAAGTATTCTTTTTTTTTGTTTAGTTGTAACAGTGCTGTCATTAACCTATATAAGGAACAATATATTGAACAATAGAGTATAATAGTTTGCTACTTTGACGGAATTCATTTAGTTATGTTTTATTCAAATCCCAACTTCGTAGGGAAAAAAATCCACGGTTTTGCTTTGACGAGATTAACACAAATTCTGCATGGAATTTTCTTTAAAAAGGGCATTATTTATTAAGATAACATAAGATGTTTGGTTGGCCGTTGTCACCCTCTAAAAAATGGTTCTGGTTTGGCTTCAATCGAGCTTTTCTTTAAGCAAAAGCCATGGAGAAAAAAAAAACATTTCAAGAAACAATTTTTTCATGGTGATCTTGAAAACTGTAGGGCAATTAATGCTTGCAAGCCAAGTATAAGCCAATCCTGCCATAATTTTCTCTCTCTTCCGTTTAGCGTAAGTCCTTTCAGAGCTCCGGAACATTTTATTCAATGAAGCGATTTCCTTTTTACATGATTGCGTGGGCTTTGGAAACAACTTCAATAGTAGCTGACAATATAATACAAAAAAATGGAAAGGCATAAATACTTTTCAGACGAAGATGGGAATTACGCATCCATGGAGGATGAAACGAGAAAAATGCAGATGAGGTGGCCCGCTGACCGAACGACGCGGACGGGCCGGCGGTAGCTCGTGACTACTCCGTCCAAACGCACACCCAGCTGGTCCAGGTAATCAAAATCTCTCCCCAAAGTGCCCCTTACTTCTTTCTTTATACCGAATTTGCCCACCATTTACATGTTTCAAATGCAAAAGCCAATGCCTATCCACACCACACACCGCGCCGGAGAAGCCGGTAGGAAGACGCCCTCCCTAGAAAACAAAATCAAGAAGCCGTGTCGCACCTGTCAACCACTGGTTAATAATAAATCCATTTGATTTGCCCACTGATACGGCACAAGCAAAGGGCCACTTCTTCGTGTGTGGAGCCATTTGACCAAACTAACCTCCCTCCTCTCCTGCCATGGAGATCATTTAAATTAAGAGCTCCAAGAATAGAAAACAAAGCCAAGCAAGTTGGTTGCTAGAAATTTGGGGAGAAATATGATGATAGGGGGTGATATTAATGTTATTTTGAGCTGCTAGATTGTGACGCCTTCTTGATCTCTAGGAAGGATATTCTTCTTCTAGAGTCCTCATCTTTGGATTCATCTTAAAACTACCTTCAAACGTGCCGCTGATTAAGTCACATTACTAGGATGTCGTTGCCGCCCTTTGTTGCGAGGGTATAAATGGAACATTCCTTGTAGATTACTCCACAATTAACCCATAGGATTTTTATTTGGCTGTCATTTTACGGTGGAGGATGCTTCTCATAGTCACGCAGCTTTGGGTTAATAGTTTTTTTTTAGGGACACGCAGCTTTGGGTTAATAGTTAATAGAGAAGGATGTTTTAACCTTTCTCTTGATTGCATCTCCTTCTCGTTGACAACACCTAGAAAGTTTGGCATGCCGTAGATATTTAGGTGGGACATGTGCTCGACATTTTAAAGTTTGACTTGTTACACTTCATATGACATGTCATTTAGTATAGTATAGTGAAATATCTTTCTTGTTGAGTTTTTTTTGTTATGGGCGTACGGCTGAAGAAAGAAAAAAATACTCCGTTCCTTAAAAAAAAAAGGAAACAGTAAAAAACTGTATACAGGTTCAGACTTTTAGAAACCGGCATTAGTGTCCATGTACGTTGTTGATCAAAGAATCACAACAAAGATACTACTCAGTAAATGGCCATGCTGTATTGCTATGTCTGTTTTACCAAGCCATACACAACCTGCCAGGCTCACCACACGGTGACACGGATACCGTACACGGTATGGAATTACGGAGAATCCCACGGATTGTCATGGGATAAGCTGTAATGTAGCTGGCCGTGGTTTTTTTGTTTGTGCACATGGACGGGGCCTGGTCACCGTCACGGGATCTACCGTATCAACTGCTGCAGTGGCACAACGTGGGGTGATCGACGGATGGGACCCGGCAAAGTCAGCAGAGGCAGGGAGGCAGCCGTCTGGCTGTGCTTGTGTGCAAGCTGGTACGGCGCCCACCGACAGGTGACGTGGCTGGGGGCGCAGGTATTGGACAACACGGCGGAGTGGGCCCTCGCACTCACACCGTCGCGACCGAAACAGCTACCCGCTTCAACGGACCACACTACACTAGGACCGCACATGCCATCCTGCACTATCTACTCTTCACGGTGTGTTTTCTTCCTTTCTTTTTATTTTTCAGCATGCCGTACCTTCTAGGGTGTGTAATTTTCTGTACCTTGTAATTAACAAAGTCCTCTTTTTACATGTCCAATTTTTTTTTTCTAATCCAGCTTTTTTTCTCAGGAGAAAAAAGGGCCGAGATGTACTTTTTTGTTTCTTTCCTCGAAACGGTGAAGGTAAATTTCGTATTCCGTGGTTAGAAATGGGATTTATTTTCTAGTCATGTGATTCGAGTAACAAGTGAATAACAATAATATAGGCAACGCGTCTCTTTATCGTCACGGGGCGAAGGATACGTCGGACTGCCCCTTCTGCCTAGGGGTGCCGGAGAAAACAGCTCACTTGTTCGTCACTTGTCCCCGCCTCATAGGACTTTGGGCCCGGCTACTTCCAGGCCAGCCGACCCCGGTGTCGGTGGAAGCGGCTGTGCAGGCGATGTGTGCCACCTTCGCCGAAGGAGGACGAGTCCCCCACACTTGCTGCTATGGCGGTGCTATGGGTGATCTGAAAATCCCGCAACGCCATGATCTTCCGAGCCGCACACGAGGATGTGCCGAACATTTGCAGGAGCATTCGTCGCCACGCCGAGCTTTGGGTGTGTCCTGCCCCCCGTCGCCTTGACGTTGCACCTCTCAAACTTTGGTGTCAAACCGTAGTTGATGTAAATTAAAAGCATCGGGCGCGCTCTCTCTCTCCCCCTCCCCTTGTATTCTCTCCCCTTGAGCTCGGCGCTAGTTCGAACAATGCTTGTCCACGGAATGGAATACAAAGTTCAGGTGGGCTACTGGCCTCGTTGGTTCCTCAGAAAAAAAAATATAGACAACAATAGTTTCTGACTTTCAGTGAGTTTCAAATGTGTGTTTTGGTACATTTTGGAGTTGGGCCTTGTTCTTTTTCATACTTATAATTGTGCACCCATAGGACACGCTTCTCATCGTGAAAACTTTTCACCAACTTCACACAACTAAATGGACCCTTAAATAGACAATACCATGCCAAATTTAATATGTCCAGGTTTTGTGTCATATTCAAGTAAGTACATTATGCTTCCTATAAAAAACGAAGGAGATATAACACTCTACACTCTAAGATCCATATCTAGTGGGAGAGGGTACATTTTTGCTCTGTTACGCACCTTCCAGGTTATGTTTTAAAGGGTCAGGTGGGACAGCACAAGCTTCGACCCTAAGGCACCATCAACCGCCATGCTGCATGGCCCTCAAGATATTTTTTTTTTCTGGCAGTCCATGTCTTTTATCTTTCGTACCTATTGTTCGATGAGTGCATACAACTCAAGGGACACTCCATGACCTGCAAAAGATATAGACAATTGCATTTTTTTTTTAGTTTGGAAGTAATACATCCAGGGGAAAAATCTCTACTGCTATATTAGTGTGACTTTTATTTTTTTCTTTGTTAGCGACAAGATTTGCACGTGCTCGTTGACTACAAGTGTTTCCTGCTACTAAACAAATTTGGTTTTATAAATTATTCAAACGAATTATTTGGTCCAATGGAAATTAAATGCCTCATGTAAAGGCGTTTTTAGCACGAGAGATAACTTGAGATCTCAGCCACCCGATTTCTTCAATGGACAGGTTTTTGAACTCGTGATCCCTGGATCTATCGTCGTCAATGACAGGTTTTTAGTGCATTATTTAGATATTGAGATCTTGGGAGTGCACAGCGAATTTATTGGTCCTAGAAAACAAGCCACTTTAGGAATTTTAGGACAAAACAAGAAGAATCAAGAAAGATAGTTTGCACCCATTTTATATAGTCATATTTTGTACTAATTGATTCTTGCATGCACATACTAATATTGATAAAATACTTTTTTTGACAAAATTGAATGATTATTTTTACAAAATCTGAATTCTAGAATAAGTTTTTTTAGGGATGGAGGGAGTAGGTGATATAGTAGGTTATTGCGAAAGTGCTCAGCTCACGACTGGCTGACAGGCGCATCTTTTCATTTTCCTATTGTAATCCCACTAACCTAACTTTAAGCACAACCGGACCCAGCAAACGCAGAGCCCAGAACAACAATTACCGGTTGCAGCGTCAGGGTTCACTATTCAGTAAGCTATACAAAACAGCTCGCCCATCAACACCAACTCAGTCTTTCCAACGCAAGGAAGGGGAGAAACAGGGACAGTTTTGTTTGTTTGGCGAAAACAATTGTATTTTGAATGTACAGACAATTGCTAGGAGGAGCCTTACGTCATCCTTGATGCAAGCCATGGCCTAACCGTGCCGAATAAAAAATTTGTGCAATGGTGCTTGGCTAGCACGAGAGGGCACTCTGCTTTTGTCTTCACTTTACGATTCTTTGAGCTTTCTCCCCCTTGTAGACTTCAATAGCTTATTCTTTTGTGGTAGATTCATGAGAAAGCAACTGGAGGGTTTGGATTTTGTAGTGAAAGACTCGTGTGCGTGCGTGTATCACAACTTTCACGTCGTTTTAGCGATTTTCAGGAGACGTCCAAACGAGCAACATGATTATAGAGAGAACGTAAACAAACAAGGGGATTAGTATAGAAAAACGAACAAGGGGATTACAGAACATGATTATAGAGAGAAAACGTAAACAAACAAGGGGATGAGAGAGAGAGAGAGGATTTTGTAGTGAAAGACTCGTGTGCGTGCGTGTATCACAAGTTTCACGTCGTTTTAGTGAGTTTCAGGAGACGTCCAAACGAGCAACATGATTATAGAGAGAAAACGTAAAGAGACAAAGGGGATTTAGGGACTCAGGGACTGTGTATCAAATGGCATGACGATTGGGAATGAGAAATTAACTATGTTATAACCACGTGTGACAATGCACCAAACATTTTCCTGGTTCCAAAATTCAAGTGAAATCCTGGCTAGGGCCCTGTTCGGTTGCCCATAAGTGGCTGGGTTGGAGGTCGGCTGGGCTGGAGGATTGGCTGCTCAGTCCCATTCCTACACCAGGTCTATGTGCACCGTCTCCTCATACTTCAACTTGCTTCTAGTCTTAATCCTACACCGGGTTCATGCACATTCTGCACACACTCCAGCCTAGGCTCCAGCCCAGCCAATTAAGGGCAACCGAACAGGGGGTAGTATTATGAATGGTGATTCCAAAACATGCATTGGTTTCTGTCTCTTTTTTCAACAGAAGCATACTGAGGAGAGGCATCAGATAATACAATTTTTCTTTTGAGAGAAAATACATGTTTGCCGAGAGGGAAGAGTGGGTGGGTGGGTGGGCTAGCTAGGTCACTGGTGGCCCATCACAAAGCCCACTAAAGCCCATCACAAAGCCAACTGAAGCCCATCAGGCCATCATAAAAGCCCACTAAAGCACACATCCAAGTTTCCATTTGTGTAGCAGAGTAGTACAACAGCTAATTCTGCAGGGATGAACCGCTGCGATTCATAGCAGCTAGCAGACGACCATCGAAAATATCGCAAATTAAAGTTCTATATAGTAGAAACACTGCAAGAAATAAAGGGCACCAAATTCATTCTCAATCCATCCAAATCTTCTGCAATCTATCCCGTGCCCAGGATCCAAATCACATCCTTTATTTGCTAGAATACCGTCTTGTTATCTCACCCCTACGTAGTATCTCTAATTTGACTCCCAGAATGTAAAAAGGATATCCGGTATCCCTATTCTATCTCACCCAATCAATGCCGAATCACCTTGACTCCAGCATGCATGCAGTCGTTTCCTCCTGTTCTTCACGCCCATTGACTCATACAGATGGTGAAACACTGAAACTGCAGATAGTGTAGTAGCACGTGTCACTCGTTGGTTTCTCCCCTCGTTGATTCTCCGAGCAAATTCCGGTGGATTCCCGGCGCAGAGATCCCTATTTGAACGCCACAAAATCATCTCATACCAATCTCATTTACGCTGGATTCAAATCGTATTTTCTATTATTTTCTTTCCATTTCAACTGTGTTTCATCTGGCTATAAATACCCTAGCAGGAACGGCAGAGATATGCAAGTGATCGACTTCACCACTGCACCCTGCTAGGAGATTGATTTGGGGAGAGATCGCTCGATCACACACTACAACAGAGCGACATGGGTAGTAGAATGGTGAGGCTTCTTCTTGCTGTTGTTGGGCTCGTGGCACTCTGCTGCTTGGGCTGCGAGGGCCAGCCCAACTACCGCGCCGCGCTGTCCAACTCGCTGCTCTACTTCGAGGGGCAGCGCTCCGGCAAGCTGCCGGCCGACCAGCGCGTCCAGTGGCGCGGCGACTCCGCGCTCTCCGACGGCCACGACCACGGCGTAAGCACCCTATCCTTGCACGCGATGCGAGGTTCTCATCACTTATTCCCTGGCATGGACGTGCTACATGTATATATATTTATATTTATATATACATATATGCGTGATGCAGGTGGATCTCACCGGCGGGTACTACGACTCGGGCGACAACGTGAAGTTCGGTCTCCCCATGGCGTTCACCGTGACGATGCTGGCGTGGGGCGTCGTCGAGTACGCACGCCCGCTGGCGGCGGCGGGGGAGCTCCGGCACGCGCTCGCCGCCGTCCGGTGGGGCGGCGACTACCTGGCGCGGGCCCACGCGGCCGAGGAGACACTCTACGTGCAGGTCGGCGACGGCGACTCCGACCACTCCTGCTGGCAAAGGCCCGAGGACATGGACACGCCGCGGACGGCCTACAGCGTCGACGCCTCCCGCCCCGGCTCCGACGTCGCCGCCGAGACCGCCGCCGCGCTGGCCGCCGCCGCCGTCGCGTTCCGCCGGCTCGACGCCGGATACAGCGCCATGCTCCTCGGCCACGCGCAGCAGGTAGTATACTGTACGACACGCCCATTCGCCCATGCTGCATTGGATGTACCAGGCCACCATGACACGTAACAAATAATTGCATAGGCGTATTACTGATGTGATGTCCAATGGCCACCGTTTGCATGCAGCTGTTCCGTTTCGCCAAGAACCACCGTGGCCTCTACCATGATAGCGTGCCGGGGGCTGCAAAATTCTATCCTAGCAGCGGCGACGAGGTACTACTATCGCTTACTGTTAATTTTTCAAGTTCCATGCGTGAATAATGTCTATCATATTGTTTCGATGACGACATTATATATGAAATGACCGATACATGTTTCACAATGTACATGGAATGCGCTGTTGTTCTTGATGATAATGTCGGGATCACCAATGGTACGGTGCAGGACGAGCTGATCTGGGCTGCGGCCTGGCTCTTCATCGCCACCGGTGGCGAAGACTACAAGGCCTTCATCACCGGCGACGGCAACAGCGGTGGTGTGCAGTCAGTGTTCTTATGGGACAACAAGTTCGTCGGCGCCCAGGCCCTTGTCGCCAAGGCAAGCGATCCAGCACCTAGCCGTCCCTTCCGCACTTGATATATATACTAACATCAGACAAACAATTTTGCTATATATACTTTTTCCGTTCCGAATTACAATTCGTTCAACTTTTTTTTGACTCCAAGTTTTACCATTCCTCTTATTCGAAAAATCGTTTCATGTCTGCAGCTTATCCTCGACGGGAAGCTGCCCGACGCCGGAAACCCGGCGGCGATGAAGAGCAGCCTAGAGCAGTTCCTCTGCAACGTGGTGCAGCCCAGCAGGCACAGCCCCGGCGGCATGCTGTGGACACAACACTGGAACAACCTTCAGTTCGCCACGTCGGCGGCGTTCGTCGCCGCCGCGCACTCCGACCACCTTGCCGCCGCCGGTGCCACCCTCCGGTGCGGCGGCGGGTCGCCGGAGCTCATCTCGTTCGCGAGGTCGCAGGCGGACTACATCCTCGGCGCCAACCCTGGCAAGATGAGCTACATGGTCGGGTACGGGGCGAGGTTCCCGGAGCAGGTGCACCACCGCGGCGCGTCGGTGCCGTCCATCAAGACAAGCCCAGCCAAGATCACCTGCAAGGGTGGCTTCGACTACTACAGCAAGGGAACGCCCAACCCCAACGTGCTCGTCGGCGCCGTCGTCGGAGGGCCTGACGAGGACGACAAGTACAACGATTCCAGGGAGGATTTCCAGCAGACCGAGCCGTCCACCGTAACCGCCGCGCCTTTCGTCGGAGTGCTCGCAAGGCTTCTAAGCTGAGAGACATGCATGCTCCCCGTTTTAGTCAGGAGTGATGTGAGTGCCAAGAGAACTAATTGTTTACTGTCAGAGCATTATCTTGTAAATTGAAAGCGACGATATCCAATAAAATCACTGCTAATTAGTCTCAGAAAAACATTGGTCAGGCATGAAATCATTCGATTCCTAAAGTTGACATGATTAGCATCAAGTTGGTCTTGGAGATGACGTGCTTCAGCTTTACCGGGACTGCGTGCTTGGCTAGGCGATCAGCCTCCTCTCCTAGAGACGTTGTTCTTCGGTAACCTGACTACCGGAGACAGTTGCTGCACGCAAAGAGAAAGCAGCACATCCCAACGTGCTGGACCAGATCACAAAATTGCGAGATAAAACAAACATGTGTCAAGTCAAATTCCCACATTCTTTTTTACTTCCGTCCGTGGATGCTCCGCCCTTAATCAGGATTTTTGTTAAGAGAAATTCAACAATGATTACGACTATTACTCTTTACAGGAACATATTGTAAATTGACAGCAAGGACATCCAATAAATCACTTAGAGAACAATGGCCCAACATGAAATTATTCAATTCCAATCCTTGGAACAAACTTTCATATGCAGACCTCTAACATAAATTATCTGATCCTCCCTTTTGGGAGGATAACTTAGCAACAACTGATAAAGACCTGTGCTTACATTACATTAAGAACTAGTGTCATCAAGCGCGGGTAAACAGTCCCTTATAACATCCGCTGCTAGCTCCAGCTCTTTCTGTGAGATGATGAGTGGCGGCACGAGCCTCACAACATTTCCTTTCCCAGCTGTCAGCACTATGACACCGGCATCAAGGCATGCATCAACCAGAGGACCAGCCGGAACATCTAGCTCAATGCCGACGATGAGGCCAACACCGCGGATCTCCTTTACGTGCGGGTTTCCACTCAGCTTGGTGCGGAGTAGCTGCTTGAAGTTCTCTCCTTTCTTGGACACCTCAGCCAAGAAACCAGGTTTCTGGATTTTGTCCAATACAGTTAACGCAGCTTGGCAGACAAGAGGGCCACCACCAAATGTTGTACCATGATCGCCATAGTTTATGGCTGCAGCAACCTTTTCCTTGACCAAGACAACTCCGATGGGGAGCCCATTGGCTAGTGGCTTTGCTAAGGTCATAATGTCCGGTTCAACTCCGTATGCCTCATGTGCCCAGAGGTAACCTGTGCGCCCCAAACCACATTGCACCTGTTTTTGAAACAGTAAGGCAACATTAGATTAGATTGCTGTCATGGAAAGCAATCCTAATGTAAAACTAAAATGGCGACCTGAATTCAGAAGAGAAAATGGTGCTAATTCAGATAATAACAGAAATGAAACTCTCACGTCCTGATAACTAGTGATATGCATCCCGTCTCAAATCTTAGTACAAGGATCAAAGGCTTAGTTTTTCATAAGAAAATGTATACATACATCTTAAATCAAATATAGTTTAGTACTATCGTGCGATTTTATTTAAAAATGAATAGAACAGAAAGTAGCAATGGCAGAGCACACCATACCTCATCAAAAACCAAGAGAGCTCCAGCCTCGTCACATGCCTCCCGCAGCCCCTGCAAGAACTCCTGGGTGGCACTATGAATGCCACCTTCACCCTGCACGGGCTCCACGAATACAGCGGCGAGCTTGCCTGTCTGTATCACCTTCTTGGCCTCCTGCAAATTGCCGTACTCGACGAAGGTGACGCCGGGCATGACAGGCGCGAAGGGCTCCCGGTACTGCGACTTGCTGGTGAGCGCGACGGAGCCCATGGTCCGGCCGTGGAAGCAGTTGTCGAAGGCGAGGAACTCGGCGGGCGACGCGTCGGTGTCGGGGTGCGCGGCCCGCTGGAACTTGCGGGAGAACTTGATGGCCGCCTCGTTGGCCTCCGTGCCGGTGTTGGCGAAGAAGGCGCGGTCCGCGAAGGATGCCTCCACGAGGCGCTTCGCGAGCGCCACCTGCGACGGGGCCGAGCGGAAGAAACAAGGTAGGTCAGCGAGCGAGCATAAGCAGGGGAGTGGCGAGGGGACAATGCGTCGAACACGTGGTGGGCGGCAGAGAAGGGAAAGAAAGGGAAGGGAGGGGGCGTGCACGGTACCTGGGGCCTGGTGTACTGGACGTTGCTGGAGTGGATGAGCGTGGCGGCCTGGCGCGCGATGGTGGCCGTGAGGTCGGGGTCCCCGTGTCCGATCGCAGTGACGGCGATGCCGGCGGCCATGTCGAGGTACTCGCGGCCGTCGAGGTCGTAGAGCTTACACCCGCGGCCGGCGTCGAGGACGACGCGGGAGCGCTTGTAGGTCCCCACGAGGTACCGCGCCTCGTCGTCCACCACCGCCAGGCTCGCCGCCGACAGCTCCCGCCGCGCCCCCGCGGCGGCCCCCGCGGTCGGCGGGGGCGCCGCTGCCGGCGCGAGGCAGGCTACGACGCGCCCGCGGCGGGGCGGCGGGTTGACGAGCCGCGACGCGCCCACCGACGGACGCACCGGCTTGGCGCCCACGGGCGCGACGGCGAGGAAGGACTGGAGCGAGTTCATGGCGGATTTGGCTGAACTGGGCCGGCCGGGCGTGGGTGGGGAGTGTTTAGTTGCTTCGGGGATTTATTACCGGGCGGGGATTGCCGAGAAGATATCGACGAGGGTGGCGGGGGTGTCATGTCAGGGATTGTGTGTGGGCGGCGGTGCTTTCGATCGGGCGCGGGTGGGGCCCGCGTGGAAGTGACACGGGAGGTGTTCGTGCAGGGTGGCGCCGCGGTTGGTAGCAGTAGAAGTGGCGTGCGCGCCGCCGGCTCGGGTCAGCCGGGCTTTGGGCAAGCACGTCTCAAAGACTCAAACTACTACTACTGAAGCTCACCTAATTACTGCTCTTTGACTACTTAATTTTGCAAAGAAAAATCTCTTCGTGGATAGCATGGCTACGAGAGGGGAAAATTAAGAAACATTCGTCTCTTTCCTCTGGAACGACGAGCGCGACTAGGCGAGCTCATCTGCCGCGTGGTTTCATATTTCTTGCGAATTGCGATGCTGAGTGCCTTGAGTTTTCCATAATTTCATCTCTCTAGGACCGGGGAGGGATTGCGGGGGCTCATTGATCAGTTTCTAAATTGAATTCATAACGAACATGTACACTATGGCTTGCAGCCTTGCAGCCCTAAGCCGGAGCTGCAGAAGACTGACTTGAGAGTCGACGCAAAGTGGCCCCCCTAGGCATCAGACATATCCAAAACGTACTACTGCAGCAAGATCCATGCGCAAGGACGCAAAAAAAAAAGAAAAAGAAAAAGAAAAAAAAAAGCATGCCAATGAACCGATCAAACCATCATCAGTTTATTAACCGTCGCGATGCGACTGCTTTAGCACGCGAAGTAAACCCGGCACGGAAGAAAGCACCAACTGTTGCCATCGTACAGGAGACGGACTTATTTCCACAGGGCATTCAACCTCAAAAAACACAAAAGGGCCGGTACAAACAGTGGTTTGTTCCATCTCCCTGGAGATAGGGGGTGAAGTCAAAACACGGTGGTCCGAGCGGAGTTATTTGTGTCCACAGCGCCGGTTTCCCCCCGTCAATGAGTAACCAAGCTGAGCCTGAACTGAGGTTTAATCAGAGTGGTGTAATCGAGACGAGATTGTGTGGTGTAATCAGAGTGCATCTACATGCTCTGTCCAGCGTTTCGTCATCATCAGTATAGCAAGTGCTTAAAGACATGGTCGACGTTGCGTTCCCACTTGGTCTCGTATAGGTTCAGAAGCCTCTCGGCAGGTGTCATTCCTGTAAGCAATTTTCAGAGTTAACAGCTGGATGGCGGCAAAAAGGAGTCATGGCACAGATGAATAAGGATGTGAAGATATGTTGAATAGCATTGGTACATTACCTGTTCTCACCACTTCCTCAACCTCTCTTAAGAAACCAACCTCCTTGTACCCTCTTCTTTCTAATCCTTTCTGCATTAGGACAACATAAGCATTATTATAAACAGCAGTTATATGGACCTAACATTTGTTTGCAAAAAATGGAGTTAAACAAAGGAAGTGGTAGCAAAGTAATATACCGACCTTGGCCAATTTTAGAACTTCTTCAGCTAAATCTCTTACATATCCATCACGAAATGGTGTCTTAAAACCAGTCACCGGTACCTGATCACATATAGCACTGTAAGACAACAACATTTGCTAAAGTTCATTCTTATCTAGTGGTACACGATTTTTCACAAGAATACAATAAATTCTATTGGCCTGATGGAACTGTGAGGCAAAACAGATTCTTAATTTTCGATCAAGAATATTTTTTATCAAATGACAGAGGGTACAGTTATCTTACGATACCTTCCGTCTTAGCATATCCCTTTCCTCCTTTGTCCAATCAAAAGTCATGTCCAAAATGCTTTGTAAGGACTCCTCGTCGTATAACAGCCCAACCTGTAGATTATTAAGTGTAAGGTGGATGACTCAAGCTTCTATAAAAAGTGGAATATGCTAATAGCAAACTGTGTACAGAATGCAAAACAAAGACAAAGGGAAACAGATCACAAACCCAAAATGCAGGCAAAGCACACAATCTCCTCCACGGACCACCATCAGCACCTCTCATCTCAAGGTATCTCTTTAACCTAACCTGCAAGCAGAATACAAAGGACAGAGTTATTATGATAAACTAGCAATGACAGATGTGCAATCAGGCAAAGGGATAAAAAGAGTAAACCTCAGGAAAAATTGTTGTTAGATGGTTCTCCCAATCATTAAGAGTAGGCAACTCCCCAGGAACTTGAGGGAGTTTTCCTTGCATAAAATCCTGCATAATTGATACATGTCAAATAAGATTTTGTGAATGAATACAAATCGCTGTGTCTTGCAGATGGAGGCTTTGCATTTTTTTAATTTAAAAACTTTAACAAACACAGAACTTATACAGAAGTAAAAGGACATCAGAGACAGAAACAGACCCGAAATGACATTCCCGTGCAGTCAATATACTTCTTATTTCGATATACAAAATACATAGGGACATCTAATGCATAATCCACATACTGCTCAAATCTGCTCCAAAACAGAAAATATAATTAGGATCATTTTGTATGGAAAATGTATTTTTTAAAAAAGTGAAATGAGGATATCAATCAATTTACAGGCACTCAAGTGGGAAAAAAAAGAAGTTCACAGGAATGCTAACCCGAATGAATCATCGAAGACAAAAGGGAGCATGCCTGCACGGTTGTTATCAGTATCTGTCCAGATATGGCTACAGATAGTGGCATTTGTATTAACAACTGCAGATATAATGGAATAGTGTATGTATGCTGTGATGGGTTATCAAGTAAATACCTCCTTAAGCTAAGAAAGCCATTTGGCTTTCCTTCTTTAAAGGGAGAATTTGCAAATATTGCTGTTGCAATCTGTTAAGAGAACAAGCCAAGATTATTTGAGAACAGCAAATAAACGATCCTGGAAGATAATAAAAATACTCACAGGCTGCAATGCGAGGCCTGCGCGAAATTTCCTTATCATATCCTGTTCTGAACTGAAGTCAAGATTAACCTGGGTACAAAAAGTAAACTTCCTTAGTCAAGACTATCATAATGCAAATCAGTTAAGTTCTTTAGTGGAATGAACTTATACCATAGATAGTTTCAAGACTCTATGAGATGAGCTCAAGACGAGAGTAATGTAAATGTCAAAATGCCACTCTATATATATAAAAATAAAATATGCTCACCTGCACAGTACATGTCCGGAACATCATATCAAGGCCAAGAGTACCAACTTTAGGCATGTAATTCCTCATTATTTCGTATCTTCCCTACAGAGCAATAATTGTTCTGTTCAGATTTTAAAGGAAACAGTAACAGTTAAACTATGTTGCATAAGGCATATTTGAACAAGGCTACAGTGCAAAGTATCAGTCTTTTTTTTTTCTTAAGTGCTGTGCTCTACACAGGTGCTAGGCAGTTAGCAAGGCCATACTGTTGTCTCAGATGTACCAAAAAACAACATTCCTAGTGATGCCATCTTCATTTTTAAGTATCAAGAAAACAACTATTAGAAGTCAGAACAAGTATGTTGGGTGGAGGTGACCATTAGTTGACAGTTCAGGAACAAAGCAAAGTTAAAAAAAAAAACAGGTTTTACAAGGACAGAATTACCTTCGGCATTATTGGTATATCTCTCAGTGCCCATTTTGGCTGAAAGCCAAGTCCAAGAAATCCTATTCCCATTTCCTCTCCAACTGCTTTGACCTAAAAGAAGATGAAGATTTTGAAGTCCTATCCGAATTGCAAAGAAACACAGTACATCATGGTAAAATTATACATGGATCACTTTAGACCAAGATAGGAATATGCAAACATGACATGAAATATTTTGTTTATTTTCAAGTGAGACCCTATTCATTTTGATACCAAAAGAACCCCTGTGCGCACATCTGGATATCAATTTTCTTGCAAAGACAAACAAACAAATTATAATACGATGCTCGAGCTAAAGGCATAGTTCTTATCATGGTAGGCAGTCAGGGATGTAAATAAGCATTTGGCTTGCGATGAGTTTGGGATTAGATCATGTCCTGGCAAAAGAGTGGTCTGACAGATACAATCTTACGCGTAAAAACACACACAAGTGAACAGATCATAAGTTCTGTAAGTCACATTATACAAGGAATGCATTGTTGGTAAGAGGATTCACCTGATAAAGATGTGAATTGACCTCAGCACAAGTTTGATGCAATGTTTCAAGAGGAGCGCCACTAAGTTCAAATTGGCCACCAGGTTCAAGAGAGATGCTTTGCTTTCCCTACATCCATAGAAATAAGTCCAGTTACAAAAATAAACTAAAGTCATCAGAGAAACCTGCAATGCCCTTCACTTTGGAAGTGTCATCTATGGTATGGGTGAGAGTGATCCATTGAAATGAATGGACATTGTCCTTTTTCATCCAATTTGAATTGTTGGTGGATGGTACATAAAGGCGTGTTCATACAAAAGGAAAGGAGCAATGCAGCAGTACCTGTTTGAGGCCGATAACATAGTTTTCTTCCATTATCTTTTCCCAATCAAATCTCTCAGCGAGCCCGTTCAGTAGGTCACGAATTTGATTGTATTTTATAGGGCGTAATGTGTCAACTTCGAAACCAAACTTCTCATGCTCGGTACCAATTCTGTAAACAAAAAAGGCAGACATTAAATTAGGGGATAAACTTAATATCAACTGGCATAGTATGTGTTTTTTTTCTGGGGAAAGAAACACTAACAGCTTAAATACCAATGCTAAAACAATTTGAACCCAATTACCAGAAAAATGACAGCAAAGCGATCCACTAACAAATTCATCCTAGTACAGTGTAGTAGTGTACACACTATAGCGGAGTTATCACTACAAAGCCCTGGTCCAACCTAAAAGTTTGCGTCATGGAACCTCTCAATTTTGGAGGTAGACAGTGTTTCTGGCCACACGAGCGCATCCCATCTACCAAACAAACTGAAAATTACGCGTCCACGTGAAACATTCCATCACCACTGGGAAAGGAAAGCAGCAAAAAGGAAGGAGCACACATCGGAGCTTGTCACCTCCAATTCTCCTTGGGCTTGCACCCGGAGACGAGGTACGCGATGAGGTCATCCTTGGTGAGCGGCTCCGTCATCTGCACGGCCTCCTCCGTCGGTGGGCTCGCCGCCACGGCCCCGCCGCGCCTCCTCCCCCTCCTGACGGCGGGCACCTGGAGCGGGCGCCCCTTCCTCATCCTCCCCGCCGCCGCGCCGTCCGGCGACACCCGCGCGACCGCCAGCCGCGACGCCACTGCCATCGAATCCAACGGCCAACTACCCTGCCAAAAAAGAAATTTCACCCCAGAAGAGGTCAGCGGGAATCGCGGAACCGGATAACAAGCGGACGATAGAAACCCAACTCCGTCACGCACTTCGGCTAGGGTTCGTGGGGGGAGGGGAGGAATCAAGCGCCGCCGCGAGGCCCCCGATGGCGGACTCCGCTTATGCTGCTTGCTTGCTGGATGCTGCGGTTCTGCCTCGCCCGGTCCCGGAGTAGGCCGCGTGCAGGCGCTTTATAAAAGCGGCGCGGTGGGGCCGGGCCGTCAGCGAGGGGCGGCGGCCACGTCAGCACGGCGGCTCGAAGTGCGCGCTGCTTCCACCATCGATCCGCAGGTGGGGTGCGGGACTGCGGGCAACGGAAGCAGCCGGCGGCGAGGGTGATGTCTGCTCTGACGTGCGGCTGGCTGCCCGCTGATTTGTTACCAAAAAGGGGGGATTTTGTTTTTGAAAAGGTAAAAATGGGTGTTTTTTTTAATATTGGTGGGACGCGCTAGCTAATGATTCTGCAGTTCGTCTGCAATTTCCACTCGATAGAAGACCAGTAGAGGAGAGACGGCTCCGATGATTCAACTCCACTGGCTTTGGCTATCCTACTCAGCTACTACTTCACTGAACTGAATCATCACTGATGACGAATTCCGTGATGATCGAGATGATGCCCGCGCGCGATCCTCTGCGGCGGCGATAACCATAGGCAGCAGCAAAAAAACACTCATCAGGCCATCATCCACTGATGTTACTGTTGCACCTTTTAAGTGCCGGCACGCAAGCCAAGCCACCAACTAAAGGTGTGTTTAGATTAGGAAAGTGTCGGTGCCTGATTTGGTCGCACCGGCACCAACGAGTGATTGCGGTGCTAAACGCTCGTTTCCCAGATGGCGAGAGTGAGAGACAAGAGTTTTATCCTGGTTCCGGCCACGGGGCCGTACGTCCAGCAGTGGTGCTATGCGCCGGGTTGCGTGTTGCTCGTAGTAGGGGTTTACAAGCAAGGTGGGAGAAGGAGATGAGCTCCCATGTCCCGTGCGGTGTGGTGTGTGTTCTAGAGTGTGTATGAACTCGTGTGTTTGTGTCGCTTGCCCTTTGCATGGGCTTTCCTTCCCCTTTTATAGACCAAGGGGGCAGGGTGCGAGTACATGTGTTTGTCGCTGAGTGTTCTGTCCGTCCATGCCGTGCACTGTGCGAGCGGGAATCGCGCCTTCCAACTCTGCTGACGACATGGCAGGGGCTGACGTATCGTCCTTCCTTCTCGTGACGGTTCACGGCGTCGAGGGTGGCAACTTGCGTACGGCGTTCCATGGTCTCCTCCGAGGTTGCCTTCGAGCTTGCCTTCGAGGGTAGCAGTGCGCCTGGCGGGGGGTAAAGTCAAAGGAGTGGTTGGCACAGTGCTGCTGGCAGGGTTAGGTCTGGCGTGCAGCGTACAGCATGGTGCTCAGAGTCCACTGTTGTGAGTGGATTTGACCGATGTCTTCTCCAGAGAGTAGGTGATTGCGTGGAGGAGTGATCCCTGCTTTTTGACCGCGTCGTGATGACTCTGATGGGTCGCAGAGCATTGGGCGTTGTTCCCGGTGAGGCCGGCTCGAGCTTGGATCGTAAGCTCGAGCTCGTCAGGCCTCGATCGAGACGGAAGCCACCCGCTCGAGGGTAGGGGTCGCCCTCGAGGCTGCTGAGCCTCGAACGAGACGGAAACCACCCGCTCGAGGGTGATCGTCTACCTCGAGCTGGATGGGGCCGAGGACTCGTAGCGATGGCGGGCCTTTGCTGGGCTGTTGAGCCAGGTCAACATCGTTGTGGGCCTTGATGCCAAGTAGTTTTGGGCCTAGATTGGGGTACCCCTTTTGTATGTACCCGACAGAAAGATTCCTCGAAAAAACACTGTAGATAAAAAAACATTATAGGTAAATAGTTATGTGAGTGGAAAAAATGTGATGAATATAAAAAAAATAGATGAATAGTGTTTTTTCGGGAATATTTTGCAAACTAAACGCACCATAACTCTAGTCTCTAGGCTTTGTTTAGTACAGTGACCAGTGAGCGTAGCTTGTAACCTGCGATTGCGCCGCGGGCAGGGCATGGACAGGGACCCGGACCGGGGGATCTCGTGCGGTCCCTGCCGCGGCGATCCAACAGCGGCCGGCAACGCATCTCGTCCGTCCGTTGTTGCTGGCGGCGCCGGCACGCAATTTGACCATCACCAGTCACGGCACGGCACCACCCAACGATTCCTACTTCGATTATATTCGGGGTATCGTAGTCGCGACTGGTTATTAGGTCCGTTCAAGCTAAAAGCTAGGCATCCGGTCGAGCCGAGCCGAGTCGACCCGGTCGACCCGTCTCGCGAGCTGACCCGGGTTAGTACAATACCTCTAGGAGCAGCACTTGGAAACGGGGGGTACCGTGCCTTAACGTGCGCCGCGCGCGGAGACTGAGAGTGAACGATGCCCATCTTCCCGGCCAGGTTCGGCCAGCCAAGTATAGTGCCTAGTAACCATGGTAGCGTCCACGTGATGAGCATCAGACGGTGGGCATGTGGGCTTGCTTTACAATGGTGTGCTGCCATGCCAGCATATTCCGGAGACCGGCTCATGAATGGCGGAACCTCCTAATTATAGAAAGAACAACCTGGGCTGGCCACATGGGGAGGCATCTACTTGCAGGTGTTCTCCTTCCATGGCAGGCACCCTACAGATTATGAGAAAAGGACAGCACGTACCTTCTTCTAGTAGCTCATTACCGCTGATACGATTCTCGTGCTTTTTTTTTTCAATAGGCTTGTTGAGCGCCCGTTGGACCACCTCGTATCGCGTATCGTATTGTAGTAACCACAGCTACGCGATCCTGCTCCCTCTTAAAGCAAGGTTAATGATTTGCAGGAGTTAGGAGTATATGTCAAGGAAGATTTGGCCTGCTTTCCTCGGGCGTCTTCGGTTCCATTCGATCCGTCATCGTCAATGGCGAGCTCCGGCTTCATTTGATTATCGTGTGCATTTATCCATCTCTTTGCTGCTAGGTAAGTTGGATGTTTGGGCTAAGCTGGAGTCGTGCTGTGCCGGGCTGATAGCCGCTTGGCCCAGTGTTTAGCAGTTCCGTCCATCAATCAATCCATGCGGATAATACTGGGCCGTTTCTTATTGGGCCATTCTACAGATGCTGCTCTGCTCCTTTTCAAAGGTTTTTTTTTTTTTGAGAAAGCTCCTTTCCAAAGTTGGGTTGTATTGGCAATACTACCCGCTATCTTAATCGAACATATCTCCCGTCAGGCTACAACACTGACATCATCTAATCTAACCAGATCAGTCGACTAAATCACTAAATGCGACCATTGCTAAACACCAGCCTAGCCCCACCACCAACTAAACACACGGTTAATTGCTAGCGCGTGAGGACAAACATGTATGCCACTAGAGTATTTTCTTATTTCAGTGCACAATTCAGTGTTCCACCAACTTACATTTGCCTTTTTTCTTTTAGAGATTTACTCGTTCTCAATCGATTGAGATCTCGCCTTCTCCTCAATCGACGTCCTCTTCTGTTGGGATTAGGGTTGGGAGCTTTCTGAGCTGGGGTTACCTCCATGGTTGCCGGCTATAGAAGAAGCTTGGGGCGGCTCGCCGGCCGGCGGTGGAGGCGGAAGAGACGGAGGAGCGGAGCCGGCGAGGGCGCCGCCGGAGCCGGGCGGTGGAGGACCTCCGGTGGGCGGTGGAGGCGGCGGGGGCGTCTCGTCCTAGCGGTTAGCGCCGGGCGGCGAAAGAGGGCGGCGGCCGGAGCCGGGCGGGAGGTGGTCGCAGCGGGGGCGAGATGAGTAGAGGAGGGAAACCAGGTTAGAGGAAAAAGAAGCGTCGGAGGTAGAAGACGACTCTAGAAGCATTGGATTTCAATCCAACAGTGGAGGACGGTGACTGACGATGGGGTCATTTTTCAGTCGATTGAGGAGGAGACACTTCCTTTTTTTATTCACATGAATGGAGCACATGCACTTTACTGATGCATCGATTTTTGGCGGCCAATGCACGTGACGGCGTGCTGTCTGAACTTTGACCTCGAGTGCAGCACAATTAAGTGCCAAGTCTACGATTCGTAATTCAGTCACGTGTGCATCCCAATATCCCATCTGTCTTGATCGAAATGAAACAGTTTTTCCTTTGTCGCCTTGTCGGCATCTCTCGCAATTCCGCAATCTTTCCATTGGCGTTTCAAGAATTACCGCTTGCTGCGTCACGCTTTGTTTCATAAACACACGTACCTTGTTTCTACAAGTGCTTTTAACATATTGCACCGTCAAATCTTGAAATTGATTACGTGTAGATGCCGAGGGATGCCTTTGTCTATCACTTGGAAATGGCATTGTCGATCTATGAAATGAATCTAGAAAAATAAGAGTTCTTTTACGATGATTAGCAAGTACCACCCGGTACTACCAGATACTTGCAGGTACTTTAAATACTTTTCCTAGTACTTACCGGTACTCTTAACTAGAATTTTAAAAAAATAAATAAATGATTACCTGAGCCTATTTTTCTGGTACTTGGTCTCACAATTTTGGTATTTTTTGATGAGTACTTTTAGGTACTTAGACATATTTCTCACCGTTGGATTATATATTCTGGAAGTATCATGGTACTTGTCAATCATTGTAAAAGAGCTAGTTGTAGATTCATGCAAAAGAAACATTAGCAGCGAAGTTCCAATAGATTCGCACTTGACAGATCACAAGATGGTGTAAATCTCAACAAGCTCATGATGTGTGATGCCTAGTCATCATGCATTCATGCTCCTCCATCATATATAGCCCGAATCAGAACTCCACTGGAGAGTGTCAACCTAATGGCGACACGTTGCTTTGCGTCCCCATCAGAACCCTATCGACAGTCTTGAACTATTTGTACCCCTACTGGCTCTAGCATAAAGGCACGGTTACAATCTGCCCTAGGATATTTCGAATTGTTAGTGCATGGCTCTATTTAGGTCTCCCCGAGCTGTAAATGTGACACGGTTACATGTGGAGTGCATGCAAGGCAGCGACAAGGTATGAGAGCTATATCTAGTAAAAAAGGGTTTACATACTAGTATGTACTTAGTGTGCCCCTAAACCCTAATAAGCCATCAATGACACGTACTACCTAATAAGCCAACAATGACACGTACTATGGAAAGGCTCAGGTAATAAACTGTTTCTTCTTTCGCATCACATGCAACGGGGGTTATTAGGTTATATAAGATCGATGTGCTTAAGTTTGCTGGAGGTGTTTAACTGAAAGTACTGTTAAAATACGAGGAGTTTTACGATGCTTGGAAAAATGGAGAACCGTCCATTCCAAAAAAATCTAACGGTTGTAAAGTGAGAGGTACATACCCAAAGAAAGGTACCTGGAGGTACTAACTAATATATCTTTTGTATTAAATAAAGAGCTCTTTTACAATGATATGGCAAGTACCATGGTACTACCAGGATATAGAATTCAACGGTGGAAAAAATGCCTAAGTACCTAAAAGTACCCATCCAAAAGTACCAAAATGTGGGACCAAGTACCGGATAAATGGGCCCAGCTAATTATTTTATTTTATTTTTAAATTAAAAATAAAGGGTATATATGTCTTTTCCGCTGATGTGGGGGTGGAGGCGGCGGGAAAAAATTATCGTGATATGTTGTGAGAGGGTATATTCTAATCAGGGTATATGAAAGTACTAATATGCCCTTATTATTATTTATTTAATTTTTCAAAATTCTAGTTAAAGTACCAGTAATTACCAGGAAAATTACTTAAAGTACCTGCAAGTACCTGGTAGTACTAGCTGGTACTTGCCAATCATTGTAAAAGAGCTCATAAAATAAATACTCAACTAAATATTCAGTTAGATCAATGGCTAGCATTAATCAGCCACAAAAGTACCCCGTGGTACCTTCTGGTACCTTCCCAGCATTGTAAAATTCATATCTATAAAATAAACAATGTTGAAGCTGCACAATTACTGCTAAAACAAATGTATTTCTAAAAGAAGCAATGTTGAAGCTGCACAAAAAAAAAGGCTGCAGTTTTTTTTATAAAAGAAAAAAACAATCAAGTGCCATATGTTATTGCTGTTTCGTTCATCCACATCCATTCTGAGTTTGTTCTGACCAGATGCTAGTTAAACAAAGGTGACATATGGACCGCACTATAAGAAGACGTCGACAACTGATACTCAGTTATCATACATTGCATTTGGCATTAGCTGTATCTTTTGATCGATGTGATGTTCCTTTGTCAGGTTTTTTTTTTTGAGACGTGAGGCACTGATCATTGCCATTCTGATTATTATTTTGCTCTAGATATTGTGCTTGGGTCCATATCAGTGAGATCATAGCTTTCCCGATCCAAATTGGACATAACGAAGCAACGGTGATGGACATTCCTTTTCATGATTTCATCCATCCTGCTGAAGCTAGGCGGTGAAAGATTTTTAGTACTACTAGTAAGTTACTCAAGCGTAAAGACGCAATCACTATAATAATCTGCCTCATTCATGCGTATTTCTTCTACCATCATCGCGTGACTTTGCGCTGGAGCCTTTTGTGAGCTGGAACGGCGTAGCCACTGCTTGCTAAACGTGTGTGGCGCACTGGCACATGATAGCAAAAGTAATGTCTCCATCTGCAACAAATAGATCTGGCTTTTATCAATAAACGACAAAAGGTCTCGGTTTCGTGTATTTGCTTTCGGGTTGTGCGCAGTTAAATAACACTAGTAATTGTCTCGCCTTTTTACTTTTGTAGAATGCATTTCGACTTTGAATGTGTAGTAGAGGGTAATATGTGGTGTGACATTTGGCTATGTATAATTTCATCAAAAGAAAAGCATCTATACCTCCGTGTTCGGATTTTCGTAACGACATTATGACTGCCCAAAGTTTAAAGCGTGTTCCAAAGGAAATTTACTAATTTGGTTAGTCAGACAGGTTTACAAAGGAATTAATTAAAGCCTGAAAATGCCACGAATTTGAACTGAGAGTCGAACAGATCCGCATATTCGCATGTAGTGGTGGTGGAGATGCTGGTGAACAACGTAGAAACCGGTGGCAGCATTCCGTATAGCGTTGGTCACCCACCACCAATTTCGGTCTGGAGCCCATTTCTCGGTCCGTAGCGGTGGCATCGCCTGCATGCCAAAAGACGGCAGAGCGATTATGCGTGCCGGTCACCGTAATCTTCTTGTCCTGCATTCATGCATGCTACTAGACGTTTCTGGCGCGTTTCGCTAATGCAAGTAATTAACACATGGCGTTTTCTAGCCTTCGGCAGGATGCTCTGTCCGGCCCAGCATATAACTTGTGCTGATTCCGAACAAATCGCCGTGCAAGCGCACCGGGCCTTTCGGATGCCAAGCGGGCGAGTAAACATCTGAGGTGTCCATGTCGGAGCTCCAGTGCATATTGCTGGCTCCCAAATTTTAAAAACAAAAATTATCGTACAGACGTGCAAGTTTGATTTGAATAGCCCTCGATTTTAGAAAAATATCGATTCATAAAAAAAATTAGAAAAATATCTCCTTTTTTAAAAAAATCCCCTGCCCCTCGGACCGGGCTGGGCCCTTGGCATCGGGCCTCCCACCACGTCGTCGGCTTTGATTTGCTAAAAAAAAAAGGCTGGCCCTCGCTTGGCTCCGGGCTCTTCCTTCCCTCTCTGGCTTCTCCCTCCTCGCCACAGAAAAGCACGCCGCGCCACGCGCCATCAGATATAACCGCCGCCCTGCGACGACACCCACGCCTCCCCCCTACCCGTCCCGTCCCTTCCCTTCCCTTCCCTAGGCGGAGACCCGTGCAGCGTCGCGACGCCTTCGCCCCGTGACCCCCCCAGCCGCCTGCCTCCGATTGGGCCGGGCCGGGTCTCCACGCCGCCGCACGCGTCCCCGCTGCTCCGTCGTCGGACGGCGGCGCCGCCGACCTCGCGACCACGAGGTACTCCTCTCTCTCTCTCTCTCTCTCTCTCTCTCTCCGCATCGGAGTCTCGCCTACAAATTCCATCCAATCCGGCGACGCCGCCGGGAGCGCTCCCGATCTAATAATGCTCGCGCGCCCGGGCTAGGCAGGCAATCGCCGTCGCGGACCCTCCTTTTCCACCACCTATCAGGGAGGGGGAGAAGTGGAGAGGACCCGCCGCCAGTCCGAAAGAATCCCCCCGTATTTGTTTTCGGAATTTCGTTGCGCTGTTGATTAGGGGTGAGGACTACCGCGGGTCAGCCGGTCAGGGATCAAGACGAATCTTCGCTCCTTCGATCCGACATTTATCCAGTCGCTTTCTCCTTATTTTTTTTTAACAAATTCGGGGAGGGAGGGACCGGCTTGATCGGCTTGTTGGTATCTGCTTTTGCGTTATTCTTTGGGACCGCGATTCCGCCGGTCTGTAGGTGGCCGTGTTCGTCAGTCCTACCCTTTTGTCCACGAGCGAGCGACGTGGTGGAGGAGAGGTCCTATCGGTAGGGGTAGGGTCGACGGATTGGTTGCATTGTATCATCATGCTGTTCGTGGACTTTGCCTCTTTCACGTCGTGTCCAAATGCCAAGGCTTCGTGGTGACAGTACCACTACTGTGTGTCCGTGGTTATGTCTTGTACACCCTCCGTCCTAAAAAACATGCAATTCTAGGTTTCGTCACGTATACCAAGTAAAGTGTAAAAAGACACATGTGCCCCTATAGAAAAGACAAAATAGATATCACCTAAACAATATAGGACCCACATAAAGACTATACGGGTCCCACGTGGGTCCCGCGTGAACAATAAGCGGGTCCCACGTGGGTCCCGCCTTAACAATATGCGGGTCCCACCTGAACAATACGTGGGTCCCACGTGGGTCCCGCCTGAACAATACGCGGGTCCCACATGGGTCCCGCATTAACAATAAGTGGGTCCCACGTGGGTCCCGCCTAAACAATACGCGGGTCCCACGTGGGTCCTGCCTTAACAATAAGCGGGTCCACCTACATAGAATGTTGGTCCCACATGGGTTCCGCATAAATAGTACGTGGGTCCAGAACTAATCATTGGCGCGTCCAGAACTAATCATTGGTGCTAGAATTGCATGTTTTTTGGGACAAAATTTGAACTCTAGAGTTGCATGTTTTCTGGGACGGAGGGTGTAGATGAAAGATGCTTCTCTGATTCCTCCCCCCGTGGCGTCTACAAGTACCATCTGGCCGTAGTCGATTCCAGACGGCAGTCCAGTTGTTATTGTTTGTGCAACGAAGGCAGGCCAGTTGTTCGCGTGTTCTTTGTTTATTAGGCTGAGTTGTATTGGAAATCTTGTGTTGCAGGAGTAACGCTGCTGCAGAATCTTAATTTGGTATTCCCCTCTTCTTTTTCCAAAATGAGATAGAGTAGTCTGGTTCTTTCAGCTGTCAGGATAACAAATATTATCATTGGTTTTGATCCAGTGCATGCCCTCATGCTATGATTCTGTCTTGAGGTTTAGGTGTGATTTTTTTTTGGTTGGATAGAGTGTAATGTAGCTTTGCATGGGCATGAATGATGTTGTGGGTTCCTTGGGTACCCACTCCCTATCTGTTTCTGTGATTTTCCATGTACCTGCTTGAATCTTCTTGTGTAGGTTGGTCTGCACTGCTTTAGTAGGTTTTATTTAAGTGTGACTTATCTGTACTTATGAGATGATGTAACTTCGGGGGGAGGGTGCGAAAGGAAAAGAGAGAGGGGGTTGGGGTTGGAAATAGTAAAGGCAAAGAATTCAGGTTTGTTATCTCCGCAGAGTTTGTCATTCTACAACCATATTGAAATTATTTTCTGCTGTTTCTCGTGTGATTTGAATGTGTTACTCGTGTTATTTGAATGGACTATATGATGTGTTGATGCTGAGCCTGTTGAGATATACTCATTTTATTTATTATTAAGGTCGTTCTTTGTGAAAATCTGTTTTCAAGAGTTAATTTTTTCTTACTTGAAATGTAATTTCCTTGGTCTTACGTAAATAGACATCTTTCGTTATTTATGTTTAACTTGTTATGAAAGTGCTTTTCTTACATCATTGCTACTTTAGTTAATAAGTTGCTTGTCTCTTCCATCTTTTCCATACTAGCTGTAGCAGGTTTTGTTATAGTATATGGCATTTCAGCAGTGCATCTATAATCATATCTGTAATTGTGTATTGATTTGTATCTTGTTTTCAGATGGAAAGCCACCATTCATCACACCCTCAGATTGCTGAAGTGAAAATGGACATCGCATCATCAGCTTCTGGAGCAGCAGGGAACAAAGTCTGTAGAGGTGCTGCCTGTGATTTCTCTGATTCCAGTAACACGTCGAAAGATGCCAAGGAGAGATCTGCATCCATGAGGAAGCTTATAATTGCTGTGATCCTTTGCATCATATTCATGACGGTAGAAGTAGTTGGAGGAATCAAAGCAAACAGTCTTGCAATCTTAACTGATGCAGCTCATCTTCTTTCTGATGTGGCAGCATTTGCCATTTCATTATTCTCTCTCTGGGCAGCTGGATGGGAAGCAACACCGCAGCAGTCTTATGGGTTCTTTCGTATTGAGATTCTTGGTGCATTGGTTTCCATTCAGCTCATATGGCTGCTTGCAGGAATACTCGTATATGAGGCTATTGTAAGGCTCATTAATGAGAGTGGAGAGGTGCAGGGATCCCTCATGTTTGCTGTTTCAGCCTTTGGATTGTTTGTCAACATCATAATGGCGGTTATGCTAGGTCATGACCATGGGCACGGCCATGGACACGGCCATGGCCACGGACATGGACATTCACATGACCATAGCCATGGTGATTCAAATGATGATCATTCGCACCATGAAGAACAAGAGCAGGGCCATGTACACCGTCACGAGCACAGCCATGGAAGCTCTATTACTGTCACAACTGTCAACCACCACAACCACCCAAGCACTGGACAACACCATGATGTTGAGGAATCGTTGCTCAAGCATGAAGATGGTTGTGAGGGTACCCAATCTGCTGCCAAAGCTGCTAAGAAGCCTCGCCGGAATATCAACGTACACAGTGCTTATCTTCACGTGCTTGGGGACTCCATCCAGAGCGTCGGGGTGATGATTGGTGGGGCTGTCATCTGGTACAAGCCTGAGTGGAAGATCATCGATCTCATTTGCACCCTCATCTTCTCTGTGGTTGTACTGTTTACTACAATCAGAATGCTGCGTAACATACTTGAGGTACTGATGGAGAGCACCCCCCGTGAGATTGATGCCACCAGGCTTGAGAGGGGACTCTGCGAGATGGAAGGTGTGGTTGCCGTCCATGAGCTTCATATCTGGGCCATTACAGTGGGGAAGGTGCTCCTAGCATGCCATGTGACGATCGCAAGGGAAGCCGATGCTGATCAGATCCTTGACAAGGTGATCGGGTACATCAAGACGGAGTACAACATCAGCCATGTGACCATTCAGATCGAGCGCGAGTAGGGTTGTCTTTAGTCTGTTGGGGCCATAAGTGGTGTCCTGGTGTAACGCCTTCGGTGGTGATCTTGGTCATGTTGGTTACTAGTAGTTTTTTTTGCACCTGGGAAGGTGTCAGCCAGTCATCCGAGCCATAATGTGCTCACTGGATTCTCGCTTTGATGCCGGGTAATATCATCTATTACTAGTCTATTGGGTGAAGGAATTGTTTGGGTGTTGTAGTCATCAGTCAGTGCATTCACATGGATAAAATTTTCGGGCATTCTGTTAGCGCCTTGTGGGTTCATCGAACTGCATCTGTAGTTTAACACCCTGTTGTCGTCACCTTTATGTAAGATAATGTTTCTGGCATGGAAGATATGATGAAGCAAGTGCATGGCCTATGACCGTTTGTTTTGAACTCTGCTTTGCTTGTTGCTGTTGAATGCAAGGTATGAACCCATGTCGTTGTGCAGAATTCTCAGTTGCTGTTAATACTGCATGCCTTCGTGGCTTCGTCTAAGCAGTAAACACTCTTGGTATGATGGTTGATGGGTCTGTGTCTTTCCTCTTATCTATTGCATGTACACGAAAGCCTAATGTCTCAACCTGAATTGAAGACTGAATGGAATCAGACGATGGCACAGCCCTCAAGAACCGAAGAATTAGCTCCACCATCCTGGCCTATAGAACGCGCACGCGCAGGGATATCGGCACCGGCAGAGCGGCTGTTGTGGCGGCGGTCCAGGCGGCGGCGGAGCCCAGCGTGGCGCCGCCGCTGGCCGAGGTCCAGGCGGTGGCGGAGCCCAGCGTGGTGCCGCCGCTGGCCGAACTATCGGTGGCTCCTTCCGTTCCGCCGCGGCCGGGCGTGGCGCTGGCCGAGCTATCGGGGGCTCCTTGCGCGCCGCCGGCGGCCGCGGCGGCGCCACATCGTCTTGGGCAGCCGCCTGCCAGAATTGGAACCGCTCCTCGTCCCTCGGCGGCGGCGGAGGATGGATTGCCTTCAACGCCTCGTACGCGTCCTGCACGAGCTTGAAGGCGCCGCCGGCCGCCGCGGAGCGGTTCTTGTCGGGGTGCACCAGCAGGCAGAGCCTCCGGTGCTGCCGTTTTATGGCGTCGTGGGTGACGTCGTCCGAGAGCCGCGCCGTCGTCGGAGGGTGCGGCAGCCCCAGCACGGCGTACCAGCAGCCGGGCCGCGCCATGGCCGGCGCGGCGGCGGCGTGCACGTCGTAGGCGGCGAGGGCCTGCTCGGCGCCGGGCAGGGCCGGAGAGAGGTCGAGGGCGCGCCGCGCGTGGTGCCTGGCGCCCTCGACGTCGCCGGTGACGAAGCGTTGCTCGGCGACCGCCAGCGCCCTCCGCGCCTCCTCCTCTGAATCCCACTCACAATCCCATTCCCACTTCCACTCCGCCATGGCTGAATCGTGTGCATGTACCCGTGCCAGATCGGCGCTTCCAGCCTCGAAATATAAATACGCATCGCGAGGGAGAGAAGGCGACAAGCGATGGGTATGAGTCCTAGTCGGCGCGGGAAAGAGACCGAATCCGAATCCTACTCGCGAATGCATGAGGCGCGGGTTCGTTTCGCCTCGGAGAGGAAGTGAGGAACATCCACTCGATCTGACAAGTGACAACCATGGCTGGCCTCAAAAATTACGATCATTCAAGCGCGAGGCTGAGACGAGCTACTTTGATCGGGAGAGTTAGCACGGACTTCCTGGCAGGGAACACATGAAGTTCCAGCTCTTGCTGCGGTGTTGCCATGTTCAGTGTCGGTAGCGCTCAATGGAGATCCCAAAGCTCTGGCATGGCATATCTGAAACCGTATACCAAACAAGCATGCGGAGATCAAAAGAATTCAGGGTAGTGAAAATCGTCAGACTCAGAATTCACGCCGAAAGCCTCAATTAACCTCGCCATATGATCGACAAATAGCTCGTACTCGGGCATGTCCTTCTAGGCATGATTGTTGTATAGACTCGTTTTACAAGTTTACAACACACAGAAAAGAACTGCAGGATTCAGCTGTGGAGCTCACATCAAGGCCAGCCATCTCAGTATTGCGCTGATACTGTGACCATGACAGTATTGCCCGATTTATGAAATTAAAATGGCCTTAAGTTGGCTGCCAACAATGACATGGGACGGAGAACTCGGAGAAATGTAAAAGTCAATGCACTGAACTTTTCCCTTTTGAACATACCGGCACGAGATTGTGGAAATTTCTATTGATAAAAGAAGTGTATCTCAATCAGCGGAAAGGGAAGGATCACCAAAAATAGATGAAGGCTGAAACGCTAATCTCCCAATCACCAGTGCTAAGCCTCACCTTTGATTTCTATGCAGTGAACTAGTTAAGTCTGGAAAGTGCACTTGCACAAATGCAATATCTTGCATGTCTCTCTAGACAACTGATGAACTGCAACCACACAGATAATTCGCATTGTCAAGAAAGGGGAGAAAAGAAATCAACATCTGTGTCATTAACTGTTTCGTGCAACGTCGGTACTACCAATGCGGGCAGGTTGCAGGTAAAGTGACAAGAAGCAAATCTTAAAGCTGTCTTGCTTGAACCTGAATCTGGCAAAAGGGACTGCGTACAGCATTTCTTTCAGAACCAAGCCATGCAACCCCAAACAAACATGCAAAATTGCAGAAAAAATAATGATTACAAATGAGCTCTCAGAATTCCCAAGCACTCTAAAAACTCTGAACCCCGCAGCCTGTTCACTAGTAACAAGACTACAAGATCAGTGATGCCTACGATAAGGTCATAATGATACGTGTCTCAGCAGGCATTATAATCTTGCCTGATATTGCATCACAGAGACAACTCACATTCATGTACACATCCCATATCAATGGCAACCAACATAGAAATCAGCAAGTAGTATGATTGATGAAAATTTTTTTGCATGAGGATGTAAAGGTTGTCCTGAAGCCACGAAGAGATGGGTCAACGCACTACCGAAATATCAGATCTCCACTATCCATGCATGTTTGGCAACACATCTAATTTCCGCCGATTTCCACAACAGCATTCAGAATGTCTAAGGCACATTATCTCAAAAGGAAGATATTAGATGATGTCAAGTCGTCAGCTAAAAATCCGATGAGTCCAAAAGGGTTGTCCCCTGAATCCTAAAGAAATATCTCACCACAACATCAATGCATTGATCTTATTGGCTCACCAACCACAGAATACCATGATGCAATTTACAATATCTGTGACACACTTCATGCTAGATTAAGAAAACCATTACCAGCATCCTGAGTTTTTTCTTTTCCACAACAGGCGAACCCGAATTTCATTACCATAGAGTAACGAAATTACATTAGTTTCAACAGTCATAATATATCCCTACTTCCTATTTGATCAACGGTCATGACCATAACATGATAGTTTCAAAAGAAGAAAAAACTGAAATGTATCAGTAGCCACCGAAGGGCCCTCCACAAACATAAGCAGCCAACAGCAGGGCTACTCAACCAGCAGACTACCGCACACATAACCACTCCTACCTTTTCTCGCAAGGAAAAGAGACAAATGCTGCACCAGACAACCTGAGTTTGTTATGCACTCGAGACACCTTCTTGTTGTTCCTCAGCCGTAGAAGCTTCATCAATCACTGTAGAAAGGGGAAAAAGGAAGCATCTGATCAACAAGAACATGCACAGGGATCCACGGGTTGTAAATTCAAAATACTGCTAAGTAGATGGGCATTTGACTCTGTCGGCCATCAGCTGATATCGATTGTCCATAGTTGAATTGAATTATTGATAATAAGTAGAAAATTCCTTATTTTTAACCTAGAACTAAACAATCATATGTAGTAAAGGATGCACAACAGACTCGCACAGAGTTTACAGGTAATAAGCTTATACCTGGAATGCAGAAACTGGTGTAGGGAAAGATGCAACTGTAACCCTCGAACAATTTAGTGGCCCTCCCCGAGTTGAGTTGGATCATGTAAACATCACCACGGTGGTTAGCATATCTGTATACAGCCACAAATATGACATCTGTGCCCTCGGCAAAGCCAGTCACATTTGCACCAGCAAACCGTGGCAACAGGGCGTTTTCGGGGAGATGCTTCTCAAGATCGATGACCCTGAAGTGTGGAAGTCCATTGTAGGTTGTGTACCTTGACCACAGGCATAGACAGAGAGAATTTTCCAAGAAAAAATTGACGAAACACAGCTCACCATCATCCGCCGAAACGAGGGAAATATAGATCCCTGCTGGCAAGGACGAGCAAGGCTGGGAGATCACTGAAAGGCGCTGAGCGCTCAGCTGGTACTCAAAGCCATACCTCTCAAGGCCCCTAAAACGGAGTGCGTCTCCTAGAAGGGCGCTGGGCCATGGCTTATTGTCCACCAACACACGGGGGTGACGGATAGAGATTCGTTCACTCCAATCATCCGTCCTCGACGAGTACACACGGGCAGATGTGGAAGCCGAGGTGTTGAAGATGAAGATTACGCGGAAGGGGTCCCTGTGGCAGCCGCGGTGGTCGCAGCCCTCAGCGGCGGCGTCGCAGAGCACCGCCGCGTTGAAACGGGTGCGGTCCGTGGGCGGAGGAGAGAGCTGGGGCAGGCGGCGGCGCTCGTTCGTCAGGGGGTCCCAGACGATGAAGTCGAGGGTCACCTGGGCGCCGCTGCCCGGCGATGGGGTGGCGAAGAGGGCGCGGCCGTGGCGGCAGTCGAGGGCGAGCCAGCACGGGAGGTCGCGGGAGGCCGGGTCGATGGAGACGAAGCGGGAGGCGTAGGGCACGGCGTCCCTCACGATGCGGAGGAAGCCGAGGACGAAGGGCGACGGGTGGAGCGTGCGGTGGCGGCGGCGGAACTCGGGATCCGTGAGGATGCTGCGCCAGCGCTTGCATACGACGGAGGCGCGGAGGAGGCACGCGGGGTCGTCCGGCGTGAGGCGGAGGAGGATCTCCCGGACCACGTCGTCTGCCAGCTCTGGCGCCAGCGCTTGCCGCTGCATTGGCATGCTTTTATTTGCAATGTGTGATGAAAAAGGAAGATTCCAGCACTTGATCTTGGATAATAATACGCATGCGCGTGTCATGCTCATTTCCGCTTGCCTTCTCGACGGGTGCGGCGCTTGGCTTGACCAACTCCTTTTGTTGATGGTTTTGTTCCCGTCGAGAGGGGTGTCCATTCATCCACCTTTCTAGCTCTTGTGAGGTCCGAGAGGTGACGGCGACTCGACTTGTTGCAGCTGGCTTCGGAGAGGCGGCGACGGATTCGGCCGAGGCGAAGTAGCACGAACTGGACGGCGGCGCACGATAAGGACTATTCACGGAGGGCATCGAGACCCGAGCTTGGTCGACCGGCACGGTGGCCGGAGCTTGGTCGATCGGCGTGGAAGGCTGCATCTGTTCGACCGGCGTTGCAAGCTTCACCAGCTGCGCCAATTTCACCTCATATAATAGGTAAGCCTTTTATAGACAGGCACGCAGACCCACACACCTCTGATGAATCAAGCGAGCGGTGGCAGCCGACGCGCTCCTGGGCCACCGTGCCGACCGTGCCGAACTGGACCGGGCCGGCAGGGGCAGAGTCGCGACTGACCTAACCAACCCCCACACCACCAACACCACCACCATCACCAAGGCGGCAAAGGCACCATCAACAACACATCTGTGCTTTTCCATTTGACCTGAACAAGGTTCGCCACATTTTGTCGTGCATGCCCATGGAAAGTAAAATGATGAGACTTGTAATTTAGTTCAGCTGCACGCAGGACAGTGAAGGAACTGAATAACATGGTATGATACTCAAAGCTGTTAACTAGATCCTAGATAAGTTAATCGTCGATCAACACCAATACAATTACACAAACCTGCATCAAGGTTCTTTTGCTGTAAGTGGCAGACGTGCAGCATTTCGAGTTCTTTTTGCCGCAGTCTACGGAGGAAGCATTCATCATGCCATGAATCCATGATCTACGCCGTTGCTCAGACTGAAATGGATGTAACCGTTCAATGTCTGCGCTGCATTGGCCCGTTTGGTTCCTGAGAGATTTGTGGTCATTGGGCTGGGTATTAAAAGGCCGGGCCCAAGTTCGTCGTCCTCCTCCTCACTCCTCGCTCCTCACTACAGTCTTCCTCACCCAAATTCCTCCATTCCCAAATCCTCCGGCCCCTCCAATCCCCAAACCTAGCGTAGCACAACGGGAGCCGGATTGGGTGACTTGCCAAGTCACCGCGTAACTGGCGCCCCCATCTTATCCCTTCGTTTTTCATCAAACGGTCCAAGTGAATTAAAGCACCTCGGAGGCCCCACATACGCAACTGTGCTTCTTCTTCCTGGTTTTCTTGTTGCTTTCTCTCTCTGATTTGCTCAGGAAACTTGAGCACCGGCCAAATCCATCACCGCCGGTCTACAGTTGCACCAACAACGAAGTAAAATCGATTGCCCAAGGCCTACTCTTATCAGCCTACTCTTATCATATACGCTCTCAATTTCGTTAGAGACAGCTTATTTTACGTTAATTGCTTTTGCTCTCATTTTGGACCGTGCACCCTGTTGGATAATTATCTACAAGAGGCTATATTTTAATTCCATAAGTTATAATTAAATTAATAAATATTTGCATGACTATTGTGAGTGAAACAATCCATGTGCACGTGTTTAGATTTATCACAGATTTAAATAAGATCACAAATAAAATAAAGAATAGCAGTTCGGACATCGAAATGTACCTCGGGGCGGGACCTTTGCCAGAGGCATCGGTTGTGCCGTTACCAGCTGGAAAAATACCATCCGAACTCGTGGTGTTCCTCGACTGGCCTTGCTCGAAGGAGTCGTACAAATTTGATGTAGGAAGATCCGTTGTTGCAGTGCAGTCCGTGCGCCGGAGTCGTATAGGAAGGAGACGCGGCGCGGTGTAGTCGTTCGACGGTGGCGGAGTGTCCAGCATGGTGAACCGTACGCCGGTGAAGACGCAGCGGTTCTGGGCGAGCAGTCGCGTGAAGACGCTCCCCAGAAACCTGATTGCCCGGGTATCCCGAGCCGGATCTCGAAGAGGCGGCGGTGTCGGAGGCACCTGCTCTCGCCGGTGATGTGCGCGCAACGCCGGCGATCGGGAGGCAGAGTTGCAGCAGAGGAAGGAGGAGTAGTGTCTCAGATCTGAATTTCGAAAGAGAGGATGGCCCTGTTTATATAGCCCTTGGAGGGAGACGAGAGGATGAACCTGGATGCGAGAGAGAATCGGGAAGGCTCAATTATGGTATCATTGATTCCCATAACTAGCCCATCCAATTACCGCGTCTTCAATTGCCATAACCAGCAAAAAAGAGGCTCAGGCTCAGGCTCGCCACGGCGCGCGCGCGTGTGGCTCGCCAATCTCCCCTTACCGGCTTCACAAGGGGTGCACCAAATGTTGACCCTTTAGGTCGGTTGAGATTCTTTTCCACTACCAATATGGTTTTAACCATAATAACTACAACATTAAAAGTAGGCTATAATCCTTTTAGAATAAATAGAATAATGAGCCGGACCCAAATATTCTAACACACCCCATTGCTGCTGCTTTTGATTCCCCGTCCCTTAACCAGCACATCCTACTCTGATTTTCCCATCCATCTGTTGTTTATCTGGGTAGGAGCCATCGGCTCCCCGTCGGGAGCGCTGGGAGACGGAAGGGCCAAAGCGGCCCTCGCCATGAATGAACGCATCCATGAAGCAAGGATCCAATCCAGAATGACCTTGAGCAATACATGCTCGGGACGGCTTGCCGGCGAGGGGTCGGTTGATAGCGAGCGACGCGGCGAGGGACTCCTTGAGCAGTTGAGCCGTCTGACGACCGACGGGAACGCGTCGCCACCGGTGATTGGCGGCCTCGCGATGAACTGCACGTCTAGGAAGGAGAGCTTCACCTTCACCACGTGGTCGCCGCCCTTTGCCCGCGCCACGCGGGAGGCGTTCAGCATGCGAACGGCAGGACGAGCCCCGACCCCGTCCATGTCATCGGTTGCAGGGGCTGGGCTGGGAGCACGTACGGCGCACCTCTGTAACCAACCAATGCAAAGTATGACTCCGACCACGAGCGATCAGATGCACTACCTCCTTCGCATTCGCATGAAATTTTCCCTTGCTCTGCCGCCATCTCCTGCTGCCTTGCGTAGTTGTGTCGGATGCACATGCACGCTGGCACGCGAGATACATTGGACATGCACACATACTCGAGCATGGAGCCTGGCCACCGGATGGCCGCCGGGCGCATCACGTGGCCGCGCGAGGAATCCTGCGGGGAGATGACTGCACACGACACGACCAGTTTGTTGATCGGCCGGTGGCCGGTGACGGTAGAGATGGCTGGCTGGAGGCCTGGCGGCTGTCCGGGCCACGCCACAGTGGCCGCACTCGCCCGATTTGCAGCGTGCGCATGTGCCGGCGCCATGCCGTGGCACCTTGGTTACGCCTCGCCCCCCGGCCGCCGAGGCCGCGTTGGTGGCCACGTCGCCGCACTGGCAGGGTCCAGAGACCTCGTGGGCAGTCTCCCAGCGGTTGCTGAACTAGCACACTCTGCGGGATCATTCAAGGCTGTTGTCAGTGTCGTTTGAAGCTCCTTCAGGTCAGATGTCCGCTGGAGGAGTTGGGTTGAGATCAGGTCTCGGACAGCATTGAGATCAGGTCTCGGACAGCATTGTACTAATGGGCTCCACATAATGACAGCATTGTTCAAGGCATGAATAAAATTTCAATGCCGTCGTGCAAGATATTTTTTTATCAAGCATACCTGTATTTTTTACCAATAGCATGCCTGTATTTAGAGATAAGGAAAGTACACATACAAGTACACCGTACAGGAAAACGGAGGACATCTGCCCCACTAAAGGGCCACAAGAAAGGCAAAAATTACATCAACGTCCCTGAGCCCTTTCTAGGCGGAAGAAAGAATCCCGCCACCATCGTCCCTCGCCGCCGACCCCGAGGCCGAGAGAAACTCATTCGCATGAAGGGTTTGAGAAACCCCACAAGACACTCACCACTGGAGACGAGCTGAAGGCAATGCTAGTCGGTTGGGGACACACCCCGAGCATCCTTGGCTCTAGATCCAAGCTCGACGTTGACGGCGACCGCCGTCACAGAACTCTCGAACTCAATCCATCCTCCAGGCAACCACAACACCCGCAACCTCTTTCGCACCATGGAAACACAAGATCGACTCCGGCCACCGCCACCAAGGATGATGCGCCGTCACCGACTGACCCCTATACAAGGCTCCCACACAGGGAGACCAGCTTCCACGGGCTCGTCGTCAGCACCGGAGTACAGCACCGACAAGGCGAGGACGAGCCAGGGATGACCTTATTCCACGATGGCGTTGTCGCTGCCATCGCCTCGACCACGCCACCGGGACACAAAACCTGGATTTACTAGGACTACCTCCGATCAGAGGGAAACACACGGTCTCCACCACCTCGCGAGGCCCGAAGGGCCATCGGATGCGAGGAAGGCCACCGAACCCACTGGCGAAGAATGGATCGCTCTCGTTCGCTCCTCTCAACTGTTGGGGAGAGCTTGAGAGAGAGCAAGCGAGAGAAGCTTACAATCGGGTTAACAGTTATGCCTAGGGACTAGGGATGAAAAGGGGACGGGAAAATCCCGATCGACACCGTACCTCGTATAACCCGTCTGCATTCGTTTCGGCAGAAAAAAAACGGGAACAAGAAAAAAAGGGAAAAACTGGTGGGAATTCCCGTCCTGTTTTCGTGGTTACCGTATTTCATCTGGGAATTCCGGCCCGCCTTTCCCGCTCTCATTCCCGGGAAAAAAAATTACAGTACCAGGAACATTGGAGGGTTTTACTGACCTACCATTTTCATCCCTAGTTATGCCTCTCCGATAGAAAAAAAATGTTTATTCGTATGAATGCATGTACACATGTACGCACAAATTATGCTGGAGAAGAAGAAGATCCATGGTGGGACCATGACCAACAAACAACACGATCAGCAAGCAGTGGCAGCCTGCCGTTGGCAGAGGCCCAGGAGGCAGCAGAGCCCAGAGCTGTCTGTGTCCACGAGTTCAGGCGTTCAGACCAAACAGGACAGACGCAGACGCGGACCTGACTGGCTGACACATCAGTCAGGACGGCCAAAATAGATGAATAAAAAAATAAAAAAAAATATCTGAAAAATCATGTTCTAGGAAGAAAATGAATAGAAACTAAAATATACTTTTTCTATCCAAACACAGCCTCGGCACGTAGTGGGCCGGGTTTCGAACAACGCTGCGGCGTGTGGGCTCGGAATGCAGACGACGACGATCGACGAAGTCTCTCTCACGTGGGCCCCAACGGAGCACTGCACCACAGAACGCGGCCCCACCAGGCAGCCAGCCGTCTTTCGTCAAATCGCGTAACAGCATGCACCTCAAGGGTCAAGGCAGCAGAGTTATGATGATTGATGGATTACGGCGGCCATACAACGCGTGGGCCTCTCGTTTTTTCAAACGGAGTGCCCGCCCGCCCACAACGGACGAACGGGAAACCGTCTCTCCTCCTTTCAGCTTTCCGCATTTCACCTAGGGTAGTGTTTAGTTGATTGGAGGAGAAAAATTTTTTTTTGGGGGAAACGTGTTTTGTGAGAGGGATGAATATGAAAGTTGAAGGGAGTTGAAGAGAAATTTTTTGGGAAACGTGTTTTCTGAGAGGGATGAATAGGAAAATTGAAAAGATCTTTTGCAACTAAACATAGCCTAGGCCTGTCTCAACTTTCTTTTGTGCCCTTTGTCTCCCGTTATGTTTATGTTAGCCTGCGTTCCAACTTCCAAAAGCATCTTGCTCAAAGCTCAGACTTGTGATGCTCTTTTAGTCTTTTGTGTAACAAGAACAAGGAAAATCACTTTGGGGAGAGCTTAAGCTAACGTGCACCCTCATGGCCTCATCCTATCCAATTCAAATTCAGCACGAAGCAAATCAACAACAGGCTTGGCACGTTTGTGGCGGACACCTTTATGTGGTTAGGTCGCAGCTAGTAGTATGCCAATGATCTAAGTACCTAGTAACAATGGATAGATCATAGTCTCATAGACAACCCCTCATTAGCAAGGGTCTTTACTCTTTCGAACCTTTTTGCTATTTTTTCAAGAAAAAAGGGCATGAGGTAAATCCATGTCACTCATCATGGGGGGTCAAATCTTAAAGAAGACGCGCAACGCGACTTCTCCAACAAGCCTCGCCTGCTTGCTTCTTGACTTCTTGTTCAGTTGTTCTTCCCTCCTTCCTCCCATTGATTTCCCTCCCCTCCCAGTTCAAAGTTGAAATCACCACTCCAGCACAAGCACCAACCAACGCATTCCTCCCGTGCTCACCAGCATCACACATGGCGAAGCTGGCGCCGTCTTCCTCCGGCTTCGCGCTCGACTTCCTACGCCGCCTCCTCTGCGCGCGCGGCGCCGGCAGCGCCGCCGATCCCGCCGCCGCGCCCACCCACCTTCAAACGCCGGAAACGGAGCCGAGGAGCCCCTGCATTGTGGCCAGGCTCATGGGCCTGGACGCCATGCCGCCCTCGCCGCCGCACGCCCACCCGTCGCCCTCCCCGCCGCCGCCGCTCCCGCTGCGGCGGAGCCGCTCCGCGAGCTCCGCGGAAGGATCGCCGAGCCCCTGGGACCCGCACCACCAGCAGCAGCCGCGGGTGGTCCGGGCGTCGGAGTCGCTGAGGGAGAAGCCGGCGTACCTGAGGCGGGAGAGCGACGAGTTCCTGCTGCTCAGCTTCAGCCCGGAGGACCACCGCGGGCGCCGCGACGTCCAGGAGGAGCTCGAGTTCTTGCTCGCCGCCGCGGGGCGTGGCGAGAGGGGAGGAGGAGGGCCGAACGGGGGGCCCAGGGAGCAGAGGAGGAACGGGCGCTGCCGCAGGCTGCTGTTCGGCGGCGACGACGAGGCCGTGTCCTCGTCGGGCCGCCGGAGGAGAATGCCGGCGGCGGAGTGCGACGCGGTGAACTCGAGCCCCGTGTCGGTGCTCCAGGTGAGGGATGCGCAGGAGGAGGAGTCCACCACCACCACCACTTCGTCGTTCTTGGAAGAGGAGGTGGAGCACGCAGAGCCCTGCTCGGCTTCGTCAGGTTCGTCCACCTCCCGCGCATTGCCTGATTGCATTGCTTGTTTCGCTGCTAAGAATTGCTAATCTAGTAACCTTGATGTGCTCCTGTCTCCCGATTCTAGACTCTAGAAAGCAGCAAACTCCATCTCGTATAAGAATTGCCGTTCGTTTCTAACAATCTGTGTCAAGCTTCATTACAAAATCAGAAGTTTATATGAGAATTGCTGCTCATCTCAAATAACCTGTCAAGTTTATACTAGCATCAAGGTTAGTCGGAGAGGGGAAACCATGACATCAGAATCGCAGTTTATTTCCAACAATCTGTCAAATTTGTCTAGAAAAGTTGTTATTAGATTTATGGGCTGATACATGACATAAGCATTTTTTTGTGGTCCACGTTTTAGGCTCAATCATGCAGCATTTTCTTCTAGTTGCTAACCTAATGAGTCCAAGAGTAGACTGTTTAATCCAAATTTCTGAAAATTTTCATTTTTCATGTGGCTTAATCATTCTTCATGCTTGCTCTGAACACTGCAAAAGCTGTGGAGAAACATGCTCATGATAGTAACCCTTCGCTGAAATCTTGTACTCTACTACTGTAGATAATAGTCACTCGACACTGTCCAAAAAAAAGTCATAAAACGCAAAATGGAAAGAGACCGCAAAGTGTCATCTCATATATCAACTATGCTGTGTATGAGTTTCTTCTACTGACGGCGCTGTTACTGTATCCACTGACTGCAGATGAAATTCAGAATACATTGGAACAGCAGAACTCGAGAAAGCTGCATGCTGATTTCGACCAGTTCGATAACCTATCTTCAGCGAGAAGTTCTTGCCATGCTTCCTCAAGATGTTCAGACAAGGAGAGGAGGAACAGGAGAGCCGTGAACAAGGCCGAGGTGATCGCACCAGATGTCACTAGCTTCTGGCAACCAATTTGCAGACTGGTTGAGGAAGATCTCAAGACCATGAAATGGTTGGTCCAGGATGCCGCAAATGTTGCCGCCGAGATGGAGTCTGGCATCCTTGATCACCTCATACGTGAGATGATGGATGAATTCGTGCAGGGAAGATTTGAAACCGTACATGCTTCCCCACTCCAATCCAACAAATAATTGGGTGGCAAACATATTCAGACACGACGAGCAATTGGATGCTACTGAACAAGGATGGATTGATGTAGTCCTCAATCGCCCTACGGTGTCAACATATGCTCTAAAATGTGATAAAGGTTGGTCTAGGATGATATCAAGATCACTGAAACAGGTGAATATGTAAACATATATAGTAGCAGGTGTAGCTTCAAAGATTGCTAACCCTGAATATATCAGGGATCCTGCAGTCTGTCTGTATTACTAAGCTCTAAAACTGTAAATGATTTTACTCTCTACTCCGACTCCATGTACTAGCACCTGAATAAACTAATTACATCTGGGTTAGCTAAAAATAATTTACTGCAGAAAATTGCTTGTAGGTCAGGTTAATATTGGTTATTTTGGTCAAACTGCAATTTTTCCTCCACGGAACTCAAATGGCAGATTCACAAAAATTACAATAACCCAAGACTTTATCAAGAATTCTGCAGTCTTTCTTCACTACCGAGTTCTAAAACTGTAAATGATTATACTCTCTACTCCAACTCCACATTAGCACCTGAATAAACTAATTACATCTGGGTTAGTTAAAAATAATTTACAGAAGAAAACTGCTCGTAGGTCAGGTGCATATTGTTTATTTTGGTCAAATTGCAGTTTCCCCCCACGGAAGTCACACGCCAGATTCAGAAGAACTACAGCAAACCAAGACTTTATCAAGCAAATAGATGATCAGTTTGCTGATACTGTGTAATTTTAAAAGTATTCTCGGATTGTAACAGAAAGTCAGTATAGGATCAGGGGACAGGAACTTGACAACTTGTTGGAAAAATTTTGGAAAACTTTGCAGCATGGAAGAACTTCAGTCTTCCAGCGAATTGTTAATTAGAAATCAATTCTGCTGTGCGCAAATTGCTTCTCTACTGACAAGTGTTACTGTTCCTGTTTACTGTATTCATGAAAGTTCAGTAAAGGATGCATTGACCAGTCGGTTGCCATATGAATTATTGAAATGTGGTGTGATTTAGGATTATATCCAGGGCTTAACAAATGATGTGAATATGAGAAATATAGTGACATCAGAGATTCCTCTGAATGGCACAGTCTCTCAGTAGTAGTCAGTAGTAGTGTAGTACCAAGCTGTAAAAGTAAATCTGTGGATGCCTTTTCTCTTCAACTCCATGTATGTGGGATTTGAGTTAGTGTAGTCTGTAGTAGTGTAGTTCAACGGGAAATGCAAGCCTGTGAGGTTAGCTACCGCAGCAGTTCCCTGCGATGTCATTTTTTCATATTTCCTCGAGGCGCTGCAAATGCCTTCGAGTAAGCCCTTCCATGATATAGTAAGACTTCATTGCAATTTAATCTTATGAAATACAGATATGCAGGCATAAGTTACTTGGCATGATCCGAAAATTCAGATACCGTGTAAACAGAAATTGCAGTGTTTTTGTCAGTTATGCTTTCTTTTTGCTACTGACAGAATTGGCAACTGTTACTGCTTCTATTACTGGAAAAGAGAACTACGTGTCATTCCATTAATATAGGAAAAAAAAGTTTGGATTACAATACAACCCACGCACACAGCCCTCTTTTTCATTAGATTACATACGCACCACAGATAATTGAAAAGGACCAATAACCAACATAAGACCGCTGGGAAAGAAGACGCAGTCGTCAATCTTTCAAAAGAAGACGCAATCATCACGGCGCTTCAACTGCAGATGAAGTTCAGTTTGCACTTGAGAAGCACAGTTCATGCGAAGCTGCAATCCAATTTTTAACCAGTTCGATAAACCCTCCGCTGACAGAAGCAATTGTCCTGACTAAAGATGTTGGCTCATTGAGAGGAGGAACAGAAGAATGATGAACAAGTCCGAGACGATCATCCCAGACATGTCTGGCATTGCCAACTCATTTGCAGCGTCTTCACTCTCTTTCTTTGGGACCTATTTGTATCTTTTATTAGCTTCATAGGCAAGGAATCGACTGAACCTTTTTTTTCTTTTTCCTTTTTTTTTTTTGAAGAGGCTGAACCTGTGCTGGAAAGTTCAGAAACTGTATGCCTTCTCAATCTCCGAGAAAAAAGGTCCAGGCAAGGCAAGACCAGCAATTGGACGCTACTGAACAAGGATGGACCCATGAATCATGATCTTATTTTCTGAAATGTGATGGTGAGCTGCTTTAGGATGCTATCAAGTTCTCATACGATGAGAAGAGGCATATTTGGAGGCAGGTATAGGTTCAGAGATTACTGACCCTGAAGATATCAGGAACAGTAAGTAGATAACTGTGCTGAAAAGCAGATACCCTCTCTCTACTGCCAAGCTTTAAAACTGTAGGTGCAGTTTCCCTCTACTTCAACTCTGTCTTTAGGCACCTGAAATGTGATCGGAAGCTAGTTTAGTATTATGTCAAGTTCTCAATAACATGATAAGAATACATAGATATTGTTCCACACGTGGGTTCAGAGCTTTCTGAACCTGAAGATCATAGGATATGTACATGAAAAATTGAAGCGAATAACAAGTCCTAGACGATCATCTAGACTGACTGCTGACTGGCACTGGCAACTCATTTGTGGAGTTTTCATTTTTTTGGGACCCATTTGTATCCAGGCAACTACAGAACTTATGCACCAAAGTTCAGAAACTGTGCGCCTTTTCCATCTCTAGAGAAAAGGTTTAGGCAAGACGATCATGGATGCTACTTTACACTTGTGTTCTGAAATGTGATCACTTGCTGGTTTAGAATTCTTCAGAGATTGATAAACCTGAAGATCTCGAGAACTGTACATAGATAGCTGAACTGAATTGCAGGTATGCTCTCTGTGATACCAGGTTTTAAAACTGTAGATGCCTCTTCTGTCAACTTTGAACCCGTTTGTAGGTACCTGAAATTTGATCTGAAGCTAGTTTAGTATTATACCAAGTTCTCAATAACATGATAAGAACACATAAATATAGTTGCAGACATAGGTTCAGGGCTCTTTGAACCTGAAGATCTCAGAATATGTACATCAATAGTTGAAGCGAATGACAACTCCGAGATTATCATCCAGACTGACTGCTGACCCGCACTGGCAACGCATTTGCAGTCTTTATTTTTTGGGACCCATTTGTATAGAGGCAACTACTTAGCTTATGCACCAAAGTTCCGAAACTGTACGTCTTTTCCATCTCTAGAGAAAAGGTTCAGGCAAGACGATCATGAACGCTACTGAACACTTGCGTTCTGAAATATTATCCCTTGTTGGTTTAGCATGGTTCAGAGATTGATAAACCTGAAGATCTCAGGCACTGTACCAGATAACTGAACTGAATAGTAGATATCCTCCCTGTACTACCAGGCTTTAAAACTTTAGATACACTTTCTCTCTACTTTGACTCCATCTGTAGGTACCTGAACTGTGATCGGATCGAGTATGGTTTTAGGATCATGCCAAGTTCTCAACATGTTGAGAATACGAAAACATAGCAGACAGCCTCTGAACCTGAAGATCTCAGGATTTGTACATGAACTGTTGAACTGAACAACATGTGCTCTCACTGTAGATGACTTTTCTCTCTACCTGAACTTCATGTATTGCACCTGAATTCCCTGCAGAAAATTGTATTGCACCTCCATTACCAATTGACATGAGTGAGAGCAATTGCAGAATATTGCTCTAAGGTGTGCATATTGGTAGGTAGATCGTAAATTAGTAAATTTAACTTAAAAAAAGTAGCAGCTTGACCAATTGCAGTAAACTAATTATCTACATAACAGGCAAATAAACAATATTTTTCCTGATACTGTGAGCTCAATAATCACAGCATTTGTAAACATGTTGGGAATTTCAGGAAGGGTCCGAGAAATCAGGTTTCAATGTCGCAACATGGAAGATAAGTTTAGTGACGTTAGTGCTAGAGGTCAGTACAAGAGACGAGTTCCCAAAGTCAGAGAAATTTGATTCAGGTCCTCGAATCATTTGATTCGCTCGAACAGCGTAGAATTGACGCAAAAAGATAACAGCGATAAAAAAAAAATCCATCAAGGCAGTTTACCGCAAACGAGTAAAGCGTACCAGATTGATGTTTTCAACACACGCGCCAGCCATACAAATGGTAAGCCTGCAGAAGGCCACACCGTCGGGCGACGGCACGGCCTCGTCGGCGCTGACCGGACGAGGGCGACATATAGCGACGACGCGTGCACCTGTCGGGGCAGGCGAATCGCGCGCTCCCGGTCCTTGAAGAAGAAGCCGGCCGGCGAATCCCCACTGGTGATGCTAGCTAGGGTTTGATAGCGTGGGGATGGATGGGGACGGGTGGGGCGGCCGCTACCGTCGGCGTGTTTGCCCTGCCTACGTCTAAGGCAATGGCTTATTTGTAACATGTCAAGGGTTGTTTATGTAAAATATTGGATCGCGAGTAATAGTCACGATCCAAATTAGGGGTGTTTGTATCAAATATTGGATCGCGATTAATAGTCGCGATCTAAATAAGGGGTGTTTCTGTCAAATATTTTAATAGTCGCGATCCAAATTAGGAGTGTTTCTGTAGATTATTCTGCCGGCCAGAACTTCCGACGAGGTCGCGCTGCGCTGCCCTCCGGGCTCCGGCGGCCGCCTCCAGCACCAGCGCCATGCCTCCCCCTGCACCACCAGCCTCTGAAGCTTAGGCATCGATCCACCGGCTTCGGATGGAGCCTGCCGCCTCTGCCTTCCTCGACGCCTCCAATCATGCACCATGGCCCATGGGGGTTCGGGCGTTCTTCAGTGGGCCGACCTGCGTGCTTCCCTAATCGCCATGGCCGCCGTCTTCGGCTCCATATCTAGGGCTTGCCCGAGGAGCCGAGCTCAACGAGCAGGCTTTCAATGCCGTGAGACAGAGGGCAGAAGCCCTGCACCTGCAGCATCGGCCAACTGAAAAATTCCAACTTGTCATTACTGACACAGGGACGTCTGTTGGTCCATGTCTCGGGATTGTTAAGCAGTTACGCGGCATCTCCATCTAATCAGTGATGAGGCCAGCCCAACACGGCATAATCCGAGTTTCTGAAACCTCATTTTTCATTTGGCTCCCGGGCATTAAAGCATGTCTGAACCAGGGTTTTTTTTACCGTGGTTTGACCGGTTTTTTTAAGGAAAAAAACAGGTCCGGCTAACCGGTAAAACCGACCGGTTAGCCGAGTGGTCCGGTTTTATAGTGTCGGTTTAGGAGCGGTAACCGAGGTTTTTTTTCAACCGGGCCGGACCGGTTTAGTCGGGAACCGGTCGGTTCGGACCGGTTCCCACCGGTTTGGTAAACCCTGGTCTGAACCTAGTAGTACTGCAAAAAAAAAAGCTCTGGAGGCAGCTTCATGATAGCAACACGCCACTGAAATTTAGTACTGGCAGCACTGTTGCTAATAGTTTGCTTGATTTGGACCACGAATTATGACAGCGTGTGGGCGGCAAATTTCAGTGATCTGTCAATTGATCTTCCCGGACATCAATGCTGATTCCAAGCTGTATCTAGTAACTGCAAATGATTGTTACTGTTCTTGGAGAACTCGATACTGAAGGATTGTTGCTGTATGAATAAACTGTAAAAGAGCTCAATTTACACTCTAGCCGCAGAGCTCGAGCTAGAAGCTGTAAATGATGCCGCCCAGATGGAATTAGGCATCCTTGGTCAGCTCATAAGTGAGGCTGCGAGTGTTTTGCCTCTGCCAGGAAATGTTCAGACAAGACATGCATTTGGAGCGTACTGAAGAAGAACAAGGACTGATGAAGTTGTCAAAAACTTGGCATTCGTCGCAGCAGAGACGGGTTCAGGGATTGCTAGTCTGAAGATCTCAGGGTCCCTGGATTCTCTCTGCTCTGCCACGACTTGAAACTGTACTAGCACCAGATCAACTCAATGATATGTGAGTCGGTCTAATATAAATTATTATTGCAAATGCTTGCTCTGGGGTGCATAATACAGTAAACCAAGTCTATATCATGATAATAAACAATCTGTTTCCTGATACTGCGAGATTTGTCGGAGTCCCCATGGATTAGACCAACAGATCATGTTCAACCAACCAACTGGCTCCTGAGGTGATGCTGATAGGTTTTGGAGGGTTCTGAAGCTTATCAGGTTTCAAGGTTGCAGCATGGAAGGAAACTTTCAGGGAGGTTGGGCGCTTGTATTTCTTTTCTTCAGAGCAATGGAAGAGCAAATAATTTGTCGGAAAGTTTCAACGAAGATGAGGTCAATGATGTGTCCATTGCATAAGAAAGGTCTCAGATGTCCACATCGATGACAAATGCGTTGCACATATAATCAGTCCCGTGAAGAGAAAAGCTTCAGTTTTCTAACCTGGGGAAGAAAGATGCTGCATTTCTTAATCAGTGTTTGGAGATAAGAAGAACTTGACACTAGCAGATGGGACATCGCATGCTAATAGGATACATAATGTGAAACTGAAAACCTATCTGGAACAGGATTTTTCGCCAGTCGTCCCCAACTGATAAAATAGTGCAGATTGCTTTCGCAGCAAGATTTGAATGCCTCACATGAAAATGAAGACCAAACTAACCAATGGTAACAGCTGCAATGAAGAACTCCTTGTGACGCAAGTAAGTGTTAATTTTACTCGATAGACAGGCTACTCAAGCTTTGCCTTAGTCTTGCAGATTATGGTTTGACTAAAAACAGATTAACCCCTTAAGCAAGCGTAATCATATAAATATGGACTAAATTGTCCTTAATCAGTAGGTAAGTTTCTAAGCGGTTGTTCCTTTCTGTTAGATTGTAAATAATTGCAGGCTGAGAAGTAGATTGGAAGAAATTTGGCAGGAAGGAAGAGCAGAGATAAGAGGAGGCAAGTAGAAGCAACTCCACAATATGTATATCTGCACAGATAAATTAAGGTAATAAAAAGCAATTGTACTTGATAACTACACCAATACCAGCATGTTTCATGATGCTCAAATAAACAAAAGTTTTATAATAGATGAGAGGCTGGGAAGACAGAACATCGTTAGTGATTCAATACCTGGATAGACATAGAATACTCAGGAACAACAATATTCCAACATGATTAAGAACTAAACACTTTTTAGGTGCAATAATTCGGAGTATCCAAACATAACAGCTGCACCATGCATATAAAAACCAGAGACAGCATCAGCATGGACGACGATACTAGTTTTTTTTTCGTGATATATAATATGCAAATACAGGGAAGCAGAAAGGAGTAAGGACAGTAGTAGAAGATAAATCAGCCAGTTGATGGATAGGAGGAAAAGGTCAAGCTTTCTAGAAGAACCATTTTTGTCAAAGCAAAATCAACATTGGCAACATTAAAAAATAGTAAATGACTGAATATTGTCATTTTCTAATCTAATATCTTGGCGGCACATATATATGCCCAGATTTTGGGGGCCTTTGTGTGTTTTGTGCCTAACCCACCAGCACAACAATAATTCGTTAAACCTTGTTTTTGCTTTCGGTCCATGCATGAATGTCTCCTTTCCGATAGCAATATTTTGTGATGATAAACTGGAGCATGACGGCACCATGTCCACTAAACTAACCTGTGATTGCTTTGCAGTCTACCTCCTGTGGCCCACCAACCACTTGGCAAGGAGAGGCAATAGCAAATTCGCAATGGCTTACACTCCACTTGTTTTTCTTCATTTTTTTTAATAGAAGAGGAATCAAGCAAAGGAAGATATGCCCATAGAAGAATCAGGAATATATACTGATACACACGGCCATGAGAGGAGTACTGCAGATAAGCATGGAATTTCATGTAGTGTTTGTCAATTGTCAAGGCAGAAAGCACATGAATCAAATCTTGCTCCTGGTCTCTGGATATCTTATATATCAAGTATATAGAGTAAATAAACTCTTGTTGGAATTCATCTGTGTACATCTCTCTACTTATAAACCGCTGAGAGGGGGAATCAAAGAAAGAAAGAAAGAAAGAAAGAAAGGAGTAAATTGGCTGTTCTTCATCAGTATAAAGCTCCCTTTGGGCATCCATGCTTCTTGTTGATGAACAAATATAATTATTGTGAACAGCCTATATGTACTAAAAAAACATCTCATATGAATCAAATTAAGCAAACAAAGGGGAAAAAATAATTGAAGGAAAGAACTTTGGTCAGCTAGATGCTAACGATGATCGAGGAATTAGGCCACCATCTGCTCCTGCTCCGGCCACTGCGCAAATATGTCGCCGGCGTGGCCGTCCTTGACAAGAGAGTTCACCCATGAGACGTCTGGCTCGGTGTGGGTTGGCACCGGCGCCGGGGATTGCCCGCGGAAAGCGAAAGACGCCGACTTGCGGAACTTGTGCAGCTCGTCGCCCTGCACGCCCCAGTCCAGCCTGCCGTCCGGCGATCCCCAGTCGGAGAGCATGGACGGCGCGGCACCGGTGGTGGCCTGCTGCGACATGAGCGAGCGCGTGGCCGGTGCGCGGCCGCCGCGGTCGATGAAGCTCTGGCTGCGCTTGGCGAACGCCGAGGCGCGGGAGCTCATGATGGCCTTGGCCATGGAGTGGTCGAGCCCGAACGCGGTGTTGGCGCTCACCATGGGAGAGGTCGGCATGTGCAGCTGCGTGGTGTCCGCCATGGAGGTGTACGCCGGCATGTCGCCGGCCTGCTTCAGCGACAGCGCGTGCAGCTGGGAAAGCATGGCCGGGTCGACGGAGCCGAGCAGGTCCGTGTAGTCCGGCATGGCTCTGGCGGCCGCCGCGGCGGGCAGCGGCGACCCGCCGATCCCGCCGGCCGAGCTCCAGCTTGCCCTCGGCGACGACACCTTGTCGAACAGCTTCTGCTGGTACTGGTCCAGCGCGAGCAGCTCGAGGTCGAAGTCGAGCTCCCTTCCGGCGAGCGCCGTCTTGAGCCTGCTCGCCGGGGAAGAAGGCCACGCCGGGTTGAGCATGCCAATGTCGAGCCCGTTCGGCGGCGAGGAGCGCGGCGACGACACGGCAGGCTGCATGCCGACGGACACCGCGGAGGGGTTGACAGCCCGGAGCTCCTCCGGCTTGTGCGCGAAGAAGCAGATGCGGCGCGCGCAGCCGACCTCGTCCTTGCAGAGGCGTGTCCGGTACTGCGCCGGGTGGAGCCAGCACTCGAACACTCCATGGGCGTACTCGCAGTTGTCCCCCTTGCGGCATGCGCCGCCCTTGCGGAACTCGGGGCAAGGGACGCAGCTGTAGGAGTAGCGGCGAGGGTCGCGGCGGCGGGCGTTCTCACCGGGGTGTACGAAGGGGCACTCGGTCCAGTCGTGGGAGTAGGCGCGGGAGCAAGGCTTCACCTTGAAGCTGTACATGCGGAACTCGTCGGTGCTGAAGAGGCCGCTCTTGAGGTCCGGGAGGGTCAGGTCGGGAGGGTACTCCTTCCTCGGCTCCGGCGCCGGCGGCGGCGAGGCTGATTTTTTGGGGGAGGAAGAAGGGGACACGGCGGGGGACTTGAGGAGCACGCGGAGCGCCCTGTCCCTCTCGGCGGCAGCGTTGGCGGCGCGCGGGAGGAGGTCGCCGGCGCGGAGGCCGGAGAAGGCGAGCGCGTCGGCGGACGCGCCCGCGGCGAGGAGGAGGTGCGCGGCCGCGACGGCGCCCGCGGCGCCGCCAGCCGCGGCGAGGTGGAGCGGCGTAGCGCCGTCCGTGGGCGACGCGCGCGCCGCCTCCGCCGGAGCGGCGGACAGCACGTACCCCAGCACCGCCGTGCTCCCGTAGAGCGCGGCGACCATGGCCGGCGTGCGCAGCTCGAGGCGCGGCCGGGCGGCCCCCGCCGCGGCGGAGGGCCCATACCAGTGGCACGCGGCGTCCAAGGCCGTGGCTTTGTCGTCCTCCACGGCGCGCCTGAAGGCCACGACGTCGTCCGCCGCCGCCAGCTCCAGGAGTAGGGACGCCATCACCGTGGATTCCTTGGTCGTTGCCGCCGGCAGCGGCGGGGTCGATGGCTTGCGAGGTCCAGAGCACATGCTAACTGAGGTAGTAGTAATCACACACAGCAAGGCGCGTTCTTGGCGAGCGTTCTCGTTCACACTTCACAGGTAGGGAAGGATCAACGACCCCAGCGCTTGAGCTTGATTCCTTGTTCGGTTAGAAGAAGAGGGACGCGGACGGACCACGCGGTGGTGAGGGGTGGGTGGGTTGAGGAGGAAGAAGAGAGCGGAGGGGTATATGTAGATGGAGGTGGGGAGAGGGGAATAATGGAGGATGGCGGGGGAGAAAAGGCGGGGGCGAGGTGGGGCTGAAAGAGATAAGGAAGCAGCTCGGATGGTCTCTCTCTCCCTCTCCTCACCTCTCCCTCTCATCAGTCGAGTCATCACACTCCCTCTCTCTCCGTGTGTGGCTTTCTCCATCGTTTGTTTTGTTCGCGCATGAAAGAGAGAGAATTAATTAAATAAAAAGATGAGAAATTTTATATGTTCGTGGGGTTTCTTTGGATTGTTTTTGTGTCGCCGAGCTCGCGTGGTCAAAAGGAGGACGCGCACAAGTCATCGTTGCTTCTGCCTCCTTTCGTTTTTTTGCCCAATTTTTATTTTTCTGGGTTGCTATCGTCCACACCTCCCCCATACCGAAACACAGCTGAATGATCGTCGTCTCGAAGGGGGCAAAAAACATTTGGGTTGCTTTTTTAAGGTGGAGGGGTTGGAGATGTGGGTACCTTGGATGTTGCCATGGGATGAGGTACACATGTTTCTTTGGAAGGAACAATTCGTCGGAGGGCCACGGCCTCACCAAATATCATCGTGGAGATAGTACAGTGGTTAAATGATTTTTCTCCGAGTTGGGTAGAAAAAGAAAATCCTTAATTCTTCGTACAATTAACAGGCCCAGTTCAGATTAATGTAAGAGTTTTTCAGAGACATTTTCGGTACGTGACAAATATTTTTCCTAGTACTATAATAATGCATGCGAACAGTTATAACGTTGTGTAAAAAAAAGGTTTACATGCATACTTCAGAAAAAAGGTAGGACAGGGGTGGAATTGACTCAAATTCTACCTTCTGACCAAATTACAGCCTAGAGGCAGAGAAAAAAAAAACTGCTTTCTATATTTAGCGCTAGCAAACTTTCTTTGAACATTCAGCACTTGGGCTCTTGCTGTTTTGCACATGGAACGAGAAAATTCTGCTGCTCCGACCAGTGTGTGTGTGTGTGTTTTGTGAACTCGTAGAAGTACGTGCTGCTTCTTTTCCATACGAGTACTATCAAAAGACAAGCAGGCTGCCAAAACTTAGGAGCGGCAGCTTTGTTGTATAAAAATGCACATATGCCACATATAAGCGATCCTCTTTTAAAATATTTTTATTTCAAACTGAGCACTACATTTGTACAAAAAAAAAGCACATACAAAGCAACCCACTTGTAAACTCTATTTATTATTTGAATCAAACTCTTATAAAACTTTCTATATTTTTCCATGGATATGTAATAAGGAAGAATGTGTTCTTAAATGATCACATGTAATCCCAACAGCATACATTTAATGTTTTGCGTTTGATATTTTCCGTTCATATCTAGTTGGGGCAGAGTCGGCCCCTTTCTATGGTGTCCTAGGACACGAACGGAATTTGTTAAACTACAAATGAAATCAATATTACGAGTGCTAATTATGTGAAAGATAAAACAACTATATAGAGAGGACACCAATGGTATTTTTGGCTGGATCCGCTACTGCTAGTGAGCTATGCCAATTGACAAGCAACTTAGTGCAAATATATTCCATGGATGGCGTGGCATAATGAGGTCGAAAAAATGTGGCAAGGTGTATTGAGTCTAATTGATATATGTTTGTCACTTGTGCGATCACCATGATCGAATTGCATCTAGGTGCAATTTTGTGATTTGATCATATGTTACTTAGGAGAGCAAATTACAGCCAAAAGGGTAATGAGCAAAGTACAGCCTAAAGGGTACTAGTGATCGATTTTGACCTTTCATCAAGTATTTACTCTTCATGTTTGACTCAATGAAGCATAGAAATTAAAATCATCTATGACGAGTAGAACACCAGCTCAAATCAAGTTCGGTGAACTGAGGAGGAAACCTTCCTTTAATGGAAAATACAAAGTAACATTAGGAACGGATAGAAGATTATTTACTAGAAGAGAAAGTTACGATTCTCTAGTAGAGTTTGTTTGGCACTGTTTGTTGTTGCAACGGCTTTAGCCTATACTCCGGACCCCAGTTTTGTGGTGGCATCAGCTGTCAGCTCCACAACAATCTGTTGAACCTTTATTTTAACCGCAAAGAAAATGATCTCACACTACAAATTATATGTTCTGTAACAGAGGAATGTGCTGAAGATTTGCTGCATGACACTCTCTACATGTGATGACTGATGAGGTCCCTCTGTAACACCTAGCGACATCCATATACAGTACTCCCCGTGCGGCGTCTCCCTTCACCGTGTGTGGTGTGCCCGTAGCACGAGGAAGCCAGAGGAGCGCGCGTGTACACGCACGTGACGGCAGCTGCCCCTCTGGCAATTAGTATGCCCCACGTGCTGCTGCTGCTGCGACGGCTGCGAGACGAGGCACGAAGCGCAGAGGACAGCAGACGGACGCGACGTCACGGATCATTTCTTTTTTTCAAGCCGAAAGGACAACGAGTTTCACGCGGGCAGCTCACGCCGTTACCTTTCGCGGCTCGCCGCCGCGGAGGGGTGGGGAACCACCCCACGGATGCCGACAGCGGAAGCCGGGAGCGCCACGTCACCGCCCCTTGCCGGCAAATATCGGGCTCCTGAGCACACGTGGCGCGCTTCACTTGGCCTTGACTTTTTTGAAGCCGGGATGCTACCTGCACCAGGACACCGAGCTCATACCCTCTTGGTGCCCATTCATGATGCAGCGTCTCCCGGGCCCACGAGCAGTGGGAGTGGGTAGCGCTGCAGTGGGTGAGTGCCGGATACCTTTGTGGGGTATTCGTGGTGGGCCCCGCGGGTGGCTTTCCGAGTCAGTCTTCCACTCGGCGTCTCGGCCACTCCGCGCCGTTAGATTAACCGCCTTTGGCCCTTTCGTCGTGACCGCGTCAACGCACGCGCTCCCTCCTCCTTTCGCTTGATGGATGGATCATGGATGCAAATTGGAATGGATGACAGAGGAGATCCTAATAAGAGGAATCTTGATGCATGGCTGGCTGCCTCTGGATCACATCCGAGCTGGCGACAAGACTCAATTCCGCGCGTGTTGATTTTCCTCGGTCAAGCTTAATTTGTTTAGCTTATCCTCCATGATTAAAACGGAGGGAATCAGATCCGAATTAAGCAAACCGGGGCTAGCCACACTAGATGGTAATCCCTTGTGTATATAACTAGGCAATATGTCCTATGAGAACTAGGTTCGTGTGAAACTATGAGAACTCAAATCTGAGCCACATGATTTTGATCCAAGGGGAGCATATAGAGAGGGGTGGGAGGGGTAACTTTTGCAAATCCCCTCTCCCACCTCCCTCTTGGATCAATATCATAAGGCTCAGATTTGAGTTCTCATAGTTCTCATAGTTCTCCCACCTCCCCCTTGTGTATACGTTGCCCTATAACTAAGTGTCTCTCGCTCTCGATTTCATCTCGTGGTTTTTCTCCGTAGCTCAAGTGGCTCGGTCTCGCTCTAAGTTTTTTTTTTTTTGGTAGTAAGCAGCTTTGGTGCGGAACCGCTTGCGGCACAGACCGCCATTAACACTACTCATACCTGGTCTTATTTTGCATAAAAAAAAATCATTTAAAAACTATTATTGGTCTTGAGCATCGAGAAAGCTAGCTTGAGCAGAGGGGTCATTGCCTTTTGGCCGTATCGCGCAACACAGTTACGCTGGAACTCTAGGCACCAACACAAAAAGGTAACTTTCGGCAAGAAAAAAAAGGGGTAACATTCAGCAAGGAAAAAGGACGAAAAGTAGAGAAAAGATAACTCGAATAATAGATCGGTTCCTTTCCCAACAATTTATCCAGCGATTGGTTCGTGTCCTAACCTACCACACGGTCTGTTTGAATCGTATTAGAGCAAACGACGGACGTACACTTGCTATAGTTGCTAGTGGCAAATAATGAGACGTGCACACGAGATAAATGGATTCCACGTGTTGAGCTCGATCCAGCAGGACCATCACACTCCCATCTATCCCTCTCCAGATGTGTGCTGCGTACGACGTGCATGAACATGAGAATATATACGTGGTACGGTGCAGCCTTCCGTTGTAAATAATAAATGTACATAAATGCCAACTTGCTATGACGAAGGGCAAGGGCCACAATGAGATCAGTTGATCGGTGGAGGACTGGAGGCAGGGTGAAACTCGCCTGGTTAAATCATATTTCTAAGCTTTCTTATACTGTAACAAAAGTTTACGAGAGATTACAGTTTTTAGTGAATGAATAGTGAAGTTGAACCAATATAAACGTGTCTATTTGCCCCTAAAAGCAGCGACCATGTGTATTTTCGCCCTGCCTGCCGGTGCACCCACGGCACACGCTAATGACCGTACCCATCGGGGGTTGAGATAAGTGGCTGTGGTTTACTGCAGATGCATACGGACCGATGAAATATGGAATAGTACGCTAGTGCAGTGGCAATTCAGTCAGCGACTCATAAATTGGCTCGCGACACTGACCGAGTCATCTGACGTGCAACTTCGTTCCCAATCTGAAAAGGTATAAAAAAGTACGTGCGGATTTACTGTTTGCAGTTTACTGGCACGCATGGTCTCTATGAGGTCGATCGGGGACAAAATGACAGAGACGATGGCCAAACGCCAGCAGATCCGTGCTCGTAGACTTGAGTACGTTCGCATCTACCGTCTTCATCAGTCATCAGGCATGTATACTCCGGTCTCTGATCTCCACTCCAGTAAGTAGAACAGTGCCGTGGCAGTGCTCGACGTAAGCACTTGTTGACGATGCTGTAGTACAAAAGTAGCGGCGTCCGATGTATCGCCGCTGCTCCTCCCTCGATCGCTGATCGGAGGGTCAGCGAGGAGAGGGCATGCCTGCATCCACGGTGGATCCCGCAGAGCTAGCGGCAGTCGGACCGGCGACCAGTCAACGGTCAAGGGTGCGCCCGCGGAGGAAGAACGGTCAAGGGTCACGCGAGAGGAACCAACCGGTCTCGCTGCGCGTGGGCCCCTTTCCGACACGCGTACGTGCGCGGGGGCTGCCCGTGAGCTGCGGGAGCAGTGCGGCGAACGTTCCTACCTCTCGGATTATTGGGGGCTGTTTAGTTCGTAAAAGTCCTTTTTACTCCCTATTCATCCCCCTCACAGAACACGCATCCCCAAAAATTTCTTTTTTACCTTTCCTATTCATCTCCCTCACATAACACGTATTCTAGAAAAAAGTACTTTTTACCAACCTCAACTAAACACGCTACCAACCTCAACTAAACACGCCCCAAGGTCTTTGGGTTTGGATTGGATCCTCTTGGGTCGAGTGCCAGCCTACTACTGGCACAGGGACGGGTTAGTGCACACCCCCGTCACTCATGGCTCGTGTGTGCGCGCGCGTGGTTAGTGGTTGCTGCTTTGCATCTTCATCACTTGCTTTAGCTAATGTGTGCCACTAGTAGTGAATTAGGGACCCGGAAGTCCTGTCCCGGAGCATGCATGTATGAACACGCACATGCTCACTTACTGTTGAGTGGAGTCTACGTGGGCTCCGGCTTCTATTGAGGGGTTACTTGGATCGGAGGGAGTATAGGGATTTCCACTATATATTTCAGTGGCTAGCTGTTTTTCACGGATCGATCGATCCATGCATGTCCCATGAAATGAGATTATTTTGAGCAATGCAAGCACAAATGACAGGTTACGTGATACGAGCTTGGAGTATTGTGGTAGCAACTCAGTTATTAATTAGGTCAATCATCAGCTCCAGCAAAACGAGTGATGAGCGGCCACGCACGAATCGACGATGATGATAGTGCCTAACCCAACTTGGTATTGCACGCACGAATCGATCAATGCCCACCCTTTTTGGAGAGGAGTTGGACGGAGACGCCTTTTCTTGTGGGTGTTTTCCGGTGAGCTAGCTCGCTAGCTCGCTAGCCACCACCTGCAGCCTGCAGGTATAGGCTGTCTGTCTGTCTATCTCGCGCATGATGACCAGAGCCAACCCCACTTCCGTTTTGTGCTGCCGACCTATATACAGCCAGCGTCTAATGCTTACTACTCCTACCTTTTAATGTGGTACTTATATTAGTGATTTGTTAGTGGTTTCGGAAGCAATCATGGGCGGTTCTTCGTATGATTGGCATTTTCTTGATTGATCTCCTCTGGCCTCCTTTTGTTTTGGTTTCCGGGTGGATTTGGCGCGCATTTTGGACTGAGCTGTTGTTTTGGTTTTTGTCAGCAATTTTTCAGAGATAATCCGAAAATAGTAGTTCGGAGGTGGAGGAGGCATGAAACCCAGTTTGGAGGCAGTTTAATGCACCTGGCGAATTCAGGTGTTCGCTAGTCAGTCCAAGCACATAATCTCAGAAGGGTTTCACGCACCCTACAAATTCTAATTAATGATTAGAGTTGGGTTGTGAAAGAGCATTAAAACCACGATCAATTTACAACCGCCACCCTGTACGTATTCAGCTCTTCCTCTCTCAAAAAAAAGGGTGTAAACCCAACCCGTGTAGCGTCCGAACGTCTCGGTATATCACACTTGTAGGGGGGGGGGGGGGGGGGAACAAACAAAAGGTTCCCTGACAGACATCCTGGAGATGAACAGACGACAACTGAAACCTGAACCGTCCCCTTTCAGTGGCACCTGCATCGCAACGGAATCACACGATTATGCCGTCCATCGCGGTCTCTCACGAGCAAGTAGCAACCGCTGGCGAGCACACACGCACGCAGTCTCGTCGATCTCCGACCTCCCTTCCGCCTGATCGTGCGCGGACGGAGGAATTCCCCAGCCATGAAACGAAAGGGACCTGCACTGCACCGAGCAGAGCAGGAGCAGCGAGCTAGCGCACGTACGCTTGCTTGCATCAGGACAAGCACTACTGCTAGCTCCACCGGCATCTACTATGGCTCGCTCGCCGTGGCGATAATGGCGGCCGATTATTTGCGGTGGGGAGTGGGGGCGGGTCACATCGATCACCACCACCGCCATGGCATGCATGCACCATCGGATCGGCCGGAGAGACGGTGGTCTGGTCGATCCAATGAAGCAGCGAGCGTGTGATCCCTGAAAGCGCCTCTTCCCTTCTCGCACTGTCTGCGTCTCCCTCTGCTGACTCTTTCTTGCGCCGCTGTGGAGCCTCAAGCGCCACAAGTGACAACATCTTCTGGTGCCATCTAATGTCCGGACTCCTCCTTAACCACACAAAAAAAAATATGCTATGGGTTACCGAATGTTGTTTGTGGTGCGTAATTTTTCCGTCCTTTTTTTGTTTGTGGTCGATTGTTGTTTGTCCTTGTTCACTCCTGTTATGCAGTCAAATTCTGCGCCTTCAAGTTCCACCTTATCTCGAGGAAGAAAAAACTCCCGACTCTGATATCCATTTTTTTTATTTACCAATCATTTGAGGATTTATTTACTAGCATGCAGTAATCATGAAAATCGTTTTTTACAGAACATATCTTTGTATTAACAAAAAAAAATATTAGCAGAGTGTGTGTATTTGGGGACGTAAGACAATTATTGGAGCGACATGTTTTTGCTCAGAGGAGCATAGAGTGTTATAGGTTCGCACGCAAGGATCAGACATAGATTTTCCCTACCTATTTTAGATCGAAATAGGAGCGACGGCATGGATGTCGGTTTGTTTTCTCTTGCTTGAAAGCAAGAAACAGGCCGGTGCCCTGCTTTTCTTCTCATCATCATCATATCAACGAAGTTGGCTGCAACTGCAAGTGGAGCATACTTCGTTCGTCAGTTCGTGCAAGTGGTAGCCACATACCCACGAGATGTTCTAGAACAACATGATACGTACTGGCCACAAGTCCAATTTTCACTCCCTCGAAAAGAGTGGGGAAACGGCAAAAAGAGAGAGCCAAGGATAAAAGAAAAACCGAAGATTTCGAAATGAGTGAGGGTGCTGGATAAAAGAAAGCCTTTAGAGGTATATTTGAAGTATCAATTTATCTTATAATATAATATCATCAATTACTATAAAATCAACATCATACTAGAGCCCTTTGATATAAAAATATCCATATCATTGTATACATAATGCATGCATGTATTTTAACTGGTCCTAAGTCCTAACACGACTATTAAAACAAACTGAAGGATTGAGTAGAGACTAATGTTTGGTTGGTCCTATGTTGCGTCTAGGCTCGAGTTCTATTATGGTGTAATTCATTATAAACCTTTCTGGCAACAACTCCAGGCTTTTGGAGGAATGCGTGTCTAACCAGCACAATGCTATAGTGGACATTGTTGCTAATAATGTCAGCTTTCTGTGTTAGGTTTTCAGGAAGTCCACAGAAAAGTTGGCTGAAAAGCCTGAAACCACTACAAAACCAACCGTTCCTGGCTTTAGTTTGGGCGGCTAATAACAAATTAAGACATGTTGACACATTCCGCCGCAGCTCCAACTAACATGAGACGCATCTTGCGTATGTGTGCTCTGGGCTGACTGCTTCACAACTCGCTGACAGATTGAGTAGCAGGTAGTAGCTGCCGAGGTCATTGCAGGGTTGCATCAACGGCTGAGCAATTATGTGTGCAGAGGTGCTGATGGCAGCCGCACCTGCTTCGGCTCCCGTTGACATGATCAGTTCAGGTTCAAGTTCAGAGGATTTGTGGAGATTGACCCAACCCACCAACAGCTGAATTAGGTATTCGTTCCATTCTGTTTCGAGCTGCAGCACAAATACCCCTCTGGCCCTGTATTTGGATGTCGCTGTTATGCGCCTTCACATCCAGACTCATTCCATCCTTCATCTAAAAAAACATCCGGACTCATCGACGGCTGCTGCTGCTGATCATTAGTGCTGTACTGTAGTTTCTTTCAAAGTAAAGATACAGCAAATAACCATGCATTCACGGGACCAGCTCTTTGTTCCCATTTTAATGGGTATATAACCAGCTAAGCTCTTTCTGACTGGGCCACTGGAGTAAAGGGAATCTGATTTTTTTTTTGGAGCACAAGTAAAGGAAATCTGCCCTTAAAAAAAAGTAAAGGGAATCTGAACCTCTCCATGATCGATCGTTTTGCAAGGATTTATAACCAGAAAGAACTGGCCCATCATGCGACAGGCTGAGCCGCGTCCTATAAGGCTTCTGCTGGTCCTAGGCCCAAGGGCGGCGGAAACCATGGGCCGGCCCATGGCAACCTTGGCTTCGGTCCCCTGATTGCCAGGTGCCAGCCCCCTCCATGCTGCCAATAATAATTCGTATACTTTTTCATCTAAAATGATAACAATAATTCGTACTATTAGCAGTCGTGTTTTCCAAATTAGGCCTTGCTGTGATTCTCAAACCTGCAATTACGGATGTATGATAACATGATTGTTACCACCTCGCCCCTGGCGAAACAGTTGTTTGATACACACACAACTTTGAAATAATACTTGAGAATGCCCTATATCCAGGAGGCAAACTGCCAAGTACATACATTATGCTTATATCAGCGGGCACGGAGCCACAGAGTACTACAAAGCTTCTTCAGAGACTCCCTTCGTGATCAGAGAAGCCTCCGAGCATTTTACGCATCCCTAAACATTAATGGTTGCTTTTCTGTTTTTCTTCTTCTTCCCCTTGAGCCTGCGGCGGGAGGCGTCGCCGTCCGCGGCGTCCCCCGACAACGACATGGATGCTGCAACCGATGCATCAGCTTCGCCGTCGGCCTTGTTCTGGAGGCGCTTCAGGATCAGCTCGGGCACCACCCAGTTGGTCATGAAGTAGAGAAGCAGCATCAGAGCACTGCGCAATCCAATCAGCAGAATAAGTGTAAAAACAAAACTTTTCTTACAGTTCCTGGTAAAATCTTCAGTTAACGAGTTTGGATGGAATGGAAGCATTCTGAGATAGTAACATGGACAGTCTCCAAAAGCTGATGCCAAACAAAATTACCATGAACGAGCATCGAGCTGATAAGATAAACAAGTGCTACTCGCCTGACAGGGATGAGCGACGAGACGTCGCCGGTGTCGGAGGGAGAGCCGGGCACCAGCTTGGGGCTGAGGATCTCGCTGAGCTCCGGCGGCAGAGCCCGAAGCCTGCCGCACGGCGCACGGCGCCGGCGCGCCGCCGTGGCCCTCCGGTGGCCATGCGCGGCGGTAGCAGTAGCAGCGGCGGTCACGGACGCGGGACGCTGCTGGGAGGCGGAGCGTGTCGCGAGAGCAGCTGCCTCCATGGATAAGGGGAGAGATATTTTAACAGCTGCTGGATGGCGCTTCTTTGCTGATTGCCTGAGCAAGGGAGGTCAGTATGGCTTTGAAGGGGTTTGAGCAGAGTATCGCCTTCTGGATAACGAGCTTTTTTGGAGGTTGGCTGGCGCTACGCCGCTACCTGCTGCTGCTCTGTTTTTCTTTTTTTTTTTGAGAAACTGGTGCTGCTCTGCTTCGCGGGTGGGCGAGTGGGGACACCCCAAGCGGTGATGGGCTTTTCTTGTCATGCTGGATTAATTGGGCCCATTTGTGTCTTTTTTTTTGAGAATAGGGCCCATTTATGTCTGTCCCACGGATCAGTTGAGCCTAGAGAAGGGGCACTGAAGCCCATATAGCTAGACTGCAAAAACGGGATTAATGGCTTTTTAAGGCCCAATTAATAATAGTCCTTACGTGATTTATTAATGGCTTTCGTTGTCCTCTTTTGACCTAAGCTAGCCTAGAGGGAGAGAAACCGACCAACAGTAATCCATTGCGTAGTGACGTGTCACGCTTGGCTTCTCTCACAATCTTCTCTTGTCGAGGTCACGAGTCAATCCTACGCGCGTCTTCTCGAAGAAGAAGGTCGTCGTCAATCCTACGCGTCAGCCGCCGCCAGTTTTTTCTTTTTCCTCCTCGATTTCGCCCAACGACCGGCAGGCCACGCGCGCCATGCATGCACGGCCTCGGCCACTGACGTGGGCGCGTGCGTGATTACGTGGACTGGTATTCGCATCGCGATAAGCAGAGCTGTGTTCAGATTGGAAGTAAAAAGTACTTTTTCTAGATAAATAGTGAACTAGAAAGCGTGTCCTGTGAGTGGGATGAATAAGAAAAACTTATTGGAGAAATACTTTTTTCTGAATCTGAACACAGCCAGCTAGTAGCGCATGCGCGCGGCCGCCCGACAAGATTATTTCACACCACAATGTGGAGCGCGCGCGCACGGGCCAGATTTTCACACCAGATAAAAACCGAGCTCGTGTTCACATTTTTCCACACTGATTCAAACTGCCAGATTATTTCCATTTTCCTTTTGTGATCTTGTGTGGAATTAATTCCTAGTTAGTACGCTACTAAATTGATCGAACAAGCTCAAAACTTTGAAATGATGTACATGAACAATACTAAAGATAAGAGTAATATACATCATAATCAATGCTAGCTATGAATTCAAAAGTTTGGCAATTAAATATACTTTTTCTTCTTCTTTTTTCACAGCTTATATATGTAGATATACTGGGGACATCTCGTTTGGGTTCAGCGGCTGATGGTTCAATCGTTTGGGTTCAATGGTTGCAGCCCTTCTTCACGAGATGTCCCCAGTAATGCTGAAAAGGTAGTTCAATGGTTGCAGTCCAAGGACCGATCGATACAGAAATGCCCATTAGGCGAGCTGTGAGGTGACCGCCTCAGCTACTTGCCGGTGAGGACCACTACCACTCTCTAATTTTTCAGGGGTTACTTTAAACTACATGGTATAAAAATAATGTTTATTCTTCAAAACAGAGGTATCACCTTAAAAATGTTCTTGGTCGCTCAATTGTTTGTTAATTTACATGGTCGCAATATGCAAATATGGTGTGTATATACGATTTTTCAGGATTTGGCCAAGTCCGCATCATCCAAATTTTTACCATGAGTCTGCCACTGTAAAGTTAACACCGTTCATTAAAACCTATACCACCACAATATGGTAGCTGGCTAGTTTCAGATTGCTACATACTACACATTAACGAAATGAAGAAATTCACTCCATCTCATATCGGTCGCTCTCTCTGCCAGTTCATGATGCGTCATCTGTCAGTTAGTAGTCAAATTATGCACAACCTCATATCACTTCAATAATGCAACCTCTCATCAGTGTAATTTGGCTCATCCGAGATATCTCTAATTGTTAGATCAGTTCAGCATCATTCTCTCACAGTGTCCTTGCTTCATCTGATGGGTACTTGGCCTGAACGGACAATCAGTCCTTGTCTACTCGAGTCACGATCAGTATCAGATCGACATTGGGGGCTTGAATTGCAGAATATTTTTATATTTTTTTTGCGCGTCAGGATGTCTCTCTCTAGATTTTGGCTAAACATGCTACCCTTGACTTCACACACTACTAGCTAGGCCAGAATATTGACCGGTGAGTCATGCATGCAAATAATGTATTCATTGCCTACTAGATAATCCTTATATATGGTCAAATTCTTTCAATGCAATACAACCTAGGTACATATTTTACAGGTTTCCAACTACTCCAGATAGCAAGATTATTCGTTGGTTATTGCCATGAAATTGCCATCAGTGTTCTTTTGGAACTGGTACTACCTACTAGTTGCTGAAATAAGGTACGGTGGCTAGGCAACGTTACTGGAACAAAATATTTGTCAAGTATAAAATCAGATCTGACATCATGAATTCCCCACGCCAGAAAAGCAATAGATGAATGTAAAAGTATGGATCCAGATTAGCTGAATCCACCATAAAAGCCATATATCTGTTGTTTAGTGTTATGACTAAACTAATAATCAGAAGAGGGTACTAGTCTGGCTAGCAGATAATATCAAGTAGAATTATAAAATGATAAACTCAGTGTTATGAATCATTGAGATGTCAAGGAATTTTCACTAAAAAACATTTAATTGTGTTATATTGAGGCTAAAACCAAATAAATACAGACAAGCAACATATCCTTCGATTGATCGTTGCCATTGTGAACACTCAAGGGGCATGCTTATCGAAAGAGAACAGTGAGCAAGACATGTCAAGAAAGCAGGACGTACCAACTAGGCAATTTGCTCACACATATACTATTAGATCACGGACAGATGATACGCTTATGTCACTTTGCTCGTCATTATATTGTGATATGTTCTGACAAAAACTATCATAGAAAGAATATTACTGTTATTATTTATGGTATATATAAGAGGATGAAAGTGATGCAAACAATAATTATCTGAAATGATGTAATATATATGTGAGCTCTGGACAAAATAGGGATAAGAGTGAAAACAAAATGTTATAAGGAATAGTTACAATACTGTTGTCCTTTTCCTCATCTAGTTTTTCTAGTAGTGACATGCATGCATGGTCATGCCAGTAAGATTACTACTACGCACCAACTTCTCTAACAAACTGTTGTTATGACAGCACGCAATATCAGGAATGTTAGCAGGTAACGTGTACAGTAAAGTTTACATGCTATCATGTACTGAAGCTAAAAGTCTGACATGCAATAGATATCTTTCGGCTTTCACCCAATTGTTTCACACAGATTCCACTTAGGGTGTGTTTAGATTGTAGAAAAAAACACTGTAGCATAAGAAAAACACTGTAGCATTCGTTGGGAAACGTGTTTTGTGAGGGAGGAATAGTGAAAAGTTGGAATGAATAGTGAAAAGTTGGAATGAATAGTGAATAGTTGGAAATCTGAACATGGCCTTAATATGGTAGCTCTAATGATCTCTGCATGAAAACACAGAGCTCTAATAAATTTCTAGGAGACATTATTTGTGCAAATTGCCTAGTTGGTATGTACATATTTGTGCAAATAGCGATGCACCCACATATTTGTGCAAAGAACGTACATGACATTACTTGGTCAACTAGCTGAATCTCATATAATATGTATTGGGCCAGCAACTTTCTAGGAGAAAACTGGATATGCTGTACACACATATATGCAACGCGGTTTCGTACTCTACTTTCATACGTACACACTGTGCATGCTCATGGGTTCATACGACACGCACACGCATGCGCCCACTGTCTGCACGCAAGTAGCCATGATGCATGCTATGAGTCTATGACACGCGGTTCACACATCATTAGATAGCTCCTCTTGTGATTAACAATCCTAATTATTGTTCAGGCAACCAAGCACTACACAATCTAGCTCTCTCTCTATCCGGCCGCAAGTGTTGTTCTATCTATCTATCTATAATAATAGCTTCTACCAGACACCTCTAATCTTTTGCAAATGTATGTATACAGGAATCCAGGGCATCAATACTCTCCCTGTAGGATAAGCAAAGCAAAGCAGCTGCGTGCCTGCCTGCACCCCTATCAGAAACCATGTGCTTCCAGTATCCACCATGCCCTCGATCTCTTTCCTGATCGATCATACTAGCATGTCCTACAACTTTTCAGATGCAAATCTCTTTTTGCTAGTGATATATCTTTACCCATGCAACTGAAAAGAGAAGAAAGTAAGAAAGATCTAGCAGCTACGCCGTGTCGCGCAAAAGCTACACAAGCCCTGCAGAGATATATATCATCACTACTGAACCACCCATTTTCGAGCAGAAAGCACACCGACCATGGTGGGAGATCCTACAGATCATCTTGAAAAGACGAGGGATATGTATCATCTGTGAAGAACCAAGAAGGCACATCGATTGATCATGCAAAGGGCTGCAGCCATGCACTTGTTGAAAGCCAGAAAGCTCAGCCAGCCCTGAAGCTGTTGAGACAAGACGGATGAGACTACAGCAACAGACCTGCTAGCTAATGCCTGGCTATAAACAAAGATGGCATGAGCTGCCATAAACCCTTTTTCACCACCTGAACATGTACATCTCTTTCCTGACCTGGTCTCACTAGCTGATGTCTAGAAAAAAACAACCTAATAATCAACAAAGATCATTGATCGAGCACTGGTGATCGATCATCTAAAAGTAGCTATCCGGCCGATGCGCGCTTCGCGGTGAAACATCGTTCTCCTGAGCAAGAATCCAACAAGTGTTCTCCATCAGAAGATTTCCTAGAGCTGCACCTAATCAATATAATGGATGGAAGATGCATGGTAGTAGCTTTGTCTGAATGCTAGCTAGCTGATGACATTATATATCCAGGGAGTAGGCCGTGTGTTTGGTGCTTAATTACCGGTGAGGATCGATCACGAGGAGTCGCCGGCGAACTTGGCTAGCAGCGCGGCGACGAGCTGGTGCCGGCGCTCCTCCCGCTCCTCGGCGCGCGCTCGCCACGCGTCCTCGCGCTCGCGCCAGCGGCGCACGAGCGCGAGCCGCTCCTCGCCGAGCGCGACCATGGCGTTGCGCCACTCCTCCTCGCGGACGCGGCGCTCGGCCTCGCGCGCCTCGGCCGCTTCCAACCATCGCTCCTCCATCTCCACTTGCCGCCGCATGAACTCCCGCAGCATGGCCTCCACCTCGCCCTGATCCGCAGACCTAGCCCGCGCCGCCGCCGCCTGCTTCCGCCTGCGCTTCTTCGCCCCGCCGCCGCCCCTCGCCTCCGTAGGCACCCTGGTGCCGGACTCCTCCTCGCCCATCTCCGCCTCGAGCTCCTCCTCTTCGTCATCCTCGTCCTCCCCCACGCCGCCGCCGCCGCCTTCGTCGTCCTCCGTCTGCACGTCCTTGCCCTTTGCCCTCTTCCTATCCAATGCCTGCGCCCGCTCGACCCTAGCGTCGAAGATCCTCCTCATCTCGTCATGGAACGGGAACTGCCTCGCCTGCTGCTGCGCCGCGGCGGCGGCGGAGGCGGGGTCGGCGGCGTCGGGCGTCGGGTGCGCGGAGGCGGCGGCGGCCTCGGTGCCCTTGAACCTGGTGACGAGGTTCTTCCACTTGGACTTGCACTGGTCGGGGGTGCGGGCGAAGCCCTGCCCCTGGAGGCGCGCGGAGACGGCCTCCCAGAGCGCCTTGTTGCGCTTGGTGGTGAGGAAGGAGTGGTCGAGCTCGGCGCGGACGGCGAGGAACGCCGCGGTCTCGGCGTGGGACCACTGCGGCAGGCGCTCCCGCTCGAGGCTCGCGGAGGGCTGCAGCAGCTGCGGCGGCGGTGGCGCCTCCGCGGGCGCTTGCTGGGGAATCGGCGGTGGAAGCGGGGGAGGGAAGTGGGGGTGGTGCGGCGGGGAAGGGGAGAGGAGCGGGTGGTAAGGGTTGGAGAAGGAGGTGTTGAGGTGGTGGAAGGGATCCATGGCGGAGGCGGTACGGTGGTGGTGGGAATGGATTTTTGGACGCGCGAGAGGGGAAGCGAGGCGAAGTGGGAGGGATCGATGGATCGCGGGCGGGGCGGGGCGGTGAGGTCAGGTGGGATGCGAAGTCAAGAGGTTTGGCTTTGCCTTGGAAGGAAATCTGTTGGGGTTTCAACGCGGAAACGGCTTGCTTTCATATTGCTTTCCTCTCGAGATCTGGATCCCCTGCGCCGCGCTGTTCTGCTTCCTAGTTCCCACACCACTGCGCCAGCCAGTAGTCAGTGGTGGTCATAACTTTGTGTTGGTGACAAAGATGTCTCACTGGTCAGAATTATGGAGTTCAATGTGTGACCAACATAGAGTGCATTTCTAATTGCATTTCTAATTGTGTCTTTCGTTATCTACAACGTGGAGTGATGTTTGATGGGTTTTTTATTCTCATGTTTGTATCACATAAGTGCATTTCTAATTGTCACGCTTTTATAGAACCATCTTTTGCTTAAGATTTTTATGATACTCTTTTTTTAGAATGAATTTTATGATACTGCATATACTAAATATCTTTGTAGCCGATTTAAACAATCACTCATTGTTAGAGAGTTAACCGAGTTGATTATAGTGGTGCATTAGCATAAAAAAATGATTTAACACTTATATCGAACATCCTAAGCTACCAAAGTTGGCATAAGTATCCGCATCGCCCGATGGTTGCTGCAGTCACCGAGCCGGCGTAGTATGGCGCGAGCCGGCGGCGTTCACAAAGGATCCGGCGCGCCTGCCTGCGGCGGGCCCGCGGCGAGAGAAGCGTGGCCCACGCCCAGCGCCCCTGCGTGGAGGGTGGCGTCACGCGGACGCCAGCGCGGCGTAAGGAGCAAGCCGATCCCATCCGTCCGTCCGTCCGTCCGTCCACGGGAGTCTTCCTTTGCTGCGAAGCATCTCTAAGATCGCAGCGAGCGAGAGTCTGGCAATTTCTTTTTCTCTTTGCTTGCAGGAGCCTCGAGCTCGTCCAGGTGGCGGAACGCGACGAGCCCGTGGCCTGCGCTGCAAGCAACAACAAGGCCCGTGCATTAGCAGGCACCAGCGAGGCCAGCCAGGCAGCCACCACACCATTTGTTGGAGCCGGTCTCCGGCCGGCCGGAGCGGCACGATGGGTGGCTTGCTAGTCTGTACGTTGCGTGCTGGCCATGGCCGTGCGGCGTGCCGGGACGTGATCGACGCGTGCAACTCCAGAGATGTGCCGCGCGGCAATACGATGTACAAGCACCTCGGTGCGCGTACGCACGGCAGCGTGACACGTGGCGCGCGTTCTGGCCTTTTCGTTTTACGAGGACACATGGTCGTCCAAATGGAGGTGCGAATACGTAAACCACAGCTTGCTTGCTACGCGTGTGTTCTGGAGTCTTACTGGACGTCGTGCCGACGGAGGTTAAAAGTTGGAGGAGATGAACGCGCGGAAATGGTGTGCTCGTCGAGGAAGCCGGCACACGCGGACACGCGGTTAGTAGGTGTGCGTGGATGAGCAAAGGAACACGCGGTTACTCGAGCCACTCGACCGGTTAGGCTCATTCAAAATTCTTTTGTTCGGCTTCGCTCACCGTTTCCAGTAAACAAACCAAGCCGAGCTTGCATTTTAGAGCATTTTGTTGACGAGGTAGCTCATGAGCTGTTCGGTTAAATCATTATGCTCAACAAATAGGACAATACCCAGCTAGTTTCTTTTATGATATAGTAGCACTATACTGAACTCGTAATTCAATCCTAATTAATATAGTAGCATTGGTAATTTCTTATATATTACTAAATCACTTATTCACACAATGCTCAAATTATGCATAGTACCTGCGTTTTATTAATATCAATAACCTTTAACTATGTTTAGGTCACCAGTGTTTTTTTAGTGATGGGATCAAGCTCTTTAATTAGATATGCTTAGTTCATCTCATTAATCTTGACAAGGTTAATGCATAATTTATGACGTTTGTTAAGACGTATGATTGAATAATCACAACTACACAAGTTTAGACAAGTTATGATGCAGAGTATGAGAGTATAGGTGTAGGTGACTGGAGAAAGAAAGGTTTAAGTGAAAAAGAAAGGAAAAAAGTCCAAGTTACTCCCCTCAAATATACATAAAGTCCACATAACCCCCTACACTATTTCATAGTTCAATTTACCCCCCCTAAACTATGTCATTTGGTTCAATTTACCCCTTTACAGTTTGTCTTTTTTTATTACTCCATATACAATTTGAATTTCAATTTAAACTTTTGCATGGCTATAGTGGACATCACAAAGTATGTCCAAAAAAATATATTATGATTTTTTCATTATTATATTCACATAATGTTGTATCCCAAAGATCAATTTATTATTAAATATCACAGCCTATCAAATCAATGACAAAACAATGTGTTATATTTTTCTAACGTGGGTTACGTTGTCTACTATTGTCTCGCCAAATTTGAACCTAATATGACATTTGTGTATGGAGAAATGAAAAGGACAAATTGTATTAGGGTGTATATTATACCAAATGGTATAGTTTAGGGGATAAATTAAGCAAAAAAAAATCTATACTAGAGGGGAGTAATTTGTACTTTATGGCCGACCTAGGATGGCCTGATAAGGAAGGGAGAGGGGCTGGGGTGAGGTATGCAGAGATTATGGGATTTCCTTTTTTTCTCTAAATATTTTAATTATCAAAATATTTTCCTTTATTATAAAAAAATGATGGATTAGAATTTTATTTGAGGTCTTACGTCCTATACGGTACTTTGACATTGTCTACGTTTAAAACTTTTGCGTGTAGAGAACTGACGACACATGATGTGGCAGAACCGCCAATTTAAACTGGCTCAAGTGCGCCATAACGACATGTTACGGTCATCGGACGCACTTCAAATAGTTTAAACTGGTGATCTGTCGAGTGTCCCAAAGACTCCTCGATAAACCACGTTAACTCATATCTTTGCCATACATCAGGATCGTTTTCGGTAAGGAGAACACAACGAACATTATCATTTTTACACCACATACCAAGATTCTTACTTATTACAAGCCAGGTTTTGAAGAGAACTTAAATGCAAGTCATGCCATTACTAGGAGTTTAATACAAACCAGTCTCGGTAATTCTATATCACAAATGTCTATAGCCTCCGGCTTAACCCTAGAATCACCAGGACCACGATGATCTAGGTCTTCTGGATCTTCTTGGTGATCTCTTCCGTAGCTTCTTCTGAAAAACAAAAGGGAGATTCCCTGAGTACGAAGGTACTCAGCAAGACTTACCCGCCTTACCAAAGAAAAGACTCTCAAGGGATATGATTGGGCTGTATGTGGATTTGGCTGACTCGACTCTTTTGCTAAAAAGCATTACTAAAACTTGATCCTTATATTTTATGTATTTTATGCTCAGTTGAGTTGTTACTTATCCATCTAGGTTATAAAATATTTTGCATAGGGCTTGTACTAAGCTCAACCAGCATTTATGAATCACACTGATCTTGTTCAACTTGTTTCCTCTACGATGTTTAAAACCTGATCAAGTGCACTCATAACCAAGAGTTGTGTCGATCCGGATCAATGTACATCCTGCAGGAGATACCTAGCCCCCAGTCACGCACAGTCGATCTTACTGTATGTAACAACCTTTCAATCAGCTGGGCCAACGACCGGAAATATCCTTACTCGAACTCGGGAACGCACCCCCACGTGGGTCCCACGTCTGGCAACCACCTCGTGAGTTACAGGCTACGGTCCCGCCTTTCTCCGACCCAGCAAGCACGGGTAAGCGATATTTCCAATCAGTGAACCAACTAATCTAATTGGCTTTACTGGTCCCATAACCCAGTAAGAAACCAGGTAGAATCACTTGATCATCACTTAAACAATCGGAACGGTCCTTAGTCACTTAAACAAGTAGGCAGAACTATGGATCGAGCTTACCTCAATCTCTCCTACCAGCTTCTGCCCACTATCTTTCAACTCGAATCTTTCGTGATTCATATAAGATTAGTGATGGCCTAGTTCATCATCTTTTACTTAAACTTTCTAAGCATAGCCAATGTAGACATTGCTAATCAAATTTCTTAACTAAGCAAGGATAGTTCTACCAAGGATTATTTTATGCATCAAAGGGTTTCAACCAATCCCTAACCTAATGCACATAAAATCATAAGATTTGGACTCGTGAATATTATGAAATAAATGGGTGATTCAAAGATGCACCGGGGCTTGCCTGGAATCACGAGCAGGTTAGATCCTACCGCAATACGAGATTCCGGAGCGATGACGATCACTTCTTGGTCTTGCCGCTGCTCCTCCGCGAATCCCACGAGCTCGTGCTCCGAAGCTTGAGAGACTAAAAGGTAATGCAAGTTAGCGATATGCGATGCAACACTTTTCAAAGAACTATGCAACTTTCCCTTCTCGATAAAGTTGCAAGCCAACACCAACTACCCCAAGATTTTTAAAGACACACCTATATTTTTCCTTTAATAAAACTTGCCCTAAATCATTTTTAGTTAATTTTTAATGATTTAAAATCATTTTCTAAAATGATAAAGCATTTAAATAAATACATAAAACAATTTTAGAAATCATTTCTAATTATTAAAAGATTATTCAGAATTTTAACCCTTTTAGAAATTATTAAACATTTGTTTAATTAATCTAAACAAAGGAATTAAATTAATCACCTACACAAGGTTATTTAACATTTTTAATGGATGACAAATTTTAAAACAAGATTAACAAAATTTATTTCATCATTTTTGGACTTTCCTATGATTTTCTATGAATTAAAAGGTGAAATACTCGAAATTTAAATCTATTTCAAAAACCTAAAGGCAGTTTTGCAGAAACCCCCCTGAAGAAACGCTCCCTCTCCCCCGCGGCCCCTCTCCCGTTCAAACAGGGGAGCCGCGCCGACCGCGCCTCCGCCGGCCTCGACCGGCCCCGACTCGCCGGCGGCGAGCCTCTCCGACCTCGCCTCCGCGCCCTACGACACCGCCTCGCCTCCGCGCTCGCGCCTAGCTCCAAAACCCGACAACCGCCCACGCCACCTCGCCTCCACGACGACGCAGGCGGCAGCACGCGATGGCGACACGCCGTCCGGCCAACCCCCGGTGACACGCACGAAGAGAACCCACCTGAGAGCACCAGCAGCCCAAGGCGAACCTAGCGCACCGCCTAGCGCGAGCCGAGATGCCCCCAGGCGCCCTGCTCACATGCGCCAGCCATGGCGGACGTGCGCACGGCGGCGAGCGGCGCTCTCCGGCTACCCCAAGCCGCTCTCGCCCAACCGAACCCTTCTACACCATCTATGGCTCCAGCACAACCCAGAACCACACTCACATCTAGACCAAACCCACCACACCAACCACTTCAACGAGAGCCGACCTTGTTGAACCGAGCTCACCGAAGATGCTGAGGAAGATGGCGGCGCAGAGGCTCTGGAGGTGATGAGAGCGAAAGATAGTTGGTCTGGGAGGTAGAGAAGGTCAAGGCGAAGCTATATGCGGAAGGAATCGGACGGAGGTGGCTGGACAAGGAAACGCGACGGCGAGCTTCGCCGGTGACCGAGAAGTGAACGGAAACGAGGAGGAGGAAGAAAAGGAGAAAAACGCAGGCGAAGGACGGTATATATCAACGAAAGCCGACCCTGGACGACCGCCAGCTCCTGCTGATCACTTCACCACGACGATCTCATGCCCGACGACGCGTGGCCGAGCCACCGCCTCCTCCACCGACATCGGCTGCCATAGTTGCTAGAACCGAGCTCGGAACCGGACATTGCGGCCCCAATTTCTTCCAAATATCCTTCTCAACTCATCCATCTCCAAACATAGAACTTGTAGAAGAAACATAGCACTCCAACCTTCATATTGCAACCTTTTCGATTCGAGCAGTGTGTAGCGCGAATTCGAAGCTCCAATGTCGGCCGATTTTATTCCCCATTTTCAGACCCCGAAATCGAATTCTTCAAATTACTTTCAAATTTCCATTCAAACTCTCCTCGATCCCCAAATGAAACTTGTCCGTAACACATTCAATTTCATTTTCTATTTTGGCACCATACTCAATTTCTCGATCAATCGCTCGAATTCGAGCCTTGATCCCCGGTCGGGTTAGGGTGTTCATATGAACCCTGAAACCCTAACTTGGTTCATAAATTCAAACTCAAATTACTCCCAAATATTGAATAGAACATGCTATTCCTCGAAACACAAAAGTTCTTTGCCTTGACTTGAATTTCATTTCTTATTTTTGTACCTCTTTCAAATTCTCAACGGTTTGAGCTCAATTTGAAACTGAAGTTTTCAGCCCCTTTTAACTCTGAATTTCCTCAACCTTTTCTGATTCGATTTTTAACCCAGTTTATCTCCTTGATTTGCATCTATCCTCAAACTGATCCCCAAAACAAAGTTTTTCATTATACCTTACTTGACATCTTTTGTTTTTGTACCATGGTCAAAAGATCAACCAATAAATTTTTATGATCACTCAAACATTGCTGCTCAAAAAGGCCAAAACTGAAACTTAAACTCCTATTTTCAGATTAGGAATAGTAACTTTTCTTATTTTTCTTTCTCCATTTAATTGTGCTATTTACATACTCTTTTTCATGCCAATTTTGTGTCAAACATTCTCCTCCAATCTCGCCGATCAATTATACATTTTTACTTTAAATTTATGTCAAATTTTGACCAAATTTTGACTTTGGTCAAACTTCGTGCCTTTTAAAAATCGGGGCTGTCACACATGACGCGATAGATAGCTAACTTAACGTGCGAAGTATATTTGGAAAGAATTTGTTTCTTTCTTTCAAACCCAGCTAGTGCGTGGTAAACAGAAACCGAGGTGACCAACCAAAGCAGGATGCTGGTCCGTTTTCGCTGCAACCAAATTCGCGGCGTGCTCCCGGTCTGCGGACCTGAACGCTATGCTGGATGGATCGTCGTCATGGCACGCGCCAGCGAGACGCTCGCGGTCGCGTCCATGGGCAGCAATGTGGCCAGAGCGATCACGTGTCGGCCCAGACGCCGCCGCACTGTCGTCGGAATTGTCAAGCCGTCGTCAGAGCCACCAACCAGTGCACACGCCAGAGGTTGACGAACGGATCGGTGTACGCAGAGGGAGAGAGAGTACGTAGGCAGGCTCTGACTTCCTCGACCGGCGAGGCTGTGTTTAGATGGGTGGAGAATTTTTTTTTCTGAGATGCGTGTTATGTGAGGGGGATGAATAGAAAGTAAAATAAACTTTTGGGAACTAAACATACCCGTACTGTTGGCCGGTGATGCGTACAGCTAGGATACGGTGCTAGTACGACGTTGGATTGGGATTTGGAATGCCCTCTCTGAAACCTCTGGCTGGCGAGCTGAGAGCGATGACGGTGGCCTGTGCATTGTTTTTTCTGCGGCCATACGCATGCCAGAGGTTGAAGAATGCCGAACTGTGGGGTCGGTAGGAAACAGGAACACGCAGGGTTCTGATAGAGGGGACCTGTGGGGCCAGTAGGTTACTATTAGCGGAGACGTACAGGTGTGGTGGCGTGGCGGTGCATGCAGTGCGCTGTGCTCATCAATCGACGAACACAAGGTCTCCGGTCCCCGGATACGATGACGCGCCTCACTCACTCACCGGCCAGCAAAGCGCATCTTATCGTTAGTTGTTGCGTGCGGGCCCTGGCCTCTCGGAGAGTCGTCGTGGTGGTCAGCGTCTGAATCCTGACGATCGGCTCACGCCACGGACCATCCGAGATTGCCCGCAGGTTCACCATCATCGATCAAGCGAGGGTGTTGTTGGGCCGCTCGATCGGAGGCGAGAGGGAAGAAGACTGCAGCGAGCCAGCAAACCCACGTTGTACGTGCCAAGTTCTGAGTTCGTCTCTCCTGAGCCACAGGTTCACCACATACTGCGGCTAGCTCCTAGCTAGTGGGAGTAGGGGCGGGCCTAGGACAAATTTTGAGTGAGGACCCACCTTAAGAACAACTTAGTTTACAAAGCTTAAATATGGTGGGATTTTGTTGATTCTCTTGACAAAAAAAATTGAGCGAGGGCCTGTGCTCTTACTGGGCTCTCTGTAGGTCCGCCCCTGAGTACGTACACAGCTTACGATCGGGTGTGCGCGTCACAGTTACACGCAGTACAAAAAGTAGGAGGAGGACGACCGGCATTGGTAGGAACACAACACCTCGCTGCCGAGCTCACCCACCATGCAGTGTTGCATGCATCCTTGCTGTTGCGATGTGTACATACGCTCGTCATATTGGGCCGATAAAGCCCATCAATTGAGATAATAAAGGCCTGTTGGGAATACTTGCTAGCTTGTTAAGCTGACGACTGACCAATAAAACCCAACACAACCTCCTCGCAAGATGGGCCATCAATGGGCGCCACTGCGACTCTGAACTTTCTCAAGGCAATCGTGAAGAACACACCAGAAAAGTGTGTGTGTTTTCAGCCAGTGTACAGTATCTCCTTGCCAATCATCGGGCTGTGTTCAGATGGAAAAAAGTACTTTTACTTCTTATTCATCCTCCTCACATAACACGCTTCTTAGAAAATTCATTTTTCACATTTCCTATTCATCTCCTCACATAACATGATTTCCAGTAAAAAAAGGTATTTTTCCTATCTTTTTAGTGAACACAGCCTATTTCAACTACTCCTATAAATTTACTAGTGCTGCCTGCTTAAATTAAAGGTCCTGTATATAGCTCGTACGTGCGGCGTACCATAGTAGGAGCACGTACAAATCAAGGAGGACCGAAAGGCTACACGCATAAGCATCTATCGGAGAGCCAGCCCCAACACGTAACTACTGCGAATTGATGCATGATACGAATAAGATCTGTTGACGCACTTCTGGTAAATACACGAAAGCGTTAGATCGCGCGGTTGTCGAATTCTCCTCGCCGGAGCTCCTGGACGGCGGACGCAGCCGGTCAGACCCTCTGTAGCGGCCAGTCAGACTGCCTGTAGCAGAGGCGCCGCGAAAGCCTACGATCACAACCTCGGGAGGGACCCCGTCGGAGGCTGCGAACCTAGGGTTGTTCTAAGGTCGGCAAGGCCACTTAGAACGTCCTAAAACGTCGTAGAGACGAAGAAGGAAAACAAAGGGTTGGAAAAGCTTGGGTTTGGAGATAAAAAGTAAGACAATGATTTGTACGATTAGGTAGAGGTCCTCAATCGGCCACGACCTTTTATATTTATAGGTTTATAGGGTGGGGAGGTCTTGCGGACTCGGAGACAGGTGGTTGGACCACCTGGCACATTGCCAGATCGGTTACAGAACCTAGCCGGTCTAACCGTATATACAGGTAGTCTGGACCAGCTGTCTCAGCCCATTTTCTATCATCAACCAGATCACGATCCATGATCGAGGAAGGACGGTCGGTCTAGCTAGTGTGGTTGTCTTGATACATGCAAGGTCCTGATCGACGTGTCCAAAATTAAATGATCTTTCAATTCTCTATCCACCACTAGTGGACACAGGCTAGTGCTAGCGCATTCCATTTCTGCAGATGACGCCGACGGTTCCTGTGCAGGCTATTGATCGTCGTTGTCCTCACGTACAATGACACTGAATCACTACCGTGCCTGTGAATTGTCAGTTGTCACTAATTTGCTAACTAATGACTGACGATGACACGCAAGTCGGCAACCACTGGCGATGACATGACATGCCATCGATCGATCGATCTGTCGAGGAGATTAAGAATGTATATGGGATGCAAGCTTTGACCTCGATCGTATAGTAGGAGTATACACGTGTACCGCCAAACGATACGAATGCTGTTCTCAAAAAACAAAAACCGATACGAGTGCGTGGAGGAATTATTGATTGCTTTCCCTTCACCTAATTACAGAGCAGACATATCTATGCTATCCAGTGGAGGCTTCTTGTCAACTAATTACTTGATCCGATTAACAGTTACTTTATATTTTTTTGTGAAATTTTTCAGAGTCTTTAATTTCGAGGTCCGGTGCGGCTTCATTACAATTTCCAAAGTACTGTAGGAGTAAAACACGTTAACAATCTTGGCAATAAAGTCTTAAATAATTCCCGGGCGCGCTCGTGGCAGCAGAGGTTTCCTGGACTGCATGCATGGGCTCGATGTGGGCTGGATATATAGCACCACAAAGTTAGCAGGCCTGCTTAAAGCGTTACAAAGATGAACACCAGCACACTGGCCTATTGTGTCTCCCTAAAAAACCCTTATTGTGTGACATAATTAAGCTACAAGCATTTGCATTGTGTGAAATAATTAAGCTACCAATAGTCATATCAAAATGGTGGAATTCTCCTAGTGTTTTTAAGTAGCAATAAAACACTACCAATTGTCACAACACATGAGAATCCTCACTAGAAGGAATTTAGTAGGAAAGTCTATACAAAACTTTGAATGCTAAAACACTAGGAGAATCCCACCTCACTAAGAAGAAGTTTCAAATCTGGTTGTGCGCGCATGCTTCCACTATCTTTTTCTTGTGTTTCTTTTGATAATGCTCTTATTAAAATTTCCACCAACTCCCTTCCATTCCAAAGTATAGCTTTTCTAACTTCATCATATGTCAATACATGCTCAGGAAAAATATGTAAACATCTTTTTAGTGCATTTAATGAATAATTTGATTTTGTATGCGTTGGTGTATTTTTCGATATATATATACTTTGTTCAAAATTAGGAAAAACTAAAACGACTTGTATCGTAGAACACAAATGCGGGTAGTACACGCAGTACACCCACGTATGCATCGTCGTCCTCACTACGCGGTCAGTACGTCACAGTGTGTGTGTGGACCTGCGCGGCATAGTGCCATCACATGCCCAACGGAATTTCAGTCACGTTTGCTATAGCGTTGCTGTCGCCTGCTGCATCAGCACCACTACGACGCAGAATAGAATTATTACCATCCGGTTCAAGTAGCAGTTTGATCCAGCGACCATGCATCATCAGCTAATTAAACTGCCGTCCAAAATATATAAATCGCACACACACGGCCTCTTCCAAGCCGCAACCCATCTTCTCTCATCCTCTCGCTCTCCTCCATGAGCGTTCATTGTTTGTACACTTGCTCTATTTCCTCACCATCGTCATTATCCCTTATTTGATCAATCGAAGATAATCCCTTGGCGCGTTATTATTCATCGTACCTTCCATGTGTCTCTCGCTAGTAAGCTGCTGCTATAGCTGATCGATCTCACCGCCGCAGCTAGTTTTGTCGCCCCATGCCATGCGTCATCTTTCTTCTAGCTTTGCTAGGCGGCTGTTTGCTAGCTAGTTAGCCACACCAGCAGAATCTGGTCACTGAAATCCTATAGCTATATTGCTATAAGTGCAACCACCGCTAGCTCCAAGAGCGAGAGCATCATCCCAACCAGCCTGAGCAGAGGTATTAGGCGTCGCCCGGCAAGAGAGAGGTCGTCGTCTCAATCGATCTCATGGACGGCGCAGGAGCGGAGTGGCCGGAGCCGGTGGTGCGTGTGCAGTCGCTGTCGGAGAGCGGCGCGGCCACCATCCCCGACCGTTACGTCAAGCCGGAGGCGGAGCGCCCGGCGATGTCGGCGGCGGCGCCCGAAGCCGAACTCACGGAGGGAGAGGGCATCCCGGTGGTGGACATGTCGTCGCCGGGGGACCCGGCGACGGCGAGGGCGGTGTCGGAGGCGTGCCGCGAGTGGGGCTTCTTCCAGGCGGTGAACCACGGCGTGCCGCCGGAGCTCCTCCGGCGAGCACGCGGCGTGTGGCGCGGCTTCTTCCGGCAGCCCATGGAGGTGAAGCAGATGTACGCCAACTCGCCGGCGACGTACGAGGGGTACGGCAGCCGGCTGGGCGTGGAGAAGGGCGCCGTCCTCGACTGGGGCGACTACTACTTCCTCCACGTCCGCCCGCCCCACCTCTTCGACCCTCACAAGTGGCCACACCTTCCACCGGACCTCAGGTACACACATATGCATCTATGTATATATATTATATATACATATATACATCGATATGGAACGCGTGTCATCAGCAACGTGACACATGCAGCATATATATAATATATGATATTGTTTTGCATCATATCTGCTAGCTGCATAATATCTGCTGCATGCCCGATAGATGATGATACGGTCATCAATGGTGAGAGCATCATGCGCAGGGAGACGACGGAGGAGTACAGCCGGGAGGTGGCGGCGCTATGCGGGCGGCTGATGACGGCGATGTCGGTGGGGCTCGGCGCGGCGCCGGCGAGGCTTCAGGAAGCATTCGGCGGCGAGGAGGGCGCCGGGGTGTGCGTGCGGGTGAACTACTACCCTCGGTGCCCGCAGCCGGAGCTGACGCTGGGGCTGTCGTCCCACTCGGACCCCGGCGGCATGACCGTGCTCCTCGCCGACGACCGAGTCAAGGGCCTCCAGGTGCGCCGCCGCGGCGCATGGGTCACCGTCGACCCCGTGCCCGACGCATTCATCGTCAACGTCGGCGACCAGATCCAGGTACGTACGTGCGCCACCGCGCTGCCAGTTAGATTGCCGTTCATGGCCAGGACACGTACATACCGTATTCATTTTCCTCTTGCCATTTTCTCGCAAGCGCGCATGTGATTCTTCTGGATCGTGCACGGCAGAGGCAATAAGGCCTGACCTGGGCCTCTGTCTCGCCAGTCGACCAGAGAAAACGATCCGAACGTGACGGTGCACATGTGCTCAGATTACCATAGCAAACGACTGTTTCGTCAGACCCAGCTTTCTAGCCATCCATCTGACAAATGGACGGCCCGTCCTTGTCCGTCGACGTCGTGATTGGACGCTGTGCTACGGCAGCGCTTCCCCCCAGGGTAGTTATCCACCAGTAATAATGTCCGCTTGCCGGCCTCGTGCTTCTTATTTTTCCCAATCATCAAATTTCCTTTCACTCTTATTTTTCCATTTCACCTCCCTGGTCGAGAACCTCGCTCGTCGCTGCCCGTGACACAGGGAGAAAAGGATCGATGCTACGGCTAAGCACGAAGAGACATCGTACGGTCGACCTAGACACGTCGCTGCCAAGTGATCCACTGGATCACAGTAACGACCGTGGCCGCCTCCTCAGCCATTCATTTTCACCACATGGATATATGGCCTGGTGGTGGTTACAGTAATTAGTACCAAGCAAGTTGACAATATAGATAGGGTATAACTAGTATGTGGTGGGTACACATATGATTAGTGTAGATTGGAAATGCTAGGGGCATGTTTGGTTACATGTATCTCCGTCGGCCAGGCTGAGCAGATGCAGTCTTGAGTTGTTTGGTTTCCTGGTCAAGTGCTTGAACCAGGCTCCATTCATGCAGCCGTACAACTCCAGCCAGGTCCGCCAGGAACGTGGGAGGTGAGCGTATCTCGCCAGCCAGGCTCGACCGATGCAACCCAGTGCGCACTTGTGCTGATTGAAAGGCAATAGGCACAGAAAACGAAGCGAAGTATGGCAACGAAACACTAGCTCCGAGGAATCTGCATGCACAGATGCATACAACCAAACATACGGCGTTGCATGCAACTAGCCTGGGCGGGGAGAACCTGGTTCATTAGAGCGGGGCAGGCTGTGGACGCCCAGGCATCCAATCACGCCCTAGCTGTACGTGTACTCTGGCCCAAAGAGGACTCTGAACCTAGGTGGTCCAAGTGTTCAGGCTTCGATAGATATAGCTACATTTCCTAACATGACACCACTGCACCAGCTCGCTCGTGTAATATTCCAGTGCTCGTGAGCCATCTAACTATAGCTATTGCGCAAGGCATGAATCGTCAGCTCTCGCCCTATAGATAAAAAAGACAGAGATGTGCAAATAAGAATATGGGGTGTCTACGGATATCGGTACACGTATGGACGTGCATGCAAACCACAGATACATGATGATATATCTGCAAGAGTATATAATAGCCATGCATTCATGCGCGCTGACTATTCCACAACCTGTGGATGGACCATCTGATTCTGATCGTCACACATCAGCTGTACGCGCGCGCTCGCTCGTTCATATAAAATCATATCACCTTTTTGGAGCAATATGGATAGAAGCAAATCGTTTGCCCATGCTGCTTTTCATTATTATTGGAGCGAGAAAAAGACTCTACGTTTATATCTTTCTTCGAAATAAAATCCTCTTACAATATTTTTGCTCTTGTTCATGATGGTGACCTGAAAAGCTAAACTAATTAATTTTGCATGTTAACGGAGGCCCAAACTGAATGGCCTGTAGTTTCTTTTCTCCTAAACCAAGAAATTCCTCTCGAAATGGCTCGCATTCAGAAATAAACGATGGGAAAAGGAGGGAAAAAGAGAGAGAGAGACAGGAGAAAAAAAGATTCCCTTGTGTCTGAATTCAGACTGCACACATCACGAGGTGATAGTGCACCTACCATACCAGCCGTGGGCCTACGACCGGAGGGCTTCCTAAAATAGGCATAAGCCCACGTGCACGGGCGCGATCATGCAACCGAAACCGTCGAGAGGTGGACAAGGCCAGCGCAACGGGCCCGCTCCGCGCGCTGCCGCCATCAATGGGATCTCGCCGGCGACTAGTCCACGCTGCTGCTGCTGCTGCATGGCCGGAGTGTGCTGTTGCCCGGGCTCGGCTGACGACGGCCAGATCGGGTGGGCGCGCTGGCGTTGGTTGGGGAGCCGGATCTTTGCTTTCAGGCACCGGATCATCGATTCGATCACGATCAGTGACCATGCTCGCCAAACCGAAACGTGCGCAGATACTTTGACGTACTACTACTAGTGCCTAATGCCCATATAATACATACGCAGAGATTGGAATATGCTAATTCCCGAACAAAATCTTTGCTGCCGTAGCCGAGCTAGAGGCCGAATAATTATGTGGTGGTGGCAGATGGTGCCTTCAGTGTCACAACCCGGACCACGTACGTGCAGCATAGGCGCGAGGTGTATGGACTGGACGTCTGGTCCAGAGACGCCGTGCACCGTGCTGGACATGCATCTCCGACCGGCCACGGCCACTGTGACTGTGAGCCATGAGGAGGCGGTGACCACCGGCCGTCCTGCCGGTCGCCCAGATCGGGCACACTCTACTTGCCGGCCCGTCCTTGCCGGAGGGTACGTGGAAGGAAACCAGCACGTTTTTCACGGGGATTCGGCCTAGCTGCGCCTTTTGCAGCTTGCTGCAGGCCATGTCAGACTGTCTGCAGGTCCCGTGGCAAATCTGATACGCGGCTTTATGGCGCGGGCGCAGCGCTGTCTCAAAATGCACGGGCGCGTGTGCCCACCATCAAATCCATTCTCAGCCGCACTGTCACAGCCCTTGTGACCTGATCCTACTCTTGCAGTAGTGACCATACAGTAGTGTGTATATGAACTGCTTCGCTAATACTACCTGTACCTGTTAGCGCTTGTGCTTGTGCTTGTGCTCCATGGACATTATACTATATGTTATGATATACTTGCCTACATTTTCAAAAAAAAAATATCGTGTATTCCTATATATGATGCTATTATATACATTCATGTATGGTTGTACATGTAGGTGCTGACGAATGCAACGTACCGGAGTGTGGAGCACCGCGTGATGGTGAACGCCGCCGAGGAGAGGCTCTCGGTGGCGCTCTTCTACAACCCCCGGAGCGACCTCCCGCTGGCGCCCATGCCGGAGCTTGTTTCGCCTGACCGCCCCTCGCTCTACAAGCCAATGACCTTCGACGAGTACCGCCTCTACATCCGCCGCGAGGGGCCACGTGGCAAGAGCCAGGTCGAGTCCCTCAAGGCCACCGCCGTCGGTGGCGCCACATGATATGCATCCCATTCAATCTGATTCATGATTCATGATGTGTGTCTCGTGTACGCGCTTTGCTCACGTTGTCTACTGCCGAATAAGATTTTTATTGTTATTAGATTAGTTTGTTAGTCTAGGTGACTGATTGGACCAATAAAAAATATAATGGTTATTTTGGACATGATTATCATCTAATGATCAATTATTTATTGGTATGTCGTCCCCAAGATGAGTGAAGGTCTATGCTTACAAGTTACAAACCCTTCCCATCCTATTTTTTTTTGGCTATTTATCATTAGCATGGATTTTGATCCCTGGATCATTCACTTTTATTTCTACCTGTAGCATTGAAATTCAACAATCAGGGTTAACCAACGGCTAATTCACAAAAGCAGAGTAGGTCAAATGACGATATTTTTTTAAATAATGGATAAAATCTGACCTCTACAACAAGTGTACACAGCCATAGTCAAATGACGATCGATATAGGAGTAAAATTCCATCTCTCTTTCTTGAAAATTGATTTATATATCTACCCAAAGTATATTTTTTTGTAGGATTGAATCATTACAATCTGACACTAAACAAAAAACAATTGTTGGACCCGTTTACCATCTGCCAACCTGTTCTCAACATTTACCCTTTTGTAACCGCTGGATTGGAGAAATCTTTTGCCCAAACATGACGTGTTGTATGTACTAAAAATTGGTGAACTCATTACCTTTCTGTCTACCCAGCCATTATCAATCTGAAAACCATAGAGAAATCCAATCCACTAGCTCAGAACTAATCATCTGCTCTTGTCCCTTTAGGTAGAAAATACTCATACAATTCTCTGTATGGAACTTCTCTTTTTAATTGGTTCAATTTTTTAAATGATTTTTTCTGATCATCTGGATTATGCATTGAATATCCAATAATAGAAAGGAACCACGATGCATACTAAATTGGCACAAATATTGTAGAATTTGCAAAAAAAAAAAATTGTGGTAGATAAATAACAATCATTTTCAAAATATTAGCAGTAAAAATAATTCCCAAAATAAATGCATAAACTTCTAACTAAGGAATATTTGAGTATGTCATAACACAAGTGCCGAATATTGGCCTGCATATACGGACGGGTTGGCTTTGTCTAAGCGTACTATGAAAACATTCTTCCCTTCTGCAAGCCAACCTGGTGAAAGTGAAAGGGGGAAAAAGAAAAATCAAAACTCCATTATTGTTGTTCGACAAGGACCATAGCTCAAATTCATAGTCAAGCATATCATCGATAAGAACGAAAAAAAATGGATTTTGTTCTTTCAAATGTGTCCGCAAATCATTCTCTTAAATATTATTCCCTTATCTTTCACACGTGAATGAAAGTGATTGCTGTCCATGTCAGCATAATATAATCCATATAAAGTTATAGACTAATGGACATAAAAAGCTAGTGGGTAAATCACCATGCTCCTCCAACCAGATGTCTATAAGCGAATGAACTAGGTTTTTCTTCATCTCCAAAAATGAAAAAAAGGATTATCAGTCACAAATCCGAGATATGCATGACGACACAACAAATTTACTAGCAAGCCTGCATTTTGGTAAATCGATGAAGTAACCTGAAAAAAAATCATTTTCTCATACTAAAAATAGGCGATGGAAAAGGATAGCGAGGCCTGACAACCACAATGGGAAAGCAAGATATAGCTAGCTGACAGTGTAGTGTATTCACATATTTTTCTGATGGATCTTTGGCCATGAGCCCATGATCGTCTCGCTCAATCATATAGCTAGCTGATAGTGTAGTGTATTCACATATTTTCTGATGGATCTGGCCTTTACTTTTAATTTAAATCCTGGTGATGGTACTTCTCTGAAAGCTGCGCAAAAAAGGTATCTTCATTTCATCACGCGTGTAGCATGCCTTTGGGATACCACATTTATTTCCTCATCGTAGAAATTTCTCACAAACTCAATCTTCTTTTCTTAGGTAGAAAAAAAGAAGATCCGGCTGTAATTTCAGAACGAAAGTAACACAGCTTCATAGTCAACAAGTCTTTCTCTGATGTGAGTTTGTAGTACCCGGCATACCCGTTTTCAGCCACCTGGATGGTGAAGAGATGAATCCAGTGTACAGAAATCAGTGTCATCACCCTCCAAAGAGGCAGAAAAAAAAAGAGAGGGAAAGCACCATCGGCATTGGTACTATTTATTCAAGAGAAATGACAGATCTGGAAAAGCATGAGCAGGGGATAAAAAACAAAAAAAAAGGAGAATAAACAGATTACATGGAGCGAAATCGAACACGTACAGCAAAGTACAGAGTCACTGTTGCTGCACTGGAGCAGGACTGAGAAAGGAGATAACACACACTGCCGGATAAAAACGTGTGGTGCCCGGCCGCGCCGCAATCGGGGGAGCGAGGGTGCCTTTTCTTCCCACACCGCGGCGCGCGGCAAATCCCGGCGAGGGGGTACGGGCACCGGGACAGCGCTCCGAAAAGCCGGCCTGGGCTCTCGGCGACGGTGACGGCGGAGACCGGAGTGTGGCGTCGGCGTCAGGCTCTGAACCTGCGACGACGACGGCTTCCCCTCGGAGAAGCCTCATCCAGGAAGATCACCATCCGCTTTAGCCTGCAAATCCTGTACCTACAGCGATCGATGCTGACGGCCTGGATCTCTCCGAAAGCATTACCAACCTTGGAACATATAGGAAGCAGGTCCTCGAGCTAATCCTCTCTACTTAGAAAAGAGAAGCATCAAGCATCTGCTGCTGATGCAGCAAAATTTGAAGTCAGTACAGTTTACAAGACACATAGTGATCACTTGTTTGTTTGTATATGTGTTAAAGATTTTTATACGCCTATAAAAGACATCAGAGATCAATTCTGACGACTCAAAGCATAGCAGTCTGATAACCTGAACATTGTATACAAACACGGAAACACCCAGCATGAACTAGGAGTAACCATGAAGAGTCAGATTATCTGCGAGATAACCGAATCTGAAGATGAAACAGATAGCTTCAACTCCAGTGGCCGGTTAGCACAATTTTGCAATAGTTAATTTAGCTACGAAAGAATAAGCCAACACTAGCACGAAAAAGGTAATAGTACATTCAGCTAATGTCACTACAACTGCTCCACAAACGAATAAACATACTCATATTTGTACAGATAGGCTAAGACAGAAGCTGTTGGATCCCTGCCTTTTGCTCAGCCGTTAGATTAGTGGGGAACTTGATCTGAAACTTGATCCGCAAGTTCCCCTTCTTCGACGGCTCCCTTGTGATGGGCATGCCTTCACCCTGCACAGCTTCTTCATAGGTAGGACTCACAACGGATTTCACAGGGATAGTCAGGCTTCGTCCATCCAGAGTTGTCACTTGGACTGTGAACCCTGTCAATGCCTCCACAAGAGAGATCTTATGTGTGTAAACAAGGTCGTTTCCATCTCTCTTGAACTTGGGGTGTGCCCGTTCTTCTATTATGAACACTAGATCTGCTGGTACAATATTGCGTGTCTCGTTGCCTTTCTCAGGAAAGGTGATTTTTGTGCCCTTCTTCCATCCAGGCTTGATATCTATCGTCAGGATCTCCTCAACACTTGTTGGTTTCCTTCACAAAAAATAGGAAATATATTCTCACAACAAGACATTGAAATGATGGCCTTGTTATTACTGAAAGCCAAAGCCTTTAAGCTTTGCAAAAGATGAATCACTTAAAGTTTCAATCTAATCTAGCAAGTTGAAATAATAAATTAATGCATAGTCTTATCCATCCAGCACATCATAACAAGTTGATAGTTGTTAAACCACTAACCAATAATCATCAATCACATAAATAAGCATAGATCCAATATGTTTTGTTTCTTAATAGTAGCAAATAAACAGACTGCATCTACATCATATTGTCTTAAGCTTTGTGTTTGCCAAAGCACCACATCATTATGATCTTTTCTGCAGTTTGTTTAGAAGACAAATGATCATAATCCATCTCTTTCTTATTGACCTACTTCAAATAATGGCTTTGCCCCCAACATGATAAGCACCACGTAGTGCTGCTCTAAAATGCACCGAATGTAACCCAAGTTGTGTCCAGTGGCCACCTTGTCATAGTTCTGTTTCATCATATCACAGGTCCCTCAAATTTGTACAAACAGTTTGGTTTTCATCAATGTAGTTGGTCTCAGATGTGGCGTTGGCCAACCAGAGCTAGGATCCTGGGTCTCACAAACAAAGCCCCCCTTGCCCTATTTTCAGAGTTATACATAGTTGATTCATTCCAAAAGAGTAACAATATCACAGATTCATAGTAAAAGAGTTCATTTTAGTCCAAATACGCTACTTCTGGGAGGACATTGGTAATGAAATTTTACACAAAAATCCTAGAATTAATAACAACGACACGACAAAATCATAGGCAAACACTGCACCACAACAGATGTACCCTCAGTTCTGATGTTAAGCACTATAGGCCACATCCAATTATCTTCTACAAATCATCTCTCAACTGTACAAGCCATAGCCAGGCCCCGTTGACCTTCCAAAAAGTATGTACAAGCAGCTACCAAAGTATGTGTGTCTCGAATGCTCTAATATCCACGTGTAGGTTTGGTACAGAAGCTCAAAAACTTAGCCCCTTACTGAAGAAGCCAATATGTCTTACCCCCACAGTCTTATGGGGTCTAAAATTTAACTTTCAAATTCAATTAGTGTTAAATTTCAACTGCTGTTTATAATAATTTTTTATGGTTATAAAAAGTACCCATCAATAAAACAGTCTCACAAGTTAGATGGTCAAATAAATGGCTATGATATTGTCTGAAAATACTGATGATCCAAAAATAGCAAGAAGACTAAACAGGTGGCTTTTGTAGTCTAGGTCAAAACGTGGTGGTGATTGTTTTGGTTAGTGGGAAAAAAATACGAGGTAATGAGAACACATAACAGGGAAAATATAAATCAAATAACACTCAAGTGCGCTAAATGCAATCATGTTATAGTTATTCATTGAGTTACTTTACTTATACACTATGGAGTTTGGGCAATATCCTGAACAACATATTGGTGAGGATAAAACGAAAAACACAGAAAACGATGTGATGTATTGATTTAACTAAAGCAAATCATAGTGCAGGAAGACAGGCTTCACATTTTGAGCTGGGCGTATATTTTTATGGTTATCTTCACTAGATGAAACAAAAAAAAAGTGCACTGTGCAACACATATACAGCAACCCGATGCCATATCTGAAGAACATTGTCAACTCCAAATAATCATGGATCATCAGAGAAGCACACCATAAATCTATGGTTTCAGTGTGTCGGACAAGGGCAGAATATATCGTCCAAAAGTATAAGGAAGTATCAAGGGACATCAAAAACATAAATGCCATGGACTGAAACAACTAAGATCTGATTAATGTTTTTTAATGTAAAGATGTGATTAATGTTACTGAATAGAGAGTTGGAGAATCAGTGTTGCGGCCTTAATAGATAATAAGGGGGAAGAAAGCTTATGGCTATATGCCTACGAGTGCGGGTATGCAATGGGCCCAGCCGTCTTGGTTCCGAAATCCAACAATCTTAGAGTGCACCCCAATTTGCATCCAATTAAAACTTACAAAGAGTGTGTATGTAATATGTGAGGCCTTAGCTGCCTCCAATATATTTGTACATGTCTGTGTAAAGTATAAATGAGTGCCTTAGGTTCGCTTAGAAAAAAGGACAAATCACTTGTGTTGTTCTCGCCTTGTCTCTACTGCACTCTTGTATACCACCCTCAAGTTTTTGTATACCACCCAAATCAAGTTTCTCTCCTCAACCTCTCTTCTCATGGTCCTCACTTTCTCCTGCAGTCCTGCCTACAAATTCTAATGTGCAAGCTCTAGTTTTTTAAGCATATCCAGTGTGCAAGCCAAGATCTGAATTGAAGGCAAGACCTAGCACGATGTCTCTAATGATCTCTACGATAACCCTTGGACTTACTCAATCAATATTTACAGAAACAGAATGCTAAAACATGTGGTCGATCTGTAATCTACAGCAAACAAGCAAGGAATCAGTGGACTCACCCGGCCGCGTCAAGGACATCCCTGGATATCTTCATCTTCTTAGTGGCACCCTTGTACAGGTCCTCCAGACTGCAAGGCAGCTGCCGCTCGATCGGCGGCGCCTTCCTCTGCAACCCCGCGCTAGACGCCTCCCCTGGCCCAGCGGCGCCACCAAACCGCGGGAACCCGTGGGGGACGCCTCCGCCCGGGCTACGGGGACCCGCCCCGGGGAACTTGCCGCGGAATAACTCGGAGAAGATCTCCTCGGGGCTCCTCGTTTGGAAGTGGAAGGGGCCGGCGCCGGCGCCGTGCGCGGAGGGCGGGGGCACGCCGGCCTTGAGGCCATCCTCGCCGTACTGGTCGTAGATGGCGCGCTTCTGCGGGTCGCTGAGCACCTGCGAGGCGGGGGGACAAGAAGAAGCAGAGCTTAAGAAGATGTGGCTTCCCTCGGGCGGCGGCGGTAATGGAGGATGAGGGTGAGGGATCGGTACGGACGTCGTAGGCCTCGGAGACCTGCTTGAAGAGGGGTTCGGCCTCCGGCGAGGGGTTCTTGTCCGGGTGGTACTTCATGATGAGGAAGCGGTAGGCCTTCTTGAGCTCCTCGTCGGTGGCGCCGCGGCCGACGCCGAGCACCTTGTAGTAGTCCACCCCCATCAGCGGCGACCGCTTGCTGCCGGCGGGCGTGGTTGCAGTTCCTGAGCCCGAGCTTCTCTTGCGAAGGTTTTTTTTAGATTGAAGTTGTTTGCTAGTTGGTTTGCTTTTGATGCTCAACTCTGCTCTACCCCATGGTATGGTTTTGGGTTGGATTTTATCTCCGTGATTTACTAATTTTGCTGACATTGGACTTGTTGGACTCCTGTTCCTGCGAAGATAATACCCCGGGTGGATTTTCCAACCGTGTATTTTTCCTCTTTTGGAAACTTTCTTATTGTCTTTCTCCCTTTATGGTATTTTTATTTATCATTTTCGACATTGCATAAGTTTACAATAAAAATCTCCTCAAAAAAAAGTTTACAATAAAAATTTTGAAAAACAGAAAAAAATCCACAAAATAGCGAATAAATATTTTAGCGTATAAAACTCACGGAAAAAGTTGGACAATATCAAAGAATAGGAAAAACATTAGAGAAAAAATTTGGAAGAAAAAAGGAAGAACAAAATTTATAGCAAAAACTTTGTGAAAAAAATCAGAGAAAATTTATACTCAATAAAATGAACAACGATACTCCCTCCATTTTAAAATGTAAGTCGTTTCAATTTTTTTACCCCAACTTTAACCACCTATTTTATTCTATTTTTTTTGTTATGGCTAGCTTTATAGTAATAAAAGAATTTCAAGAATAACTAAAATTTGACTACATTTGCATAATTATTTTAATAAAACGAGTGGTAAAATTTGAGGCTAAACTAAGTGAAACAATCTACATTTTGGAATGGACTACGGCTAACCGGACACTGCACCGACGCAGCTCGCCCAAAGCCGCCGCCGCCGTCACTGTGCCGACTCGGGCTGGTGCTGTCATTGCACCTGTGCTCTGGCGGAGCACAGCTACGTCTCGGCTTGCCGTTGCTCCTCTATGTTGTGTTCAGTTGCAAAAAGTAATTTTTACTTCTTATTCATCCCCTCACATAACACACTTTCCAAAAAATTTCTTTTCAACCTTTTCTATTCATCCGCTCACATAACATTCTTCCCAGAAAAAATTTTTGTTCTCCCCCAACTAAACACAGAGGTTAGAGAAAAAAATGAATGGAACGAGTTGGAGGGATAAGGACATGGTTAGTGGTGCCCACCGTGTGAATCGACTGCTGGAAACGAAGGTTATGGTCGAGCATAGACTTAAATTCGTAGAAGATAATGACTATGACGGTGTTGGTAATTTTATATTGTAGAAAGAGTTAATGAAATACAAACTTATCAAATATGTAAATATATAATCACATGTACCAATACATGTTGTCAACATGGCAGGTGATTTGGATTTTTTAAAATGTTATCTCATATCTTTATTTTTCTTTGTAAAGATTTTCAAACACCTACGTGCAAAAGGTTTTACATTTATTCTTTAGGTAGTTAAAAGTGGTACCACAAAAGATGGATGGACTATGTATGTAATAATAACCATATATTCATAGGGAATGAGATGCGTATAAATGTTAAAAAAATATTGTATTGACCATCAATATAATGTTTAATAATGTACCGTTTGTCCAAGCCAACTAGTCATTTTGTCCATGCCAGCAATATGTGTTAATGATGTCTTGCCTTATTATTCACTGGTACATCGAAACTTTTAGCTTCACAAATTTTTTTAGTCACCTTTACCCTATTTAATTCTCATTACATCCCCTTATCACTAATACTGAGATATTGATGTTAAAAAGATATCTATATTGTTAGAGTTAGACAATATTTCTTGAAAACTATATATATAATAGGGAACTTGTTCGGAATTAATGGAACCTCCTCGTCTGTTCTTCTCTGGTTAAGGAACAAATAAGAAGGGATAAAACATAGGGGTTACATAGTGAACTGAGCCTAGCTCAGCTGGCAAGGGTCCTTGAGGTGGAACCTGCCCACCTGGGTTCGAGTTCTCGACTCGGCACATGTATCACATTTTTCTGGATTTATTCCAGGATTTAACCAGCATTGTTCTTTCAGTGGTAGGCGACGACGTCCCCGTCGATTGCAAGGCGCCTGTGGTGACTTCGTTAGTCTCGAGATCAGCCGGCTAAGTCTCTTGGAGGTGCTCATAGGGCAAGGTAGCGTACCTATTTATAGGTGTGAGTGTGTGTTTCTATGAGCATCTTTACTGTCATTCTAAAAAAATAGGAGGTTACATGCATAGCACATCCACGCCATTTGCCACGACACATTGGCAAAATATATCTATGTTTGCAAGTGATACAGCCATATGTATTCTTGGTATAATTTATTTTTATAGAAATAAAATTTGAGCATTCCATAGGGTGAAATAAAAAGTAGGAACAATGTAATTTGTACAAGTACCTGTATTAGACTCTGTTATTTTCGTCTACGAGTAGAATTTAGACTCTTGTTATTTCTATCTACGACTATGTAGATAAATTTCGTCTACGAGTATAACTTACAAATTGTAAACTGTATTAAGGCTGGTGATCATGAAAATTGTTAGAGTTTAATTCGTGTATGAGCCACCTACCTTTTTCTGTGACGGAAGAAAAGAAGGAAATCCGTGCGTCGTTGTATCATGGAGACACCCAGGTTTTTGTTTGGGCTACATCTATTTGGGTTCATGAATCTCCCGCCCATAACTTTAGATTGTTACAGGCCCAGCAGAAGAATGGGTAGACTCCGGAAACTAGAATTCGAGCCCAAACGAGCACCCATCATGGCCCAATAGCAGAAAAGTTACAGTTCTGCGAGTCTGTCCTTAAAAATAATTCTGCTCGAGTCTTAATCACATCATGAATTTAAATATTTATAGAGTAGATTGTTTTGTTTTACAAAAATAAAATCATATAATTTAATTATTATTTTTTGAGATGTTCTATCTTGTTCGTCATGAAAATTTTTCTTCACATGACAATGCACGTGCACGATGCTAGTATTACTCAGAAAAAAGAAGGTATGTGTAGGCCTCTGACGGGCACGATACTAGTATTACTCAGAGTCTGACCTGTTATTCAACTTATATATACCATACTCATCAAGTTTCGCTAATATGAGCCACATCTTGGTAGATTTATTTTATGTCAGTATTTGTTCACGCATCAAGATCAATGGTTTTACATATATAATTCTTCAATAGTTGAAGGAATAAAATATATTTGTTAGTTGAAATGGACGGACTCTTTTTCCCAATTAACATGGTATATTTATAAGTCTATTGGGCATGGGCTCTTTGGTTTATTTTAGACCGTTATATTTTCATTGAATTTAACTGTCTAAAATCTTCTTTTTCTGTTTAGCGTGAGAATAATGCTAATAACACGACTAGTATGGCTAGCTATCGTAGTGCTAATTAATGACAACAAATAATTTATTTTTCATATAGGTATGTACTGGTCTTCTGAGTTGTCATTCAGCCTACACATACATACACTCGTCCATTTCCAAGAGCGACGGTCGTTGAAGGGGAAAATGTTATTGGCACATATTAATTCACAAAAAATATATGATTTTTTTACTATGAAAATAGTGTTTATTCATTATTGTGGATGACATGTGCTTATGGAATTAGACATGGATTAGTCATTTATATGGCCTCCAAATATATTTGCTCATCATACATGTGGGTATATATACTTTTATTTGATACATATTGTTGTAATACTGGATTTTGTGTAACAAACAGTGCGTTGTATTCGACTATTGATTCTTTGATTAAATGCCAAATGTCGCATATTTATAAGGGTCGACCTTTGAGTGTTTACATGACCGTTACTTCCCGCCAAAATCTTACCTATTGCTTGCCGCCAACTCGAGTCTTCACCTCGCATATTACCCAAGGCTGATTCTCAGAATCTTCCCATGAAGCCCTCCTTGTAACTATTGTAGTATTGTGTGATTGGCCTCGGCAACCCTCTACCGAACCTCGATAGCCTCCGCATCTTCCTCCTCACTTGACTTCGCAACCTTAGCTTAGACCTTCACCGAAGCTACACTTTGTCCATCGGTTCCTGTTTGAAGTCATGCTCGAAACAAATCAACAGTCAGACTAAAACCCCTTACCTCCGAATGACACCCTCCAACACACTCATATTATTGTCTTCTATCCCGAATTTTAATTAATTACTAATATTCAAGCTCTAAATTTATATATATTTTATTTGTGTATTTTATTTTATATATAAACTTAGATCGCCATAAAATTCAACAGCTTAAATTTTTTTTTCAGATTTCTGAAAATTTTGGCTCTCTCCGTGAGTATGTGTTTGACACTGACTCTTTAGGTTAGTCTACACGGTTAGATCTTCATAAAATCCAACGGTCCGAATCATTTATTTTTTCCCTATTAATGTGAGAATTTCTTAGCCCTCTCCGCGAACGTGGTGGTCCGAGTCATTTGTCTTTTTTTTTCTATTAACATGAGAATTTCTTAGTCCTCTCAGCGAACGGGGTGGATCGAATCATTTCTCTTTTTTTTTGGCCTTTAAAGTAAATAAAGGCTCTCAGGCGATACAATATGGTTAGTGGTAATAGGTGTATGTATATATAATGTTGGGTGGTCCTGATTGAGAGATGGTAGATATTCGTGCATGCATGAGGGTCAGACTTTACATAAAGGTTGTCGTGAAGCAATAATTGGCCAACGTTAGATGACAGTAGATCTGCCACAGGAACTGAAGGTCTCTATATAAGACCGAGGAGCTAGCGTCGACAAGGCTGTATGCTTCTTCTTCGATCTGCCCCGGCCGCTCGCTGTAAGTATTATTTATGTTGCTTGGTCTCTACTTATTACTAACCATGAATATATGTGTTCCTCAAATGATCGAGTACATGCAATATGTTCTGATCACATATATATGCTAGCTAGCACGTATAGTAGTTAAATAATTTATCCGTGCTTGTTATAGCTATCCCTTGCATGTTTATTTTGATCATGTACTCCTCACCAATTCCCACATTTTTTTTCTTTTCTGTAATTTTTTTGGCTGTGCTTATTGCAGAAATTACATGCTGCGGCGTTCAGCTTAATTTGCGCCTGGAGCAAGATGGAACCAACTGCTGCAGCATGGGGGCGACATTTGGAGTTTCAGCTGGCGATGACGACGAACTGGCAGTGGCCGGGTGCTGAAGAAGCACCAGCAGCTGATGGTGCTCAAGTTTGGGCTGCTCCTGCCGGTGGCCTCCCTTTGGAGTACGCGTCCATCGTCGACATATTTGGTTCCTCCTGCAGCCTCCAACCATACAATTATGTCGTCCCTGCTAGCATCAGCTCTAGCGCTGGGCAGCAGCAAGTGGTTGACTTCAACTACTATGCTGCGGCCGCACAGCAGCTTCATGATATGACTGTGGAAGGAACGGCGCCTCAAGAGGATCCGTTGGAGCCCTATGTGAATAATCCAAAGAAGGCAAAGAAGCTGTTCAAGAAAAAAAAGGATAAGTTTGACGCTGCATATAATGCTGATTTCTTGAAAATGAAGATGCATAGGTACCCTGCAAGCATTCGAGCTCTCGATAAGGATCATTTGTATACCAAGCCAAGGGTGGTGGCCATCGGCCCTTACCACCATTACGACGGAGAGCATCTGAAGCAGGCCGAGGAAGTGAAGCATGCGGCTGCCTGGCACTGCATGGAGAAATCCGACCTCGACGACGTCCGGGTGCTGTACCACGCGGTCGTCTCCGCCGTGGTGGAAAACGATGTTCGCCGCCTCTACGACGACGAGGACGTGATGACAGGTATCACCGAGGACGAATTCCTACCCATGATGTTCTATGACGCCTGCTTCTTGGTGATGTACATGCTTAAGGGGTCAGGCTTGGAGTGCGACAGGGTGCTAGCCGATTTCTTCGAGTCCAATAAAGATAGCATCGCTCATGACATCATGCTGCTTGAGAACCAGATCCCCTGGCCGGTGGTGGAAGCCGTCATGAACAAGTTCGAGTCCTTTCCCTTGGAGAGTATGGTGAAGTTCATTGCTAGGTGGAAAGTGAAATGGCTGCAAGACCGGGCTCTCGCTGAATTGCCTCATGTCGTCTGGGATGAAGGCTACAAACCACCGCATCTCCTCGGCCTCCTCCGGTTCTACATGGTAGGGGAAATAAGCAGCATCGGAAGCAGCGAATTCAAGGTGTCAGGTTCAAATCAAGAAAAAATCAAAAAAATGAAAATTTCAGCCGGTGCCATCGAGCTTGCAGAAATGGGCATCCAACTCACAGCCGACGAAACAAGAGGGCTCCCAGACATGGGCCTCGCTAGGAAATGTATCTTCTTCGCCGAGCTCTCCATGGCGCCGCTGTGCCTCAACGATTTGCGCGCAAGCCAGCTCGTCAACATGGCCGCTCTGGAGGCATGCACCACCCCGGATTTCTTTGGTAAGGCGGCGGAATTTGAAGACTCTGCAGTGTGCTCGTACCTCCTCCTCCTCGGCATGTTGATGCACAGGGAGGCGGATGTGCATCAGCTGCGAACAGAGGGAATCCTGCAAGGTGCAGGCCTCACCAACAACAAAACGCTCGACTTGTTCACCAGCCTGCACTGCCTGCCCGAAGGACGCTGCTATGCCCACGTCATGGCACAGATTGAGGCTTACAGGGTGACGAGGTGCCCGGGGTGGCTGTGGGTGTACAGGTTTATTTACAGAAACCTCGATTACATGATCAAGCTTACCACCGTCATTAGTGTCCTTTACGGTCTCTATAAGTTCTTCGACCTTATCATCAGCGCCCATCTTCATCATCATTGATATGGGATGTTGTTAACGTACGCTGTAGTTTCATTAAATAATTTCCCTGGTAACTAATTAATATTCCCTGTATTTATCTATATATTTATTATCATTATTATTCACATGGATCATTGATTGAGTAATCAGCTTGCATGCTGTGACACTACTGTCCACTTGTCTGTTGCCCGCCATGCATGCATGGAACTTGCAAACTGCTTGCCGAATAGTACCTGAAGTACTGTAGCAAGATTGAGACTTTTTTTTTTAAAAAAAAATTGTTACTAGTATTAAGTTGTGGTGGGAGGTATATGTGCTATTGTATATGTGACTTGTTTTTCGTTATGAACCGCTGGAGTCATCATTCATGGAGCTAATAACGTCGTCATGGTGATATGATATATATGCTACTAGTGTTTTTTTTTCTTTCTGAGGAGATCACTCGTCCTTGTACTACTCGCATCCAAACACGTTTAGTTTTTTTTTTCATTTTCATCTTTCTTCCTTTCCTTTCCTTTTTTATTCATGGAGCTTCTTTAATTACTCAGCTAACTAACGCACTTCCAGCCGCCCCGCTATGCTTCCTCTGAGCCAGCCCATCGACATCCAATTACCCTCCGGCAACAGGCCGCCTCTTAACAGCAGTTCCTGGCGTCTCCACCCTCCACATCATCCCGTTCTCCGCAGCGGTGGCTGGGGCCTCCCATTAATGCGCTGCTCAGATTTTCGCCACGAGCCATGCGCCTGCTTTTGCCTGCGACTCGTGAATCGTTTGCTTCTTTCTCTCTACCTTTCTCACTCCTCCACGTCTTGGTCTGTTGTTTCACCAGCTGACTGTGTCTCACTATACATGCTCTAACCACAGCCGGGAACGAACCACCGTTGACGGAGATCGAAGACTGTTCAACGTACTGCGTAGTGCGTACTCCCGGCCTGTTGTCAGCGAGCATGCTGCATTGTTCAACGCTGCTGCTGCTGCCGCAGGCCACTACTAACCAGGGTTAACAAAACAGTTGGGAACCGGTCCGGTTTCCACGGTTCCCGCTCAAACCGTCCCGGACCAATAGCGGTTCGAGGCGGTTTCAAACCGGTTAAATTTAAAATATTCAAAATTTAAATTCAAACTAAAAATACTTCAAAGTACATGTAATCTATTGGTGTAAAAAATTTTAAATATTTGCTCATTTGATATTTTTTGCAGGCATTAGAAGTTCAACCAAAAAAGGAAAAGAAAAAAAATCGTCCGATTGAGCTTCTAATGCACACAAAAATACTAAATGCACTAATATTTGAAAAATTTTGACACCATTAGATTCTACGCACCTTGAAATATTTTTAGGAAATTTTCTTATATTTTTTAATTAAATTTGAAAACATGACAAATTCTTCATTGAGCCGGCTTACCGCCCAAACCGACCGGTTTACCGACCAAACCGCTCGGCTTACCAACTCGTACCGATTGCACTACCCCTTTTGAAAAATTTGAATTTAGAATTTGGATTTGTCCGGTTTCAAGCGGTTACCAGTCAAACCGGATCGGTAAACCGCTACCGGTGGCCGGCGCTTTGGACGTCCGGTTCGGTTTTTAAAACCCTGCTACTGTAACTTTGTGTGCATGCATTTCTAGCTAAAGATTTCATACGATGTAAAATATGGTTTCTGTTAGCTGAACGTGATCTGTGACTACCAGCTGGCAGCACCATACCATGCATGTGGGGGTCGTACGTATGGTGGTACGTGCGCATGCACCAAGGCAAAAGTAGTAGTGTATAGTATATCATAGCAAGTGTCGGTACAAGCCGCTAACAGGCCGCATGATGGCGTCTAATCCAGTATACGTATTAATTTCTTTACAGCCTTTGTGCCCGTCGGCTAGCTCAAAGCTGATTACAGCTAAAAGCTAGTACTAGCTGGTATGAGTATCCCAGTGTTCCTCGTCTGATCCAGCTTTTTTAGCTCACATGCATGCTTCAATATATTTCGACTTCAGTTCAGTAAGAAAGAAAGGCTGTCATTCATTCATAAAAACACGCACACATGATTTCTTTTAAAACAACTCTTATAAATCCGTCTCCACAAGGAATTGAACCCGGTCTTCTAGTTGCGACTATACCGTTCAACCCATTAACTAACTAGGCTAGAGGACCTTTATTCCCTCACTTTATGGAGATGGCTATGCCACACTCGAGTGTTTGGAGGTGTCATCTCCACACTTAAATTTTTGAGCTATCATATCTAAAAAGGATGGCTCCAATATATATTCTCTCGCTTATCTATTCTTCTCACCCACCTTTTTCTCTTCAACTTTCGAGGTAGGGGATTTCTAGGCAGGAAGGGGCTTTCTACGTAGAGAGGAGGACTAGACCTGACTCATCCATTTTGGATCAAATGGTCCAAAACTTCGAGTATAAGGAGGCCTCCCAACACTGAAGTGTGAGATACAAGTACAATGTACTTAGTACTAATATAATAACAACGCAAGATGGAAGTTCTCGGCGTGGCGCGGAGGATGCACTTGTGTATCTACACAAATACAAAACAATGCATTTTTTCCTTTTTCTTCAAGCGGTTTAGTGATATGTCTGAAGACACTGCACTCTAAAGGCATACTACACGTCAGAGGTCATCTTATGCAAGTCCACGTAGGATTTTTGATGAGGTGGTGGAGAGAGAACCACCACCTCATAGGCTAAAATTTAGGACTATGAGACGAATAACTCACCGTTGTATGAGTTGCTGTTGCCATACATCTCACAACATTTTTTCTATGCATAAATTAAAGATTATGTATTTAATAAATACTATTTATTATAAGATAATATATAAGTGTATGAGTTACATGTTATATCATCTCAAGATGACGTGACAATGCATGAGACCATCCATTAGACTACACCAATGTACTTTATTCTAATAAAACAACAACTTGGTGTACGTTCTTAATTCATAATGATTCCACGACAGATCGATGTTAGTGATGGCTGTAACGTACATGAACTTGTCGTGAATTCGTGAGTGCGAGCCATGTTGTTGCGGCTATATCGGCATAAAGCTGCTAGACAGGCATGCATGCACCAAGCCCAATGTTGCCTAATCCAGTTTAATTTGTTTATGACCTTTATGCCCCCCGTAGGCAAAGCTGATCGAATGTATAGTAAGTACTACAGCTAGTATCTCAGTTGTCTTCACGTGCTTAGCTTCGACGTCCTTGGCATGCACTCATGATGAACATCTGAAGTTCAATGACAAAAGAAAGGCGCTACCATATGGCGCATGATTTGGTCATTATATTAGAGTACTTATTAGTGGTGGGCATACCCCATATATGCATCACGGTTTGTACCCATATATATGCACACAGACTTCAATTACATTAGTCACTCTGGCTCTGCTCTGCGTGGTGGGAGAGAATGAGGAAAACCACATATATGTACTCCGTCTGATTAGGATAATATTTTTACTGACCATCATCGATCACTCGATCCGTTAATACATAGTTTATGCGATACCAAATGATAACCATTATTAGCAACTATGTTTAAGTACGAAGAAAATGGCATCAATTTTCGTTTGTCGGTCAAATATTCATTTCACTGAAAGAGCAAGTTTGGATCTAGAAGATATTATAATAAACTGGTTTATGAAGATAAATTATAACAACTGGTTTATAAAAAAACTGGGTGGAAATGTTTGGAGACCAGATTATAAAAAAAAACTATAATCTAGCTATTTAAACTAACTAATGATATGGCTGCCCCTCATTTATTATTGGAAGCGGTGTCTACAAGGTAATTATCCGATAAAGTTAAACAGCAAACAATAATTCAGGGGTTATAATCTGGTTTTAGCGGGTGAACTAAATTATGAGTTTATAGTAATCTGGTACTCTTGATTATATAATCTGACATAAAAATTATCCTGTTTGGAGGCCCTCAAAATTATGTAAACTAGTTTATTATAATCGATAGGTCCGAACAACCTAAGAAAGGAAAAAGAAAGCCTACTCTGAGTGGCCCCGCGAGAATGGAGCGAAAACAAGCACGACTTGCCTTCTAAAAAACGCATGACATGTCTTGCTATTAGTTGATATCGCATCTTGGTATTAAATGCAGGTGGGCCCTACCACACCTGCGCGCCAGAGCAGCGAACGAAATGCCCGCTCGCTGGCGTGGGCCTGCATGCATGCAAGCCACAAATCGCCACGCCACGAATGCCTCCTCTGGCACACTTTGTGGCGTTGTTTTGGCCATAACCTATAGAGTAGTATGAGTTTAGATTGGGAGAAAAAATATTATAGATCTAGAAAGACATGGTAGGTCGTGGTGGTAAGCGTGTTCTGTGAGTGAGATAATAGAATGAGTAGAAAAAAGTTAGATAATACTGTTTTTCTGGAGAAAGTTAAGCTGAACTATACGCACCCTAGTCTGCTTTTGCTGTGGCAAATCAGCAACCGACAGAGAACCCAGCAGCAGCGCTTTGCATGTGGTTGCCACAGCTATGGCGTGGCGAGGGAAGGCTGGGAACCAAGGAGAGATTTGCTAATTGTCGCATGGGGTAGGCGATTTCATCTAGTCGTACGACCCTCACGAGCCACACAACAAGCAGATCTGAGCCCACCTGAGCGGACAAAGCGGCCCATCTCAGCCCACGGCGCTAGCTCGTCCAAATATCCAATATAGATTGCGAAATGAATCGTATTAAGCCTAATTCAGGGATCATTAGTGTCGTGTACATTAATCTGTCATTATAAATATAAAAATAATGACACATATTATACTTAATAGATTTTTCTCGCAATTTACAATCCATCTATGTAATTAGTTTTATAAGTAATCTATTTTAACTCTCCTGATTAGTGTCTAAATATCCAATGTGACTATTTTGCAAACTGAAGGCCATAATAAATTAGGAGTATTAAATATAGATAATTGACCAAACCCATTTCATAACCCTCTGGTAACTTGTTTTGGGGGTTTGTGGCAAAGCTCACGCCACGGGAAAGGCCAGCGATGAGCGGTGGCGGGCGGTTAGCTCCGGTGAGGTGGCCTACGTGGTGTTGAGCGAGAGCGAAGGATGAAATGGTTTAGGTGAATTCCTCAACCCTTACCAACACGAGCGAAGAGCTGGTGAGGACGACGAGGCAGCGAGGAGGAAGTTCGACGGTGCGGCGGATGCTGTGTCTACAGTGTGTGAAGGTTTGGGGACGAAGCGATGGGGAGAACCCGAGCGGGGCAAGGCAACTTTTAGGCCTTCTTCGTTTTGGCATGGAATGGGCTCCAAACCATATAGAATATCTCGGCATGGAATCAATCCTAATCTACTCAAAATGTTTGTTTGGCTAGGCATGGAAGGGTTTGAACCCCAGCATGATTTGGTCCCGTTCCATGCCAAAAAGGCCTATTTCATTCCACGAGTATGACCTCATGGGACCAAACCCCATGTTTTGAGTGACATGTATGGAACCACTCAAACCATGTATGGAACCATTTCAGCTTGGGAGCAATTCCTGGGTTGCCGAACAAGCCCTTATAGGGTTGAGGGGAGAAGCTGGAGCATCTCAGGTGAGAGGGGATAGGACCCGCGGTGGTGGAGCTCGAGTGGACTTTAATGGCGGCTTTGGTGGGGATTGTTGGTGGTGACCTTTCCTGGTGGAGGGAGAGGAAATGACTGGGTGCCAGCTGGGGTGCGGAATGGGTGGCACAACCACAGGAGCTGAGCAGGCGCGGAGGTAGGCAAGGCGGTGATGGATGGATGGCTCCATCGATATGGAACTAGTGCGGCCGAAGGTGGGAGACGGATATGACTGGTGGGGCTCGTTGTCAGAGAGAGAGAATGAGAGAGAGAGACGGTGAGAGGGAAGATGGGCCGAGAACTGGGCTGAGTGGTTAATGGGCTCAACAGAGAAGAGAGAAGAGGGAAAGAGAGGAAGAGGAGCTAGGCTGGGCCCGATCTAGAGAAAGAGAGAAAGATGGGCCAGACTAAGCTAAAGAGAGAGAGGGAAATGCTTAAGATCTAAACTTTTTATGAACTTTTGCAAAACAAAACTTCACACAAAACCAAATGCAACAAATTATGGATGCACAGACACTTGTTGATCCATAAAACTTCAAATGTTGTTCAATTTATTAAAGGCCCAAATTTATTTGATGATTTATTACATCCTTAAAAGGGATAAGACTATGTTGATACATTTCTTCCATTGATTTCTTTGTTAAAACCAGATGAGTGTTACGGTCGGAGCGAAGCCCCCGCTCAACATGCAGTAGTGGTGGTGCTCACGCCGGAGTGGAGCCACGCGTAGGCTCAACAGTGGCGGCGGTGCTGCTCGCGTATATGGGGAGCCGTCCAAGCGCTCGACTGGCGCTGATGATGTTGCTCGCGCACGAACAGAGGTCGACACAGCCAAGGTGCTCAGGCGACAGTGGAGGTTGGATGAGGAGGCCAGGAAGGGAGAGGAGGGGCAACCCGCATTTGGAGGGTATATTCCCTTCTAGGGATGACCCATCTACTTGATTTGGAGGGATGGGGGCGTCCCGCATGTGGAGGGTATATTCACTTCTAGGACTGATCCCACCCACATGTCTCTCAACCAAACATGGGAGTAGGGATGAAAGTGGTATGGATATTTCCCGTCCGACCGACCGACCGAAGGCCTTCAGACCTTAAATGGTACATACCGTATCCGGAACCGAAAAATCAATATTCGACCGTATCCGTATCCGCATAACAAAAGTTGAATGTCTATTGTAGATATGTGATGTATATCAATATCCGATGCATATCCGACATATTTTGTACTTTCCGTATCCGAATCCGATCCGACAAAAAATTAAATATCCGTATTCGTATCCGGGCATATCCGTCCGTATCCGATCCGTTTTCATCCCTACATGGGAGGAAGTGGGATCATCCCGTCCAGTCCCACTTTGTCAAAGACATTTTTTGACGAGTGTACCTTTTGAATATCAAACACTATTTGCAAAGCACATTTTCACACCCTAAACAAAATCAAATTAAAAAATTTTGAATAACAAAATTGTATATCACTTTGTCGAATGAAAAAATGATCATAACTTTTGAATAACTTTTGAGTGTATTTATATTGGTCATATCTTCATTCAAACCTAAAAGTCGTATATCACTTTGTCGAATGAAAAAATGATCATAATAAAAGTTATATATATTCATAAGTTATTCAACTTTGTAGTTGAACCCATTTCAATATGAATTAATTCTGTCAACGAAAAGTAGGTCTAAATTTCTCAAATTAGAAATTTGAGTTTTTTTTCAAATGATCTCGAATGGAGAAACTTCCATAATGAAAGTTGTAGATCACAACGAGTTAAGAAAGTTTGTAGTTGACAACTTTTTTCATCTGAAATCATCTTGTTAACAAAAAGTGTGGATTCTAAAATTTAAAATTCAAAATGTTGTAAATGGCCTCGAATGAAAAACTTCCATTATAAAGTTGTATATTTCAAAAAGTTATGAAACTTCGTAACTGACAACGTTTTTGTTTGAATTTGTTTAGAGCCTCAAACATACAATTTACTCTTGGTTAGGTAAAGTTTGTCGTGAATTGAAACCATGCATGCAAGCATATGAGAGTGTAATGTAGTGGTTAAGCATGAATTATGCAAGGGTGAGGTCGTGGGTGTGAATGCCACCGGCCATGTAGTGCGAAAATTTAGGCGACTTCCTAGGGCGGGCGGCTGGCCGGGAGGGTCCTCTCTGAATGTTTTTAGCCAGTTTCCGGTTGGTGTGAAAACCAGAGGCACAGAAGTATTTGGTGGAATAGTCGTTGCCCTGTATCTCGGGTCAATGCCTTCATGTTATATAGGGGATTGATGGCAACAACTGCCACCATGGCTTACACGGAGAGCTACCAGTCAAGGCTGTTGCTGAGCTATCATTCTTACAACATGCAATCGTGTGGCCACTTCTACATATGACCATGACACCTTCTACGTGCAACCTTATAACAACAACAACCTTAGCTTGTCAGCTCTTTGATGACCAAGTGATGTTATGTTTATCTAACAGCTTCAAGTTGAGATTGTGCTTGAAATTCTCCGATTGACGACTAGTCAGCCGGGTAACAAGAAGGATGACCGTTCGAATGATAAAGGGAAGGTGAAGGGAAAGAAGAAGGTAGATGGTATGTATCATTTTTGTTGTTTGAATTTTTTAAATACCTCCCTAATAATAATAAAAGTATGACTCTGATCCTTGTGTTGTTTTCCCTAATTACAATGAACAATTTGTTGCATGTTTATTTTATTATCCTTCCCCTTGTCATCATATAATAATAAGTTACCTCTTATCGCTCGAAGAAAGGGCGGCCATCCGGCGCTCGAGGCCTCTTTTCGCGACGCGCGTCTCCGAGCCACGTGGTCCCTATCGGTCGGTGGCGCCCCCGCGTCCCCGCATCGTTTTTTTAAAGCATCTTCTTTTTTAAAAAAAAGTTACAGCGGCTTTTGCGTCGTCATTGTGCGGCGAAAACCGGCCGCCTTTGCCCTCGCGTTCCACCTTTTCCACTGCCATCTACTCGCCGCTGGCCATTTGGTCTCCTCGGTCTACGCATGCTCTCCCCGCCCCCGCAAAAACGGCCATAGTAGTGTAGATCAAATTCAAGTTCAGAACAGAGGAAGGTTTTTGATAGAAATCGATAGATCAGAAAAAAACCGAAACTCTAGATCTAAAGTTCAAAACCATTTCGATCTCGAATCGGAAAAGACAATCACAAACACCAGATCTACAACTTCCTCACACAGATCCGACGAACCTCGCCAGAACAGACCTACCGCCTCGGCAACGGGACGCTGGCGTCCGAGCGCGCTGAAGAAGATGTGCTCGCCGCAGGGACGCCGATGAATGAGCGCACCAAGGGCACCACCGCAAACCCACTCGACGGTGGCGCGTTCACCTTTATGGCCTGCGCGTGCGCCGGCGCCAGGAACCTCAGCTGCTGCATGCGCGTGGAGAAAGAGTGGAGGAGACGGAGAAAAGAAGGGCACCGACCATGGCGAAAAAGAGCGACGTGGTGGGGAATTGTCGCCGGCGGCGCGCTGGAGAGGCTGCGGCCTGGGGGAGGAGATCGAATTGCACTAGGGTTAGGGTTCGGTCTTTTAAATCCCACCAAAAATCACTTTCAGCCGTCGGATTTGCGTCGATGGCCGAGATCGACGCGGGGGAAGGTGTCAGCGCCGCGGCTGGGCCGAAATGGCGGCCCAGGCCCAGGTTGCGGCCTGCGGAGCCGAGTCGCAAGAGAGGCCGAGCCGAGCCAAGCCGCAGGCAGAGCGATCCTTCTCCGTCGTCGAAATCAACAGCGCCTGATTTCTCCTTCCCTTCTCTCTGCCGCCCATCTCCTTCTTCGCCGTCGCCTCCCCCACTGTGTCCCCGCTCGCCCATTCCACTGCTAGCCCCACATCGCCGCTGCTCGCCTGCACCACCACTGGCCCGCGCCCCCATCTCTACCGCTCGCGCTTGCCCTCGCCCACCCGCTCTGCCGCCGGGGCGCTCGCCTACCCATGTCGTTGACGCTGCTGTCCCCAATCCCTCCCCGTGGATGGGGAAGCCGCGGCTCTGGGTCCATGGATAGGGACGACGAACCGTGTGCACCGTCGCCGGTATCCTCCGAGCCGTCCGAGTGATGCTCCGCTCATTTCCAATCCTTCTGAACCAGTTGTGAGCAGAGCGGACCGCGGGGGTGTATGCGTTGGCCTTGCCGTAGACAAAATTCCTTCGTTTCGATTTTGCATCCTGGCGTCGTGGCCCCCAGCACCGCCACCCACCTCGGAGCTGGCGGCTCAGCTCCATGGCTGGTGTCCTTGCGCCGGCAGCTCCTCCTCCTTGAGATGACTCCGTCACAAGTGGCCATCTATTTGTTAGCTTATTCTAATTGCATTTAAATTGTCAAACTTTATTATGTTCTTTCTCTCAGCTAATTCAGGGAATCATGCCACAATAGGCGTAGAGAGGGTATGGGAAAAAAGGGTGGTCGAGCCGTGGTTGGGGATGACCGGATGACCAAAGGACGAAGCATTCGTGCTTGCCTATGAGGTGTTCGATAGAATGTGCGTGTGGGCTATATCATTGAACTATCAGGTTCGTATGAACGACGAGCTAAGATACATTGTTCATTTAATTAGTTTTGTTGTAATCTTTTCCAGCTAATTGAATCTTAATTTCCGAAATTTGGTTGTGTTCAGCCTAAATAATTGGTCAAAGTACCATCGATGCCAAATGAAGGTGAGAATTCAAACTGCTCTATAACGCTGCTGCTATTTCAGTGGGGACCACCTGCAGACCTTCATATCTCATCTTGATTTGCAAGCTTCGCCTACTCCAATTGTACTTGCAAATTATGGAAGTAAATGCAAATTAACAGTTCTACCTGCCTTACAACACTGTGTTCAGATGTTGCTCAACTAAATGCCCTAAACTGATTGACTTTCTTCTGCTTGTGAGCAGCTTCCAATTATTCAATGGTTGGCTTTCTTCTGCCCTTATCTTTTTACTTCCAATTATGGTTACTATTGCATACACCTTTCTACATTCAGATGCTACTAATATATAGTTTTATTTGGCCTCTTTTTTACTTGCAATTGTTGTGCTGTATCTATTTTTTTTAATAAATATATCATTATTATGTTGTGCCTTCCTATATAGGATTCTAATTGATCGGTTCTTTAATTTAATAAAGATAGTCGTAATTACTATTTCTAAATCTGGCACCTGTTTCACACCATCAGGCACCTCATCATAATTTCTCTTTTTTGAATCATGCTATATGTACCACAAAGAAAACACTTTAGTCTCCAAGTACGGAAAAGACCATTGATCCTTCATGTTGAAGTGCCTTTTTTCTATTCTTTGGAAATTTCACTTCTGTTATTTTTCTTTTCATTTAGCTCATATTTCAGAAATTCAGAAAAGAGAGTATCATATTGTTTCAATTATATGGATAGTTACAGAATAATGGTTTTTGACGCTCTATAGGAAAAATGATTGAGAATCTAAATAGCCTGTTCTCTTTGAGTAAGATACATCATAGCTTTACAAAACCTTCAACTTTTCCGTTCTTATAAGGTTGCGAAGAAAATCAAAGAATTCAACTTTAGATGCGTCTTTCACATTCGTTTGTAGCAAAGATCTAAAGATTAACATGTTAGTGGTACAGACCTACGCAAAACTGCATTCAGGACGCTGTTCATTCACCTTCAGTTTTGTTTCCATCACATGGTTTCCGTCCATGATTCTGATTGAAATTGGTGTTCAGCACACACAAGTTTGTTTAATGGCTGAATCCACCTGATTGAAAATCACAAATAGTCCTTAAAATATATGTCTCAAGTGTTTGCTATAGGAACTGGATACCAAACCAAATATGTACTTCCAAAGTTCCAATCCAGTACATGATTTCTTCTTACATCACTGTGTATATATTTAGTTTAGTGTATTTTACAGCAACAGGTACTCTGTAATCTTTTGCGGTGTTCTGTTTCATGAATTAGCATTGCCGTGTTTCATGGAACTGATTTTGCTTCTCCCACCTTCAAAGTTGGGGGTGTGGCTATTAGTCTGATTTATTGTTTGTAGAATGAACGCATGCATAATTCGTGTAATTTGGTCTAATAGTTTTTGGTTTGTTTGTTTTGTTCCTTGAAAAATTTGTGGTACAATACCTTGAAGATGTCCCTTCTCTTGCTGGGATTAATATGCCTCATCTTGAGATTGCTTTCCTCATAAGATGGATCTAATCAGACCCCATCAAGAATAACTTATTTATATAGTAAAAATACTACACTTTGCATTGAACTTCCAATCTTAGCGTTACAGGAAAAAACAGAGAAAAAGTACACCGTAAAAAGACAGTGCTTGCCTATATGTATGTGTACGGTTTGTAAAGACAAAGTTACCTGATATATACTTGATCTTGATTTACTGATGATTCTTCGAATGTAGTACGCAAAGTCAGCTTGACCCAAGGATATCTTTTATATGCTCCGGATTATGACTCAATGGTTACGAGTCTATTCTATTCTCATGTGTTATTTATGTTTACAAATGCAACGAGTGACCATGTGCTGATGTGCAGGTTCTTTATCTCGGTCCAAACTATGACAGGCATGTATATAGTTTTTATTGCTATGATTTTTTTTGGCAAATAAACACAGATCTATGAAGATTGAACTATATTCAAACACCTATGAGGAGTGCATCGTCGGTTGCTTCTCTGAACCTCCAGTAGCCTCTATTTAATTGCAACAGATTCAATACTCTGCATTGATGTGGATGCAGCTGCATTTTCAGTTCTGCCAGACATCCCTATGCGTAGACTAAATTTTCTTTTATAGTTAGATGGTATACCTTATTACATGGTTTTGGAGGTTAGCTGTATTATTTTCCCTTTTTTTAATCAAATTCAACTATTATGTACAATTGCTTCAATGTAAGAATGAGATTGGCAGAACTTCATTGTTCAATATCTTATATGCTGCTGACGTGGGGTAATGAGGCAGTAGGCTAACAAAATTGACTGCCACCATAGGGAAACGCAATGATGCAACAACACGAACCACAAATTAAATTTAGGATTGTAACATTTTTTAATTTTCAAAATATTTATAACTATTGCATCTCCCAAACGGGCGCGGCGCAGCGCGCCGAATTTCCTAGTATATTTAACAGATCCCAAGTTGGAAAAGGAGGAACCGGAGAGTTATCAGAAATATGTGGAAAGCAGCAAGGAAAAGGGTACGTACCATCATCAACTAGAGAGGGGAAGAAGTGGTTATTAGCATGACCGTAAGGTCGCCAATTACAACTTTGGCCGGCTTGTGCATTGCTTACTGCTTAGCTTGTTGCTTGTTCGTCTGGGTGCCACTTTCATTGATGGGGACAAACATGTAAACTTAGACCAAGATGTAGAAAGATGAAAAGGACGTAAAATTACTCGTCTACCCTTTACTTATTTAAAAATTATAATTTAATATTAATAAAAGTTAGAGTCCTTGCGTCTTTTTCTTCTTTTAGAACAATAAAAAATTTGTGGCCCGTTTATGTTATTATCAGAGTGCAAGAACAAGACGAAACAGAAGGCGGAAACTAACCATGATGAGGCTAGCACTATTAAGGGAAACAAGAAGGATGATGATGATAAACGGAAGGGGAAGGAAAAGGATGAAGGGGCGAATCAGTAATTAAGGCCCCGTTTAGTTCCCAAAAGATTTCCCAACTTTTCACTATTCATCCAACTTTTTACTATTCATCCCACCTCTTCTACTCACAGAACACTATTCATCTACAGTGTTTTTTTGGTGAACAGTGTATTTTCGGGGAATCTTTCCCCAATCTAAACACACCCTAAGTCAAGTCAAGCCTGTAACAACACACTCATGTGTTACAATAGGTAAAGAAAACTGTTACTAGGTCATGGAGCAATATATCTTACAAATGATCCTATAGCGGCTACCAGATGTTACTACAAGTGGGCCTCTGTTGTATCTTATAGTTATAACTTATATGTATTCCTGTACGTAAAAGAAAAAGGTGTTGCAACTATATAGTAGCAACACGTGTGAATGATTTTCCATATACAAGAAAAGGTGTTGCAGACATATACGGCTGTAACATATATGTATGTGCTCTTGAACGTAAGAAAATATATTGTCATATGCAACCACTACTACACATGTGACAATAGCAAACGTCCTCTTCACAGCCGGTTTTGTTGCAACCGGCTGTGAAGGGGCATCACAGCCGGTTGGATTACCAACCGGCTGCGTTGCTCTTATCACATTCCGGTTTGTATTACCAACCGGCTGTGATGAGGGGTGGGGGCAAAGCAGCCGGTTCCAGATACAAACCGGCTGCGTTGCTACTCATCGCAGGCGGTTGGTGGTTGGAACCGGCTGCGTTGAGGGCTCATCAACACAGCCGGTTCTAGCCACGAACCAGCTGTGTTGCTCCTCATCGCAGCCGGTTGGAGCTACGAACCGTTTGTGTTGATCAACGCAGCCGGTTCTATATGCATAGGCACTTGGCAAATACAATTTTCGAAGCCCTAAACGTTGTCAAATTGAAAAGTGTTGAACTACAAAGTTGTATAATTTCTCAAGATGTAAAACTTTTATATTGGTCATTTGTTCATATCACAAAGTGGTAGTAAAAGTGTTCACAAATCCTACATCTCTCATATAGGGTCTAGGTATGAAACTAGAATAGATGTACGATTAGTGAACACTTTTATTATCACTATTTCGTATGAACAAATGACCAAAATAAAAGTTGTAAAACTCGAAAAGTTATGAAATATTGTAGTTGACAACATTTTCATTTGAATTCGTATTGTCAACGAAAACTAAGTTTGAAATTATTCAAATTTGAAATTCAAATTTCACAAACAACCTCGGATGGAAAAATAGATAATATGAAAGATGTAGTGTTTGAAAAGTTACGAAACTCTATAGTTGATAAGTTTTTAATTTGAATTCGTTTAGGCCCTCAAATAAGTCATTTACGCTCGGGTTCGTATAGTATGTGGTGAATGAAAATGTGATATGGTCACATACAGCCGTGTAGCGCAGTGGTAAGGGAGGGTACACGCAAGGGGAGGTCGTGGGTTCGAATCTACCGCGTAGCGCGCGAAAAACCTTGCGACTTGCGACTGGACAGGGCTTGCATGGCTGTCCGGTGGGGTCCCTCCCCCAATTAAAAAAAAAGCTTTTGCTATTTTTTCGAGATCCCGTAAGCCGTCATGGACACCCCCATCATAGCCGGTTCTATCCACCAATCGGCTATGATGAGGGTGTATCACAGCCGTCCGGTTGGGAACCGGCTGTGTTGCCCGAAGCAACACAGCCGCTGGGAATCAAACGGTTCCCAAAACCGGCTGCGATGGGGGTTTCCCAACCGGCTGTGATGAGTATTCTGTAGTAGTGAACGTTGCCTATAGCTTATATATATCCCCAAGAAACTGTTACCGTGTATGATCAAATCAAATATATAATTAAAGTCATGTATATATGCCCGGCCTGTAAAACACTGCTAGAGAACCTAGCATTAGTACCAGTTATGCGCCCGGTACTGGCAGCACCGTTAGTACCGGCTGTAACAACCGGTACTAACAGGGCCGCAAGGTCGGCGGGGTCGATACTCACTGATTTCAAGCCAAAAAAATAAAGAAAAAAGTTTGTAAGCTCACCGGGAGGCTCGCACACCGCACAACGTAAATGCGCGTGCGCGGACTCTGGCCTCGCGTGAAACCTCCTCTACCATCTCACCTATGCATCACTTGTGATTGAGTGGGATATGCTTTCCTTTTGAACTATACCCCGCGGACCCATTCAATACCGGCTCGTAACACCAGCCGGTACTAAATGCACGGGGGCCTCAGGAACCCTCAGGGACCATTTAGTACTAGCTGGTAACACCAACTGGTACTAAATGATGCCATTTAGTACTGATTGATGTTACCAGCCGGTACTAAATGGTTCGATGGCCCTCGGGAACCCTAGGGACACGTTAGTACCGGGTTTTAAGACAACCGGTACTAACATTTGAGGGACGAATGCTCGATTCTCTAATAGTGAAAAACACCTACTAGTACATCCCATGAGCTTTTCTATTATATTTTTTCGACTGACATCATAGGAGGGGAGGTCCCTACGTGTTACTATGGGCGTGTTGTGTTACTATATGCTAGGAAAAAAATGATTTAGAGTCTGGTAAATACAGGGACACAAAACAAAGCAAGAAAAAAAATGAGGTAAGGATATCGAAGCCATTTTTTTTAGACATACAATAATAATAGAGGGCTTATTTTGAACAAATTTGATGATGTGGTAAAGCATTTAATAAGAGGGAAAAGAAGGACATAATGTCTTGCATGAGAAACTATGTCTACACAAGAACCCAGAAAGAAAGCAAGATGATAGAATGAGGCTTGGGTGGTAATTTATTTTCATGAAACATAGTTTCTATGTATGGTCTCTAGTTAACATAGATATATATAGGGCTGGACAAAATGCTCAGAACTCGTTAGCTCACTCGGCTCGGCTCGTTTCTGAAACGAGCAGGAGTTTTGGCTCGCTAGAAGCTGGCTCGCGAGCTCCCGAGCCTAACGAGCCACGTATAGCCCAATATTACGGCCCATCTATCACCAAAACCTAACAAGCCGTGAGGCCCGCCGTACACCCACAGCGCCGTCAGCCCTTCCACCTGCCCCGACCCCGACCGCAAGTCCGTTGACCCGGCCTTGCGCGGCTTGCCCTCCGTGATCCAGATCCAGTCGGTGCTCACCATCCCTTTTCCCTTTCTCCTTCCTAGATCACTTCTCGATGCACCGCCACCGGCTGACCGGCGATCGCAGGCGCGCTGCTCTCCACCTCCTCCTTGCCTCCGCAGTCCGCACCTGCACCATCTGCCTCCAAGGCTCCGGCTCTGTCCACCTGCACAAACGGAAGCAACTTCACGTGGGCTGTGGGCACCTTCTTGGATTTCAGTAGAAGAACACGATGATTTGAAGCATGCATGGCTGAGAGCTGAAAAGGAAATAATCTTGGTCCGCGTGCTGTTTTGAAGTTATGGATTTTTTTCCCCTTTCACGTATGCATTTTCTTCTTACAAGTGTGTTTTGCTTGTAACTGGCTTCTTTTAATTTTGGAGTCCTCGTTGGCATTTGGCAAGCAGCTTTACGTTGTGCGAACTAGGTTTTTTTCCTCGTTACGTTAACGAGCCGAGCTGAGCCCAGCTCGTTTAGAGAACGAGCTACACCAAGCCGAGCTTGGCTTTGACTCGCTCGTTAACCCCTAGATCTATAGGTACTATTAGATGGTGTCTTGGGTTAGTGACGGCTTTGCTCCCTTCAGGTTCAAAAGAAAGTCTTTTTTGGACATCGGTATTGGTCTTCGAAGCACCCACACACCGTCGCTCTGATGAGGCCTCCGCCGCGCACCCTGCTGCCGCTCCCGGACAGCCACCGCTGCGCCGAGCGAGGTTCCCACGCTGCCAAAGCCTCCGCCTCGGCCGCCGCGCCGGAGGTGACAGAGAGAAAGAGATCCGCGTCGCTGCAATGCGCCTCCGCAGGCCACCAGCCCACCACCAGCAGCGCCGAGAGGAAGAGCTCGCTGCGCTAGCTGGAGGTCCCCCGCACACCCGCTGACGTCGTGCTTGGTAGTTTGCTCTCTTGGAGGTGCTCGTGCCGAAGATGACCATGGCTTCTACCTACTGGCCTACTGCGAATGGGGGTGAGTGTTGTGGCGGTGAGCTGGTGATGATGCAGGCCATGGGAGGTGGTCGTGCAGCAGCAGCAGCAGAAGTAGCTCGGGCCGCCGGACCACCGGAGAGGGAGGCTGGGGGGAGAGAGACTCGATCCGCCGCTGTGACCTGTCCGCAGCCTCTGCTCCAGCCCCTGCCCCTGCTCTTCTCGATTCACGTCACCGTGAGGTGAGGAGGCTGAGTGAGAGGAGGCACGGCGGCTGGTGAGAACTGAGAAGGCGAGAGGCGAGGAGCCGTCACCAGAGGAGAGAAAGCCGCGCCGTGCTCTCTGCTCTGCTACTCCGTCTGCTTGTATCTGCCGGCCAACCGCGGAGTCCGTACTTCATGCTGCTGCCTGCTCCCACGCTGGTAACTGCAGCTGCTGCATGTTCGCCCGCTGGCCGCTACAGCTACCGCCTGTTCCCCCGTTGGCCGTGTCGTGAGTTAACGAGGAGAGAGTTGGGAAGGGGTTTCATCTCGATAAAACCATATATGCACAGTTACCAACATAGTTTGTGTCTTTGCATATAGCGGTTATGAAACCGCACCATGCATGAGACTTTGCATTGTAGATGTAGTTTCAAACACCATTTCATTTACAGGTTGCTTATGTGGCTAAATATGAAAATGAAACTCTATATTGGGATTAGCCTTAATAAAGAACAACTAAGGCAGATTTACCCCACGGGTTCCAAGACTAAGAACTGAGTTGTGTTTCATGGGGATGAAACTCCACTCATTGTTAGAGTTTGTTAAGATCATGATAATGTAATCTGAGATAGAGATGTGGTGCTCGGTTAGGATTGTTGAAGATAGATAGTTAGTTAAGATAAGATCAATGTACAACAACTTAGCCGAGCAACCGCCTAACAACTTAGGTTGTAATCCTTAGACAATTAGCTCTATATAAACACGCAACCGTGGCATACCAAGATAGGCAACCACGTTCCACAAATCTTTACGCTCACATCTGATGAAAATTCTCTCCCTCAAAATTGGTAAAATTGCTAGTGTGGTATACAATTTAACGGTAATGAAACTCTTCATGAAACTCCTTTGAGTCTAGCTTAAGAATTAGGCTTGTATTGATAAAACAATATCAAGACAGATGACATTTATATAAAAAGAAGAAGTAAAAAGGCAATCTGCAGACCCATATCCGATTCAGTGTGATTTAATTTCATTCGTGATTGTGGCGAACGTGCTTACGTGCATTGCAGTACTGCATGTTGTTGCGCTTCTGCAGCCTGGCATCGACAATAGCTCATCTATCAAAATAAATATAATTAATCATTGGCAGGGCAAGGGGTGGACCCAGGGCCCGGTGATCTGGGGCCCCTACCTCGGCTCTGCTGACCGGACTGACATGCAACATAGATGCATCTCAGCATGCCGCTCAGCATCTGCGTGCTGCAAAACCTACCGTGAGCAGCGCCAAGGATGTTCGCAACAGCTCTACAATATCTCTGGGTCCGCCACTGAGGGCAAATGCTTAGAAAAATATAGAAGCGTCATCATTGGCATGGGCATATATATGGTCAGGATCAAATCACAGGTATGGTCATTTATTCTCAGATTAAATAGATCAAATCACAGGCAGAGAGAGAGAGAGCACGCGCATGAGCAGATTAGGACCTGGTGGCAATACGGGAAGAACAACGGGTACAGAGGAAAATAGAGGGAGTGAGCAGAAGAGTAGGAACACCCTGTTCGACCGCTTGTTTTCAGGCTAGGCTGGAGGGGTTGGCCCACCAGCCAGCCTCCCAACCATGGGAAAGGATCAGCCATCTCCAGCCCCAACCATTTCTAGCCCAGCGAGCCGAAAGAGCTGGAAGAGCTTCACCTTGCAGGAGGCATGGCGCAGGTGGGAGGGGAGCGACGGTCGGGGTGACGAATATAGGCGGTGAGTAGTGCGAAATAAGCGGTGACGATAGGTTTTCCGTGTGCACGCAAGCGAGCCCGCACAAGCCAGTCTCGCTGGAAACGGGAAAATTTTCTGTATCCCACCAGGCAGGCTGGAAGATACTCTTTGCATCTCGTGAGCCTAGCCTAGTAGCTGGTGCGGGCATCCAAGCATAACAGGTTGTATCTCGGGGGTCTGGATGAAGCCAAATGACGGCAACCAATTAGACCCTGACGGCTCAGTGCAGGGTGGGCACGTATCGCCGTGCTCACCAAATCCACTCTCGGATGGAAAATAAAATGATTGAATGTTTGTATGTTACGGTATATTCGATGGTCGTCCTTTCTCAATCTACTGCTGCAAAGTGCCGCTGCTGTGTTGCCTGCAAAGTCTATTCCCTTTTTCTTCAAGCTGTCTCGCCCACTGGCCACTCTAATTAAATAACACAAGGATACCTATTTTACAGATATATTTTTTTTAGTCGGCATGCTAGGTCAATTCTGTTTATCTAGTGCAGAGTTTTCGCACTTATTATTAGCTTGGCTGAGGATTTTCCAAAATCCTATCTAGTCCCATGGCTCTAGTAATGTGTGGGAAGAAGCTAAGGGCGTGTCCAATGAAAATAGATAGCAGCTGTCTATTTGCATTCCAGCTCATCGCATTGGTCCTACTTTTAAGCATTTTCTATTTATTCTTTCTCTGTCCGATCGCATCCTCCTCTCTTGCGCGTCAGCATGTACTTAAGCTGTACTTAAGTTGATGCCCGTCTCCTACGTGTGGCTATCAGCATGTACTTTGTCTAGAATGTAGATCACACAGACAGAGCCCAAATTCAGCATGCAGCCGCCACGGGCGCGGCGAAGCGCGCCGTTCTGTCTAGTTTTCTATTTATTCTTTCTCTGTCCGAACGCATCCTCCTCTCTTGCGCGTCATCGAGACTCGTGCGAGACTATCGTCTCAGAACTAAGCTAGCGAACCATTTTTTTCGTTCTCTCACCTCCACGTCGTCTCAAAATCTGACCCAAGCTGGCGACTTCATCTACTATTGGACACGCCCTAAGCAATTTGCGGTGTGACCAAATCGGCTAGGAATCGTCGGTTCCGTTGTCACATCCTATCCCGTCCTTTTCTGCTCCACACACGTCGCAAACACTACACACGCAGAGACTTCGAATGGTCTTTTTATGACGATTGCAACGCTAGCTTGAGCAAAAGACTTGACTAGGCTTTAAACAAGTCCCTGATGGAGACCGGCCTCTGGTAATTGTTTTCTTGTATTCAAACGGGTGTATGATTGTCCTGCAATAATCCTTTTTTTTTGTAAAACAATTGCTTATTAGCAGGGAGAGGAAGGAAGCTCAGTCCAGCGAGTCACCATCAGAATTATTATTGTCATTGAAGAACGAACCTTCCGGTTTCATGTCTACATGGCTCAACGTTATCTTTAGGTTTGCAGTTGTTTGCATGCTTGTAAGAGCCACCATCAATACATGAAAGGTGGTGAACCTTCGATACATAAAAGAGTAAAATGCACCGTCGGTCCTCAAACTTAGTAGGAGGTGTCATCCCGGTCCCCGAACTCCTAAAATGCAATATAGATCCATAAACTTGCTAATTGGTTCACGTGAGGTCCAAATATCTATATCCAGTTTTAATCGACCTACGTGGCCTGCTAACTTGGTGCTGACGTGTCCCTGACATATAGAGTCCCTGACATATAGAGCCCATACGTCAGCCTTATCTTTCCACCCTTCTCTCCTTTCTCTCTTCAGCTGACGGGACACTCGACCGCAATGGCTCCGATTCCCTGCGTCCTTCGCCGCGGAAAAGAGGAGGCGGCCGTCGGAGCACATGGAAAAGGAGGATTGGGGGACGGGGCCGAGGCGAGGTGGCGGAGATCGAGGAGGCGCCTCCCACTCCGTCTCCTCTGCCGCACGGCCCCGCAGACGAGCAGCAGAGTCGGCAGATCATGCATGCACAATGAGCACGGCGTCGGTCCAGAACTCGGGGTGGGCACAGTGAAGGAGGAGCGCAAGGGCGCCGCCCGTGGAATCGCCTAGCAGGAAGCAGTGTTCGTGCTGGTGCGGACGGCGGAGGAGAAGTAGTCGTCACAGCCGTGGACGAGGGCATGGAACTCCGATACGTATCCCTGCATGTCATCAGAGTGGCCGTGGCCGTCGTAGTCCAGACCGTAGACGGCGGAGCCACCACGAGCCAAACGCTCGTTGGTGCCGCACCGCACATAGTCATGCATCATGCTGCATTCAACGGAGTACCCAATCCCATGGATTGATGCAATCGATCGATCGATAATCCAACAAAGCCAACCAACCAAGGCAGAGGAAGATGAGCTGATCTTGCAGGCAGGTGAATGTGCTGCCAGAACTGCTGCCCTGCTGCCGAGTCCGCGGGCACCATGGGAGAAGAGAGAACGAGGGAGGAGAGAGAAGGATGGGAAAAATAGGGGCCGACATGTGGCCCCCATATGTCGGGGACACATCAGCGCCCAGTCAGCAGGGCACATAGGTGGATGAAAACTGGTTGTGGAGATTTTGGACCTCACATGAACCAATTAGCAAGTTTAGGGATCTATACATGTATTTTACTCAACAAAAGATCACGTCCTGCCATATCTGAACATGGTAACATGATAGATACATGTTCCATTGTGAAGGCTCGGCAGAGTTGTTTAGTTAACCCCTGCACAAAGAGAAACCCTGGCTAGCCCTTATTAGGCCGTGTCCAACAAGGGGCGATGTGTCCGTCTTGGGCTGACATGGCAGAGAGAGAATTGGCATAAAAAAAAAAACATGTCGCTAGCGGGTGTTTCATCGCTTAACTGCTAGCGCATCTACCGAGCAATGTGAGAGCAAAAGCAGAACAAAAGCAAAATCAAAGCGCAGAGCAGCAGCTTTCTCATTTCTTTATTGTTATCTGCTCCACGTCCACTCGGCGACGTCACTAGAGGAGGACAATTCAAGACAAGGTCTTGTTTATGTCGCCAACTTTCCCTAACTTATTTTGTCAACTTGTCACATCGAATATTTGGACACTAATGATGAGTATTAAACATAAGTGTAAACAAACTAATTACATAGATGGACTCCACATCGTGAGACAAATCTATTAAGCCTACTTAATTCGTCATTAGACACTGTCGTGCTACATTAACTTATCATTAAAAATACGCTAATGACGGCACATATTAGGCTTAATAGATTCATCTTGCGATGTAGAGTCCATCTATGTAATTAGTTTTATAATTAGTCTATATTTAGTACTCCTAATTAGTGTCAAAAGGATAGCTGTGACATTTCACCAACTTTCACCAACTTTACCCCACACATCTAAACAAGCCCTCAGTGCTAGCATATTTTGAAATAACTAACCAATGAAACTGTCCTTAAGGTTCGTCGTGTGCACCAGTCAGTCCAACACCAAAATGAAAAGGAGGAAAGATCCAGTGGGCCTAGGGCCCAAGGGATACAAACAAAGAAAAAGGCCAGCAACCGCCCGTGATGACACCAACGTCTCTTGATTTATAACAACGCCAGCAGCGGGCTTGGAGCGCATGCAAAAACGAAGTGAGGTAGTGGTGGGCCCTGCCATCTTTTAATAGTCTCCATGAGCAGCAACCAATAAGAGTCAAGGAAGAGGTGGGGCATCTGCATGTCGTCCGCTTTAGGCGGCTGTTGGCAACTCGCCCGCCCCCCTTCTCTCTCCTAGTCAATGTGGAATTCAGTCCGTTTCCCGCCCCTTATAATACTTGCTCTTAGCGTGTTCGGAGCTCCGTCCCTCCCCAAAACCTCGCGAGGCGGGGAGCCCCTCCTCCATGCTTTATTGTTTGGCTCTAACCAGTCATACATGCACCGCCTCTTCCCCCTTCCCTCCTCTGGCCAATGGCCGATGGCCACACCATCTCTCCGACCTCCGCCATTGTTCTCTTACTCAACAATAAATGCGAGTTTACATTCATCTAGGCGTGATACAATTTATAATTCCAGAGGAAATCTCTTTAGCTAGCAAATATACAATTCCTCTAGGAGATTTTCTCTAAGACCTTCTATGGGAAATCTTCCAAGTCTTCCGGGCGTCTCCTTTTGACGTATTCTCTTAGCCAGACAACATATTGCAATTCGTTCAGTTACGCATAGCTAGCTATAGATCACATCACCCACCGTTTCCCTATAACCCAGACACAAACTGCTTTTCTAAAAATTGGTCAACTACGCTGCAGTTCCCTTTTTTCAATTGTACATAGCCAGGTCTTGATTGCTTGGCTGTTATTTGTTGGGCTCCTCCGTTGTCAACATCTGATAAAAGTTGCTGCGATCTTTCTTTCGGGAGCCTTGCCTAAACTTCCTTTAAGGTTTTCAGACCAGCAAAATGTGTAGATTAATTTAAATTAGTTTTTAATCAAAACCACTGGTTTCTTGAACTGAGTGTATCGTACTTTGTAGTCCGGGTCGAGTCCCACAGATACTCATATTTTCGACTAATCTTTTTTTTTTATCATAGGCATCGTACGTTACCATCGACGGTGAAATAGTTGTGACTTCGTCAATCTTAAACCAACAGGGCATTGGATGTCACTGTCTACTAGAACATCATGACTACAAGCTTGCTGCGAGGAGGGCAGGGCAGCAAATGGTACCAAATCGATCTGGCCCTCGTCCCATTGAGAGACTATGTGGTCCCATCCGTTCCAACTGGACAGAAGGGGTTGTCGTTGTCAGTAGTCTAGTGGACGAGCGTAGGCAATATGCATCAAAATGCAACGACTTTATTTATATATAGTGGACTGAGCGGTACTATGCATTAGCACTTTTAAGAATTGAACTTGGACAAAGACTACTTGTCCCTCCTTCCTTTTTGTGACAATTTCTTGCTAGTTGCTAATTTGATACACTTAATAAATGGGAGAAGGTACCATCTTCGGCAATGAAAACAAGGGAGTAGCTAACATTTAACTATCTTTTGCTTGAGAAATAAAAAATACTTACAAAAACCGGGGACAGATATTAATTAATTATTAGGAGTTACTATATAAGACAAAAAATTAAATATTGGAATCGATACATCCATAAGGCCTACAATTATTTGACGTTCTTTTGATTACAGTATGAATCGATGACTAATTAAAACTTGCATCGCCATTCCTGTAGTCAGACAAAAAAAAGGTCCTGCGTTGCTCGAATTGACCCTTATCACACGGTTGCTGCTTTTACACGCTTGAGTAAATTGGTCACGTCTTTTATAAAATGCTCACGTCTTTGCATTCTACCTTGGGCTTTAGTTATTGGTTGGGTTACTAGCTAGTAGGTCGTCCATATTTCTGTGTTCTTTTTGAGAAACTTCCCCTAAAACTTCTTTTGAAAAACGTCGTTATTAGTTAGTGTGAACTCGTGAAATCAAAACCAAGAAGGTAGATGAGAGGCATGTTCATGGAGGTGGAAGACCACATGCATGCGTTGATGACTTATTGGGGATGACGACGATGACAGTGACAATAAGCTAATTAAGTCTGGGGGGCTCCTCTCGAGATTATACTAGCTAGTACACACAAGATCTATCTCAGAGATGACCTGTTTGTTACAGCTTCAGCTCCAGAAATATGTGGAGTTATTGTTGTGGATTTAGCCCTGTTTGGTAGAGCTCCTTCAACACTCCAGCTCCTACCAATTAAATACCGAAAAGCAAAACAGCTTCAAGGGTCGAGCTCTAGAGGAGAGGAGCTGTGTTTTTATACTACAAAGGTGAGAGCTGAAAAACGTAGCTTCATTCTCCGGCTCCATCAACTCCTTAGGTGGAGTTGTTTGAAAAGAAGGAGTACCAAACAGCCCTTTATAGAGAGCCACTACCGGTAAACGGCTATTTACCGTGAATAGAATCTTTGCCGTGAGCCAAAAGTCGGGCTCTCGGCAAATGCATGTTTGCCGTGAGCTAAAATAGGGCAGCTCACGGCAAAAATGCAGCTATCGTCAAAGGCAATAGTTGCCGAGTGCTACAAAAGTGCGGCACTCGGCAAAAACACAACGCACGACAATACCTCTCTTTGCCGTGAGCTCAAACACAACGGCTCTCGGCAAAAGAGGACCCACACGTCATAAAAGGCCACGCCATATGAACGTGCACTCCTCGTGGAACGGCTCCTAACGGCCGTTAGCTCTTTTGCCGAGAGCCAAGAGGTGGCTCACGGCAAATATCTCATTTGCCGTAAGCTTTATAAAACCTCACGGCAAACATCCTTTTTGCCGTGAGCTTTGTGAAACCTCACGGCAAACACCTACTTTACCGTGAGCTTTATAAAATCTCACGGCAAACATTACTTTCATAAATTTTTAAAAATAGCAAACAAAGTCTAAAAATCATAAAATTTTTCTATGTCGCTCCAGCAAAATAGACGAGCGGGCCCCACTCATACGGGTGTAACACCCGGAATTTCATCACAAGTTAAACATAGCAACCTTTTAAAATTTTTGGAATTTATTTGTAATCCAAATTTAATTTGTAGGAATATTGATTTGAATAGGCATTTAAATTCTTTTTAAATAACTAAAAATAAATATAAGGCCACCATTTGATTGAATGCATTTCATGTTGGAGCATTTTATTTGAGTGTTGACTTCAGATTGTTTTGAATTCAAATTTGGTTTCTTATTTGAATTTTAATAAAAGTTTCTAAAAGGTTCAACTTTCCAAAACCGAAGTTTCAACATCTCTTCTGCTCTGTTTCAACATTTCAGCACTTTTGTTTCAACATTTCAAAATCTTTTTTTCTATCCCGGCCTTTTCTTCTTCCCCTCGCGCCGGCCCTTTCCTCTTTTCTCTCGCGGCCCAGTGGATCCGGCACATCTCCCCCAGCTCTCTCTCACGCTCTCGCCGACAGGTGGGATCACCTTGTCATCCCTCTCCTCATGTCCGAGCAGAGCTTGACCGCGCCACCCCTTCCTTCTTGGCACGCACGCCAAGGCATCCTACCTCGGCCTATATAAGGAGCCGCCACCCCCTCCGTGAACCCCTCGGTCCAGTTCACCAAAACCCTAGCGCCGCCAGGACCCTTTGTGCCACCCCAGCTCAAGCTTGCGCCGCCGCCGACCCACACCTTGATCGCCTTTCCGTCGCCAAGACCTTGCTCTAGAGCTTCGTAAGTTGGTGAGGAACCCTCGAATCCTGTTTTCCCCTTCTCTCTCTCCCTGTAGACCTCGTGCGACCTCACCGTAGGTGGCGGTCCGCCATTGCTCGTCGCCAGTCGCCTCCACCGGCCGAGCTTCGCCCTAGATCCCCTAGACGAGATCCCCATGTCCCAATCTACGTCCCAGGCTTTGAATCGCATGAAACCGTGGCTTGTAGCATCAAAATCACGCAACTCCGACGAGTCGCCGCCGCGCACCACCGCTCGTCGCCGTCTCCCCGGCGAGGCAGATGGTCCATCCATCCTCAGCCGCCCGATCGAAATCCTACGGCCACAATAGATCCAATCGGAGTCAATCGAGTCAGCCATGGTGACTTTGCAGAAGAACCCCTGACCTTTTCCGTACTTAACCCGCTGTCCACATCAGTTGGAAAGTAATTAGATATAGGTCCTTTTCTTTCCGGTTTAACCCCTGAGGTTCGGCAGAATCAAAACCACAGTCCATAGTTGCCTCTTTTACATCCTAGCCCTTTGGTTTACCTAAGAAATTAGGTTTTGACCCCCGCTTTCTTCTGTTTAAGCCCCTGTTAAGTTAGTTTCCTCGCAGTTAAGCCCCCGAACCTTGTTTTATCCATAGATTTCACGTTTTAGCTCCGTTTAACCTCATTCTTGTTGCGTTAATCTTCTAAAAGCATAGAGTTTAGTTCACCGGTGTTGTTTACCATATTTCATGTTTTGAAATAAATAAATATTAAGTTGTCTAATTCTAATTTAATTATCTTTCAAATTAAAAGCAGATTAGAGTTCTACCTTCATGTTTTGTAATCAAAGTTAATTTGATTAATCATTATTGAAATAGCCTTTTATAATTAAAATATAGTTAGAGTTATATCTCTTTGTTTCATAAACAAATATGTTAATCTGAGTAATGCTTATTTCATATACTTTTCTAAATAAAATATAATTAGCTTGTATAGTGGTTTCATAAACTAATATTTAATATACTTAATGCTCGTTATTAAATATAGTTTTCTGAATAAAACTTGACTAGTTTTATACATCGGTTTTATTAATAAATGTTAACTTGATTTATTCGTACTTAACTATCTTTTCTAATTAAAAGCTAATTAGGGTTATAGCTCGTGTTTTATATACAAATGATGTTAACATGATTAATTCCCAACTCGAATATCCTTTTAATATAACTTGATTAGTTGAACCTCATGCGTAAATCTATGCGCTAGATGCTCTCACATGCTTTCTTGCAAGTTAAATGTTTAATTGGAATAATAATTAAATAAATATTTGCAAACAAAATTAATTAGGTTTTACCCGTGTTTTCATACAAAAGTATAAATTAAATTAATTCAAATAATGAATATTTCTTGGAACCATTCATTACACATCTTTTCTTAATTAAAATAAATGAAGCGTATAGTCTTTGCTTTCTTTTATAATATTAATCTTTCGATAATTGTATCTTTTCAACCTTAGCTCCGATCTCAGCGTTTCCCGTGCCCTCGCGATCCTTATCGAGATCTCAACCTGTTTCTATGTTTGATCAATATGGTTGCCCATGATTGGTGTTATGTTATTTTTGTATGCAATTGTTTCTTGTATGTGTTCGTGTGACGATAGACGTTGTTCCAGCCGAGTTTGGAGATCAAGCTGTGAGGAGTTCTTGAAGATCAAGTCTATGAAAGAATTGACCAATAGTATATATTACTAGGATTAAAGGCAAGTGGATTTCCCCCTCTGCATATTCTATTGAACCTATGCAACTTTCATGTTAATTAAAGTTTACTTTATGCTATGTATTGCATTAATATTGATGGGTCCTATATTAAGGATGACTAGTTTTTATTGACCATCCGTTTGATAACCGGGTCTTTACTTTATGTTGGGTAGTTTTGCTTAGCTGCTATACTTGGGAATGGTTCACACTAATCGTGAAGATAATAATTTTGTGTTACCATTTATCAAGATATTTATATCCATGTTCTGATGATGTTAAACAAGATCACTTATGTTAATTGGAACATGGAGCGGCAACCTGGGATTTTTCTGTACAACCACAATACCATATGGCTCTGGTCTTGGCTAAGTAACTAGATGAACTATGTGTTGTGTTTGCACTGCTAGTGGTGGAATTTGGGGGCATTACCGGGATGGCAGGTGCGGGGATCAGAAGGCGAGAGAGGCCTTGCCGTTGTAACCGTGGTCTTCGGGGAGCAAACACATACATGTAGGAATTCTTTGGAAAAGCCTCGTAGCGGCCCTATGCAGTCACACCTTGGCAGTGTGGTATGTGCCTGATCAGCACAGCATGGTTGGGTCTAAAGTTCTTCAGAGCTTTTACGAGAATTGTGGTGAAAGTGTACAACCTCTGCAGAGTGTAAAATAGTTATAACAGTCGTGTCCGCGGTTATGAACGGCCCAGATCCTCACATGATAATTAAACTTAAAGTTGAAAATAAATTGTGGTTCCTGGTTATGGAATGTGTGCTTTGGCACGACTGATGTGAGATGATATATCTATTTATATTATTAATTGGGTTGGTAAATACTTATATCTTAGTAATCATGTACTAATAAAACTTGACCAACTAAAATGTTGACCGCTCTTAACTCTTAGCCTTTCCTTGAAAGCTTTGCATATTCCCCCACTTGTTGAGTACCAACCATAAGTGTACTCACCCTTGCTAAATATTGGATCAAAAGGAGAAGAAGATGTGGAGTTCTTCAGTGACTTCGATGAAGATTGCTAGGCGTGCGCAACCCCCAGTCAACTGCCTGTGGTGAAGAGTTAAAGATTTCTGCTGCTAGAATATCGTTGTAATGTACTTATTTTATTATTTTTGCTGTAACTTTGTGTTCTGTATTCATGGAGTCTATCATATGTGTGAAAACTTGATCCTGGCGCACATATGAGATGCATTCAGTTTGTCTTCCTAAAACCGGGTGTGACAACGGGGCACGCTGTTGCCTCACCGTCATCGTCAAGTTTTTTTGCCGAAGGGCAGTTTGGCTCTCGGTAAATGGTTTGCCGAGAGCAGAAAATAAGGCTCTCGGCAAAGGGACCTTTGCCGATTGGAATTTTGCTGTGAGGACGTTGCCGAGAGCCGGCTCATGACAAAGCCTTTGCCGTGAGGTTTTGTGCCTTTGCTGTGAGCACTGAGGCTCACGGCAAACTTACTGAATCCGGTAGTGAGCATTTAGATAAGCAATTTGATTGTTTTATATTAGTAAAAAACAATGTTTAAAAAACTTTATTTATGTCCAATAAACTCTTATTATAGCATGAATCTCAGATGGATATAGATCTATGACAATAAACAGATCCTATATGTTAGTGTATGTGTGATCCTAGTGATAACCGATCGAAGCAACTTGTTTGTGTGAGGCATCAGGGCACGGCGCTTAGTGTGAGTTTGGTTGATGAAGAGCGATGTGTTGGCCACTAGAGCTGTAGAGCAAACTGAAAGTGCACCTAGGCCCCTAAGTGGATTTTGGTGAATTGATGACAATACGATTAAATGTCTAATGTGTTTATCTAAGATTGTGAGCAGGTTGAGATTGTCACATCTATATTGCAAATATTGTCTTATATGTTGAATACAAGTTAAATGGCTCACAATGTTGGAAAGCAAGCAATTATATGATCTCGTGATGGTATTATGAACACAATGTCAAGCAAGGATTAAATTACACATAGAGATGGATTTCATGATAAAGATATATCTTGGTAAGTCTCTAGAATAATTGAAAGGCTTGATTGACTAGTGAAGGGATCATCTATCAAAGAATGAGTTTATTGCCAAATAAACATTGCAAGGCTTCATGCGTTCAATATACAAGGACATGAGGTTATATTCTATTTGATGGTCTCATTATTGGAAGCTTGCAATATATGGTTTACTATCTATCAATCAAGAACAAGTGTATGAAGAAGATTCTCATATGCATATAGTATATTGCCATTCATGTGAAGCTTAGTCGGCCGAATAGTGAAGGGATTATCTAGCGCTTTGAATCGATGGATGAGGCAAGGGTGAAGGGCAAGTGACGACTTGGCCGCGAAGAACCTAGCTAAGGTGAAGAGTCAAGCCAATGGATGATCACCGAGGGATCAACGGTCAAATGAGTATCATTTTGAATAGCAAAATATGTTATGACTGGTAAAGTGGAGTGACTTGTGATTAAAGGATTGTTAATCATGCAAAATGGAATATCTCAAGTCACTAGCTCAAGATTGGATTTGCTCAAGTGTGATAGCAGTGTTGGAAGCCCTCAAAGTGGATAATGATCAAAGTATGGTATTGATAAAGATCAACAAACTCAAGTGGATTTCATGTATTTATTCTTTGACTTGAGTATAGGTATGTCGTACTATCAAGAGGGATGCAACATTTGCTTAGTGACGAATCATCTTATGAGTTTTGGGTGCTAACTGGTACGGGCGGTCTAACCCCATGTACAGGCGGTCAGACCCCCTGTAGGGCAACGGCTAGTTTTTCAAATACAGGCGGTCTAACCGCCTGTGACAGGCGGTCTAACTGCCTGTCCAACGGCTAGTCGAGAAATGGCTGGTTATTTATACCCCTTGGCCCCTTTTTGAGTGGTTGCTGGTTCCCTTGATATCCTACACGCCAAAGAACACCAGAGAAGGTAGCCAAGCTCTCCCCAACCTCTCTTTGTGAGATTTGTGAGATTCAAGCCATATATTTGAGTTGGTTTGAGAGAGTAAGCTTTGTATGAGCTTTGTGAGTTCAGTGAGCAATAGAGAGCTGAGAAGAGCATTCCATAGCTTGAGCACTTGTGATTCGCATCAACAAAGCCATTGGTGCATTTGTTACTCTTGGAGGTTCATCCTCCTAGACGGCTAGGCGTCGCCGGCTAGCTCCCAAAGTGTGGTGAGCAGCGGGAAGTCTGTGAAGGTTGCGCTTCGCCTCCGCAAGGGAAGAAGCAAGCTAGTGGAAGTGAGGAGTGGTTGAAAGAGACCCAACTTGAGTAGGAGGAGTTGAAAAAGTCTGCGTCCAAAGAGTTCCTCAACGGAGAGTAGGATCCTTCGTGCTAGACACGTGGTGGATCCGAACTTAGGTAAAACAAATCTTGTGTCTCTCCTTTACATTTGCATTGCCTCACTTATTCATTTCTAGCAAAATATTGTGCTTCCGCTTCGATCTACTTGGGTGTGGTTATGTTGTGTGCCGGGACTCTATTTATCATATATAGAAGCCACTCCCCCAAGTTGTATTGTGCTAGAAGTTGTCAGCTCGAGGTGGATTTTGGTTCCTCTCTGTGACAGGCGGTCTAACATCCTGTACAGACGGTCTAACCGCCTGTGCCTGGCAGCAAAGCAAAAGAGGTAAGAATTCGAAGAATTTATTGGTAACGCTTATTCACCCCTCTAGGTGACATCTCGGTCCTTTCACAAACCAAGACGGAGGACGGACCCGGCCACTAGAGCAGACCAAGACGGGGGACGGACCGACGGAGCGCCGGCAGCTGTACGGGATCCAGCTCCTAAGATCAGAGCCATGTTCATGAACGGGGAGGAGCAAGAGAGGAGATAACGCGGCTGACAGGCCGTCAAACTAGGATGAGCTCGTCCGACTATTTTTTCGGGACGAGCTCGTCCCAGCATCTACGGGATTATTCACGTTGGAACCGCTCTGGTACTCCTTTACCAGACACTGTCAAGGATGGAGTCGCTCCATCCTGTTTTCCTCCGTCCCACCAACCAAACATACCCTTAAGGTCGTGTACATTGGTTGTTGTTTGTAGCTTAAACCGTTAGACACGTATCTAAGCACCCGTGTAGTCTCCTAGCCGGCCAACAAATTAAACTCAGTTGAAATAGGAGGCAGGTCCGTCGTCTCTAGGAAGCCAAACTGACGTAGTACAAACAAAAAACATACTACGGCCATGTTCAGATTCCCAACTATTCACTATTCATTCCAACTTTTCACTATTCATTCCAACTTTTCACTATTCCCCCCTCACAAAACACGTTTCCCAGCGAATGCTACAGTGTTTTTCTTATGCTACAGTGTTTTTTCCTACAATCTAAACACACCCTACATCATACAAGTGACGCATGTGCACTTGGCAGCAGTATGTAGAAACACGATCGATCTATTTCTCCTGTGGGCCAATAGAAGACCAACCGTACGAAACAGTCTCGGTCGCACACGTTTCCTTACATGCACACGTATATATGCATTACCAACTAGCTATGTCAGGTGCTAAGCCAATGAAGAAGGGAGAGAAATAAAGATCAATATGCTATAACGGGTAGGATCCATGAAATAAAATACTTTATATTAGAGACTAGGAATAGCTAAGTTGTAATATGAGCTACTCGTCAGACTTGCGCCTCTATTTGATGTGTGCCCTCTTACAACCAAGTACTCGTCTCAACCATTGTGCTTGCTCTTACTAATATATTGTCAGTGGCAGTCAAATCTCTGCTCTGTTATTCTGTATCACGGCAGTTGGATGATGCACTCGAGACAATGCATAATCATTCAACACTTAAGTTTCCATTAAAATTAAATGAAGTAGCTAATAACATGGGTCCAGAAGTAGCTTGCTATATATGGACATAGATTATCGAATTCTTCAGTCTTGAGAACCTCATAAGGACTAAATAAAATTGAGGCAAGAAAATGAAGGCATTTCATGAATCTACTCATTTCAGAGAAGACAAACCACTAATTTGAGATTATTTGATGCGTAAAAGATCAAAACACCTCTCGAGGTCTAGAACAAACTAAACCCTAATTGATTAAAAAGAATTAAATAAAACATAGAAATGACATGTACACAACTTGGAGAACAAAACTATTCCCCTCACCCCCACGCATGCCTGCTCTTGCTTTGGTTTGGGCACAAAACCGGCTGCTGCCGAATTTTTCTGCTCATACAGTACTGCTTGAATAGGACAGCTCGGCCTGTGTCATATAGGTAAGTCCATTTACACGGTGTAAATGACATTAGCATAGACATGCTTATCTAAATTGCTACTTTTACATAGGCGGACCTTCACTATGAGAAAAACGAGCATTCATTCCTCTAATGTTAGTACCGGTTGTGTTAAAATCCGGTACTAAATGGTCCCTGAGTGTTTCTGAGGGCCCTTCGACTATTTAGTACCGGCTCGTAACACCAACAGGTACCAAATGGTGTTATTTAGTACCGGTTGGTGTTAAAATCCAGTACTAAATGATCCTGGGGGGTTCCCGAGCCCCCCCCCCGTGCATTTAGTACCAGCTCGTAACACCAGACGATACTAAATGGCACAATTTAAGTACCGGATCATGTTATGAGCTGGAACTAAATGGTCCACGCCGACATAGTTTAAAAGGACAGCATCGCTCTTGCAACCAAATTTGCTCTATAGGTGGGGTGGTAGAGGAGAGTATGCGCAGGCCAAAGGTTATGAGTTTGAATCCCACGAACCACGCACACACATTTACGCATGAAAAGATCACGTGACTGGTGAGTTTAATTTTTTTTACTTATTTCTTTGGCTTGAACTTATTTAGTACCAGGTACTAAATGGTTCGCTCCGCCGACCCTGCGGCCCCATTAGCACTGACGGGACTGCTCATTTAGTACCGGAAGCTCGGTACCGGACGCATAACCGGTACTAACTGGTATTTGCGCCCGGTACTAAAGCTCAAATTTCTGCTAGTGCTTGTTTCCGATCCACCTCTGATTTGTAGAGTGGTTTGTGCTGGGGGGGGGGGTGTGGGGGGCACATATAGACCTGCCTGTGTAAATCAACTGATTCTTCCAGTCTGCCCCTGTAAAGGATTTTATGCAGAGATAGACTTCCTTGGGAGACAGCTTTTATTATCAACTAATCATGCATTGCTGATGTATGAGCACCAGGCAGCAGGAGCAACGGGCGCGTTCTTGTGGACGTCCAAATAACTGTCTCGCACGCGTTTTCCTACATGCATGCGTTGATTTCTCGAGGCAACTTAGAGGTTACATGCAAGGACGTTCATATTAATTTGGTGTTCAGCAATTCTTGTTGGGCGAACATTCTGTATCTCCAGGAACCGCGTGCCAAGCTTTATCTCCGTGAAACCGTTGCCACACGGATAGTATGACCAAATCAAAGTCATGTATGTATGCACGCCCAGCCTAAGGACCCGTACATCTCAGGCCCATTTTAATTTATTTTTTGACGAGGGGCAGGTACATATATATTTACGAGAGTCTAGAAATGAATTTGTGAGGTTTCAACATATTATTTTGGCCAATCTAGAGTATAGAAATGAATTTGTGAGGTTTCAACATAAAATTACATGTCCGAACAAATATATAGGTTTCAGCACCTGAACCACATCACATATTTATAAAAATATATATAGGTCTCAACATAGAATTACATGCCCGAACAAATATTACACCACTGTTGGAGACGAGCAATATATGTTTAGGGGAGGATTTGCTCTGTGGGATGGCCCCTAACACAAGAATACACTGCACAGCGGATTGTTAATTATTATTCTTTGAAGCCATTGGAAACGCACGCTCTTACACAAATGGAAGCTAGGTAGGCACTTCCGCGGCGAGACCATCTATCAAGCGACAGATCAGGTGTGCTTGACCCGTTCTCCGGTTTGTCAAGCAATTAGCGAGAAAGACGCATACACGGACGTGTACAACTGCTAACGCGGTTAGCTTGCCCTCACTCGTGAAGCAAAGAGAGGAGAGGCGTAGTAGTACTGGTAGTCTGGTACACTAGGTAATTATGAGCTTCCAAGTAATGCATGAGCTTTCTTGATGCCATAACTAAAGCTTATTCTATTTTTCCAGCTCTGAGTATGCCAAATTTTCCCTTGAAAGAGCTTTTGAAAAAAAAAAAACCCCTAGCAGCTGCTTGCACCCAAGCTGCGCTGATTGCTGTCTTGATGCTGAAATGTATAGCAATAAACCCACTCCTGGATTTGGTCTTTTGACCACATTGTTCAAATACTCTTCTAGCTCTCCGAATGCCTTGGACTGCTCCTTGCCCCAGTTAAAGCTTTTATAACCTCTTAGGGTTTTGAAAAAAAAAGGACTGATTTGTTCAATAGAGGAAGCCTTCGTCAACTCAACAGAGGGGCTGGGGGTATTTTCGTCCCCTAAAAAGCCTGACAAGTTTATAGGGTTATTTGACGCTAGAGTCTAAGAGATTGGACGACAGAGCAAATAAAAGATGAAAGAAGAAGTTTTGGCTAAATAAGAAATGAAAAAATTTTTCAGGACCTAGAAAAGGAAGGGTAGTTTTTCTAGGACCATATAAGGAATTATCTCTTCTTGACCTCGGTACCAGAACCAACGTGCAGCACTGTTTGGAGATATTTCTTCTGTATTCTCTGTAATTTCTGTTGTAACTCTCATGTTTTCTAACCTGCCTTACCAGGTATATTTTGTAATGAGCCACTTTTGAATGGATGAATATAGTACGTGGGGATCCCCCCCATGGTTAAAAACATATAGAGTACAGAAATCAATTTGTGATGCTCAATCACATCGCAAGTTTGTAAATATGTATGCGCCAGGTTTCGAAATAACACGACCGAACAAATACTCCACCATGCATACATGCATGTGTTGGTCTCACGCTAAATGGATACTTTTTAGTAAAATTATTTATTTAAAAAAGGTATTCGTTGAGATGGTATAATTATTGTTAGGGAATTTTGGGAGACGAACCATATATAGCCTATAGGACAGCATTTGTTTCGTGGGATAGATAGATGGCCCCTAAAATAAGAATATATAGAGAGGGTAGTTAATCATTCTTTGGATGCAACGGAAACGCATGCACACCCCTTACTGCAGAGCAGGGAATGAGGCGACGACAAATTAAGGGTACGGTGTGCGTACGCACGAACATCGTATATCCACGTCTGGACCATCTGGTGCCTGACCCGGTTTCCGGTTGGTACAGGCATTAGTGACATAACCGCATGCTAACGCGGTTTGGATGGTTGCACTGACTCATTGACGCAAGATCAGCAAGGTGGGCTAAGGCGAAATTAAAACACACAACTGTGCTGCTAACTTAACGCGCGCAGCTGGTTAGTTGTGATCGAGTCACTAAATTAAACAAATACTACAAACGACGAGCCTTGGTTTTACGGGCCTGTAGTATAGTGGCCCGGCCGGACACGTAGAAATTTCAATTATCTGGTTTGTTGCTAGCGACGACTACCTAACCCGAGAAGAAATTTCGGTGCATTGCATTGCATTCGTTGTATTGTGTATATATACTCCTTATCATACTAACAAACGATGAGTCTTGCTTATACGGGCATTAGTTACATAACCGCATCCTAACGCGGTTGTCCCGGTTTCCGGTTGGTACAGGCATTAGTGACATAACCGCATATGCTAACGCGGTTGGCACTGACTCATTGACGCAAGATCATCAAGGAGGGCTAAGGAGAGATTAAAACACACAAATGCGCTGCTAACTTAGCTTAACGCGCGCAGCTGGTTAGTTGCATTTGTTGAGCTAGTCACTAAATTAAACAAATGCCAACAAACGACGAGCCTTGCTTATACGGGCCTGTGTGTGGTAGTGACCCGGACACGCAGAAATTTCAATAATCAAGTATATGTTGCTAGCGACTACCTAACCCGGAAAGAAATTTCGGTTGCATTGCATTGCATTCGCCCCTGGACTTGTTGCATTGTGTATATATATCTAGCAACTAGCCTCCTGCTGGAACCAAGGACGACTCTCCTATCTCCTCTAGCTGCAAATAAGATCTCCACCCCTTAAGCTCGATCGGCAGCTCTTTGCTTCGATCGCGGCCGGAAATACTACTCAAAATATTATAATTCAGGTTGTCATTTTGATCATCCCAGCAGGGATTATGACGAGCACTACAGGTAATATAAACTGACATCTCATCTCGATCGCTTAATTACATACATTATTGCTTTACTTGCTGATCAGCGTGTGGTTGATTGATGGAGGAAGACGTCAATCTAGCAACCCCCCCCCCCCTTCTTATTTTCCTTGCACTCGGAAAAATGAAATATGAGAAGAACGTCGAAGCCGATCGACAGATTTGTAGGCATAATTGGGAATGCATTTTTTTAATCTGGTGATTAACCGGCAGGCAAATAAAATGTATTTTATCGTGCCTTATTAATTAAAAAATAAAACATAGCATATCTTTTGTTGTTTGAATTTCTTATTTTTAGTACCTTTGTATGTAGCGTCAGCACAGACAATATACTAGTCGTTTGTCGAGTATGTACGATCTTGTTTACGATGAGAGCCCTTGCGATTAAAAATAACAACAACAGTGGTATAGTAGTTGTAGTAGTGTGAGCCCATGTGTTGTTTCTTCAAAAACAATAAAAAATTTGTGACATGTTTATTTTATTGTCAGAGTACAAGGATGACTCCCAGAGAAAAAAAGAAAACAAGAACGGGGAGCCGGAGGTGGAGAAACCAAAACCAGTTTTAGAAGTTCCCAAGCAGCAGCAGGAGGAGGAGGAGGAGGAGAAGAAGGAACCGGATGATTTTCTGAAACGTGCGGACAACAGCCAGAAAAGGGGTACATACCATAATCACCTATAGTGATATGGTAGAGAGCATATATTTTGTTGTTTGGATTTCTTTTTTTTAGAACCTTTGTATGTAGCGTCATCACAGACAATATACTAGTCATCTGTCGAGTACGTATGATCTTGTTTACCATGAGAGCCCTTGCGATTAAAAATAACAACAACAGTGGTATAGTAGTTGTAGTAGTGTGAGCCCATGTGTTGTTTCTTCAAAAATAATAAAAAATTTGTGACATGTTTATTTTATTGTCAGAGTACAAGGATGACTCCCAGAGAAAAAAAGAAAACAAGAACGGGGAGCCAGAGGTGGAGAAACCAAAACCAGTTCACCAGCAGGAAAAGAAGAAGAAAAAGAAGAAGGAGGAGGAGGAGGAGAAGAAAGAACCGGATGATTTTCTGAAACGTGCGGACAACAGCCAGAAAAGGGGTACGTACCATAATCACCTATAGTGATATGGTAGAGAGCATATATTTTGTTGTTTGGATTTCTTTTTTTTAGAACCTTTGTATGTAGCGTCATCACAGACAATATACTAGTCATCTGTCGAGTACGTATGATCTTGTTTACGATGAGAGCCCTTGCGATTAAAAATAACAACAACAGTGGTATAGTAGTTGTAGTAGTGTGAGCCCTTGTGTTGTTTCTTCAAAAACAACAAAAAATTTATGACATGTTTATTTTATTGTCAGAGAACAAGGATGACTCCCAGAGAAAAAAGGAAAACAAGAACGGGGAGCCAGAGGTGGAGAAACCAAAACCAGTTCACCAGCAGGAAAAGAAGAAGAAAAAGAAGAAGAAGGAGGAGGAGGAGAAGAAAGAACCGGATGATTTTCTGAAACGTGCGAACAACAGCCAGAAAAGGGGTACGTACCATCATCAACTGTATAGATACGGTACAGATGGAAAGAAGTGATTATTAGCATGACCGTAAGGTCCAGCCAATTACGACTTTGGCGGGCCTGTGCATTGCTTATACTGCTTAGTTTGTTGCTTGCTCGTCTCCGTGCATGCCACTTTTTCATTGATGGGGACAAACATGTAAATTTAGACCAAGATATATAAAAATGATAGGGACATAAAATTACCCATCTAGCCTTTACTTATTTAAAAAATATTATTTAATAAGTGAGTCTTTGCGTCTTTTTCTTCTCATAGAATAATAAAAAATTTGTGTCCTGTTTACGTTATTGTCAGAGGGCAAGAACAAGACGAAACAGTAACGGAAACAAGAAGGATGATGATAAACGGAAGGGGAAGGAAAAGGATGAAGGGGCGAATCAGTAATTAAGTCAAGTCAGACCTGTAATAACACACTTGTGTTACAATAGGTAAAGAAAATTGTTACTAGGTCATGGAGCAATTTACAAGTGATCCTATAGTGGCTACCGGATGTTACTACAGTGGTCCTCTGTTGTAGCTTATATTTATATGTATTATTCTTGTATGTAAGAAAAGGTGCTGCAACTATATTGTAGCAACACGTGTGAATGATTTTCCATATTCAAGAATAGGTGTTACAAAGATATACGGTTGTAACATATATGTATGTGTTCTTGAACGTAAGAAAATATATGCAACGTTGCCTCGGCCGCCGCGCGCTGCGCCGACGTCCCCGCCGCGCCTCTGCAGGCCACCACCAGCAGCGCCGAGGAGGAGCTCGCCGCGCCACCCGCAGGTCCCCGCGCACTCTTGGAGGTGCTCTTGCCGAAGATGACCATGGCTTCTGCCTACTGCGAACGAGGGTGAGTGCTGTGGCGGCGAGCTGGTGATGATGACGGCCATGGGGATCGAGCAGAGAGGGAGGAGGTCGTGCAGCAGCTACAGAATTACAGAAGTAGCTCGTGCCGCCGGACCTCCGGAGAGGGAGGGAGGCTGGGGAGAGAGAGACTCGATCCGCCGCAGTGACCCATCCGCGGCCTCTGCTCCTGCTCCTGCCCCTGCTCTTCTCGAGGCGAGGAGAGGAGCCATCGCCGGAGGAGAGAGAGAGAGAGCCGCGTCGTGCTCCCTACTCTGCTACTCCGTCCCGCCCGCCAACCGGAGTCCGCTCGTCATGCTGCTGCCTGGTCGCCTGCTGGCTGTGCCGGCCGTTGCAGCTGCTGCCCTGCCCGCCCGCTGCAGAATCCGGCCATGCGCGCGGCTATGGGGCTGGGGTCTTGCGGATAGGGGGGACGAATATCGGAGTATGAGATTTTATTTTTTTGAAAAAAAACATACGAAGTGGGGGACTGTTCGCTGGGGTTCTTTTTTATACCGGTTTTAGTAGTTCATCACATGTAGGGATGAAAGCGGTCGTGAACGGTCGGGAAAACACCTTAACCACTTTTGTTTTCGTATTTTTAACCGGGAACGGAATCGAAATCGGAAACGTTCGGGCGGGAAAACGAAATCAGATATACGGGATATCAGAAACGAAACAATTTGGTCGAAAACCTCTCGGTAACGGTCGGGATAAGATATAAGAAAACGGAAGTAACCACTCTAAATTTTCAGCTCACTGAAAAAGGTACAATTATTGTATGTAGGTTGGTCGATAACAACATAGTTCCAAGAATAATGCAATAGTGTAACATAATTAAGTTGGAGAACTCAACACCACTATAGTTTACGATATATATATATTGACTCTTAAAAATATCAATAACGATACATCACATATAAATCACTTGTTAATATAGAGTATTACGAGTTTTTGAGCTAATATAGAGTATTATACGTACTTCGTATGCAAAGCTCAAAAGGAAAAAAAAAAGAAAGAATAAAAAAGAAAATGCACTATACGCATGCCCAGCAGCGCCAAGGTTTCCTGTCTGGCTACCTTGGAAACGGCCCATGCGGGCATCTGGCCCACGACGCAGCAGCATCCATACACACATCATAGTAGGCAGTAGCACCAGGTGGAAGCTGGCGCAGCGCGTTTATCCCACCTCGCGCAGGAAACTGGTACAGGAGGGATCGATGGGCGATAAAGAAGGCACCACTCCCACGCCAAGGCTTAGGAAATGCAATGTTGCTCTATCAGCTGCATGTTCTATTCAAAATAAATTTAAAATTAAATTATTCTGGGAAAAATTATGGGATTGAAACGGGAAATTCCTGACAAAATATCGGAACCGCGAATTTGGTCGGGAAAAATGCCCAACCGATTCCGGTCCCGAATTTGCCATATTTATTTTTCTGTATTTTTTTCTGAATTTGGATTTTTTCGAAAATTCGATATTTGGTCGGGAAAAACGGAATACAGCGTTGGTCGGTACGGGATTTTCTCGTTCCTACTTTCATCCCTAATGATGCGCATGCTTAGACTTCCTGGCATGCACTCATCTATGCATGCGGCGCATTTGGGCAGTGATGGCCGGCAGCCCGGCACAACCAAGTTGCATTGATATCTTGATCGCCCATTGCAACGCACATGCATACTGTACTATTAATAGAGAACAGCTAAGGTGTGTTTATCCCACGGCTTCCAAGACTGAGAACTACAGTATGTTGCGTTTCATGGGGATCAGACTCCACTCAAATATGATAAAACTCTATCATACCCCTCGAAATTGGTAAAATTACTGATGTGGTATAGAATTTAACACTAATAGAACTCTTTTCCTTTGAGACTGGCTTAAGATTTATTTTATTTTTTTGAAACGAGACTGGCTTAAGAATTACTAGGCCTGTATTGAGAAAACAATCAGATGGTATTAATATAGAAAGAAGAATTAGAGTGTATTCAGATTGTAAAAAAAATGTAGCTTCGGAAAAACACTGTAGTTAAGCCCTGTGAAACGTGTTTTCTGAGAGGGACGAATAGTTAAATAGTAAAAAGTTAAAATAAATAATGATTAGTTTGAAATCTGAATAGGACCTAAAAGGCAATCAGACCCATCTCCCATTCAGTGTGATTTAACTTCGCGATGGTGGTGAACGTGCACTGCAGTACTGCACGTCGTTGCGCTTGGGCAACCTATGCAATGATGCTGAGTTGAACTTGCACATTCTAAAGTGTGTTATATTGCCTGAACATCCTGTCATGACACAGCCCAAAATATATAGCTTTGGTAATACTCTCAAGCAGACAAGTAAAATCAGTAACAATATTATTCAAACATATATTCAATTCATATCATTAGCATATCAAATTTGAGAAATATATTCTTCTAGTATCTATGAGATTAACTTGAGAGTTGAGACCAGAAGCAGCTTCTAGTCAATATGAGAAACATATATATTCAGTGCAAGCAATATAGGCCGGATGGGCCTGGGGCCTAGGTTGTTGCCTATTGAGTTAGCAAGAGCTGTAGTAGTGGGCCGAAATATGGTAAAGTACAAAAGGTAATAAATAATTAACAGTAGAACACGAGAAAGGTGTCTAAAAAAAAGTAGAACACGAGAAGATACGGGAAAGAAAGTTGGTAATAGATAAAATATATTTTGATCCGTTATTGTTTTTATAATATATTCGGCTTAATAGATTCGTCTCATGATTTATACTCCATCTGTGTGATTGATTTTTTGTTAATCTATGTTTAATACTCGTAATTCTTAATTAGTATCAAATCTTTGATATGACTAGTTTACAAAATAATTTTGCAATCCAAACTAATCTATGTTTAATAATTTTACAATCTAAGCAGGCCCTTAGCAGAATACTAGTAGCAAAACAAAAATAATGCTTTTCGTTTGCAACACTGCAGAAGTGTGCCAGTGTCATAGCTTTGAACTAGGGTGCTGACACCGACTAACCAATAATCTCCTGCATTACTAAGCCTTCTCCGATTATTTGAACTAGCACCTAACTCTAAGCTATTAAAGAGACGACCTCTTCCATGATATATTTAACTCTTAGCCCATAGGAGTAGCTCATAGCATGAATAACCTCACATATCATCCTCGTATAATCTCGAAATGCATGTACGGAACTGTCTCTTCATTAAGCTACCAGAAGATACCAAGGGGCACTGTTTGTCTAATTAGTTATAGCCGTTGATCTTAGTATGTATTTGGTCAAGTATTTATTTTTTAGAAAAAAAAAGAGAAGGGTATTAGGGTAACTCCGCATCCCTCCTACCTCAACGAGACCCCTTCGAGTTCCGACTCCTCTGTCCTCCCTCGGTGCCGCAACTGCGCCTGTGCTCCGCGCCATGCCGCCATCCCATCCCGCCGCCTCCTCCCTCTGCCTCCACCCCACCGTCTCCTCCATCACCGGCAGTCCAGATCACTCCGCCACCTCCCTCCGTGGCCGCCCAACCTCCGCGGCTATCCTCTCTGATCCGCTCTAGCAGATGACGCTGGCCCCTACACGGCGTTGCTGCCCCTTTGATGTGTTCTAGCAAGAGCTGCCGTCTCGTGGGCGTCCTTTCCAACTCGTCGAGGTTGATTGGTTGAATGCAATGAATGTTATTTTCATAGTACAGTATTGAGGTTTGTGTTCAATTGTTGAAAATGTCGATGGCCACGAACAACCGAGCGCATGTCTATCCACGAACAGCCGTGTGCGTCGCAAATTTGAACCAGATTACTCTAAGACTCCTATATTGAAACTGAACTTGAAGAAATAAGACTCCTAATTCTGTAGAAGGAAGATTACTTGGCTAATAAAGCACATGAAAATGAAGGCAACGCAATGGACAATGATGACGTCCAAGAGATAGCCAATCCAGATGTTGGCAACCAATCCAATGCAAGGAATTGGAACTGAGCAGCGCAATTAAAGGTCCATGATGACGGAGGAATATGGCACAATGGTTCAGTTGATACGTTCTTACGTTGAAACCATAAATCAAGCTTAAGCATGCAGCAACATTTGTGCTGTCTTTTAAACTAGAGTAAAGTGCACCGGCGGTCCCTAAACTTGTATGGGTGTGTCATCTAGATCCCCGAACTTTTAAAACACGTTTTCAGATCCCCATACTTGTATGGGTGTGTCATCTAGGTCCCCGAACTCTCATAATGCCTTATCAGGTCCCTAAACTTGTATGGGTGTGTCATCTAGGTCCCGAAACTCGTGTAATGTGTCACATAGGCCCAAATAGTCTTCAAATTCATTTTGTGTGATAACATGGCATGCCACGTGGCATCTACGTGTAAGTACAAAAAATTACGGGACCAATATATCAGTCACATTGATCAAATTTTTTTGTTACCACAACATGATGAAACGTAGAAGAGAGAGAGGAAGAATTGAATTTCTTTTTAAAAAAATTTTGTCCACGTGCCTAACATATGAGTCTCACAATTATTTTTTTTATTTTTTTATTTCTTTTAGTGACCATAAGTACACGTGGTATGCCATATCTTCACACAACATGAGTTTGGAGACCGTTTGGACCTATATGACACACTATACAAGTTTAGCGACCTACATGACACGCTCATACAAGTTTAGGGACCCGATAAAACGTTACGAGAGTTTGGGGACCTAGATGACACATCCATACAAGTTTAGAGACCTAAAAATGTAGATGACACACCCATACAAGTTTAGGGACCTAAAAATATGTTTTGAGAGTTCGAGGACATAGATGATACACCCACACAAGTTTAGGGACCGCCCATGCACTTCACTCTTTAAACTACTAAACCAATCCCATAACTCACATAGATTTGTCATGTCGTGTATAATCTCATTCTCAGGATTACTATCTAGCTAGATAAAGCAGCAGCTGGGAGCACCACAGCCGTGTACACCGAGCTCCCCTTCCCGACGTTGGTGTGCGGCGGACGGTGATCGGCTGGGAGTCTGGGACAGCAACTTCACCACCAGCGGCGGGTAGTTAAGCTCCACCTCCGTGATGGCCATGAGCTTGCCGCAGGCGAATTGTGTCGCCACGTGAATCCGTGATCTCCTTCACACCGTCGTCCCCGAGCCCGAGATCGACGCAGGCGATGTACTCGTTGGTGTAGAGGTCGTACACCAACCCGGGGTTGACGAGGCCGCGGAGAGCGTCGGTGATTGGAGACGAGAGGAAGCGTCGATAGAACGGATGACGACAAGGACGAAAAAAAACCGTCGCATTAGGAATAGTATCCTCTACGTATTTATTAATATAAATAATTATTTTTAGTTGGACAGCTCCTGTACCGGCCATCTTACCACCACTAGATCTTTAGGAATGGACAGCTCTCCTTTTTTTTCTAAGCGTTGCAAAACTCCTCAAGATAGATATATACAGGGCAGCTACACATTGCTGCAATGTGGCTGCCGATAATGCCACAATAGGTTTATATAGCTGCCATATGTCGCATGTTGAACAACAATTTACAACCAACTACTTCCTTAAAATAAACATAGTTTTTAGAGTTAGGCACGAGATGATAAAACTATTGGTACTTATTTTGGAACAGGAGTAGTGAGACTTTGGGTGTAATTTAACAAAAAAAAATTGATGATCAATTTTAACCAAAAAATTAAGACTAAGAGTGTAAAATTAATTTCATAAAGCTACTTGCCTACTTACAGTATATATATCAACGGATGCGCTTTTTCCCTGTGTCGTTCCAGATTGGCAGATTGCTTTGCTAGGCCAATTATTGAAAACTAAAGGCTGTACCGCATTGGCAAAAGGCTACAGAATTGTTCATCGTCGTCGGTCCGTCGGTCGGTGGTGGTGGTGCCCCCAGACAGACGAATTGCCTCTGCCTGTGCAACCTCAGCTTGGGTTATCGACTTCTTCTTCTTCACAGAAATTGTCCTCTCTCTCGGCAGCCGCGCCAGATCTTGGGGCGGCATCATGGCGGATAAGGAGGTAAGGAGGAGAGTTAGCACCACCCTACGAATCCTGATACCCTTGCTGTTAGTCTTGCAGTTTTAATTTACTTGGGTGATGGGTCTTGCTGATTTCTCTGACGAATTTGATTTCGCTCCCAGTTGTGCTCGGAAGTAACGAAATGTTGGGCCTCTTGTTACTAGAACCGTCGTAGGATCAGGGATACGTGTAGCTCCTAGCAAGTTAGTGATTTGATGGTGTTAATCTCTTTTAATTTTTCTTTCATTTTTCTGAAAGGGCTCTTTTTCCTTTCGATCGTGTCACCTCGCTCCTTAGTGTTGCTCGGCGCAGGTAGCAGAGTCGGCTGTTATCACTGTCCGTAATTCAAAACAGACTTGATGAGAGGTACTATATTATAGAAACCGGTCTTCATTTCCTGATTTAAGATGACACGTCCTTTTCAGAATTCAGAAACATGTGCTACACCGTCTCTAATGGTTTGAGCCACTTGCTAGCTCTAAGGCGGTATCTATGATCTTAGCAAGAACTACCATACTAAAATTAACATAACTTCTTCGATGGCCTAGCGTACTTTCCAATATAATTGCACTCAGTTTACACCCGTTTAATCCTTGTATCTCATAGCAGAACACCATGGTCATCAAGGTGGACCTCGAATGCGAGCGATGCAAAAAGGAGATCAAAAGGGTCCTCGACAAGATCCAAGGTACAGTATTGTATAACCTTGCCAAACAGCTGCCCGGTATTGCTGTTTAACAGTTGTGTGCTGATGATCATGGTTGACTGTGTCTGATTGGGTGGCGCAGACAAGATGAACATAAAGATGACTATCTCGTTTGACGAGAAGTGTGATAAGGTGACCATCTCCGGACCCTTCGACGCCGCGAAGGTCCGCCGGAAGCTCTGCTGCATGGCTGGCCGGATCATAAAGGATATGAGGGACGAGGAGGAGGAGGAGGAGGAGGAGGAGGACGACGACGACGACGACGACGACGAGGAGGAGGAGGAGGAGGAGGAGGAGGAGGACGACGACGACGACGACGACGAGGAGGAGGAGGAGGAGAGAAAGCCGGTTGTGGTGCCAACGGTTAACGAGATCAAACTCCGCCCGCTGCTGGAGAAGATGTTGGAGCGCCCCAAGGCCGGGACCCAGCCGGACCACCCCTGCACCTGCAAGTGCGGCTGCAGCTGCGGCAAGCCAGCCCAGGGTGTGGCCGTGTCCGTGACCGCGTCATCCGTCTGGCCCGCGCCGGCCAGCTCCGTCTCCGGCCATGTCTACGAGGCACCGTCGTCGTACTACGGCGTGCCGGTGTACAGCATCGAGGGGTGGTACTGATAAGGCAGCGACCGGCGACGGTCGGCTGCCGCACTACCACGGCCACCACCACCACCGGTGCTGCGAGGAGGACCCCAACGGCGATGGTGGCCAGTTTGGCCATGGGCCATGGCCAGGGTTGTTTATGTGTTGTCTTGTTCATATTACGATGCATGCATGCCAGCCTGCGTGCGGTTGTCCCTACTTTTTGCATGTGCGGTTGTGCCTTCTCCCATAGTGCAAGTCGGTCAATTCTTGATGACCTCATATTTTACTCTAATTTGTCCGTTGACTCCTCTTGACGAAGACAGGCGACTCTAAGGCCATTCTCTATAAAAGTTTTATTAACACAGTTACCTACCTAGAGCGTCATGTCAATCTAAAAATATTTGAAACTAGGATGAAGCCCCTCTTTATATTTTCATCTATTTTGTTCCCTAGCTTATATGTAACACAAACATTTTAGGTAACTGTGTATACAGGGTCTCATCCATATGACACTCATGTAATCTCTTTCTTCATTAATACACTGTTACATCATAAAAAAATCTATGTGACACTCTATTACTGCCCATGAAACCCAGTAACGCTGGTCATCCTGTTGCGTAGTGATATTTTATTTTATTTTATTCTATCTTAAACGCAAATGTTTGCGGCAGTAAAATGTCGGGTCCATCTTAATCTTCTGAGATTCTGGATCGAGCTTGTCTGAAGGGAGCAGCGGCTCACCGCGCTAGCAGGGACAGTGGGAGGGCTCGTATGGTTCGCCTAGTATGACCATAGCATTTTCGGCATTTGCATATATACTTTTTTAGTCTCAAAATTATGGTCGTTTTGGATGTTTGTGTGCTACGAGTTTAACTAGATTTGTAGAGAATATATGCAACATTTAAATCTCTATATTTTTTATTAAAAACTAGGTCTCAATATCTATCTAATGATATAAATTTTAATGTATTTTTAAAGTATAATTGGCCGAAGTGTTTTCTCGGGAAGTAAGAAAGGCAGTTATTTTGGAACAGGGGAGTAGGGTTTACTTGCGAAAGCTCGAACCGTGTACGGAATGATTGGTTTTCAAGAACCAGGAATGTATTTATATACATTCTAACCTCTGCATTGAAAAGATGCATATCTATCATTATTACAAAGAAGAAAGGTTCTAATCCCAATAGCACAAAAGCCTAAGAATAAGGTGCAAAAAAAGTGTCCACTAAATAAAATAAACCACTACCTTCCTGTGGGCTACCATCACAACAAAACCTCAGTTGAGTCATAAGTAACCGGTTGCCACCTGAAGGTGCAGTAACCGCTCCCACTGAATGTGCCTGCATGGGTGATGGGTGGGTGCAGCTAATATTCCACTCACACACTGCATAATAATTTAGTGAGAGCAAAGGGCAGCAGCTGGTTCAGTACAACTACGACTAGAGCGTCTCTGAGTGCTAAAACAGAAGCACCTGCTAAAGCAAAACGTGCCAAAATGGTCGGTTGGTGTGCACGACGATAAGGAATAATAATAACTTAACTGAAGTTCATAGTGCTGGAGGACTCGCTCACTCCTAGTGAGTTCCGTAGGTAAGTTTTCTTCCATCTTTTTTTTTCCCAAATTTCTTTTCTTCTTTTCCCTTCATTTCTTTTCTTCATTTTTCCTTTTCCATTTTATTCTTTTCCATCATTTTATTTTCAGTTTATACCTACACTAACTATAGGCCACTTTTATGTGGTCCTAGGGAAATTTGCTAGCGTACGGAGGCCTCTGTGTTCTTCGCTTGCTGCATGACAACACGTGAAATTTAACGCAGCAAAAAAGATACAGCCTCTGCTCAACTCTTTGTCTGGGAAACATGTTATGTCCATTACAACCTCCATGCAGATAGGGCTTTTGCAGCGTCGTGCCTCGAGACGAAATTTATGTGTCTGCAATCTAGACGACCTTTTTATGACGAAATCGAGGAGTCAACAGTCTGGACAACCTTTTCTATTGGGCGCTTGATTCTCATGGGCTCTAAATAAGCCTTTCGATATCGAATGTTTTTATGTATTTTGCTGGAGGAATCGCTCACTCCTGGTGAGTTCCGTAGGTAAGTTTTCTTCCTTCTTCTTTTTTTCCCCAAATTTTTTTTCTTCTTTTTCCCTTCATTTTTCCTTTTTCCATTTTATTCTTTTCCCATCATTTTATTCTTTATACCTACACCTATAGGCCACATTTTTATTCTCAGTTGCTAGCGTACGGAGGCTCTACTTCGCTTGCTATACAAAACACGTGAAATTTAACGCATCAAAAAAGATATACGTCACTCTTTGTCTGGGAAAATTTGCTTACAACCTAGCAGTACGGAGTAGCGTCTCTGTGAAATTTATGTTCTGCAATCTAGACGCATGACGAAACGAGGAGTCAACAGTGAACCTTTAATTGGGCGCTTGCATCAAAAAGATATAGCCTCTGCTCAACTTTATGTTGTGCTGGGGATCGCTCACTCCTGTGAGTTCGTAGGTCTTCCTTACAACCTCCATGCAGACCATTTTATTCTTTTCTAGCGTCGTTTATGCCTCGAGACGAAATTTATGTGTCTGCAATCTACGACGATCCTTTTATGACAAATCGAGGAGTCAACATATCTGGACAACCTTTTCTATTGGCCGCTTGATTCTCATGGGCTCCTAAATAAGCCTTTCGATCTCGAATGTTTTTAGCGGCTTGATTTCATGTGTTCTCGCTTGTCTGCATGACAACATTGTACAATTGTAGAAGATTTACGCAGACAAATCTATTAAGCCTCTGCTTCAAATTAGGGGAAACATGTTATGCATGCAGACAGTGCAGCACGAGACATTGATGAGGCAATCTAATCACCGAGGAGTACAGTCAGACTTTTCTAGAGTCTCGATTCTCATCTCTAAATAAAGTATCGAATGTTTTTATGCATTTATAATAACTAACTAAATAATTTAATTAAAAACTAATTGTAGAAGCCCATCAGATTTTTACGCGAGATCAAAATCTAGATTAATTAACCAAATTGTGCTCAGTGCAGCACCAGATGGGTAATCACCAAATATCAGACTTAGAGTCTCGAGGGCTTGTGAAATCATTCAGAATTAGTTAAATCAGATGCTCTTATTTTATGGAATTAATACCTCACCACTACTTTATCATTCCACCTCACTAGAAAAAGGGTGAATGTGGGAGCGACCCATTGTGGTTAACTATGGGCGAAATGTATATATTTTATCGGTGGAGTTCTAGAGGGAGACGGTGAATAAATGTCGACATTTTTTTATAACTAGCATTTTTGCACTCCTTATAGTTAATACCACTACACCTCAAAATAAAATAATTAGAGTAAAAATTATGATAATGTTTTGGAATATTTGCACATATTCTGGTCATGTATCTGTAACCTAAGGTGTGTTATGTTGCATTTTTTATCTTTCCATCGCTTTTGTGTTTTGTAAAGAGGGCTATAATATTATTTATAATATTTCTAATATAATATATAGTCATCCATTCTTACAAACAGTAAATTCGTGAAACTAAGACACACACATGATCAAAATATAATTTTACAAATTACCTCTCCCATCTCCCATGTGCGCCCCTTGGATCAGCATCATGTGACCTAGATTACAAGTTTGCACGATTGCACAAAAACATTAGTTCCCACCTGATACATTGCCCTTTCTATTAGCATTATCATCATATGAAACTACACGTTTAATTATTCCTCTACGTTTCCTAATTTGAAAAAACATGATTTTTTGTCATCTTTACTATTTGTTCTTTTCAATATTTTCAAGTCAATATTTTTATTTTGTGTTATTTCGGACTCACCTGCCCTAACCACTTAGTTATAGTTATGATTGTCAAAATGTAATCGACAATCAATTGTGCATCTTTTCAGGCGCAGCAACAACGCGCCCCTCTTCCTAGTAATCGTGTCATTGGGGAGCTACGCTGAGGAGGATATGGAAGACGGAGAGCTCTTACGGCGACAGTCCTGCTCGTCGTGGAGAAATTTGGTTTTATGCCCATCCTCAAAAGTGGGTTTCGCTATTTTGTCATCCCGTAAATGGGTTTTCGTCAGAATGCCATTATCAACCACGTCACACCGCTATAAATGTCTTTTTGTCAGTTTTCTCGCCATTTTGGGTTTTTTCCACCCGGTCTGACCAAATGCCATGGGACCACTTCATCCATCGATTTTTCCTCACGTGTGCCACTGATTGAGAGGGACCCACGTGCATGTATCGTCTTCAACCTCAATACATGCTCGTCTTCTTCCACGTTGCAACTTCTCTGCGGTGAGCTGTGAGTAGCTCGGCCTGTTCGGCGGGCGGCGGCCTTGCCCTTGAGATGTCGATGCGGGCGCGGAGCAGGCGCGTGTTGGGCTCGAGTTCGCGGCGTCGGGCGGGGTGTGTGGCGCAGCATTCCCGGCCTCCTGGGCGGGCAGCACGCCACTGCCGTGGTGCCGCAGGAGCACGGTCGGCCACCCCGCGCGGGACGCCGCATGCGGCGGCGAAATTCCGACCACCCGCGCCAGAAAAACACGCCGCCACCATTCCCCGTCCACACGCATGCAGGTCAACGCATGCGGTCTAGGTGGATCCAAATTCAGTCATCCTGGGATGCGAGCAGGAGCCCATGGGGCGCATGCAGACCATCTCGTCAATCCACGCCTAGAAAATACACCCCTCCGTCCATTTGAGTAGATTTGAAGGGATTAATAAAAGATTCCCAATTTTAGTGCACTTTAGAACCAAACCCAAAGATGTACAAGTACCTGAACAATTGTCTGCCTGTGTCCATCTCTAACCATACTACTAGGATGGTGTCATAGCCTTAAAATAAGCATGTCACATAAGCAATTTGGTGATGTGACAAGGGAAATTAAAAGGGGAGAGAAGAGATATGGTGTCTTACATGAAGAAACTATGTCTACACAAGAACAAGAAATAAAACTTGATACGGGAGAGGAATGAAAGAGAACATATGTGGATAGATGGTAATTTATTTTTTAAAAACTATGCAATCAGAGGAAGTAGTGATTATAGATAGTGTTATTATGCATAAATATATAAAAATGTTTGATGATGTCTGGGTTGGGGATCATACCAGCAGTATTTCCTCCATCGACAGAAGAACCAGGACAGGAAGGAATACGTAGAACAAAAGATGCTAGGAAGATCGGAGACATATACTGGTTCCTCTCCGCATGCTGACGCATAATGCCAATGGTAATGATTACTTCTGTGATAACAGAAGGGTAGTGACGACGTAATTTTGCATCATCGCAGTAATTTTTCACTTCGCACCCTACAGTGCAGTTATAAGGGATGGAGGTTCTACTACGTGCGGCAGCAACGATCACCGATTCCAAAAAAATAATCTTCTGGGTTTCTTCATCGCGCGGCATGGCGAAGCAGAGCATGCGTGGTGCACCGTGCGCCACGCAAACATGTCTCTGTAGCCCCAGGGTATTTTGGTCAGACGGGTGAGGAAGTGCGGCAATGGCGAGCAAGCAGCTGCGGTGGTGTGCGTGCGGCCCATGCAAACTGTCCTGTAGCCAGGGGTATTATTGGTAGCCGGGTTGAGGGGAAACTTAAATTGGAGAGAAACTGGTAAACAGACATGTAGCGTGTGATGGTTGATATGACATATAATTTATTTGTGGGATGGTAAATAGAGAAACAGTCTGTAGAAGGATAGCAAGAAAATTTTCGTGTTGTGCGGGATCAAGCAGGTATCTGCGAGTTTAAAGCTTAACACGAACGAGATGGAGGTGAAGATGAAAGTAGGTGTGGATGCAAAGCCTTTGATCTCTCGGTGACTGTAGCTACACACTGAAGTGTGCGGATGCCAAAAGCCATGTTATCTTCATCCTATTATAAAATGAGTTGAACTTTTCTAGGTTCAAACGTTGATATTCGTCTTATTCAAAACATTAGTGTGAAATATTATTATTTTTATATGAACTTGCTTTATTAATGAATTTCTTCAGAATGATTAAATTTGGCTATATTCTACGTAAATTTTTTGAATAAGACGAGTGGTCAAAGTTTGGGTAAAAAAAGTCAAGCGACTTATAAATAGGGATGGAGGTAATATATTTTATTTTTGTTCTTCAAGATGTCTCCACCTACTCTAATCAAATAATGATCCACTTCGCATTCTTTCTAACAAATAATGTTTAGAACGGTTTGAAAAAAATAAGAACCGTTTTTGTTCCTAAAGATCTACGGGTGATAAGGTCAGTGTACCGGGCGGTACAAAAGGTACCAAAAAAAAGTACCGGAAAGTAA